>JALJCO010002818.1:0-1262500 GCA_023101725.1 Atherinomorus stipes
ATCTTACTGTTGCACCACAGGCTGAAACAGCGGCACGACTAACATTAGGTAACCTATAGACCTGTCTAACAGCATATTGATCTGTCAAATGCAGCTATATGGCTCCTTTTTATTCAGATGCCGCTGGGGTTTTTCGGTCATGTGACCCCCGTCAGTGTGTGTGCCGGCTCACTCCTCTGGTCTACTGGGGCACCTCTGTGATGCATAGCTATTGTTTCCACTGCATTAATGATGACATTGTTCTCATGGTGATAGAAATACTGTTGCTTTTGTTGAAGAAGAGAAGCACAGGTGTCTAAAGTTTGTTGTTACATCCTGATTTACATTTCAATAAAGAAACATTGAATTCTTTATTCTTGTACCAATCTCTGCTTATTAAAAAAGAGACTTGACTCTCATTTTACCTGGAGCTTATTTATTCATTCATTTATTCAGGATTGTTTTTTAGTGGTGACTGATTCGCTGTGGGCTGTGTGGTGGTTTGCACTGTGGCCTCACAGCAAGAAGGTTGCTAGTTTGAGTCTCGGCTGGGGAGGCGTTCTAACAGGTCATTCTGCGTTCTCGCCAGGTTCTCCGGTTCCTTCCTGTTAATATGTTACACTAAGTTTTCCCCAGGAGTGAGTGGTTGTTTGTCTGTATGTGCAATGGACAGACACCTTCCAGGGTGTACACTGCCTCTGATAGCTGGGGTAGGCTCTAACCCCCGCAACCCTGAATTAGACAACGTAAGTGGTTTTCAAAAGTGTTGTGACCCCCATGTAGGTCACATGATAATTTCAGGGGGTTGCCAGATTATTGGGGGGAAAAAAATAACAAAAAAATAGAGCCTACTTTATCAAATAAATGTGAGATTTTTGGAAAATTAACATATTATTGCAAAGGGATTAATCTGTGAAATTAACACATTTACTTTTAGATTAATGCATAAATAATGATGTTATTACAAATACCATGTTAAAAACAAATTTAGTATTATCTCAGCGAGAGAAGCTGGTTTTGGGCATGTACAGTCATCCTCATAATTATTCACATCCTCAAAGTAAAGAAAAGGCTAAATTCACAATAATTGTTCAAATAACAAGAAACAGAAGAAAATAATAATAGATAAAATATATACATATATAATTTAGTGTAATAAAATATTGCTTTTGAATTGTGGTTGGAAATAATGTAAAAAACAAACATACAAAACTGTCCTAAACACATTAAAGCACCTTTCCCATGAACAGTGGAACAACATACCTGTCAACAGGTATAGAAGCCATTTTGAACATTACAGAAAACACCTGATTACTGTGATGGTCTCAAAGTGTTGCTCAACAAAATTTTTGCTTTGGAGCCCATCATGCTTGTTTGCTTGTTTTATTTATTTTTGTTTTGTTTTTAATATTTCCATTTAACCACAATTCAAAATCAGTGTCACGATTTTCATAGAATTTTTATTTATTATTACTTTTATCAATTTCATCTTATTTCAATGACAACTGATTTTTTTCCTTCTTTAATTGGAGGGTATAAATAATTTTGAGGACGACTGTGTTAGCACAGCAGTGATCCACCAGAAAACATTGATCCTCCTTATTTATGAAGTTTATCATACAGTAAATTGATTTCTCCTCCCTGGCACCTCATGAAATATCTAATTTAGGTGGACAAATGGATCCCATCCTGAAACTCCACTTTCAAGTAAACTCTGTAGGAAAGTCCTGTTTCTTTCAGTTGAGGCGGCTGTCTAATATCAAGCTCCTCTTGTCTAGACGCCACCTCTAGATGGTAAGTCACGCTTTTAGTACGTCCCGCCTGGATTATTGTAACTCTCTTTATGTATGGTATGGTGTAGTTTTCAAGTCTTACATGTAGACGTTTTGCCTAGAAACAAAGTTATTACAGGCGCTATTCACAAAATCCGAATTTAGCCCTATTTTGGTGATAAAAAATGAATCATGGACATCAAAGTATGTTATTTTTGGGGTCCTGGTTTAAAAGGTTTGAAAAACACTAGACTAAGCGGTATAAAAAAATGAAAGCATGACTGATTTGCTGTGTCATCCACTATCAGTGTCCTTGGAGTATTCGGCGAAGTAAGTAGAAGTTCAGACCTCCTGCAGTAGCATCAGAAGAAAGTCTTTGTACTGATTGAAGGTCTCTCCATTATTTCAGTTTAGTTTCTTTTTCTCTGGTTTTATTTTATTTTTCATTTAACCTTTATATTTTACAGGCAGACTGTATACTTATCTTACAGTCACAAATAATGAAGATGTGACTGCCTCAGTTTTTCACAGTTAGCTTATTGATTCCAACAAGCTCCCCTGAGGCCAGCCTTTATCATAATGGACGTTAGTGTGTGTTCATGAATGTGTACTCATCCCAGCAGACACACACTGATGCAAACACCAGCACGTATATTAGTTTTAATTTAAGACCCTTCAGGTCCACTTGCCAGTGTATTAATGAGTGGATATTAATGATTAAGAGCAGAAAAGACGCAAGATCATATTTGTTAGTGTTGTTTGAGGCTCATAGAAATTGATTACTTTTTTTATTTTCAAAATACTTGAACAGTGAAACATTTGTTTGTCTCTGAAGTAGTGTATAATAAGCTTTTAACTGATGCCCAGGTAAATAACTGAGGGGAAAAAAGAACAGATGGCATGGAGGAATAATCACATTTCCAAATAATTTTTTAAAAATCTGTTTTCCAGAAAAACAAAACTCTTTTTTATAGCTTAATTTTAAGTAGACCAAGTTATTTATAAGATAAAAACATGGGGTAACAAAAATGATGAATGTTGAAGAGAGGTAACATCAGCTATTGACCTATGGCTAAGCCACGCCCCCTCCACTCACTCGGACAAACAACATTCGGTGACAGGTGCTATGTGATGTCTCGGGAGATGACAGCTGTCAACACGGACAGCAGACGCGGATCGGACCGAGACCATGACAAGATAGATAAAAAACATTTTAAAAAAACAAAACAAAGCAAACAAAAAAACATTGTTCACAAGTCTTAAAGTGCGAGTCGAAATTAAGCCTGTGAATCTCTGGAATGCGTCTAGTGTCGCTCCCTCAGTTTCTTGCACAAACTACTGCACGGCTGCTGTTGTGCCAAACAGTGATTGTCTGCCAAAAACTGATTAAACAGCCACGGGAGTGGAGAAGAGTCTGGCTGCAGCCTGGAAGCCAGAGGCGTGACATTGCCCACGTTACTACACCACATCTATACAACACGACAGCTATAGCGGACTCTCTTATGCACCATTACCAAAGTACAAAAACTAGCACGTTTTGGCTAGCGTTAGCTAACTTAAACTAACTTTAGGGATGTTAAAGATAACTTCATATTTCTTTCCAGAAAAGTTACAACATGTTGCCCCAAATATGATGTTGCCTTAGAACAGATGGAGACGTCCTTGTTAATTTTATCCATGTTCAGTTGATGTTGTGGTCTGCAGCACAACTTTATCCAAAGCAGACACTTTTCTCGTTTGAGATGTGGCTTGGGAAAGAGCAAAAAATACATCCCGTCACCCAGCCTCTCAGGATATGTTGTGTCAGAGTTGCATGTACGACGTGCACACCGTTTTATCATTTTAAACTAAAAAAAAACACATGAAAACAAACAAAAACGGACTAACTTCAATGTATTTCAATGGACGTTCAAGTAGAGAATATCTAATGGTGTATTGGGTTAGCTGTGCGCACGTTGATTGGCTCATCGTGTTTGGGGGGCGTGGTTTGGCGATACTGTAGGTCAATTGTACCTTGATTGCTTCTGGCAGATATTTGTAAGTAAACAAAACAGGTGAAATTATCAAGGATTTTTTTTAACTTGTCCTCTGACAAGAGCTTTGATTTCTGACAGAGCTGTAGCACCACTTTCTGTTATACTTAAAACAATTATTTTAAATGATGTGTGGGGATCATATCAAAACTATCACATTACTTAAGGAATGCAGGATTTTTTTTTAACTGCAGGCCTTTGGGTTTTTTTTTTTTTTTTTTTTTTAGATTTTGACTTGGACAGAAATAAAACTGCAGGTGTCAGAGAGTCCACCGGCAACTTCCCCTGAGGAAAGTCTGATAATTGGGTCCTAACAGGAGTTTCAGATTCAAATATGGATCTGAATGTGAAAAATGAAGGAATTTAATAACATTTCCTCGTAACTTGTCTTTTACTTTTCTTTAGACTAGAAACCAAATACAGCTGCATTATTCTGTCATTTGTTTGGTGATGCTGTATTTCTCTTATTCATTTCAACACATTTATCTTAACTGTGATGGTAATCTAATTGATAAATATGGATTTAAAAGTTGATAGCTGCAAGTTTAATTCCTCCCTGCCAGTAGGTGTCGCACTCACACTCGCATGCTCAATTAGCATCAGCAGTGTTACAGAACCAGCTAACTGTTAATTAATATTGTTAAATGTTACTTGCATGTCCAAGAGGAAAGTGGCAACCTTTGTGGGGCTTTTTGAGCCCCTTTGTTAATATACACAGCAAAATCCCCAGTGTAAAATTTGAATTGTTCAATCACATTAACTCTTTCAGAGTAATTCCAACAACAGTTAGAGTAAAATGCCCCCTTATGACCAGCAGTGCCGGTGCTGATTTTCAGAGTTAAAACTAGTTTTTTCTTTTCAGTGTCAAAGAAAAATTACTCTTATCAGAGTTACTCAGGGAGACTCCATCCTTTTCAGTTTGAATATTTCCCATCATGCTTTGTGACTCCACTCTTCAATCCTGCACCATGACTTAAGTGTGTATGTGCTAGGGTTGTCACGATACCAAATTTCTGTTTCGATACCGATACCATTTTGTATTTCGATACTTTTCGGTACTTTTCGATACTTTTTTAAAAAGGTAAACCAAACTCAATATTTCTTTTATTTGTGTTATTGTTCTTGAAGTCTTTATTTTAAAATAATCAAATAAAGAGGTAAAATCTTCAATTTAAAACACAGAGAACCAGTAATATAAAGCAATGCCAAATTAAAATCAAAATCATTCTATACATGAAACATTATATGGACATAATTAGAAAAATAAATAGTAAAACTATCTAAATTACATATTGTAAGGCTTTTGGAATATTTTTTAAATGTGTTTCAAAATGTTAATTTATTTATTTAAAGTTGTTTCTCAATAGTTTATGATATGAAACATTAAATAGGTATGAGGTAATGTCTATAAAATCATGTTTGTGTGACTGACTTCAACATCAGTCAAGTTGTATTAATAATTATAATTATATATATAATAATTGAACATATCAGTCAGTTCATCTCTGTCACCATTTTTAAACTTATTTAAACATTTTAAGGCTGTAATAACCTTGAAGAAAATTAAAAATGTATTTATTAACCGTTTATGTGTCGTATGGAGGCTTCTGTAGGTTTCTACTGGGCTGGAAGGTTTTGTGCTTTTTACTTTGACATAACTGAACAACATCAGCACCAGTTGTTCCTGACTGAAGTCACTAAGTCCGCGTAGTTTTCCTTTAGAGGAAAAAAGAAAAGATGACGGCTTTGGAAAAGCCCGTGTTGATAAAGTAGAGGCTCAAAGTGCAGTTTGGAAGTATTACGGATTCAAAGCGAATGATGAAGGCGAGCCGTTGGACGCTGAAGCACCGCAGTGAAAGCGATGCTACAAAGTCCGTCTTGCTAACGGAGGCAACACTTCAAACTTCAGGTATCCGCGGCAGCGTCCACTCGCCATGAACCAGCCTGTCTGCTACCTGACGTCTCCTCCTCCTCCTCCTCCTCAGTGAAGGTGCTTCACTGAGAGCCGCATCATTAACTACGTCACACTCACTGCTGGCCTCGCTGCTCTTAAAGAGACAGGCTCCAATTTACCAATTTAGCTGCGTTTTTTTTTCTTTTTGAAGTACCGTTTCTTTTTAAATGCTGGTATAGTACCGTTTTAAACGCGTTAGTATTGCGGTACTATACTGGTACCGGTATACCGTGCAACCCTAGTATGTGCTCAGCTTATGTGTCCTTTGTGTGTACAGGATGTTAACTGCCATTATTGTTTGAGATGGTAGATAATGCCTCTCTTCACTGTCGCCATTTGCCATTGAGCTGACCAAGGACAGAAATCCTGGTTTAAACCTTGAATGGACTACAGTCAGTGTTAAAGTGAAATATTTCACTGTGTGACAATGTTAATGTATTAATTGTGTCAAAAATTTTTGACATTTCAAATCAACACTATAGAGTGTTACTTATTTCAAAGAGTAAAAGCGTATTAACAATGTCAGTGTTGATCAAGTTTAACTCTATAATGAAAGTCATCTCTTATCAGTGTTAAATTAACACTTAAAATTCAACACTAGGTCCAGTGTAACTTTAACACTGTACAGGGCAGGACCATATGTAACCTGTTTTGGTGTTAAAATTGACTCTTTAAGTGTTACTCCAACACTGCTGATTTTACCTTCACCCTCATCCTGCTTTGTTTTTCGTCCGTATGTATCAGAGAAATGTAACACAGGGAAGAGGCAACAGTATTTCTACACAGAGCAATCGAGCCAGCAACTCTTGAGCAAATGCTAATGCTGTGCAATCCTTTAGTGTAGACATTGGCATGGTAATCAGACGTAAATGTTTATATATTTTGGACACATCAAAATTTATTCAGTTATTTAGATGCTATAATAAGATTTTTAGTGAAATTAGTACTTTTATTTGGCACTCCTCTATATGTTCTATGGTTGTACTATTTTTGAAAAATATTTATAATGAAAAGTTGTAGCTATGCACTTTAAAGGAGTTCTTGTAGATAAGATTTTCAGGTTTCCAATGCTTCCTGTTTTTAAACTTTTGATGAGTCCTTGTGTCAATCATAATTTACTTCAACATTATAAAGTTTCATTTTCTAATGAGGTTTGTGTTTAGTATGGATGGAGAGCGATCTCATGTTAAGTGTTCAGTTTGAAATGAGCAGGAGTGTTTTAGCTTGTTTATGCTTTCTTTTTTGCACGCTGCTCTGAATGATTAAATTCTCAACACATCTGGAAATGCTCAAAGGAAGCAATGAAGAGAGAAAAGTGGCTTCAGAGTGAGTTTAGTGAATACATTTTAAAATCCTGGCTACCTCAGGAAATAACTTCTTACAGAGATCATGTCTCACACAAGCAGAACTTAAACCCGTCTCATGTAGACGTTGATGCACTATTTTTAGACATAGATCTGTCATGCACGTACAACTTTAAACAAATACCCAAAAAGCACATACATTACAGGAAGCATCTGCTTTATCAGATTTCACTGCATGAACCTCTCATCCATGCATTTCTTACGTCCCATCTGGATGTGCTGCAACAAAATCCTAATTAAATTGCCCAATTAAGTTCTGAGAAGACATCAATATGCCCAGAAGTCAAAGCGCCGGCAGCACATCACTGCCACTCAACCGCTGAAACCCGATCAAGTTTCACGTGACATTTTACTAAAACAAATTAGCATGATGCCGCAATCTGGAAAGAAACAAGGGCTAATGAGAGAGGCAAGGTCTCCGGGTGATCACCCACTGATGCTCTGATTTGTATGCACAGATGCAAATGAAATAATTCCAGTAATGACCATAATAGTCCACAAAGACCAGTGGAAATTTGCACACGGTCACAAACAAGCAGACCTGTTGCTCTTCATGTGGAAGAAATTTACAGACAGAGCAGCTGTAGCTGCAGCTGCAGCTTTGAGAAAGATGATCTTGAAAGATGACTGTGCTGATTGAGGAAGCTGAAAATATCTGATCCATCTACGTAAGATAAAATACCTTCATTCGTCCCTCAGCTGGAAAATACAGTTTATATTTCATTTACATAGTTTTTTTTTCCTTTTTTTTTAAGTGCTTTGTACAAGCTTCAGGAAAAATGCAAAATAAATTACATGTTGCATCATTATTAATGCAGTTTGTTGTGCACTAAACAATCACTGGTTCTGACTATCAACATGTTTTCATTATATATACTCTGACTGCCACATCATACTTTCTTTCATTCTTGCTTTATATATACATATGTAATTTGTGGACTTTTTAAAACGTATATGCTTTACAAACCAATACAGTTAAGCAAAGATTAGATTAAAAAATATAACAATGATGCAAACAGCAAGGAGTTCAGTGACCTTAGATTTTGAATTGCATTACAAGATGTTTATCACTTTGACAGGAGACTTCCATAGATCAACTTCAACTTCAAACTTTAGTGTCCTTTCAGGCCTATGAAGAGGATTAAGGCCAATGAAGGAAAAAAAAATTCAGAGAAAAATGTCAGAATTCTGGCTTTTTTCCAGAACATTAAAAGAAATTTCTGAAAAAAAAAAATCAGAATTTTGACTTTCATTTTCATTTTCCATTTCCAAAAATTGTCAGAATTCTGACTTTTTTTCTCAAAAATCTGAGATTAATAAAAAAAAGGTCTCCCGATTTTTTTTTCAAATGTTCTGAAAAAAAAATTAAGATTTTTACCCCCCCCCCCCCCCCAGAACATTGAAAATAAAATAAAAATCCGGAGATTTTTTTTCAACAATTTCTGAAAAAAAAAAAAAAAAAAAAAAATCAGAATTCTGAGAAAAAAAAATCAGGATTCTGACTTTAATCTCTAAATTTTACCTTTTTTCTTCCCTATGGCCCTAGTAAATTTTGCACTTTTAATTTTCAACCCCATCGTATCAAATTCCAAATAAAAAATGAAAACAGAATGTAGTGATATGCAGATTTCAGACTATCATTTTATTCATAGCCCATGAAAAAAAAAAAAAAAAAACTTAGTCAATCTTGAAAAGCAGACATTTTCCTTCAGTATGTTGTGAAAAAAGTGGTTCATCTTGACTTTCATGGCATAAAAGTTGGGACAAGGCCAAAGGCTGGGAATGTAATTGTGTGGGTGTCTGCCTGAGACTGCTTTAGTTTCTGTGGAGCCGGCTCTCTGGTTATCAGGTCAGGCTAAGCAGCAACAGGTCAGGGATGATTGGCACTTCACTGTTGGCTGTCATATTTGCCAGCTGCCCCGTGTCACACCCAATCACTTGTAATCAGAATGTGTGGGAAAGTCCGGCCTAATTTAGGCTGGGTTACATACACCACACAGAACGTATGTGGTGCAACTTCTGTTTCTGAGAAAATAGATACTGATGCTCTGTTTCAGCACAGAAGGAGCTCAGATCTCTATTCCCTTCACTCAAAATCTCTCTCCCCCTGCTCCAAACAACTCTCCCTTTTGCTCTTCTCTAACTTTTATCTTAATTAAAATCTACTGTCTCTGAATTTATGATAATCAAAAGTATCTTTAGTGTTCTCTCTGGAGTATTTTTCTTTAATCTGTGCTGGTGCTGAGTGAGTGTAAATCACAATGTAAACATAAACTTTGTCTGCTTCCTCTCCACCACTCAGCTTAATGTAAAATCTTGCTGTTAAATCATTTAATTTTCATATAATACTGCACTGAAGACATTAACAATGATGAGATTAATGACCAATTTTGGTTTCTTCCCTGTAAATTTCCATTACTCATGCAAACATATTCAACAGAAACATCTTTTCACTAATATTTCTGGGTTATAATGCGTTTCTCTGCAGCTTTTTGAACAATTTACACATTTAGTAACCTTTGAAAGGCAGCAGTCGGTTTGTGGGAGATGAAATTCTGAATAAATTGCCGAACGTTGGAAAATGCATTTTGATTTTAAGTGGAGGATGCAGGAAATGAGGGAAATGACCGACAAAGCTTTTTAGGCCACTGTAGATCCTGAAAGAGTTTGTCCTTCACGGTGTTTGACAGTGCGCCGGCTGTATTGATGTTGTCTCGCTCGATATCTGCTGATTGCATGTATGAACACATATAGATTCATGATTGCACGCATGTAAGCCGCGCAGAGCGTCACACATGCATACATCCTCTTTATCATGACATTAAAAGCAGCGCTCCATAAATGTCCATGCAGGATGATAATTCATCGTCTTCCTTTTCTCTCTGCAGTTTTTTCTTTTCCTCCTCTCTCTGTTTCTCTCCTTGCCTCGTCTCCTCTGTGTCTTACTGTCTCCCCCACTGTTCTCATTTTTACACCATTAATCTTCCAACCAATGAATTGGAGCTTCTGACTCTATCACTCCTATAATCGACTGCAGCCATGCCTTATTTATGTTCCATTTTCCCTTCCTATTCCTCACTCAGCCTTCCCACTGTTGTTCCATTGACCGGCATGTAATTTCTAGCATGAATAATGCAAGTAGTGAGACGGAAATAGTTCTACTTCATTCTCCTGGCTAGGATTTGTTCTGCAGTAGTTTAACTCGACGTGTTTGTGTTGATTTCTATTCAGCAGCGCCAGCTACTTTGTTAACCGGAAGAGGGATTTGGTTGTAAATGTGCTCCCAAAGCTGCATTCTTACTGAAATAGACCAGAACAGCCAATTGTGAGATCAGGGTGCAGATTTATTCAACCTCTCAGTGCTCACAAGTACTGATCCATGATCTCTGAGGTGGCTCCCAGGGCAATCCTATTCATTAGCTGACATCCTGAGCAGACGCTCCAACATATGGCTGTCTGCGGGCAAAAATTATATTTCACTCTCTATGCTACTGTATATTAAAATTCTCAGCTTTTGTGAGACAGTTTTCAGGAACTGAGAAGCAGGAGACTCAGTGCAACATGAAAATAAAGTAGACACTGTTCTAACATGTCAAGGAATAATAATCATTTTTATTTTAGTAATCCTGGCTGAGAAATTCGGTTCTGTTTTTAACCCATCTCGAGATTAACCGTAAAGCAGCGGGCTGCCAATTACAGCACCCGAGGTGCAGTTGGTGGGGTTTAAGTACTTTCCTCAAGGGCCCATAGAGGTTCATAGGTGCCGCGTCGGAGACTCAAACCCTGGACCAAAGTCTGATACTGATCATTATCAACAACAACAAATACAACAATATCCCTTTAAATCATTGTTAGGTCTTTAAATAGGTATTAAAATGAGGAAAATACATCCTTGAATGTGACAACACCATGCCATTTATTTAGTTATAGTGAAGACATAAAAACATATCAAAGAATGGGAAAATTTAAACAAATGATAAAAAAAATATACAATTAAAAGATAGAAAGCAATAATGTGGCTTAATGAAAGCAATTTATGTGTATTATGATTTATTTTGACAATTTATTATATTGTGTACTTTGTACTGCCCCAATCCAGCAGGTTTTCTATCTCTCCCTGCTCTAACACAGCTGACTCAAGTGAAATAGTTCCAGTAGCCAATCAAGCTCACAATGACTCATTAACTTGTGTTGGAACACAGAAACATGGAAAACCTGCTGGATTGTGGCTCTTGTTGGACTGAATTGAGTAACCCAGCGAGAAGAAATGCTGTGAAAGTGTCTATCTTGACATTATTACAGAAAGAAAGGTTACGTATTTATCTTCATCCAAAACCCTCTTTGAACTTGAACTTGGAAAGTTTTTTTTTTTTTTTTGATGTATCAAATGTTCACTATTGTTTGAAAATTAGATTAAATCAAATAAAATTTAATTAAACTGAAGAAGCCGTAAAAAAAAAAAAAAAAAAAAAACTCTGTTACCATGGAAATAAAGAAGGTAAACAGACACCAGATTTTTGTAATCAAATGCATCTGATGAACTGATCATTAGCAAGTACTGTGTACACAACTCTGTATAAAGAAGAGTCTGGACAGTTTGCTTGTCTGCAGCGTTCCGGTGTGTACAAGTACATTATAGGAAAGGAAAAGCTGCTGTTGCTGCTAATTTTCCCCAGAGTGGACATCCCAGCAAATGCACCCAAAAATGAAGCTGTGCAATGCTCAGAGAATGTGAAAAAAAAAAAAGAAAACAAAACAAACAAAAAAACAAGTGTTTCATCTCAGACTCTTCAGACTAGGGCTGCACGATTCTGGTAAAAATGTGAATCGTGATTTTTTTTGCTTAAAATTAAGATCACGATTCTCTAAAACGATTTTTTTTTCCCTAAAAGTATTTATTGCACAAATAAACTTTAACAAAACAAACAAAACAACCTATTCAAAAGGTAATTCAAAATAAAGCATGTGTTTGCACAAGAGCTTTGTTGGAGCATTTCTTTGGCAGATGCAGTTGTAATTCTTTAACATTGGTTAGGGGGTGGGAGGCAACGGCAGTGTTGCATTTGATGGTGCTTGAAAAAAATCTGGGAAGAATGGAAACTTATTTGTGATAAGCTCGTGATTAAAAATGTTTCAGAATTGTTGTGGGTAGAATTGAGATTGCATGTATGTGTGAATTGAGATCACGATCTTTTAACGATTAATTGTGCAGCCCTACTTCAGACCTCAATTAACATGTTAAATATGAAGGAGCGCTACTGGATTTGATAGGTTTTCTCAGTAAACCCCCCCCAGCCACGGCTAAATTGGCGTCCATCTTACATCCTACATGCACTCTGTGCTCTCTTCAGTAAAAATCAGTCTTGTCTTATCTCTTATATCTTCAAGAATCAGCCACAATGTGTGTTCAAAATGCCCAGTGTGTCGATATCCAGATGCTGGTGTGATGCTCAGGGCTGGAAAATAAAGAAAGAAAAAAAGCTGTGAGTGCAACTTTTCAGCTTTGTAGGCTGCTGGCTAAAGCGACTCTGGAAAAATGTACATAGTTTCTGTCACTGTGCATTCAAAACCATTCAGAAACACGCATTTTTAATGTAAAAAATTTGATTGGTGCCACTTTAAAGTTCATAATAGTGCAGTAAGAATTAGAATTAGTTAGACTGAACAAGCATGACTTGTTTAAAAGAGTTGACTGGAAAAGCCTTATCTCTCTAAGAAGAACAAGGAAGTGCAGCTTAAGTTTGCAAAGTTGTGTTTGAAGAAACTCCAAGACTTGTGGGACCATGTTCTTTGGATAGACCAGACCACAGCGGAGATGTTTGACCATAACAAACTCTGCTGTGCTTCGTGAAAACAATATGCAGCGTTTCAGGACAAACACCTTCTCGCGGCAGGTGATAATTTGGGCACCTTGGGGTCAACCATGAATTCTTCTGTATTCCAAAGTGTTTCAGAGTCAAACATGAGGCAGTTTGTCTGCTCAGCTAAAGCTGCTCGCCTAGGAAAAGAATGTTAAAGCCCAGGCTCCAACCTGACTGGAATGAAGAACTGAGACATGATAAAGAAGAGTAAGCAAAAATATGTCAGCCGTGATTTAAGAGCGATAATAACACCATGCAGAAAGTCCTTCTCCAAGTTTTTAAATCATGGGGATGTTTTTTTTTTCCCTTTTTCTTTTTCAGACTGAACCCCCATTGTCTTGTTAAACAAATAATAAGGAATTGGAAATAAACATTAAATCTGTAGTTTGTGAGACCTGCTAAAGAGCAGATGATTTTTAGTTTCTGACACATAAAGTCTCAGAATTAAAAGAGATATTCTTCATTTTTCACAACTGGACCAAGTGACCTGCATTATAGGGAATTAAAAGCTTTAACCTCTGACAGCAGAAAGAATCTGAGACACGAAATGAATGCTAAGAAACACATAAAATCTCACTGTGGGCCTTTCAGAAAATCACCTTGAGTCTTGTAGTGCTACTTTCCCGTGATATTGGTCCAAGGACTTTCATAAACATGCTTTTAAATCCCTACAAGACTCTTGAGACAGGATTTCAGTATGTTTCTGCTTTAGCTCCCCCTGTTAAGGTCACTCCATTGTCCTCTAAGGAGAATAAAGAAGTAGAAGCAAGCTGTATAATCCACCGACATGTGGAAAGTAAGCGCATGTCATGGAAACTGCTCGATTTTGATTATAATGACAAAGATGATCCTTTTTTCCAAACAGCGCTGCAGAAATAAGCTTTTTTGATTATACTCAAGAAAAACATCAATAAATGCAATTAGAAATGTTTGTCTGTGGACAAAAATTACACACCTGAAAGTTAATGTTATGTTTAGCAGAGAGGGAGAAAAATCACTACAGGCAATGACATATAGTTCTACTTCCCAAAACGTAATATAGCTGAATATATTAATACATAATACACAAATTTGCAGGTCATATACAGTCGTCCTCAAAATTATTCATACCCTCCAATTAAAGAAAAGGCTAAATTGACAATAGTAATTCAAATTATAAGAAACTACAGAAACTAATGATAAACAAAAGTTCACAAAATTACAATTTAGTGAAATAAAATATTGCTTTTGGATTGTGATTGGAAATAATAGTTTTTTTAAAAACAAACAAACAAAAACTGTCCTAGACACTGGAGCATCTTTCCCATGAACAGTGGACCAAAATAGCTGCCAAGAGGTGTAGAAGTCTTTTTGAACATTAGAGAAAACTGATTGTAAGGCTGTGCAATTAACTGAAATTTGATCGTGATTGCAGTTTTTATATCAAACGATCTCCAAACTTCTGTAATCGAGCTGAAGCAATTTATTTGCCATTTTTCTTTACACAATTTCTGAAAGTTCTTCTGAAGTTAAAGTTCATTGCTGTGGCTTCTCAACCATGCAATTTATTGGATGTCATTAACAAAAGTGTTAGATTTGGAAAGTTTAAGTATAAAGCTTAACAAAGTTTGTTTTGGGACTTTTTTAAAAAAAAAAAAGTATATTAATTTTATTCTTCTAACATAGAGAAATTGCAGAACAGCTGGATACATAGTTTATTTTGGTTACATTTATGTTTTTCTATGCCTTATTTGATTTTCAAAATATATCTATTTTATTTATTAAATTTTTTTCTACATGGCAAAACAGCTGTAAGCTACATATTTGTAGCCTATATTTACTTTTAATTTAACCATTTTACCTAAATTATCAATAAAGTGTTTTTTGGCAGAGAGGGAAACGTTAAATGAATGCATCGTGCAACTGAAAATTAATTATTTGAATAATCGTGATTTTAAAATTGACCAAAAGGATTGTGATACCATTTTTTTTTTTTCCATTATCGAGCAGCCCTACCTGATTGCAGTGATTTCCTCAAAATGATGCTCAACAAAAGTTTAGCTTCGGAGCTCCATCGTGCTTGTTTGTTTGTTTGTTTGTTTTTTTTGTGTGTTTGTTTTGAATATTTCTTTCTAATCACAATTAAAAATCTGTGTAATAATTTTCATAGAATTTTTATTTATTATTATTTTAGTCAATTTCAACTTATTTCACTGACAGCTGATTTTTTTCCTTCTTTAATTGGAGGATATGAATAATTTTGAGGACGGCTGTATGTAGTTAGACATAGTGAATTTGACTATATATTAACTATGGAAAGTGAGAATTTATTTATTTATTCATCTATTTATTTATTTATTCACCCTTTTTGTTACTCTGTGGTATGTAGATGTGTTTCATAATGCATGTAAGCATTTCACAATTGTTTGTGTTAATGTCTGCCTTCCAATGTTCTTTTTCTGCTTGGAAGATAATTAATAAATAAATCATTAAAAAAAAGAGGAATGTGAGGATTTCTGTTGCCGGCCGTAGAATTCAGAGAAATCTCCATGCAGGTGACATGAGCAGAAGCTATTGTTAGGTTTCAGCCCTTCGGACATGTCTGCATTAAAAACAGACACAACTCAAGCAGGGAAATCACTGCCTGGACTCGAGAACAATCCCGAAAGCCATCATCAGCGAATACAGTTTGTCGCTGCATTCACAGATGCAAATTAAAAGTGCCATTCAGAGAAGAGGCATTACAGTATAAACAAGATCCAGAGATGCTGCCGCTGTCTCTGGGGGCTCATTTAAGATGGACTGAGGTGAAGTGGAAAACTGCTGCCTGACAAATCAAAATCTAAAACTCTTATTGGAAGTCATGGACATCGTTTCCTCTGGGCTAAAAAGGAGAACGGCCAAGTGACTGGTAATCCGTGCAAAGACTAGAAGTCAGCTTTCTTAGTGATATTATGGGACCTTGGTGCAACTTGCAGTCTCAGTGTACTGTAGATGCACTTTAATTCCAGCAGCTGCAAGAAAAGTGTCCAAATTATCATTTTTCTTTTACTTAAAATCAAATAAATCCACTTATTTTGATTTCCCTTTGAGCTTTACTCTAACATCTTTTCAGTTTTTCAGTTAGAAGTTGATCCATAAATCTAGAAATTGAAGAATATTCCTTCTTATCTTTTGACGCTGGTATACAGCATAAAGAGCCTGATGTAAGTCTCTTTGAGTGGCAGTGGAAAGCTTCGCTGTGGGCATCTGAACTTGCCTTGTCCCCTTTAAGTGTTGTTTATTTCAACAAAACCAGTCAGTGTTTTTTTCCTGCTGTGTAACTATGCAGGCGAGACATGCTTTCTGGTGTACGCTGAGAACTGTGAACTGAAAATCCATCTTTTCACTAGCAGTCACGGCACATACAAATCTGTGGTGCTGGTGAGTGTTTTATACTTCAGAGCTTTGTGGTGCTCTGAAATCAAACAGAATGGGGTCTGTTTGGTCTGTTCAGCAAGGAGAGGTGGGAAAGGGATTCTGGCAGTTGCTTCAGACAGTCACTGTGCCAGAGGGATTTCTGAGGACTACGCTTGGCACAACTCACCATGCACTACTATCAAACCTCACTCAGTCACAGTTTTTCTGCTTTATTGCACTGTTGGTCATATTTTCTCTCTTTTTAATTAGTAACTTTTCATTTGTCTTGTCTTATGTACAATGTACTTGTTTTTTTCTCTTCTTTTTTGTGCCATTATCTGTCTCTTCCCATCTCTTTTCATTTCACTTTATCTTATTTTACTGTTTGACAAAGATAGATTGTACAACATAGCGCATTGTTTTGAAATTAAGCATTAGAGACATGCCCTCTTTTCAGATGTTCAGCCAGTGATAATTTACTGTCCAATTGTTATGAAAAGAAGTATCTGAATGCTTTGCAATTTGAAAGCAATGCCATCGTTTAGACATAACTGTGAAAGATGAGAGTAAAATGATAAACTTTAGTTCAAACCAAAGACTTTTAAAAAAATGGACATAGTATCCGGTCACGTCTGAGTTGGGGAAAGTGAAGCCAGTTGGGCGTTTCCCACCGTCACCATTTTGCTGTCGCGTGTGTCGTCACTCCCCGGAAAATACAAGATGGGCAAAGACTGGGCCGCTCCGAACCACGGGGCAAATGATTGACAGCCAAGCTAATGCTAACCAAGCTAACCCTAAGTGAACAGGAACGAATGAAGATAGGCGGTTTAAAGGTAAGGCACGCTCAGACTTGCTGTTAACCAGCTAAAAACCGCAGTGGTCCAACTCTGCTACAGGCTGAGGCCTTCATGGGAACAAGCACGGAGCTAGCTATTAGCCTCCATGGCACTGTTGCCAACTCTTCAGGGACAAAAGTCGCTATTGGCTGGCTCAAAAGTTGGCAGAAGTCGCTGAATGACATCACTGTGACGGACAGCCACTTTCACGCATGCACGGTACCACATGAAAGTACCCCATATATTTATTATTTGACACACTATATTGCCAATTACAAGGGTACTGAAGGGGTGTCTTACATATTTGAGTCGTGGTGCTAAGAAGGCACAGGTGTGCCACAAGGCATCATGGGAAATAAGCAGCAACTGTTACATTAGGCTATAACGGACTATTTTGATTACTATTTGTACGATGGACGTTGCGGCAAAGATAAAATAAAATGATGCCATAGCAAAGCCAAAATGCACCTTATCAAGCTTGGACCAGGTAAAAAAAAGTATTTTCTTGCACCTGCGCAATTCATTTGTTTTCCGGATGAGGAGAAGTGAACATCTCACAGCAGCTCAGAAGGGCTGCTGCTGCACCAGGACAGCGGGAACGGTGAGCGAGTGCCGAAAAACGGGAGGGAGGGGCCGACGGCAGGCAGCACCTGATGAACGGGCAGAGAGCGATAGGCCTATAAACTTTATCTGTTCCTCATGAACACCTGGAGAAGTCGCTAGATTTGTCACTAGTTGCTTTTTTTAAGTTAAGTCACTAGAGTGGTCTGAAAAGTTGCTAAATATAGCAACAAAGTCTCTAATAACATCTAAAATGGATGAGTAATAAAAAAGATGCACCCCCCTCACAGTTGGCAGGTAAACTTGACCTATTGAACCTAAAACGATTTTTTGAACCAGGCTGTGAACATGTTTATTTCTGCTGTAAATATGTTTATTTCTGCTTTGAAGTTGGTCTTTATAACATGGGAGTCGATGGGGATTTGCTCTGTTTTGGAGCCAGCCCCTTGTGGATGAAAAAAGAACCACAATTTTTGGGCATCATGAAAGTAGTTTCACTGTTCTCCAGCTGAGTTTGCCCCTTGGTTTAAACATAAACTTGCCTCATAAAACATACATTTTCCCTACTAATGCTTATGTCCTTGTGACTGATCATTGAGCTCAAAGATGTATTATTCATCTGATTAGTTTTCAAGATTTAGCTCCTTACAAACTGTGGCTGCACAGAGAGCTGGTAATGGCCAAACACTGAATTCATAGTAGATGATGTCCCGTGTGTTTAATTTGAATCTTAATGGGAAGGGTTAAGTGTATTTCCAGTTACAGAAAAAGTTGTCATCAGTTTTTTTAGCTTCTCATCTCATCTTTTTCTGCTGTGGCTTAACAGAGGAGAGAAGCTAACATTGCACAAAATGACACAAAAGACGGTGAAGACTCCCACACCGAACCAAAATGAAACAAATGCACATCAATTAGATAAACATTGCCCTGCTACTTACCCTCTTTTCTCTCTGACACCTCTCCCTGTACGTGGTGGTGCCCTGTGCCTAATAAAACAGATTAATTAGGCTCATTGGCATTCTAGGACAATGTTTCCAGCTGTTTCCCTGGGCAAGGTTATCCATTTTAACTGTGAACATGGGGAGTCTGGAAGGAAACGACTTGAAGGCGAGCACCCCACCACAGTGAGGTTTGACTGCTGGAATGGATGGATTTCAGTAAAAT
This sequence comes from Atherinomorus stipes, assembly GCA_023101725.1. NCBI lineage: Eukaryota > Metazoa > Chordata > Actinopteri > Atheriniformes > Atherinidae > Atherinomorus > Atherinomorus stipes. The sequence goes on from JALJCO010002818.1 coordinate 18,903, forward strand.
ACTCTCACTTGCTGGACAGCAAATCCATCACTCAATCATTTTCAGATGAACTACTTTGCCTTGTGTGTTAACACCTGAAACAATGTTGTTTGGGTACTTGCTCATGTACCTCATTTTTATGTCTCCTACACACTGCTGGCAAAGCAGATAAATGTTCACTGTGTAGCAGATAATTTGTCATTCTATTTGAGTAAAAGTCAAAAAGGTAAATCGCGCTGTAAACATATGATAAATAGGCATCTCATCAGTGTGATTGATATTCCCTCTCTTGCCCCGGTGCAATGTTTAATACATAATGCCATCTGACAGGCCCCAGTTAGCATCAACTTTCATTATCAGTAAAACTTGATAACGCATTCCCAGGCCCTGTGGCAGAGGAACCGAGATCTGCTTATGAAGTAGAAATAGTAACTCTGAAGTATTGAATCTTGCGAAATGTTGGGAGTATTTGTCGTGCACTGTAAGTAATGACAACATCTTGTTGAAGTGGTAGGTCAATACACATTACTGAGGAAAAGCGAGATACAGCTGATGAAGGATGTAGTGCAACCTCAGGTCAATGAGGTAACTGTACCTTTTAGAGCTGCATCGATAAGCCCACGTTGAGTTGGATCATGCTGAGGCAGCGATTTGAAAAAGTGGGAAGTAGAAAATTAGAGAGGTTGAGGTTGTTCTCTCAGGGTAACTTATTTTTTTAAGAACTTTGCTTGAATTGAAATCTGCCACCGCCGAGTAAAAAGTCTTTGTGGATAACGTGTAATTATCGTTCCAATAGTCACTGTGCCTCTTCTGACTGTGAAAGCTGAAAAGCTGGCAAGACAATAGCCTGCCTTGAAGGTTCACAATCTCATATAAGCAGCAAGGTTTCTGCTGCAGTAAAAGACACCGAAACACGCAGCTTTGTCCTTTTTTTAAATTCTCTTTTTAACAAAAGAAATACTGCCTCAAATTTATTTTAATCAGCAGTATGAAGAGTCCATGAGGAAAGAGAAGAAAGTTACTGTGGTTATTAAAAGTAGAACTAAAACTCACTATATTTCTTCTTTTTTGTTAAATTTATTTAAGGTGAAAGAAATGTGTGAACATTTTAAATAAAATTAAAGCAGTTAATATTAAAGCAACACTACTGAGCTTTGGCAGATTTTCACACCTTAAAGGTACAGTATGCAAGAATTACTGAAATCTAGTGGTAAAGATGTTTTTTTTTTCTCAAATGACTTCATATTACAAGCACTGTTAAAAACGTATGGTGGCCATTAGTGGCCAAAATTTTCAAAGACATAAAGATGTTTTCTTTTACGGCATTACTTATCCCAAACAGTGCTCTAAGTCCCATCAAACAAAGCTGGTACAGCAGTTTGAAAGTTCAGAGGGTCTCACTTCACACACTCTGTTTTGTCCATTCAGGGACACCGTAGTAAAAATGATGGAACAAATATGGCAGCCTCCATGTATGTGCACTTCCAGCAAGTAGATATAAATGACTCATTAAGAAAATGAACATATAACAGCTATTCTAGGGATGCAATTGCGCATCAGTAGAACCAGTTTTGAATGAAATATTTTTCTGCCATTAACCTTTGATTTTAATACATACTGTACCTTTAACAACGGCTAATTTAGTATCTACAGTCACCCTCTAACTAAAGAACTAATGATAAATAAATAAAATACAAAATTATAATTTAGGGAAATAAATGATTGTTTTGAATTGTAGTTGAAAATAATATAAAAAAAACAAACAAACAAAACTATCCCAGACACCTTTCACCTCTCCCATTAACAGTGGATCAACATACCTGTCAACAGGTGCAGACGTCTTTTTGAACATTACAGAAAACACCTGATTGCAGTGATTGCCTCAAAGTGTTGCAATTTTAAGGACGACTGTGTCTGTGCGCTCTCTCCAGCCAGTAAAGGTCAATCCAATGGTGATTCTTTTCACATCTTTCATTCTTCATCTTCTCTGATAATGTCTTGCATTTCTTTTCTGAATCAATCATGGTGTCTGTTCAAAACAGCCAGTTTGTTGATATCCAGTTGCTAACATGTGGCGTGATGCTGTAAAGCAACACACAGCTGTCACACGAGACCCCAGGCTGGAAAAAGAAGTTGTGAAATGTGGTTTTGCAGCCTCAGAACGCTGCAGGGCAACAACAGCTCCAGGAATGCAAACGATAAATGTCACTGTGGCATTAAAACAAGTCAGAAGTGGAGAGTATGAAGGTTGGAAACTTAGTGTTGCTTTAAAGATAAGTTTAGAAACTAGTCTCACTGTATTATAAAAAAAAAAAAAAAAAAAGATCCAGAATTTGAAAATTCAAATATAAAAGGTATGGTTTTTTGTCGTTGTTGAGTTATTTAAAAAAAAAAAGAAAAAAAGATGAGTTTAATTTTCCATTTTTATATTTTCAGGAGGTGATTCGTATGTAGAAAGTTTTAAAAGTGGAAGCTTTTTATTACTTTTTAAAAAATAAATGTTGCAGATTTTGAGATCTAGTCAAACACCTCATGATTCATCTTAGGTTTGTTTTGTTCTGACCATTGAATCCTGTCCTCTGCTTTTTTATTTCATCTTTTTTTTATTATTCTGCCATCATCATCTATGTTTTGTTCTGTGTTCAAGTTTTTGAGTGTGTATGCGTTACAAAGCCAGACTATTTATGAGCCTTTTGGTGCGTACAAACATCAGGCACTTTACCCTCCTCCAGTGGCAGACAGGAGGGAGCCTGTTGTCACATTTTTTCATCATTACCTCCAAGGCTCCCCTTCATCGCTTTCCCTTGGAAGCTAAAAAAGTCATCAAAGGCTTGGCATCCGGCAGCTTTATGCCATTTCTCTAAAAAAAAAAAATTCCCTTTCTCTCTCTTGAATCTTCAACAAACACTGTTGCCTTTTCCACAAAAGCCCGTCAGTGTTGGAGGTGGAAATCTCAGCATCTTGTCTCAGTGGAGGTGTGCTTGTGCTGCTTTTGACATCTCTGCTAAATGGAGAATGCTCCGCTACTCTTTTAACAGCTCTGTGACTTTGTTCCTCCTCTGGGGGTTCAGCAGCATTACGTCTCCTCACCCAAGAACTCGCCCTCCATCCTGCATCACTGCATTATCATGACCGTGCTACTTTACACACACCACAGAGAAGGAAGCCCATCAGTGGTCTGGCAGGAGCACTGGGCTAAATCCTGGATCAGGGGCAGAGTTCAGGCTCTTTGGGGAGGAGGTCTTGGCTGGATTGTTAGAGAATGTTGGACATTAGGGCTTTGGCAAATCAAATGCTGGATTAGGAGCAGACGATGAATAGGGAATTCCACAGGGTGTTAATAGTAGCCTTTTGGGGATTTAATCCTGTTTTCTTGGCTCACGCTTTCATGACATGTATGTGTGCATGTGCACGGCAATGCCAGCTGTGTTTTTTGTATGCTGCTCATATTAAATTAGAAAACACTCGGCTGTATTTAATAATGTCGCATCTTTATCTCCCTCATCAGTTATCTACATTAAATAAGCTCGATGATGAGTGGAGGGATCCATGCTTGCATGCACAGATGGATGGATAACTTTACCCTTTAAGCCACTCCGATACAGTCGTCCTCAAAATTATTCATACCCTCCAATTAAAGAAGGAAAAAAAATCAGCTGCCAGTGAAATAAGATGAAATTGACAGAAGTAATAATAAATGAAAATTCTATGAAAATCATGACTGATTTTGAATTGTGGTTCAACAGAAATATTAAAAACAAACACACAAAAAATAAAACATGTAAACAAGCATGATGGGGCTCCAAAATTTTGTTGAGCAACACTTTGAGGCAATCACTGTAATCAGGTGTTTTCTCTAATGTTAAAAAAGACTTCTACACCTGTTGACAGGTATTTGGTCCACTGTTCATGGGAAAGGTGCTCTTATGTGTCTGGGATAGTTTTGTTTGTTTGTTTTTTTTTATTTTTATTTTTGACCACAATTCAAAGGCAATAGTTTATTTCACTAAATTATAATTTTGTAAATTTTTATTTATTATTAGTTTCTTTAGTTTCCTTTTACTTGAATTACTATTGTGAATTTATCATCTCCTTTAATTGGAGGGTATGAATAATTTTGAGGACGACTATATATACCTGTACTGTAATTTCTATTCATTTGCCTTCTACTTTCATCACTATATCCTCTTTTTTCTGGACTGAAAGAAGTTTAACTGTTTTGTTTTTCCTTTATTTTCCACAAGGATGATGAGCCAATCACTGCAGGGGCTGATGGCAGAGACCACACCCACGTCTGGAAGTTCCTTAGCCAGCAACACAAGAAATTACCATGGAAACCAGAGGTAATGCAAATGATTTTCTCTCATTTCCATTATTTTTGCTAAGTTGTCCATATTTCCCTCAATCTTCTTCTTTTTTAAATGCTTTTCTCCATTTTTCTTACATTAGCAATCTCAGTTGCTTTTTGTCATTTGAGTGATTAAATTTGCTGAATCTGGCCAGGCCGCTCACATGAACGGCAAACTCTAATCAGAAGAAAAGTAATATAATTCAGCAGTCCTTTCAGTCCTCCTTTCAGTCGTAGCTGATACTTGAGGACAAATGGAGATGCAGCCATTTTTCTGGTGCTATCAGTGAATGAAAGAAATGTCCCTCGTGGTTATTATGAGAGATGACTGTGAGAGGAAGAGGGCATTTAATCAGAAAGCATCAGTCTGTTATATTTAAAGGCACCTATGACTGAAGATTAGAAGCCGGAGAGGTTTGTGCATATTTTTCAGCTCACTTGCTGATGTAGTCTACACAGCTGCTGCAACAAAGGGAGCAGCAGACAGGGCAATTAAACAGCGGATTAGTGATAAGGGGAACAGCTCTAGATGTGTCACATGTTCAGCAGAGGTTAATTAAAGGTTTTGCATGTATGAACCTAATCTGGAAAATATGATTTATTGCATGTCGTGTGTAGCTCTGGCCAAATTGTAGAGGATAGATACAGCTCATGTGATCATGTGTGAGAAATCTGACTCTATTGTCTTTGGTTTTAAGTGTATCGGTTTGAAGGAAGTGATTTGGCACTTTTTTCTTTTTTTTTTCTCTTAAAAAAACAGGCAGGATTCTTCATCATCCGGTGTTTTGTACTCAGATTTCTTACAAAGCATTATGCATGTAATCTTTTTGCACAAGGCAGCATTACAGGGTGGCTGAACACAGCATGAGTCTGATAATGTTACAACACCTGCGGTTTTATTTTAGCAGACTCCTGAGTGAGCTGGTCTGCCTCTATGTTGCCTTTAAGAAATGCAAAGCACCATGTGCTAAATCATCCGCTTATTCGTACACTATAAAAAAAATGAAGCTAATTAAAATTCTTTTTCTTATCCTTTACATCTTCTTTCTTTATTTTAACACAATTAGTGATTGCAAACAGGGGAGATATTTTGACTTTGTGAGTTTTGACATGGATACTGTATGTTGTATTTAGAACTTGCAGTGACCTACAAACATCTGCTTTCTGAATATTTAGAGGCCTACATCAGCAGATTGATGATGATTTTGGATCATTTAAGAAGAAGTCACACTGATTTTGAAGCAGCCAGGCCATGACAACAGCCAGTTATGAGTCTGGACCATGTGGGCTACACTAATTGGACAAATGCAACTGGATTCAAGGCTGGATCGCAGCAAGCTGCTTTATTATGAGCATTCATTCATCCTTTGCTTTGTTTTTATATCATTTTGCATGTAAATACTGTGAAAAACACATAATGCTTTTACGTTAAAAGGAAAGGACATGATTTCACTGACCAAACACTATGTTCATATTTATGCTCTGGATTGCGGGTAAAAAAGCCTTTGAAGGGAAATAAATGTTGCAGCATCCACACCCACTACATTTTACATTAAGCATGACAAGCATCAAAGCTCACTTGTAGAAGTCAACATGGCATTTCTTTGACTGATTTCCAGCTTGCTTTTTAAAGCAACATGCCATTTAGTTTCTATGAATATTTTTTTTGCGAAAATAAAAAATCCAGCTCTGAAATACTTCATTCAGATGTTCCTCACAAATCCTCTTTTATCTCATACTTGAAGTGTAAGCCAAGCTTGTCAGAAAGCATATTGCAGCAGCCCTTCCTCTACTCTTGCTATCTGTCCTAATTACCAGCATTAACTTGTTTTCTTGGTGCACCGCCAGGATGATAGAGGTCTGAAGGGCGACTGAGCTGATCCTGCCAGACATGGAGACTCAGACCAGCTGAAGTCGAGTAGTGCCATATGCCAGCTGTCATAGTGTGGCAGAGGTTACGCAGACATCCTCAATAAAGTTGTTTCGCACAAGCAAAATGGCTCTTCTACAGCTTTCACACAGACAGAGGAAGTTGCTTACAGCTGCTTGTCTTGAATAAATACTGCAGACTTAATTACAATCCCCAGCCAGAGATCTGATCCAGAGGTGACAGAGGATTAGCGTGCACATGCAGCTGTGTGTAGTCTGTCAAGGACACCAGCATGCCTCGGACAATGACATGAGATCAAAGAGCGACCTGCTGGCACACTTTTTAAGAGGCAAGCAGTAGCCGGGCGTTAGGGGATGGGAACAGCCATGTGCAGTAACGCTGACGTGGATCCAGACAGGTTTGACCATTTTAAAATGCAGATTTACCTTAAATGACAGTAGTTAAGCATCGTTTCTTTTTATGTCACAAAGAGAGGACAGGTGGAGGGAACGGACTCCTGGCTGACTGACCGGTCCAAACATCGAGTCTTCTCTGTCTTTGGGTCTCTGTGTGTTTCATTTTGCTGCTGCAGATTTGGACAGCCTGTTATTTACTTCTCTGGAGGGTAGTCAGGAAGATACTGCGGCACAACACAGACACATGACTCACCCAGGAGCAGTCATCACCTCTCACAAAAACCAAAAAAAACATGCAGTGACAACCCTGGTGGAGGATTTAGATCTTTGTCTCGTCTCTGATCCCCTCCTCATGTCACAAAAATGCGAGGTGAGGATGCAGAAGAGAAAACCTGATATATCTGCTCACTGCTCTTTGTTCAAAGTCTTCGATGCCCCAAAATAGGAAGCAGGAATGAATATCTCCAGGTCTCGATCTATCCTGAGAGTTGAATAAGTGATTGACAGCTTGTTGCAGATTTATTTTATTTATCAATTTATTTAGTTTATTTGATTAGCATTCAAGCTATCAGTGAATACACAAGAGCAGAAAAGAACATAAGACATGGCTAATCAAAAAGGTGTCGGTTGAAGCCAGTGCTTATTATGCCAATGCTTTCTACATGAAACACGTCTTCAGCAAGTAACTCAGTTACAGCGAAGGCTTTCAAGTAAATAAAGAAATTAAAGAAAACAACAACAAAAAAACCTTTTATCTCAAAAAAGAAAAAAAAGAAATACATTAAAGAATGTTTTGTAGCAATGTCTGAGCAAATGTAACTAAAGAATTCAATATTTGTATTGTTCAAGCTTTCATAGTTGATTTTTATATTTATCTAATACTTTAGTTTTAAACATGATTTTGAATGAAGACAGTGCTATTATCTTTAGATAGTCAAAACTATAGTAAATTTACACCTCTAACAGAAACACATTTCTTCTTTACATTTGTTCTTCTCTTTTTTTAAAAAAAACAATCGTTTCCCCTCAAATCATATCAACTCTCTCTGACTTCAAACAGCTTCTAAATACAGCAGCAAAGCAAATTATTTTGTGCTCTAAACATGATTTGTACCAACTTAAATGCAACTAAATAGTAACATTTAAGAGTATTTAAGTTAAACAAAATATTAGTTGGTCGCATATGTAGTTTGAATGATTTACAATTCATATAGCTTTTTTTCTAATTTAAAAATGGGAAGTGTGTTGGTTTTATAAGCATTATGGCATATCTCTTTACAGATGATAAGGACTGGCTCATGCTCCTCAGCTGGATGTGTCCATTTCCACTCCCTTCATGTTGCATCTTTGACATTGCAGAAGATGTGTGACTGTGGGACAGATGGTAGATTATACAAATCCTCATTACAGTAACTGATAAGGCTGGAATCTAGATTATATGAACCTCGTCCTCCAGTGAGTTCTTGTGGTCCATTTAATATCTTGAGTTTTTCATACCTCTTAAATGCTCATTTTTTCTTCTTTATCTACATATCTGACTTTCTTTTCCATGTTAAATGACTACTGAGACATTAAAGATGAGGGATGCAGGGATGCCCTCTCCACCTGCAGATGTTTCCCTAAACTAGAAGAAAGCGTTCACTCTGAACACAACAGGTGAGGTGAACCACAGAAGAGTGATTATGCTGACTCTCCTATATGGGGAGCGAGCAGAGTGGTATTGTATATACCCCAGTGGGCCTTTGCCAGGAACATCATGCCTCACTTTTCTTATCCAATTGGGATTAACAGTGTCAGCTGGTGTGATAGCTCGTCAGTGGGTGCACTGAGCAGCCATTTGTCAGAGCTTTCCTGCCAGCAGGAACGCAGAAGGCTGCACCAGATTTTGAGAAAGGCAGATAGCCTCCTGCAGGAGAGAGAATGAGAAAAGGAAAGATCTGATTTGCACTCTGGTTGAAGGTGCGAGCAGATGGATGAGATAAATGATGGACATATTGGACGACGGGCACATACATGTAGCTGCATTGAGCAACGCACAACTCTTTAATCGCATGTCTTTCCCAGTAAATGGATATTTGGCCTCTTTGCTGCTCACCTATTCGATCACTTTCTTGCCTTTTTTGTTTTGTGAATATTTACCAGATAGCCTTCACTGCTGTTAAGCTGAATGGTGCTTTTTGCTGGGAAACATATGCACATGCATGTTGAGGTCTCTGTCTGACGAGGCCACTCTAAAAGGCAGATTGTCTCCATTTGAATCCAGTCTGAACCCACTCTCATCTTGTGGGATCATTGTCTGGCTTTTTCATGCAACTTCTGCTGAGCTTCAGCTGATGGAGAACCTTCTGACTCCATCCTCTGAGACCCCACGATAACTTCCCATGATATCAACCTTTCTAGACCCAGAGGCATCATTTAACAAATTATTTTCCCAAAAGCATTGCCGAGTGTCAACGAATGCAAATAATAGACTCATGAATAGAGACATTAAGCAGCAATAAAGTCACTGAGCCTTGAGCTTTTACTCTGGGCTTCTGTTTTGCATCATTGAGCTTTATATTTTATGAGCCATCTAAGCTGTGTGTTCACATCTGGAGAGAACAGCTACAGTAATACATTTGATTAAAGACAGTTTGTCTAGTTGTGTAATAAAACTGGTTGTGTATGTTGTAAATCTCAAAATATTTACTTTTTTTTTTATAAAAATGTGTTTTTTATCATTTGTGTATTACTTTATCAGAAATATGAATAGTAAGCTTCTTTATCAATATTAACACATTTCTTGAATGTGCTGATAAAATGCTCCCAAAGAAATGTCCTCATTCATCAGCTGTTCTTAAATTGCAAAAGGTGTTGCATATAGTGTAGTCAAGAATCTAAATTTAGACTTTGTGTTATTGCAAATAAGATAAAGATAATAAGAAAAGCAGAATTTTCTTTGAAACCTTTTGTGAGAAAATCTGTAACCCATAAATTATCGCTGAAAGAATGGCAAGATGGCCAAAGGGTACAAAAAGAGAAGTAAAAGCTGATAGAATTTGGATGAGATAATCTATTAGCTCTAATGTTTTTGCTCTTGATGTATCTTCGGTTATCCTGCTGTCTCTGGAATGTATAGCTGCTAAAAAATGCATATCAACAAGCTGTGCATGGAGATGACACACTGAAGAACTGACTTGTAAAATCAAGGTTTCATGTGGGCCTCGTGGGAGGTGAGAGACCACATTCAGAAGATGGCTCTGGGAGATGAGTTGCATATTTATGGAGTAGTATTTCTTGTGGTTGAGATATGGAACCAGAGAATGCAGATGTGCATCTAGTCTGTTGCAGCAGTTAAAGTGAAGCATCTGCCCACTCTCCAATCCACTGTAGAAGCAGAAAGAGGAGGAACTATGAGAGAATTCCTAGACTAATGATTAGTGAAACAATTTAAATGATTTCTAAAGAAAGATATGAATCAGGGGAAAAAAATGCAATAACCTTATATTTTGCAAAAGTGTGTCCACACTAAAATGAGTGTGTGCTTTTAAGAATAGTTGTTGAGTTTGAGACAATTTCTTTAGATCTACTTCAGTAACTGCGTTTACTTGGACCCAAATATACTTCTCGTTTAAAATGTTGAAAAATGAAAAAATTTTACCACATCAACTAATTTAAACAAGTGAGTAGAATGTCTTTCCTGGGAACAGTCATACGGCTGTCATATTGCCACATTTACATGCTAAAAACTTAGCATTGCAATATGGGGATTATCAATTTCGCGTCCGGTTTCGGAAGTTGAAACATTTGGCACTTCTTCGGGCCATGTTAGACAGCCGTTCCTGCTCTGTTTACTGTTTAAATCGGATAAACTCAAACATATTTAAGTTTTATTCTAGCTGAAGTGATACTGGATAAAAGCTGGATAAAGCGTCGATTTGCCGCGGTGAAGGGCCGAACTTTATAATAAAACACACGTTTGTTTGTCCCGGTGGGGCACACACGGCACTTCACAGCAGCTAGCATTAGCCAGCTAACGTTTACTGTCGTGCTTAACATTGTGCGTCTTAAAACACACAAACATCTGAAAATCGGGTTGTCCTCCCGTTTCCAGTGGAACAACTGGGGACTGCCAAGAAAGGAAACGCTTTAGATGCTTGTGTGTTTTCAGCCGCACAAAGTTAGGCAATTATCAAGCTGGCTAATGCTAACCTGCTAACAAAAGTCCGCCAGCTACTACTCTGTTAAACTTTGTAAATCGGATAAACGCCAATGCCAAGTTTTCATTCCAGACTGAAGTGATGCTGAGGAACAAGTGGATTAAAACGACCGATTCGCCGCGGTGAAGGACCGAACTTTATAATAAAACGACACACGTTTGTTTGTGGCCGGTAGTCTGTACAGTCTTGTTAGCAGGTTAGCATTAGCCAGCTTGATAACGTGCCTAACTTTGTGCGGCTGAAAACACACAATCATCTGAAAGCCTCCTTTCTTGGCAGTCCCCAGTTGTTCCACTGGAAACGGGGGGTACAGACCCGATTTTCAGATGTTTGTGTGTTTTAAGACGCACAATGTTAAGCACGTCAGTAAACGCTAGCTGGCTAATGCTAGCATGCTGTGAAGTGCCGGTGTTGTGCCCCACCGGGGACAAACAAACGGTGTTTTATTATAAAGTTCGGCCCTTCACGCGGGTCGTCGCTTTGATCAGCTTTTGATCCAGTATCATTCAGTCTAGAATGAAAACTTAAATATGTTTGGAGTTTATCCGATTTAAAAGTATAACAGAGCAGGAACGGCTGTCGTTAACATGGCCCGGAAGAGGAAGTGTCAAAAGCCGGCAACTTCCGGTAAGCGTGATAATCCCCTATTATGCATCCTTATTTCTGTCATACATCACATTTACCTTGTTAGTAAGAAGAAAGCCAACTGTGGGTCCCATTTTATTCCCAGACTGGATTGGAGCTCCCTCCAATTTAAAAAAAAGCTGCTCGGTTGTTTACTCCCATCTTACTCAGGTGCCGGTGTTGGGCCAAAAAAAGCCCCCCTGTCGTGGGGACTCCAATTTTGTTCTCTTTGTGTCACAAGACAAAACTTTTCTTCTTTGTCTTACTGGAGTCTGAGTTTGGCTTTGAGAGGCACTTGCAGGATGCTCGACATGCATGGACCTGCGGTGGCGGAAAATACCACACCGGCACAGCCAGACTAACAAGAACGCGCAGCTCGTCTCCCCACAAGCGCCCCTTGAGGCTTCGTACCCGAATTTCTCAAGTACCCCTGCCTGCGGCTTGCAGTAGACTGATATTAGGCGGTGTTGGACATCCGATGGGTGTGTACAGTTAGTGAGGTTAGGGTTAGGGCTTAGGGATACGAGGAAGGGTTATGATAGACGGCTTAAAACGGTAATGTGGGCGGAGTCGGACGTCCGACCCCGCCTAATGTCCGACTCCGCCTCGTCCTCCAAGCCGCAGGCGGGACTTCTCGAATTTCTTGCATTGAGCATTCAGAAACAGTATTAAGAGACCACTGCAGTGCAGAAACATCAGCTCATTCTACACATCAGGCAACTGTAAGAGCATGTGGAGGAAAGAAAAGAATAGTGTTTAACATTTAAGCTTGCGCAATGCACCTTTAAGTCCTTGCAGCAACCCTTACTAATGTTGCATTGTTAGACTATTTTTTTTAACAGGGTAAAATGCTATGAATGAGGTAATGGAACTCTGAAATACAAGACAGACCCACCATTAATCAAAATAAAATATTATTCCAAACTCTAAATATTCAATGAAAACTCCAACCAATCCTTGCAGTGGGGTGCACGCCTTGGATTGTCCGAGGGACCTGCCTGTCAGACCTTTGCCTCTGCATTGGGAGGCAGAGGGAATGGGGGGGGGGTTGTAGGAGTGAGGCGGAACTGCTTATATTCAAATGATCTTGCTGTGCTTTCTGAAATGCGAGATCGGTAAGTGTTGCTTTAAGTACAGGTTTAGATTATTGACATTTATTCAGTGAAAACTGTCGAATATTAAATGTAATAGTTATAAATTTACAAAAAATATAATGTGCAATAACCTGCATTAAAGCACTGAAAAATACCAAAACATCAACATCAATATGCCCATCCCTAAACCAAACAGACACACAGAAGCAGTCAGAGAGCAGGATATTACTGTTGATGGTTGTCTGGCCTAAAGCCTGCTCTTAACTACTAGTGTAGGACTCCGACTGATCCAAACTGCTGTGCTTTAGCCAAATACACTTGGTTGAAGTTCGGGAAGATGGATTCTCTTGTGATCCTGTGTTGTGCTGAAAGGTTGATGTAGCACAGATGTTTACAAGAGGTCATTTGGATCTGTTACTATACAGTTAGGCCACAGAAAGTGTTTACTTTCAGGTATAACTAAATAAATCTCTAGATTAGCTCCTGTTGTGCAGATGGAAAATAGAGAAGGAGAGAGCTGCAAGGAGCTTGTAAGGAAATCACATACTGTTCAACTTTGACAGCTGGTATTTGAAATCTTAAAAATATTGGAAAAAAGTGAGATACAGACAGTGAACCTGCTCTCTACAACTGCATCATCAAAGATAAACAGAAGTTATCTCTGACTACTACAGCAAACATGTGAAATGTGAACATCACCAATGAGATGGAGACAGCAAAGTTTGGTGACAGCCGGCAGCTGAGCTCATTGAAGCGGATGGCAGAAAACAGAAAAACTGGCATCATTAGGCGCATTCGGACAGCGAGGTTCTGGTAACGCAGTTCCTATAACTTCCTGTCTCGAGTTTAGTTATAAGAACTACCCTTCCCCCGTCAGTTTGCAGTCCCAAATGAGGGGGGACCTTGATAGGGACCATGTTTGACGCAATCGTCTGCAACACAGACAAAGTAATGCCCCAGCAGATCTGCTACAAAACTGAGGTTTCTCATCTCTTTTATTCAAAGCTATTATGAAAGCTAGCTTGACAGCTTTCCATCATCACGGTCATACGTATCACGTAACGGAACAGCCCCCCCATTGGAAAGCTGCCCTACTAAGGTCTTTTTTACCCTTCGTTGAAGTACGAATTGTACTGACACAGTTTGCAACTGTATTTGGGTTTCTCCTCTCTTTTATTCAAAGCTATTATAAAAGCTAACTTACCAGCTTTCCCTCCCTTTCCCTTGTTTACCTGTTGTTGAAGTGCGCCCGGACACTTTAATGGACGGTCCGGGTGGCAGCTGCAGATTCTACTGCCAAACTTTGCAGATGTATTTGGGTCATTAAATTAGTATGAGAATAATTGCTTTAGGGGATTTCAAAATAGTTATCGATTTGGGACTTGTACCATTGTGATTGATTAAATAATGAGTTGGTACACTCCTATTGTAATAGTTCTTGTTATTATGTCTCGGTAAGCAGTTAAAAAGGTCAACAGGTAAACAGCTGTGGGACTTTTTAAATATGGCGCGGTGGAAGAAGCGGAGATCATGCGAGGGGCGCGGCTTGCCAGTTCTCCCAATCACCAAACATCTATTTCAGTTCCTATGGAACCCTGAAAAAGACCCTACCTCGGAGTAGGAGATAAAAGGTTGGAACTAAGGGGCCGAGGTCCCTAGTTCCTATATGTCCGAATGCGCAAAATAATGGCCTGTTTCCCGAAAAGGTTATAGGAACTCTAAAAGGTTCCTATAGTCCGAAAGCGCCTATGGACAGCACACAAAGATGTAGGGATGGAGGCAGAAATATGGAGGTCAAAGGGAAGACATGACAACGCGGGGGGTTGTGAGACTGGGGGCCATTAGAGAGAAAATGGGAGCAACAAGCAGGAGTCTAATAACAAAACAAGGCAGGGACAGTTGAGCCAACTCAGGTATGCAGATTGGTGAGTTTCTGTTTCAGAGGCTGGAGAAAAAAGTTCCTTTCACCCGACTCCATCCAGGGCATGGACAAAGCTCTCATATGGCTGCCACCCACAAAACGCAGCCAATTAAACACAAATGCCCCCCAGCAGCAAGCTGACTTTACAGCCTGAGGATCTCCAGGACTGCATTGGGATATGTGTGTATGAATAATTAGAGACTTTTAAATCTGCCCGCTTATTGCTGTTTGACAAGAGAAGGGGTGAGGAGGGGGCGGGCCAAAAAAGGGTTTGCTTTTAAAACCCACAGGAAATCTATTAAAAGCTTTACATAAGGCATATTTACACAGGGGCATGTCCCATCTGCTAAATCCCTCTAACCTCGTATGCCTCCCCCTCTCTCTCTTTGCCATCCCATTTAAGCACCAGGCATACACATTCATCTTTCTGACCCCCTGCTTTTCTCTGATTTGTTTCTGCCCACATTGCAAATCCCTGTTTTAAATTTGAGTTCGTCTTTCCGCTGGAGAGCATATAAACAAAAAGAAATCAAATATGTGAAGTAAAGTCGGGAGTCCTGCTGCTTTCCAGTGACATGTTTTGAAAACAAAGGTATTTCATGGTTAATGCATGAGCTGTAATTGCTCTTCTGCTGTCAGCGTACAGGGCAGTTAGTTGACCGTACAGAGTCAGGAGAGAAATGAGAAGGGCTACTTTGTGTCAGGCCATCTGTTAGAAAGCCTGTGTGATGCGTAAAGGAGCATGACACCCCCTGTCAATGTCTTATTCCTTAAAATATAGACGTAGGTGCAGAAGATGGGTAAAAAGGTGTTTGTCCTGAGATGCTTCCCTGTCTCAACTCTTTGGTCCTTCTGATGAGATAACAACAGGATGTTGTATGTGTGCGTTCTCTGGTGTTTCAAGGTCGGTCTGGGGTTCCTGACAGCTTGATTTGACACCTCATACTGCACCTGTTCGCTGGATAGCTTGGGGCTACTCCGCACACAACAATAATTCAAGTTCCTTCAATTGGTTTGGGGCCAAAGTTGTGAATCCAGCTTTTTGCTTTGATCCAGCAGAGATCCTCACTGGGCCGTTTCATACTCATTTTGGGGCGAGCCTACTTTCTCTTCCATCCCCGTGTGATGTTCTAAATATCTGTGGCAGCATTAAAGTAGCAGCCTGCTGAGACTGTTGTCACGCATTAGAGGATGCCATATGTGTGGACAGTATGCAGGAGTGAGCTGGCACCGTTTGCTGGATGAAAAGTTAGAGTTTGCAGGTCGTTTAATTGCTTTGACAGCTTCCTTAAGCTTAACATCCAGCAGCACAGCGGATGAGGTGTGAGCAAATGCATTGTAAAGTGTGGAAATTTTGTACTCTGTTTCTCACTGTGCATCTTTGCTTACGTCCAAAGCAGTGCAAGTTTGACACATGAGCAGAGAGACATCACTTCCTGTAGATAAGACTTGTGTTTGTGTGTTTGTGAACCCCAAGGCAGACTGGTTCCACCATCTGTCCATGCTGTGTCCCATGATTTCCCAGTGTAATTCAGACAAATGTCAGACTATGGGCAAGAGATGAGATTTGACAAACTGTTCCAGTCGTTTCCAGTTTACACCCCACCCTCCTCCTCCTCCCCAATAAGCTTCCTGTTATTCAGGACAGTCAGAACACTCCGAACTTCACACTGCAGTTTTCACCCAGACACAATGTTTTCGGTGTTGTGGAAACATTAGAAATCACATACAGTACAGTCGTCTTCAAAATTAGGCACACCCTCCAATTAAAGAGGCTAAATTCACAATAGTAATTCAAATAACAACAAACTAATGACTCTAATAATAAATAAAAATGTCAAATTATAATTTGGTGAAATAAAATATTGCTTTTGAATTTCAGTCCAATCCAATCCAACTTTATTTGTAAGTACTTTAAAAACAACACAGTTGACCAAAGTGCTGCACATAAACTAACAGATAAAATACAAATTACACAGATAATACAGAAAACATAAACAACATAAGCAATAAAAACAGTAACAAGTCAACTGCCAATCAGAGTAAAAACCCCAAAGAGAAAAAAATGCATTTTCAGCAAAGTTTTAAAAGCAGGAAGTGAATTTGCTTGCGCAAACTTATTCCACAATTGTGGAGCAACCACTGAAAAAGCTCTGTCACCTCTCAGCCTCCTTCTAGTTCTGGAGTCTGATCTCCAGAAGCGCGAGGGGGAGTAGGACACAAGCAAATCACACAGGTACTGAGGGGCCAAACCATGAAGACATTTAAAAGCAAATAGAAGAATTTTGAAATCAATGTGAAAGTGCACAAGGAGCCAGTGAAGGGACTGAAGAATGTGGTCAGATTTACATGATCCAGTTAAAAGGCAGCATTCTGGACCATCTGCAGTCGTGCGAGTGAGGTTTTGCTGAGTCCAGAGTACAGTGCATCACAGTAATCTAAATGAGTTGTGATAAAAGCATGAATTAAGATTTCAAAGTTATGGCGAAATAAAACTGGTTTAACTTTAGCAAGTTGCCGCAGCTGAAAAAAGCTGGACTTCACAACAGCACTGATTTGGGCGTCCAGTTTTAGAGCCGAGTCCATCTTTACTCCCAGGTTAGTGACAATGGGACTCACTGATTGAGATAGAGCCCAGCTCAACAGGACTGACATCAGCTTGGTCGCTGGGAGAAAACAGTCACCTCAGTTTTTTGTCTCACTAAAATGCAAAAAATGTAAAGCCATCCATGCCTTTACTTCTTCCAGGCGAGCAAGAAGAGATTTTTACTGTGAAAGACGGACATAAATTTGGCAGTCATCTGCATAGCAATGGAATGGGACATTATGTTAGCGTAATATGGACCTGAGAGGCAAGAGATATAAAGGAAAAAGTAAAGAACCAAGAACAGACCCTTGAGGCACTCCAGGTAAGAGGGGCTGAGGATGAGATGGCATCTCCAACCTGCACTGAAAAACTTCTGCTGGTTCGGTAGGACCTAAACCAGGAAAGAGCTAGGCCCCAAATGCCCACCCAGTTTTCCAAACGAGCCAATAAAATCTGGTGGTCTACTGTATGAATTGTGGTTGAAAATAACAATAATAAAAACAAACAAAACTATCTCAGAGACATTAGAGCGCCTTTCCCATGAACAGTGGTCCAAAACACCTGTCAAAAGGTGCAGAGGTCTGATTGAACATGACAGAAAACACTTAATTGCAGTGATTCCCTCAAAGTGTTGACAACAAAATTTTAGCTTTGGAGCCCCATCATGGTTGTCTACTTGGTTTTATTTTTTGTGTGTTTGTTTTTAATATTTCTTTCAAACCACAGTTCGTGAGCAATGTCATGATTTTCATAGAATTTTTATCTATTATGACAATTTCATCTCACTTCACTGACATCTGATTTTTTTCCTTTGTCAATTTGAGGGTATGAGTAATTTTGAGGATGACTGTATATTCCTGCACAAAAACATGTCTGTTTAAGCTGTTATAGACGGCTCCTGCAGCCGCTTTACTGGCAACATGTATCTTCAGGTTATAGGTTAAATGTGGAACAATTTTATTAAAAGCTATATTAAAGATATGTGGAGGGGTGTAGAAGTGCAGCATTTCCTTAAAAAAATTATATTTAGCCTGAAAATAAATATAAATAAACGGGTTCGACAATGTCTTTATGTTAACATCTACAAGCCAATGCAGCCCGCCATTGTGAGTTGCCAAATACGATCTCTATGTTCCAGTTGTACGTCGGGCACAATTAGGCTGGCACTGGGAAAAATGGTGGTCAGCAAGTCAAGCAGCTGCTTCAGAGCCCTGAAGATATCGTTATCTGTCTCAGAAGAGGAGTGACCTGAGAAAAACAAAAACTAGAGTAGATTTAGGTGAAGCCTACCCTAGATGCACCCACATAAACATTTTCCACAGCATCAAAACACGGAAATGGCAACTTTTGTCCTGGATCAGTAAGCTAACTCGCTTGCTAATGTGGCTAGTGTTAGCTCTCAGTTAACTCTGCAGTACTTGTTGGATATGATGAAGACTGCTGGTCATTTGACGTATCAGCAGCAAGGCAACAAACGGCTGGAGTTATTTTTCTGACGTTGCAGTTACAACCTAGACACACGTGATGTTGCTGTTCTGTCCGTATTCCATATTCTACCTTTAATAGCAAATATGATACTGGTTTTACTGTGTGCTTTAACATCTGTCTTCTCTCTGTGTGTTGGCAGTATAAGGGCCAGGCCAACCTCCATGTGTTTGAGGACTGGTGCGGCTCCTCTATAGCCCAACTCAGAAAGAACCTACACTTCCCTCTCTATCCTCATGTAAGTATTGATGGTGACAAAAATTGTAAATTGTAAAACTGTGAACCTGAGGGATAAAGACGTGCTTGGAAAATAAGCTTTACAACATTTTTTTTAAGGAAAACTAAATGAAACACTACATTAAAAACTACATCAATCAAATGTAGCTTAGCTACTTTTACTAAAGCATGTGCAGTACTTAATTGAAATGCTTAAACTTCCTTACATTTCTACTTCACTATATTTATGTGACAGCATCAGATTTTGACATGCAAAATGTATGTTCATTGATACAGTAAGTATTAACGAGTGCTTTGTTTAAAGATGATAGCTACAAGTTTAATTCGCTCTCACACTTGCGTACTTAGCATTAGAAACTTTACAGAACTGGCTAACTCTTAATTAATTTACACTAAATCCTTTAGTGTAGACGTTTGTATGGTAATCAGATGTAAATAATTGTATATTTTTGACCGGTCAAAATTGATAAAACAATTATTTGCTATAAATTTTCTCAGTAATTTTCTCAGCAGTATGCTGCACCATTCCAGACGTTCTGTGGATGTCTTATTTTTTAATAATTGCTTTGATAAAAAGGTTGTAGCTATCACCTTTAAAATTATGGTTCATATATACAAGTAGAGCTGAAAAACTGAAATCCCCAAAGTCAGTTTTTATTTACAAATATCAATGGTTCCCACATGCACACATGTAAATGTGTGAATGTTTTTGTAAAGGTTTGGACAAAAAGAAAATGTGATGGAGGTTATTTAAGCATGAGGTGTTACTGTTAAGCGGTGCTCCATTAATTTTCTTCTGACAGCTGAAATATATTATTAAATGATACGTATTGTACACAATTAAAAACAGTTTTTCTTCATTCTTAAACGTGGCTTATTTACAATGTCAATATTTTAATCATACAAATGAGTATTTCTGCTGTTTTGTGTAATACCTTAAATGGAGCTGGAAATTCCTCACATATCACCACATCATATGAGCTGTGGATAAAAATATGTCAGGAAAGATGAATGTTTAGTTTACTGAAAGATTAAACTGATGATTTAGCAGTTAATATCAGGATGTTGAGCTTTAGCAAGACTGTTAAAAATGCCATGTCCAGCTGGCTATAATATTTCAAGCTCAGCCACTAGGATGCTTAAACACAGGCTTTCTCCATCACTCTTCTTTCATTGTAACATCAACATTTGTCTGAAACTTGGACAAAACAAACTTCCTGACTCACTTGTGACCTTACGACAGTAAAAGCTTTAAGGCTGTTGTTGTTTAGGCTGCAATAAATGTTGCATTTATATGATGAATGTTCCTTTTATTTCATTTTACTGTAGACGAGAACCACAGTGAAGAAGCTGGCAGTGGCTCCAAAATGGAAGAACTATGGCCTGAGAATATTTGGCTTCCTTCATCCTTACAGAGATGGTAACTTCCTCATTTTATTACCGAGTCCGTGATCTGATGCCGAGGGCCTTGCAGCAAGTGTCCTTTATCAGAGAAGACAATTTCCGCAGTCTTCTTAATCCAAACCCCTTAGAGCCACTAATGTAGTGGATATTCACATTTTTATTAAGGCTGAATGCCAGAATCTCAAAGCTAAATCTAATTGCGGTCCCCTCGTGGTCCTACCCTGAAACCCTGTTGCTATGGGAACTGGAAAGCCTTAGTGCCCAAGTGCCCTTACAGAAATTGCTGAATTGAAGTTATTAATTAGATTACTGCTCGTTTTAGACTCTCGTATTGCTTTCACTGGTGGTGCAGCTCCTTCCAACTGATGGTTTGAAGGTCATTCCATCCAGAGTGGCACATTATAAGTGCCAACAAGTGCCCTTCACCTTTATCATTTAACCTTTAGATCCTACCAAGTGCAGATATGAATAGATTTTCAGACGAAACATTCAGTTTGCTGAATTTCCTTATTTAATGTTTACAAAAATTATCACGGTAATTTCATGCATGGACTGTTTGAAATATTCCAGAGATGATGTTTTAAAAGCTGCAACACTGAAATGGTCCCATTTCCAGAGTGCAAGTGCAAATCCAGTGACTGCAGCCTTGAACTCAAAGTTGACCATCCACAACATAGAAAAAAAGGTTTTTGGTTGCAGAACAGCTGAAGTTTGTTGGCTCAATCTGCTTTGAAGAGGTTCGTTCTGGGTTAAATCTGCACAGGATGAATGAAGGGGAAGAAAAAAGGCTGATATCAATGGAGCTCAGATTGTGAAATTCAACACAACTACAGCTGAATGAAAAGCAGAGCTTCCTTTTCATCCTGTAGAGGCAGTTATACTTGTGACTGTGTATGTTTCTGTAAAACTACAAACACGGTGGCTGTAAGAGAGACGGTGTGGAAGCAGATAAAAAACACTAACATTTATGTTCCAAGCAACATTGCAGACTTTATTTCCTGAGTGAATGACAGAGTGCCTAAATCAATGTGTTATATACTGTATTGGTCAGCAGTAGGGATGGGCGATACCCAAATTTTTCCTGTTGATACGATACCAGTAGCCTATGATACTTTTTCATCGATACCGATA
This sequence comes from Atherinomorus stipes, assembly GCA_023101725.1. Taxonomy (NCBI): domain Eukaryota; kingdom Metazoa; phylum Chordata; class Actinopteri; order Atheriniformes; family Atherinidae; genus Atherinomorus; species Atherinomorus stipes. The sequence continues at coordinate 40,198 of JALJCO010002818.1, forward strand.
CTGATATTTCTTGTCTCTTAAAAGAAAATCACATTATTGTACAGTTTTCATTAATATCTTGAATGCTGATAAGTAAAACTTCAGAACAGAAGTACTGGAAAGAAATGCTTTTAAAATAATAATAAATTATATTGATGAGTAAATTAAACAAAAATTAGATTAAAAACATCTTTCAATTATCAAATAATTTAAGTAAAGGTTAAGATTATTTATATTTATTCAGTGAAAAATCTGCAAATAAAAATTTAATAGTAATATTATGTATTTAAAAAATCATAATGTGCAATAACCTGCATTAAAGCACTGAAAATACCAAAACATCATCATCATCATCATCCCTTACAGTGGCCGCATCATCATGACATCTGATTGGCTACCACCATCATGTGACACAGAAGCTAGATTTTGGCTGGTTTCACACATAATTTTATTGCCTAAAACTCAGAGAATTGGAAACAAATTGCATGTTTTGTATCTGTACATTGATATTGCAATACTCAAAAAAGTATCCATTCCATTCTGATATTTTGTCTGGCTGGTATCGAAGTATCGACTCCAGGGTATCAATATGCCCACCCCTAGTCAGCAGTGACCTGATACGGAAAAATCACAGTGGGGAACTGAAGATGAGATATTAATGTTTTATTTGGGCTCAAGTTCAGAAAGTGCCATCATTAGAGGAGCTTATGGGAAAATTACTCCATGATAAATCAATTTTAGAATGGCTGCGGCTACAAAGATTCCGTGAGCGTAGTAGAGCAGATTAAAATCAAGCCAGGATCTTAATCCTCATGTCCTGGTATAACTTGTCTTATCATGGGTTGGATAGTTGTGTTATAACTTTCTCAGGTGCTGCAGAAGAGATGAAGAAGAACTCAGGAATGAGTTTGAAGTGAGGATGGAGCTGAGCTGAGAGCAAACTGGTTCTATTGGTTCAAATATAAAATACACGCTCCTTTTTTTTTCTTTATTTGCTCTCTTCATATCTGCATTAATCTGTTCTTTTCCATTCATACGGTTGTTGCATGTGGATAAAATTCATTTCACTGTAACCAAATGTGTCATCTCTGACTCCTGCCAGAGGCGGTCTAGGGATCAGATTTTTGGTGCATTTTTTTTTTTAACCTTAAAAATGTATTTTTTCAGGTCAAGTTCTGTCTGATTATAATCTACACTTATCTGGGATCATACATATGCTCCTCCACTAACACACGCTTTGATCCTATTCTTTCCCCTCCAGGTGATTTCCAATTCTCGGTATCGTCTGATGATAACTCCGAGTTCTGGCTGAGTCCTGATGAGAGTCCTCTCAACGCCAGACTGCTGGTTTATGTAGGACAGGTAAGCACTCAGCTGTGCTGCAGTCTTGTGTAATATCATAACCACGCAGAAGGTCGCTCCACTTAAAATATACATGGTCAAAGCATTGTGCTTAGCTTAATATTCTTGGCAGATGCTCAAAAGAAAGAATTTCAAGTATTTTACTGCTGTCCCTGGTTAGCATTGCTTAGCAACAAGCTTGGACTGATGGGAGTATCAGAATCCCCCAGAGCCTAAACAGTTCCAAACTTGTCAATGTCATGACTTAAATAGCAAAACATTATGTAAAGTGTATACCTCTGCAAAAGCAGAGGAAGCCAAAGTCCCATAATTACAGACTTTATTATTATTCGTTATGCTATTTGGGTGGAAGCTGACTCATAGCTCTGAATTATGTCGAATGGGTTCTCTTACTGTTCATTCAGACTAAAAGCGGCAAAGACGCCCGAGGCTGGGCGACAAACAGCACAGCTTCCAAAGCGGCAAGATATTTTTGCCGCTTTGGTCGCTCATCACGTGACTGACATCAAAGTTAAATCGTACTGGTCATTTAAAGGAGCCGCACAGCGGACTTCTGGACAGCGTCGTTGCTGTTGCTCACCTCCCAGCTGCAGGACGTTTTGTGTGGTCATTAAATACAGGGGGAAAAAATCACAGAGCATGAACATCAATTAAAATCATTTTCTAATTAGTCACAAGCGAATTGAGTTGTTTTCTGCAGTACTGAGCAGAAAACAACTAACAAGTGGCGTTATGATTTATCCACCACAGCATCATCAAACTTTTATCACGGTGAAATACACTAAAATATGGCTGAAACAAAAAAACAGTAATGACGATAAACTCAGAATACAGCTTCAAACTTTGCAATAAAGAAAAGACGGAGTCAACACTCCAGCAGCTGTTTCTGTGATCTTTGTTTTGACTACGGAAGAATCTCCGCGCATCATCCAGCCCGTTCAGCCCGGTAGAATCAATCCAGCCACAGTTTGCCTGCTAGTTTGCTGAAGCGGCTTCATTTAATGTTGAACAACTTCACATTATTTTCTCCACGCTGCCGAACACTGACATTTAAACTCGCTGCACGCAAACTCAACACAAATTCACAAGCTGTGCGCAATATGAGGAGAGCGTGCGTGTGCATCCTGGTCATTTTCTCACAATCATGCAGAGCCGGTGCATTTAAACACATGTTGATAATGATTTCAGATATTTTTAGTGCATATGTTTATCACAGAAGTGCATAAAACACTGCGCAGGAACGAAGTCCTGTATGACAGGAAACAAAACAAAAGCAGAGAACACGCGCAGCCGAGACAAAGTGAGGAGAGCACGCGGGTGTGTGTGTGTGTGGGTGTGTGTGTGTGTTCTAAAGAAGAATAGCCAGGAGCAGGAGGTTGAAAACTTTTTGAAAGAATGAGGAAAGGGGTGAGGCGGTCAGTAAATGACATTAATTCCCGTTCATAATTGTTATTATTTGATCATTAACATGGGCTGCCATGACTATAAATACGCGCGTTTAACCCTTAAAATCATCTGGACTCGTCATGAATGTGGATGACATCACTGTGATGTGTGCTGCTGCTGTACACCTGAAGAAGACGGCGTCGCCAGGTTCCTCTCTCCGGGTTTGGGTGCAGGAGGTTTCCTCGGCGCCGGCGGGTGCTGGAGCTGCAGCTGGACAGAGACGGTTCCAGCGGGACTTCAGGTTGAACGTCCAGGAGGTTTTTTCTTTTCTTTTCTATTTAACTTTAGTCCCGGTAGCCAAAAAAGAAGAACATTACCAAGGATGGGCCTGAACACAGCTTATCAGCCTCTCGGCATCCATGACAGAACGAGTGGGTTGTTGTCGGAACCAAAGTCACAGGCGTTGTTCTTTGGGGCTGATTGATCGAAGGACACCTCTACTCTGATTTTCTGCCGCCTGTTGCCGCTGAACCGCGTCATAGCTAATTCGCATAAAGTTAACCAAAGTTCAACTTTAGCTGCTTTAGCTGCTTTTGTCGCTCTGGACGCCTGCTCTCATTGAAAATGTATTAACTTCCAGCGTCCTTGCTGCTTTTGTCGCCTTTGGTCTGAACGTACAGTTACTCTCATAGCCTCTGTAGCAATGACAGACTGGACTATGGAATTACAGTCATCCTCAAAATTATTCATACCCTCCAATTAAAGAGAGAAAAAGAAATCATCTGTCAGTGAAATAAGTTGAAATTGATAAAAGTAATAAATAATAAAAATTCTGTGAAAATCATAACATTGATTTTGAGTTGTCATTTGAAAGAAATATTGAAAGAAACTCACAAAAAATAAAATAAGAAAAAAAGCATGATGGGGCTTTGAAACTAAAATTTTGTTGAGCAACACTTTGAGGCAATCACTACAATCAGGTGTTTTCTGTAATGGTCAAAAAGACGTCTACACCTGTTGAAAGGTATGTTGGTCACCTGTTCAAGGGAAAAGTGCTCTAATGTGTCTGGGACAGTTATTATTATTTCTTTAATTATTATTTCTAACCGTAATTCAAGAGCAACATTTTATTTCACTAAATTATAATTTATTGAATTTTTATTTATTATTAGCTTCTTTAGTTTCATGGTATTTGAATTGCTGTTGTGAATTTATCATTTTCTTTAATTGGAGGGTATGAATAATTTTGAGGACAACTGTATTTGTTGAGGAATGAAGATATTTATGTTCATATTCACTTTAAATCTAAATTGAAAACCTACTTTTCTAGACTAGCCTTTAACTCCAACTAGGGAAGTCTTATGTTTTTCTTACTTCAGTTTTGTATTTTAGGATTTTATTATTTATTGTCCTTCCTCTTTTTCCTGTAACACCTCTAGGCTCTTCATACTTTCCAGTTGTGTTTAATGTATTTTTTTAACTGTGTGTGTTTTTATGTACAAATTTTATCTATTTAGTTGCTTTTTTACTGTGCTTTTTTCAATAGTACCTTTTGACTATTGTTAAAGGCTATGGATCACTGCAAGCATCCGGGAATTTTCGCCAAATTCGTCACATCCGGTTAGGTAGGAGGTGAAAACATCGCTTCGTTGCATAGGGGAGCCACTGAATTACCTGCTTCATTACTCGTCAATCTTCGTTTATTCTACTTTGGAAATACCGAGAAGTCCCGCTGTGTATGGCTGCCATAAACATATCTATCACACGGACAAGACAATGTTTGTTCCAGTTCCCAAAACAACAGAAAAAGTCCCGAACAACATGCTAAGTGGCTAGCTGCTATCAAGCCCATAAATGCTGTAGGGCTGTCAAAATTGCTCCAAAATGACATTCGAATATTTGCTCTAAAATTTACACATAATTCGAATAAATTCGAATATCCATTTGAGCAATGTACAGGAGGACAAACTAATACAAGATATAACTACTTGTACAGACTCAGCCGACGAGCGTTTTGTGTGTTGCGCCATCTTGCGCTGCCGCCGTTGCCTAGGGAACGAGTCCCAATTACCTCCTATCTGCCAACATGGAAAGCAGCGTCAATATCTGGATTTACAATGTTGGACAGTCGTCTAAGGTCATGATAACCTATAGGTATGTTATCCAGAGATCTCTAAAGGATTCTGACATTTTATTTATTTACATCGGAGCATTGATTTAAACTATTATTCATCTCCAGAAACTGGCTTTAATGACAAGCCACACCGGAATAACACGGAAATCTCGTGATTACTTATCAAAGTTTAAAAAACCAAACCCTTTCAGAGCTCGTTACTTATCTATTTTGTCATAAATTTGGCTTTTGGTATTGTTTAAGGACTGTACAGACCACGTAGCCTTCACATGTCCTGCAAATGAAACTAAAGGCTGCAGGAAACCGTCTTCCTGATTTCTTTGTGTTTGCGACTGAACTGTTTTTATTTTCTGGTCTCAACGTTGCCCTGATCAGAGCAAATAACCTGATATTTCACAATATCTCCCTGATAAGTCATTAACTTACAGCAACACTCAGCTGTCTCGTTTAGCATTAGCTAGCATAAAAACGTTATGCAGTGCCTCATTTTCGGGAGCATAGATACGTAAATTAAAGTGTCAGGTTAATGAGTGTTCATCATAATTTACCGTGTTTTTGTTGTTAGTGATTAAATCCAGTGTTTTCTCCACCGTGGCAGCAAGTTATTCCTCCTCTGTTCTGTGTGTCCGATATTCCTTCCTGATACGAACACACTGACATCAGTGGACTGAGCGCGAGCAGCAGAAATGTCCACTTTTGTCACAGACAGAAGAAATCTTCATGAAATAAATGTCCGCGATCTTCTTATTCCCCTTTTACCACAATTAAAGTTTTCCAATGCTGTTCCAACAACCAGGAATGTGACAGTCCTTCCACATTTCCTCCATGTTGTTAAGAAAAAAGTCCCACTCTCATCTGTTCTAATTATGTACAGAAACACTGCCCAGGCAATAGTGGACGGTCTAGTTGTGGCGTTTAGCCGGTTTCGTCTATGGTTTTTTTTAGTTTTTTTTTTAGTGTTTATTTCATTATTAACATCTTTAACAATGCCCTGGAAAATAGAAAATGAACTCGCTGCAGTTCCCCCACCCCCCGCATCTCCTTAACTTGTGCGAGCGATTAAAGATCCCGACAAATTGAAATGAAATTAACGAACAATGAATGCTTGAGCAGCTGCAATAAACATGGAGCAACTTGAAACAGTCGGCCTGTAATCAAACCAGTGTAGCAAATGTAGGCCTAATAATAATAATAGGCCTAAAATAGGCTGTTTTTCCCACCGTTTATTTAAAGTTCGAATATTAATTTTCACGTTCGAATCTTGGATTTTTATTAATATTCGAACATATATTCGAATTTAGAATATTCGTTGACAGCCCTAAAATGCTGACAGTTCACGCTGGAAACCATGGAAACATCTAACAATATGTTCGGATCACTTTTTGACTGATAAAAAAAGGATATTGTGGTCTCACTATTTAAACCCTGTAGTTGTTTTTGCACAGATGATAGAAAACACCATTAAATCAGTGGATGTACAGAATCACAGCGCCGCCCGCTGTTCCCGTCTCCTCAGGACTGTTAACGATTACGTTCATCCATATTACTGCCATCAATGTTCCCACATAAGAATAAAAGCATAAAAAGCGGCAGAAAGGCATTTGCAGCGTTATAAACATGCACAGTCATAAACAGTTACATACAGATGAGACTGCCGGTAATTTATAGCTTTATCAATGAGAGTAAACTCCTGAGAAGTACATCAAAGAAATACCACCATTTCTTAAAAATCCGGGGAAAATTAATATTCTATAAAAAACAAATGGCTTGAACACGGGGCTTACCTGATGAAACCAAATACATCATGAGATCGGGAAACTGATCATCAGGCTGTTATGTACAGGTAGGTTCGTCTAACCAGGCTGTAGCAGCAGAAGATGGGCATCACTTAGTCCAACAGATACTAGTTTAGCTTCGTATCTTCTTCTAGCGTCGGCAGTAAGACTTTCAGTATAACTGGACGTCATTTCTATAATATTTCAAAGACAGACCGGCGGAGAAAAAAAATTAAAAAGGGTGCAAAAGCAGTTTTTGAGGCTCATAGTCCATCAGACGCCGTTCAAATACGAAGCATGTTTTTACCGGGACCAGCTTCGTGGTCACGTGAATTCCGGGTTGTGACGTAGGCTCGCGCTGATCCATGTAAATAAATTTGATTTGATTTGATTTACGGGGTCGTATTAGGACGGGGTCCTGACCAGGCGGCAGCATAAGTCTTTCTTTCTCCCATAACTCAACAGGAGGGACAAAGAGAGTTTTGACCTTGTCTGTCTTTAGTAATCACACGTTCACCTCATGCCACTGCACCAACACCAGGCTATCACTCACCCCCAAAACACTGCTCCGTACCCAGGAGGCTTCAATCCTCTTGTACATCTTGTGAAAAACCTTTTCTTTTCCCATCTATCCTTAAAGTACAATCTGCTCACAAGTGAGTAAAAGTCAAGTTGTTCCGCTACCGCCTTCATAAGGGTTCCTCTTCGAGACGCTCTGAAAGATGGAAGGAAAGGATCCATGAGGCTGCACAATATTTGAGCCGCACCAAGCAAGTGCGTGTTGGGAGCGAAGGTCTGGCTATAGAGCCATCTGTATTCCAACAGGATGTGAGATGTCAGCAGGTTCCATGGGAGCTGAGATTAATTAGCTGGCAGCAGATATTGATGTGACATTTAGCAGTGGAGAAATATCATCTAGGTAATGGCTGAGGAGCAGTGGCGTGGCCAGGAATCATTCATTTTCCCGCTTGGCTGACAGGCGGACATCACTGCCATCTCTGTCCTCAGGGACACATCAGGCTTCATGGATGTAAATCTGCAACTCTTCTCCACTCTTCTCTTTAGTATATGACCCGTATGTTTGCAAGTTTGCATAAACATATTTTCTTTTTGCCGCTTCTGTGAGTTAAAGTTTCAGAGGAAGTATATAACTTCTGTCCTTGCACGTCAACAATTTTTAAAACCGTAAGCAGGAATTGAAGGGATTACTCATCTGAAAAGAAGGCTTAATGCCAAACTTGCTTTTAAGACTTTCAGCTCTGAAAAGGTCTAAAACCTTTTCCTCTAACTTTTTAATGCAGTTTAAATTTTCCCAATAACTTCAAGCTGTTATGAAAATTGAATAATGATAAGCCATTTAATCTGATTTATAAGGAGATTGAATAGATAAAAATGAGGAGGCGGGGCATTATAGCCGTCTGTCACATGAGACATTTACTGTGGTGTCTCTGCACAAAAACAACTAAAACAATAACAAACATTTACTTTAATGTGGAGATGGACAAGTATAAGAAGAATTTAATTAGGTTTAATAAAAAAAGATCCTTTTTTTCTAACAATGGATCTATTCTCCCAGTGTAATGTTTGTAGAAGGCTTTTTAGCATAAGATTATGTTGGGAAGACATGATCTCATAAATAAAACTTAATGGATTTTTTTGTTTTTATATGCATGATCCTCATGCTGATGGATGGGCTGTTATATTCCTGCTCTATTCGGCGCCTGACTCACTGCTCAGATAGTGCACGCATTGTCAAGGATTGTTTCTCTATTTCAGTTGTCACAGCAGTGTCATCCTCGGTAGTGAGCTCGCTATAAATGGAATCTGCAGCTATGAGACATTTAACTGTGACGTGGTGGAAAGTGGGGGAGCCGAAGCATTTCCGTGGGGTTTCCATGGAGACCTCAGTCAGCATTCTGTGGTGAGCTTACGTATGGTCTAGCGAGTATGACTGAAATGTCCCATGAGAACACACAGCAATGAAAAAACGATGCGTTTATGGCAGAAGTTGTGATCCTTCCGGTGCAGGTGATTTAAAATTCAAAACAATGCATATTTGGACAAACAGCACGAAGGCTTAATAGATCTTGAGTCATGCCCGGTTCCTCTGTTCAGTCTGCTACGCCGTGCTCCGGTCACTTCTTTTGAAGCAGACTTGTGCACGTTAGAACACTTGTTCCTGCAGGGACATTGTTCTGTGCATATATGAATGAACTTAACGCGACCGAGCATCAGCCAGTGTCCGGCTTCGCCATTAATCATATTTTTTTTTGCCCTGAGCTAATCTGTAATGAGATTTTTCATTGATCAGAATGTGTACGCACTTCCCACAGAGTTTCACACTGTACAGGCTTGGCAGACACGGAAAAGTTGTTTAAAGCAGGAAAAAAGGAAGCAGCCTTGAAACAGCGGCACTGTCACTTCACATCAAGATGCCTTGTGGTTTGAACACTGGACTCTACCCATCTTTGCATTTGTTTTCTTGTTCCCTTTTGTTTGTAACCTCGTCCTCCTTCCTTCCAAGGACATGCATGTTAGGTTAACCGATTACTCTGAACAGGTCACTGGACTTCTGGCACTGTACCGTGTTTTCTGTGTAATAGATTTATATCCCGTCCAGGGCATACCCCCACCCCCTAACCCTGAAGCCAGCTGAGATAGTGTAGAGAGAAACACTGTGCAGTGTACCAAGTATGCATGCGTGCTCACACCAGTGTAGTGCATGTCTGTCTGTCTGTACAGACAAATGCTGCTAGTATCATATATGCTGTGATATTTTCTTTATATTATCTGGTTGACAAAACAGACCAAAATGACACTTGAAAAGGAAACTGGACTTTGAATTTTTATACCTAAGCGGTGGATTTAGTTTTTTTTTTTTTTTTTTTTTTTTTTTTTATTGAATTTGACAATTCTCACAGAAACGTCAGGGTTCCTATGCATCCTGGAAAACCTGGAAAATGATTGACCACTTTTTCAGTCATGGAAAACACATGGAAAATGAGAAAAAAAAAGTCAAACGTCCTAGAAAAGCCAGAGTTGTCCTGGAAAAGGACTTTTTTTCTCCCTCTGCTTCTCTCTTTGTGGGTGAATCCAAACGAGTTGTGCATTTTACGCGTGTGTGTCTGTTTATAGTTGCCTTTCATGGGCAACATTAAGCTGTAGCATCTCTGCTTCTAGCTGGCACAGCACCCCACGTCATTGCATTGCATCTTCCCTCAGAGCGGTTCTTTAGCAAAAACATTGAAAAGCCTGCAGAAGAGTCAAGAAGCTACAATAACAGAAATCTTTTAGAGGAACATTTTAATTTAAATGACATTGTTTTGTTTTATATTGACCTTTTTGCAGGATAGGATATGAGTTTGATTCATATTTTCTTATTTTTGCAGTGATTTTGATTTTTAATTTCAGAATGCACATGTCAGATGCACATAGAAAATTGTAAGTAAACGGTAAACAGATGAACTAAAGAAAATCGTTTTGGTGATTTATTGAACGTACAATATTTTGTGGGGAAAGTACAAGACAAAGAGGGAGAGGAATAAACATCGAAGCAGACTATTTTATTAGTTTTGACTGGACCAAAGACATGACCTCCAATCAACCTGATGTCATGCTGTTGGGTGCAGTATTTTTTATTTTTTATTTTAAATTAAGTTGTTCCTGTCAGTTATAGAGTTCCCATGTCAGATGTTATGGTTATAAGTGTTTCTGTGCCCACTCTTTCAGCCCTGAGTGCAGCTTCAGCATTAAATGTTAGCTGTTGGGTTCCATCAGTGCCGATCTGAGACAGGGTTGATAAATTAATGTCTTTTGAACGCTGTCTTATTGTACTTTAAAATCCAGTTAATGCGTACAGTACATGTATGAGTGAGTTTTTTTTTTTACTAATATAAATGGGTTTTAAAGATACTAATGTATTTCCATAAGTAAATACTAGTAACACTGAGCTGTGTAGGTCATGTGGTAAATAGAAAAAAATCACCACATTGTGTTTTTTTTTTAACATTGAAGAGTTTTTTTTGTAAAAGTATCTACTTTAATAAAACAAATTGTTTGTAACTGAAGAAGGTCAGTTACTTTCACAGGAGAGGCAATGCACACATTAAGATAAATGATGACTGAAATCTGTTTAGCTGCTTCCATTCAAGGATTCTGGTTTTGTAAATGTCCTAATGAGACACTTCAGTAGCAGAAAATATATAATTTATGTTGAAGTTATTCCTGTGGTTCTTCTACCACAATAAATTTACAGAAGTCCCCTCTAGGAATGTCACACCTGCACATCCACATATCCATGTTGTGACATGGGTAAGGAGGAAAATGGATGCTCTCTGGATTCAAGTTTTAAACATACGTGAGATGGGCAGTCCCTCGCTGCCAGCAGCTTGTCTGTCTGTGTGATGTAGTAACATCACTGTGCATAAAGCAGACCCTTCAAAACACTCAGCTGTACACTATAACAGACATAAAATTCATAATGCATTACTGGGCTCAAACCAGTTTGACATATCTACAAATTAATTTGATTTATGTCAAACTGAAATAAATGAAAATGACGAGTTCCATGAGAGGATATATTGTTCATAAGGTGTCAGGGTGAAAAGATGTCTTTCACAATCAACATTCTGACTTCATGCCAGGAAAAGGAGTTTTGATACAAAGAAGAAATTAAAGCCAGAGTTGGTAATCCTGCTCAGAAACACTTTTTGTTCTACTGGGTGAAATGGTCCTTCCATCCTGACAGTATCAATACATCATGTATTCATAAAAAGGAAGGAAAAAAAGTCAGACCTCAGTGAGAGCTGCAGTTCTGTAAAAACTGACTAACCCCTGCCATTCACACTGAAAGGCAGGAATTGGTAATTCCCAACTTATAGAAAGAACAAATCGATGCCTTTATGTCTCGTCTCCGTCCCCCACATGACCCCTCTGTGCGCCACTCACTGTCAACAAATAAAGCTAACGGACTGCTAACTGCTGCTGCGCCAAAAAAACTAAACAAAAAAACAAAATAAAAACAACAGATAAGGATTAAGTCTCGGAGGTGTTGACGTTTGCAGTGTGGACTTTTTACACCACAGAAGCAGTTGGAGGTGAGTGGATTAAAGCTTTTAGAAACGTGGTTGGTCAGCTGTTTACGATCAAGCTAACGAGCTATCCACTCGGCTGTTATCGTTACCTGCTCGTAAAACATCGGCGCACACGTCCCTGCGCTCGGAAGCCGTGGTTTTGAGTGCTGTGTTTTTGGTAAACTGTCACTTGTTCAAACCGTTTTTCCAACATTGCCAACCCTAGCTTTAACTACGTTAATGATACATTTTCCATTTAAAGGATAAGTTTCTCCGACATGATTACTGGGTGTACACCGAAGGGTGAATCAAGTTATATCTTCCAAAGGACTCAAAGTTATGCAGAAACTTTACCGGCGAGTAAATGCACATATAAACTCCTAGAAATAAGGTCCAGGTTGTAAAAAAAGAAAGTTATCCTTCAAGTCAAAGGTCTTCATATTGAAACACCTTAATAAAATAAAGGCCGTGATTTATATTATTAGTTGCAAGTGAGCTTCCTTGGCATGCCGTGTCAGGATACTAACCCAAACAGCGAGAAAGAGGAGGGGTGCAAGAAAGAACTGTAATGTTAACTGTTTAAACATAGGGTTAATAATTACTTGTGCTTCTGCATGTGTTCATATTGTTATGAATAACATTTTTATCAGTGTGTATATTTCTTTCAGACTTAAGAACAAAAAATATCTGTCTTCCTTACTTATACTTGCATATAACTAAGATATTGAATTAGGTTTACATGAAAAGTGGAAATCTGACATCCATGATTCGCTTTTTTTCTGTCCTCAATATAATTTTCTTTTTCAGTATTTTTTAAAAGCAATATGATTAGAATAATACCAAAGCACAATCAGTTTTTAAATCAGTTTTTCATTGCATGAGAAAATATTTTGCAATGATGACAATGAATCCCACATTAGCTTTTATTCCATTATATTCTGTCTGGTTTGTTTTGGTCCTTTGTCTTCCCAGTGTCATCTGGCTTGGGCCGAAAATATTCACAAAAAATTAATATTGTGTTTTTCTTTTCCTTTTTTTTTTCCCCCTTAAAAGCGGAGTGGAAATGTTTTGTGTGTTTTGAGGGTGGGCCGTCCCCCCTGCTTCCCCCTCCGCGGCTCTGTGAATATGCTGGCAGCTCCAAGCTGCTGGCATGTTAAACTGGATTGTAGAATTATCCAAAGATACTATAAACCTTAACAGTGTGCTTGCATCAGTCCAGCTGCACAGTTCACTCAATACGTTTTCTGTGTGAAAAATAATTTATTTTGGGGAAGTGCAGAACTTGCTTCGTGCAGCTCCCGTGTTGGCCAATTTGAACATTTTCTGCAAATCTACTATGGATTCTTTGAGAAGCATGCCTCTCCCTTGTAAGGTTGCCCTTTCCAAGTTACAATAAAGCTTTCTAGCTCATGAAATTTTTACGTGCAGTAAGAAATATACAGCTGTAACTAAAAAGTAAATAAGGTATCTTACTGTATATCACAGGTCAGCTGTTTCTCCTCTATGTCTATCGTCCTATACAAAGCTGACAGAGGCAGGCGTAACGTCTCCATACCGCCACTGCATGCACATATTTCTTTAATCTCTCAACCCTGTTTTTGTGTTTGACTTTCCATTGTTTCAGGGCCAGTGGCTGTCTGAAATGAGTTTTTCTCCAGGTACCTACTGTACATGTGTGGGTGAGGTTGACAGAGACAGGCAGAGTAAGGAAAAAGGATGTGTATCAGACCGAAGTTGATATATGTCTGGGTTCCTTAGCTGATATAAGTTTGAAACATATGATTGACAAGTTGCCCCACTCGTTTTTCAGAGGAGACTTCGTTACTGCAGAATATGACAACACAGGGTTTGAGGGGTAATATGAGGAGTGTGTCTGTCTCTGTGCTGCCTGCCCCTGATGACTCAGTGGTCACTTGGCTTCTGTTTTACCTGCTGCCTACTCTGATGAGGAGATGACTCATCCTTCATAACATGTGCATAAATATGTGCATGTGTGTCTGTGTGTGGTTGTTGCTCTTGTCTGTATTACTGTACATGCACACCAAACAAAACCAGAAGACCCTCAAAGGGAGACGAGTTTTAGCACATTTTGTCCTTGAAACAATTACTTTGATCAGTGTCTTTGTTCACAAACAGCTGGCAGATAAAAAAAAAAAAAAAACAGTTGAAGACACATTTTAATTTTAGAAGATTTGCTCTCTGAATTTCTTTCTTTTTTTATCATTTGTAAAAAAAAAAAAACTGCATGCTTTTAAAACTCTTGTTCATTAGTTCCTTTGAAGGTGATAAACCTTGTATTCAAAGAAAAAAAAAAACAGAATAGTGCATATCAGTTGCAGCATGAAATACAACAGTGAGCAGAAATTGTGGTATCTGTTTAGGTTTACAGGCAAAAGTCAGGCTGCATATAATTTTAGTTCAGTCAGGACCACTTTAGTCAAAACATTATAATCATCTGCAATTACAGCATTTTGTACTAATTTATGGGTGGCTCTCTTTGGCTTTGTTCTCTGTGTTCCCTCCCCTTCTGCATGCAGATGTGGAATATCTGAGGCAGAAAGGAATTAGAGCATCATCAGTGACAACGCCCATGACGCTGCGTAAGTCAGACAGCTTTAACAGGAGGAGCTGACCAGTAGGTGGGTCGCGAAGCAGCTTGTAATTGAGGCAGCAAAGTTTGGAGTCCTCTGAATGAGATTTCGTTGAAAGGAATCGGCTGATGTAGGGCGGCAGTGAGGTTGCTGATTTACTGAGATGTGATCCTATATAATGATTCAAGGGAAAGATCAGTATTCAGATTGCATCTCTCTACATGTTCATTCTTAAAACAGCAGCTCAATTTCCCCTTGAAGTTGCTCTTTCCTTTAGAAATAAGAATATTGTGGGGTTTTTTATATTTAAACTTTATTTAACCAGGAAGAAAAATCCCATAAAGATTAAGAACATTTTTTATAAATGAGTCCTGGTTCAAGACAGACTGCAGAGTTGTCATCATGAGGATGGCTCTTGTCTGGGTGGCCCTTGCACTGGTATAAATGGATCCCCAGGATATCTCTTCCATGTCAGCGTCAGGCCAGAGATGTTTATTTCATATTTTTACATTTATATTCTGTTAAAGAGAGAAAATTAGTTTTAGAGTGTGTTATGCAAAATGAGATTTGGGGGTTTGGGGAAGGTGTGCGTTTGCATCTGTGTGTGTGTTCAAGTATGTGCTGGTTTGTGGCTTCTCAAGGCTGCTTGCTGCCGTGCGGACGCTCTCTGCTTTGCTCCTGCTTTGCTTTCTCTTTTGCTTGATTTTATACCGATTTTTTTCTCCCTTTTTTTCCCTTTTTACTTGCAGTTACTTTTAAAAACTTGTAAAGTACTGGGAGTCATACATTTTTCCACTGAAACTACAATATTTTTTTAGTTCTTTTATCTTCAGCGCTCTCTGTGTGTGTGTGGCCTACACACAGCTGAAGCCTGACACAGCCTGGGTTTAGCACTCAACCAAATAGCTTGGAAAGGTGCTAACGCTAGGCTAATAGCAACAAGATGCCTTCCCTCTCCACAGTCAACTACGAAGCTCTCCTACAGAAGATAACAGCACTGGAGATCAAAGTTCATCGCATAGAAGTAAATGTGGAGGTAAATGGACTTTGTGGAAATGAAACAACTCTGCCAGCAACCCAAAACAGCAGAGTCGAGCGAGCTAACACAAGGCTAAAAGGCAAAGATAACACAACCCAGAAAAAGGCTGCCTCTGTGAGTACAACAAATCATCGAGTGATAATCCTCCCTGGAACCGTCTCGGTGCAAAGCCAAAAAGTAAATCATGTCTCCTGGAAAAGGGAGGACGTGAGGCAGATCGGGCTAACGTCTGTAACGAGGCAGACTGGCCTCCACCTACAGCAACCAGGGACAAGAAGATTAGCCGCAGACCCCCAAACAACCGAAAATTAAACTGCAGAACAGATTTGCTGC
This sequence comes from Atherinomorus stipes, assembly GCA_023101725.1. NCBI lineage: Eukaryota > Metazoa > Chordata > Actinopteri > Atheriniformes > Atherinidae > Atherinomorus > Atherinomorus stipes. The sequence goes on from JALJCO010002818.1 coordinate 55,869, forward strand.
ACTGTCAGAGGACCCTGGATCTCTACCTGACGACCATCCATCCCAAGGCAGCAGGGTGAAGACCGATCACCTATCAGAAAGTAAGAGGCCGAAGACAAAGCTGAGGAAGCTGAAGGCCGGGCCTGAAACTCTGATTATAGGTGATTCCACTGTGAAGGACGTTCAGCGGCTGTGTGGAAAGAACACCAAAGTGCTCTGTTTTCCTAAGGATATGGTCGGTGACATACAGGAGAGATTTCTGAAAACTCTGGCTGAATACCCAACTGTGAGAAACATCGTTCTACACACAGGCTCGAATGATGTGTCCAAGCAGCAATCTGAGGCTCTGAATCGGGACTTCACTGAACTGATAAAAACAGTGAGATCTCTGGATGCAGCAGTTTTCATCAGCGGACCTGTACCAACCATCAGAGGAGGGGATTTAAGATTCAGCAGGCTGCTGGCGCTGAATGACTGGCTCTTATCAGCGTGTGCTAATAACAATCTGCATTTTATTAACAACTTTCGTATTTTTTGGGAACGGAGACATCTTTTTAGGGCTAATGGCCTCAATCTTAACAGATCTGGAGTAAAGCTGCTCACTTCCAACATATTTCATTGCCTCCGTCATCTCTCTGTGCGGAATGTCAACAATGAGATACACTCCGTTTTATCTCAAAAGGAAGGCCAAACAGAGGAGCAGCTGAGCTTCAGTGAGAGACAAGAAGAAGGATCTCTGTTTCCCCTGACCAGCACACCAAACCAGGATCGTGGTCCTTCCTCGCCCCCCCAAACCCCTGACAGACCATCATCTCCCCAACTCTCCCCCTCCTCCCCCCACCTGAAATTCACCGATGAGATGATGAAACGGGTCAACATTGGGCTAAGATCTACGCCCAAGCCAAACGCCTTTTTATCCCCCATACACCCCCTACCAGAACGATCAAAGGTAGGGGGGCCACCTCAACCCCCCTTCGACAGTCTGACGTATGATGTGCTGGGGTTCCGGGCTGCGAGGTTAGCAGTCATAAACTTTCCCAGAACAAGCTGGGACCCTGTTTAGAAGGTTTTTCTATCCCTGTCTTGATACGTAACAGAAGGAGAAATGTAGCTCTGTCAGAACACAGAGAGCTCCACACTATAAGGTTTTTATCAAAAGTAAACATACAGCCTGTTCCAAAACATGATGATACTTTGAGAATGCTTAAGTTAGCTTTACTAAATGTTCGATCTTTAGCAGGAAAATCATTTCTAATCAATGATTTTATCACTGAACATAGCCTTGACTTTATGGTTTTAACTGAGACTTGGTTACATGAAAACTGTCATTCAGGACTTCCGGAAAAGACATGGAGTAGTAGGCAGCGTGGCTCTAGACCTCCTGATAGTCAGAGACAAAAACCTCCCAGAAACTCGAATAAATAAGTAGAAATAATCCTAACTCAAATGTAAATGAGAGGAAGCTGGAATGGGAAAGAAAACTCGACTCGTTCAAACCAAGAACACGGCAAATGCAGACATGGAGAAATCGATAACTCACCGGGACCCGCTGGAAGATGGCGGCAGCGAAACAACTCAGCCAGTTCAGGTGGAAACATCCATGGATATTGAGATTCTCGGCAAAGAGATACGAAGCCTAAAAGTTGAAATCAAAGATGCTCTACGCTCATTTGGAGAAACCTTAAGGAACGACGTGAGAAAAGACCTGGATGACTTCAAACAAGACATAAACCAACAACTCGCAAAAATAGTTACTGACCAGCAACTACAGAGCAACAGGATCACCAAGGCTGAATCACGAATGGGAAACCTAGAGCTCTGGGCACAAGAGGCCAACAATGCTCTCATCATCTCGCTAACTGAACAAAAAGCTCTTCAGGAAAAGTTAACTGATCTAGAATCCAGGTCGAGGAGGAACAACTTGCGTATATACGGGGTTGCAGAAGGATAAGAGGGCGAGTCTGTGTCCGAGTTTATCCAGAGTCTGCTCACACGTGAACTTAAGCTCCCGGACGGCTTTAATCTCCGAATCCAAAGGGCGCATCGCTCACTTGCTCAGAAACCTACTGGCGGAGCCCCACCAAGACCCATTATTGTGAACTTTCTGGAACACACCACTAAGGAAAAGGTCTTGCACGAAGCATGGAAAAAGAAAATACAACTGGCAAACAAGACATTATCATTTGATCACGACTACGCGACTGAAGTTGTCCAGAAGAGGAAGGAATACAACGGTATCAAGAGAATCCTGAAGGAGAAAGGTATCCGGTTCCAAACCCCGTACACCAAAATGAGGATCCATTGGGAGTCCGGCCCCAGGACTTACAACAACGCGATGGAGGTGAGGGAGGAATTGGAGAGACGCGGCCTGACTGAGAAGACGCAAACACCGACAACTTCGACTACACCGGATGAGTTGCAATCACGGCTCCGTACAGCGATGGATTGGCAGCAGAAAGATGATTCCCGGAGGAGCTACGCCACAGCGGCGACGCGAGCCAAGGAGAAGCTGCAGGAGTTTCGAAGATCCCTTGTCTAGACTCATGACTGCATCAGAAGTCGGTAGGATTGTGATGATTTTGCCTGTACTTGGTTTATTTAAAAAAAAAAAAAACTATTAATATTGGGCATTAAGAAACAGCCTATCAGGGTCTGAGCTGCCCCCCCTTTTTGAAATTTTTCCCCCCTTTTTTTCCAACGTTGGACTTATTTAGTGTGACTGGTAAGAGTCATCACTAAGCTGGGCCCCTTTTCTTATAAAAGGTCTGTACCCAGATCCACCAACAGGATCAGACTGATGGAGGACAGAAGAATCCTCCTCTCTCTGGAAGTTAACTTGTTCTTTTTTTGTTCCTTGTTTGTTTACTCTGTTCTACTTGTTCCATGCCACTTTTATGGCAGTGTTTGGGGGCCACTGATGTTTTCTTTTGTCTCTTCATCACCAAATGACGCAGTATAATAGTGTGCGAATAGCGTCTTTAAATGTAAATGGTTTAAACAACCCTATTAAAAGAAGCAAAGTGATGGCAAAATTAAAGAAAGAAAATGCTCAAGTGATATGTTTACAGGAAACTCATTTAACTATACAAGAACATCAGAAACTGAAGAAATTTGGGTTTAGAAATGTCCTTTTTAGCTCATCAAGGAATGGTGCCAGGAGGGGAGTTGCTATATTAATTTCCAAGTCTGTTAATTTTGAAATTTGTAAGGAAATAAGTGATAAGGAGGGGAGGTATATATTAGTAAAGGGGAAAATTGATAGCAATGTGGTTACTTTAATTAATGTCTATGTCCCACCTAACTCCAGTAAAGAGTTTTTGAAATCCCCTCTTTGAAATCATAGCCTCAGAAACTGAAGGGGTTCAAATATGTGCAGGAGACTTCAACCTGATCTTAAATGATAAGCTAGACACTACCAACAATAAAAGATCTAGAAGCCACTTATCAAAATTTGTCAATATTTCTCTGACAGAACTAGGTATGTTTGACGTTTGGAGAGAACTCCACCCAGAGGAGAGGGACTACACCCATTATTCTGCCCCACACTCGGTCTATTCCAGAATAGATTATTTCTTTATGAACAAGATGGATAGGCATAGAATAGACAATTGTGAAATAGGAATAACAGATCTGTCTGATCACAGTATGATCCTCCTCAGTATCCATCTGAATAGAAGAGCTAAAAATATGTTATGGAGACTGAATGTGAGTATGCTAAATAGCCAGAAATCTCAGGACGAAATTAAGGACGAAATCAAATGTTGCATTGAAGAAAATAAAGATAGTCCAGTAGACTCTACCATATTACGGGATACAGTTAAAGCTGTGATGAGAGGGAGATTAATAAAAAGGGCTTCCTACCAAAAGAAACTTAGAGAGGAAAATTACAAAAAACTAACCAAACAATTACAAACTTTAGAACAGCAACATAAAAAAGATCAAAACAAAACACTTATGGATCAAATTATTAATGTGAGACAACAGATTGACAACATTTTGATGCAAGAAGTCGAGAGAAAACTAAGATTTACTAAACAAACTTACTACGAATCAGGCCACAAAGCAACTAAACTCTTGGCAAGGCAACTTAAAGTCCAACAAAATTCCCACACAATTCATAAAATCAGAGACCCTTTAACTAAGCAACTTTTATTTGAACCTGAGGAAATAGAAAACACTTTCAGGAATTATTATGAAAATTTATATTCCCAACCTGCAGCCAAAAATGAGCAAGAGATGAAGGAATATCTAGATATTTTGGACCTTCCGTCGATTGGAGAAGAACAAAACAGAAAATTAATCTCGAATATCACTATAGAGGAGCTACACACTGCAATAAATAAATTAAAGCTAAATAAGATGCCAGGCAGTGATGGCTTCCCCAGCGAATGGTATAAAACATACAAGGAAGAATTAACTCCATTGCTCCTAAACTCTTTTAATCAGACTCTGACAGAGGGTAAATTACCCCCTTCATGGAAAGAAGCCTTGATCTCCCTGATACCAAAAGAAGGGAAAGATAAAGAACACTGCTCGTCATATAGACCCATCTCAATTCTAGATATGGTGACTTCATGATGGATTTGATTGATGAAGATCAGTCAGGATTTATAATTGGCAGACAGACCCAAGATAATATTAGACGTATCCTCCATATAATAGATCAAATACAGATGCAGAAATTGAAAGCCGTGTTGGTCAGCCTTGATGCAGAAAAGGCATTTGACTGTGTTAATTGGACATTTCTTTATCAAGTACTGAGAAAATTAGGTATTAAAGAACAGTCAATACAATGCATCCAGACTCTTTACCAGGAACCTACTGCAAGGATTAAAATTAACGGACATCTTACAGATAGGTTTATCCTACAACGAGGAACCCGTCAGGGATGCTGTCTCAGCCCTACTTTATTTGCTATGTTTATAGAACCGTTGGCCCAAAAGATCAGACAAAGCACAAATCTTAAAGGAATTCAAATAGAGAATCAGGAACACCGTATAGGACTTTTCGCTGATGATGTTATTTTGGCCCTTCAGGATGCTGATAGAACCTTCCCCGAATTGATGTCAATATTAGAGGATTTTGGTAAATACTCAGGTTATAGATTAAATGTAGCGAAAACACAAATTCTGACATTCTGTTACTCCCCAAACCAAGAGCTCAGAGGAAAATACCAAATTAATTGGAATGCCAAAGTGATCAAATATTTAGGTGTGACTTTAGCAAGAAACCTCCAAAAAACATATCAAATAAACTATAAACAAATTAATAACAATATTGGAAAGGATATAGAGCGCTGGTCAACCTATAATATGGATTTCGAGACACGAATCGAAATAATAAAAATGAATGTACTACCTAGACTGCTGTACCTCTTCCAGTCCATTCCACTAATGATTCCAAAAATACAATTTAGACATTGGGACAAACTTATATCAAGATTCATCTGGGCTGGTAAGAAACCAAGGGTCAGATATAAAACACTTCAACTACCAAAACAAGAAGGTGGTCTCTCCCTGCCTAACCTCAAACAATACTTTTATGCAGCTCAAGGGAGGTTCCTAGCCTGTATCTGCTGCCCCTTCTATCAGGCAAGATGGAAAGATATAGAAAATAAGGTAGGTACTTTCCAAACTCAGAGTTTGTTAGGTGACATAGGAAACAAAATGAGCCAAGAAATTGATAATGAAGTTATAAAAAGAACCTTGGATATCTGGACCAAGATGGTAAAAGAATATCATCTGGAGGGAGATGCAAAAGTGTTAATCTGGCCTGCCCTGGACCCCAAATTTAAACCAGCAAGCAATGACTCAGGATTCAAAGGATGGTGGGACAGAGGCATTACAGCATTATCTACACTAACCCATAAGGGAAATCTTAAAAGTTTTAGTGAGTTACAAAAGGAATTTGGTCTTGAAAACAAAGATTTTTTCAGGTACCTGCAGATGAAAGAGTTGTTTTAATTTTCCTATAGTAATCCATCTGAGGAGGGCAATGCAGTGATAGGTGTGTTAATTGATGCTTACAAAAAGAAAGACAAGATTGTTTCTAAAATTTATCAGGGACTTCAGATCCGGAAAATTGACAATACAGAATACATTAAAATAAGATGGGAGAAAGAACTGGACATAGAAATATCACAAGAGGATTGGTGTTTAGCATGGAGGGCACAGCACACATCTACAAACTCAAAGAAGTGGAGAATATTTGGTTGGAAAAACCTTACTAGATTTTTTATTACCCCTCACATAAAAGGCAAATTAGATAAATCACAGAAACAATGTTGGAGGCAGTGTGGAAATAAGAATGCCAACCACTCCCATATCTTTTGGTTTTGTCCAAGACTTAAAACATTTTGGGATAGTGTGTGTGTTACTATTGGTAAGATTCTGGGTTATAAAATGCCCAATAATGTTATGATTTTGTATTTCTGTGTCTTGAAAAAGGATGTTATATGCAAGGAGGACTGGTACCTATGTAAAATTTTTCTGATAGCTTGTAAAAAAACTATCACCAGGAACTGGTACAAAACCAGACCCCCATCTCTTGACGAATGGAGAAATAAGGTTGAAGAAATCTATATAATGGAGAAAATGACTTTTAACTTGAGGAACAGAAGAACAACTTTTGATGAGAAATGGGAGAAATGGACTTCTTTTATTGAAAGAGAAGACGCTACAAACTGACTAACCCTAAAGAACATTGGAAATGGATCACCTTTCTTCTACGTCGATGCCCCCCCCCCCCCCCCCCCCCCCTAATTTTCTGTTTGTAATATTTTTAATTATTTCTGTTCTATTGTACTTTCAATTAAAACCTACAAAATAAAAACAATATAAAAAAAAAAAAAGAAAAGAAAACTGTCATTCAGCTCTTATTGAGGCCACGCCCCCTAACTTCAGTTTCATCAGTGAAGCCAGAGTGAACAGGAGAGGTGGGGGGGTCGCTGTCTTATTTAGGGACTCATTCCAGTGTAAACAGTTATCTCTTGGGGATTTCCTTCTTTTGAATACGTGGCTTTACAGCTGACGGCCTCATCCAGAGTCATGTTTTTAAATATTTATCGGCCGCCCAAATACTGTGCAGATTTTAATGATGATTTTACTGAACTGTTGTCTGTGATCTGTGCGGACTTTGACCATCTTGTTATCACTGGTGATTTTAACATCCATTATGATTGTCATCAGGACAAAGGGACTAAAGACCTGATTAACACTCTGGACAACTTCGGGTTGACCCAGCATGTCACAGAGCCCACACACAATAGAGGACACACCTTAGATCTGCTGATCTCGAAGGGTCTGGACATTTCTAAGGTCACGGTGTGTGATGTGGGGCTGTCGGATCACTGCTGTGTTTTCTTTGAGAGTACCATCTCAGTGCACACAAATGTCTCAAAGGAGGTGATAACAAAACGGTGTATAACTGAAAATACCAGTGAGATTTTTAACCAGGTCTTCTCTCTAACACCTGCCCTGTCAGGGGCTTCAGTCAATGAGCTGGTCACTAGCTTTAATGCTAACATGCTGAGTGTCATGGATTCTATTGCTCCTATTAAGGTGAAGGTTATCTCGGGAAGGAAAAAGTCTCCATGGAGAAATTCCACACTGGTGAAAACTGGAAAGAGAGAGTGTCGGAAAGCTGAGCGCAGATGGAGAAAAACAAAACTACAGGTTCATTATGACATCTATAAAGAGAAACTTCACTTTTATAATTTACAGCTGAGGAATGCAAGGAATTCGTATTTTTCTGACATCATCACTAAAAACGGTCATAATGCTCGGGCCTTATTTGCTACAGTCGACAGGCTAACAAACCCTCCTGTGTCAGTAGCACCTGAATTTTATTCCACCAAAGCCTGCAATGACTTTGCCAAATTTTTCACAGACAAAATCCAAATTATTAGACAAGCTGTTGGTTCAACAACAGCAGGTTCAGGTCTTGTATCGTGTCCACCAAGTCTAAACACCATGACACAGTTTTATCCCATTACTAGCAAAGAACTGGAGGATATCTTGCATCAACTGAACTCCTCCTCTTGCTGTTTGGACATCCTGCCCACTGGTTTTTTAAAAAAGGTCTCAAAGACCTTGGAGTCAGATCTGCTTCAGATTGTGAACTCCTCTCTAACGTCAGGTGTTTTCCCAGAGTCACTGAAAACAGCTGTGATCAAACCTCTGCTAAAAAAGGATAATCTAGACAAGACACAGATGAGCAGCTACAGGCCGATCTCCAATCTTCCATTTTTAAGTAAGATCATTGAAAAAGCAGCCTTTCACCAGCTAAATGACTTTTTAAGAGAAAACAACTGTTATGATGTCTTCCAATCAGGTTTTAGACAGCACCACAGCACCGAGACTGCTCTGACCAAAGTCATGAATGACATATGTCTGAATACTGACACTGGAAAAATGTCAGTGTTGGTTTTACTGGATCTCAGCGCTGCATTTGATACGGTTGACCACATCATATTACTCCAACGACTGGAGAAGTGGGTGGGTCTCTCTAGTTCTGTACTAAACTGGTTCAAAACATACTTGGAAAACAGGAAGTACTTTGTGTCAGTAGGCAATTTTACATCTGAGCAGACAAAAATGACCTGTGGAGTTCCCCAGGGCTCTATCCTGGGGCCTCTTCTGTTTAACATCTACATGCTCCCACTGGCTCAGGTTATAAAGAACAACAATATTAGTTACCATAGCTACGCAGATGACACACAGCTATATATTACAGTATCACCAGGAGACCGGGGCCCTGTACAGGCTCTTGGTAAATGTATTGAGGAGATTAATGACTGGATGTGCCTCAACTTTCTTCAGCTGAACAAAAACAAAACTGAGGTGATTGTTTTTGGAGCCAAAGAGAAACGACATCAGGTTGTCACAGAACTTCAGTCCATCCACATAAAAACCACCAATCAGGCCAGAAATCTGGGTGTAGTGATGGACTCAGACCTAAACTTTGAAAAACACATCAAAGCGATCACTAAATCAGCCTACTATCACCTGAAGAACATCTCAAGGATAAAAGATCTGATGTCTCAGGAAAATCTGGAAAAACTAGTCCATGCATTCATCTTCAGTCGGCTTGACTACTGTAACAGCGTCTTTACTGGTCTACCTAAAAATCAGTTAAACAGCTGCAGCTCATTCAGAACTCTGCTGCCCGAGTTCTCACAAAGACCAGAAAAGTGGACCACATCAGTCCAGTTCTCAGGTCTTTACACTGGCTGCCGGTCCATCAGAGAATAGACTTTAAAGTTCTGCTGCTGGTCTATAAAGCTCTGAATGGTTCAGGCCCAAAATACATCAGTGACCTCTTGACCCAGTATGAACCTACAAGACCCCTCAGGTCATCTGGATCCGGTCTCTTATCAGTTCCCAGAGTCAGAACCAGACATGGAGAAGCTGCGTTCAGCTTCTATGCTCCACATGTCTGGAACAAACTCCCAGAAAGTCTCAGATCAGCTGAAACACTTAGTTTATTTAAATCCAGGCTGAAGACCCACCTGTTCTCAGCTGCTTTTACGTAGATTTTATTCAAAAGTTAAAATCCGCACGTCTCTATATTCTCTCTTTTTAATCTTAAATGCTTTTAATTTTGAATCATGCTTCTAATTGTTTTTTTTCTCTCCCTTTTGCTTATAATGTTTTATGTAAAGCACTTTGAATTGTTCTGTACATGAAATGTGCTATACAAATAAACTTGCCTTGCCTTGCCTTGCCTTGCCTTGAATGCATGAGATTATGATCAGGTTTGTGTCTATATTTCTCATTACATTTAGCTGTTTTTTTATCATGAAAGCACTTTGCGCTACTTCCTGAATGAAAAGTGTCATAGATAAAATTTCATTTAAATTGAGGATCAGAGATACAAACAGTTACAGTTACCCAGTTTAAAGGAGTGATGACATAGCAGTTAAAAACTAGTTTATGTTGTTGGCATTACTGCATATATAAATACTCCAAAGAAAAAACTGCATTTTTTACAGCGGAGTATTGTTTTGAAACGCCAGACCTCACTTCCTCAGTAATACAGTTGGGTCCGGTGATGATATGGAGCTTTACCCGGAGACCACGTTGACTTCATTTTGATTGGCTACACCTTATTTGGCTATGACCTTATTTGGAGAATCTAGGTCAAGCTGCGGTCGGAGTTTGCTAAAGGCTAACTGCTAGCAACATGGGCACTTCCGACAGTGTGAGCTACGTTTATCAGACAAGACAGCATTTAGAAAATAAATAAACTTACAGGTAATGACAAGGTTGTGGCCCCCTCCCTCAGTGTTGCTGCAGAAGTTTTCTTTTAAATCCATTTGTTTGAAAACCCAGACCTGACTGCACAGAAGTTACTACTAGCTCCATACACGAAGCTGAATCAGACAGGGAGGGGAGGGGGGGAGCGGACGGTGCATAAACCGTTAGGAGAGAGAGGGGGGGGGGGGGGGGGCGCTGTTTACTTGATAATGTGCTCTTATTGGAGCAATTAAATTACGTAGAATGATAGAACTACGTAGAATGATAGCCTGCTGTCTGATTCAACTGTTTCTGAGCAGAGAGACAAAGCTGACAGACCATAAACAGGAACTTTGATTCTCACTCTGGACATTCACATGGCCTCATCAGTGCACAACAGATCATATTATACACCCAAAACCCCAGAAAAGTGAAATTTGATGTCATGGCACCTTTAAACAAACAACAGACACGTTAAAGGTGATGATGTTTTTCATTAAGTTTTTTTTTTTTTTTAAAAAGATAATACATCCACTGAATGTCTAGAGGGGTGCAGACTAAAACAAATATATATTTTGACAGGTCCAAAATATGTAAATATTTACATCTGATTACCATGCCGTCTACACTGAAGGATTCGGTGCTATTAGCTCAGGAGTTCCTTTATCACAAAAACCGGAAGTATTGTATGTAACCGTTGGGAATCTTGTCTTCCTGTGAGAGATAGACTTCAAACGTAAAAAATGGATGCTGTTTACGCTCTGGATTTTACGTTTGAGCCTGTTTACTCGACTCTGCCTCCATCTTAAAGGATAAGTTTGTTTTTTTCAACCTGGACCTTATCTCTGGGAGTTTACACGTGCATTTACTCACCAGTAAAGTTTCTGCATCACTTTGAGTCCTTCAGAAGATATTATGCTGAGTCGCCATTCGGTGTTCCTCCAGTAAAATGGGAGATACAGAGCAGTCACTATATAAGACATTATATGCAGTAAAACTCCTTGATTTTCACCAATACGTTAAGTAGAATGAACGAACGAACAAGTACTATTGTCCTGTGAGCTCAGATTTAGCTTTCTGTTAGTTATCAGGGTGTTCTACACACTTTTCGGGGCCGCGTGTTCACAATGTGTGCTTCCGTAGTACAGCTGAGAAGAGCAACTCGTTACCCAGACAACAACAAAACACAATTTGCGAAACTCTGAACTCACGGGACAACAGTGCTTGTTCCTTAGTTCATTCTACTTAAAGAATTGATGAAATCAAGGAGTTTTACTGCAGATAATGTCTTATATAGCGGCTGCCCCGTTTCCGCCATTATTACTGGATGTACACTGATGTGTGAATCAAGTTATATCTTCCGAAGGACTAGGGGGAGGGGGGGGGAAAAAGAAGAGAAGAAAAAAAAAAAAAAAGAAAAAAAAGGAAAAAAAAGAGAGAAAAAAAAAAAGGAGAGGAGGGGGAGAGGAGGGAGGGAAAAAAAAAAAAAAGGAGAGGAAAAGGGGGAAAAAAGAAAAAAAAAAAAAAGAACGGGGGAAGGAGGAGAGAGAAAAAAAAAAAAACAAAGTGATCAAAGTGATGCAGAAACTTTACCAGTGAGTAAATGCACGTATAAACTCCTAGAAATAAGATCCAGGTTGAAAAAAGAAAGTTATGCTTTAAGAACCAGAAGTTTTGCCTGCATTGTTTCGATCATGTGACAAACCGATGCATCGTTTTGTCATCTGAGTGTGTCAAGCTGCTTCCGGGAATTTTAAAGAGAGGGAGTTTGTTAATATCAAGCTTTAAAATGTAATTCAATCACATCCGAAACTGAAGGTTTTTAGAGGAGGTTTGGCTAGCGATTATTCATCATTCCTGATATAAGAAATCACCAGATTAGAGTGAAATTTGCAGCCGCTCTGATAATATTGGCAGCAAATAAAACGTGACCATGCAGGTGTTATTGATGCATCCAGTACGTGCATAATGTCCACATATTGTCCAAAATTAACGTCTCTGCCGAAATAATGCTTTTTAAAAATTAATTAATTAATTAATTTTAAAAGATTACACATATAGGTTTGGTCAAACTTCCCTGATCACTTTGATTTAAAAACTAATTCTTTAAATGATCATGAACAAAATAAGGATCACAGATGGTAGAATATTGTTGTAACGTGTTTAACGGCAAAAGATCACAGGATATCATAGTTCATTCCGAGTCTGAAATAGAATTTAATTAGAATTCTGCATGTTTCGTGGCTTTTGTTTAACATGCTTCTGTTGTAGCTTTGAGTACATACATATATTATTCAAATATAGCTGTGGGTTACCAATGTTTTCACTTATGTTATGAGAGGCTCCAGCGATCTTTTACTGGACCCAAACACAAATGTTTTTCCATTCCTATTAATCTCTGATGGATGTTGAAAACTCCTGGAAATGGATGTAGGACTGCTTCAGAGCAAAAGAAAAACAGCCCAGTGCGTTGCAGTGACTTGACTTTCAAGTTTGAGACATTGTTGTCGGAAGTAAAGATCTGTGACGGTTGCGTATTTCCAGTCAAAAAACAAGAAAGTGTGAAAAAGGTCTATTACTATGTGTAGAAATATCATCTTCCTTGCCTTACATTTCTCAAATTCAAGCAGACAAAAAACGAGTCAGGGTGAGAGTGAAGGTAGCAAAGAGGCTAAAAAGCTCTGCACGGGGTGCCGCTCTGCTCCTGGACATGAAAGCTAAACATTTACTATTGCTAATTAAAGGTTAGCCAGTTCTGTAATGTTACTAATGCTGATTGAGGAGACGAGTGTGAGTGCGCCACAAACTGGCTGGGAGGAGTTAAACTTGTAGCTATGACCTTTAAAAGAGAAAGGACAACATTTATACAAGCAAATTATGACAGCCAGGTGCATGTTGTGGAGTCGGTCTCAGAAATTCTCAGTTTGGATTTAGAAGTGCTCATGCAATTTACTCAGTTAGTTTCCAGTCTCTTTAACCTTTAACCCAGTTCAGACTGAGCAAATGGAACAGAAAACAACAACTGATCATGTAATCAGAAAGTTAAAGTCACCACTGCTCTGAGCAGTTAGGGTGCAGTAATCCAAGCTGTGCCTCATAAATGAATGTGTAGCAGTGACAGATCCTCCGGGTGGCCAGAGCTCACCATTCAACATGAGACTATAAGTCACAGTGGTGTGTCGATGTGTTACAGTTTATAATGAACCTCAGAGGCATGATGCTTAATTTTAAATATATGTGTCCACAACACACATCTTTTAAGAGATTCTTGCACTGCTGCAGTGGAGTTTGTGCAGTTGTTTTTCCATCTTCAGAGTTGCTAGAGGTGAATTGAGGCAACACATTCATTAGGCAGTCATCACCGTACACTGACTCCACTTTTATGTAATCCATGTTTTTGCTTGGATCGTGCACAACAAAAACCTCATCATGGGTAAACCCTCCAGAATCCCAGACAGAGGGAAAAGCATCATGGTCTAAGTTTAGCAAATACACAACACTGACTCACTGCACAGACAGAACCTGCATCTTTACCTCTGAGCAACGCAAGGCAAGAGGAAATGTTCTTGACTGCATTTTCCCATCTCTGTTTTCCTTCAGTTTCTGTAATCAGGTATTTAGTTATGGATGCAAAACACTTTCATTATGAATTCAAACCTACTGAATTACCCTGCTCACCTTTCTTTCTGCTAGCCTCGTCGCTTTATCATACATGTATATTAAGTTTTTCCACCCGTGACCTGACGCCTGCCGTTCCACCCCCTTCTATGCTGGGGCAGAAATGTTTGAAGATACTTTCACAGTGGAAATGTACCAGAGCAGAAGCATGCTGTGGGCCTCCGAATGAAAGCACAGTTGTACACATTGTATCCTCCCCTTCTCAAGCCAACTGCTTCACAGAGACTCTCAGGCGCGTAAGCACTGCCAGGGGCCTGGTTGGTTTTGGACCGACATTGCTGCCTTTTCTTGCCATAGTCGCTCTCTTCTCATGCCAGCAAACCTATTGAGCTAAATGTGTCTTTGTATAATTGCCATTTCTGTTTGTGTGTATGTATTTTGTAGGTGCCTCATTGTCTGTGAATGCTCTCTGGTATCCAGCTTGAGGATCAGCAACTATTTACATGCTGAAAGACTGTTGTGATCGTCACCACCACAGGGCCACACTGTCTTCTGAGCAGCCTCAAACCTGGAAGTGTGTCCAGCTCAGACAATTGAAGGCATGCCCACTGTGATCTTAGCTGTATTCTTTCATTATGGATCAGCAGCAGCAGGGGCCCTAATTAGTTGTGTTGGCTTGCTGAGGAAATGAATGGGCTCTGATTTGACCACAGGGCCAACGCAGGATTCCCAGTGGCTCAGATGAGCTTGCTTCTTAGAGGCAGCATTGGCAGGGAATCCCTCTGCCTCATTTTCTGTCTGTTTGTAGTCATTAGTTCTCATCTATTTGCTCTCTTCGCCCGTCGCAACCTGCCTGCTGATTGACTCTCCTTGATGCTCCAGGCATATTATCTTGTTTTTCCAATTACTTTTCATTTGTATTGGGATCATAACCGAGGGACTGCTCAGAATCTCAGAGCATCTTTTTCAATTAAATAGCTAAACTGATATGAGTTGACCTTCTGTAATGCTAAAAGTATATAGATACTTCTTATATAACAAAATAGTGTCTTATCAATGCTGAATAATAGAGCTGGTGTTTTGGGGTCACATTTAATTTCTAATAACAGTTTGCAAACTAGTTTCTAATGCAGTTTTTCTTTTAAGTCCCCCTCTCTTTGTCCCTCTTCCCTGTTCTCTCACACTGTCTCTGACCTGTGTCTCTGTTTTGTGTGTTGCAGCTGGGTACAGAGTGGACCGCTCCAGGCGAGTTCAGCAAGTTCAGGTCCCAGTCCTCCAAATCTGTGCAGTAAGTACCTGCGACAACAGCCCACATATCTTAACAGCGAATTTATTTCACTCCTCAAAGCAAAAAATACAGATCTTCTCTGGAGCATCCCCAAGGTTTGATCTTTTGGTTCCTTTCTAGAAGTGTCTACACTGCAAAATTTAGTGGTCTTAATACTGTACAAGTTAAAAAAATACTGAAACCGACAAAAATCTGACTATAATCAAGTGAAATTATCTGTCCATGCAGAAAGATAAATACACCTGGTAACATTTCTTGAAATAAGAAAAAATATGGAGACTGTAGACACGGAGAAATATCTTTAAACAAGTTATAAAACATCATTTTAAGTCCCTCATTTAGTGAAAAAAACCCTCAAAACTAGTCTGGTAATGCTTCTTTTGAGTGATGTTCTTTCTCATTTTAAATTAAAAAAATCATAAAACAAGGTCACTTTTTTACATTAGAGACACTGGCATAGCCAGAAAAAAGATATTAGGTGTGCACCAGTAAATACTGGATGTGCCAAATTTATTCCACCAACATTCAGAAGAATGTATTGCTCTCTCTTAATACAACACTATTAACACAAAACATATCCACAAGATGTGTGTGTTCTCTCAGCAGTAGTCAATAATAAGTAATAGTTCACTGGAGGTCTAAACATTCGTCTATGTGACTGGTCTCAAATAAAAAGCACACTTTGTGTTTAAAAAAAAACCAAAAAAACTATTGAACATTGCGCCCAATGAGATGAACGTAGTAAAATATAACACACACGTGCGTAGGCTGCTCATCGACTCTCAGAGCCATTACTGTCCACATTACGCATGATGAACAAAACTATTTAACCATCTCAACACAACTATTGGGCTCAGCAGGAGAATAAGGACACAACGTTATCCTGTTTACCTCTGCACACTGTGCTGCTCTCAGTTTAAAGGACAATATGGCGGCTTGGCCTTGAATGCATTTATCATTCCATCATGTGTGTCTGACTTTCATGTGGTTGCCGTGTTTTCCGACATGTGCACTGTCCAAATGAAGAGCACACCTGTGAGGACACACGGTGTGCGTTGGTATAAGTTCTAGAACAACACATTATTTCACTTTATGGAAGTTTTGAGATAGCGTCACTGGGTCGGCTCAGCCCGGGCTTTACTCTCATGGCCAGTGGACTGTGGCCAGCCCGATGTTTCAGGGCCCCCCTTGGCTCTTGGTGCCCTACGCACACTGCGTGATGCACGTGGTGGGAGCCATGGTGCTGATCAGAGTTCAGTTTTTCCGCAAACTCGTTTTGAAAGATGAGCAGCGAGATGCAGTCATGAGGTCTTAAAACAAGTTTTTACAGCTATAATTGGGAGCGAAAGACACAACCTGATCTGAAACAGTGTCTTAGTGAGATAATTTAACTCGATATGCATATAAAATAGCCAATTCTAAGATTCACTTACTAAATCTACATTCACACTGCGATGACTAGAAGAGAAGACGCAAAAGTGGCGTCTCATCTTCTTCTTTTTATCCATGTTGACAAGAACGTCATCATGAAGACATCTGCGTGCATACAAGGATGCTAAAGTGTGTGGAATTCGATTGGATAAGCACGCCAGGCCGTTAGGTGGTGCCGTGATAGAGCTCCACAATGCCTGTGCGCATGCGTAAAATCTACCTTAAATCTGCTGGGTTTACGTAGTCCGACATTGTTGTTTATCCTGTTTGTGTGTGATGTCACCACGCAGGCGACATGAGCATGGCGTGAGCAGGTCCACCATCATCTTTGCGTTTTGGGCCGTGCAAACGAGAACGGCCCAAAATGCTGGAATTCCACTTTAGAATAAGTCTTCAGATTTTCACGTTTTCAATCCAGAATGCTGTTGCCGTGTCATTTTTGTCCTTTTTTTCAACGTGTACTATCTTGAAGCTCTTACCACGGAGTACTTCCTTTTCTTTGCCACGTTTGCAGAGTTTGTTCTTTCTTTCTTTTTTTTCTCCCCCCAAGAGTTCGAGTGACTGGCGTCTGCTCCAATCATGAGCTTGTTCCCACACATCATCATGCTCTTAGCTCTGTCATTGGCTGACGATATAAACAGAAATCTCCACCCAGAAACGTCCTGAACCGACGGAACAAAGGGAAAAAGCTAAATACAGAGAAGGGGAGACAGAGTTGCGTTGAAACTCACCACCCCACGAGAGTAAAGGCCCAAACCCGGATTGAGACAGATTTCACTTGCACAAGTCTAATGTTTATTTTCGGGGGGGGGGACTCCAGACTCGACCTTTTAAGACAGTTTTTGCTGAATACACTGTAAGACTGTAAAACTTGTTCAACTAAACTGTTTTTGCAGTGTAGCGATCATGCTCTGCATTCATTCGCAGTCTGCAGTTTCTTTTTCAATATCTGAGTAAGGCCTTCAGATGGCTTTGACTGCCAGCATGCATGAGGTGAGGAAATTGATGGCCCAAATGTTCATCCCACATTAAAAACTGCATGTTTAACTTCATGGATCACATGCATTGTTCAAAACATTTGGGAAGTTCTCGTTCAAATCTGTTTGGAAAATGAAAGGCAAATTAAAGAAATTAAACCTAAAGGATGGCCGACTGTGTAACCGCTGAGCCTTGACTCATCAGTGTCAGTCTGCCTCATATGAATAAATAGGATTCAAGCTGTATAAAGAGCAGAACGGTGATAATGCCAAGAGCAGAGGCTATATTTATATTCAATGGATCAGGCTGGTAGATGAGAGTGAAGAGGAGAGAGTCAAGTTTGACTTGGTAATGTGTTGAGGAGAGATGTAGGATTTATTGGGAGTGGAATGTTGAAATGAAGTTGGAAGGAGGAATCTCCAATCTGGAGATTCTTAAAATGAAAGAACACACAGACTGTGAGGATGCAGGGGACAGGAATAGATGAAGGCTGTGGTGACTTCTAAAGACAGAGGAGGATAAAAAGCACTCTTATCACACATCTGAGTGTGGAGAATAAATGTAGAAAAGGCTCTTTAGCCTTAAATGTAAGATGAGAAGGTATTAATCTGTCTTGTTCTCTCAGATTCAGCACATCATTTTCCCTGTTAGCGGGGACAGGTTGCATTAAAATGCATCCATTAAGGTGACTGCTGCTTGCAGAATAGAGATGCTAAAATAGTGGTCCCCTTTTTTTAAAAATAAGATTCTCACATTTTGCTGAATAAATTTTAAAAAGCAAAAATAATCACAGTGTTGCTTTAATTTATGGTGTCTATGGTATTTGAAGTGAAGGATGATAATATCTTATTGCCTGCAAATGTTGCAGATTAGGAGAGGAACACTTTAATAATGTGATCATGTCATCATTATACAATCAATCTACAGTTCATACAATTTCCACAGCAATCAGACAAGGGATAGCATCCGTGGACAGTTGACAACATTCTACACGGTATGACTACGTTTAAACAGCTGAAGTATCACAGTCGCACTAAAAGGTGAAATTATCTTTCACTAACAGGCGGCTGTTTAAACAGACTTCATTGTTGGTTCAGGTTCTGAAAAAGTCATCAGATTATTGGGTTTTAGTTGCAGTAATATGAGCTGAGTCATGATTATTGTTTCAGTTACATTATGGGTTGAGCTTGTACAAAAATAAAATGATTGAATTATCAACTTTGGAGCCAGAGCTTTGGTCCATTTTTAGAAAGAAAAAAAAAAAAGACGGCCATATTTCCCCCAACTCCTTAGGCTTCTTGTCTAATAACTGTAACAATATCTGACTATAACAAACAAGCATTGATGCGGTGCTAAATTAAACGTGATATAATCCTCCAAAACAGTTAGTTGAGAAAGCTGCTCCAACGTCATTTTTGGATGCAATTACGCTTCTGGTGGGGCTAGTCTGTTTTTGTCATTTGTGAGCTACTCTGTGATGCATTAAGTATATTTTTATTGCAAGACGTGGACAAAAAATCACTATAAAGGGATACTGTGTAGCTTTTGATTCAAACATTTATCAACTATTATAGTATATTGTAATGTTATGAATAATCTAAGTAATAATAGATCTTTTTGTGGCCAATATGACACACTAGATGCATGTTGGTGCTCTGAACGGGCTGCCATCCTCAAAAACCAGACATTGTAACTCCAGGAGCGGATCCGTCTCTCATTGGGTCGTGTGATTTGGTGCACTTTGCTTTATGGCTCAATGACTTCAAATCAACTGGTCAAAGTGGTCTGAAAACATACTTCCAAAATACAGATAGAACCTGCTTAATTTTGTGGCAGTTGTGTGGTATGTGGAAAGTTACAGCTTTAGTGCCCATAGTGACCAAAAGTTACACATTATCCCTTTAAAGCAGCTCTAATGGACTTCGCTGTTTCTGCTTCTATCTTGCATCCTGTCTTCTCGGAGCTCTCCTCAGCCAGTAAAAGGCAGTCTGATCTTGTGTTTCATCTTATCTTCTGCTCTCACTTTCTGTCTTTCTTTTCTTTGCTACCTCCGTGAATGCTCTCTTGCAATTCTTTGCTTAATCAGCCATGCCATGTGTTGTGTTGATATCCAGTTCCTGCGTGTGACATGGTGCCGTAAAGCAAAAGGCAGCAGTTACATGACGCTTCGGGCTGGGAAAAGTTGTGAAGTGCAGTTTCTCAGCCTTGGAACACAAGAAATCGCAACATTACAAAGTGCTGAAATCTTTATGAGTTTTTAAGGATTTTGTGTTTTTTTTTCAGATTAATACTGACAAATGAAATAAAGCTGCAGACAAAACAGGAAATTTCTGTGGTTAACTCTGCCTGAAATAAAATAAAAGTCAATATGCGTTTCATTCTCCACAATGGCAAACACAGCATGGAGATGGCATTAGAATAAGCATTAAAGGAAAAGTGTTGCAGGGAAAATCCAGGCCAGTTTTTAACATATAGTTGCTCACTATAAAGGCTCTAAATATATATGATGCTATTCGCGTTTTATATGGACCTGCCTTTTATATATAACCCTCACCATGTATTTTTAATCCTTATAAATGTCACATGTTGCAAGTCAGAGCAAAGTTGAAGAAGTGAAAGTGTCTCAGAAAATGGGGCATGAAACGTGGGTCTTTTTGGCTGACAAATTAATGCTACCAGCATCCCACCTCCTCATGAGTGTTTTCTGCATGCTGGTTGTGGCACACGTTACTTTTCTGACAGCTTCATGCAACAGCATGAAAGGTGAGCCTTTAGATTCGGGATGTTTTTAGCCTTCATAGTCCAGACTTTTAAAATATTTAAGGCTCGTATTGATGCTTCGCTTTGTGCTTTAGAGCAACATGCCTCTTACATATTTGGAAACACTACATGTTTTTTTATTCTTCTGCACTGAACACAACAGTCACTTTGTCTTAATATGAAAAGGGATTTATACAATGCAAAAACTCAAATCTAAGCAAGTTTATTTTTCTCAATTCTAAACAAAATATCTCATCAAACTCAAAATAAGACAAAATTATTTAAAGGGAAACATTTCAGTAAGATATAAGATCTTGTTTTAAGGTAATGCATCTTATTTCAAGAAATCTTATCAAGAAATTTTTTTTATTACAAGCAAAAAAAATCTGCCAATGGGACAAGCAAAATTTTCTTGAAATGAGATGCACTGCCTTAAAACAAGATCATACATCTTACTGGAATGTTTCTCTTCAAGCAATTTTGTCTTGTTTTGAGAGATGAGATATTTTAACAAGAAATGACAAAATCATACTTGCTAAGATTTGACATTTTGCATTGTGATTACGATATATGCTGACTAGTGGGTAGCCTGGTAGCGTTGTGGGCTTTTGCTCGGAGGACCCGGGTTCGAGTCCCCGACACGACATTCAGGTCGCAAGGTCCTTAACCGCACTAACTGCTCCCCGGGCGCTTAGGGAAGTGGGAGATAGATTGAAGACTGGTATAAGATAATTAGGGTTAAGATAATTAGAAAAATCTAGTTTGATGTGTGAGTGTGTTAAAGACACACTATATTGCCAAAGTATTTGCTCACCCATTCAAATTATGGGAATCAGGTGTTCCAATCACTTCCATGGCCACAGGTGTATAAAATGAAGCAGCTAGGCATACAGACCGTTTTTACAAATATTTGTGAAAGAATGTGTCGCCTTCAGGAGCTCAGTGAATTCCAGCGTGAAACTGTGATAGGATGCCACCTGTGCAACAAATCCAGTCGAGAGATTTCCTTGCTGCTAAATATTCCAGAAAATATTCCAGCTCAAGAACAGTGCGCAGAGAGCTTCATGGAATGGGTTTCCATGGTGGAGCAGCTGCATTCATCCATACATCACCAAGTGAAATGCAAAGCGTGGATGCAGTGGTGTAAAGCAGCCGCCACTGGACTCTAGAGCAGTGGAGGCTTCTCTGGAGTAAATAATCGCACTTCTCCATCTGGCAATCTGATGGAGGAGTCTGGGTTTGGCGGTTGCCAGGACAACGGTACTTGTCTGACTGCAATGTGCCAAGGGTAAAGTTTGGTGGAGGGGGGATTATGGTTAGGGGTTGTTTTTCAGGAGCTGGGCTTGGCCCCTTAGTTCCAGTAAAAAGGAACTCTGAATGCTTCAGCATACCAAGACATTCTGGACAATTCCATGCTCCCAACTTTGTGGGAACAGTTTGGAGCTGGCCCCTTCCTCTTCCAACATCACTGTGCACCAGTGCACAAAGCAGGTCCATAAAGACCTGGATGCAGAGTCTGGTGTGGAGGAACTGGACTGGCCTGCACAGAGTCCTGGCCTCAACCCCATAGAGGACCTTTGGGATGAATCAGAGCGGAGACTAAGAGCCAGGCCTTCTGGTCCAACATCAGTGTGTGACCTCACAAATGTGCTTCTGGAAGAATGGTCAAAGATTCCCATAAATACACTCCTAAACCTTGTGGACAACCTTCCCAGAAGAGTTGAAGCTGTTCTAGCTGAAAAGGTGGACCAACATCATATTGAACCATATGGATTAGGAATGGGATGTCACTTAAGCTCATATGAGAGTCAAGGTAGGTGGGCGGATACTTTTGGCAATATAGTGTAAATGATTTTGCATGCAAGGAAGTGCTTGCCTCTTTGCATTAATGTGCAGATGTTAAGTTCTGTGTTATCTGAACATTTATCTCTGCGTCTAATTAGCCTTTTCAAACTCCCCAAAGCATGTTGGTTAATTTAGCTCCATGATGCTCATGTCTACTGTAATGCACTTCCTGCACACTTCATTACACTTCATTATAGAAAGGTATGCCCCCAAAAATGGCAATTGTGTGCAGCAGGATTTATAGCCATGAATTAATAAACAACCTTCTTCAAATGAGATGAGATTGAAATAAAATTAATTAGCAAAGCACAACCAAAAAAGATAAGATCTTAAAAAATATATCAGATGTGTGCAGTCATTGCATAGATTTTATTACCATTTTTAAACCTGATAAATTAATAATTGAACAAAACTTAGCTACTTTAAGTGTCTTTATGTCTTGGTTAATGCAGTCAGTTTGTGGATGGAAAGCAACAGTGAAATAGTTAGTCATGAGGGCACAGCTAGTCTTTGTCGGCATGACCCTCTTGAACAGTTTTTTTTATTGGTGAATAAATTTAGGGCCATTTGGCCTATTTTCAGACTATTCAACCGAAGTTATGTTCTTTACAGAGCTGTAATCAAAGCCGCAGTTTAAAACAGCTCTCATACTGTTCTCAGTTATTATCATTTTGGCCCCACAGCTGGATGAAGTGAAAGAAAACAGCTCATGTAAGACTGGAGTTGAATGGCATAGTGCAGACCAGAACAGCCTTCTGAGATGTAATTGAACAGAGGGAGCAGAGTGAAAAACAACAGACACGTTAGCAAGGTTGTTCCCTTTTTTTTCCACACTCAGGATTGCAGTTATTTATAAGTCTCGGTTCATTGGACCTCTACAGCAGATTGTAGCAGAATTGAGTGAACAGTGACTAATGGTTGCTGCAGGGCTGAATCATATTGTCAGGGAATGAAACGTATTGTTGTTGAGGGGCTCACTTTAAATCCCTTTGCTCACCTGGTGGAGGTCTCCGTGCAAAGCAAGCAAAGGTTTCTGGGCTTAAAGGATGCCGATGCACGCATGCACAATGCACATTTGCTGATGTTGCTAAACACACATGTATTGTTTACGTTGGGAAAAATGTAAAGTTGTAAAGTTACCAGACACTTTGCAGTGGCAACTGTTTCCCTATAAACCAAAATTAATTTTAATGATAATTTTTAGGTTTTCCTGGTCACTTAAATTAATTAAAGATTTATTAAAATTAAAGATTTGAGGGGAAAAAAAACCTAAACCTAGACTTTATTGAACTTTATTGTATTTATTTTATTTTATTTTTTTCAACGTTTGATTGGTTTGGTCCAAACCAATCAATGCAGACAACTGTGAAGTTGTGTCTCTCATATTTTGAGAGATGGCATTTGACATCTGGCTGCCATATATCAGATACTAGCAGGCATTATAACATAATTATGATGTTTCTGACAACTTGTTAACTTAACCAACAACTTGAAACCAGACATATTATAAGCAGCTTCAAAGCTAGTAAGCCTGGAATGCTGGGTTCTGATGTTCTTCTAGAATTACAGAAACTTTTCTACAAGCTGGACCGGTGCTGATATATCAAGATCTTGTGAGATTTCGTGGCACAACTAGATTTTGCAAGATTTCGTTAATAGAAATATTGGTCCAGAAAAAAAACGATACCGATATTTTCTGTTATCATATTGCAATTAGGTTATGATATAATGCAAATATCGTCCAATAATATTGGTTGGACAATAATATCGGACATCAGGCATTATTGGACAAAATCGGACATTTGAGCTGGGAAAGATCTAAATAAACTGACCTGCTTTGTCTTTCCAGCACGGACATCTCTGACAGATTTTTCGCTTGAAATTACATTTGTTTACTTACTGTACTTTTTTTTTCCAAGTTTGGTTTCAGCAGTTGTGTGCACACGCACAACAAATAAATACAACAACAACAAAAAATGATTAATTAGGAATATTTTAAATGTGCAAAAATGAGGCATTTGTGGCCTGTTGGCCTTCTTGTCGCTGCAGTGTGAAATTTCATCTGACTGTAGGCGGCTATCTAATGAATATTATTGACAGGAAAGTAGAATCTGCACACCTGCTCGGGAGATCTGGTAGCTGTCCACACCACCTGGCTGTCACCACCTGGAAGTCATAACACACATTATTACACCCTGTGTAATCTATATCGAGGGGGGATGGTTTTGCCCGTCTCCCAGTTTTGATCTGCTCTTTCTTTCTGTCCTTAAAGCTTTTATTCCCTCCTGCATGACTCCATTTAACAAAAAGCGCTCCATGAGGATTTCTGTAAGTGTATTGGCAAATAAGATAAAGCCTAGTTGGAACAGGATCATATTTATATTTGATGTTGTCCATCATCAATCAAGGTTTAAAGATGACTCATTATGCATAAGTTTTTATGACTATTTGATTGTCTACTATTTTTATTAATCAAATTAAATATAAATTACTTGCTAGTTTCAGTTTCTTATGAGAAGTCCTTCAAATTTCTGTCTAATCACAGGAGTTTGAAGAAGTTAGTATGGAAAGTAGTATAATGGGATGAGGGAAAAGAAAGGACATCTTGATTAAAAAAGTTGATAACCCTTTTTGTGTTGTGAAAATTATTCATCTGGTTTTATTGAAATATCATTAAAATGCTGAGTTACTCATCAAGTTAAAATTATGCACATTTAAGTGCAGATTTGAAAAAAACTGGATGTGTATTGATTCATAGCAGTCATTTTTAAAGAAAATGTCAGTTTGAAAGTCTGCCTTTTTGTCCGCGGAGCGCTTTGTCCCCACCTCTGCTCATATCTGTGAAGTGATAGGTTGGCAGTGCCTGCCAGGTGCTGTCACAACAGCCTGACGAGTGACAGTGAAGTAGTCAGATGAGGAACCCAGATAACCCTGCTGACACTATCTCCTCTCTCTGAAACAGCTAACAGAGCCCTGGGCTGTGAAGACAACACCAGGGAGACTGACATTTGCTGAAGTTCTACAAACTGAACTGCTGTGAGATGCATACTAAGCATTTCCCACTCTGTGCTTAATGCGGACAGATTTAGAAACTGGGCTTTGATCGACAGTCAGCTGAAGATTAAAGAGAATATTGTTTGAAAAATAAGAAATATTAATGACTGAGTCTTTTCAGCACAGCCAATGATGGGTCAGAGTTTTAAAAAATACTATCAGATGATAAACAACAAATACTTTGTTCCCAAGAGTTGAAATTGGTGGAAATTATAGACAGAAAATATGAACTGTTGTAGTAAAAGGGGTCACAGCTATTTCTGTTAAGAAGCAGAGCTGCTAAGGCAACTTTTAATAGTGTTCACATGTACACCCACCAGCCACTTTATTAGGTACACCTTGCTAGTACAAGGTTGGACCCCTTTTGCCTTCAGAGCTGCCTTAATCCTTCGTGGCATAGATTCAAAAAGGTACTGGAAACATTCCTCAGATATTTTGCCGTGACAGCATCGCGCAGTTGCTGCAGATTTGTCGGCTGCACATCCTTGATGAGAACCTCCCGTTCCACCACATCCCAAAGCTGCACAATTGGACTGAGATCTGGTGACTGTGGAGGCCATTTGAGTACAATGAACTCTTTGTCATGTTCAAGAAACCAGTCTGAGATGATTCGTGCTTAATGACTTGGTGCATTATCGTGCTGGAAGTAGCCCTCAGAGGATGCTACACTGGTCATAAAGGGATGGACATGGTCAGCAACAATAGGTTGGTTGGGGTGTTGACACAATGCTCAGTTGTTATTAAGGGGCCCAAAGTGTGCCAAGAAAATATCTCCCCACACCATTATACCACTACCACCTGCCTTAACTGTTGATACAAGGCAGGATGGATCCATGCCTTCATGTTGTTGATGCCAAATTCTGACCCTACCATCCGAATTATGCAGCAGAAATGGAAACTCATCAGACCAGCAATGTTTCTCCATCTTCTATTGTTCAGTTTTGGTGAGTCTGTGTGAATTGTAGCCTCAGTTTCCTGTTCTTAGCTGACCGGAGTGGCACCCGGTGTGGTCTTCTGCTGCTGTAGCCCATCCGCCTCGAGGTTGGACATGTATGTTCAGAGATGCTCTTCTGCATACTTCGGTTGTAACAAGTGGTTATTTGGGTTACTGTTGCCTTTCTATCAGCTGGAACCAGTCTGGCCATTCTCCTCTGACCTCTGGTATCAACAAGGCATTTGTGCCCACAGAACTGCTGCTCACTGGATATTTTCTCTTTTTCTTAATTTCTCTTTTCTCTGTAAACCCAAGAGACGGTTGTGCGTGAAAATCCGAGTAGATCAGCAGTTTCTGAAATACTCAGACCAGCCCGTCTGGCATCAACAACCATGCAACGTTCAAAGTCACTTAAAGGAGTCATAAAAGATGTTTCTTTCAACAATTTTTGCAATATTTGATAAAATTGGGTTCACTACCACATACGCTATGATTAATTAAAAGCTTTAAATATATAAATATTATTATACATCAGCTGTGAAAGTAACTGGGCTGAAAAAAACATCCGCCAATAATCTCTGCAGTCCTTATATTTTTTATCTTACTAGCCCATCAATCACTCTTACTACTCTAGCAAAAGTGATTGTCGGTCACTTCAATGGGTAATAGGTGAGACTGATCAATAAGAGTGATTGATTGGTGAGAGTAATACTGCGTGCTGGAAGCGGCGCACTCTTGTCTGATGTTTACAGCAGGTAGCTAACAATCATTCTGCTAGCAGTTAGCAACATCCAGACAACATCTGTTTTAGTTGCATTTGTGACATGATGGGAGAATCTGTACCTGCTGTCTGCTCAACACCGGAGTGGCTCGTGCACGTTTTGCTGTGGCCGGGGGAGGGAGCTGTGAATGTAGCAGGTTGGTCTTACACATGCGGATTATTCAAAAACCCGTTAACAAGTCTGTGCTTTCTTAAATGCCAAAAACATCTTCTATAGCGCCTTTAAATCACCTTTCTTCCCCATTCTGATGCTCGGCTTGAACTGCAGCTGATCGTCTTGACCATGTCTATATGCATTGAGTTGCTGCCATGTAATTGGATGATTAGAAATTTGCGATAACGAGCAGTTGGACAGGTGTACCCAATAAAATGGCTGGTGAGTGTACTTTATGCTGATGCTGAAGATATTTAAGTCCATGTGGAGAATAGCACCGGTGTTTTAATCTATCTGGATGGAATCAGCGATATCTGCTCTGAGTGTTATTGGGGTGTTTTTTTCCATCATGCAGTGATTGAAATGAAATTGCCTCCTGCTGAACTTCGGCTAAAGCAAAGGTAGAAGCTGATTGTAAAGTTGTTTGTAATGCAGCTTTTTGTCATTTTAAAGGATCCGGAAATTCACACCTTCTTCTCCACAGCCACACATCAGTTTCTGCAATCTTTTTTTTTTTCTTCTTCTTTTTTTGGATGGGGGGCTAGAAGAAGAGCATTAACTCTGTATTTCCCACCAACAACAATGCAGAAAACCCAGTGAATGACCAGTTATTTCACTGTAGCATCTCAGTATCTATAATTGAATCACTTAAGCACTCCAGGCTGTTAGCTGGCGAGAAGACTGGAGCGTTGAGCCGGAGGAAAGGATGATGCCTTGCTTGCGACATCATGAGCATACAGATTTAGCATGGAGAAAAGCTGAACGTTGCACCGGCTCCGTGCACCTGAACCGCCTCATTATATGTATGGACTGACGTAAAGGTGTTGTTTTCTTAGCACACACATATATCTCTGTGTTTGAGTGTGAGTACCAGCATTAATGTTAACCTCTCTCCTCTCAAGGTAATTGCTTGATACACTGTAGCAGTTCAATTAAAATTAAGTTGTTTGCCAGGAAGCTGCAATGACTTCTCCATCCTGATTACCTCCCCTGAGGCTTTTACTCCACCATCTGTTTCTATGAGTGATGGGAACCTGCTAAGGCACAGTTTCTCTACTTGTGTGTGTGTATCTGAGTGTGGTGGCTTATGTTTAATCAGAATGCCTTTGGGGTGTAGATGCCCATCTCTTGAGCTGTAAGAATCAGTGGTTTTACTACTGCCATCTGATTGGCAGTAATGCCTGAGTGCGACCAGCTCGTTGAGGCCAAACATGATTAGAGAGTAATGGTGATGGAGGGTGAGGTTTTGTTTTGAGCAGCTGGAAAAAGGACATATAAGCTGTTTAGAAAGGGAGTAAATATTCTGTGTGCAGTGAAATGTGATGAGAGCGGATCAGTTGTTAGGAACTTAGAACACATCAAGTTCCCGGTGTTCTACACGCAGTCGGAGCTGATAGGAATGATCCAGTACTTTCTTATTTTCTGCAGAAATCCTATCAAAGGACCGAGGCTAATACCACTTGTCATATGTTTGACACTGAACCCCCACACCTTTCATGGATTAGCAGTGTGGGGGCTTCATCCAGTAGTCGCTGTAACTTTCTTAAGGAGACAATCTGACATTTATAACTGCATTACAATTTGCCAGGTGTCCACAGGTCAAATGGTAATCAGGACTCCATCGTCTCCGACTCTGTTTTTCTCTTGGAAACCCTATGACAGCCTTCCAGGAGCATAAACACAGATGGGCCACTCGTGGTGCATGTCAACCTCTGGCAAAGATGGGACATGATGTGAGCAGTCAGTTGGATGCAGGCGGTGTGGGTGGGTGGAGCGACATGAGCATCTTTGACAAGAGCCAAGTTATTTTGGCCAGATGATCCCAGCTTCTCTGGAATGGCAAAGGCTTGTGGGGCGCTATGACCCAGTGATTTTATTTTGAGCTTAGTGGGCAGAAGTTTGGGACATGCAAAAAAAAATGTAGTTTTTTAGTGGTAGTTTGGAAGTAAAGCCTTCCTCTCAAAGCTCTCCCCTCAATTTTTTTCCTAAGATGCTCTCATTGAAAGAGTACGGTAATTTATAAAGCTTCGGGAACAAAAACAACAACAAAACCCCCAATGATAACAAGATACCATCTGAGTTCATTGTAACTCGATCATCAATTATTAATTGCTTCTTTCTTTTGGCTACATAAACCACTGTGAAACCATTTTTTAATGGGGTGTTTTTTTTAAAGCCTCGAAATGTTCTGCAGCCATTTTTTTCTTTCATAAGTGAGAATAGTTAATATTATTTATGATGGTGGGACTATACACATTCTTCTAAAGTAGAATTGCATATAAAGTGCATTAGTATAGTCTGACATCTAAAAAACGGGCAGATCCTTTAGTTCAGTTTAGTCAATGAACCACAAACTATTAAACTATATAACACAGCAAAAGCTTCCATAGATGATTGGCTGCGTTCACCATCAGCACATGAAGGGAAAATAACAAACCAGAACAATTAGCATGGAGCTCCTGGATATTAGTCTCTGCTTTGGAGATGGCGTTGCCACAGAAACGGAAGTCACTATTTATGCCACTGCAGCTGTGTTCTGGTTATGGAGTAAAATGACTGCATTATGGATCTGTGGTAAAAATCTTCAAGCACCCTTCATTTTTTAAGTATCACCAGGAAACTGGGAAACTTGTGTGTGCAAACACGTGATAATCCAGAATATAAGTTTGCTAATATTCTTACAAACGTGGAAGTCAGTATTTGGTATGAACACTTTTATCCTTCAATCCGTCCTGAATTCTCTTCTTCAAGCTTTCTTATCATTTCTTTAACTAGTCATCCGTAACACTTCTTGAAGGTCATTTTAAAGCTTGTCTTTGGATGTTGGCTGCTTTTTTTCTCTTTTTTGTCCTGTATTCTATCAAAATCATCCCACACTGTAATGTTCAGGTCCGGGGAGGATTCATCACTTCATCAGATCTGTTTTTCACAGATTTTCACTCTGTGGAGACCGTTTCTAATGAGGCTTTGGTGAACAGTAGATGAATCCAGTAAAGAGCCAGATTCATCCCTCAGGTCCTGTTTCTGGTCTTAACTGTGATTCTTTTTTTCCCCCTATCTCTGAAAGACTTCACTTTCATTTGCTGTTGATGTCTTTTTCGGTCCACTGCTTCTTCCTTTTTTCCCCTACGTTTCCATTTCACTGTCACTGCACGCCATGCTGAGATATGCCACATTTGTGGCTAATAGCTCTTTAGAAATCACCTTGTTGATGCAAAAATATGATTTATTTACCTGTTGAACTTTGTCATCATTGCAGTTTTTTTCATGCAACTCAAGAAATTGGGAAACCGTGTATCATAGCGACAGACTGCTAATAAAAGCTGAAAAGTGCATTTTTAAACTGGTTCTTTGCCAAGCTGCCTGTTAAGTGTAGAGAAAACACTGGTTCATTCCCTAATCAGGATGCCTTACACTGCAAAAACTCAAATCTTACCAAATACACTACTCACAAAAAGTTAAGGTTATTTGGCTTTTTGTATGATGTCAGAATGAATCTAAAATCCACTCCAACCTTTTCAGGTGAACTGAATTAAACTTTCTCTAAACTTTTCAATGCACATGTGCATTGTTTAATGGTTAAATGTTTATTCTGCAGTTGGCCCTGCGACAGACTGGCGACCTGTCCAGGGTGTACCCCGCCTCTCGCCTGATAATAGCTGGGATAGGCTCCAGCAACCCCCGCAACCCTGAACAGGATAAGTGGTACAGAAAATGACATGACATGTTTATTCTGCATCCTTCTGTTCTTCAAACACCGAAAGTTGAATATCCCTAACTTTTTGTTAGTAGTGTATATCTCATCACATTCAAAATAAGACAAAATGACCTAAAGAGCAACATTTCAGTGAGACATCGGCATTTGTTTTAAGAAAATGCATCTTATTTCAGGAGATTTTATCAAGAAAATTTCATTTGTTCCATTGGCAGAATTTTTTTTGCTTATTACAAGCAAAATAACCTTCTTCTTTTTTTTTCTTTTTTTTTCAAATTATTTCAAGAGTGGCCAAGATTTTTTTTTTTTTGCCTGTAATAATAAAAAAAAAATCTGCCAGTAGAACAAGTGAAAATTTCTTGATATATTTATTTTTAATAAGATGCACTTGTCTTAAAAGAAGTTCCTATGTCTCGCAAAATTCTTTTACAGGTGTTTTGCAGTGTATTTATACTTGAAACAGTCATGTGTCAGTATTAGGTTGTTAATAAACACTGAAAAAAAGGAAAACAAAAATGCATCTGTCAATCAAATCTGCGCAGAAAAACTTCATAAACCCATAAAATCAGCTTCAGGCAACAACAGAAAAAAAAAAGTTGGAAAAGGGGTGAAATTAAGGCAGAGAAAAAAGGCGCAGAAATGAATAATATTATAATGCCATAAGAGATGATTACAAATTCAAGAATTGGATATGGATGACTGAGTCAAGACAGTGTGAGGAAACGCTGGAAAAAATGACCGGCTGACGCGATATGGGAGAAGAGGGGGAGAAAGGAGGGAAAGCAGGGGATGAAGGAGAGCAGAGTGGGAGTGAGCGAACGGAGAGGATGGGAGAAAGAGGATTTATTGAGGCTGCAGGGAAGAACTGCGTGATAGCTCTCTGATGGATTAGAGGAATGCATGAGAAATGGAGTGAAGAGGGGAGAGAGTGAGGGGAAAAAGAGTGAAGTTTGTTGGCCTCCTTGGGGCGGCTTTAAACACTAGTATCATTAATATAGTTGAGAGAAGTGTGCTAGCTGAGAGTAGGCTTTTATTTAAAGGCCACCTGTGGGTATTGGAGATGGAGAAATCAGGCAAGGGGGAGAGAGAGAGAGAGAGAGAGAGAGAGAGAGAGATGGGGAAAGGGTGACAGTCAGATTGCATAAATGAGAAATTGAGCTGGAAAAAGAAGGGACATCCTCAAGCTTGAGATGTTTCTGTAGCTGTCAGTGGGCAGATAGGAGCGAGCACGATGATAGGAGAATAAAAAAGCACTAGTAATACCAAGGGCAGATACTATATAGTCTTCAGCTCTCTTAAATCAGGTTTGTACTGTAGTACTATGAGTGTTTGTGTCAGTCTGACTGTCAGACTGGCCATATTTCTTCATTTCAGTTCTTTTTTCTTTGAGATGCTTGTGAAAAGGGAGTTTGTACATCAGCAAGAGAAAAAGAAAGGAAAAGCTTTCCCCATTTCATGCAAAATAAATATTTCATGTCTGAACTGAAGGAGACTTTGGGCAGCTATGATATTCTGTGAGTACTGGTTTGCTCCACTAGAGCCTCGTCAAGTTCCTTTGTCTGACTATCTGTTCAGCCCAGTCAAGGGAAGCTGGAAACAAAGACTCCAATTAGTCAGGCAATTAGACTCTTGTTTTGTGTCCTCCACACTTCCTTTGAGTCACATACTAATAGCTATTCTTTCCTCATCCATCTCTCGTTTGTCCTTCACTTGCTCTTTCATGTTTTCTCCTCTTCTTGCCTGAAGTTCCGTCAGAAATCACATCGCAGCTCCGTTCGCTCTAATGTGTTTTTTTTTCTAACTCAAGAAAGGATCTATAATTCCCTCTGTTTCTGCAGCTCATTTGCTATTTATCGCTCCTCCTTCATCTTTCTTTCCGCCTGTCTCTTTGTCTCTTCATCTCTTTCAACCAGAGGCTGCCTCGTCATCCATCACTCCTGGTGTGACTATTCATTGCGCACACACCCATGTTCAGGCTCGTGTCGGTGGGAAACACCTATCACCTGCCTGCATTGTCAGTTTGTACTCGTTTTCTGGGACTTTCTCCACTTAAACGTTGTAATTTTGAACATTTTAGACCTCCTGAAACAAAGTAATTCAAGTTTCACTCTGTTGTCATTTTCATTTATTTTCAAATCCTGCAGACAATTTCTGCAGTTTAAAAAGAAACTTCTGTTTACCTGCAACTTACTCCATAACTTTTGATAAATCTGTTATCTGGAATGTGAAGATTATTGGTTGGCCTCTGTGTGTGTTAAGCTGGGTAAAGATGTTTACTGTAAAATTAGGTATCGATCCGGTACCAAGTAAATAAAGAGCTACTATTGTCGATACAGATATGTTTTGATAGGGCTGCCGAATTAACAGATACAAAGAGATTATTCTGTGGAGTAAATGCACTATTTTTACAAAATTATTCTTGTAATAAACATCCATATTTGACATTATCTCACTGAGAAAAAGCTGGTGTTTGGCATGTGCAGTTGTCCTCAAAATTATTCATATCCTCCCATTTAATAAGAAAAAAAAAACCATCTGTCAGTGAAATAGTCTAAGTTGAGAAAAGTAATAATACATTAAAAAAAATTTATGAAAATTGTGACATTGATTTTGAATTGTAGTTTACCAGTAATGTTAAAAACAAACAAACCAAAGTTTTTTTTTAAAGTAAACAAGCATGATGGGGCTCCTGAACAACAATTTTGTTGAGCAACACTTTGAGTCAATCACTGCAATTATGTGATTTTTGTAATGTTAAATCAGATGTCTGCACCTGTTGACAGATATTTTGGTCCAGTGTTCATGAGCAAGGTGCTCTGATTTGTCTGGGACAGTTTTGTTTGTTTTAAATTGTTATTTTCAACCACAATTCAAAAGTGATATTTTAAATTATAATGAATAAATAATTACACTAAATTAAAACTAGAAATAATAAAAACTAGATTATAATTTTATAATTTTTTATTGCTTAATTTAGTTCCATGTTATTTGAATGATTATTGTGAACTTAGTATTTTCTTTAATTGTAGGGTATGAATCATTTTGAGGATGACTGTAGATGCCCGAATCCACCAAAAACCACATAAAGCCTTACGTTTGGAATTTATTATTAGGTGTCCAGAAACAAACTAATCTCTGATGCTATTTTAAAAGTGTGAATTTGGTTTTATCCTGGTGAGAGAAGCTGATTTAGGGAATATGGGGCCCTTATCATAGCAGTGAATCAAATCCATCAAAAACCTGATTATCCTCCATATCTATTAAGATTCTGGTTAAGACTAAGACTGAAGTACCAATATAATTGCACTAGTATCAATCTGTATTATCAATATTTGTATCAATCTGCCCACCACTAGTTCAGGGTTTGACATTTCTGGGATCCTTAAACGCTGACATGTTGAAGGTATATTTTAAGAGTTTTGTGTCCACGCAGTTGTTATGATTACTTTCAGTGAGTACCACTTCACATCTGTGGCTGGCATCGCTCAGAGACAGTTTGGCGGCAGACTGAAGCCTCTCAGCTGTGTTATTAGATTATCCAACAGATGGAGTCAGATTATGGTCTGAAATACACAATCTAAATGAAGAATCCGGAAATGCAGTGACATTCCCTAAAGCCATTTATTGTGGTCTGGTCAGGAACAAGAACTGAATAAAGTAAAACTACAGATAGAGAGGGAAAACCCCCAGACATTTGGATGAGGATTACCTTAAAGAAAGATGTTACATATTAACCTTAAAACTCAGCTTAAACATGGTGATTTGTTAATATTTGTAACCCAGTTTTCAGAAGCAGCGTCTCTTGTTTCATGGTTCCATTTTTATGACACATATTTATCAGATGTATTCAACATTCTCATTACTCAGTCTTCCCTTTTGTTCATTATTTTTCTAAGAAATGTGTATCATCCAAGAATAATCATTTAAGGTGGAAAATCCGATACTTTCTTTGTTTTCGAGGCATGGCTCAGCACAAAGGCCTTCATTATGAATGGTGTAATGTGTGAATCCCTCGACTAAGGGCAAACGGGGGGCCAGGGGCTAAAAGTGGCACTTAAGTTTGCCGAGTGCCATTTCAGCAGCTACACACAGAGATATTCCCTATTCATGAGAGAGTGACCTTAGCACACTGTCACTGCTCCCCTGCACCTGCAATGATTTATTGGTTACAGAACGCTGGGCAGCCGGATGATGCAGCGGCGTTTATGCCTGGGGCAACACGTGACCGTCCCCCTTCAGCCTTTGTCCTTCCCTTTCAACTCGGTCAGCTACATCAAGAATGAAAATGCACACATACGCAGCAAAACACGTCCAACTCTAAAGCTGCTTTCCTAATCTTAAAAGACCTGCTTAATTAAATGATTCCTTAAGTACCTGAACAACTTTCTCGGTGCGTCTCTGTTTTTTTTTTTTCCGTCGGTTTAATGTGCTGCCTGATTTTTAATTGGCATCTTGTTTTTTTGTTTGTTTGTTTTTTGTTTTTTTTCTAAAAGACAGGAAATGAAAAGAAAGGCTGAAGAAATGAAGGGAAAAAGAAAAACAAGCCAATGCATATGAGGAAGAATCAGAAAATGAAGTTCATCGTTACAGACGTTTGACAAACTACTCGGCTGCTGCAAACTGAATTTGCATGATCATATTTACAGGAATTGTTTTCGCTTCTCCCCAGTTAAAGCACTATTTCATCCTTAAGCAGAAATGGTCTGCATCAAGGACACACGCTCACAAAAGCGGTGTTTGTTAGAAGAGTGGATGTGCTTTTCACATGCACAAGCTCATAATGTGTGCATGGAAGCTTGAGCATTTGATTATGACTTTGCATGTGTGTGTTTTGAGAGTTAATGTCGTGTGGAGCGATCTCCACATCTCTCATTCTGTAGCTGATGCTGTCCTTTTGTCCCAGATGTGTTTTCATAAGAGAGAAGCCTCGTCGCTTTGTGTGCATATTTCATTGGTACGGGGGGATAAACGACATGGTAAAAGTTTAAACAGGTCCTTTACTCAGTCTAACCACAGTTCCACAGAATTACTGCAGCCTGGATAAGTGGAAAATGTTGATTTATGTGGAGCATCGATTTTCTTCCTCATGGTCTCTGAAGGAGTGTTTTTTTCAGGGCCTGAGGCTTATTACACTACTGCTCACTGTCGTCTCCTTTGCTATCTTGCCTTTTGCACGCAGTCATATTCTAAGCAGATTTACCTGTTTAAGGTTGACTGATGTCTGCTTTTATAGCGATGTGTGATTTCAAAGTTAAATTGTTTCCATTCCCAATAGATTCTGCTGCTTTGAAGGGGAGGTTCTGCTTTTTCAACCTGGACCTATTTTCTAGCATGAAATATGTTCATTTACTCACTTAGACAGTTTTGGTGTAACTTGAATTCCTTCAGGAAATATTTAGAGCCACTCCAGATCATTTCATTTCATTTCATTTATTTGCAAATCATCATAAAATACAGCATAAGGTACAATTATCAGCGTATGTCCAATATAATGTAAGTGATGCAGACAACCTTGCTCAGCCTCTAAAAAAGGCATTATCTGCCTCAAACTCTGTCATTTCACCAATGTTTTGTTACAAAACATTAGTCGGACCCCCTGTGAGCTCAAAGCGGCTTGAAGTGGCTTTTTTTTGTGGTGATCCGTCCTCATTTACAGACATTTACTTGCTATGGTGTCGCATATCAGTGACATCATCAAAGCCGCTGCAGTATAAATGTCTGTTAATTTCGGACGGATCACAACATAACAAGCCACTTACAGCCGCTTTGAGTTCACAGGGGGTCCGACTAATGTTTTGTAACAAAACATTGGTGAAATGAAGGAGTTGCGGTTGCCGGCATCACTTATATTATATTGGACATATGCTGATCTGGAGTGGATCTAAATATCTTCTAAAGGAATTCAAGTTACACCAAAACTGTCTGAGTGAGTAAATGAACGGATTTCATGCTAGAAAATGGGTCCAGGTTGAAAAAAACTGAACTTCCCCTTTAAGTTTTTAGTAAACCAAAGGTCCTCACAGTTGCAGGTCTGACCTCACGCAATAACAGCCATGATGTTTTCTGATGTCTGGATTTCTGAGAAAAGTCCTGAGGTGGAAGAGGCTTTAAACTGCTTTTAAAATGTTGCCAAAATAGTTAAATGCTGATTAAGTTTAAGATAAATATGTTCTGATCTTACATGATCTTATATGTTATGTTTAGCTGATGAAATGGTGCAGACAGGATGTCACATATAAGATATAAATGGATTATAATTAGTAGTAACATTTATATGCTAATTTTGAATTAGATGTGGGTGGCATTTTACAAAAGGAAAACTGGGAAATTTGTGTGATGTTTTAAAACCCCTGATGAAACATCTCCCAACTAAATAAGTATCTTGTAAACAGGTCAATAACATGTTTTTTCTGAAAATAACTTCTCAGAGATTTTCAGAAGATTAAAACTCCAAGGTTGCATAGGTAAACAGCTAAATAACTTAAAAACAAACTTTTTAACAGGGATGTCCGATAATATTGGCCTACCGATATTATCAGCCAATATTGGCATCAAAATGTGATATCAGAAAATATTGGTGTAGTTTTTTTCGGACTGATATTTCTACTGACGATATCTTGCCAGATGTTGTTCCATTAGCAGCAGACCAGCGTGTAGAAAAGTCCCTGATATTCTAGAAGAACTTCATATCCCAGCATTCCTTTTACAGTAGTCATGTGACTACAGTGCAGTTGCTGCTGCTACAGATTTGCTTTGAAGCTGCTTATAATATGTCTGGTTTTAAGTTGTTGGTTAAGTTGCCAAGTTGTCAGAAACATAATTCGCCACATGTTGGTTAATACCTGCTAGTATCTGATATCCGGCAGCCAGATGTCCAAAATGAACTCCTCTGGCTGAGTATCGGTTGATATCTGATATCAGAAATTAAGAGTTGGACAATATTGGATATTGGATATCGATTAAAAAAAAATAGTGACTCAAAATGGGGAACTGCATCATACTTTGCACTCAAAGATTCACTAAATCCAGAAATCTCTTGAAAATATTACTGAGAACTGCCACTGAGCGGGTCCTCGCGTAGCACCGCATCTAAAAAGAAACCTGTGGAATTCACTGCATCAGCTAAAAAGTAAATCTAACAGCAGCTCTTTCTTTTCCACCTCTATTTTAGTCTGATGTCATCCAGACGATACTACTTTGAGATTCTTCACAAGCAGGATGACAAGGGCTCGGATCACGTGGAGGTTGGGGTAAGTTTACCCACCCAAACAAGTGGGGGTTCCCTTCCTTTTTTTTATTTGTTGGCTTATTTTAATCCTCACAGATCTTTGGTGAGCTTTAACTAGGACGGGCAATATCGACATTTTTCCTGTCGATACAATACCAGTAGCTTATGGTACTTTTTCATCGATACAGATGCCCCTTTAAAGAAAATCACATGATTGTACAGTTTGCATTAACATCTTGAATGCAAGGGTAATATTTAATATAAATAAAACTTGAGAACAGAAGTAATAGAAAGTAATCCTTTTATGACAATAATAAATTACACTGAGTAAATTAAGCAAAAATCCTGCCTCTAGTCCCTTTAAGTACAGGTTAAGATTATTTAAATTTATTCAGAGGCAAATGTTCAAATATAAAATGCAATAGTAATATTATATATCTATTGTGTGTTTTGTGCAATAACCTGCATTAAAGCACTAAAAAATACCAGAAAATCATCATCATCACAAACAGTAGCAGCAGCATCATGACATCTGACAGGCTACCATCATGTGACATAGAAGCTACAATCTGGCTGCTTTTGCACATCATTTTATTACATAAAACTCTCATAAGTGGAAACAAATTGCATGTTTTGTATCTATACAGTGGTATCGCGATACTCAAAAAGTATTGATTTCCTATATTATGTCTGGCTGGTATCGAGGTATCGACTCCAGGGTATAGATATGCCCATCCCTAGCTTTAACCCTCTGCCTTTAGTGTATAGATATGATTTCACCTGTGAGGAGAAAGCTAATCCCAGTGGCAGGAAGAGCTTACTTTTAACTTTGAGCTCTGTGTTCAACAGTGTGACAGCGGTCACTGTGCAGTGGAGAGACGGAAAGCACATTACTCTACCCGCCTGGCTTGTTGCAGCTGGCTTACAGAGGCTCATTTAAAATCTTTGACTGTCCCTTTCCTTTCCTTCATCTGTTATCAACCCCCCCCCCCCCCCCCCCCCTCGCTCTGCCACTGCACCTTTTTTAATCAGTTCTCTCTGTCTTTGCTTTGTACGTCTGATTTTTCTTCTCACATGCATGCAGACTCTCCTCTGCACCGTTTTCTCTCACCAGCTCTGTTCTGCACCTCAGGCAAAGCTCAGAGATGAGGGGGCTTAATTTCAAGATGAAGTTTCAAACGAGAGCCCACACGCCTTATGTGAGTGGGTGGGCTGATGATGAAAAGAGATCAGTGGTGTGTGGATGGAGTGAATTTTTACCAAGCCTGAGGTTATCATCATCATCACAGTGACCATCACCGCAGCAGTACTGCCAGGGTTGCTCTCCTCTTACGTAACTCCTCTGTATCATTTTTCACTCAGAAATTCTATCAGTTTTTATTTCTTTCTCATTTTGTTTTACTACCTGCAAACCCTGGGTGCCTCTGGCCACTTCCCTCTATTTATATTTCTGTTGTCATATTTGTCCCTGTTATTTGCTACATGGATCTTTATGTACTTAGCTGCTCTGTCTCGCTTCATGTTTGTTCTCCTATTTGTGTCATTTTCAGACCCTGATAATCTCTGCTCTTTGTGGACACAACATATTAGGGGATATTGTATTGTTGTCAGGGAGTTTAATATCGTGTTTAGGCAATGCTGTGTGAATGGGAGGTACTGTTCTCCTTATGAGTCTCTGAGTCTGAGTCTTTAAAGCATGATTTATTTAGAGAAGAAAGATTCATCAAAGTTGGGATTTTATAACACATATTTATGAAAGTGCATAACTGAGCAAAGAAAGAATTCAGGTTGTATATGCTCATAAGCCTGGGGGAAATAAAATGATGAAACTACCTCTGAGGAGTTTGGACTCCACCAGCTCACTGTCAGATATGGAAATTCTTTTAAGTTTTTGAGTTGTGAACAACAAAAGAAGGAAAAATAAAGAAAAAAATGCAGCAACATCTATTAACCATTCTAAGCAAGCCTCTCTCACGTCAACTGATGTTCATTTTTATCAGTCTCCTGTCAGGAGAATACTTAACAACAACGACGTGCATGTGTGGACTGTAAGGAGAAAAGCACTGCTTTACCAACGGCATCATTATGCCCTCTGCATTTGGCTAAAGGACAAACCAGGCGGGTATTCCATGAAGCAGGTTGAAGGAAAGTCTTGCTTATTTCGATTAAGTCTGGATCATTCCATCATCGTGGCTTAAAGGTTCAGTGTGTAAAAAATAAAAAATAAAAAAAATAATCATTTTTTTATAATTATAATTTAATATATATTCCAAAACTGTGTTTCTATTGATGTGTAATCGCTTTACTAGAATAAATGTTATATGTTTATTTTCTTAGAATGAGTTGTTTATATTTTTTGCTTGGGGCGCACATACATGGAGGCTGCCATATTTGTGCCGCCATTTTTACTACGGTGTCCCTAAATAGACAAAACAATGTGAGTGAAGTGAGAACCCTCTGAACTCTAAAACTGCAGTACCAGTTTTGTTAAATGGGAGGTGGAGCACTGTTTGGAATAAGTAATGCCTTAAAATACATCAAAATTAGTTACTTGAAGTAGATACACCTGAGACCACTGGATCCACTCACAGATGAAAACATATTTATGTCTGGGAGAGTTTTGACCACGAATGGCCACTGTACATTCACGACAATGTTTGTAATGATTTTCTAATGACCAGATCCTTTTTTTTTTTTCTATACTTTATTCATCCCAATTAGGAAATT
Source organism: Atherinomorus stipes (assembly GCA_023101725.1). NCBI lineage: Eukaryota > Metazoa > Chordata > Actinopteri > Atheriniformes > Atherinidae > Atherinomorus > Atherinomorus stipes. Next base: position 96,596 of record JALJCO010002818.1, read on the forward strand.
CATTCTCTGCAATTTCATCCATCTCAGGTTGAACCTGAGGGCAGTGGGCTGCTATTTAAAGCAGCCCGGGGAGCAGTTGGTGGGGGGGGGGGTTAAGATCCTTGCTCAAGGGTCCACAGTGGTTCACGTGAGTGTCGTGTCAGGGACTCGAACCCTGGTCTGCGACGCCAAAGCCGGCGACATTAACCACTACGCGACCGTTATCCGACTTTGACATGACCAAAGCGAGACAGACGTCTTATTTCTGAACTGGAAGAGATGAGAGACGCAAGATCGAATGTAAACAATGAACGGAACAACGTTGTCATATTTTTCAAGCTTTGATCGCACATTAACTTTGAAACTGATGCATACATGCTAACAAGCATTCCATATTTACCTTCAATATTACTATATCTACCATATGTGCTGCATATGACATCATGTCTTCCTCTGCACATGTGGGTATCTTCAGAGCTGTGTACAATTCATACTAAAGCCTCATGGAGGTTGTATGCATGATGGAGCCCCCTCCCCCTAAAATAAATAAAAACCTTAATAATGCAAAAGTCAAACATTGGCTCTATGTTATGAGTGCAAACAGAAAATCCAACACCATTTAGTATTAACTTCCTCTCCCTGCAGGACGGCACTCCTCACTGAATACTGAGGCATATTATCAGAATCATTTCACCAATTGACACCGTGAGGGAAAGTGGTGGACATGACCTTTGCCGTACTTCTCCTGGGGGATCTTTTCAGTTGGCAGCCCCTGCTTACAATATTGCTATCTTTCATTTAATTTCATTTCATGAAGATATTTATTTGGTTTATTGGTTACAAAATCGATGGGCTCCACTCACACCTACCTCAGTAGAGCTAATTTCTTATCTAAGATATGATCTTGTTTGTAGCTTGACATCAAACTCCGCACAAGTCGGCAAATTATGTCTGAGTCTGAGTCAGGTGTGTTGCAGCAGGGAAACTCCTAAATCCTACAGGATAGCAGCCCTCGAGGACCGGAATTGCCCATCCATGATATACTGTAGTCACATGGTCACTTTTAAAGGGACAGTGTGTGAGAATTACTGACATCTAGTTGTAAAAAAAAGGCATAGAAATAGTTTTTAAATGCCAAGCACAGTTGCGAATGGACGGTAGCCGTCAGCTGCCAAAATTCATCCACGCTTTCATCTGAAGCTGTGTCTCGTTGCAGTCTGCACACTGCAACGTGCGCAGACTGCTAGCTCGGAGTGTGCCATGAAGTCTGTGCCCTCATCAACAGCCTTCTGAAATGGTACACTGCTGAAATGGGACAGCCTAACCGACGAGAATTTCCCATAATGCTCCAGTTCCGTTGCATAGCAACTGCAGACTGGACAGCAATTTAGTGACGTCATTCTTTCCGCTTATTCCTTGAGATACGTTGTACAAACTAAATTGTAACTGGGCATTTTATTTGTTTTTATTTATCCGTCATTACTGAATTTTAACACCCTGTTAACTACTCGTTAACACCTGAATAAAGTCTAACAAATGCATATTCTGAGGCAAAAACTCTCTTTTTAAGCTTGCCTGCACATTTTAAAGTTTTCTGCTGAGATTATCTGTTGTTTCTAACCAGTAAACACTTCATTTAACACTTAAAAATCCACAAATATATCTGAGAATTATACTTGTAGCTCTGCTGCTTATTCCCTACCATCTTTTGCGCAATGCACTCTGGGATAGGCAAGGCCACAAAGGATGCATTGCCAATATCATTAGTTTCAGGCCAAACAGAGTGCAGGTATGGAGTGTGGATTTGGAGACTCCTTCAGACCTTTTTGAAATGGGACAGTACTTGACGTGCCGCTGTGACGTATGCAGCTGATGAACCCGCACTTTGCAGTGTGCGACTGCAACATGAGACACATCTTGTGAGTGGATCCGTGGCCTCAGGTAGCCTGGTGAGACCATCCTGATCTCGCGAGCTTCAGGTTTTCACTCGCAGATCAGTCTGGCTACTATCCGTTGAAGAGAATTTGGAGCAGTTCACCAAACGAACATCCAATCAGCGTTGGCTTTGATAGAGGTTGAGGTGTGACGCAATGAGAAGCGACAGTTCAATGCAAACAACATGGCGGCTTCAGCAGATGAAACTACAGCAGTGTGGCTATCGCTCAAGTTTTATCAGAATTACAGAGTATTTTTCTCACTGAAAGGAGAGCAAAACACTGCTCTGGAGGCTTTTCTCAAAGGAAAATATGTTTTTGCTTGTGTTTTCGTCGTCGCTTTGTTAGTAGGTCATATGCTTCGTTGATCTGATTGGTTGATATGTTGGTGATAGACAGGACAAATCAACCAATCAGATCAACTACTCTAACTCTAAAACTACTGTAACGGATGGTTCCCAGATGGATATGAGGAGCAAATCCATCTGGCGGAGTCAGGTTAGGCCTCAGGTGTGGTGATGCCTGCATTGCTGTGTAGTAGTAACCACTGGAGTACAGTAGTGCAGTGCTCTAGCACCTATCAAGCAAGGCCAACTCTGCAACATTAAAATGCAAAGGGTTCTCACTTCACTCAGACTTGTTTGTCCATACAGAGACACTGTAATAAAAAATAGTGGCACAAATATGGCAGCTGCCATGTACCTGGACCCACAGCGAGTACATACAGTATAAATGACTCATTCTAAGGGAATAAAAATTCAACATTTATTTTAGTAAAGCAATTAGACACCAGTGGACACATTTTTTGTTTTATTATATATTTAATCTTTTTGTCACTGTTTTTTGATTTTCTTGCACCCTGCACCTTTAAAGTTTATTCATCAGTAAAATGGAAAGACAAGATAAGAATATTTATGTATCCAGAATTTTTTATACAGTTTAAAAAACCCAATAGTTATCAAAGAACACAGAATAATAATAAGCAGTTCAATTAGTCCCTGTTGGGGAATTATTTATTTGCGTACAAACCCACATTAATTACAGCCTCTGTGTCTTGTTGTCAGCCTGATGACTTGAACCACGGTCTTCCAGATGCAAATCCACCTCTAGACCATCTTTCCTCCACATCAACCCCAGAAAGTGACATACCTGAACACAGATCATTTCCACCCACAGCACATTTGGTCTGTTTGCTTTTTCTCCCATACCACCTCCCTGGTTCTGTTAATAGCTGCAGCTTTGTCTGTTTGAGGTAGAAATATGTTTGCACTCTGTGTACAGCTCTGTCACTAAATTTGTAACTAATCACTGAAAAATGATCAGTTGCGGATTAAATCATTTTAGATTGGAACAGAGGCAAATATTGCATCTATTTGTTTCATCTTTTCATTGTTCTTTTTATCTACTTTTATTTAAACCACTCACAAAAAGTTAGGGATGTTAAAGACACACTCCAGTACTTTTTGCAATTTTCTCAGTGATGCACCCCCTATCAAGGACTAAACTGCTATCCATCTTTATCCAACCTGTACTCCGTACTTCCTCCGATAACTTTTTTCTTGCGTATCTTTGCAAAATCCACCATGATGCACATTCAGAACACCCAGTGTGTTTATATCCATTTTTTAAAGTTGAAAAGTTTTATTTTGGATTTTTAAGCTTTTTTTGAGAAATTTCTAGACAATGTACAAAGTTAATGGTACATTGATGTTGTATCACCAATGTAGAACATACCAGTAGAATCACACAATGGTAGTTCCTTCATCCAAAACTATTTACTGAAACATCTTATTCTTTAGTCAAATCCAAGCAAATCTAGAAAAAATTTAACCTGAGCAACATTTTTAAAGCCTTATTTACAAATACAGTTACAATCGCTGTGCTGACTCTTAAAGGGGAAGTTGGGGATTTTTGGCAGAGGGCCTCATTTTCGAGTGAGCCAGGGTTCTACTTATCACTGGAAATGGTTTCATCTTATTTCATCTCATAGTCTTGTTGCCGGTGGTCCCCGTTGCTAATGCTAGCATAAATCAATAGGAATCTGTTAGCCTGTCATTAATAACAATTGTATCCACTCCACAGAACACCTGAAGCAAATCGGTTATAACACAAGACTATTTGTGTAAATACAGACAAAATAATGTTACAAATATAAATAAAAATTCTGAACGTCACCTTTAAACCTGTAGCGAAACCGATTCCTGTCAGCTAAAAGTACCACACAATTTTTTCTGACAACCCTAACACAAAAAGAAAATGGAAAAAAAAAACATTGCTCTGCAGATAAGCTTTTCTCTTTAAAAAACAAAAAACAAAAACAAACCTAAGATTCACAGTAAAAACATTCGGTAGGTTTTATTCCAAGCGCGCTGTCTGCATTAAACTGGAATCCACCCAGCAATCACCTCCTGCAGAATCGTCTCATGCTATTTCAATTAATACTAAATTTATCAAACAAAATCACGACACTTTAATTCCTTTCCCATTAAGACAAAACAGAATCTGACCATGGTGGCATCACACTAAGGCATAAAATGCTTCAAGTAGAAGCTCCAAGTAGGAACTCAGCTGACTTCAGATAACATCCACTTGGAAAATCACATAAAAATCAAATATATATAGGAACTGGTCCAGCTCCCTCAGATCTAAGATCAGGTGAGAACAAGCTGGGTAGAACTAATTTGGCCATCAATGTATTCGCCCCACTTTTAGTTACAGAAATACCTTCCCTGGTGACCAGAGTCTGTAAGAGGTGATTCATTCTGTCACGCTGTTCCTTCCACTGAGGCTCAGGGCTTATGTCATGATGGACATTAGTCTGCCATGCTCTCTGGTCATGCAGATAAGCAGTCACAAGGCATCTCTGTCTCCAGTTCATGCCAGTTCCAAGAATATGGGAGTCCTGCTACCTGCTATGTTCCATCCAAGCTGCTATATCACTTCTTGGTATGGCCATCAATAATTCGACACACTGGGTGCAGACAGCAAGTGTCCGGTCTGAGGAAAGTGATTTAGGTGTCACTGGAAGTCATGTGGCCTCAGTGTTTCTTGGCAGAAGCAAACTCTCTGCAGGCACTCAGTGGGTGAGGGTGGCCTCAGGTTCCTCCAATGAAGCTGCCATCGTTAGTGTTGCTGCTCATCATGCAGAAATTATGTTAGGTTCTTAGTGACCTGATATTTGCAGCGAACAGAAAGATTGACTTTTAAAAACTTTCTAAACTTTTTTCTGAAACAATAGTACAGAATCTGCTGTACTGTAGTTCACCATTGACCCTTTTCCTTGTTTCCCATCACCGTTACTGTCAGCATGCAATGATTCATATGATTGATGTACAAAACAGACATGAAAAGGTTATAAACTGCTTGCACGTGATTTGGGAACTGGAGAAATACTGTAGCAGAGTACAGACTTCCTGTCCTTTTACCACTGGAATGTGTAAATGTTAATGAAGTGACAGTCAAATAAAAAGATCTGGGCCGTTTCTCAATATGTGTACTTTTACGTACTTGCGTTCTTGTGTACTTTTGAAACGTCATCGGTAGAGGCGAAAGTAGCCTACTGTTCCAATTCAAAGAACGCATCAAGACAAGTACGCACCACATTCCCGGATGTGTAATTGCTCCAACCACTTTCCCGAGGTTGGAGGTGACCTTTGTGGACTTCAGGCACCCTTATATCCCTTGAGGTTGCGTAACGATGGCAGAGGAGAAAATTCAAAGCTGTAAGTGCTGAAAATACTCTATTATTTGTAACGCTGGTTTTAATAACTTTTCTACAACAGAGTTGTTTTACTTCAACTTCTTGGTGGTTTGATGAATTTGAAACCATTATTAAAAGCGACTTTAGTGGTTTCAGAAACAGAAAAGCTAATGGCGGCTAACAGTAGCTAACGGTAGCTAACAGTGGGACAGTTGCGCAGATTAGCTGGACTTAACTGCCACGTGTCAGCAGGGCGTCCCCCAAGATATGGCTTCCTCGCAGCAGGTCAAGCTAGATATTGCTCTTAGTGTTTTTATTTAAGTAACATAATTTAGGGGTCAGAAGTCATGGAAACAGTTGAGTGGGTTGGGGGGGTGCAAATTTTTACGTATGCTGTGCTCTGTGCTTGGGTGTAAAGGCTTGTTTTTATTTTGATGTGCATTTGCAAAGCACCTTGGGTTGCCTTTGGCAGGAAAAGCGCTTTATAAATAAAGTTTGATTTGATTTGATTTTTGCAACTTATCATTTTGATAACAAATAACTGTCATGACATAACTTTAGCAGCATCTTTGATGTAATTAAGTACGTTTCTGTCCAAATGCACAATGAGCGTACTTGCGTCCTTCCGTTCTCAGAAGTCTGTACTAGCAAGTATGTTCTTATTATGTTCTTGGCGTACTCAGTATTGACAAATGGCTCTTGACTGAGATTTAAGCTTAGTGGATTTAAAAACTAAAGGCTTACACCCAGTCTCAATTCCCCCTTAGCCTCTGTTTTGAACGTTCACGTGTAGGGGTAGGGATATTTCAATCCTGTTAGGACAGAGGGGTAGGGGTACATACCCCTTCAAAAGAAGGGTTTTTTAGATATACTCTCCAAATGGAAGAGTATGAGGAATTTGCAAATCACCAGGAAGATGGCTGCTACTGAGTCAAAAAAATATATATTTTTTTTCTCCGTAGATAAAGTTTTAAGATGTTTGACAGCTATTGTATTGTCTAGTTTAATGCTTTTTAAATGTTTAATGGTCATTTTCTTTGTAAAATGCACATGAAAAAAAGTCGCTACTACATTAGAGCTTAAGTAAGCCCTGATAATCTACAGTGATCAATAAAAACTTTGGCAATATCGCTGCTGGTCTTCATCAGATAAAACACAAGCGGGAATGTCATGCAAAAATCAGACCTAACGTTAACATAGCCTGGTAACATTAACCCATAGCCGTAGAATGCTTGATTTCTCAAAATTTCCAGCAACAAATCAGTGAGCATCTGCTTACATAAAAGCCAGTGGGATCACTGATGATGTATGTAATTGTTGAAGGGGTTGACGTTCAGCCCTACCCCTTGTTACTTCGTTTTAAGTGGCAAGGGGTAGGGGGAAAAAAAGAGAAATGAGATTAGGCTTAAGGGTGCATTCACAAAGCTTTTTTGAATCAAATCAAAGTTTGTTTGCTCGGAAAGTCCGCTTCGTTTGGGGGAGTTGTGAATGCGCAAACGGACTCTGATCCGGAACAAACAAGCGGACTCGGTCCGCCTGCAAACGCAGGTCTCGGTCCGATTCGAGTGAACCAAAGACAGGAAGTGGACTACAAATTGCATTGGCATCGTGGGTCAAACGTTGGACAACATGGGTAAACGCTACGACAGCAAACATACGTATGGGACTGCAGTACTTATAAAGATGGCTCGTGGTCAGATGTGGAGCTACCCCCAACCGAACCAAGACTCGTGGACTATGCTTTCTGAATGCGCCCTTACTCTCAACTCATTGACTACCAGACCTTTTCCTAGCAGAGCGCTCCATATTGCAAGGATTTTTAAGCATTTTCATTGAGCCACAGAAAATTGTGTACTATGCCCATGCAAACACTGAAATGTACCAAAGGAAAGTTTAGACTCTCTTCTTTTATTAAAAGAAACACATTTGTTTCTTGCTTTTTCCATTCTTTAGTAATCTGCAGTAGAACATGAGTTTGTAGCGAAAATGCCCGCTTTTGACCGAAAAGATGAGAACCCCCCCCCCACACACACACACACACACACACTGTGTAAACACATGAATGGCAGTTAACGTTCGGATTTGAATGGCAGCCAGTGAGTTAATAATGGTCAAATACTAAATTAAGCCAAAAAGGAGGAGGAAAGAAACTGGCCACGTTTGAGAATAAATATAGGGTACCTCCACTTTGAGGTATTTGTCATTCCAATCGTCCTCACTGAACATTGAACATCCAGACTAAGGGTGAATTCCAGGGGGAGGGAGGAGTGGTAGGGCTATCTGGCCCTCGAAACGCAGATTTTCCAGGGCCACACTAGAAAATGAGTGGTACGATATTACCCGCATTTTTATGTGAAGTACTGGCAAAATGGCGAGGAAATCAATAGCGGCAGCCAAAGAAACGCACAAATGGGAATATTTTTTTTTGTAAACAAAATATGAAAATTGCTATTTTAAGATTGGTTAAAGACAGTTTTATTACAAATTAGAAAAATATGCTAGTTTAGTAACATTAAGGCATCTGCTCAAGTCTGTAACATAACGTTAATGTTAAGCTGAGTCGAAGGCGTCTTCTTTTCCTTTCATTTTTACATTTTTCGTCCCAAAGCTGAAAAAATATTCCAATCGCCCAGGAAAGGGAGATTATTGCTGCTGCAGGCAGCATTGCAAACTCATACGGAAACAGCCGTGATGTCAGTTTACTGTGCCACAGTTGGTAACGCATGAGGATTTTGAAGGATCGTCCCATTTCTTAGGGGAATAATTCAGTCCCTAGCACTTGAAACGGCCATGAGTAAGGGCTAGGGGTGGGGATGAAAATAGGAATTGGAATTGGGCCAAAGTAGTCATTGGTTCTGACTTCTAATGTAATAATTTCAGGTGGAAATCCATCTCTTTGTGTTTATTCCTCTTCTCTCTCCTTGGCCAGCCACCACGAGGCCATCAAAGCAGGTTTGTCACGGTAGGAACAATTTAATGAAGCATATAAAAGTCATGCAGCAGATCAAGATTATGTGTGGAAATATGTGTATGCGTGTTAAAAGGCTGTATCAGTGAAGGCCCCTGTGTGTGATTTAACAGCTGGATACATTTCACACCTTGACGAAAATAGCAGATTTACCATGACTGGCCCATAACAACAAAAGCTCAGGGCTCACGTAAATCCACAGAAAGGCAGGAAGTCATTTGTTAAAGAGCAGATAGCGGCGGATTCATGGCTTTTTTCTGTAAAGCTGCGATTGTACAGTTAAAGGTGGCCCCTTCTTCGGGGAATGTGTTTGTTTAGCAGCATTTCTTTTAAATAAATGAGAGGGAGTAAATGTCAAAGAGCACACAAGCAGATTCTGAGAGTTTTGGTAAGAAAAGTAGAAAAAGATTCTTTACTTTTTGTGTTGCCTCCTTTATTTTTCATTGGGAATGAGGGAGCATGGCTGCGAGAAGGGAAAGGCCAGATGAGACTATTTTTTGAAAAACGCCTTGGTCTCTTAAGGGCATGGAGACAGCTGCAGTTGTGTGAGTGGTGAAGGAGAAGATTGTTGAGTTGTTGGATGAGTGAGCAAATTACCAAACCTGCAATTTGACTGAACCTTTCCAGTATAGTCACTCGCCTCAATGTTTTTCCTCAATTAACTTCAAATAAACTCTTTTTCGAGTGATGGGTGGCTGCTTGACGTGATAGATGATTTTCTGAGCTATGGTTTCATTAACTTTCTTAATTACCATCTGGATCTTTGTCAGTGAAACACAGGACCTTTTCCACCGTCTTAATGGAAATCATCTATTGATAGCGCCTGACAGAACGAAGGAAAGTGTCGGCCATTAAGCAGAATGATTGAGAGGATGACGGAGGGAGAGGAAGAGGAGAAGAAAGTCACGCCTTAATTAGCGATGGCAAGTTTATGGACGGGCAGGGGTGTGGGATTTAAATGCAGGTTTTTAATGGTCCTGTTTTAGCACTCCTGCCAGGCCAAGTCTCAAACTGCACACCAATTATTACGCACTCCCAAGTCTGCATATGTATTTACAGACGAAGCTACACATGCATGCTCACAAGCCTCTTAACATCTGCCACACACCTTTCCTTCCTAGTATAAATCAGCAGTAGTGGAGCCAGCTGTTTAAGTGCACTCTCAGTGTCTTACTGCAGAAATAAATTGGCTTTCTCTCAGTTTCTTTAAGTTCTCAGACATATGGAGTTGTGCTCTTTGCTTCATTGCACTTTTGGTTCCCATTGCCTTGTCCTTAACAATTTTGAAATACATTTTTCCGCTTTTTCACAGGGACTTTTACCTAATTTACTCCACTTTTAAGATGTGTTTCAAGACATTATAACTGAAAACATTTCTTTTTTAGTTTTTCTGCTGTGGCAGCAACATCTACTGCTAAACATGTTTGTGTTAATGCTACAAGACGGATTAATCGATTGACTGATTAGTAAGGCAGATTTTTATCCTTTTTTGTAAATAATTGGCATCAGCAGACAACTGAGAATGCTAAGCCAATTACCAGGAAGGTGCATGTCTGGGCAGCTCAGTGTCGCTACTATGGATACAGAGACAGGAAAAGAAGTGGGGCACATGTTTCACTCCTCTTTTTGTCAATCAAATTAGCCAAAAGCATCGATGATGGATGGTAGTTAGAGCAACTGGTGGAAAACTGGAGGACTGAGTAGTCGTCCTTGACTTATGACATCATGTTTGATTGTCAAATGGGCTAAACTGTCACACACAGCAAGTCTTGAGTCTCATCTTTGTCTTTTTAGATCCGTCAGAAATGCTTCTAGCACGATGGGAGGAGGTTGCTCTCAGTGAATGTGACTTTTTTCTGCTTTCATTAAATCTGCTCTGAGCTTTTCTCATTAAACATGTCATAGCTTCTTTGATGCTGTGCAATCTTCAGCATAGCAGATATCAACAACAGGCTGAGTAATAAGGGTAAACAAATTATTCTCAAAGCCATCTGTAACTACCATGCAGCATTTCCAAAACAACCTTGATAAGTGTTTCCACTTTGCACAAGAGCCACAAAGTCATGTAAAAAGATTTGGGGATTTATGAATGCACCGACTCTTATGTCTTCATCATATCTGTCAAATCTGGAGAGTATTTCCTCCATACAAGAGGAGCAAAGAATGTCACTGACTGATTCCCCAGCTGAAAAGGTGTTTTTGCTCCTGGCTTCGGTATGAATTAGATTTTCCAGCAGGCTCTGCTGTTGGTTGATGGCGATAGAAGAATTTTATTTTTTAATGCCAGCCTTCATTCTCCTACACACTTTCCTCATATGACATCCCAGAGGAGTCTGTTACAAACCATCTGGCTTGTTGGGCTACATGTAAGTGAGTGCATGGAAAATCTAAGAACACAAGCATTAATTCTGGATGGTGTCGAATTCTAGGTTATTATCTTCCAAAAGATGCCATTAATGCCAGTCAGTACAAGTAAAACGACTTCAGGGGGATCTTCTCAGCTCCTCCACTTTATGAGCATGAGCTGTGTGAGATTCTCATTGGGAATTACTGCTCATAATAAGAAAATTCTAATCGTATATTTAATTATTATGCTTATTAATGTTAATTCTTTTTACAAAGCCCTCGCAGAGAGACTCTGTGTAAGCCTACAGGAACTTAAAGCTGGTAACTAGGCTAAATCTGTATCTTGCTTATAGCAGTGTTTACTCTTGTCACTGCACAGATTTGATTAGAGGCATCCCAAAGACCCCCCCCCCCCCACACACACACACACACACACGCATACACCCCAACACACACACACACGACGTACCATGTCAGCATTAAAGGGAAACTATGAGCTATAAATGAATAAATGCCACATGCATTTATTCTTTCATGCTATGTAAATGTTCATAGACTAAGTTTTTAATCACGTCTCCTGTTTTCATCCTGAGTCATCTCTATGGTAAAGTTCATAAATCATAGAAAATTATGTCTTACGTTATAAATCAAATCTGAACTGCCTGTAGCATGTGGCATTTCCCCCATGTGTCATATTTCCAGTTAGAAACAACCCAGAGATCCAGTCTTTCCTTGGCAGCTCAGTGTTTTACCGAAAGACTGTGAAAAAAAATGGACGTAGTATCCGGTCACGTCTGAAGAGCTAAAAGTGAAGACAGTTGGCTGTTTCCCACCGTCGCCATCTTGCTGTGTCGCATGTGTCGTCACCCTTGGAAAATACCTAAATGGGTAAAGACAGGGCAGTTCCGAGCTGCGGGGCAAATGATTGACAGCCAAGCTAAATGCTAACCAAGCTAATTCGAAGTGAACAGGAATGACGCCCCCTGTCAATCAAAAGGACATGCCCCTAATTATGTGTAGTTTCAAGATAACATCTAAACGAATGAGTTATTTAAAAAAAAATTCACCCCCTCACAGTTGACATGAAGGTAAGCTTGACCTATTAGACTTAAAAAGATTTTTTGAACCAGGCTGTAAACATGTTAATTTCTGCTGTTAAGTTGGCCTTTTTAACATGGGAGTCTATGGGGATTTGCTCTGTTTTGGAGCCAGTGCCTAGCAGATGAAAAAAGAATTACAATTTTTGGGCAACAAGGAAGTAGCTTCACTGTTCTCCGGAGTTTTACCCAAAGACTGTAAAGAAAACGGACATCATATCCGGTCATGTCTGAAGAGCTGAAAGTGAAGTGAAGGTAAACTTGACCTATTAAACTTAAAAAAAAATTTTTAAACCAGGCTGTAAACATGTTTATTTCTGCTGTGAAGTTGTTTTTTTTTAACACAGGAGTCTATGGGGATTTGCGTTGTTTTGAAGCCAGCCCCTAGTGGATGAAGAAAGAACTACAATTTTGGCCAACAAGCACGAATAGCTTCACTGTTCCCCAGCAGAGTTTTCCCCTTGGTTTTACCATTAGTACCAGTACCTCCAAAGTTTTAATTTTTTTTGTTGTTTTTTAATCCAAGAAATTTGAAAATAACTTTTTCTCTAAATAACTGCCTCCTTGTCCTTGTTACCTTATTTTTTTCCCATGCAAGTGCATAGTTCCTGCATTCTGTCAGAATGTACTAAAAAGCTTGATTCTGATTTACGAACTCTCCGTGTGAGCGGCCAAGTTTCCCCTCGCACAGCATCCCTGTAAATGCGACGACTTTGACATTCTAGTAATTGCTAAAGCTATTGGGCTCATTTGTCTTTCTGAAATGTCTGGTCTGAGAGACTTTGGCTAATGTATAATTCAACATAGAAAATCAAACACCCCGTCTCTGTATCCACCTCCTCATCTCTCTGAAAATTGTTCCTTCATCCCCAGGCAAGGCATGATATGACATGAAAAACAAGCCACTGTTTGCATGTCACTGACTTGGAATAGAGAGTGGCATTTATCCTCTAGCATGCAAATGTTTAGTTCTGTTTAGTTGTCAATTGAGAGGAAAATAAAACATAATTGTTGTTTGATTTTATGTCTAACGCCTGTAGTTTTCACTTATTATTTCTCGGCTTCTCTTTGCTGTCTAAATCTTTATCAAATTTAAGTGAATTAAAATTCTGCAATAGTTTTGGTAAAGCATCACAACATCATTGTTTTCTATTTTTCCTCTTTTATTTTTTGAGAAGACACAAAACAGGAGATGTTAGTTCTGTCAGGAATATGCCATCTTCTTGATGCTCCACCTGTCAGTGTGCAGTACCGCACTTCAGCTGCACACCAGACTTTCCATCACTTCCAGTGTTAAAATCTAGAACTCGTCATCTTTCAAGAAAACAACACTTAACACAATAATACGCCGGAGAGGAGGCAGTCTTTGGTTGCTGCTCAGAAACATTGTTGCTATGTACATGAGGGAAAAGTTACTTTTTTCTCTAAATTCTTAACATTTGAAGATAATTGTTTTCTCATTCGCTTGTCAGCTGTGACTTTGTCTTTTTGCACCATAACAGGACATCATTTTTGGCTTGTTAGCAACATGTCCTTCCCAATGAAGTAATTGTTGCTAAGACTGAACTGTTGTCTGGCAACTGCGTCTTAGAAAAGAATACACAGTGATTTTTTTCTTCTTTTTTACACAGAGAACAGTTGAGTCCATCTACCTCAATAATTCTGATCTTATTTAATCTGTACAACCACCATGACTGAATTGGAACGCAAAGCAAGTTGCAAAACATTATTAATTTATTAAGTTACAGCTTTACCATGTCTTATTTAACCTGGACACATTTCCTTACCTTTTCCCTCCGCACATTTTAACAGCTTCGATCAGTTTATCATCTCTCTGTATTGTTAATTATATATAGTCGCCCTCAAAATTATTCATACCCTCCAAATTAAAGATGGGGAAAAAAATCAGCTGGGAGCGAAATAAGTTAAAATGGACAAAAGTAATGACAAATAAAAATTCTATGAAAATCATGACATTGGTGTTGAATTGTGGTTCGAAAGACATCTTACAAACAAACACACAGAAAATCAAACAAGTTAAAGAGCATGATGGGGCTCAGAAGCTAAAATTTTGTTGGGCAACACTTTGAGGCAATCACAGCCATCAGGTGTTTTCTGTAATGTCCAAAAAGACTTTTACACCTGTTGACAGGTATTTTGGTCCACTTTTCATGGAAAAGGTGCTCTAATGTGTCTCAGACATTTTTTCTTATTATTATTTCCAACCACAATTCAAAAGCAATATTATATTTCACTAAGTTATAATTTTGTAAATTCTTATTTATTGTTAGTTTGTGTAGTTTCTTGTAATCTGAATTACTACTATGAATTTAGCCTTTTCTTTAATTGGAGGGTATGAATAATTTTGAGGACGACTGTATTTATGATTTAAGTGATTAAGCTTCAAGGGTTCTATATTAAAAGTCCACCAGAAAGATTAAAACCTCTCCACATCCTTTTATCTTCTCATACTTAACTTTACTCTCTTATAATTAAATTGTAGAATGTAGCCACTTTCATTTATTCGATGTATTTATTTACAACTGTATTCACTGTTTTTAAGTTGCCACCTGGTTTAACTAAGCAAGTGCTCTGGGGTTGCCTCGGTGGGTCAGGTCTAAGTTCAGCAACTTTATGTAGCCATAAATCGAGGTCAGCTGACTGCCTGAATGTGACCATTGACCTGGTTTTCTTTCTTTTCTTCCCCCTTAATGGCATGGGCAGACTTTAAGATGACTTCTAGGATTCATTGGGCTCAAACTATAAAAGAGTGGTTCACGGGGCATAAGACATCTTTTCATACATGGATTACCCACCACAGACTTTAGCCCTTAACCCCACTAAAAAACTGGGATGTACTGGAGAAGATTTTACTTACTGTAGGTCTGTTAGTGTATGACTTTTTTTTCATAAATCCCCCTTTTAAATAAAGCCTATACAACTACATATTTCTGTTCTTTTTCCACCCAAGTAAGAGCCATCAGGCTTGTTACCACCCTCTTGTTTGCTTCCCATTCTACTAGTTATTTTTTATGCGTATTACATCACCACTGCTAGTCTAAAGCTTGGAATAAGAAAGGAATTATTGGTTTTTTTTTTTTCTTTTCAGTAAAGCAAATGGACATTAGCAAAAAAGCTGAACAGTGTTACTTTTTTTGTGAGATAGTGGAGGTGACATCTGTTTATTTCCATAATCTTCTTTGTGTCATATTAAGAAAACTTTTGTGGACTTCATACAAAGTTTCAGACGTTAGAGGAAGAAACAAATGACGATGAACAGAACAAACCGAGAAACCATGAAAACAAAGGTCAAGTTCTTCAGTTTGTTTGTGTGTATGTCAGTAAGATTGAAAGTGAGTGGGACCTTTGGCTACTACACCTTCATGTCAGCGGATGATCCAGGAAAGATGAAACAAACCTGATGTCATTTTGTTCTGTTCTGGTACTTTTTATTATTTTCCTCTTTGATATTGATTTTTTTCCTCTCTGGTGAACTTGTAGAGCCACTGAGTAAGTCTGCTTTTCCTGCTTCCTGCTTTCAGCCCTGTTTTACAGAAGAAACACCTGAACACTCAATGCATTACTCTACCTTCATTCACACACTCGCAAGAGATTAACACGTACGCATTCTGATAATTCCTGATCAAGCACGAGGTCAGATTAGGAACAGCTGTAAAACTTGAATATTTATATTAACCGGAAACATTAAATATACCATTTTCAGATGTTAAGTCCCCACTTTTTGTCGTACAGGATTGATTTTTCTCCAGTTGTGTTTCATATGGACCTTTTCCACCGCACATTTTCGTAACCCTTCCACACGGCATGGCACGGCACGCTTTATTTGTGTTTCCTCTGGGAAAACCAGTTACAGCCTGTTTTTGCACCCGTTTTAGAGGTAACTCTAACCGTGCTGAACCTACACAAAGCCTGACGTAACTGATGGCAGTCCACTGATTGCTCGAAGGAAATTGTCAAAAACAACAACAGCAGTAACACCTCCATATCATCCAATGCTTTTTTTGCATTGTTTTGTATATGTTTTTACTTTACTGACCACCGTGTGGAATGGCAGTGATGTCACGGCAGTCTCAACCGCGCCAGATCATATGAACATTGTAGCATATTTACAGTACCAGTCAAAAGTTTGGACGCTTTCTTAAAGGTGCCATGACATCAGATTTCACTTTTCTGGGGTTTTGGGTGTATAATATGATCTGTTGTGCACTGATGAGGTCATGTGAATGTCCAGAGTGAGAATCAAAGTTCCTGTTTATGGTCTGTCAGCTTTGTCTCTCTGCTCAGAAACAGTTGAATCAGACAGCAGGCTATCATTCTATGTAGTTCTATCATTCTACGTAATTTAATTGCTCCAATAAGAGCACACTATCAAGTAAACAGCGCCCCCCCCCCCCCCCCCCCCTCTCTCTCTCTCTCTCCTAACGGTTTATGCACCGTCCGCTCCCCCCTCCCCTCCCTGTCTGATTCAGCTTCGTGTATGGAGCTAGTAGTAACTTCTGTGCAGTCAGGTCTGGATTTTCAAACAAATGGATTTAAAAGCAAACTTCTGCAGCAACACTGAGGGAGGGGGCCACAACCTTGTCATTACCTGTAAGTTTATTTATTTTCTAAATGCTGTCTTGTCTGATAATCGTAGCTCACACTGTCTGAAGTGCCCATGTTGCTAGCAGTTAGCCTTTAGCAAACTCCGACCGCAGCTTGACCTAGATTCTCCAAATAAGGTCATAGCGAAATAAGGTGTAGCCAATCAAAATGAAGTCAACGTGGTCTCCGGGTAAAGCTCCATATCATCACCGGACCCAACTGTATTACTGAGGAAGTGAGGTCGGGGCGTTTCAAAACAATACTCCGCTGTAAAAAATGCCGTTTTTTTCTTTGGAGTATTTACATATAAAGTAATGCCAACAACATAAACTAGTTTTTAACTGCTATGTCATCACTCCTTTAATGAATCTAATGGAGAAATGTGTCCAAACATTTGACTGGTAGTGTGTGTTTATTTAAGTCAATATACAATTCAAGGAAAGCTAATCCGAAGTTCTTCCACAATAACAGGGACTTTTCTACATGCTGGACTGGTGCTAATGGAAAAACAGGATTTGCCAATGAAATCTTGTGAGATTTTGTCAGTCTAAATATCGGTATTACTTATGCATTGAGCCGATACTGGGATTGGATATTGACTAATTAGCTGGATCGGATATCAGATGAAAGAAACCGATCCAGCATTACGACCCAGTCATTTCTTTTTTTTTAAATAACATCATACACAGCAGTACAGTTACAATGATTAGTTTCTTCATTTCTATATTTGCAATGCCATGACGTCATCACGCAGAGCAGAGAAATGTTATTTATTTCTTTTTGCTGCTAATGTACTCTTTATTTGTTTACAGATA
Organism: Atherinomorus stipes; assembly: GCA_023101725.1. Taxonomy (NCBI): domain Eukaryota; kingdom Metazoa; phylum Chordata; class Actinopteri; order Atheriniformes; family Atherinidae; genus Atherinomorus; species Atherinomorus stipes. Next base: position 114,040 of record JALJCO010002818.1, read on the forward strand.
ATATTTAGTACGTCTATCTGTGTTCATTTGTGTTTTTTAACAAGGTTAAATGTTTATGTGAAGCCCAATGCCTTCACTCACGTGGCAAGGTATACACTTCATTCATTCGACAGTATCAGTTCGGTATCGGGTATCGGCCATCGACCAATACGCTCAGTCCAGGTATCGGATCGGAAAAACACTTGATCGGTTCATCTCTAATGATAAAATCCAAAAACAATGTTCTCTGATATCACATTTTAACGCCGATATCAACCAATAAAATTGGACATATCTACTTTTAAGCAAGTAGTTGTAGTTCGTAGGGACTTTCAGCTTTAAGTCACAGCAACCTCCTGTATCTCCACCCACTGCACACACCGTCCTCCCCCATTCCCTCTGGGAGCTTATAAACCCATCACCTGATCTTCTTCACAGAAGTCATTTTAACATGTCACACTAGGCAAAGCCCTGACGTTGTGGGCGTGTAAAAACGGTACTGCTCTGCAATGTTACTACACTTTTTTTTGTCACCATGTCAGTCGGGTGAGAGTAAATCTTTCGCAGCTCATAAACAGCCTGGACTTTTTCTTTTTTGCTCCTGACTGTGGCAGCTTGCCCTTGAAGACGCTCACCCTGAAATAATGGCTCAAGTTTTCGGTGGCCTGCTGAGCCGCTCCCTGCTGCTGCTCAGCATGACGTTACGTGCTGTCCTTGTTTGTCATTCTCCTGTTTGTGCACTTGGGTGGGTATGGTGTGTGTCTCTGTATCAGTGCGGCAACACGGGTGTGAACCACTTGCGTACACCATAGATGCAGTCGGGAACAACCAGCTGCAGCTTGACTTAAGTTGGTGCTGCATTTATGGAGCGTCACCAAGTCTCGAATAGACGTGGGTGTGTTTGTTGTGGACACATTTGCATAGGCCTGAGGAGGGTGTTCATATTTGTATTCTTAAATCGAGAGTCGGAAAATGACCTGTCTCCTCTGATTACGTCTCGGGTAACTAGAAGTGACGAGGTAATTGTGAAATCTATTTAAAAGAATTGTAGCTTGTCTCTCTTTCTCACTGCCTCTCTTCCTTTCTTTCTCAGTCCTGCTGTGTTCTGAAATCATTAGTTTTGATCTTGTTTTACTCCTACTCTTGGCCATTTTTTCTTTTCTTTTCTTGTGTGCTTCCTTCCTAACTCTTTAGCTTTACATTTCCTCTTCTCTGCCCGTGTGCAACACGTTCCATTCTGTTTCCTCCACGCTCTCAGGATAAGTGTGTTTATACAAAAACACAGCATCAGATCGATCCTGTGATGTTGCTCAGATCAATAACACAGAGAATGTCACAGTTTAGCTGGCAAACGGTGATGAATGATTCCTGCCCACCTTTTACTTTCCACATGCTGGCATTTAGTTTTCTCTTCTCACTCAGTCCCTGTTTTATCACCTTCTGCTCTCTCACAGTGGCGTCCGTTCCTCCCTGGTCTCAAATACGAAGTGATAGACTCGGCCTACATCTCCCTGTACACAGGTAAGCTGCTTATCCTTGCTGACAAATTGCTCGATAAGCTTTCCTGTCATCTTGTTAGGGAAATAAACACTAAATCACCAACTTTTTTAACTGACTTTAAAGATTTTTTGTGTTTCTGTTGGAAAAAGAAAAAAAATCTTTTCAGCAGCTTACAACTTCCTCAAAAAAAAAAATTGAATAATGCCATAAAAAGCAGCTCTGTCTGTCTGAGTTGCCATCGATTGGCAGTTTAATTTCACAAAATCAATCTTTTTTTGTACCATGGTTTTTCTGTCTTGTCCTCTAGTCTGGGTGAATGATTAAAGCTTGCATTTCCACTGTGTCATTCATGTTCTCATAGGATGGTTAGAAATAGAGATGTTCCGGTACCATTTTTTCCTCACAATGCCAATTCTGATACTTGTGGGGTGGGTATCAGCCAAAACCAATACCACTATGTTATAAAAGAATATCATATTACACCTGTATGACTGTGATTGTCATTGTGGTAAGGCTTGGCTCAGGTTAAACTTTGTAAAATATGAATTAATACAGCAAATTCAAGCCTTTTTTTTTTAATACAGTCTTGCTGGTGGGAGAATCCAGAGTGAAATACTGCCACACCACCGATATGAGTACTATTAGCTCCTTGTCTAACAGGTGTCAGGTGATCAGTTCTTTCTCGCCCCTCTACAACAGCAGACGGTAGCATGGCACAATTGTTTTAAGAGCGAAGAAAAAATGTGTCAGAGCTAGGGCAATATTAGATATACAGTAAGTAAAACTTGGAGAAGTACTGGAAAGAAATGCTTTTGAAATAATAATAGATTATATTGATGAGTAAATTAAACAAAAATACGATTTTAAACTTCTTTCAATTATCAAATAACTTAAGTACAGGTTTAGATTATTTACAGAGGGTGCGGAAAGTATTCAGACCCCTTTAAACTTTTTACTCTTTGTTTCATTGCAGCCATTCGCGAAAAAAAATCATTTTATTTGTCATTAATGTACACTCAGCATTCCATCTTGACAGAAAAAAACAGAAATGCGAGAGACAGAATTGTGGCAAAGTACCCATCTAGCAAAGGTTACAAAAGAATTTCTGCTGCACTAAAGGTTCCTAAGAGCACGGTGGCCTCCATAGTCCTTAAATGGAAGAAGTTTGGGACGACAGAACTCTTCCTAGACCCGGCCGTCCAGCCAAACTGAGCAATCGTGGGAGAAGAGCCTTGGTGAGAGAGATAAAGACGAAGCCAAAGATCACTGTGGCTGAGCTCCAGAGATGCAGCAGGGAGATGGAGAAAGTTCCACAAAGTCAACTATCACTGCAGCCTCCACCAGTTGGGGCTTTATGACAGAGTTGCCGAACGGAGGCCTCTCCTCAGTGCAGACATATAAAAGCCCGCATAAAGAGTTTGCCAAAAAAACACATGAAGGACCCCCAGACTGTGAGAAATAAGATTCTCTGGTCTGATGAGACCAAGACTGAACTTTTTGGAGTTGATTCTAAGTGGTATGTGTGGAGAAAACCAGGCACTGCTCATCCCCTGCCCAATACCATCCCAACAGTGAAGCATGGTGGTGGCAGCATCATGCTATGGGGATGTTTTGCAGCTGCAGGGACAGGATGACTGGTTGCAGTTGAAGGAAAGATGAATGCGGCCAAGTACAGAGATCCTGGAAGAAAACCTCTTCTAGAGTGCTCAGGAACTCAGACTGGACCGAAGGTTCACCTTCCAACAAGACAATGACCCTCAGCACAGCTGAAATAACAAAGGAGTGGATCAGAACAACTCTGGACCATTCTGGACTGGCCCAGCCAGAGCCCTGACTTAAACCCAACTGAGCATCTCTGGAGAGACCTGAAAGTGGCTGAACACCACCGTTCACCATCCAACCTGACAGAACTGGAGATGATCTGCAAGGAAGAACGCAGAAGATCCCAAATCCAGGTGTGAAACACTTGTTGCATCATTCCCAAGAAGACTCACAGCTGTACGAGCTCAAAGGTGCTTCTACTCAGTACTGAGAAAAGGGTCTGAACACTTTCTACATGTCTGTTTTTTTCTGTCAAGATGGGGTGCTGAGTGTACATTAATGAGAAATAAAATTAATTTTTTTTTAATGGCTGCAATTAAACAAAGTGTACAAAGTTTAAAGGGGTCTGAATACTTTCCGTATTCACTGTAAATTTATTCAGGGATGATGCTCGAATATAAAATTTGATGGTAATATTATCAATTTACCAAAACATAAGGTGCAATAACCTGCATTAAAGCACTGAGAAAATACCAAAGCATCATCATCATCACCAACAGTAGCAGCATCATGACATCTGATAGGCTACCACCATCATGTGATACAGAAGCTACAATCTGGCTGCTTTCACATCGTTTCATTGCCTTAAACTCTCAGAAGCGGAAACAAATTGCATGTGTTGTGCCTGTACAGTGGTATTAAAGTATTGATTCTGATATTTTGTCTGGCTGGTATCGAAGTATCGACTCCAGGGTATCGACATGCCCATCCCTAGTTAAAACCCCCGACTAAATCTCCTCTGAACAGGACTCTTTTTCACTATATGTCATCCGAGCAAAGATGCAAACACTTGCTCGTGAGTAGATGCTTAACCTCTGTAGCTCCAAGAATAGTAATGTGTCGCAGTGAGTCGGTATCAGTAACGGGGAAATGCCAGCTGCTCAGAAAATGATGTGTGGAGTCGCCGTCTTGGGTGAAGCTGCAGAGTCGCGTGGATGTATGCCAAATCCTGCCATCTTGTTTATGACAAGCTATGACAGAGAAGAATGAGGCCTCACACAGTAAATGAGGTCACCTGCTGAATTCAGGCATTACCATCTCATCATCTGTCTCCTTCCACCACCCATCCACCCCCCCTTCTTATGTCACACCCTCCAGCTCACCAGTTTTCTCCATGCACTCATTGTGGAAAATACTTCATTTTTGAGCAAAACACTTATTGGTTTTGCTTGGGGACACTTGTTCTCAGTTCAACTAGGCTTCTCATTTGCTCTTGGTTAACATCATTGTTGTTTTAAGCAGCTGAAGCACTTTAAAAGAAGAATATCAACTCCTGCTCAGAGTTTGTTTAATCATCTTTATGCCGCATGCAGCTTGATACCCTCTTTTCTCACCTTTTTTAAAATAATGTACAAATTTAGGCTCATTGTTATACAGAAAAATTAAGTCCCAATTTATGTTTGCGTAATTGTCTTCATTTTAAAGGACAGCTCATTAAAGTTCCAAAATGATTCCTCTTGGGCACAATCCAAATGATTGCTTTTGACAGTGTTGCGCTGCTTTGAATATTTCACTAAAGATGAGCATTAAATTGCAGCCCAGAAGGTCGCACTCAAAGTATACCATAATATCATCATAAACACTATCTTTGACTTTTGTTAGAGAAACCAGGGAGAATTTAAATGAGCAAGCACAGGCCATAAAAAGGAGAAAAATCTAAGTATGGTTTTAACCTGTGGTGTGCAGCCCACTGATAGTGCTATATATAAACCAATGGACTTTTTTTTTCCAGTGGAAACATGATGCAGATTTATCAAAAGAAAGAGCCTATATTTCCATTGTTTTTCTGTTTGTTTGTTATGAGGATCTTAGCGGCCTAAATAATTAGTTGGCCTTGGCGAGGCTGTGTAGTGGAAATCAGGACAGTGATCAACAGATGTCTTATTGTTACATAAAACCAAAGTTTAAAACGGCTTACTCTGTGTACAAAAAGACACCCAGTTTATATGCACACCCCACCCTCTGGAGAATGAAAATGATGCTGACCACCCTGTTAATTACAAAGCATTTCTCCCATCAGGCTTTGCTCCTGACATGCCATTAATCACACATGCTCTCTCCTCCTTCCCTGCTATCGATTGGTGTAATTATGACTCTGCTGTGTGTTGTTTTTGTTTACTTGCAGCTTTTCTTTATTCCCTCTCTCTCTCTCTCTGGTTTTGTTACTGCTCCTCTCTTCCTCATGCTATCATTTTCTTTCTTTTCCAAACTGTCAATAATGGTAAAGAGTCATGATTACTGAGAGAAATAACATTTTCTTTATCCAGCAATTAACATCAATTATTGTCAAAATAAATCCTCTTTTCCCCCCACTCACCATCAGCATCACTCTCTCCTTTCTTTTTCCAGATGAGTCCAATCTGAAGATGAACAGTGTGGACCACATCCCTCAGACCTTGGCCAGTCACATCCGTCTCCCACTGGAGTCTCAGCCTCAGGGGCTGGGGGGCAACATCAAGCTGCACGGAGCCGATATGTTGAAGCCAGATCCCAGGGACACCTTCTACAGCAGTAAGTCTGCCAGCCATGAATTTGCACTGTTCCTCCCTTATTTTCTTTCATCATTTTCTCCAACTGTCCAGTCGATTGTCTGGTTCTCAGTCTCTGCTGCTGTGTTCCAACAGTAGTTAAAGGAGCTGTGTCATGCTTTACAAACTTTCCAAAAGTCAGCCACAGGCATATTTAAGCTAAAGACACTATATTGCCAAAAGTATCCGCTCACCTGTCCTGACTCGCATATGATTTTAAGTCACGTCTCATTCCTAATCCATAGGTTTCAATATGACGTTGGTCCACCTTTGCTGCTAGAACAGCTTCAACTCTTCTGGGAAGGCTGTCCACAAGGTTTAGGAGTGTTTATGGGAATCTTTGACCATTCTTCCAGAAGCGCATTTGTGAGGTCACACTGATGTTGGACCAGAAGGCCTGGCTCTTAGTCTCCGCTCTAATTCATCCCAAAGGTGTTCTATTGGGTTGAGGTCAGGACTCTGTGCAGGCCAGTCCAGTTCTTCCACACCAGACTCTGCATCCATGTCTTTATGAACCGGCTTTGTGCACTGGTGCACGGTGATGTTGGAGGAGGAAGGGGCCAGCTCCAAACTGTTCCCACAAAGTGGGGAGCATGGAATTGTCCAAAATGTCTTGGTATGTTGAAGCATTCAGAGTTCCTTTCACTGGAACTAAGGGGCCAAGCCCCGCTCCTGTAAAACAACCCCACACCATAATCCCCCTCCACCAAACTTTAAACCTGGCACAATGCAGTCAGACAAGTACCGTTGTCATGGGAACCGCCAAACCCAGACTCCTTCATCAGATTGCCAGATGGAGAAGCGTAATTTGTCACTCTGGAGAACTCCTCCACTGCTCTAGAGTCCAGTGGTGGCTGCTTTACACCACTGCATCCACGCTTTGCATTGCACTTGGTGATGTATGGATGGATGCAGCTGGTCGCCATGGAAACCCATTCCATGAAGCTTTCTGTGCATTGTTCTTAAACTGATCTGAGGGCCACATGAAGTTTGGAGGTCTGTAGTGATTGACTGCAGAAAGTTGGTGACCTCTTTGCACTATGCGCTTCAGCATCCGCTGACCCGCTCCGTCAGTTTAAGTGGCCGACCACTTTGTGGCTGAGTTGCTTTCATTCCCAAACACTTCCATTTTCTTATAATACAACTGACAGTTGACTGTGGAATAATTAGGAGTGAGGAAATTTCACGACTGGATTTGTTGCACAGGTGGCATCCTATCACAGTTCCACGCTGGAATTCACTGAGCTCCTGAGAGCGACACATTCTTTCACAAATGTTTGTAAAAAGTCTGCATGTCTAGCTGCTTCATTTTATACACCTGTGACCATGGAAGTGATTGAAACATCTAATTCCAATGATTTGGATGGGTGAGCAAATACTTTTGGCAATAGTGTATGTACTCACCAGTGTTGTCAGTCCATGAGGTGTTTTTATGGTGGGAACTGCGTCAGGTGTCAGAAGTAATCCCTGAGAAAAAACACTTAACTCTGAGATTCACAAAGCTGTCAGGAATGAAGTTCAAACACAAAGTTGAAGGTTTTTTTCTGCTTGAAGACAGAATCTTACCACTTCTGGCAAGTCGATCCATCCTCCAGTACAACAAATTAACTCCCACGCCAAACGCAACCACATTTTTTCCAACTTGCCGTTGTCTAGAGCTAAAATATGTCAAAAAGAAAGGAAAGAAAAGAAAAGAGAAGCTTTTCTGGAGCAAACTTCTGTTAGCTGATGGCTGCCTGTCTCAGAGAAAATCTTCCAGCTAGCTGGTGGCTTCCTCCTCAGAGGTAGTGGATAGTTTAGGATTGTTGGAGTTTCTCTCGAACAGTGGTCGTCTTGCTGCGATGCTGCGTGCGCGTATTTGGCGCTTCATGATTGATGCCACAATATCTACGTATATATTTCTAAGTCAGTTGTTTCTAGAGCTTGGACTGAAAATTCATAGGAATTCATGTAGATTACTCAAATATGCATAAATGAAGGAAAAAATGACTTAAATTAACTTTTTATGAGGAAATAACTCACTAACATGGTTAAGAGTTCATTAAAGCCCATATTTCATGATAAAACACCTGTAATGAAGCCACCTGCACATCATTTTATTTAATTAGTCTGAGACTTCCTGTATCAACTCTGTTTTGTCTATTTTTTCTCTCCTCAGCTCCTATGATTGACCCCTCTCGCCTGGAGAATGTTCTGCCCGCCTGCCTCTACTCTCCAACCTACGTTGTCAAAGATTTCCCCATCGCCAGATACCAGGGGCTGCAGTTTGTAAGTCAAAAGAGTCGCAGACTTATCTGTATTAATTACTAGCCCCTGCTTAGGTCAGAGCTGTGGGATCATAAAGAAATCCTCTGAATTAAGGTCTGCTAGAAACATATCCATACAGACTTGAAGTGATATTAAGATAAAATGCTCAGACTTTAGACTCTGCTGCACTTCAGCATCTCTGTGTCCAAACATGAAGAAGGAAGGTGGCAGATGTTGAGCTCTGCTCCCCCTGTAGGACAACTTATGTCACAGCAGCAGAGTGGAGGAGTGCTCTGAGGTTATGCCTCACTTTTAGATGCAGACTGAATTACCTTAAAACAATTACATGAGTGGGAGATTTTAATTAAACACTAGTTTTAATCTAAACATCACACAGTGCTGACAATGGAAAATGACTTTCTCCCTCTGCAAGCATTTCTTTTATGCCAAGTGTGCGGTTTCCTGGTATATTTTGACTGACATTTAACTATTCTTTAGGTTTACCTATCTTTTGTCTACCCTAATGACTTCACACGTCTCACGCACATGGAGCGAGAGAACAAATGTTTCTACAGAGAGTCGCCTATCTACTTGGAGAAGTAAGGACGTTTGCTTTTATCTCGGCTAACAGAAGATTTGTCTCTGCCTTGTATACGTGATCAAGTACACGATTACGTATAAAAATGCTGCGTAAATTTGATGATGGGGATTTATACGATCTCTTATTAAGAGTTTCTGCTTGTTAGACTGTAAGGCACATTGAAACTTCGACCTTCTGTTAAAACGTGTGTGTGTTTGTTGACTTGCTTTGTCTGCCAGGTTTGGTTTCTACAAATATATGAAGATGGATGAGGACGAAGATGACAGACCGTTCTTTTTCCCCAACCCAGATGGTAACTAATGATAAGCAAACAGACAGTTATCACCCTCTGACTAACACATTGCATAAATACACACGTGTGTATGCTTTAACAACTTTGAGTCTCCTTCATTTCACACCAGATTTCCTCGAGGAAGAGGAGTTGGTAGACACAGAGGATGAGGCGGAGATTGTTGGCACCCAGTCGCCTAAACGGCCGTCTCATCCAAATCAGACCAGCCATACTTCAAACCCCTCCCATCAATACCAGAAGACTGGGTCCACACCAGCTGGTGGGGAAGTGAAGGAGGAAGAGGACGACCCTAATGAGGAAGCGGAGGAAGCAGTCAACAGTGTCAGCCGCCGCAGAGAAAGGAGACGGTTCCCAGAAAGAGATGGACAGATGGGGAGGGTTCTGGAGAGAGACTGGGGAAGAGATCATGCTCGGGGAGGTTTGAGACAGGATGCCAGGAGGGGACACGAGGAGTCCGTGGCTCTTCAGCCTGACAGCGTCGTGAGAGGTCGCTCTTTGTCCTGGATCCACACCGATCCCGCATACCTGGACCGCATCAAGCCAGACGGAGGAGCAGGTGGTGGGGACGGAGAGCGAGGCAATGAAACGCCGCATAAACTTAGCAAGTCCTCTCTCCTTTTCCCCCAGAAGTCCTCCCTCTCTGCCCTTGCCAGCCGAGCCAGGCAGATCCTCAGCAACTCCGCCCATAGCAACCAGCCCCGTAACAACAGCAACAAGCTTCCCGGCCACAAGAAGGAAAAGAGGGAGGAGAACAAAATTTACATCACCAGGCCTCGGCCTGCAAAGGAGAGAGAAAAGGAGAGGGAGCAGCGGCGAGAGAGGCGGGAGGAGCGGGCGTTTCACCATCCCCGCGAGGTTTTCCCCGGAGTCTTCTTGTACCAAACCGGGAAGACCACCCGACTGGTCAACCTTGGTGCCAAAGGACGTGGTGGAGGAGGTGTAACAGGGGTCAGGCGCCTTATTGGTGCCCCTCAGCTCTGGCCCAACCCCCCCGAGAAAGAAGGTAAGGCATGGCCTCACAACGGAAGCGTCAGCATACACTCTGAAACTGCACAGAAGTCTGCTGGCAAGGCTGCAAAGCAGCCGGAGAAAAACAAGAGGAAAGGTGAGTCCCGGGGCTTAAGAAGTACCGTCATGGCTGATCTGCCCAGCAAAGGAGACCTCCTGATCCCACCTTCCTATCACCAAGATCCCCCTCCTCCTCCAGCCACGACCGCAAGGTCAAACTACACAGAGAACACAATCCACAATCAATTACGGGTCACTTCTTACCTCAAGACCTCTGAGATTACCGAATCCCAGCAGCAGCCAGACCCAGACCCCAACCCCGCAGACCTCAGCCAAGATAAAAACCGCTCTAATCCTGACCCCGACCCGGATCCGGAGCCAGAACCGGAGGAGGGTGAAATGTCAGACTACAGCTACGAGGAGGTGGAGGTGCGTCCAGGTTGGGCGGAGGAGAGCATCAACTGGCAGAGGACGTTCTCGGTTAATCCCATGGACTTTGAGCTGCTGCGCTCCGACTGGAATGACCTGCGCTGCAACGTGTCGGGCAATCTTCAGCTGGCGGAGAGCGAAGTGGTGGACGTGCTGGCGCAGTACATGGAGAAACTCAATGAGCGCAACGGAGGGTGAGCATAAAGAGATGAGGCTTGTGCTCTTTCTGATCTGTTTTTCATGCCATCAGTTCTGTAGAAAGCAAAGCACTTTTACTATATTGGTCATGCCCTCGTGAAGGCATTGATTACACCGAGGTCTGCAGCGCTGCTAAGAAGCCTTGATGTTATTTGCGTGAAATAGCCTTTCTGTTTTCATTTTCCTCCATCATTCATGCTAATCTTACAACATAGAAGACAATGAGCAGCAGCCTGTTTGAAGTGTTCTTCTTAAACAGTCGGAAATGAATGCAGTTGTGAGAATGCTGTGTATTTTCTGCCTTCCTCTTTTTGTTTCTGATTGTTTCGTGTGTGCTCCAGCATCTACACCCTGCTGCGGATCATCAACGTTGAGAAGCGGCGGGACTCGGCGAGAGGTAACCGGTACCTGGTGGAGCTGGAGCTCATGGAGAGAGGCCGAAGCGTGGTGCGTCTGTCAGAGTACATCTACCTGCTCCTCCACCGCGGCAAGCAAGGAGAGGAAAGTGTGGAGAACACGGACTCCGCCCCGGCATCCGCACCGGCCTCGCCTCCCTCTGCGGCCACGACCAGCTTCACCACCCCGGCGCCGCCTCCTTCCACCAGGTCCTCCGCCCGGCCGGGGGCGACGCCGTGGAGCACTGCCTACGCTAAGCCTCTTCTCTGCCAGCCGGTCATGCTGCAGTGGAGACGAGACGTCATGGTGCACTTTGTGGTGCCAGGTCAGTCAAAAGAAAACAAATGAAGTAAATTTTCACTGGAACTGGGTTTCTGCAGCTGGCTTTGATTGCATAGAATATGTGGTTTTAGAGCACAATACAAAGACAGTGTTCATCCGATGTCTAATGCAGTGCAGGACAAAATTAGTTACCGACATGAAGATGTTTAAAAAGTGAAGACATTTTAGACAAATATTCTGTTACCTGCTATTGTTTTTTTTTTTTTTTTCCTTTGGTTGGTTTTAAGTTAAAAGCTTAGTTGTTTTGGAGATTTCACTTAGAATTTCGGGCTGTGATGGAGAGGATGGAATATAATTTCCACACTGTTTTCCAAATTGTTATGCACATGCTGTTTTTGTTCATTTCTCCTAATTGTTTAATGTGATTGGCAGGGAATATGAATTTTTGATCATCAAAAACTATATTAAGTTAAATAATCCTAATTATATTGAGCAATCAACAATGAAAACTGTGTAAAAATATTCTACATAGTGGCTTCAAAACATTAAGTAGGTTGTAAAGAATTGAAATTGTAAACCTTAGGCATGACATAACTTTTCTAAAAACAAACAAAAAATTTTCATAGGTCAAGCTCAAGTGGTGAAGGAGAGACCATTACTTACATAGGAGTGGCCATACCTACAGTAGAGTTCTCAGAGCGCATGTATTTATATTGAATATATAAATTTCAGCTCGTAATGATAATAATAAATAATAACTTGAGTTTATATAGCACCTTTCAATGTCGCTTTACAGAGTAAACAGATAACAAAAACACCACAATGACGAAACAACAGGGAAGGGAACCAGTTAATCAGGAAAGGCCAGGGAGAAAAAGGTGGATTTTGAGTTGTATCTTGAACCTAATAATCTATATCTCTGCCTATCTGATCTCATATCTCATTTGAAGAGACCAGAACTGCCTCCTAAATTTGCCGTTCGGAGTTTACTACCGCCCTCATAGATCTTCGTTCTAAGGATGTTCCATCATGGATGGAAATGGTAAAACATGTTTTCCATTTGTCCTTGCAGTGAAAAACCAGGCACGCTGGGTGCAGCAGTTCATCTCTGACATGGAAAGTCTTCATCAGCAGACAAAAGATGACAACTTCAGCATCATCATCGTCGACTTTGAGAGCGAAGACATGGATGTGGAGCAGGCTCTGCGAGAGAGCAGCGTGCCGAGGTGCTTGCATGCTACATCAGGGTTCCCACGCGTCCTGGAAAGCCTGGAAAATGATTGACCACATTTCCAGTCATGGAATAAACATAGAAATTTGAAAAAAAAAGTAAAATGTTCTTTAAAAGCTAGAGTTGTCTGGAAAATTTTTCCTCCCTCTGCTTCTCTGCTTTGTGGATGAACACATACAGGTTAAACATTAGGGGTTTGAAAATATGGGTACAGTGAAATACTGTGATATTTTCATATGCTGATATCTACCGTATATTTAAAAATGCAGTATCAATCTATTTTACAAATGAAATATCGTGATATTTCAGTTTCGCACCCCTATTAAACATTGTACGCATGTGCAGTTGTTCCCAAAATTATTTATAGCCTTCAGTTAAAGAAGGAAAAAAAATCAGCTGGCACTGAAATAAGTTGAAATAAATAAAAATTCTATGAAAATCATGACAATGATTTTGAATTTTGGTTTGAAAGAAATATTAAAAACAAACACACAAAAAATAAAACAAGTAAACAAGCATGATGGGGCTCTGAAGCTAAAATTTGGTTGAGCAACACTTTGAGGTAATCACTACAATCAGGTGTTTTCTCTAATGTTCAAAAAGACGTTTGTACCTGCTCACAGGTATTTTGGTCCACTGTTCAAGGGAAAGGTGTTCTAATGTGTCTCGGACAGTTTGTTTTTTTATTATTATTATTATTATTATTATTATTATTATTTTCAGCCACAGCTCAAAAGTAATATTTTATTTCACTTAATTATCATTTTTATAATATAAATTTTCATTTATTATTAGTTTGTGTAATTTCCTGTTATCTGAATCACTATTGTGAATTTATCCTTTTCTTTAATTGGAGGATATGAATAATTTTGAGGACGACTGTATGTCTGTTTTCAGCTGCCTTTAATGGGAAACACTGAGCTGTAGCTTCTCTGCTTCTAGCCGGCGCAGCACCTCACATGACGCTACCAGCCAATCAAATTGTATATTCCCTTAGAGCGGTTCTCTAGCAAAAACACTGAAAGACATGCAGGAGAGCCAGGAAGGTACAATAACTGAACTTTTTTTTTGGAGGGGGGGGGGACCTGGGCCTTCAAACATGTGGCAGCTGCTGTCATTTTATATTTGCAGGTGTCAGATCCACAAAGTTAACTCTAGTAAACTGATGAACTCATGGAAATTGTCGTTATTATTTATAGAACATATATAAATATTTTGTGGAGAAAGTACAAGAGAGAAAGAGGGAGAGGAATAAATATTGAAGCAATCTGGTTAAATGTACAAAATATGAGGTACAACTGTAGAAAATAACACTTTTCCAACGCTTGGGGAGGAATTTATTAGTGTATGTTATAACTTGACTCGTAATGTACAGTCGTCCTCAAAATTATTCATACCCTCCAATTAAAGGAGAGGCGATAAATTCCCAATAGTAATTCAAATAACAAGAAACTTAAGAAACTAATAATAAATAAAAAATCTACAAAATTATAATTTAGTGAAATAAAATATTGCTTTTGAATTGTGGTTGGAAAACATAATAAAAAAAAAACAAATAAACAAAACTGTCCAAGACACATTAGAGCATCTTTCCAATGAATAGTGGACCAAAACACCTGATTGCAGTGATTACCTCAAACAAAATACTTTCTCTGCAAAATGTTAGCTTCAGTGCCCCATCATGCTTGTTTACTTATTTAATTTTTGTGTGTTTGTTTTCAATATTTCTTTCAAACCACAATTCAAAATCAGTGTCATGATTTTCATAGAATTTTTATTTTACTGACCGCTCATTTTTTTTTTTTTTTTTCCTTCTTTAATAGGAGGGTATGAATAATTTTGAGGACGACTGTAGCCACTGAAAAAGTCCTGAAAATGTCCTGGAAAATAATTTCAATAAAAGAGTGGGAACCCTGTATATGCAACCTCATTAAATGACTTGAAAAACAAACAAAAAAAAGCCTGTTAAAGGAATTTTTTCTGTGTTTTTCTGTTTATGTGAACAGATACGAGTACCTCAGGAGAGAAGGCAACTTTGAGCGCTCGGCCGGTTTGCAGATCGGAGTGGACACGATTGAGGTTAGAGAAACAAACACAGAGTGAAGAGAGCAATATGTGAGCTGGCAGGGAAAAGCCACTCACAGAAGGTCAGACACTCGGGCTGACCACATGACCTTTACTGACTGATAGACAGACAGAAAGAACACTCATGCATAATGAATCCATCGCTGCTAGACTGGTCCGTCACAGGCTGTGGATTGGCCTTATCTCTGAGTCTCCTCCTGCTTCCCTCTCCTGTGGAGCCCTGCTTAGGATGACGAGGAATCGCTTAGACAGATAGCTGCATATCCTCTGCTGTGTGTATGCCACAGCTGTCACATCCACTCCCTCTAACAGGTTATTTGTGTGCATCTGCTCCTACGCCACTCTCTGATGGTCGCCGCACATGCACACACACCAACCTGATGGGGGGCTTTGGAGCGACTGGAAATCTGGACAGACGTTGATCGGTCATTTGAGTGTCAGAGCTGTCAGTGTGGGATGACAGAGCTGTCACTCACGTCTAAATGATCCCCAGGCTCTTAGAGCGAAGCCGAGTCACTGATACTGAGCACAGGCAAACCCCCGTCACTTTAATCCTAAAATCCCATATTAGGCACATGTGAACATCAGTTCATGTTCACACATTAAGACACACACACATTCTTAGTGTCACAGCACATACCTTTTTTTCCTTCCTCTTTCCCACAGGATAGTCACAGTATCGTGTTTCTGTGTGATCTGCACATCCACTTCCCGTTCAACATCCTGGAAAGCATCAGGAAGCACTGCGTGGAGGGGCGCCTCGCTTTCGCCCCCATCGTCATGAGACTCGGCTGCGGCAGCTCGCCACTGGAGCCCGATGGTAAGACGACAGCAGACGGATATCCACCCATACACAAATACAGTATGGTCCGAAAGTTTAGACACACCCCATTAAAGAAACGGCTAAATTCACAATAGTAATTCAAATAACGAGACTGAAAAAAAGTGATAATAAATAAAAATTTACTGAATTATAGTTTATTTTTATTTTATCCACCTTTTTTATTACTTTTTTCCTTTTCAAAGAAATACAAACAGTCTCAGCTTACATATTTTGCATGAAGAAGCCAAAAAATGGACATGAGACAAAGCAAAAACAAAAACACACACAAAAAAAGAGAAAAGGACAGAGCAAACAAGAACAAAGAAAAAGTAGTGAGAAGTATGAAAAAGTAACAATAAATTAAAACTTACTGAATTATAATTAAGTGAAATAAAACATTGAATTTGAATTGTGGTTTTAAAAAATAATAATAAAGAAAAAAAATTTTCCCAGACAAATTTGAGCACCTTGCTCATGAACAGTGGACCAAAATACCCGTCAACAGGTGCAGACGTCGGATTGGACTTTACAGAAAACACTTGAGTGCAGTGATTGTCTCAAAGTGTTGCACATGTATACTTGTTTTACTTTTTGTTTGTTTTTTTACATTTCTGTTGAACCACAATACAAAATCAATGTCATGATTTTGTCAAAATTTTTATTTATTGTTACTTTTGTCAATTTCAACTTATTTTACTGACAGCTGATTTTTTTTCCGTATTTAATGTGAGGGTGTCTAAACTTTTGCATTGTACTGTACATACAATCACAAGCTCATTCTAATTTTACAGAATTAAAACATTCGTGGAGACTCATATCTTCCTGTTTCTTCCTTAGGCTACTGGGAAGTAAATGGGTTTGGCCTGTTTGGAATCTACAAATCTGATTTTGACAAGATCGGAGGAATGAACACAGAAGAATTCAAAGACCGCTGGGGTGGCGAGGACTGGGAGCTGTTAGATAGGTAAGAACCCTAAAAACGCCATCAAAGTTTGTCTTTATACGTGTCACTTAAAAACCAAGAAACAATTAAACTTCACAACATCGTTAATTCATCCTGCAAAGCCGCCAAATTTGAGGTTTTGCAGACAACGTTGGTGCTGTGATAATCAGGTTTACAGTTACATCAGTCACAGCTCAGCCTGGATTCAGAATAGTCTCTTCAGTTTAATGTCTGGATTAATCTGCATCTGTTGGTGTGCTTTAAAAATGTATCATTTTTCTGTCTGTCTTCCATTTTCTTAAAAACCTATTTTTGGCATCTCATCAGAAACTGCTGACTCGCTGAAAGCAGCGCTGTAATTTATGCTAGCTCTTAATCCACTGGTGGCCAAGTTCTGCTTATTAACAATGCAGAATGTTGAGCATGTGGAGTGTTTCAAGCGCTCATGTGGTTTGCAAATACCAGTAGAAACTGGGTTTCTGCAGCTGGCTTTGATTGCATAGAATATGTGGTTTTAGTGCACAATACAAAGACAGTGCTCATCCCATGTCTAATGTAGTGCAGGACAGAATTAGTTAACGACATGAAGATGTTTAAAAAGTGAAGACGTTTCAGACAAATATTCTGTTACCCGCTATTGTTTGATTTTTTTTTTTTTTCTCCTTTGGTTGGTTTTAAGTTAAAAGCTTTGTTGTTTTGATTTTTGGAGATTTCACCTTGAATTTTGGGCTGTGATGGAGAGGATGGAATATCATTTCTACACTGTGTTCCAAATTATTATGTACACCCTGTTGTTGTTCATTTCTCCTAATAATTTAATGTGAATGACAGGGAATATGAATTTTTAATCATCAAAAACTATATCAAGTTATATAATAATCTGGATCATATTGAGCAATCAACAATGAAAACTGTGTAAAAATTGTTTTGTATAACAGCTTCAAAACATTAAGTAGGTTGTAAAGGATTGAAAATGTACACCTTAGGCATGAGATAACTTCTAAAAACAAAACATTTTCATAGATCTGGCTCCATGTATGTAAATACAGGAGCCCTTCTTTGATATTGCTTTAAAAACTCACTCATACATTGAACTTGTACTAGAACTGCCTCCTAAATTAGCTGTTTGGAGGTCTACTACCATCCTGTTAGATCTTAGTTTTAAAGATGTTCCACTTAAAATAGCTGAGGTGGTGGAGGTGGGGACATACTATGAGTTTTTCTCTCTTTATGCCCATAGCAGCCAAAGATTCAAAGGGATTTCTGCAGCATAAGATGGCGAGTTGTCTTACATGTGCTAACATGTAAGGAAATGATCAGTTAGTAACTGCACATATTTTGCTGAGGTCATTTTAACACTTTCAGGCACCTTAAATCTTCTCACTAAATCATCTCACTCCCCATTATTCCAGTCGAGAACATCACTCCACCACCACCCTGCTGCAAAATTTCAAGAGTACCTAACTGCAGTTACAATAGCCGATAAGGGCACTGCCATATATCCATACAGTAAGTCTCCAGCGGAAGTTAGTTAAACGCCGCTAAAAGTATCTATCTGGCTTGCAAACACATGCGTTTGGTGTAGTCGGGTGGTTAGGGTTAGGAGAAGGGTCAGGGGTAGGGTTAGATCTTAGTAAGTTACATGAAAAAGAAACTTCCAATTGGGACTTCTGGCGTGGAATGGATATATGGCAAAGTACCGTGACTTCAGTTGGGTCCCTCTCCAAAATTTTGCTACTACAAAATTAACCGTAACGCAGCACAGTTAGCCACAACACTACAAAATTAATCACAACACAACACAATTAGCCACAACACTACAAAATTAATCACAACATAAAACATTTAACCACAACACTACAAAATTACCCATATTATACAGTTACCCACAACACTATAAGATTAGCCACAACTCAGTTAGCCAAAAATGAAAAAAATTAGCCACAACACTACAAAACTAGCCACAACATAACACAGTTAACCACAACATAAGATTAGCCACAACTCAATTAGCCAACTCTTAATTTCTGATATCACCTGATATTCATGCATACTGCTGTGAGGTTGTGTCTTTCATATTATGAGACATACAACAATATTCTGCTCCAAGAGCAAAGATCCCAAAATATCCTTAACTCAGCCAGGGGAGTTTGTTTTGGACATCTGGCTGTGACATTTCTACATATTGGACCGGTGCTGATGGAACAAGATTGCGTGAAATTTTGTAATAGAAGAGATTTCCACGAGATTTCGTTAGTTAATATTGGTCTGAAAAAAATGATGCAGATTTTTTGGGGATATCACATTTTAACGCACATATCGGCTGATAATATCGGTAGGCCCATAATGGCGGAGATCTCTAAAAAAGATAAAAATGAACAAACTTGCTTCATCACTCCAGCAGGGACGTCTCTGACAGATTGTGCTCTAGAATTTACACTTTTGCGTGATGGAGATTTGGTTTGTAAAAATCTGTCCCCCCCACAAAAAACAGATACTGATATTTTCCGATATCACATTTTAGTGCAGATATCGACCGATGATATCTGTGTGCCGATAATATCACGATAATTTAATGTATATTAAGTCAAGGAAATGTCAGAACTTCAACATTTGTACAAATAAAAGATGATTTTATCTGGAAAACAGTGTTTACCTCTCTGTCTTCTCTTCAGAGTGCTGCAGAATGGTCTGGAAGTTGAGAGACTACGCTTGAGGAACTTCTTCCACTACTACCACTCCAAAAGAGGCATGTGGAACGCTCAGAACAAGAAAACTCCAAAGGGATAGTGCTCGTTTTTGATTGAAGGATCCCAAACCTGCCTGCACATCCACTGTGTGTGTCAGAGGAGGACCTGCAGGAGCTCACTCACTGCCTGAACTCCGCCTTTTTTTCTTTTAACAGGCTCCTGTCGGGGACTCCTCTGTTTCGCCATCGGGCTCTTATGTGTGTTTGTCTGTGCGAGGAAATTTAGACAAGTTGTGAAAGTCGGGGGTGCGCTCTCTCCGCAGACAGACCTGAGTCATCACTTTGCCTCACTGACTGAGCTACTGCACAGAGAGAAGCGAGGTACTCTCGTTCTGCTTCTCTCTGACCTTTTTTGGTGCAATTTTTTCAGACGGACTGGAAAGCAGCTGTTTCTGTGTGCGTGCACATTTGTATGCGTGGGCCTGTATATAATAACGTGTGAGTGATTGTGCTTACAGTATGAAAGGAAGCACCTTTTTCTAACAAGGAGATGTGAAGACAACCTAAGATCTTTTTTTTCTAACAAGCTCTTACATGGGAGCCTAATAGAATGTGTCTCAAAACATTATTTTAGATTCAGACATGGTGGCGTAGCTCAAATAGAGGAAGTCGTGTTTGATAAAGCAGTATTTCTAAATACTTCAGCCTGTTGGATATCATTAACCAGAATGAATGAGGTGCTGAACTTCTTACAGCTGATAATATAAACCACAAAAAGCCCTTTTCCAAACAAACTGGTAGATAAGTCATCTTTAAACCTTTTTCTGTCCCTTTCTCACAGTCTGTTTCTCTTTTACCCTCCATTTATTTCCTCTGTCCTTTCTAGTATCGTCTTAAGTGTTGTTTTATCTGCTGAAATATTGCTTTGTCATGTCAGCTTATCAAACTGTGTTCACATTACAGCTAGCTATCAGTTACGGTTTATTAAGTTTATTTTGTTGATTATTTAAAGATGGTTTTTATTTATCCTGAGTGACGATTTCGTAACATCTGGGGTGATATTTTGTTTTTGTTTTGACATTTGTAAACAGCTTACATCTTCACACTGTACTGAGCGTTTCCTCCATTCGCTCCAGAGCTTTTCGCTCCCCGTCCACTGGAACATAAATCTGCAAATGAGGAGGAAAGGGAAATGAAGAGCTTTCTAACATGTCATCACGGGAATGAGTCTTTGCAAATGTTCTGTTTGAGGGGTTAAAACTTCTATTTCTCTTTTAAAAATACCACAGACAGGAAACGGTTTGCTGTTGACAACATCTCTGCTCTTCAGAAAGCAGACCAGACACAGTGTGGTGAGGCTTGGCTGTTTCGCACGTGTGTGCCTTTATCAGGGTTTGGCTGCAGGCAGTTTTTAAACTACTCCAATGACTGAAGGCAGGGACGGACAGAAATACAATGTTATTTATCAGCAGGCTGTAATGTCACTGTAAATTCAGATACACTGTAAAATGAACAAAATATTGTTCTCTGTTATGGGTTATAGACACGTCAGTGTGTGTTTTGTATTATTCAAAAAGAAATAAGAGCAGACGTTGGTCAGGGTAGCTATTCAGAATGACTACTGAGAAGGAACAGAGGGCACAGTGGAGATTTGGTAGCAGCTGCAGTCTAGCAGGACCCCACCTGATCCCACTATTTTGGCTGCAGCCTGGGTTGGTGATCTGTTTATGCAACATGTTTCTTATACTGATGGGTAGTTGGGTTGCTGGAGAGCTCAAAGTGGGGTATATGTATTTGGTTTAGAAATAATGATCGGTTATTGACTATTTGATTGTCAAAATGCCCTCTAAGAACCTTTTGTTGCCTCTACAGGAAGAAGGCCTATACTGTACATCATTTAACACTGACACATGAGACTATTTAAAAGAAAAAATACATTCAACTTTAATATATATATATATATATATATATATATATATATACATACATACATATATATAATAGAACATTAAATGAAAAATAGGAATATACATTCCAAGGTAATTTCTGTGAAATTGTTTTGTAGAGAAAAGGTTTTAAGAATGTATTGTACTTTTATTTTGATTTGTCATTTTTGCAAATAAAATTTTATGCTTACATCTGATGATGTTTTAAAGTGTATTTTGTTTTGTTGATTTTTTCCAACTTTGTAGTAATTTTTGGCTAAAGGTTTGCTAACATTTTTGAAAATACAACATAAATTAAGATAGATGAGAAAAAGATAACTAACTGTTTTGTTCAAACATTTATACCCTCCCAAAGAAGGGGGAAAAATCAGCTACCAGTGAAATAAGTTGAAATTGACAAAAGTAGTGCAGTAATAAATAGAAAATTTATTATGATCATGGCCTTGATTTTCAATTGTGGTTTAATAGAAATATTAAAAGCAAACAACAACAACCCAAAAAAGATAAAAACAAGCAAACAAGCATGATGGTCCTGAACTAAGATATTGTTGAGCAACACTTTCACTGCAATCAGGTGTTTTCTGGTTTTTGTTTTTTTTTAACCACAATTCAAAATAGATATTTCTTTTTGCTAAATTATAATTTAGTTTTTTGAAATTTTATTATTATTTGTTATGGAAAGGGATGTAAACATTTGAGCACAAATGTAAATGAAAATAGAAATAAAATATTTTATGAAAGAAAAGTCAGTTCCCAATGTGACCACATGGTGGTGCTCTGCTCCAACCACATAGACACACAAAGGCGAGGTGGTTAAATACAGTCACCTCAAAATTATTTATACCGTCCAATCAAAAAAGGAAAAAAATCGGCTGTCAGTGTGATAAGTTGAAACTGACAAAAGTAATAATAAATAAAAATTCAATGAAAATCATAAGATTGATTTAAAATTTTGTTTCAACAAAAATATTAAATACAAACACACAAAAAATAAAATAAGAAAACAAGCATAATGGGGCTCCAAAGCTAAAATTTTGTTGAGCAACACTTTGAGGCAATCACTGCAATCAGGTGTTTTCTCTGATGTTCAAAAATATTCTGCACCTGTTGACAGGTATTTTGGTCCACTGTTCACGGGAAAGGTGCTCTTATGTGTCTCGGACACTTAAAAAAAAAAAAAAAAAAATCAACAACAATTCAAAATCAATGTTTTATTTTACTAAATTACAATTTTGTACATTTTTATTTATTATTAGTTTCTAGTTATTTGAATAACTATTGTCAATTTAGCGTATTCTTAAATTGGAGAGTATGAATAATTTTGAGGACGACTGTAGATTTGAATGCATTAACATGAAAAAGTCTGCACATTTTCAGGAAACAGGAGCAAAGGAGTTAACTAAGGTTTCTGTGAAATGATGAGCTGATTCAGCAATAGAAGAAAATAAAGCTATTAATATTGTAGAGGCCAAAATTCCCCTCCTACGTATGTGACGTCCCTGGAGTCTGTGAACTTTGTTTCACTTCTTTTATTGAATCACTTCAATTGTTGAAGAGTAAAGGGAAGTTGCCTCTTCATTTCAGTGGGGTAGCGTCACGAAGATCCTACAGTGTGTAATGTACTGTAAATGAATGAGGTCATGTCAATTTCACTATACAGCCGGAGTATGTTTGTCAAACTTTTACAGGACTCAGTTGCATTTTTATTTCTATCAAAAAGAATAACTGAATATGACATCATCTTAAAAACTTATGTAGTCCTCACTGCTTACGCTCTCTAGGGATTTGAGTCCAGCTCCTCTAACATGACATTCATTGTGTTTTATGACGAATGCCGGGACAAAAACAAACATTGTAAAACGAATATGTTAAACTCCCATCTGAGCTAATGTGTTGCTGCACATTTAATCATTTGCAGAGTCACTGCTGAACCCCGTCTCAGTGCATTGCTTTATGTTTGCTAGTGAAGCACATAACCCCTAACCCTATGAGGTAAGACTTGTCCACAACTCAGTTTCATGGGGTCTGGATGAGGCAAGTGCTAACCTGTGATATCCCCTCCAGAGAAGCTTTGACTAACAGCGCAAACTGGGAAAGGACTAAAAGGTTGACTCCCAGTGTTTCCTCTGAGTGAATGATTCATAGTCTGCTGTGTTTGTGTGTATCAGATAAAGTCTTTCCATTTTAATGCAAGCTGAGTATACCCTGTAATATCGCAGTTCTTATGAACA
Organism: Atherinomorus stipes; assembly: GCA_023101725.1. NCBI lineage: Eukaryota > Metazoa > Chordata > Actinopteri > Atheriniformes > Atherinidae > Atherinomorus > Atherinomorus stipes. The sequence goes on from JALJCO010002818.1 coordinate 137,269, forward strand.
AGCGGGCGTCCATTACAGCCATTGATTCAGTTCCACAGGCATGCAGGGTGAGTTCTCTGCCTTAAATCCATTAAGTCATAATGTTGGACCTTGTCCCAGTGGAGACACACCCTGCTTGTCTTTGTGAGTGTGGTGTGATGAGAAGCAGGTAATCACATGTCTCTTCAGCATATTTGCTTTATTTCCCACAAGCATGTCATCACTTTGCCAGGGATCACAAACACCATGTGATGATACTACCTGCAATGTTTGTGGTAAAACAACACAAAACATCTGTTTCACCACAATATGTCAACTACTGAGCTGGTGCTAAATGAGCACAATGTGGAGAATCACATTAGCTGCAGGAGGAATGTTTATATGTGTAGGCTGTTGACATTTCTGCTATCCTTGAACTTTGATATAAACTTTTAATATACACACACTCAGTGGAAACCTTTACTGGTCAAATCAAACCTCACAAACCCGCCTCTCAAGCTTTAGAAACCCAGTTTCTCCCACAGGGTGGATTAAAGTTTAACTGAGGTGCATTTTGGCTCCAGATGAATAAACTTGTCACATTAGCCTATTCACAATAAAAACACAGTTATTTTTGATCATTTAATATTTTGCCTTTAATTAAAACTGAAGAAACATAAAGATTTAGATAAAAGAAAATGTGATAAGTTAATGAAAACGTCTCCGTGTACTCCACAAACAGTACGGAAAAGAATTTTTATGATCATTTGAGGCGAAGGTAAATTTATTCATTCACTCCAACTCGGGACAGCTTTTCACTGCAATCTGATTGGCTGATGCGGAAGTCTGCCAACTCTTGATTGGTGTTTGAGCCGCTCCTGTGTTGTCACTCAGCTGAAGCCCCGCCCCTCACACATCTGTAGTTGAGTGTCTCCGGTAGCTGGAAGACGGGGCACCGTGAAGGAAGAGGAGCAGTCCAGTCGCACTTTTCAATGCTTCTCCACCGATTCTGCGTCATTTTCAGCGGCTATTTTCAACTTTTTCCGCACATGTATCAGAGTTCGGCTGGAATAAGAGAGCGGGGCGACACTTCGTCATGTTTTAAAAGTCCGGCTATTTTGGGGAAAGTTTAAACCCCCGCGTCGTTAGTGGGGGGGAAAGGTGAGACAACTTTTTTTCCTGAGCGGCTTTTTCGTTGTTATACGAACAGAAAGCGGTTTTGATTCAAATGAAGCTCTATCTTTTCATGTTTATCTGATTGTGTGGTTGCAGTAATTTGTTGCCCCGCGGTGAACTCCACCAACCAGCATGCCGGAGAAGTGCTCTGTGTAACCAGTTCATCCTGCTCGGCTCGGAGTTTCGACGGCTTGACGCACTTCCAGGTAAACGAGGTTTTCTGCTCCTCCGAAGTTCCCTTCACGGTCATTGGGAAACGATGGCTGGTCTGAGCAATGTCCACATGAAAACCCTGGAGGACCTGACGCTGGACTCGGGTTACGGAGCGGGGGACTCGTGTAAATCCCTCAGCCTGTCCTCCTCCAAGTCAAACTCCCAGGCCTTTATGACGACCCCTCACCGGGGGAACTGGTGGTACTACTCCGGCTCCATGAACAGCAGGAACAACAGCTGGGACACTGTCAACACTGTCCTCCCCGAAGACCCGGAGGACATCTTCTCCAAGTGCCACCGCCTGCCTGAGCTGGAGGAGTTCCCCTGGACGGAGGAAGAGGTGGCCAAGATCCTGCGCAAAGTGGCGGAGAGTGGCGGCTGGAAGTGGGGCCCTGCACCTGTGTTCTCCCCGGAGGCCGTGAAGCGGCTGTCCACTCTCCTCCGCAGGGCTCTCATCCGCATCTCCAGGGAGGCTCAGCGGCTCAGCGTGATGCACTGCCGCTGCACGCGCTTCGAGGTTCAGAGCGCCATGAGGCTGGTGCTCAGCTGGGCCCTGGCTGACCACTGCGTCTCCGCCACGGTCAAAGCCATCTCCATGTACTGCATGAGCGCAGGCGAGCTTCTGAGGAAAGGCAAGTCCGCCCGCTGCGGCCTCTCTTTCTCCGTGGGTCGCTTCTTCCGCTGGATGGTGGACACCCGCATCTCCGTGCGCATCCACGAGTACGCGGCGATTTGTCTGACTGCGTGCATGGAAGCGCTGGTGGAGGAGATGGGTGTGAGGGTGCTCATGGCTGAGAGGGGTCATGCGGGGCCGGAGTCGGGGTCAGGATGCGCCCCGGTGAGTGCAGAGGCCCTGGAGGGGGTCGTGAACAATGACGCCGAGCTGTGGGGAGTCCTGCAGCACTATGAGCATCTCATCTGCGGGAAGAACGCCAACGGTAAAAACTGTTTTCATCTAAATACTTTTGACAGTTTTAATTTATGCTTTTTCTTGTTTGATTTCATGAGAAAGTTCACCAGGAACGTTTTTATTCCACCTCTAATTCTCTCCTCCTGAGTGCTGGTCAACTTTCCACTGAGTGGAAAAGGTGAACTGTAGCCTGCTTCTGGATACAATAGCTCCTCTTTGTGAATGAGGCTTTGATGGATTTGTTCCTAATTTGACTTGTCAGTGTAGGAAAACAACAGTGCAAACACATCTGATGAACAAAGAAAGTATTTGTCTCAGACCACAAGGAGAACTCAGTCCTGGATTAGATTTAGCTTCATTCTGATCAGTTGCAGCATTGAGTCCTTGCTTCCCATTTAAGCGGGAGGCGTGCCTGTTGACACCTCTCTGCCTCTGCCTTGTTGGCTACTCTTCTCATCATCAATTTCTTCCATTTCCTCACCCCATGCTCCTCTCCTCCTGTTGGATTGATTCCCTTTCGCCCACCTCTGTTCTGACATATCTTCCATCTCTCCAGCTGTGCATCCTGCTCCCGCTCCATTTGTTTCCTCCACCCTCGCATCCCTCCTCAATCAACCCTTTTTCTCAACCCTAGTATACTCATAGCGTTCTCTTTCCACTGTTTTGGCAGTCCAGCGTTGAGTTGATTCATGAGCTTGTGTTGGGACAATGTACCCAGCCTTTGTTTGTGGCCTACTATCAGCTCCCTGGAGCAGAGCTTTTTTACTGTAGCACAATGGCCTTTTGTTGTGTGATCATGCAGCTTAGCCCAATACAGAGGGAGAGAAAACAAATGCAACATTTCAGAGAGAAAATGAGTGGAGATGGCCAACATTTCTGGGCTGCACATAGAAGGCTCACCACTGATCTGAGGCAAGATGTTATCTAAAACTTTATCTTTTATCTTTTTTTTTGTGGAGACACAGTGTACATGTGAGGAGACAACTGCGGTGACAGTAACTGATCAGATCTGGGATCAATCAGGATTTAGCTAAAGGGATACAACACCCACAGAATGATGTTCCTTCATTTTTTACTCACCCTCATGCTGAGCAAGACTCTGGAGCACTTTTTTAATGTCTCATGCAGCTGGAGATCGAGTTTTTTTTCGTTATCTGCCAACTTTCATATAATGGGGGTCACTGGCGCTCAAAACAAAAAGGTCCATAAAAGTCCACAAAAACTTAGCAATATTCCTCCATACTGCTCATCCAATGTAATCCAAGTGTCCTGAGTGGGTAGCATCCATAATTTACCCGAAACGACATTATTTAGTATATTTTTATAGCAGTAGTACATCACACTTAGTATTTGCATGTTTTGTACGAGTTCATGACACTATAGAAGCCGCGGCAGGAGAGACTGTGCGTTCTTTCTTTCTATTAAATCAATAGCCAACCCCTCTTGTGTTTGTCCGCAGCTCAGTCGCTCTTGCCACAATGTAAACAGTGAATTTCTTCTTCTTCGCTTGCATTATCGGCAGAGTAGGCACTGAACGCCACGGCTTCCGTAGTGTCGTGAACTCTCATGAACGCGCAAATAGGAAGTGTGATGTTCTACTGTTTAGGCTATAAAAATATACTAAACGATGTCGTTTCCAGTGTATTGTGGACGCTACCCACTCAGGACTCTTGAATTACATTGGACGAGCAGTATGAAGGAATATTGACAAGTTTTTGTGGACTTTTCACAGATGCTCCTTTTTGTGTTGAGCATCAGTGAACTCCATTATATGAAAGTCGTGGATAAACGAAAAACCCCGGATCTCCGGCTGCATTTTAGAGATTGAAAAGTGCTCCAGAGTGTTGCTCAGCATGAGGGTGAGTAGAAAATGAGGGCACATCATTCTGTGGGTGTTATATCCCTTTAACAAGCTAAATTTATGCATGCACCAGATTCTGTTCAGCTTCCAGTGTTCTTTATTTACTCCATTAAGCTCACATGTGAAGTGCACCGTTGCTGTTGCCATAGTTGAGTTGGAGCCGTGTCATTGCACGATAAGTAAAAGAGCAGCTATTCCTCCAGTATTTCACCAGATGTCTGGTTGGGTTCTCACCCGGCCTATTTTGGTGAGTTCAGTCACTGGTTCTGAGACCGATCCATGTGTGTGTGAGTGTGTAATAACAACAGAGTATTCTTCTGACCACCCGAGCTTTTTATAGGACCAGGACTGGGCTGTGGAAACCACATACCCCTCTACCACCTTACCACCTGACACTCCACACCCTGAAAGTGGCTTTTAGGAGCCCCCGCTGTTGTTGCAGCCCCCGTCTCTCAACAGAAAGCAAAGCTCCGTTTTCCCCCTTTCAGAGTAAAATTTACATCTATGATCAAATCAAGCAACAATCTGATAAAACAACCCCCCTTTACTTGATTTCTCTTCATGGTTCTACGTCTTTCTCAGGGCTGACCCACATCTGGAACTCTTTAAGCCAGAAATGACTTCTACGGCTCCAATAACAAAACTAAAAAACTCACTCACTCCTTTCCCCCCTCCCTCCTCTCTCCTTGCCCTCTCGCTCAGGCTCCCTCTTATGCCCCCCCCTCCCTAATTTTTTCTGAACTGTGCCATTACGTTCACGTCCACTTCATCTTTATCTGTTTATTTCTCCTGGTCTACTGGGAGTGCATTAGAGGAACCCAGTTGCGATGTGCCAGGATCTTATTCATTACTCATGCACACACTCTATGGAGCACTTTCACATGCATGCAGACCCTGAAACCAATTTAGCCTACATCGCATGTGTCCAAATGGCTCCAAAGCACGGGTTGAACTTCACAAAAGAATCCATTTGTTATTCATTTCTCCTCTCAAGCAGACATGAGTGAGCTCTTCCTGGTATAATTTCTACTGATTGTCCTGTCGGGCACATTTAAGTGCAGAATGGTAGCTTTGCTAATGGACACTGGAAGTAGCGATGAATTTATTGATCACTGTGACTGGCACATGTCTTTTTAAATTCTGCTGTGGATGGTGGGACAATCTCCCATGTGCAGCTTCGTTTGAGTATTCATGAGAATTTTTAAAGCTGCCCTCAGGACTTTTCTGTAGTTGTTTTCTAAGGTTGTTGAATCGATCATGCAGCAGTTAGATATGCAAACTTTGTGTCTGGAGGCTCATTAGCTCAGCAACTAAGTTGTTGAAGGACAGCATTCTCTCTCAAAGTAATCTAACCGAAAGGTTAAAGGTTGGATATGGAAAATGGACAGAACAGCAACATCACGTGTGTCTAGGTTGTAGTTGCAGCAGAAAAACAACTCCAGCCGCTGAGTTGCCAGGCTCGCTGCCGATACGTCAGTGACCAGCAGCCTGCAGCATGTCCAACAAGTATTGCAGAAGAGTTTCTAACCGACAGCTAACGTTAGCCATGTTAGCAAGTGAGCTAGCTGTTTTGATGCCGTGGAAAATGCTTAAGTGGGTCCAACAAGTGTAGGCTTCACTTGAATTTACTACAGTTTTTGCTCTTCTCTGGTCCCTCCTCTTCAGAGACAGATAACGATATCTCTTGGGGTCTAAAGCAACTACTTGACTTGCCGACTTCACCATTTTTCCCAGTGGCAGTCTAGCTGTGTCGAACATACTATTGCCACACAGAGATCGTATCTGGCAACTCGCAATGGCAGCATGTATTGGTTTGTAGATGTAAATATAACGCCATTGTCGAATCCGTTAAAATTTGTTTTATATTTATTTTCAAGGAAATGCTGTACTTTCATTCTGAACCTTCCAAACGCCTCATGGAGTTTTTTTTTTTTTTAAATATAGCTTTTTATAAAAATGTTCCATATTATTCAACCTTTAAATGTAGATTTGATCAAGGACTAACACAAAGAAAGATGCAGGTTTTTTTCTGTTTTCAACTACTTAGAGGTTGTAAAAAAAAAAAAAAAAAAAAAAAAAAAGCAGCTTGTAATGGGCTTATGGTGCACTGAGAGGAACATATGATTTGCTGCTCAGTATTTCCCTAAATATGTATTTAGCCCAGAAAGAGGCGTGGGAAGAGTGGGCAGCAAGCTGCAGGGAGAGCAGCCCAGCACTGTGGTCACACAGATGGGGAAAGCAGCACTCTGAAAATATACTCCCTGTTCAACAAATGTGGAGCAGGATCAAATACAGTTTTGGAAAATGTATGAAGACATTAATATAATGGTGAAATCTGCAAATTTCTTTGGACACGAACAACAAAGTTCTATTTACCTAAACACCCATGCAGATTAATTTGGCCTCACTGAGCAAAAACAGCATTTGCAGGTCAGTTTATAAAGAGTTGAGACCATAACGCCCTTAGTAGATAATAAGGGTTAATCCGTCTCTAGACGGTACAATTTATGTTAGCGGTCGAGTGTGTGACAGCGTTATGTGCGGGTGCATGGATCGCCCCAGGCTACACACACGCGCAGTGATGGGCCATGTCTTTGTTTGCACTGGCTTCTTGTCTGGTCCCAGCTGTAAAAACACTGACCCATTAGAGTGCTGGTGCACATGTGTTTGAATGTGCTCATCTGTGGGAGCTTCCATTTGTTTTTAACGGCTAGCGGCCATCGGTGGATAACCATGAGTAATGGCTTCCCAGATATGACACCACAGATGATTTGTTGAGTTATCAAAAAGCCAACAACATAGTAACCACTGATTTTCCAGCCTTTGATGGAGGTTGTATGTTCTGTAAAGACTTCAGTCACGATTACGGCTTCCAACAATGCTCCTCCTGTTGCATTACAGCAGCATGAGTCAGGCCTCTTCAGAGTAATGGACTGATAAAGAGGAAAGAAATTAAGATGAGGATGACAGATATTCAAAGAAAAAGGTCAAGGAACATAAATGGAGGCATAGAAATAGCGACTGTTAAGTTTTAAACACGCTTCTCTTTGCATCTTGATGGTCGCTTTAACTGCTGTTGACTGCGGAGCCATAGTCGTAGTTCCTGCAGGAATCTGCCCTGCATAGTGGGTTGCAGCCCAAGAAGCTAATGCGGGAAACAGAAGGATTGGCTGGAAGATGGTTGGAATCTTGGACCAAATCAGCATATTGCCTGACAATAGTGGAGCTTTAGAGAGGCTACTGTGCATCACATTGTCTGAGTTAGAGACCCAGCTGGCTTTATCTGTCAGTGCGTTGGCTGCTTCAGGTCAGTGGTAGCTGTACAAGCAACAGCGACGTTTACAGGCTCCTTCTTAGCAATAACACAGAGACTGTCGATGTCCATCATCCATTAATGCCTTTACATATTTGTATTGGAATTTATTCACTTTTAAGCAAACATTTTTGTACAATGCCATATTTACCAAAGGGAAAGTGATCAGCTTAACACATCAAATTATGACATACAAGCCTAGATATGCTATTGACGATGTAAGGCTGAATTAAAGATATGAGTTTACCAGAGCAGATTTGGGACCATTACTTCTTCAGAAAGAAATTTATCAATGACCCAACTTTAAGCTTACCTCCTAAGTGTGAGTTGGAAGTTTGAGATTAGGGGATTAGTGGGGAAAAGCCTGCTCAAAGAACAGATTAGCAATCCCATGGCTTGATTATTAAAAGTCAATATGGTTAAAGGAAACGGCTCAAAAGTCATGTCATCACTTTTATTGATGATGAAAAGAAAAACTTTGGGATTATGCAGCATGATCACCTTTTTGAGATTTGAGAGGACTCTACATCTGGACCAAATAATTTATTCATTTATTTATAAGTTTTCTTAGGAACATTCATTTCTATTAATTTAGGATATTCTAAGATATACAGAAGGATTTCAGTATTTGTATAAAAACTGGCTACATTTAAGGGATGCACAATAACCTTTTTTAAAAAAAAAAACTGATATCGATAACTGATTAATTTCAGCTCTTATAGGCCGATACCGATAACTGATGACCAATAACACGCATACATACCTAGTCATGACATCAAAACTATCAACACGTCCGATCTTAAAAATTCCAACTTTAGGGTGAAGCTGGTGTCTAAAATAAGAGAGGAAAATGGTTTGGAAGCAGCTTGGGGTCTCTCCTGTGAAGCAGCAGCTTTCTTTGGGGTTAAAGCCAAAATTCCACAAAAGTAACTTATTGAGTTGAAATTATTTGGTCCCCCCAGTTTAGGAATCCCATCTGCACCCCTGAATACTGTATAGATGTTATCGGGGCAGGTCGTCATGATATCGGACTTATTGGAATGACGTAATTTCCTATTATTGGCCCGATCGTGCACCTGTAATATTTAGTCTAACATGGGAGGAAAAAAGCAGCTTTATACGGCTCAAAGTCGAGTAATTTCTGTTTCTGAAGTTTAAAGCCTGGATCAGGCTACACGGATTTAGCCGATTTTGGCCTGACGGAGACGTCGCAGACAGTCGCTCCCTGTCGTGCCCGATTCTGTGTTCTGTCGGATCGCAGAATGTCACGTCTTCGCTCCGTGTAGTGTGACATAATCGGCGATTGGCGATTTGGCGCCTGTGATGCTTCAAGACCACGACGAAGAAAGACTGGCATGTCGGAATTTTTTAGTTTTGTCCACCTAGTGTGACATGTTCTCCAACGTGTCCCTACATATCGACCAATAGAGGGACAGTGCGCCCCTCACTTCCACCAGAGAGACCACACAGGAGAGCCGGGACACAAACAACAATGGCGAAAAGAGGGAGAGACACAGCCGCTCTCCGGTGGAGCAGTGGAGAGATTTGTGGAGCTGTGGCATCAGTTTCAGCCTCTTTGATGTGCAGAATGGAGAGCCCGTACTACTGGCGTAGCCAGAAGAAAATATTGGGTGTACCAACAAATACTGGGTGTGCCAAATTTATTCCAACAGTGTTACACCTTCATGAACATTTAAGAGTGTATCTCTCTCGAATACATTACTTTATTAACACGAAATATCTCCACATGATGTGTGTGTTTTATCAGTAATAATCAACAGTAGTTCACAGCAGGTCCAAACATTCACGTAGGTGACATGCTCTCAATAAATCAATGACAAAGTCATAGAAAAAACACACTTTGTGTTTAAATGAAAACACAGCGAAAACACACTGTTTCCATTTCATGAGTGACCCAGTCAATTCAGAGGCTCCAAACCAAGTGACTGATTGACAGCTGCTTGTCCCGCCTCCCAGTCGTGTCATCTTTTGCAACACCATACGATGATCAGATGGTCGCTGTCTGGTGCCATTCTGTAGTGTGACCACTTGCGAGTAACAAGACACTGTCCAATTTTATGACACAATGGGTCTCATTCATGAAACATGAGCAGAGCGAATATGTGTGTAAACTGTTAGTAGACGTAAATTTACGTGAATCTTGCATTCATCAACATTTTAGTGGCTCCGATCTGTTTGTAGCTACTAACAGACTCTACACATGCTCTCAACTGTGTGTAAATTTATGATCACATATAAATAATGCTAATCCCTGTTGTAAATTACAATTATAATTCATATTGCGCTCTATTATGGACAGATTCAGTTGAAAACGCATATGCCAACATTTAGTCGGATGATTCCGGCAAAGTGCTCTAATAATTCCTGCTATGCGCTCGTCTAATAACTTTTTTTCTGTGTGCACTGATATGTTTCTTTTTATCTCGGGCATGGGGACAGCAGAGACCGCATTAACTGCGTCTGTTAGTCCTTCCAGGCTTTTGATTTGCCTGTCCCTGTTTCACCACTGCTAATTGTTGAATTGATTAAAATTAAATGTTTTTTTGTTTTTTTTTTTTTTTTTAACTCAACTTCACTCAAAATAAGCTCTATCTCTGCTTCAGGGAAGTCCTTTTTTCACTCACTCTCTCTCTCTCTCTCTCTGCTTTGCGACTGACAGGTAAGCCGGAGGTGTCAATCTGCACCTCCTTTTATGGAGCTCATTGCTGATTCATGGGCGGAGATTTATGCAAACAACTGATTACCGGGGGCGTGCTGTCAATTTACCATCGTTTGGCATTCATGATCTACAGACGAGTTTACGATCAAATCTGAGTTTCCCAAACGTGTTCCTGAATCCAGAGTAAGTTTTAGTGGAGTAGGACTTTACGAGTAAATCTGTTCGTAAATTTACTAACGTTTCATGAATGAGACCCAATGTCTGTTAATCTGACATAGCAACCGTCGTGAACGATGAAAAAAATTGTGTAGCCTGATCTTGGCTTTAACTGTTGTTTTGAGGAATTATTTTCTTTTTGATATATGCAGATATTACAGTCGATAACTTGACAAATATCTTGCTTAAGCTCAAGACAGTAATTCAGTCTTATGGACATTCAGATGCAGGATGTCTTAGATGGAATTTTAATGAGCATGTTTTTCTTTTTCTAGCTTGAAAGAATAATTACAAAGAAAGATGTTATCAACATATCTGATAATTAGATTTTTGATTAGATTGACCTTGCAGATTAGCAGCATCTTTTGTTCATCTTATTCATGCAGTTTGTAGGTGTAGATGAGACAAAAAGGGCAGAGTGAGTGGGATGACAACAGCTACATTAATTGCATAATATTTACTTTAATGAGTACGATGGAGACTAAGGTGGAAAAGAAAGTGTTGTCTAACTTTATGACCTTTAAGAGAGAACAAAGTTGATGAAAAGAACAAGAGGACACAAAAACTTCAGTAACTTACATCAGATAATACAGCAAGTATTTAATGTCTTCCTGATTTACGTGCCAAGCTTCCAGTTTTAATTTCTAATAAGCATCCACTCATCGGTTTCTCAGCATTTGTGCTCCAGCAAAGCTGAATCCAGGCTTTCTAGTTAATGTAGAAGCATTTTGTGGGTGATTTGGTAGTAATATTTAATTACATACTAACGGATCAGATGGGATGACTGGGGGAGCGTGGGGAGAGAGGCATCAGGGAGTGGGTAGCTTAAGTGGAAACAGATTTGTCTAACCAGGGATTGGATTTAATTGCCTCTTGCTGCGCTCTTTGGCGAAATGCGTTTGAGTCGAACTGACCTAGCCAGGTCAGTCAGAGCCAAATCTCTGCAGCAGAGGAAGAGTTTGTGTCTGTGTGCAGGATCGCTCCAGTGAATGCAAGTGTGTGTGCCAAAGGAAGGGCTGTGATCACTTTAGCCAGCACTGGAGAAAAAAAAAAAAGACACTGCTTCTTTTGGATGCTCTTCAGCCAAGCTAGGAAAGTGTTTTTTTTTTTTTTTTCCTCCTTTCAAGTCTAAACTTGTTTTTATGAGCGGGCTGAAATAGGGAGCTTTTTGTGATGCTCTCAGTGACCTCTTTGTCCACCAGAGTGAGAAAGCAGTGCGAGGAGGCTGAATGGCTCAGTTCAGATATGATGTGGAGGAAAAACAAACACACTTGTTTGTAGACCCACTGTTGTGAATATACATTTTCTCTCCTTGATTATTATTTCAGCCTTATGTTCACTCAGATACTTTAACTGTTGCATTATAAATCACCTTAATATGACATGATCCTGCTCAGAATTTATTAGATCTACTTAGTTGTACAAAACAAAGCAGAAGAACAGAAACTTGTACTGTGGTGTACAAAGAAAAGAGGAAAATTGTTTTTCTTTTTGATGGGAACAGGTTGTGACCTGAAACAGGACAAGTTAAGCAGATGCTTCATCACATCCTGTTATGGACTTCAATTCCTGCTTCTTTATTCTAAAGTCCCTTTATATGAATGAAATCGTATCGATAAAAATAATTTAATACCAGCTCCCTACTAGAGCTGGTATTAACAACACGCTTTTCTCCCGATTTGATCTTCTTTTTGTTTTTATTTTACAATGTTTTTGGTGAAGAGTTGATTTACATTGTAATTCTTTGGTTTTGCAGATTTTTGTGATTTTTAGTTTGCTTTCTTAACACCAAAACAAGTTGCTCACCATTCTCCGCCTCTTGTTTAAATATTTCTTGAAGTGGATGTACACTTTTGTTACTAGATAGTTAAAGAAAGAAGCGGGAATTTTTTCCCCACCCAGACTAACCTAAATCTTTTGAATTTGGGTTAAAATATAATGGAAATTTTTTTTTTTTAATCTTTTTTAAAAACTGTGAAGCAAAAGTCGCGATATTTGGGTTTTAAAATTTTTTTTTTCTTACACCCCTACTCCTTAAGACCTTTACACACCTATTGCAAATATTTTGCCGAAAAATTCTGCAGCAGTTGTTTTAATTGAACTAATGTCACGTCAATGCGAACGTTCAAATCAGTGATGGAATTCCATTTAGTGATTTTTTTTTTTTTTTTTTTGCGTTGTTTATTTTTTTTTAACTGAAGTCGATTTTCTTAGTATTCACATCTGAGAGATACACAATTGACCAATCAGAGAAGGTGCATTGACAGCGTGACCAGAGCCTGTTGCAATTTGTTGAAAAAAAAGTGTCCTTTGTCACTGCTACTTTGTATCATCATGGCCGAGTGTGTTATCGTGTTTGTGTCACAGCTCTTGTCTGACAAGCGAGAAAAGAAATTACAGCTGAAATCGCTGTGTTTCCACTACAGCCATTCTTTATTGCAGGTGTCATTTTAAAAATCCAAATTTGGCATTTTCTCTGTGAGAAAAGCCGTTTTTCAGCATGCAGAAGTTTAGCTTGCAGCCCCGCCTCCCCGAATTATTCTCAATTTTGTACGTTTATCTGCATTGGTCCTGGTGAGAAAAGGCCTTTACTGTGTCAGATGAGCTCCAGATTCACTCACTTCACAGACATCTCACTTCACACAAGACCAAGAATTTTTACCTTGGATGATATTTGAAAGAAGTTTCACAAACTTGCGGGTTGTTCAGTGTGCCAGGTCGGGTCCATAATGACAGCTGAGCAACTGTAAGTCATCTGCCTGTCAGAAGTAGGCCACTCCAGCCTTTGCCATTTTTTCCTGAATATTTTTGCTTTGATGCTGTCATGTCTCTGGGCTCTGACAGTGATGCTATCGCTGCTTTCTGGAAGCTCTCTGCAGCGTGTGTGTGTGTGTGTGTTTGTGTTTTCCATGTGTGACAGTATGGCTGTTTGAGGGCAGAATCTCTAACAATTAACACAATCAGAGTGACGAGCGGAGACTTGGACTGTCTGGTCCTTTTTGACTCAACACAAGGAAACACAGTTGTGTTTGCAAGAAAAGTACAAAAAGAGGGAGTTCTGCTCTTGTGGCAGACATAAACACATTACTTTTATAAAACAGGGTAATGACTCGATGTCTTGTTCGGGGTCTTCCACCACGTCCCCGTCAGCTGTCTCGTTTTTGTTCGTCAAACAGTGGAATGTGTTTGTGCACCGAGCCTGCAGCTTCGTCACAACAACATGTACGTAAACACTGAGGCTCAGCAGCTTGTTTAAACCACTTATGCCCACATCACAGGGCACATCGCCCCTCGCTGGTTGCCAGACTGCTGCGGGTTCAAGTCAATTAAAATTATTATGATGTGAATGTTTCCCCTGTTAGATCCTGTCCAACCTGGTCATCTATAAATTGGCCTCACCATGCTCCCTCGACCTTATTTTGACTTGCTGCATTGTTTCGGTAGTTTACTTTTTTACCCAAACTGATTGCAATCTCATTCTGGTCCACACCCTCAGAACTTTGTCTGCTCGTGTCTTTTATTTTTTTTTTCCTTCTTCAGTAAACTGTTCTCCTTTTTCTCCCCCCTTACTACTTGCCAACACACACACACACCTCTTGTGTATATTTCAATTGTATACTTCAGAAGTGGTCTTTTCCATCTGCAGCCCTGCAAGCGGTGCCATCTCCTAAAAACATCACCTGTCGGGTCAGGGTCATCCATAAAAGCATGCGGTGATTAAAAGAGCCACAGTGGCTCACGCAGCATATTTGGAGTTAAACCATGTAGAGTAAAGCTTCCTGGAATTCCCTTGTGGTTAGTGGAGGGAAGGAGCACATTTAGACGGCCATTTGGAGAACACATGTGGGCACAGGAAAACAGAGTCAGTCAAGACAGGACACACTCTGCCAATCTTTAGCTGCTTTCTGTCCACAGTATCGGTGCTGCATGTCCACCACATGTGGACTCCTTCCTGGAACTAAAATAAACAGTTCAGCTGCCAGACGTAACCAGATAAAAAAAACAACAAAAAGCCCAACCTGTACTTTTGGGGAAAGTTGACAACAAAACACTCTTGACAAGATGGAGGCATGACTTTAAGAATCGTGGTCATAAATCTGACAGTGAGGTGTACTTTAGGAGAGGAGTTATCGGGTTGGGCTGTCATGTCTTTCCATGGTACTTCAGAGAGTTTTTGTTCCACATAAATTGGGCTGCACGATTCTGGGGAAAAATGTGAATCAGGATCTTTTTGCTTATAATTGAGATCACGATTCTCTGGCACATGATGAAGGATACAAGGGCGGTGGTTACATGGTGTTTTTTAAAGACACACAACGTAACTTTTAGACCTTAAAAATCTGTGTTTCTGACTCGTTTTGATGTCACACCAACATTCATTATGCGCATTTTCGAGCTGTCAGTGCCCAGAGGCGTCCTGGGGCTCAGAAACAGCACTATGTAAGATTCCCATCCGGGACGCGACCGTGACGTTGCAGCCAACTATTGGTTGCAGCACCGCGTCACTCACTAGCAACCGGATGTAAACCAGGGATCAACATCGCGGGTGTTTTGGATGCGCATCATGTCGAATTCGGTAAAGAAACGCAAGGAAACATTACCGGAGGAAGAGAGGAAAAGAAACAGAGGAAGGGACAGAACAAGAGTCAAGATAAGACTGTCTTTTACTGGCTGGAGTGAGCTTACAGTACAGGTACGAACAAGATGGATGCTAGTTAAGCCGCCGATAGGGGGCGCGTCACTTAGAAAACTGCTGAAAGTTCCGTTGTGTGTCTTTAATTCGGAATTGATTATTCCAAATTGAATAATTCGGAATTAAATTATTCTCCTTTATGTTTGCATGGAAATAATAATTCCAAATTAAGGTTTACATGGAAAACACATTTATGTAATTCTGCTTTGGATATGGGGGAGTGTTCTGATTGGACAGGGGGCAGACGTGACATATTTACGTCCATTCTGTTTATGTCTACCCGGAAGATGCCAGTTCATGCTACTTTTTGTTTCGACTATGACATGAAACCACATAATAAAACAGATTTTCACTGTATTTTGATCATAGTTTTGTAGCAACAGCTTAACACTAACATAATATTTAATTTCGGCCGGTTGGCCTAAGTCCAGTGCTTGTTTCACATGCCCTTTGACATATAAGAGGAAAGGGAAGGAGATGCTCAGAAGCGAGTTAAGTTAGACCGGATTAAAAGGTTACATGTGGAACAAGTGATTTTATTCAGAATAAAAGAGGAATAAACCAACTAGGGATGCACGAAATAATTGGCCCCCTATCAGTATCGGCATATATTGGCCTTAAAACTGAGTATCGGACATCGGCCACCCCACTGATATTTAACCGATCAGCCTGCTGTTTCTTAAGTCTAAAAAAACCAAAAAAACTTCTTCAAAAACTTCTTTTTTACAGACTTTAAAACTTCTAAAGACTAAGGGTGGGAAAAAATATCGATACACTGAAATATTGCTATATTTTCATATGCTGATATCATATTGACATTTAAAAACGCAGTATCTGTCTATTTTATTGAAGAAATCTCGTGATATTTCATAGTTCTTTTATGAAATCTCGTCAGAATTCATGAAATCTTGTGAGATTTTGTAAGTAAAGTATATCGATACTTGTTTTTAAATTTCGATTTGATATTGGCATATGAAAATATTACGATGTTCAGTGTATTGATATTTTTCTCTCCCCTATTTTTCAAAGTGTCGGAAACGAATAACAAAACTGCTATTTGAAATGACTGCTTATTTTTTTCAGCTTTAATATCGGTATCAATATCAGTTATCGGCCACATGAGTTTTAAAATATCGGCGTATCGGATATTGGCCAAAATTCCAATATCGTGCATCCCTAAAACCAAACCACTTAGTTCGGAATTCAATTTTATTCGAAATTATCGTTTTCACTCGGAATTAAGGGTTTACATGGTCTTCCTAAAGTGCAATTAACTTTTATTCTGAATTAAAGAGGAATTAAAACTCTCATGTTAACGCGGTCAATGAAAAGTAATTTTACAACTCTTAATATAAAAAAAAATCACTTCAAATAAATGTATAAAAAGAAACAGTGTAGTTGTAACAAATGTTAAATAGAAACATTACATTTGTAATATATATATATATTAAAAAAATCTGTAAACTATGCCAAGTGAGGGTATCGGCCAACGCACCTGATGTATCGGCCGATGTCGATACCAGCAACAAACACAAATATCGGCCAGCTGATGTATCAGCCTCCTTAATATGCGTTTCCTTTGAAACTGCTGAGGATTGCGTTTGTGTTTGTCTTTAAGACTTTGTTGCCTCTGCAGTCTCTGACCTGAACATCTCCGTCTGCATGTGCATATGTCTCTCTGGGTGTGATCCAGCTAATTTGGGTTATATCTGTGCTGCGTCCAAGTGAGATTGTAATGGAATGTGTTCTGTGAATTAGTGGCTTCTGTCTATTCAGTCACATCTGTTCTGTCTCTCTCTCGTTCTGGCTGTGCTCTCTCTGTCTATCTGTACTGTGTTGGCCATCTGTGTGTCACTAGATGGTCACAGACAGTCCTGGACATAATACGCCCCAGCAGTGGTCGCCAAGTTTCCTCTCCAACGCTGATATAATCTGCCTGTTGAGCTTTAAATGGTTGAGGGAGAAGATAGAGGAAGGAATAGTGTGGTGTGTGGTGGAATTTCACACCAGTGAATGGATGCTTTGTTCAGTGATGCTCAGAGAAATGGAACTTTTTCTTAATTTTATGTATATATGTGTGAAGAGGATGCTTCCATCCAGGAGAGGGTGGCTTTGGTTTATTGGTTCCCACTGGAGCTGATACATGTGCGTTGCACATGTAGCATGTATATGTGCTGATCCAGCGTGCAAGTATGTGGACATGGTGGTCTGATTAACCAGATGTTACTATTAGGGAAGCACGATATAATCGGCCTCTTGTATAGCCTGTATCAGCCTTAAAACTGGGTATCGGCGGCCACCCCACCGATATTTAACCGATACTTAACTGATCAGCCCGCTGTTTCTGAAGTCTAAAAAAAACAAAAAAAAAAAACCTTTTTCCTCTTCTTCTTCTTCAAAAACCTCTTTTTTGCAGACTTTAAACTTCTAAAGACTAAGGGTGGGAAAAAGTATTGATACACTGAAATATCGCAATATTTTCATATGCTGATATCATATTGACATTTAAAAATGTGGTATCAATCTATTTTACTAATGAAATCTCGCTATATTTCATTGTTCTGTTCCGAAATCTTGCGAGAATTCACAAAAATTTCGCGATATTTTCATATGCTGCTATCATATTGACATTTAAAAACATGGTATCGATCTATTTTACCAATGAAATCTTGCGATATTTCATTCTGTTACAAAATCTCATGAGAATTCAGAAAATATTGTGAGATTTTGTAACAGAACAATAAAATCTTTTTGTAAGTAAAATGAATTGATATCACATTTTTAAATATCAATTTGATTTTAGCATATGAAAATATCAGGATATTTCAGTGTATCAGTATTTTTTTCCCGCCCCCTATTTTTCAAAGTAATTAAACTTTTATGAGCTATTTTTGTTGTTATCATTATATTTGTCCACACAAATGCAGTTTTAGTAGTACCAGGCGTTAAAATGACCAATTAAAATGACATTTTAAACAGTTTTGGACCCCAGAAAGAATAGCAGCTACTTTGTGGAGGCTAATGGGGATCCTAATAAAGAATAAACAGCACACCCTTCAAAGTTCTCACCTACTTTCTACTATAATGAGCTTAATACCATCATGTTCATCAGTTTATTAAACACAGCTTATATTAACTGACATGTAAACCCAACAGGATTATTATGTTAGACGTATACATTTGTCAGCGTGCACGTGCCTCGTAAGTGACTCATATTGGTTCTGTTTAACAAGCATTCTCTTTATTTCCATGTGCTTTACGTTAGGTTGGAGTCCATATACTGTACATACATGTGTCTACGTGTCGATGCCTGGCCTTTTGGTGCTTCTGTTAAAAGTTGTTGTAAAGGAACTCTCAAAGGCAGCTTGACAGTAGTTAAACTGTAATGGAAGACCCAGCAATGGCAGAGGTCAAGAAGTAGGAAGTTGTTGAGTTGGAAAAAAATGCACAAACAATAAAATGCTCTGTCAGTAGCTAGCTGTCTCCTTTTGGACGGAAACATCACCAGTGAAGTCTCCTTTTGTAAGAACCATTTTAGCATTCCAGTTAAGTGCAAAGAAAGAGATTGTGTGCCTGTGTGGTTGAATCTTCGCAAGAAACTTCAAGTTTTCAATGGGGATGGAATCAGCTGAAGATTAGTGCATCATAAAACATGCAACACACAACCAGCCAGTCAGTTGAGACCCCGCCAAAGTGCAAAGTGTGAGCAGCTTGAACTCATCCAAGTGGTTTAACACAAACACTTCAACAAAATCCTGTTGTTTCCTCATGCTTAGAGCTTTAGTTTTGAGATGAAGTTTGCAGACAGAATCAAAAGTACAGACGATAATCTGATGTCTGGGAAGCATTGGAGGACAAATGTTTGGCAACTGAGAAGCATGTGTAGACATCTCCCCCCTGCAAGGAGGAGATGTCTCGGTGATTGTAAGTTACTCTGATAACACTCTGGCTCTATCCTGCTGCCTGAATAGACAAAGATAACAACAAGAACATGCTTTAACACTTGCACTCAAAAAAGAAATGAAAAACACTTGTGATAGAGGCACACACTGATAAGTGGCAGTTTTTTTTCCTGGTTGGGAATTTGCTAACTTCATGGATATCTGTGTGTTGCAGAAAGGAAGCCTAGATTATGCACAGACATCATGTGGAATGGACACCAAACATCTCCAGGCCCAAATTTTAGTCTTGTCTTTACCCGTGAAAACCTCCTCAGAACTCTATGGTATCTCTCTCTTTCCTCCCTTACTGTTCTTACTTCACAGACATCAGCTGCTCCCAGTGTTACACACAGGAGTCTTGAAATGTCATTATCATATCCTTCAGGGAAGCTACAAAGAAGCCAGTCACGCGGTACTTTGTACATGTGTTTGTAAGTAAATGACTGATAAATCTCTTTGAAGCTTCACTTAAGTCACATTATGACCTTTTACAATGCTGTTTAGTTAATCATTTGCCAAGCAGAGAAGCAATGTTTTAAATTGGATAATGATTTTTGTAAATAGTCTGTTATTGGTATCTTTTTAGGGCTGATGTATTCAGTGTAGCAGAGAGAGGAAGTATGGGAAATGCATGAGTGCGAGACGAGCACAGAGGGGAGAAAAAAACCAGAGGAGGAGATGAACCTGCCTTGTGGTTCTTGGCTCTTGGGTACTGCTGTTCTGAAGACCATAATTTCCCTTTGACCAACTTGTATTTGCAGCTCCAGCAAAGTGAGATCAGCAGTCAGACGAGCACGGTAAGGTCAAGGACATGTCTTGACTGGTGCATTTCTGCCAGCAACTCTCCAGCATTTTGTTTCCCTCTTTTTGGGTTATTTTCCTTTTAGTTTTGCAAATAAGGAAGGTGATTTTAGAGCCACCAAAGTAGGAAAAATGAATCAGGAACAGACTTAGACTCATCTCCCTCCTGTCTCCTATATTCTGAACTTTTCATTCCATATTTTCCTGCTCCTTTTTGACTGTTTCAACAGTCCCCCTCCATCTGCCTTGCCTGGTCCCTGCTGGCCAAAGATCAGCCAGAGACTTCCTGTGCAGACCTGCTGCTGCAGTCAGGCTCCTGGGAACCTTACGCTCAGAGACGACGGCTGTGGAGGGCAAGGTCATATCCAAGAGGCTTGATTTTTGATATGTGCTGTAATCTCTGGCGAGGTATTGGATCGTTGGGATTAGAGTTGGTGGGCTCACTGGCTTTCTCCCTCTTGAAATCCCATCACCGTCCCATTGTAGAATTACTTTTCTTCACATGACGTCCCCGGCTTGTTCCCATCATCACTGTTGTGCAAGCTATTTTCTTCACATGTTTCTCTCATGAGGCAAAAGGTAAAATGGAGCTAATTATCACTCTGCTGTTTGTTAAAGCCCTTCTGAGACTTCAGGGGCTGAAACTGGAGCTTAGTTGTCAAAAGTTGGGAAAGGATGTATGTGTGTATCCTGTTGCTTTGGGTAGTCCAAACCCCAACCCTGAACACTTGGCAATCAGTTGAATGAAACGTCTCTTGAGCCTCTCCTCCTGTCTGTCTCGTCATTTGTGGTTATGGGGGGTTCCCAAACGGGCAAACCAGGGTTGTTGTTTGGTTTGGAACGGAACAGGAAGTGTAAGAAAAAAAGAGCTGAGTGAGAATTAAAAAAAAGAAAAAGAAAGATGAAATGTGTTACAGAATGGAGATTTTGCTGATTTAAAACTTGCCAAACAAGATACAGAAGAAAAGCAGGAGGTGGCAGCTGATGATGAAGATGGGCAGGGCCCCGCACACATGCTCGGCTGTCATCATCACACCCAGACAGGCTCTACAGTGGGAAAAAGAAAATGAAAACAGATTTGTCGCTGTTTGTTTGCATAGGAATTGTGTCAGAGCATGTGCAAGAATAGCCCTCTCTCCCAGTAGGGTTACACAAACATTCCTCTGAAACGCTCACACACCTACACACTCCCCCTCTTCTGAAGTGTCTCTGGCTGCTGGGCAGTCTGAGCTTGCTGGTAAGGGTAGAGGGGTTTGTGTGTTTTAGTGTGTGTGGTCAGGATGTGGCTAGCACCTCTCACTAGTCATGATTTACTAACAATACCACGGTGGTTAGAGTCTGGCACTCAGCACATACTACAGCTCTGAGTGGCTTTACTGTACAACAGTCTGGAAACTTTTTCCATCACCATTTTGTTCACGTTGTTACATTCAGTGTCTGCGTGTCATTCATGATGATTTATCATTTGTTTCCTGCCAGGCAACGTTTTATTAATTTCTGAAAAGGGCTGATAATGTTGAGTGTGTGTGTGCCAGAGTGAGTTTCTGTGTTTGTGTGTGTTAGAAATTGCTAAAGGTCTGTCGGCTATTATTTCACCATTGTGGCTTTGGTTAGCACCGTGGGAATGTAAGTTGAAGTGGCCGAATCTTCGGCTCTATTCAGGAAGAAATGCATTAACTCACATGCACGCACACATGAACACCATGCACTCAAAGGTTGAATTGCCCTTGGCATTTACTTTGTTTGCTCTTCTTATAATGTTGTCTGTTAAAGTGCTCTGCTTTTATAGTTAAATGAAAAGTGATGTAATGAAAGAAGGCAGAGTTTGAGAACTGCTTCTGTTTTTCTCTTGAGGTGATATCTCCCATGTCTGCGATTCTTTTCTTTTTTTTTTCCCCATCTGCTGTTCTTTTAGGAGAGAGCTTCAGTGGGTGGTCCACAGAGACCTGTGGAACAGAAGCCTCTTATGACCTTTGTAATACACCAATGTGCACACATAGTGGAGCAATCATGGACAGACACATTAAAACCGTCTGGAGAGATTAAACCTGTCAGATGCGGCAGAAATGACCTTATAAAGTATTTAAATGACACGTAGAGTCAAGCTTGTCTCCAGCACAGCACCTGCAAAGGCAACAGCTGGGAACACACACCCACCAGCAACAAACATTGGCCATGTACACACACATTCTCACCTCCTGCAACTTTATTTGTGTTGCTGTTGAGCTTGTGGTGGAGGAATGTTGGAGCAGGTGCCCCTTGTTGAGACGAAGAGGCAAACACTCCCCATACCAGGGATGCAAACTGGTTATTTTACAGTTCAGACACAGTTTGAGGTGTGTGTGTTAGAGGCACAATATTAAAGTAGCAATGACTTCTGCATGCAAGTGTGGGTAAAATGCAGAGCTGTAAAACAGAGGGATCTTGATAAGATGTGCAGCTGTGGAGAATAATTCAGAGGAAATCTGAAATCAGAGTGTGTCTTAAACAGGAATAAGCAAAGAAACACTTCATTTAGTTTAAAGTGAAAGACCGATGTGGCATGCAAGAACACACGATCCAACAGACATTCAGGGTTGCTAATTTGGAGGAAAATTATTAAAGAGAGACCGATACATTGGCTGGCCGATATTTGCATTTTTTTGCTGGTATCGGCATCGACCAATATGTCGGGTATGTTGGCATAATTTACAGACAGGCATCTATATAGGCAGCAGTTTCTTTTTTTTTAAAATATAAAGTACAAGTTTATTTTATAAACTTATAAACTACATTCATAGTTTATTTGAATAGGGACGGATACAAGAACATAGATAAACTTAAAAAGTCATCTGATGTATGCATCATGTTGTTTTTAGCCAAGGCTAATTACAACACTAGTCCCTAGTAGAGCTTTTGTTTAAAAAAAAAGGGTAATACAGATTAGCATTATCAAGAAAGCTTAAAATAAGAATACAGATAAACATTAAAAATTAAGGAAGTAAAATGGGATTAAAAAATGAAAATAGAATAAGACAGCAAGAACATAATCTAAGCATTATTTAGGCATTTGAAAATCAATTTCATTGTGTGTAGGGAAATAAAATTAGAAAAACTTAGGATGTTATGTTTTTTATCTTAAGAGTTTTCAAAATTAGTTTTCATTGTGTCCATTATATTATTTTTAGGGTCAAGTGCAGTATCGGCCCCAAATATTGGGAGGTTGTATCAGCCATCAGCTGTGGCTGATGAGAAGATGTCGGTATCTGTCGATCCCTAATGATGATTATGGTGCAATAATAAAAAAAAGTCTGTGTTTACTTCTGTTTGTTTATTGTGAGCAGATTAACACAAAGAAGGATCATAGATCCCTCTTTAAACACTTTTGAGACCATGAAAGGAGAATGTGATAAAGAAAATATCAAAAACAAGAAAAACTTAAGACAAGACTTGTTTTTCCTTATAAAATCTCCTCTCTTTCATTTTATAGCAACTGTTTAAAGCAGATCTATTCACCAATCCCTGCTCTGGAACCATATTAATTGAGGTATCTTCTGCAGACACAGTAAGGCTCTGTTTAACTTTTGAAACGCTGGCCACCACATGAACTTGTTAGCTCATGGACATAGAAGAGGGTCGCCTGAATGTGCGTCTTTGTGCGCTTAAGTGCCGTTTTGGGGGTCAAGAGATGCCATAATTGCATAAGAGGATGTTCCTTTTAGCAGAATTCTTTTCAGATATTGGTACTCCATCTGTGTTCAGTGTTTGTGGGGGGTGTGTAAGGGTCAGGGGTGAGCTGTAAACCCTTGTGGGTGTCAGATGGGCCCTACAGCCACTTGAATGAGGTGACTGGTATAGTTAAAGGTATTTTACTG
Source organism: Atherinomorus stipes (assembly GCA_023101725.1). NCBI lineage: Eukaryota > Metazoa > Chordata > Actinopteri > Atheriniformes > Atherinidae > Atherinomorus > Atherinomorus stipes. Next base: position 160,885 of record JALJCO010002818.1, read on the forward strand.
CCTCCTGCTAAAGAGGTGGACCTCTTGACACACCCTCCAGGTCCCTAACACACCCAGGTCACGCAGGCTGTCGGAGTATTTAGAGCCGTGATGTGTTATCATGCTGCAGTCTTGAAGAATGACACATGATTTGTGCTTTTGATGACACGTCAGGGCTCAGCGATTACCATATTTCGGCCTGTTCTGATTCGTGTGTGGCCAGGCAGCAGAATTTATCAGGATGAGATTTTGTGTCTGAGGTTGGGTGGTCCATTGATTTATTTCTAGCGTGTGACTTTAACTCATGTTCCATCAGTGACATTGATTTCTTGACTAATTGCATGAGGTGCTCTACCCACTCTTTAACATTCAGTTTTATGACCATTAGGCCTATCGAACTTTTCTTTAGTCTCCCGCAGTGAGGACAGTTGTTGTCAACAATGGCTTCCACAAAAGCCGAGTCAGACAGATGTGAGAGGACCAGCCCTTTTTATTACTGCTCACAAAGTACTACGCACCTTTAAAAGAAGAAAAGAAAAGTAGAAAGCCCTGCTCCATTCACTCTGCTGCTGCAAAATGATGCTGAGTTGCAATAATGCAACTATTTATCTTTCTCTCTACTGGTTATAATGGGATTGTATGGATGTTCAGGTTATTCTTTCTTAATGCAGGTTTAATTGGAATGTGATGGTAACAGGAAGGTTAATGCAACTCTGCTCCACAAATAGAGACAATATAGTTTCCATTTTGTGTGAAGCTGACTGTGCAGGTTTTATCACTTACAGAGGATGCAGACAGAAATGGAAAGTAAATAAGTGCATTTAGATACTAGTAGTTGTACTTTGAGAACATCCTTTTTATGCTGTTACTGTACATACTTCCAGACATTAATCAAACATATGTTGCATGTCACTGCAAGCATCTACCAATACATACATGTAATTATTTAATGAATTATGTTGCAAGTAACATTTATTTTGTGTAAAACTGAGTCCAAATGTTATTTTAAGTGAGGAAGAGAAGGAGCAAAGGTTCATTTGAAGTAAAAGGAGAGTGACAGAAAGTGTGAGTGGATCGCTAATCCTAATCCTAATCTATCCAACACCACCCTGATTTTTTTTCCCCACTTTGACTCACTGTTCTCCGTCATAATTTTGTTCTCTACCCAGCCCAACCCGGAATGTTAATCAGCAGAAAGCTGCTTTAGATTTACAAGGGGGAAGTTGGATCCAGTCCTTTGAAACATCAGACTTTTTAGTCCTGTCAAAACCACTAGTTGGACTGGGAGAACTGTGCAAAAGCAGATTGTTTTTCTTCTTTTTTTTTTGTCTTGAGCAGAGAAGCTAGGATTTGTTGATGTGAGTTAATATCCCTGAGCTTTCATGAACAGAATCTGTGACCGTCTGTTGACACGGTTCTAATGGGAAGGACGTTGCATAACGCTGTCTGATTAGGACCAATGTGTGCAAAGAAAAACTGAGGGAGGCAGGATTAGAAAGTCTTTCTGGGAAGCAATCTGTGAATCACAGTAATCTGTGAAGTGCTTTTTATAGATGCTAGTTAGTCAGGGATTGAAGCGATAATTAAACAATCTGACATCAGACTGAGGTGTTTAATGCTGACGTTATTTCACTTTTAATGTTTATTTAAGGATGTTGATCAGTGGCCGATGGTTGCGTTGCTTTTAAATGTGAGAAATGGGTGTGCAAGTCTTTCAGAAAACAGATGAGACATGTTGGGAAACTCCATGATGTAAACTTGTGTGAATGAATGACCAGTGAATTTGTTCTGCCAGCCTCCCAAACATGTGTGGTTTCTTGCATCCATCACAGTACATACTGAAACATCAGAAGCGTTTGCAGGCATCGGATCCAAACAACCAGCTGTTCACTGGCTCTTACTTTGTTCAGTTGTCTTGTAGAAGAAGAAAAAAATACCTGAAATTTTTCTGTGTGTGTGTGTTGCTGTGAACTGAGTCATTTTCGAGTTCAGCCTCAGACGTTCCTCAATGGCCATGTTGTCTGCCGTCCCGACTGACTGGCTCTCTGTTCTCAGACTGGCTTCCAGGGGAGGGAAAACGAGCTGATCACACAGACAGAAAGAGAGCAATTAATGTGAACAAACACACACATATAAATGCACACATGCACTTTATACTTCTTTGCCCAGCCTGCTGCCCTGTAGTGTTATTTGTTAAGAGCTGAACAGAGGGTAGTTTGTTCCTTAAAGGGAGGTTCGTTGGTTTGTTGTTGCAGCTACATCGGCCTGCCCTCGATCTGTTCCAGTCACTAGTGTGGATCGGTAAAGCGACGAGCACCAGAGTTGTTCTCTAAAATCAACATTAGTGCATTTTGTTTTCACCATCCTTTCTTCTGCTGGCAGTGTTTGGGATGGTGACATCATCTCTCAATAGTAAAAGTGGATTTCATTATGAGAGGGTGGATTCGAGGTCACATGTTTATGTGGATATGTTACTGCAGTGTGTGTGTGTGTGTGTGTAATAACCATCATCCTGTGTCATTAGAGGAACAAAACTAGCCTCCACTTACATTATAGTGTATTTCCAGCCGTGGTACTGTACAATAAGCAATAAGCCATGGGACTATAAAACTAGACATTCAGTGACAGAGCTATACTGTCCCATTCCTCCACACTATGCGGCAGCACATATGGAAACAGGGATTCTTGAATGAGACTAGATAGCCACAGGCACCACAGTTAGCCTGGAATGTAAAATACAAAACATGATTAGAGAGAGAAAGCGAGAGCGGATAAGCAGAGAAAGCTGAAGTCATGTTTAGGATTAGGGCTAGATGTGGAGAGCTTATGGTGATATTTTTCTGGGCTGTGGGAAACCAAAACCTGGCCCCCTGAATCCTACGGCTCCTAATCTGAGTGTGTTTGTGTGAGGGTGGTGGGTAGGTATGTTATTGCAGACCACATTTACAGCCCCTCAGTCATATTCTTGCACTATAGGAACTTCTTAAAGTGGTTCATGTTCTTGAGGTTGAGTGTCTCGGACATGGTACAGCTTTTTTTCATCATGCTGGACTTCCTATAAACGTGAAATATTTGGGAACTCATGTTTTTAATAAAGGCTTTTTAAATTGCTCAGGGTTTATTAAGATTTGTTTTAATAAGAACAGATGGCAAACACTTAAAGTGAGATTCAGTTCTAAACTGTGGGATTTTTGGATAGACCGTTATTGCAGTGGTTCCCAACCTGTTTTCCTTGAAGACCCTTAATGCAAGCAAAAAGCCATGGGACCCCTTTGCTGAAACCATCCTTGGTTTATATTTTCATTTGCTAACTTCTCACCACAGATGATGCATTCTGGCGGATTCCTGTCCTGTTCCCTGATAAAACAGTGATGTAACCAACCAAAATTATAATAAAAAACCCTGATCACTCATACATCTCAACTCATCTCTGTGTGGGCGTGATCCCACAGTGAAACTTGTAGCAGTTTTTTTTTCAGTGACGTGCCCCCTATCGATGGCTAAATTCGAATTCATCTTCATCGTACCTATACTGTGAATCACTCCAGTCTTAGCTTGACTCTTGTTCTGTCCCTTCCTCTCTTTCTCCAGAAATGTTTCCTTGCGTTTGCTGAATCCGACATGATGCGCGTTCAAAACACCCGCTGTGTTCATATCTGGTTCATATCCTGTTAGTAAGTGATGCATTGCGCAACCAATAGTCAGTTGCAACATCACGGCTGCATCCCAGATAGAAAAGTTACATTGTTCAGGTTCTGAGCCTCGGGACGCTTCTAGGCAGTGACAGTTCGAAAATGTGCATAATGAATGTTGGTGTGCCTTCAAAACGAGTCAGAAATGCATATTTTTAAGGTCTAAAAGTTGCGTTGTAGGTCTTTAATTTAATCACACTGGCTCTCAACAGTCAAAAGTTTTGGGGGCGTGTTCAGTCGCACTCTCCACAGGCCTGTAGTCGATCCTACATTTAGGTCCATTTATCTGTAGATCAGCAGCTTCAGAAAGACATCATGTGCATACATCAAACAAATCCTAGCAGTCATAACAAGTTGTCAGGGTTACTGCTGAGAGCCTCGCACACACGCCTTCATGATGACATTTACTGTTCACACTGCTGGATGCTGGAGCTCCTCTCTTATGCAAATTTTTACTTGAAGGTCACAGACTCATGTAGATTTAGATCTTTGCTCTTCGGTTTCCTCTCTAGAAGACACATCGGTACTGCCCCTGATTGACAGCCTGATCAGGATGAGTTCACTTTTAACCAACATGTGACGGGCGAAGTTTCGCCCTGCATGGAAAACTTTTCTTTGCATCTCAGTGATTAATGACGTGTGTGGGTGTTCTGATTCAGTGAGTGGGGGATGCCCCGTTTCACACAGCTGATAAGGTTACTTCCTATTTTAGCCCCAGCTGAGCGCCACCTCTGACTCCTCACAGCCGGGGTCACCAGAGGTGTCAGGATGATGCTGACCAGACCCCAATTTGCTTGTCTATCATGGCCTGTGATTTATCAGCCTCTGACAGGCGTGTGTGCACCAGTGTGTGATTCTGTGGTGGTGTGTGAAGGGGATCAGTAACTTTTGATGCCTTTTAAATCAGGAACATACTGATCTGAGCACAAATATTCCAGTGAATGGACACTTCAGTCAAACATGAGATTTAAAATGTAAGCAGCTTTTCTTACAGTATGAATGCCTCTCTGTGTGCCCTCAACTCCGTGTAGTAGTTTGTATTTTGAAAGACACACTTATACGCTAACATGTCAAATGAATGAGTATTTTTAACCCAAATACTAATACACCACATTAAGTCTCTAAATGCCCCCTCTGTCCTACTAAGAATCTGTTTAGATAAAGATCATGAGGAGGGTTGGCTAGTGCGCACAGATATTTTTAACCTTGCGCTGAAACCCTGCGGCTCACCAGAGACATGCACAATACATTAATGTTCCATCATCAGCTTTTCTGTTGGCCTCCTGCTCTGTGCCTCTAACAAAAGACCTGTGTGTGGCACTAATCTGAAATCAGGGAGAAGAATGCGATGATGTGTGAAAAACAGGTGTTTTGGAGGCAGTACATGTGGAAAACAAGAGGTCAGGCCTCGGAGTGAAGGATCACATCTGGCGCATGAATTCCACCGAAGAGAAATTAAGCACGTGTGTGTGTGTTTCTTTTGTTGTATGAAAGAGTCACTCACAGAAAGAAAGGGATCAGGAGACTGTGGGTGCGATACACACCCATCGACGGCCCTGTCAGACACTGTAGTATTGTATACAAAGAGACATGCCTATCGTCTTCTGGACCAGAATCAGAGCTCCTTTTGGGCAGGGGAAGTCGCTTTGAAGCCCCCTTTCCTCAACTCTCTGATCCATCCACCCTGTAATGAATGATGAGGCTGTTAAAGGAGGAAAGGCAGGTGTTCACTCATATGCGAGTTTGTGTGCACACACACTTCTGAATGGCAAGTTTTCTGTCTTAACTGAGAGCATCCGGCAGGAGCTGAGCTGACCATATGACTTTGTTTTCCAACCACTGTCTCTGCAGTAGACAAAACAAACTGGCAAACACAGACGGAGTATGCTCAAACACTCCAGCTGTAATGGTGGGAATAAGAAGGAAACAAAAATATGGATGCAATTGGAAAATCACAAAAGAAAGAGTTCAACTGGTTTCTGACACAGCTATACATACCAAACATGAGTTGGTATGACATGAATGGGTTAAAATTAGCGGAGGACTGAGAATTTAAGCTGTGATTGATTTATTTTTTATTAAAGGTAACTCAAATACCGAGAGAGATATGAGAGGCAGCATTGTCCTCCAAAGTCTAAATATCTAATCTAACAATGCTCCCAGTGTTAAAAATGTAAACATGAGTAAAGTCATACAAACTGGGACATTGGAAGATAACATGAGATAACAAAATGTAAAAAAGAGGGAAAGTTGAAGCATGCAGGAGGCTATTTTAGCTTGAAGGGCTTTTTGTTTTGGGCATTTTAAAGATCCACTACATAACTTTTAGACCTTAAAAATATGCTTTTCTGACTTGTTTTGATGGTACACCAACATTCATTATGCAAATTTTCGTGCCGTTACTGCCCAGCAGCATGAGGCTCAGAAACTGCACGATGTAACTTGCGTTCGGGACAGCGTAGTGCACTGTGTCTTGTGCTAGCAAATGGATATGAACTAGATATGAACACAGGTGTGCGGGTGTTTTGAACGGTCATCATGTCGGATTCGGCAATGAAAAGTAAGGAAACATTAGGAAGAGAGAGAGGTAGGGACAGAACAGGAGTCAAGACAAGGCCGTCGATAGGGGGCGCGTCAAAAAAGTTCCGTTGTTTGCAGTTCAAATTTCTGATTCCCTGGTTAAAGAACATTGGAAAACAGCAACATTTGTATGTGGAAAACATTAAGAGACCAACTTTGTCATCAAAAATAATTTTTATGCAATCAAGTACCAACTGTGGTGTGAATCATGTGACTAAAAGAGACAGAAAAGAAAATATAGAATGCCTAAAAGCTGTTTTTGGCAGTACAATGCTTTAGCTATTGTTGTACTGTAAGAACTTACCTGTAATAACCAAAATCGCTTCACAAGAAAAGCATTGAAAAGGGCTACGTATCAGTTCTTGAATTAAACTCTTATGAGCTTTTTTTGTTGTTATCATTATAATTGTCCAGACAAATAATTGTCTAGGCAGGCATTAAAATGACCAATTAATATGAGAAAACAAGGGTGGTCTTGTCTCTTACTGTAATTTTTTCCATGGTTGTATATGACTCATAAAGGAGAGGGGAAGCCCATCTAGGGGACTTTTAAACCTTAAACGTAACAAAAGAGAGCAGACAGAATGTCAAATATCATTGGGTGATAGTTCAGCTGAGCTTGGAGGAGCTCTAATGGCATGAGGAGATGGTTTGGATGGGCTGGGAACTGCCACAGGCTTGGTGGTAAGTTTCAGCTGTGATTTGTAGCTGAGATTCCCACATGACATGTGCAGGGTCAGCCTCAGAAATGGAACCATAATGGCCACAAAGGAATGAATCCCTCGTGTCACTTGTCTTCCACCCCGCCTTCCTCTCTTCAGTCTCAGATATTCCCCCACTTCTCCCTCAATTGTATCTGCTTTTTGCATGACTCATTTGTCTTCCTATAAGTTCTACGCCCCTCTCTCCCTCACCTCCTCCTCTTCGTCTCACTCTCAGCCTCTCCGAGTTCCAGAGGAGAAAAAAAGCTCTTGAGCTGCTGGTACTCATGATATTAGCGGTGGTAGGGACAAGCCCTGGTTGGCTTGCGGGCCAACTTCAGGCCCAAATGACGCAGGCTGGGGTTCAGCGGTAAGGCGAGCAAAGGGGTGGGACTGTGGGAAATACTGAGCAGTGTGTGAACATTTGCCACATCTTTGAAAGAATTTAAGGGAATCGATTGAAAGTGCATTAACGCGAGCAAAGTTTCTGCTTTAGTTCTGTTTTTCAGGATCGTAAATATCGGCGAAGTTTCACTACCTTTTCCTCCAAAACGTTTCTTAGATTACTTCCGTTCAATGCAAATAGCAAGAGGGGAAAGTTGTGCTTCAACAACTGACTGCATGAACAGCTGAATGCAGGCTGTTTCACACCAGCACCTTGCATCAAATTAATTAGTCCTACGGGTATTACCAAGTTTCTATTTTGAGCTGTTTAATATACTTCATGCACCACAGTAGAGTTTGAAGAATACTGTTATGCCATTGTTGCTTTCTTTGCATATCACAAAGTATCACATATCACAGTGAGGACTGTAGTTCACCACATCAAACAATACTTTTATTTCTTAACAGCCACAATGATGAGAAAAGATTTCCCAGAATGGCCCTCATCCTCAAGAGGTGGAAACATTTTGTTCTGAATGAGCTCTTTTTATTGCATGCCACATAGTCTGACAAGGGGCCACTATGGTGGTCATAAAAAGTGGTGGTGGCCACACTGAAGAATATTAAATATAAAAACTTCAGATTATCTGTGAAGAGGTGGAAAAGGATTTGCTTAAGTCTCACTCATGTTGATGGACATCATGCAAAAACCCTCCTAAATAGCTGAAGTGACATTCGAAGCAGGTACTGTGCTTGTGAGTGAACGGGATGGGTTGAAGCTTGTGTGCGCTTTGTTTTTGCCATGTGCAAGTTCTTTGTAGCAGCAGTGCTCTGCTGGAGGCAGCCGTTTCCATTGTGCTGGAACTGGGAGTCAGCACATATTATACCAGTCTGATGGTGCAGAGAAAGTACGGGACAGAGCAGGAAAAAGAGATGGAACATCACTTTTGTATGAGACCGGACTCCATTTGGCAACCAAACTCTGCCAGAGTAAACATATCTGTAACTCCGACAATATAGTTTTCATTGTCCAAAAATCACTCAAGACTGAAGAGACTTTATCTTTGTTAGGAATCAACATGTATTTTTCTCTATTCTTACTGTTTTTATTCACGTAGACGGTTCGACCTGTTGTGACTTTTGGCTCATGCAATAAATTATTATATCACTAGATTATTTATTATTTCTTCCTATTATTTATGATTTTGTCCAATCACAGGCACCATGTTGAGCTGTGAAAACTTCATGACACAGACGTGTTCAGCAGAGACCTCCTCTGCATATTATAGCAACTGAATTTAGGCAGATTTCCACACTTAGAAGCCCTCTAACGTCAGCTGATTCTGCATCTTACATCCTGTTTTCTCTGAGCTTTCTCCAGCCAGTAAAAGCCATTCTGATGTGGACTCATCTCTTTCTCTGTCACTTTCTCTCTTTCTTTCCCTTCTGATAATGTCCTCTTTTTGTTTCTTTGCTGAATCACGTGTTTGTATTCAAAATGACCAGTGCGTTGATACCCAGGTACAGGATGTGATGCGATGCTGTGAAGCAAAATGCTGCTGTAACATGGCTGGAAAAAAAGTTGCGACCTGTTCTTTTGTTCTTTTTTTAGCCTTGGGTTGATGCAGGGTAGCAACAGCTCCAGCAGTGTGCTCAATGATTGTCAGTGTATCAAGAAAACAAGTTGGAAGCTTTAAGTTTCAGTTGGTTTTAAAGGGATACTGTGTAACTTTTGACTACTAGGGGCTCTAAACCTGTAACTTCCCACAGGCCACACAACTGTGGCAAAGTTAAAGTGTCTCTATCTGTGTTTTGGAATCGTGTTTGCAGACCACTTTGATCAGCTGATAGCAAGGTCATCAAGCCATAAAGCAAAGTGCTCCAGGTCACATGATCCAATAAGAGACGGATCCGCTCCTGCAAAGTTGCAGTGTCTGAGTTTTCAGGAGGGAAACCTCCATGAGCAACGACATGTCAAGTGCTGTATATTGAGTTACACAGTATCCCTGTAAAGATGCACTACAGAACTTTTTGCGATTTTCTCAGTGAAGCCCCCTATCAATGGCTAAACTGACCTCCATCTTGCATCGTACCTGTACTGTGATTCACTCCAGCCAGTAAAAGTCAGTCCTGTTTTCTTTCTTGTTCTACCCCTTCCTTCCTTTTCTTACATTTCTTTGCTGAATCCGCAATGATGCTCATCACAATACCCGGTGATTTCATATCTGTTTACTAGCATGTAACGCGGTGCGAAACCAACAGTTGGCTGCAACGTCATGGCCGCATCCTGGATAGAAAAGCTACATAGTGCAGTTTCTCAGTCTCGGGACGCCGCTGGGCAGTGACGGCTCAAGAAATGTGCATAATAAATGTTGGTCTGACATCAAAACAAGTCAGAAATGTATATTTTTAAAGTAAAAAAGTCACGCTGTGGGTCTTGAAGGTTAAGAAGTTGTGTAGTATTGCAAACAAGTTGTGTTTTTAAACAATTTTTTTCCCCCAATGAGACTTTATTTTGCATCTTCTGTAGGGCTGCACAAATAAAGTTAAAAGAACGTGAACTCAAATCACACAAACAAGAAACTCAAATCACCCACAAAAATGAAAAATTTAATCAAAGCATAACAAAAAAATCATTCCAAATGCCCCAAAACACCCCCACCAAAAAAAAAAAAAAAAAACGAAAAAAAACAAAGAAAATAATAATTTTTTAATAAAGGGGAAAAAAAATAAAAAAATCTTCTGCTTGTGTCTGAGCTTCTTTGTGAGATATATTTATTAATCTCCAGGTCCACCTCTTTAATCAGTCGCAAACTTTCAAGAGAGTTGCATGAATATACAAGACCCCAAATATGAGCTCTGTTTGATATTTTCCTCTATTTATAATTCAGTCCTATCTGAAGAAAAAGTAAAGGAATGCTTATTTTTGTTTCATGCTTTAGAGCTGTATGAAATGGTTTACTTGAGATACATACAGCACTTATATGTAGCTTAAAATGAAAGGCTGAAAGTGTAAAATATATTTTCTTAAGACTACGAGTAGCAGAATTTATAGGCAGCACTGCATCCCATAAAAAGATTTGTTATCTTTGGGGTTTAGGTTTCTTGATTTGGTCAGCTATATTTACTATCAACACTTATTGGCAAGGAAAAAAAAAAACTTTCTTCTTATTTATAAATGTTTTTTGACACGCAGCACCTTTTCTTCTCAGTATCCACCTCTGATTCCAGCGAGAGCTCACCACTTGCCAGAAGCACATGGGAATGCCATTTCAGGAATGGTATTCCATCTCCCCCCTTTGTCATAGTAGGGAAAGTTGAAGATGATGATGCTCTTTTCCTCAGGCTTTTTAAATAAATCACAAGCCTGCACTGATCATCTTTCCTCTTTCCCCTCTCTCTCTTCTATCCCCAGCTCTCCCCCCACTCATTCCCTCTTGCTTGGCAGAAATTACACTTCTGATTTTAAAGGCAGAATTAGAAGCTTTCAGACTTTCAGAGAAGTTTGATGCACAACACATCCTGTTCTTACACACAAGCAATGGACAAAGATAATAAAGGAAGGTGGCAACAAACAGAAAGAGATACTAAAAGGCAGAAAGAAAAAGCACATTGTGTTCTTGCAGCTACACACACTTACTGTATCTAGTTTAGCTGGAAAACAACAATTAGAGCAGTGAAAGGACAGGATGCCATCTTTGGTTATGTAAGAATGTAGTTCTGGCCTTGCCTGCAAGTGTCAACCAGACATGTCATTTCTCTGTTTGAAAAATTAGAGTATGCTTTTTTAATATGATCCACGTTGGCTCAACAAAATGTGTTCAGTTGGATTTTCAGTTGTAATTCTTTGAAATGTTTCTGAGAGCTACGTGATTGTCAGAGATGGCTGGGTTGGGCTGCTGGGTCTCCAGAGGTTCATCTGAGAGGAAATACCACAGTTGTCCTGGATTGGGCCGAGTTCCACTAGATTTTGCTTGTTTCCTTGACTTGCTTTACTGACTGGTAAATTACATCTTATAATGTGAATGTTATGCCCGCACCAGACCCTCACCTTCATCCCTCCCCTCAGACAGCCTTACTCTACGAGTTCCCCAGACCTCTGTTATCTGCTCTCATTTAACATCAAGCATGTGTGTTATGTGTTGTATTTCTGCGGCTATGCCCATAATGTTAAGTATTTGCAGAAGAAATGCATTGTTAGCAGATAGACTGCTGTGTGTGTGTGTGGGTGTGTGTGTGTGACATAGTTTGCATTTGTTTTGTCTGTATTAGCCTCATGTCACTGCATGCTCTGTTTATTTTTCTGAATATGTTGAGCTAAGCTGGCATTCCTTTGTGTGTTTAATGTCCTCACCAGTGGGGTTTACATGTTAACAAGGATTACAAATACAACAAGTAAATACCATCAGCCAATGTTTGTGGGTTTTTTGGTGCCGTTTGGCTGGATGGTTGCAAAAGAGTCTTTTTTTTCCCCCCAGAAGTCTCAAATATGTACCGTATTCACACTAAAATGTCTCTTTTCTTTGTGTCCATAGGTGTTTTGTCTCTCCCAGCCCATTTCAGTCCCTACACGGAGAACCAGCAGACCTCTGCGGACAGCAGGGAGGATGCGTATGCCCAGCTGGAACTGAGGACGCTGGAACAATCCCTGCTGGCGACCTGTGTGGGCAGCATTTCAGAGCTGAGTGAGTGCACAGTTTGTTATCTTCATCATGCTCTACACAAATCAGCTGAATTAATTGATTGGATTTTTTAAGTTACAAAGAGGTACCTGACGGCAAAGTATTCTTGTCAAGACAAGAACTGATTCTTCGAAATTTGATACAAGATGTCATAGTAATCAAATCTTTCATCAGAGTATAAAATGAGCTGTTTGACTAACAAAGTGAGGCCAAAAAAGCCAAGTCCAATCATGCAAGGATATTTCCTGCAAGCCAAAATAACAAATCTACTTTTTTCTTGAGTTTAAAAGGTGTGAGGTTGAAAACAAGTAAAAAAAAAAAAGAAAAAGAAAAAGAGACCAAAACAAAATGTAAAGCAATGAATGCTTGTTGTTTAGTTGATTAAGGTTATGGTTAGATGGTTGGTTTGACAACAATGTCAGGAGTTTGTGGAATACAGGAGGGAACAAAATGCTGTGTGTGTGTGTGAGACAGAGAGGAAGAGTGTGTGTCAAACTCAGATGCAGACAGCTGAGGAGAGAAGCAACATGCCTGCAAATGACACCAAAACGCACTGGAGACTCTGTAGTTTAACGTGGCTATTTCAGTACCTGCCAGAGAGCTGATCCCTCCTGAGATTTACTCACCAAAGACTAAATCAACCTGCATTTGGCGCTTGGCTGGTGCTAATTTTGGAACCTGCTTCATCATATGTTGTATTCTGCAGTTATTACCTAAAAATAACTGTTTCACTTTTCTCTTTCAGAAAGAAATACATTTGTTTTGCTGGAGGAAAGAAAATAAGAGAGCTTACTGGCAAACTGAGATGTGGATAATTACATCTTTATCACATTCTGTCTAATGATAAGTCTCATCTTGTACTCTGTAAGGCATTTATTCCCCACTCCACTAAAAATAAGCGTTGGAATAGGTTATCTACACATGGAGCTCTGGAGAATGAAGTGATTACGCCCGTGCTTGTGTAATGACGGCTCTTTGTTTTGCAGAACAATATGCAATCTTTTTTCTTTCCGTTCTTTTTTCACAGTCAAGTCAGCCAACTACGTAAAGCAATGCATGTTATTCAATATAAGGATAGATGACCGAAATTTTAGGCCGATATTTGCATTTTTTGCTGGTATCGGCATCGGCTGATGCATTGAGTGTGTTGACCCCAGCTCAGCATAAATTACAGACTTTTTTTATACTTGCTCATCCTCAAAATTATTCATACCCTCCCATTAAAGAAAAGGCTAAATTCACAATAGTAATTCAAATAAAAACAAACAAAATAAACTATTGCTTTTAAATTGTGGTTGGAAATAATAATTAAAAAAAAAAAAAAACAAAATTGTCCCAGACACATTATAGCACCTTTCCCAGCAACAGTGGACCAAAATACCTGTCAACAGGTGTAGAAGTCTTTTTGAAAATTAGAGAAAACACCTGATTGCTGTGATTGCCTCAAAGTGTTGCTCAACAAAATTTTAGCTTCAGAGCCCCATCATGCTTGTTTACTTGTTTTATATTAAAAGAGTTGCAAAATTATTTTTCATTGTACACTTTATTATATAAATTTAGGAGTCAAAAGCAGTAATGACCCCAAATATCGGCAAGTTGTATCGGCCATCGGTATCAGCCCTAAAAAATCTGTATCAGTCAGTTCCTAATTCAGCACATCATCAGTGAGATTCTACATGTATGTGTAATTTTGAATTAATATAGATGTTGTTCTTCACATTAATCCAGCGGTAGAAAGTGTAAAACTAATAACACGAGGAGAGGAGCACGTATTTTTTTGAATGGTTTAAAGGGAACATTGAAAGTTGTAGATTTTGTGGACACTGGTACACACAGTCATCCTGCTCCTGTACGTGTAGTCTGTCTTACCCGGAGCCTTCGGAGGAGTTTTCATTAATAAAGAGCTGGAATCAGGCAGAGCAAAACAGGAAAAGAGGGATGTTTCAGGATGAAGCTGAAGGAGCAGGAGACTTAGTTTAGAAGAGTGTGTTTACATGTATGGAGGGTAGGGGGTCAGAGGGAAATGATGGAAAGGTAGAGAGGTGAAGAGTGAGGTTGTTGGGGCAGGTAGGGGGGAGGAGACATGGAGATCAGTGTTGGTCAGGGCAGGGGTTGGTTTCCTCCTCCAAACGAGCAAACACTCTGTCATTTGTTCGTCCAGCACAAGGCCACGTTCATACAGCGCCGCCGTTAGCGAGGCATTAAGAAAGTACAGACACACTCTTTCTCTCGCTCTCGCTCACTGGTCTCTTTGTGCCACATCTCTGTGGTGGGGTGAAGCCAGGCTAATCTGGGCAGGCATGGTATCCAGACTCATTCACGCCTAAAAACACACACAGGCGTGTGTCCACTGATTCATGTACAGACAACAAAAACACATGGGGTTTGGCTCTTTGATCACAGCTCGAGAGACCGGGCAGACACTGGAGCGTCTGTACTGACCCTCTCAGTCTGGTTGGATCTCTAGATGTGACATGGAGAGACATGCACACGCATGGCATGCATGGATATGATTGATAATGAAGCGCAGGATACTGGATGTTCAGCCAAATGCTCTAAACGGGTGAAAATGCAATAACCAAAGCACCAAAGCAGTCTTCATTTCATTTCAAGCCTGTTAAGTCAGTCAACAATGTGGCCTCACAGTAGAAAATCTATTATTTTATTGAGCTGAATGGATAGATGCACTTTTGTCTGTGAGTAAGCATTCATGCCACAATATATTGATCTCATAACTACCACAAGAACTCTGATATAATCTAGAACCTAAGAAGAAAACACTTTATATCCCTCTGACCCCTGGAGCTCAGTTTAGCTTCAGGGCAAAATATGGGCTTGGAAAGCAGAAGGAGGCTCTCCATCTTGGGTAGGAATTCCTGGGAGACCTCCTGGTGGGACATTTGGTCATGGTTAACACAAAGGAGGCCCTTTAACTTTAAGTGGGGTCCTTTTCGGGAGGGCTACCCCGATCTTACCCCCCTGGAAGTACCCCAGAGAACCCCTCCATGCTGTCACATACACACTCGCACTGCTGAACTGTGTGTTACAGCTGCTGCGTGGTCTCTTGTCACAGCAATCTGGTGAGATATTAACCTAATTATGCTGAATGACCCTAACTTCAGCCTGGCCTCTGCACCTCACCCCCTCCCTGCTCATCCTTTTCCTCAGGAACGCTGTGATGACTAACATCTTTTCCACGCTACAAGCATCATAACTCACCTGGATTTCCGAGCTTTACTCCTTCGGATCTCTGCTGTCTTTTCTTTTTGCTCCGTTTCTGTTTAATGAATTTACTCCCTGCACAGTAATCTAAACGAGCATTTCCCAAATGGCTTGCGGTTTTCCACTAAGTGCACATTATGGATCGATGCTCTGATAAGCTGCATATTTACTACTTTTCTTCATAAATGTTTTCATGCAAATGTTAGATGAGATAAAACTGAAGCATAAAACAACAGGCATTCATTCAAAGCTGAGTTTGATGTAATCTTGTGACTCACAAACGATTTTCCGTTCAGAGTGCAGCGACTGAGTTGTGCCAGCACATAAACAGTTAAACAGTTCATTAGAACCTGTGATCGACTCTGTTAGCCCTTTAACTTCTTCAATAATTAAAGATGAATGTCTGCTTTAGACTGACCGTCTGGCTTTGCTTACTGATAATGCAGCTGCTAATGACAGATACCACTGGAGACGTGGAGTAGAGCACAAAAGGAAAGTGGTTAAGGAAAAAAAGGAAATCCGGTTTGACTGGAAGTCCACAGGGCTTATTCTGACTCCAATTATAGTTTTCTTTTTTGTTTTTTCTGCAGCTCAGTTCATGTAACTCCACTGATATTTTTAGCATTCATACACAATTACAGAATTAGGAAACTATGATGCAGAGCAACCATCAACCATCTCATGTTTTCTTTGTTCCAGGTGACTTGGTGTCCCGTGCCATGCACCACATGCAGCGTCTGAGCTCCGTGCGTCCAGGGCAGAGCCCAGCCCGTCACACCCGTCCCCAGCAGCCCGTGTCATGGTCGCCTGACGCCCTCCACACCCTTTACTACTTCCTGCGCTGCCCACAAATGGAGTCCATGGAGAATCCCAACTTAGATCCCCCACGCATGGCTCTCAGCAGAGAGAGGTAGGAGTCATGCATGACTGGACATGAGCGTTTTGCATGCTGTCTGTACGTGTGTAACAGGAAGTGAAATTACAAATTTAGATTAAGAAAGGGGCCATTTTTAATTTAGGTTTTAGATCCACATGCAGAAAGTTTATCTGTATTCCTGCTTGCAGTTTTATTATACTTTCTTTTATTTGGGATTACAGAAGAGTAGATTTGATGTTAGAGTTAACTGAGCTGTAAATAATGTCCCAAATCTAGTTTGCTCAAACGCACACACACAAACACACAGATAAATAAGTTCTTCAACACCTGAGGACACATTTCTTTTAATCTATACCTAATTACATTGCCCTCTGGTGATGCAAGTGTTCTGCAGGCTAATTACAAGCGAACAAAAGCTCCCAGGTGTTAAAGTCAGTCTGATTGAAGGGTTAATGGCACCTGAGGGTGTGCATAAGGCAGATTATTGGTGGTTGCAGGGATCTTAAGAGGTGCAAATGGTCTGTAATTCTGTTCAAGTCTTCTAAAATCTTCTCTGAATAAGTTTTACAGAACAGTTGTGGTAGTTTTGTGTCCTGAGAAAAGATTCATCCAAGTGTTCTGGCTCATTATGTACAGCCACTTATCCCAACAAACTGTTGTTCATGATGATTGATTTTCATGGAAAACAAGGATTTGCACTGTAAATGAGTCATGCATCTCGCTGTGTAAAATAAACAGATAAAACCTGTTAAGTTATTGGTTAACATAAGCACTCACAGAATTTTACAGTTCACTATTCAGCAGTTCAGCTAAATGTGGAAGATTATGTGCTTTCAGTTGAGATTATTACCCATAATTGTGTGTTTGTTAGAGAAAAGTACTACAGCCTGCCAACACATCTGTTTTCTGGTGTCAGAAGAAACACTCCAACTTTACTGTGTCACTGTGCAGCTTTATGTTTAAAATGCCAGGGGAAAGAGCTCTCGTATGTCTGAAGGTCAGTTGGATTTTTTTTCAGCTGATGTGTGGGCATGTGTCTGAAAGTTGCAGGATTTTAAACAGGATACAGCAAACTTGCATTTAACAGTGATTTAACTGATTGTTTTCTGCTGTAGTTATTGTTGTAGCCACTCAAAAATCACGCATTTGTCATTGTTTGGTTCTGATGAGGATCTGACAGCTGCAGGATGTTTGTGAAAATTCAAAACAAAACATTTTTGCAGTGAAACTGTCTTTAGATGCAATGGGTGTGTGCACACAAGGCCAGCTGACTCTGATACATTAAATAATGAACAGGCACAGTGTGAGTGAGCAAAGGTGGGCTCCTCATTAGCATCAAAGAGAACAGAACAGCAAACACTCCCCCTCCTTTTTTTCTATCATGGCTCTTTCTTTGCAGTCCTTAGATGTTTTTAATGCTGGAAGTATGTTAGCCAGGTTTATGTGCGCAGGATGAAACGGTTATCCTCCTGTTATACCTCATGTTTTAGAGGCTCTTCAACATTTTTCTCTTTTACAACATCTGCTGCCGACTAGTTTATTTTTCTCTGTATTTATATCCCTCCTGTAGCATTGACAAGCGTTGCCACTCAGGTGGTGGGCTGGAGCGGTCCAAACCTGGTAGTGATTACAATGCATGTGCCTGGTAATACTGCAGAATTCTCTCCGTCAGTGGGCCCCTCCATCTCTGTGACCCACCCTCTATTGAAAGCTTTATAAAATCTTTGGTCGAAACCCAAAACCACCAAATCTGTGTGGCCCACATCATCAAACATTATAGGGGGCCTTTATGCAGGATCCTTTTTACTACAAGAGATGACCATTTTTGATCCTTTAGAGCTGAAACTTAGCTGCAAGTGATAGTTGTGCATTAGAACGTATAAAGCATGCAAAGCTAGACACTTTGGTAACACGAATAATCCTTTATAACTATTTAATAGGTCATTTGTAAACTGTCAATGAGTTATTAATTACTTAAGTGTTAATAGTTTAAGAATTTGTAATGATGCCTTACAGATGGTTACAGTAATAGACCATTAACAAATTGTTAATGAGTTATAAATGACTTGTTAACTGTATGTTAATGTTTAAAACTATACCTTATGAACTAGTAATAGATCATGAACAAGCCATTAGTGAATTACTTACTTATGACTTAATGACTTAATCAGTTTATATGTTTTTGGGACGTTATTGTAAAGTTGCAACTATTCCTCATTTACCAGCAGTTAATACAGTAAATGAGGAATAGTTGCCACTTTACAATAACGTATATTAACTATTAATTGATTCTTCACAAGTAATTGGTAAGTAATTCACTAATGGCTTGTTCTGATCTATTACTAGTTTATAAGGTATAGTTATAAATCATTAACATACAGTTAACAAAGCATTTACAATTCATTAACAGTTTAATTGTTTATTAACTATCTATAAGGCAACATTATAAAACCTTAAACTATTAATAAACACTTAACAAGTGATTAATAATTCATTTATTCACGGTTTAATTATCTATAAACTAGTTATAACGGATAGTTATCATAAAGTGTTACCAACACTTTACTTACCTTTGCAACATGTAGAAAATAAGTTGAACATGCTGAAAGTTATCCACCACTTCCCATCCCCCAAATCCACCGCTTCCTTTGGAGGGTGAAAGAGAGAACTAATGGAGAGATGTGTTACTGATAAGAAACAACCAGTGGAGCTTACCCCCACCCACACACACACCAGATCAGATTATATCTCCTGCTATATAGCATGTGTAAGTGTAATCTGACTCTAGATCAGTGGTTAACCTTGACCCCTTGAAAACTCTGATATTCTCTGTTTTAAGACCTGATTGAAGTTTCTTCCCGTGTAAACTCAAACATACTGGCTACGGGCTTCAGGGCATGCAGGACATACGGGGCAAATCTGGCATGTGTGATTCAGCCTCTGCTTTTCATGTCGGACAGGTCAGAGTTCAAACACACCTGACCATGATTTGAGCCGACTGTCATTTTATGAGCTGCCAGGTGGTGGCATGCAGAGCGCCATGAATCAAAGCTAACGTTTATATGTGCATGTGTGGGAGAGTTTGTGCATGTAGATCTGTGTGAATCCACAACCTGCTGTTCTCAGTGCGTAGCCCCTAGCGGGTCAGGTCAGTGGGCTAGCCAAAGGCGCTATCTAGTTTCAGTGTTAACAGGCATCAAGGCTTTGATGTTGCACCGAGTCTCCGACGAAGCTGAAGTTCGTGTTTCAGGCTGAGGGGCATAACCCAGACACAGGGGTCAGTTCGGCTAACGAGAGAAGGAGCTCAGGAGAGAAAGGCCGAGGACAAGCTGCATCCGTCTGCAGCTCGCAGCTACTGATGTGTGCAGACTTTACCTCGGCTGACTTGCATATTCAGGTGCAATCATAACACACAAATGCATACGAAGAAAAGGATTAAAACTAATGGGTTGAAAAAATGTTGAAGCCATTTTATTGGAAAACCACCAAGTCAGTTCTTGAATTTAAAGCAATCATTTTAAGATTTTTTCCAACTTTCTTGGCAAAGGCTGATTAATAGAGTGAAGGTTGGAGAATTTTCTCTGATGGATCAACTCTGTTTAAAGTTACCAGCTTGATGTGCTAACTGGTTCTGGATTAATGCCAGTACTGTGTTTTCCTATAAGCAGTTAAGTAGCAGGGTGTATGCCTTTTGGCATTCAGGAAGACAAAGACACAAGCACACGTGCACAAATGAATTAATAAACACACCCAAGAAAAGCCCAATTTGTGTTGAGTAGAGGTCATTAAGAGGAATAAACATTGATTCTAAAGCCTGCTGCGCTTCCTCTCCTCAGAAACACGTCTTTCTTATCACTCTACGCCCGCAGCACTATCTACAGCCTGCCACCCAGCCCCCGTCCTCATCTCCACATACCCCACCTGCCTCCTAGTTGTTTCTCAAACACTTAAACCTTCATTATATACAGCCATCAGCCACACTTAAGCATCCCCTCCTCCTGAGCTCATCAACCCCTTGTCTGCTTGTTAACTGTCACGCCTGGCTGACAGCAGGACCCCTCCTTCTGCCTGATCAGCGACCGATAAAACACCCAAGCAACATCTGACAGAATGGCTTAAAGGGAAATGAGACTTGAAAGAGTTGCCACTGATTTCAAAAGCTTGAATATTTATAATGTCATTAAGAAGGAAATATTTATATTTGTCATTAATTTGCAGCCACTTTACAATCATTAACTGTGAAGTTTTAATATTAATGAAACAATGACAATAAGATCTATAACATTAAAATGCAAGACACTTTTCTCATTAAAATCCCACACAGCAGTTTTTTGATTCTGCACATGCTTTTTTTTTCTCCATCTGTATGTGCATTCAGTTTCTTGCATCACATCAGAAAAGGGTTGAAGACACCAGTAAGAATAGCATCACAGCAGGAGATGGTTGGCTTAATAACTGCAGCTTCAGTGTTCAAACAATCATTAACACGCTCTAACTGAGGCTTCACTTGATCAAAAGCAAACAGTCCCATTCTCACTGATGTGCTATTGTTCACAGGCGCATTCTACGCACACATGCTCGGAGAAAGGTGGAGACCAGAGAGGATTAATAGCAGATAACCGGCTAGACGTGGCGTTGCTGGAAGCCACGTCACCGGTGCTTTCTAAAAGGATTTGGGTGAAAGAGGGAGACAATGAAGAAGTGAAGTGAGAGAGTGCTTTCAAGTAATCCAGATGACTAAGAATGCCACGTTTACAATCACTACCCCAGATTCCTGTTTATTCTCATGGCTTTTATGGATTAATGTGTTTTTTTTTACATTTTGGAGTGTATTTCTAACTGAGCTGCACCCTTTCAGCTCACTTTTGATTTTTTTTTCTTTTTTGGCTAATGCTGGTTTAAAAATAGACTGATTACTCAGAAGCTATTGCAGTGTTTCTCTCATCAAACTGGAGCACATCAGACACCTCACAGCTTTTGTGCCACTTCGCAAACAACACTTAAACAGAAACCAGCCATCGTTCTGCATCTGTTATTTGACTGTTTGCACTTGATGACATCAAACAAGAGCGGCAACAGTTTCTGCAATGCCGTTTGTTTATGCTGCATCTGCGAGGGGGTGGCTTAGTTTTGCACTGTGCACTGGAAACAATTGAGTTTCCTCTCAAGAGAGACTGAGTCACAAATCCAGAGGAAAAGTTTTTATGTTGGTTGTATCAAGATTATAAACAGAAGTTTAATGATTCCGTTTTCTTTTTAGGCCCTTTCTGTTGCTGCCGCCTCTGATGGAGTGGATGAGAGTCGCCATCGTTCATGCTGAGCATCGCAAGAGTCTGCTGGTGGACAGTGATGATGTCAGACAGACTGCCAGGCTCCTCCTTCCAGGACTGGACTGTGAGCCAAGGCAGCTAAAGTAAATAAAATGAAACACAAACTTAAGAGGGTCATCCTGGTCCAGCTATAAAATCCAAATCTACTTCACCTCAGACACTAGATTATCAACTGCTGATAATCTAATAAACTAAACTAATACTCTGTTACGCTTCTCGATGTGAGTCTCCACTGAGCCACAGACCTGGAATTTAACTGCTTCTGTTTTAGAAATAATTACTCTGCATATAGTCGATAAACGGTTCTTCATTGACTGCAGAGCGGCTCATTAACCTGCTCGTTTACATTTTCTGAGTAATGTAGAGTCCATGTGGTTGTTGAATTAAAAACCCACAATGCAACTTTTAGCAGTTTTCTCAGTGACGCACCCCCTATCAGCAGCTAAACGAGCATCCATCTTCATCGTACCTGCACTGCGATTCCCTCCAGCCAGTAAAAGACAGTCTTATCTTGACTCTTGTTCTGTCCCTTCTTCTCTTTCTTTTCCTCTCTTCCTCTGGTAATGTTTCCTTGTGTTTCTTTGCCAAATCTGCCACGGTGCGCATTCAGAACACCCGCTGTGTTCATGTCTGGTTCATATCCGTTTGCTAGTAAGTGATGCGGTGCACAACCAATAGTTGGCTGCAACATCACGGCCGTGTCCCGGATGGGAAACTTACATCGGCAGTTTCTGAGCCTCGGGACGCCTCTGGACAGTGACGGCTCAAAGATACACATAATGAATGTTGGTGTACCATCAAAACGAGTCAGAAACGCAGATTTTTAAGGTGGAAAAGCTACGTTGTGGGTCTCACAAAGTGTTTTAAGTGATACTGGGCAGATGAACATGAGTGATCTAGATGACCCTCAGAAATAAAGTGTTTGTTATTTATTCTCTTTCAGGCCTGAGTGCTGCTTTAGCTCTTTCAAGCGTCTGGACTCCAAAGCTGCTACAGATAAATTCCACCTTGATTTGGGCTTTCGGATGCTCAACTGTGGTCGCACGGACCTCATTGGCCAAGCCATTGATCTGCTTGGGCCCGACGGGGTCAACAGCATGGATGACCAGGTAACACGTCTATGGTTATGCACTGTAATTCTTTTGTGACAAAGCATAAATAAACACATGAAGTTTTTTTTTATCCAAAGATGTTAAGTTAGCTTAAACCTTCTTTTGAATAAGTCTTTAGATAATTAGGCAGCTGAGGCTCAAGCATAAGAGCCAATTTCCTAACAATTGACCCCGTGTTCCTGTTGAGGGCAGGCAAGGATTTCCTTGGCTGCTCCACCTAAGTAAGTGTGTGTGTGTGTGTGCATGTGTGTGAATGGAAAACTCATTGTTAAAAGCTGTAGCTAAGGCTAGAATGTTCCACACGTGTGCAGACCTATCACCATTAAATCCAGTTTGATCATTCTTGAAGGGACGAGAAGACGACTGTGTGGAATAAATTTTCAAAGCTTCATCTTTGTGTTTCTGCCCGGCTCGTATCCTCTGCATCATCCTTCCAGGGTATGACCCCTCTGATGTACGCCTGTGCAGCTGGAGATGAGGCCCTGGTCCAGATGCTGATCGATGCTGGGGCCAACCCTGACGTGGCGGTAAATAACACTGCATGCGTATACTTTTACACTGGTGACAGCGGGCATCACTCATATTGAAACTAATATCAGAAGGATTTCTTGGGTTGCCTCCAGAGTTCAGTTTTTGTGTCCCCTGCTGATCTGTCCTGTCCTCCCAGGTCCCCCCCTGCTCTCCAAAGCACCCCTCTGTGCATCCTGATAGTCGACACTGGGCGGCCCTCACCTTCGCCGTGTTGCATGGACACATCTCCGTCGTGCAGGTTGGAAATTCTTGCACAGACATTTTATATTTACTAATGAATGAGCTCTTTATTTGCCACGGCTGTGTAGCTACACAGTTTTTCCACAAAGGGAAAGCACCCTGCTGCAAATGAAAAACGGGACAAATAGTCTCATGGAATAGTCCCGACTGTGGATGTGATGTTAGAAAAAAATGCGTCGACAAATGTGAGGTCAGAGGTGAAGCTGTAACGGAGTTACAGGATGTCAGCGTTGCTCAGTATAACAGATGTGGTGTTCCTCTGCAGCTCCTGCTGGACGCGGGGGCCAACGTGGAGGGGGCGGCCGTCCGTAACGGGCAGGAGAGTACAGCAGACACTCCACTGCAGCTGGCTTCAGCAGCAGGTGGGTAAACACACATCGCAGCACGAGGCACAGCTGATGCTAGAGAGCACTCCAGCTAACAGTGTGTGTGTGTGTGTGTGTGTGTGCCACGGTTTAATTTATTGTTGGTAAATTACTACTCTCTGCTAAATTATAGAGGCAGGACGTTTGTAGGATGGTTGGCAACGGAAATGAGTAGATGAGCGCCATGCTCTCTGCAAAACAACCGACAACTCTCACAGTTACATGCGAGCAACACCGCCTCGCGCTAGTTTTCCCAAAGACCACCAAGTTGTGAAAGGGCAGGAGTAATGAGAGAATGAGCGGATAAATGAAGGTGTGGTGACAAAAGACATGAGCTGCCTGCAGTTGCCGGGTAGCCTCTGGGCCGCATTCCTCTGTGGGAGCAAGAAACCCGTTCTCCACATAACTGCAGTGGCAGAGTAAATCATCCTGGACGTGAATCTGATGATTTTTTGTTAATGTAAAACAAATTATGACACATTTTCCTTGATTCCTGTGTAAGAATGAAATAAAATGGCTTTTAAAATTAGCCAAGCCAACTTTATATTATAGAGTGCTTTAAAGTACAGCCAGTGCTGAACTTTAATACGTTAAATTTTTATGTTTTTTAATATTTTTTAACAATAAAAGAAGTGAACATTTAAAATCAGCACAGGCAAAGAAATAAGAAAAATAAAATATATAAAATGAAACCAAAACAACTGTTTAACTGAGCCAAAGGCCAAAGAAAAAAAAAAAGTGGGTTTTCAGCTTAGATTTAAAAGTGGCCCATGAAGAGGCCCGTCTTACATGCAGCATGTATATTAGTGAAATACACAATTGCAAGGAGTGTGTCTTTATTATATTTATATAATTTGTGTTTCTTAGGCAACTATGAGATGGTGAGTTTGCTCCTGGCAAGAGGCGCTGATCCCTTATCAAGAACCCACGATGGAAATGCCCTCACATCCTCCCTCTATGAAGACATGAACTGCTTCAGTCATGCTGCTGCACATGGACACAGGTTTGTTTCCCCCAGTTTGACTTGAAAAACTAGCTAATTTTTACACTTAAGAGTTTCTGAGAAAAAAAGAGAATAAAAAAAAACTTTTCAGAGTTTAAATTGAAGCTTTGGGGAGAAATTAATCTCTTTTACTGAGATTAAAAACAAAAAAACCCTGAAAGTGTGCATGAAAAGTAAGATCAGGGTCTCATTGTATTAAGAGTCCATTTGTTTCCAGTGGCCAACTGGTCGTGCAAACGTACCACCTGTTTGCAATGTGTATGTGTGAACACGTCGTAGACTCAACACTTTACATTCCACTCTGAGGGTGATGGATAATGTAATCAGAGAGGAGATTACAGGGTCACAGAAACTGGAGTATGTGTTGCTGTTTGGGCATATATCAGCGGTTCCGTGCTTTCTGTTTCCTTCTTTACCTGACCTTTTTCTTCCCCTCCTCTTCCTCCTATTTATCTTGTCAGGAACGTGCTGAGAAAGCTGTTGACTCAGCCCCAGCAAATCAAAGAGGATGTCCTGTCCCTGGAAGAGATCTTAGCGGAGGGGGTAGAAGATGAGGTTGAAGGGATCTGTCCCTTCCTCTCTCTGTCCCCGCTGCCAACCCCGTCCAACGGCACTGCAGCCCTGCCAGAGGTGGGCATCCCCAAGCTCTGCAAGGCCAGGATGAAGGCTCTGCAGGAGGCCAGCTACTACAGCGCGGAGCACGGCTACCTCGATGTCACCATGGAGCTCCGTGCTATGGGTATCTGTTAGACGGACTGAATTAGAGCTGTCCCGATCCCACCTTTTTCACTTCAATACCAATAATAATACCACAGGTCAAGTATCGGCTGATGCTCGATATAGATACTTACTGTAGCTGTGCTTTGGGCCAAAGATTATTCATATTGATCTGATAATTGATTTTATTCTTGGTTTATGTTAGATATGTCTGTTTTGTGGAACCTCACTTCTAAAATCCCGGTTTAACAGGTTAATGAAATAAGTTCATAACAGTACATGTGAGTAAAAATGGATTAATTTATTATTTACCAACGAGTATGATGAATTTTAAACTTACAGACATAATATATTAAACTAGAAAAGCACACGGGGAGCGCAGACCTCGGCCAAGCAGCTCATGTCGCCCTCAGATTGTCGACTCCCTGATATCCGGAATTTTCTCTGGATCCGATCAACTTTCGAAACATGATAGAACTTAAGATCCTTTCTTGTAATTTTCTACCAACCACTCGAGCCATTTGTGTGGAAAAATTCCAAAATTTGTCCGATTTCACAATGATGAAGAATCCTTCAAAAAATCCCTGTATCCAGAAGGTGATCCGGATCACCGCCAAAGTTTTATGTGTTCGTCGTTGGGCTGAGGCACACGGCTGGTGAAAATTTCAGGTCAATCCGACCAGAACTTTTTCTGTAAAGTTGCTGACAGACAGACAGACGGTTAAACAAACCAACGCTACCAAAATCATCGTTGGCAGAGGTAATAATCACAAATAAATTAAGACCCAGTCAGGAAGAAGTGCTTGAAAGAAAAGCTGGAATGGATTTCCTAAATCTGCAAATTCTGACGCATTCCAATCTGATCCATTCACGTTTTTTAACCAAAATCGGCCCCATATCCGATACTGGTTTCAGGTTGGGACAGCCCTAAATTGAATGGCCTCACTTTTCTAATTGTAGAGCAAATAACTGACCCTTCCGTCCTGACCAGGAGTGCCGTGGAAACTTCACGTGTGGCTGGAGTCTCTCCGCTGTGCCCAGCAGCAGTCCAGGGCAGGGGTCACCCTCTCCCTCCTCAGAGAGTTCACCACAATCCGAGAAGAGGACTACTGCGAGGAGCTGGTCACCACAGGCCTGCCACTTATGTTTAATATCTTGCGGACCACCAAGGTACCATCAAAGACGAACAGCAGTGAAATATTTTCTGCTTTTCATCTCTCAGACTAACTTCTTCTCCGTGTTCTTTCCTCCAGAATGATGCCATTCTGCAGCAGCTGGCAGCTATCTTTAGTCACTGTTTTGGCTCGGCACCTCTTCCTGCCGTCCCTGAGCTGAAGGCATCTCTTTCAGCACAGTTGGGTAAGAAAGCGGATTCTTCAGTGTATGAATAGAGATACTGTAATTCCAAGCAGACGACTTCACCAGCAAATCCAGTCACATTATTATTTATTTAACTCTTTGTGGATTAAATTACTTAAAATTTTGGAAAAGTTCCAGACATTATTTTCCTAAAACCTAAAGATAAATGATAAAGCCGTCCTTAAATAAGTTAAATGGCCATCTGATCTGACTTCATGCCTTATATCTGGTTGTAAGACATTGCCTGTTTATTTTTTCTCCAGACCCTCACTTTCTGAATAACCAGGAGATGTCAGATGTGACATTTGTGGTGGAGGGGAAGCCATTCTACGGACACAAGGTCCTTTTGATCACTGCTTCTGATAAGTAAGTGCAGCCACTCTCTCTGTACAGACGAGGTACATTAGACACATGAAAGTCTTTGGTCTCCCATCACAGATTATGAAGACCCAGCATCAGCTTCAGAACTGATTTCAAGGTTCTGTTATGGGTGTATAAAACTCTTAATGGCCTCGGTCCGGCCTGTAAATCAGATCTTTGCTTCAGATCTGTTTTCTCCTATGAACTCTGAAGACTTCTTCTGAGTGGGGCCAGTGATGAAGCATCCTGTTCTTATTACAGCTCAAGTATGAAAAAGCTTTAATGATGATTGTAGAACCATGCTCATTTTTTCACTCAGATAAGTGAGATTTTTATAAGATCTAAAGACGATAAAACTGTAGGTTCTGCTGCTGTTTTTCATTCCTCACATGGAGTTGTTCAGAATACAATCCTGTAATGCTTCAGAGCTGGGATGGGACGGTGGAGGATGACATGTTAACAATGTTTTTTTAAATTATTTTACCAGTTTTTGCATCTGCATTCAGTTATCTTTTAAAAGTACAACAAACATAAAATCAGACTGACTGACTGACTGGTCTCATTATTTACTTCTAGATTTAAATCCCTGCTGGCATCCTGTGGACCAGACGGAAACCCCAACAAGGAGATTGAAATCAGCAATGTCAAGTACAATATTTTCCTGGTAATATTTTTTTCTTGTGGCATAAAAACACTTTGTGTGTGTGGATCAGCTGCTCTCCTGACCTGTTGCTAACCAGACCTTTGGCTTCTCTGCAGATGATGATGTCATATTTGTACTGTGGGGGGACCGAGTCGCTAAAAACCAATGTGCCTGACTTGCTGGAGGTGAGAATTAAGCTAGTTATTCAGCAGAATTCTGCTGTGCATGCTGCATAGTTGGAGAACATGCAGAGAAAATGGTGCATTAATTTACCTGTTTGTCCAACAATTTTAACTCTTTAACCTTCTTATCTAATTTTCTAATTCGCACAAACTCGATTCAGCTTCTGTAGTTGTTTCTCAGTACCTCCAACCAGAGATACGAGCGGAGGAGAGAAGGCAGACATGAGGAGGGGTAGTGAGGTGACGTTTAACGAATGCATCGTATGAGCCACAGATGTCAGATTCCAGCCCTCCAGAGCCGCCATTCTGCACCTTTTTAGTGTTTTCCTGCTGAAACACATCTGAATTAGATGGATAGATCGTGTTTGAGCCTAATTTAAATCTGCCACATGATCATTAAATCTGTTGTAATATAGTAAATAGTTACTTTCAAAGCTATTACAAGTCTAGGATTAACATCCCATATTAGGGCTGCTATGACTTATTTCATAATCTACTGTTTGTCTTTAAGCTTCGTTTTTGCTCTCAAAATTGCCACTGTACCCTCCCCTGCCTGGTCTGCCTTTCTTTCTACTCAGCTTTTCTTGAACTGTACATCAACATAAATAAACACAAACCTACCAGTCAAAGTTTGGACAAGTTTTTCCATTAGATTCAATGAATAAGTGTCCAAACTTTTGATTGGTACTGTAAAAATGCTATAATTTTTGTATGGGCCGACTCGTTGACTAATTGACAAAATAATTGGTGATTATTTGATCATCATCGTAATCGTTTGTGGCAGCCCTATTCTGAACCATATTCTCGTCAGACACATCTGCAAAGGTCACACTGGTGCATCTTTACTGATCCTCCAACAAGCCTCCTCTCTCCTTCTGGTGGAATTTAAGATTTGAAACAAGCTTCAAAATATTTCGCTGTGAATTTGAGGCGAAGAGATGAGACTAAAATAAGACAAATGAGATGAGCTAAAATGTCAGCTGTGAAAATAATCGGGAGCCTATCATTTATTCGTCTTGCAGTGTTGACAATGTGATGATGAGATTACTTAATAAATATTTGTCATCTTCTCAGCCCTTGTGTGTTCGTGCTTAATGAATGTTTGTGTAAGACACCTGCGCTTATCGCTTTTCTCACTAACTGCTCTGTCACTGATGATAGAGGTAATTTGAAGGTAAAACTCAAAAGGTCTGCTACCTATAGCTTACTCAATTGGAAACTGTGGAGACATAAACACCTTCCACTCTCCATTTGGGGACGTACTGCGAGTGAATCACTTTAATTACTGATTTGAGTGCAGGGAAATTAAGGAAACTAAACATCACATCTATGCACACGATGATGCATGACAGGTTTCCTCTGTTTTCCCTCCAGCTGTTGACGGCTGCAAGTCTGTTCCAGCTGCAAGCGCTACAAAGGCACTGTGAACTCATCTGTTCTCAGCACATAAACCTGGAAAATGCAGTCAGTATCTACAAGACAGCCAAGGTAACACACACACAGGATCATCTTGTACTTGGTGTTATTCTGCGTAGTTTAAACATGACCGTGTAATTGTTGTTTTTAACAGGCACATGGTTCGGTGGAGCTGTGCTCGTTCTGTGAAGGTTACTTCTTGCAGCAGATGCCTCCCCTGATAGAGAGAGAGAGTTTCAAGAGCCTGTTGCTGGGCGTGCCCGGAGCCCGGCAGGGCAACAACTCTTCTTCACTGGCTCACTGCCGCGTTGACTCACCTCTGGAGGAGCTGGAGGCAACGCTGGCACAGCGGCTCCGCTCTCTCTACGTCTCATCCCGAGTCTGAAGACAGACATGCTGTAGAGAGGAAGAAGACACGGAGGAGTGTGGTGGATGGAACGGAAGTTGAATCCGCTGATGCAGGATCAGATCTTTAGCTGTTGTCTGGGTGGTCTAAAAGCACGTCTAGTAGCTCTGATTCTCTCTCTGTGTTGAGGTGCAACTTCTGCAGTATTTTGAAACTGGGTGCAGATCAGTGAGCGGCTTTAGCAGCAGATTGCTCTGTGGATGATTCAGTGTTTAATATTTTGGGCTGAGCACGTGATAGTTGTTGTAATGAACAGTTTTTTATGAAGAAGTTGGACAATGATGTTTTTCTCCAGAGCTCAGGAAGCTTGATTGGAGGATCTAATAAGGGTGCAACAAGTGGACACTTTGAAAGATGGAACACTGCTGCCCTCTACTGGAGAAAAGTGGGCAAACTGATTAATCCACCGCTGGTTTGGACTGATGCAACAAACAGACTGAAGGATCTAATGGAGACTGAAGTGAGGTCACGTTCAAGCTAATCGTGCTAAATGGGAGGTCGTGGGTAGCCTCGGCACCTCTTGCAGTGATGTAAACGTTGTTAGCAAATGTACTTTTTCATGTTTTTTTTTTTTTGGGGGGGGATGACCAGAATGATACACTCACTGCAGAGTGGGATGGACATTTTCTATTTAATGAGGGGGGGAAAAAACAGACAAACAGATGAGAGTATTTAATGGGGTGCTCCCTTTTTATTTTGTTTTTAATCCAAGCTAATTATTGTTTTTAAAAAAACTGCTTTCGTTGTTTGTCCAGGTACACTAACAGTTTATTAAGCTCATATATCTTAAGGTTTGATGTAACTAGATTCCAGCATTGGATTTGGACGAGTCTGTTTTAAAGCTGAAAACTAAAATAAACCTGGTAAACAAACCTTGACATTTTTCCTCTTTCCCAAACATATGGATCATTATTTGTTGATGTAAAGCAGTGAACTCACCTGCAACTGGGAAAACAGACTTGCAATTATAAGAACCTATAAGATGAAAGGTGGTAAAATCATATAAATGATGGCTATAAATAAGTAAATAAAATCTACGACAAAAAAAATGCAGAAAAAGATGCAACATAATTATCAGCTGACGTTTAAACATATTTGGTAGTTTCTTACAAGGCTGCACTTTTCCACGCATGTGTCAGTTTAAATAAGGAAAACAAAGACACCATAACTGAATGAGTTTATTTGTTTCAGCACTGAAGATGCTCACAGTTATGTTATATGGGGATTACATCAGTAAGTTTTGTTCCTGCTCTGTCAAGAGACCCCTTTTGGGCCAAAAATCATTGGATGTCCTTAGTGCTGCAAGCTTCCCGTTGTAGAAAACAGGAGGGTAAACATCCGGTATTGCTTTGTGTTTGTAGTACTGGTTTTCCCTCCTTGTGCCTCTTCTACCAACAGGTAGAGAGAGCCCAGACCTCTGAGCCTTCCACAGAGAGGTACAAAGTTAAAGGAAGCATTCTTTGAAAACTTTGTGCACAAGAGAAGGAGGAGGAGGAGGAGGGGAGAAAAAGCTGCAGGACCAAGGGGACAGAAAAAAAGGCAAGAAAAAAAAAACAGGGAGTTGGAAAAGTAAGGGATAGAGAAGGGAATTTAAACTTTAAAAAGGTAGTTTTGTGGAGAGAGAATCAATGAAGGCTGAGAGAAGGACTGAGTTTGGCATGGAACATTAACACTAAAGCCATGCAAAGAAAAGCTCATGTTTGACATGCACACAGCAATACAAGCTAAAAGCATAGAGCAGGAATCCCCAGCATGGTTGAGAAGACAATCAACCCCCACAGCTCATCTATTTACAAAGAGAAGAGGCAGACTCGGATCTCCTCAGGCCTGGCCTACACGCACAATAATATGAAACTGACAAATATCAATAGAAGAGCATATTCCCTCTCAAAAAGAGGCTAAGTCTACATTCTTAAATTACTGGTAAATCTTTTTTTTTTCTTTTTTTTCTCCAGAGTTCCAACAGGTTCTCTTTCCCCTCTTCAACAAGGTCTGGGAATAGAGAATCTGAGTTGTCAAAGTTTAGACAAAAGCAAGAAATGTCTTTTTCTTCAAATGTTGTCCCATTTAAGAACACACAAGAGGGTAATAAATAACATTCAACTGACCTAACAGCTTTTTTCATATAAATAGCCAAGTTATCATAAATTAGGAAATCAATCAGTGAGATGAACAAACATGAATAAATAAGGACAACAATACAAAAATATCCACAACTGCATTTATCACATCTTTTTTTTTCTTTGTTTTTCGCTGTTCCTCTACTCCTACTGCTGGTATGTGAGACTAAGAGAGAGGTACAAATGGTAAATGAAAGACAAAGTGCTGCAGATAACAGGAATGTTTGGATCGTTTTTCAAACGGAGACATAAATGATCATGTAACAAAAATACACGGAAGAATTTAAAACAGAATGTGGCAGGCGCAGGCTCACCGACCTGCTCCTATGGTATCTAAACAGTATCACAACTAGACATTTCAGTTTTTCTTTTTTTTTCTTTACATTAGAAATGATTTCAGTCTGTACAACAGAATAGATCATTCATTTTTAAATACCCACTGCCCCCGCCCCCCCCCCCAACCCTATACTATCATTTAACAACCCCCCCCCCCCGCCTGTTCCTGCTCACACCCAGCGCCTCTCTGAAATCACGATTCCAGTCCATTTTGCAGCAATAATAATAATAATAAGTCTAATAAAATCAGTTAGTAATTCAAACCCAGTTCATCACAAAGAATTTTACATTAAAAAGCAAACAAATACAATCCAGCAAGCATCCGTGTCCACAAAACTCCTCTCCTGTCCCTCCTCCTCGGGTCTTCGGTATTTTGGATGTTGTTCATCGTCGTTGTCGTTGTTACATCCCAGAGTTTTCTGTGCATATTGGATGTGTGTGTGTTTTTTCTGTAAGTGTTTATGATTAATGCTTATTTCTCCATCAGCAAATGCTTCTCTAAGTCACAAAGGGAAGGGGCTGGTTGGTGATGGAAGTGTGTGTGTGCGTGTGTGTGTGTGTTTTAAAAAGAAAAAAAACAGAGGGGGGGGGTTATTACTCTACGATTTCATCTACTTCTACTGATGGCTGCCAGAGGTTGAGGAAGGGTGTGGAGGAAGATGAAGGCAGAAGTCCGCATGAAGGGGCTGTTTCCATGGTAACCCCTGAGCGCACCTTTAAAAGCAGTCCTCCGTCAACAAATGTTTGTCTCTCTCGGGGCGCTCGAGGGGGTGGAGGGGCGGTCGAGGGAGGACGGATGAAGCGGGGAGCAGGAGGAGGGACTTTAATAGGTTTTCTGGATAATTCCTGGTGTCAGAAACAAGTCAAGTCATTACACAAGTTAGCAGCAGCAAGGGAGCAAACAACAGCAGGTGAGGGCATGGTTGGAGGGGCGGGGTTGGTGATGGTGATGGAGCAGTGGTAGAACATGGATTAGTGTTTATGTCGGTGCAGTTTACTGTTTGTAAAATATCACTTTGATTCTTTCAATATATTTCTATCTATATAAAATCCTTTTATACAAAAGATGTCCATAAATAATGAAGTACAGACGGCGTGTTCTCTCTGTGCTACTCCTTTATAGTGATACTGGCTTCAGTGACAGAGCGTCTCAGTCTAAGACTCGTCCTGCGTCCCCACAGACGACACCGACAACTTGGCTCTGTCTCGGCCTGCAGCTGGAAATTTGGTGTCATTATACTGTGGCTCTTGCCTCCGGACGTGCATGGGGGAGGGGCAGTGCTTGGATGGCGTGCCAGAGGCGTAGGGCACCTGTCCGTTCTTCTCGTCTGAAAAAAGTTGTTTAATTACGTCAAAGAA
Organism: Atherinomorus stipes; assembly: GCA_023101725.1. Taxonomy (NCBI): domain Eukaryota; kingdom Metazoa; phylum Chordata; class Actinopteri; order Atheriniformes; family Atherinidae; genus Atherinomorus; species Atherinomorus stipes. Next base: position 194,481 of record JALJCO010002818.1, read on the forward strand.
GTTACTCAATGGGCTGCCTAGGTGCACAGACAGGAAGAAAAGAGGACAAAAAAGGGGGAAAGAGGAGAAAGAGAACAAACAAACTAATGAACAATTCACAGGATAGAGACGCGACTACATGTAAGACGGAGCAAGCAGAGGCGAGGACGAGGACTGAGACAGCCGGGAGATGAGCAGCAGCTGTGTTGAGCCTGTGTAAGGTGAGTTTCCATGAATCATGCAAACATCATAGAACCTCTGAATCTAAAACAAGGAATTTATTATCTGAAGTTGTCTTTGATTTATAAACTGGAGCTTAAAAAGCACAAAAAGTAGTAATGTAAGAGTCCTAAAGCAGGACTGGCCCTCTGGCTGACGTTGCAAGCAAAGGTGAGGTCTGCAGCCCGCCATCTCAGCTCAGTCATGCAACTAATGAGCTCCTCAGGAAAACTCCCTCCTGCTGCCACCTCTACAAACAAAAGCTATCTCTGTTTTCATCAATAAGCAACCAGATCAGATCAGGGGCATCTTCTGCACCTGCAACCGTCTCTTGAAGGGTCACCCTGTAGGACAGGGGTGGGCAACTTCGATCCTGGAGGGCTGGCATCCTGCAAGTATGAGGAGTTTCCCAGCTACAGCACGCCTGACTCCAATCAGTTGGTAATTGTGCAAATTAAACTCTATGGCCCTGAAGTGTGCGGTAGAAGTGCACATAAAAGGTTGGAGTGTGCAGGTTGCAAGTGCAGGAAAATGGCAGATCTGGGACAGTGATGGTTCCTCCATCATCTCGCACCACAAGGTCATTTCATGTAAAATTTTCCAGCTGTGAAGTCAGCTTCATCTCTGTTCCCGGTGGAAAAACGTCGTTTTCAGACCGAAACTGAACAAAATTAATTTCATCTGTTTTTATAAAATAAGTATTATATAATCCACATGCTTAATTAATAAATGAATGAATTACTGAACTAATTTATGTAAGGTGACTGTAGAGTTTCAACTGTACAGGGATAAATGACTGTTAATCGGCTGCTCTGGGACTGTTATTGTTAGCACAGACTGTCCACACGTCCATGAAGACATGTACAGTTGTCCTCAAATTTTTTCATTCCCTCAAACTGAAGAAGGAAAAAAATCAACTGTCTGTGATATAAGATGATATTGACAAAAGTAATAATGAATAAAAATGTTATGAAAATCATGACATTGATTTTGAATTGTGGTTTGAAAGAAATATTAGAAACAAACACACAAAAAATAAAATAAGTAAACAAGCATGATGGGACTGAAGCAAAAATTTTGTTGAGCAACACTTTGAGGCGATCACTGCAATCAGGTGTTTTCTCTGATGTTCAATCAGACGGTTTCACCTGTTGACAGGTATTTTGGTCCAATGTTCATGGGAAAGGAGCGCTAATGTGTCTGAGACAGTTTTTTTTGGTTGTTTTTTAAATTATTGTTTCCAACCACAATTCAAAAGCAATAATTTATTTCACTAAATTATAATTTTATAAATTTTGATTTATAATTAGTTTCTTGTTATTTGAATTACTATTGCAAATGTTCTTTTCTTTAATTGGAGGGTATGAATAATTTTTGTATGTCATGTAAACAGCTCTCCCTTGCTTAGGATGCTGCATCTCAGTTGGATTAACCTGTGTAAATAAAGTTTAAATAAAAATCAAATATAGCTACTTTTATCAGTGAAATAATAATATTCAGATATTCAAAGCATATTTCCAGGTAACAGGGCAAACTTTGGTAATTATGTTACATACAGCATAGTAAAAGATGAAATATTTCAGTATTTACATGTGAAAAGACTGGCTGGAGTTTAATCACCAAACCTGGCTATTTTCTACTTTTACGGCTCAAAATGTCACAGGCAGCAATGAATTGTGGGCAAAATCTTTTGACGAAGTCAGTGAACATGCTTGTTTGTTCCGGATCAGTCTGTGCATTTACAACTCCCCCAAATGAAGCGGACTTTCTGCGCAAACGGACTCCGATTTAAGTCAAAAAAGCTTCGTGAATGCGCCCTCAGATTCAGGAACTTCCCCATCAAGTTCGTTGCAGGTCTTTTAACGAGCCATTCATTTGAATCAGGTGTGATAAATTAGGGTTGCTGCAGCTCAGCTGAGCCTTTAACACATTTCTTTGACTCATTTCAGTTGTTCCACATGTAAAACTTGACCAGAAACATCAATACAAGCAATTATTTTTGAAGTTACAAAACTTAACATTAGAGTTAAGTTACATAATGCATTAAAGCAATAACTTCTGTCTGGAACTGAGGTTGTTTGCATTAAAGAAGAAAGTAAATACAACAAAAACAAACGCAAACAATCTCCACCTAAACACTCATGCTATTTCAGAAGGGCCTTAATGGTCCCATTGCAGAGGGGCTGTGCACTAAAGGGACCAAAAACAAGAAATGGAGCAAATAAAGAGCCATTGCTTTTTGTTAATGGTGCAGTTGCACATCTCTGGGAACTATCAGTCAAAAAAAAACTTTCTGAATTCTCGGCAGAACAGTCATACACCCAGGAGTCCTGCAGGCTGACAAATGAACTCCAGCTACATTCATTTAAACTTGCATGATGAAAACAAAGCACGCACAAGCTGGACTACATATAAGGTCTGAGCATCAGAATTCTGTAAGTATATGATGGAAAGAGGAATCTCCAGTGAAAACTGCCTCCAGCAGCCAGTAGGTTACTGAAAACTTTGCAGGAGTGAGTGATTGTGTTTTTGTTGTGGCTTGCCAGTTTCGCCCATGCAGACGTGTATGAATGTGCCGCATTCAGTTTTCTGCCGAGCTGTTCAGCTGGAAAATAGTTCAGCATTCATTCGCTCCCCCCCTCCTGGTAATCAGCATGCTTTTACGATGGCAAGAAACATTTTTAACAACATAGTGGTGCCTGATCAATAAAACACCACCGTCTAAGTGAAACCTCCAAGTGTGTCTGTAATCTTTAGTAGTCCCTGGTTGTCTACTATCTCCCTAAACTAGTCTCCTGGGTACGGCGCTATTACCACTGATTATAGGGGACATAATGACCATGACTTGATTAGACCTTTTGTTGGATACACATTGGTGTGCAAAGCTCTTTCTCTTCCTAATTACGGTCATTGGCTTTTATCTTTAAAGCACTCGTGGTCGGGCAGCAGTAAAGGCTGTTAGGGGGTCAAAGAGGTGAAGAGGGCAGGATTGGTTTTAGTTCAAGCTAAAGGCACATTGATCTGCTTTAAGACTCATCTTAAAGTGTTTGAGAATGACAATCATCTAAAAGATTTACTGAAAATAACTAGGGCCAAAAGTTAGTAAATACTTTATCTACACTGCCTCGCCAAAAGAAAGGAAAAAAAAGTTGCCACCATAGGAAAAAATACAACATATTGGTTCAATAAGCTTCGGTGATGTCACAAGATTTGTTTCCATACAGTGTTGCATTCTTTTTGTTTTTTCGATCTTGTATTGATGATGGAGAGTCCACAAAGGCACAAAGCCTTCTCCAGCACATCCCAAAGATTCTCAATGAGTTCAGGTCTGGATTCTGTGGTAAACGATCTCATGTTCCCTGAACCATCGTTTCACAGTCTGAGATCATCGCCTGCCCTTACAGACTTGTACAGTAGGCACGAGGCATGCTGGCTGCATCACTTCATCTGCCTCCCTTCTTACCCTGATGCTCCCATCACTCTGGAACACGGTAAATCTGGACTGTTTTTTTTTCTCAGGGAGAAGAAAATCCAGGTGGTTCTAGGATATAACGCACATATCCTCTTAGTTTTGTTTGAACAACTGCCATCAAGTTTGATTTGTTATACATCACACAAGTTGAGGTGTTTTTCTAATTTTGCACAAGGAATGAATATTACATAATTTATTTTTCAGTTTTAATATCGGTATCAATATCGGTAATCAGCCACATGAGTCTTAAAATATTGGCATATCTGATATCGGCCAAAATTCTAATATCGTGCATCCCTAGTTCAAACCCAATCCCTTGAGTTCCCTTCTCATTGTGCATGTGGAAATGCTCCTATTTCCACTATTAAACCCTGAGTTCTACTGTTGTTTTTGTTTGATAGGATTTCACTAAATGTTAAGTGATCAACGATCACCATCATTCAGGACGTTTTACCATCCACATTTCATCCTGGAAGACGATGGTTCCTCACTATCCCTCCAGTTTTTAATACAGGTTTAGTAGTTTCTGCATCTCCTTAGATGTTTTCTCCGCTTCATGCCAAAGATTTGACCCTCCTGAAGCAGACCAGCATCTTTTCCATAAGCACTGGATGCATCTTTCCACACGGTTGTTTAAGAAATGAGAAGTTTCTTGTTGCATCAGTCGGGGTTGCTGCAGCTGACAGATAATTGCCCCTGCAGTAATTATCCAATAGGAGGCTCGCACCTATTTTCTTGGTTACATCCAGGTGGCGACTTTTCTTTTGGCCAGGCAGTGTATATCATCTTGATAACAGAGAAGGCTGCACTTCTTTATTTTCACTAAATAACATCATCATATCTTCTACTGTGCTTTAAGTGGTTCTTGTATTATGCAAAGTGCTCTAACTCGTGCTCTTACAATGTCATCCCTGCTGCACAGACAACCCACAGTAGTCATTAAAACCTAATCTAATGTAATTTAACATAATTTCACCCTTCCCACACCCCAGTCTGATGAGTTTGATGATATGAAAGATCAAAAATAAGTGGTAAACTTAGTGAGGCAAAGCAATAATAACAGACTGTTAAATGTAACAGCTGTCATGGCTGATGTTCATTTATGATAGCTCAGTCAGGTTGTAATGCATAAAAGACTCAGAGTAAAGACAGAGCTCACCATTAAAAAAAGCACAATATTAACCTGCACCTGAGATGAACCTGAGAATGAGTGGAGGAGGATAACAGACGCTAACGTTGTGACACCAGCAGAACCATTTACACATGAGATGAAACTGATACCCGAAGGAGACGGCGCACCTCCTCTTCATAAGACACCAGCAGATGGCAGTGTTATAAAGAGGATGAAAACTGAGACGCACACACAAACAGAACAGTGGGAACATGCTAAAAGCAGCAGGGGAGGAGTGGTATCCCTTTTTCTCCTCTTTTATTCTCTTCATCTTGCAGACGGTGCACTGACAGAGCATTATACTGACACCATGGAGAAAACACAGGCTTATACCTGTTCAGGGGCTCAGTATCTACAACTAATGAGAAGATAAAAGTTGGTTTTATTAGCATCCTGAAGCTTACACAGAAGGGTTTCCATGGTGATGGAGGTTAATAAAGACTAAACAAACAGCTTCGTATAAAAACACACAAACAGAGAAAGAAAGACCAAGGGACGGAGACAGAGAGGACACTTATCAGGTGTGGTGTCGCTGTGCCGGTGCATTGTGGGAATGCGTTGAGGTGAAGCGGTGTTACCATGGTGACAGGCTCTAGCGATCAGTCTTGGAAGTGGGAGTAACAGAGTGTGAATCAGCTTACTCTACCTCTACTCTAATCCTCAATACCGGGGCAACAAGACAACATTTGACCTGCAGTCGCCCCTCAGGAGCGACTCCCACCCTTTCAAGTCGGTGAGACGCCTACATGCAATGGAAGCCGCTCAGAGAGGCAGAGCGTGGCTCAGGGATTTCAAGCACAGCAGAGAGAGGAGGGCGAGCTTTAGCTTAGCTTCAGCGGTGAAAAGTACTTCATCAAGGGGTGGAATGGGAGGATGAGGCGATAAGGGCAGGGGGTGAAGTTTGGAAAGGTAATATATACTTATATATTCATTATTTTCTGGGGTAAAAAGAAGTTCTTACTTACCAGACAACTGTTGGACCCCAGGCTGATCATGTGTGCTTAACAATTGGCTCTGAATCGTCTCAACCACTCGCTTAAAACGCCGACTCGGTCCTGAGCACACAGTCACAAGTGATATAAATTTTGTGATAAATAAACCCTCTTTCAGGGGAGACACTGAGCTGTCGCAGGAGGGAAGCACAGGTGGGATTAATGATGGCTTAGCTCCATCGACTGTCCCTGTAAACCATGATAGTGTTCAAGAATGCACAGAGCAGGCCCCTCCCTGAAGTGGCACGCGGCCATCATAAATACACCTGCGCTTCTCCTACTGTGACAACTCAAAATATGCACTCATTTGCATCAAAATATGCAGTCAACAGCATGAAAACAGCCCAGCATGTCCAAAATGTGAGCTAAAATAGAGAGGGAACATTTCAAAACCAGGAGAAAGATAAGTGGTCAGTACACTGCGCTGGAAAACTACAGAAAATCTGTGAGAAAAGGCTCTTAAAAGGCTAGATTAGGCTAGAGGTGAGTCATTCACTTGTGCTGATTAGAGTTAAAGAAAAGAGTCTACAAGGAGAAGAAAACAAAACTGCATGTGTGTGTATGTGTGTGTGCAAGGGAGAGACTGAGAAGACTGAAGGAAAGCATGCATGTGTTTCTGCACAACTAAGCATTCGCACACGATTGCTTAGTATGTAATCTTGCATAGCCAGACCTCATTCTGTTACGCTCCGGGAGGTTCGGGGGAAAATCTTATCAAGCACTAAGAACTGCAAGTACTTCAAGAAATTCTCAGGCTGTCGCTCTTTTTGGCAGCAAGTTTGGAAAACACCCACCACTCCTGGTTTGTTTGTTTGTTTGTTGGGTATAAGCAAACTTAATTCTATTAGTCTGAACTGTGACAACATTCCACTTGACATGCAAGTGGCAGCTTTTTTACATTTTTTTTGGGGTGGAGGGGTAGACTTTGAGAGATCTCGGTAAGCCCAATGAAATGGAGAACCAGGAGAATGTCCCACACAATCTGATTTTTATGGGGTATTTCTGAATTTTGGGGGGTATTGTGGACAGCATTTGGGGCTGGATCTAGTAAGATCAAAATTTCCATGTAGCAATTTGCCCGTGTAATCTAGAATTTTGTGTGAGGGGCTGAGCCACGGTTTGTGGTGATGTACAAAAAGTGAAGGCGCAAATGACTGCAGCGCAAACGGGTTGGAAACGCCCCTATATAAATGAGGGTTTTGCAGGTTTCAAGGTTTTCAGCACGGCAAAAGGAAATACGATCCTATGGAGATGGAGACATTAGTGGAAGAGGGAAACAATCATTTAAAATAAGTATCATAAATACAAAAATGAAAATAATACAGCAGGTATCTGCACAGAACCTGAGAAGTGGCTAATTAATGAGGACATGGATCAGGAGTTTCTGAACAAATTAAACTGTTTGAGGTCTCTGACATCTTTTACGCACGAGGTGCGCACTCTTTGGCATGATGCCAATGGCTCCAGCACTATGCTCCTGTCCAGCTGCTACAATCCCAGTTCAAATGTGACATTGGCAAAAAGGGGAAATATTAAGACAAAATTAATGCAAGCTTTAGTTATCATTATAAAGTAGCTGTTAATGTTCTGTTTTATTTGTCCAGAATATTTTCCACCCGTGTCAAATGGTGGTGTTTGCTGGGTTGATTAATGTTATTGAATTAAAGAATGATAACTAAACTCACTGCTCATGAAAAACAGTTTTGAATCAGAGTTGTGCGTGTCCAGCATTGCCCCCGTCAGAAGCTGCAGCCATTTGTGTGCAAAGCTGCTAGTTTGCACCGGCTTTTCAGACGTTCTAAAAGCATACGCAAAAACAGCCAAGTGCAATCCATCTCATGGTTGATAAATCGCTTTGCAGGTGCGAAATTAATATGTTTATATTTTCTCCTCACAACACGCACAACATGCATGTAAACACCCCATATTGCAAATTCATTGTGGCAGACGTACTATCTGGATAGGACGCATTGTTTTGCACCTTTGAAAGACGCAACCCTGACTGCATGTTATTAGTAAATTAGTGATAGACCTGTGATAGATTCGGCCCTCAGTCTATCTCAGGCCTGTATCTTTTATTTGGCTTTTTTGGGCTACACGGTGGTGCAGTGGTTAGCACCGCAGCCTCACAGCAAGAAGGTCGCTGGTTCAGGCCACGGCAGGGTAGGGGGTTTGAACAATGGCCTTTCTGTGTGGAGTTTGCATGTTCTCCCTGTGTATGCGCTTCTTCCCACAATCTAAAGACATGTACGTTAGGTAAATAGGTCTGAATTAGAGACTGTGTCTCAATGGGACTGACCCGTGTAAATATAGGTTAAATTAAGAAAAAACACTTTTTTTTAATGTTGAATTCATGAGATGCTCCAACTGTGCAAACTAGAAAACTGATGGGAATGTTAATGCAGGTTTAGTGATGTGCTTATGTATTAATTAGCCTTATAAGGACAGGTGAATATGTGTGCTGGAATAAGAAGAACCAGTGATGAGCAGGGTAAGCAGATTTTATGCATGCTGAAGCAATCTCACCTGAGAGCAGGGTGAAGGTGACAGAGTAGATGCCATTCTCTTTCGTGGCAGCTGTGCTCTCCGTGTAGGTGATATCCACCTGAAATTTGACCGGCTTTTGGAAGACAGTGGGGCCGGCTGTGGACTTGTACTCTGCTCGGAAGCTGGTTTGAGAGATCACACTGTGGCTCAGGCTGGGAATCTGGGGAAGAAGGAAGAGTCAGGAAAGGATAAAATGACAAAGAGGGAATGAAAGCAATAAAAAAAATATGTAGTACAAAGATGCAGGTAATGGATGGGATTACATGTAGGAAGCAATGATGTCAATTTTTTTCCTCCACACTGGTGAATGAACCCTCATTAAAATACCCTCCACATAGTATGAGCCACAGTTGAAACTCTAAGGAGATTAATGCCTCAGGGAGTAGCCATGCATGCCAGAGTCTTAAGCTAATGTAATCTTGAGTCATCCAACAACACTGCACTCTCCTGCCTAAAATGAATTTGTATGCTCAATGAACAGGTGAGCTCTGAAATTGTCACGTTTTCCTATAAGTGCTGAAGAGGGTTTGACATTCCATTAATGTGAGTGTGCTCAGAGGTACGATTCCTCTGATTCGGGTGCCAATCTGCTGCCTGGAATACCAGCTTGCATAACCCAGAGGAGAAAATAACTGCCTGTAGGGAAGCAGAAACAGATTTGACATTGACCTGCACTAGCAAAGTTTGCATTTACTTAGACTCCGTTAAATCTAACTGGGGTGAGGACAGGTTCTGCTCACGTATGTACACTGAATATCAACTACCACTGCTGAATGTTTGTTGATGTGATGTGCTCATTGATGTTGCCTGCATCTGCATGTATTTGTTCATCCCCACTATTATCAAGCCCAGCATACACACAGAGACACAGATACCATCTACACTATATCGCAGCTTCTCGTGTTGCACAGCTAAATGTATTAAAAACACACACACATACACACGCTCAAATCATTGTATTGAGGGCAAAGCATCTATATGCTAATGATCTGTGCTCTGTGTTGATTTTTCTATTGACCTCAAGTGAGTCTACAGTCAAAGAGAAAATAGAGGCACCAAATACGAGTAGTTTACTGCATTGCTACACAAATCGGGGATATGTTAGAAGCGCTTGGAGAGAGGCTGCCAAATAACAGCACATGCATGAAAGGAAACAGCGCTGTGGCAGAAAGGCTAGAGAGCAGATAGGAGCTGGTCAGGGTCAGAGGGAAAAGGGGATTGTGTTGATGAGTACATACGGAGAGGAAGGCTTGAACGATGTCTGCCTTGATGGAACTCAGAGGCTTGTCTTTGATGACAATGAAAATCTGCTCCTCTTTTTCCAGGTTGATGAAGTTACCAAACCAGGATTTTTTGGCAAGTCTGTTAAAGGAAACAAGAAATAAAAGGTCAGTATTACTGAGCATTTACAAGTGAGCATCTGTCTGCATCAACCTTTATGCTTTCCTGCCTTATCTACCGATCAGCTCAGAATCACAGAGAACAGGTAAAGAGATCTCTAATTCTGGGTTGAATGAAAAGGAACAAAGGCATCAGCTTAATAAATACACAGACGCCTTCTTATAAACGTGTCTAGAAATGAGTCCTCTTCAAAAAATACAGGTGATGCTATCAAAACTGCAAAAGAAAACAATTCTGGGAGGAAAACCCCCAAAGATTCCTTGGTAAAAAGCCATAAAGTAGATTAATACTTTCTCTATCAGGCATCATCTCATTTAGTTTCTGATTATCTGCACACTCAGCTAAACAAAACCATCCTCTAAACAACATCATCATCTCTTTCACAGCTTCTCTCTGTCCCAGAATGCATCAGCAGGAGTTGGGTTTTCCTCATCTTAACTGTAATAAGAACTTCAGACTCTGCATGTGAGGATTCAAGTTTGGTACCCCCCATTGCCTTCTATCATTATTTAGAAATGAAAATGATAGAGTGTAATAGGCACAGCATCTTTAAGCTCATATTTAATAAAACCCATCTGAGAAAAATTACGCAGTTCAGTAAACTTTTGTTTTCTGTCCAGCAAAGTATGAATATAACATATGTGTCTTACTTCTGTGTCTGTAAACCGAGCTGTGCATCCAGATGGAACAGAGGAAGATGAATTCATCACTGGCTTTAGTGCAACTGTACTTTCAAATACTAATAAGTAAATATAAATTTCATCAATGTATATAAAAAACTAATTATTAAGATTATATGTGTGATCCCCTAACATCCATACATACAAATATCTGACCAGTTCACCTCTCTAAATTCTTACAGCCAAGGCAATTGGAAATGACCACGCCATACCGCAGCCAGCCAAACCGGCATATCTAGGCCAACCTCGGGTAATAAGGTCCATGGGAATTTGACAACTTCACACAAGAACCCTCCCTTCATTCCCACCTACTGCCCCCCATATAATCCACTACCTCCTGTGACGATGCTGCATCTCCAACCCAGACGGGACCTGAGGTCATTAAAGGGAACTCAGCAGGCAAAAATCAAACATTTATGAACGTGCACTTTCCACAGCATCATGCTATCAAGAGCGAACCTGTTTGACTCACTGACTGAGGGCCTGACATGTCATGCATGGTTATGACAGCAGTTGTGCCTTCAAAAGAAACAGCATCTACTCACTCTGGGGAAGACTCTGGCGTGAGGCTGGACATCTCTTCTTGTGTAGGAACTGTGGAGGCAGTGAGTCCAGATTCAGAGCAACTCAACAAGCAGAATGCACAAGAGTGGAAAGTGATATTTGAGGGTTATGGGAAAATAACATGTTTGCAAAATACAGGCCCAATTCCAATTCCCATTTTCATCCCTACCCCTCGCCCTCACCCTTCCCCTTGCCCCTAGCACTTGAAACAGAGTTTCTTAAAATAGAGTTTCAAGTGCTGGGGATTGAATTATTCCCCTAAGAAATGGGACAGCCCTTCGAAATGCTAATGCGTCACCAATAGTTGTCCATCGTGCAGTAAACTGACATCACGGCTGTTTCTGGAAGAGTTTGCAAGCTCATCTGCGGCTTGCAACCCAGAGGTGTCGCGAAGTGGGCGTGTTGTGTCGTGTAGTGGGCGAGTCGTGGTTAGGGTTAGATTTACTGTGCTCTCATTGGTGTGGTGGGTGTGTCATGAAGTGACGCTATTACACGACATACACGACCCACTTCATGACACGCCTCTGGCTTTCAAGCTGCAGCTAGACCTTACTCCCTGCAGCAGCAATAATCTCCCTTTCCTGGGGGATTGGATTATTTTTTCAGCTTTGGGCCAAAAAAAAAATGTAAAAATGAAAGGAAAAGAAAATGCCTTCGACTCAAGCTGAACGTTAACATTACATTGCAGATATGAGTAGATGCACGTAACATTACAAAACTAGTGATTTTTTTTTTCACACTTGTAACAAAACTGTCCTTAATACATTAAAGTGACCTTAAAATAGCAATTTTCCTATTTTCTTTACAAAAAAACTTGCATTTGTGCATCTATTTTGCTGCTGCTACAGATTTCCTCGCCATTTTGACTGTATTTTGCATGAAATTGTGGGTAATATACCACTCATTTTCTAGTGTGCCTCTGGAAAATCTCTGTATCGAGGGTCAGATAGCCCTACCACTACTAGGGATGGGTATGGATAAAAAATGTTCAATAATTTCTTATTTATATGGTAAGATAAGGGATAAAAACTATCAGCAAAATATTTTGTATTATAAATCTCACTAAATTCAGTCTTGAAAGCCCTACAAAATACTAGAAGCCACTAAAATATATAATTAAGTTCAAGTAGTGCACCTGTACGGCAAAACTGTAGTGACACCAATCAAACAAGTCTGAAATATGAGAGACCGAATACCACATTTATTAAACGATGCAAACAGCAAAACTAACTTGGCTTATTAAAAAAACCAAAGTAGTGCAACTGCAAACACAACCTGATAAATTGTCATCTCACGATAAAAACGATAAATTCAAATTGTTATTGTGGGGAATTTCTTTGACGATATATCGCACACAATAAAATATCACCCATCCCTAACCACTACCCCCTCCCCCTTGGTCTGAACCAGAATCGGGACACCACTAACCTTTTACATGAACGCGCGAAACAAAAGGTTAGGACCAAGGGCTGAGGGGGGAATCTGAATTCACCCACAGTAGCAGAAAATCAGGCTGGGCGTTAGTACCTTGGAGTTTCCTGCGGTGGAAGCGTGGCGAGCCCAGGAAGCTGTTCTTGATGGAGTTGAGGCGCGTCCTCCAAGGCATGCCTCCGATAGAGGGGCTTGGAGGCGGTGTTGGAGTTGGGGTCCCAGCCGGGCTGTCCTTGGGAGTGTGCACCGGAGTGCCCTTTGGGGTGGGAAGGGGGCTGCCTCGAGGGGAGGGGTGAGGGGTAACCTGTATGAGGGGGATAGATTTGGGTGGGTGGTCAGTTAATGGAGAGGGAGCTGGCACAACGGGGTGAAAATGGTGCAGCCGGATGGGTGACAGGGGCACCACTGGGCTGAAGGGCACAGAAAGTTGGGGGTTGGCAGCGTGATAGGAGCGGCGCACCTGGGGGCTGTTAGTAATGGAAGCACTGGTGATAGATGAAGTGGCAAAGGGGGATGGGGAGCATGGAGAGGTAGGGGTAGGAGGCACAGAGGCAGAGGGTGGCTGTGATGGAGGCTGGCAGGGGCTGGATGGTTCAGATTTGGCTGCAGATGTTGCATCAGGTGAGGATTCAGGGAGGGGGTTTGATCGGGTGGCTTGGAGGGGCTTTGGGGCAACTTTGGGCTTGGCAGGGAGTGTCTGTGTCTTGTTGAGTGCTTCTGGTAGGGGCTCACTGTTTGGTGCAAGTGAGTTGGGGGTGGAGATTCGTGGGCCTGCACGATTCGGAGTGGGTTCAGGGGATGGACAGGGGCTAGCATTGGGGGACTGGGTAAAGTCCGGAGACTGTGGTGGCACACAGAACTTTCTAACAGGCTGGATTCAAAAGACAGGTTGCAGGAATGCACGACAGAGTAAAGCCAAGAGCAAGACAAGGTGCATGAGGAAAGGAAAATAAAACACGTAGGGATGCATGCACAAACAAAAAAACAAAGGTGCGGAACAAACAATGACATATGCATCCAAAGAGGCAGGTAAGCGGGAACATATGCAGGAAAGATGGAGGAATCACAACAAAAAGAAGAACAAAGCAGAAAATAATCATGACATAAACCTTTTATATCAAAAGGAGACAAAACAACACTGAAATGGGAGAAATAACAGCAAGCAACGTGCACAGTATCACAAATCCTAAACAAGATGCATAAAACGATGGACTTGCATAAAACATAAAGGCTCTGATAGAGAAAAGCAAGCAAACACACAAAGATGTGAGAGACATGAGGCCAGCTGTGAGGACAATTTGGGCAGACTCAATAACAGGAGGAAGGTAGCATGTCTGCTGAGAGATTTCTGGTTTCCTGATAGCTTTATTGATCTGCTTGACTTGTAATTGTGAAATTGAAGTCATAGTGCTCCACTATTAGCCTTAAACACAAGCCCCATTTCCAGAAACTAAGTCTGAGAAACAACCCCACACCGAGCCTCCTGCTGAGAGCACAATCCAGGCTTTGGATACGTCTGAGAAATCAATTTCCCTTTCAGATCAGCCTGAAAGAACCTGTGTGGTGTGAGGAGCTCGTCTTTGGATCCTGGCTAATCTTGAGCCTTCTCAGGTTAGTCAGCTGGAAAAGTTTACCACATGCTCTCTGGCTCTGAGCAAGGAAAGTGGGATTTTCTGAAGCATTCCCTGAGCTGGATTTCCACAGAGCTCAGGCCACAGAAAACAGGAGGAGGGATAATGATTGGAGAGGATTGAGAGAATGGAAAGGAGAGAAGCTCCAGGGGTGGAGAAAGTTTGTTTTGCTGTCCCTGTGTGTGTTCGGCGTGTTTTATTTGGAGTTAGCAGAAGGATCCAAATTACATCGACAGACAAATAACTAACACAAAATCCAAAGTCTAACACAGGATATGAAGAGGTAATCACAGTAGATAGCTTCTTTCTTGAAATGCAAATGTAAATACGACCTTAAAGAGCTGTTAAACATGATTAAGTAGAAGGGTGGACCGATATTGCATTTGCACAGATTGACAGCTTTATCTTCCTTGCTGACAAAAACAACAATAGGATGGATCTGCTGAAGATGGATGGTTGTTAGCAGTCTGAATGAGTGTGTCTGAGCCTCGTGACTTACTCGTGGGCTGCTGAGGGGACTGGTGGAGAGGCCAGAGGAGGCTCCACTAATAGACCGCGACCTGTGGTACAAATGTGAAAAACACAAAGGTGCAGAGGTATTAACAGGATCCAGCTTTGGCTTGTTACTCATTTTAAAACAGGTAGAATGTGAGGTTGGTTGTATGTTGCACATTCTTAGAAAGCGAAGCAGCACATCACATTTAGCACATGGGCTGTTATCAAACCTCTCGCAAACACAACATCTGTTCAAACTAAGAGGCTAAATGGACGACAACACAGTTACAGCAGCACTGACTTGACAGTACACACTACTAACACTGACCCCCAGCAATTAGTCTCACACCACTTTAGCTTTGGGTTCAACAAACTAAACTGGCTCACAACCCTGATACAGTTGGTAATAAACCGAATGTTTTTGAGATTTTGTGCCTTTAGGCTCAGAAAATATCTTGAGAGGGAGAATAAAAAGGAACATTTGGTCGAGTGCCATTTGTCATGTTTGTCTTTTTCCACGCAGATGCTGTCAATAACCCCAACGAGCAGAGTCCTGCTCAGAAATGAACAATCACAGAGCAATCTGTCTCCATCAAGCGCACACATGTACACACACAAACACACAAAAACAGCGCCTGTCAACACTTGGAAACACCAGCTGCTCAATGTCACAACACTGTTCCTTTTTGTCATTCAGTCTAATAATACCGACCCCCCCCCCCCCCCCCCCCCCCCCACCCCCCACCCCCTTCTCTCTGCAACGCAGCATTGATGCATTTGTCAACATGTGGATGATTGTACAGATCTTTTGCTTTTCCCTGAAAAGACAAAGAAATAAAATCTTTGGGTATAATTTTTTTGCTGAATGAAGAGAAAGATAAAAGAATGAAGGAAAGTAAAAGTGTTGGAGGAAAGAAGGATGAGACTAATGAAGACCGGATAGAAAATCCTACTCTTCCAGTCGTTCTTCCACATGTAATGCTTTAGTCAGCGGCCCTAAAGAAAGAAATTAAACTAGAGCTGAAATCTTCTCCTCACAGACAGCAGAAAAAAAAACACAACCTAACATGAGGGAAGGGAAAATTTAGATCCACCCACTGCCGAGTTATTTCTGTAAATCCTCCACTGCCCATCCTATGAGTGTATTTTTTCCTACGCATTCGCACATGAGTAGGCGATGCTCAGACCGTGTTGGCCAGGATTTCTTGTTTCGTCAAGCAGCTGACCAGACTGTTGCCATCATTTACATTTAAGCCCGACGGTCCACTGAGACATGCACACATTTGTTCAGTGCGATGCTTATAATCTAAATGGAAGCGCGGCCAAAACCGCTGTCCATCAGGAACATATTGTTTGAGGTGCTCTGCATCTGTTAGTGCTGGACCAGCAGGTCTATAAAGCTTATGTTACAGATGGTCATGCTGTACAGTAATGGGCTGTCGGAGGTTCACCACTGCTGCAGAACGACAGTGAATTATTATTGTTGAGTGCTTAATTTACAGTAAACGACAAGCACAACTTGGGAATCATTTATCATGCATCAGAAACCACAACACAATGCCATTAAGTCAGAGACGTGGGAGCAAAAGCTGTTCTGTTCTCAGTGCAGAAAAATTGTGCTGCAAGCACACATGTATCCTGGTTAAAGTTGGGGTTTAAGTCTTTGATTTACAAGCTGGTTGCAAAAATCTGTATGAAGTTGTATCCTGATTAATAAAAATATGAATACCATGAATACTTAGAAGCATATTTGGATAGAGAAACATAAAAATCCTCAGAACTTTGACTTAGTTAAAGGTGGAGTCTGGAGTTCCTCCCCGTTCCTGTTTGTAAACTACATTTTCAAACCGAGAGCCCCGCCCCTCGTGCTTACGGCCGCATCGTTCTTCAGCATACTCTGCTTCAAGCATCTCCTTCAAAGCTCGGACGCAGGTGAAAGCCAAACCAATAATAACCCTGGTTTTCCAGCGTACACGATCTAAAGCTCTTTTCAACGCAGAGTAGTTTCTTTTCTTCAATGGGTTCGCCGTTCTTTGGGGTTTTTTTACCCGGTGCTTTCACGTTAGTCTGGTAGATGGTTCTGTTCGGCCCAAAAGTTGTAACAATGTTGCATTTCTCAACTAGTCCAGTTCACATTCGCACCAGTGTTTCTACAAACGAAACAACCACTATGGATGTCATATATCCGCTCCTGGCACGTGGCAGCACTGTTAAGAACTGTGTCTTGTGTTGAAACTGATTGGCGAAGGAGAATTCCAGATGAAAAAATACGCCTGTTTGCTGTGATCTTCATCTTGTAATTCAGCAAGCACAAATACTGTTGTTGCTAAAGCATGAAACTCACGTACGGCACGAGAGCACTGCAAATCTTTTTTTTTTTTTTTTTTTTTTTTTGTGCTGAGATGATGTGTTGCAAGCAGAGCTGGTTCAGACCTCCAAGGGGCCCTAGGCAAAATTCTGGTAAGGGGCCCTCCTAACGGAACAGTTGCACATGACACCCAGTGCTTTAAACATATAAAAAATATTGCTCATCTGTGGATGTGCCTGCACTGGATGATAAAGCTGGTTCATCTGTGCCTGTCCTAGATTAACCTGGCTCTGTCCCTCCACTGGCTGCTTGTAGTAGAAAACTTAAGCACAGCACTTGTTATATGGATAAGGCTAATATTAATTCATCTCCATCAAACTGGCTGTGCTTGTTTTACTTATACTTCAAATGTGGGCAATTCTTATTTGCTTTTAGGATATCTGCATCGACAGTTGTCCTCAAAATTATTTATGAACCGTGAACCGGTACTGGCTGCAAGACACTATCAGCAAATGTGCCAAACTCCAAACCATCTTTTTCTTAGAGACATCTTCAGCGATTGGGCCGAATAGAGGCCCTGTAGTGTTCTCACCATCAGCAAACCGAACTGGAGTCCACATGGAACCTTAGTGCGTTTTTTTTGGTCCGGACCTAAACAAACTGGTCCATTTTCACACCAGCCCAAACGTACCGTACTTGCAGGTGTTCTGAACTCCAGTCTGTTTTAAATGGACCCAATCGTGTAGGTGTGAAAGCACCGTGAGTGACTGGCGTCTGCTCCAATCATGAGCTTATCCTCACACAGCGTCATGCCCTTAGCGCTGTCATTGGCTGGCGATATAAACAGAAATCTGTGACCCGACCAGACCATAACAAAGGGAAAAAGCGAATTACAGACAGGGGGGAAGGAAGTTGCAAACAAACTCCCTACCACACTAGAGCAGAGGCCCAACGGCACGGATTAAGAAGGATTTCACTTGCACAAGTCTAGTGTTTATTTTCAGGGGGGAAACTCCAGACTCTACCTTTAAGGGTAGAATTTCTTAAAGTTTCCATAAATAATTGGATCTTATAATCTGCACAAATTGAAGGCAAAATCTCTGAGAAGAAAAGGAAAATGAGTGTGTTTGCTGTTTGCGTGTCCTTTACCACTCAGTCTTTAATTACAATAAGCCTGTTCTGGAACGCACCCCACGCCTTCATGTGAAACTCATCCAAAGTACCTGTGGGGTACTAATGTTGGGCTGCTGGAGACGGAACAAGAACAGCACATTCACAGACGAGGGCATGGACTGAAATCAAACAAATCGGAACCAAACAGATGCTGCTGGAGCGCTGCGTTCAACTGCCGAACAAGACCAACAAAGCCCAAATAAAATCCTGCTGCTTCACTACTTTGATTTAAAGTTAAGCATAAAAAGCTGAGTTTCTTCCCTCTTCCCCTCTCTCTATTTGTCATGACTTCCCTACCACTGGAGCAGCTCTACATGAATAGATATTCATGTAAATCAACATACAGTTTAAATTAGTTTCCTTCTTTGAATCCTTAAAAAACTCCCCGAGGACTCCATGCATTCGCTTTCACATCTCAGCTCCTCAGACTTTTAAATCTAGGACGACCCCTGCAGTTCTTGCAGTTAAGGTCCATGTTTAAGATTTCGTTTATTAAATTTTTGCTCATTTTAGCTTCTTAAATAAATTGGCGTCAATAATTCCTGGGTTTGCCAGACTTATTAAGATCATTATAACTACTCCACAACTGCATGAGACGAGCAAATCTTGTAAAATAAAAGAAGAAAGGAAAAAAATCCATTGATATTCTCTTCTTCACATCACTTTTTCCATATTTCAGTTCCATATCATTAACCTCCCTTCATGTTGTTAAAATGTAAAATTAAATCAGCTGGATTTCTTCTGCTCCGAGTTCAGATTTGAAATATCTTTTTAAGATCTGCTTGGGTGTGTAAACAAGAAGAAAAAACAGCATTCACACGGGGATGTGTGCATAACTGTGGCATTTATCCCAAATCTTTTCAATTATACTTCACAGGAGCAGTCAAATCAAATCAGTAATCTCACATTGTAACAACCAACATGAGATATTTTAGTTATACAACATAATTTAAGATAAAACTGTTTCCCCTCTCTTTCACCCTTCACGCTGGTGGAAATGTATCCTGTCAAAACACGTTTCAAAGTCAGTCCTCTCTGTGATGCCCTCTGATCTGAAGTTCTGTGAATCCTCTGCGCTGTCGACAAAAGTTTGCTGTTGGAGCAAGATAAGGTTAGGTTCAGAGAAAGTCAGTCAAATCTTTGGACGTTATTCTGCTCTGTATGTGCTTCCCCAACAGCGGCATCAGTGTACACACAAGCACGCACATGATCAAACAAAGCGCACGCAAGCAAGTGATAAAAGACAGAAAAGTTGTTTTTCAAAGGAAAACAAACACACCGAAATCCACATTTGCACAGACATTTTATGCTAATCTGTCCCACCCTCCCACTGATCCCACAGAGTTCTAATTTGCAGTGAGGAGACGTAAAGCAGGAGAGATGTTTGATTTGATTTGGAGGCAGAGGGGCTGCAGCGTAACACCCCTCCATCTCCAATCTTTACAGCTGATAAGGAGGCCAGACAAAGTAAAACTAGCAGCATTTCCACATTAGCATAGCAATTCCACTCTATCAGCGGGGGCGTTTGGGACTGAAGGTCAGCAGCACACAAGGGACCACAGGAAAGAGAGAAAGATAAAAAAAAAAAAAAAAAGGTAGGGAGGAGCCCTTGCATGAAATCTGTGCATACTAGTGAAAGCTAACACACTCATCTAAAGTAGCATAGAAGAAAGATGCAGACAATATGTAGGATTTGGACTCAAACTCATTTCATGTGCTATATAAGTTAGCAGAGTGATCCTATTTTAAAATGACATTGCTTCTTTTAAGCAAAGATCCAAAATGCTTTTGTTTGTGCCCTTCCTGATCACATATGAACTGGTGTTGTTATTAATGCTCAAAGTCATTGCAAATGGCTTTTATTTTGGATTCCAGGCACGACTGAAAGAGTTGAGTCAGAGTGAAGGGCAGAAGAAAGCAGCTTCTTCTCTAACGCAACCTTTAAATAAAAACGAGATAAGTCTTGGATCGCCTGAAGGGATGGAGCAGAGTTGAAGCGTTGATGAAACAGAGGAAGATGAATTCAGAGACACCAGAGGATGGAAAGAATAAAGCAGAAATGTTTAGAAGTGGGAGTTGCTGAAATGGGTATAAAACTGCTAAAGTGGCCTCAATCTGTGAAATGAAGTGGGAAATTCTTGATATTTTGTGTTGGCAAAGGACTCTGGCGACAAGTTATTAATGCATCTGACATTTAGAGATGCATATTCAACTTTATGACTTCAGATTTTTTATGTGTATATAGCCTACATGAACTTCCAGCCTCTGCATTTATGTTCTATACCACGGCTATTTCCATCTCTCTGCCAACCTGACTATCGTTAGGCAGATCAGGTTATCGCCTGCTCAGATTCAATCTTCCTCTCTGTCACAAATGTCACCGCCTCTGAGCAGGAATGTGCAGTGTGATGATATATTGGTTATTGAAATAAGATGAGGGAAAGGATTTTAAATCTGTGTGCCTTGTGGGGGTGTGGTTCTGGCATGATTCGAGCATTTCTAAAATAGCATAATGGAGAAATGTTCAGCAAAGTAGAGAAAGTGGGACACAGTATGGGAGAACTGATTATCAATGCATTCAGATTATGAGAGGAAGAGATAATTGAGTTAATGCTGGAACGGGTGGGGATGTTGATGCTCAGGCTCTGAATTACAAATGTGCGGTCCACTTAAGTTTCAGATTCGAATTAATTAGGAGAGTTACGTAAAACTTTTGGAACTGCCACCCCCCCTAAAAAATCTAGACGAGTCAAAGCTGCTTAAAATAGACCTCTGAGGCCGTTGTGAGCTGCACATAAATCACTCTGCGAGGAGCACGGCTGCATCTTTTTCCTGTTTTTGCATGGGGAGGAGGTGAAGCATGGAGCGAGAGAAGGTGAAAGCAGGAGGAGTGAGTGGCATTTGAATACCTTTCTTCTTTGCTGCATTTTGTTCTGGCGTCAGGAATATCCAAGCTTTTACTGTACACTGATTTACTACAGTGAGACAGGAGACAAAGTGAGCAGAGAGTCAGTCTCTGTTTATGTTTGTCTGCAATGTAGTCTGCTGACACTGGATCCAGACTGTCAGACTGCTGAACACCACCGGGCTGCAAGATTATCCCCCCCCCACACACACACACACACACCGCTATGCCTCTATCCATTCATAAATATATTGACGTTTTTTTTCCACCTTCGTTTGTACCTTTGTCCGTGCTGCGTCATGTCGATAGCCCTCCTCGCCGGTACAGGTGAGCCTCCGTCTGTGACACTAAGCACCTCCATGGACTTCCTCTCTGGTCTCCTTTTGCCATGACGGTTCAACATGGGGGAGTCCACCCGCTTTCTTGGGGGATCTGTATCAAAGAGTGAAATCATTGATTGTGAATAAACACAAAGCACCTGACATGTCCACAACTTAATGTGTGTATTTGTATGTATTGAGTGATTCCATGTACATGTGTGTGTTTGACGGATGTTTGGTGCTGATCACATTGACGTTGTAACTAATAGAGAGTAAGTAATGGTTTCCTCCCAGACCTTGAACTAATGGCCACTGCATTGACTGTATCACGTTTACTGAAGGAGGAGTCTATTCATCAAAATGTCGGTATCTAACAGCACACACACATAAATACACACACATTTGCACATAATACTACTTTTGCAGTGCTTTTGTCAGAAAACAATCCCGGCAGGAGACAAAGAGGAGCATCTCTGACCGCTTGCATATCTGTGGGTAGAGGTTTGTGCCTTGTTGAGGTGCACTGCTCTCTTTTTTCTTTCTTTGTGGAGGAGTTAACATCTGAATTGAAGCAGGGGTCAGTTTTTTCAAAAAGCCAAAATATAACTTCCATTTGAGTTGCCACTTTTCAGTGAAAAGGCTCTATATTTTTCAATGAACAGAGAATAGGGGATTATCACGCTTCGGCGTTCCGGTTTCTGGAAGTTGAAAAATCTGAAGCTTCCTCTTCCGGGCCAGGAATGGCTCAATCCAAGTCTCAATGTTGCTGCTCTGTTCCATTGTGTGCATCTAATAAACAACGCCAGCCGTACCTAAGTTTTCATGGATTCCCGACTGAAAAGACACTAAGGAAGAAGTGGATGAAAGCGATTTGTCGGAGTGAAGGACCGAAATTTAAAATAAAACAAGGTTGCACGTATGTCTGTAGTCGGCACTTCAATGATGCAGACTACACTACAGCTAGCGTTAGCTGACGTTACCAACTTTTCGCTTGTGAAAACATACAAGCGTCTGAAAACTGGGTCTGTACCCCCCGTTTCCAGTGGAACAACTGGGGACTGCCAAAAAAAGGAGACGCTTTCAGATGCTTGTGTTTTTTCAGCCGCACAAAGTTAGGCACGTCATCGAGCTGGCTAATGCTAGCCTGCCAACACGACTGTGCAGACTGCCGGCTACAAACAAACGTGTGTCGTTTTATTATAAAGTTCGGTCCTTCACCGCGGCGAATCGGTCGTTTTGATCCACTTCTTCCTTAGCATCACTTCAGTCTGGAATGAAAACTTGGCATTGGCGTTTATCCGATTTACAAAGTTTAACAGAGTAGTAGCTGACGGACTACTGCTAGCAGGTTAGCATTAGCCAGCTCGATAACGTGCCTAACTTTGTGCGGCTGAAAACACACAAGCATCTGAAAGCGTCTCCTTTCTTGGCAGTCCCCAGTTGTTCCACTGGAAACGGGGAGGTACAGACCCGATTTTCAGATGTTTGTGTGTTTTAAGACGCACAATGTTAAGCACGTCAGTAAACGCTAGCTGGCTAATGCTAGCATGCTGTGAAGTGCCGGTGTTGTGCCCTACCGGCGACAAACAAACGTGTGTTTTATTATAAAGTTCGGCCCTTCACCGCGGCGAATCGATCGCTTTGATCCACTTCTTCCTTAGTATCATTTCAGTCTAGAATGAAAACTTGAGTATGTTTGGAGTTTATCCGATTTTAACAGTATAACAGAGCAGGAACGGCTGTCGTTAACATGGCCCGGAAGAGGAAGTGTCCAAATACCGGGAACTTCCGGTAAGCGTGATAATCCCCTATTGTGTTCTCTTGAACTGAAAGCAAGTTCACTGCTCGAACAAGAACTGGCTCAATTTCTTCAAAGGTGGTTCAGGTAGGATGAACATAAGTTAAGCTTTTAGTAGTACGCATTACCTGGATTGGATTGTTACCTCCGCCGAGGAGGTTATGTTTTTGGTAGCGTTGGTTTGTTGGTTTGGATTGACCTGAAACTTTTACCAGCCGTGTGCCTCAGCACAAGGACGAAACCTTTAAATTCTAGTGGTGATCCGGATCACCTTCTGGATCCAGGAATTTTTTGAAGGATTCTTTATCATTGTGAGATCGGCCAAATTTTGGAATTTTTGCATATATCTCCATACAAGTGGCCTAAGTATTTGGTAAAAAAAAATTACAAGAAAGGACCTCAATGAGTTCTATGATGTTTCGAAAACGGATCCGGATCCAGAGAAAATTCCGGATACTTTGATCCAGAACACACAAAAATAAGGGAGTTGTTGAAATTTTCAATGCCTAAAGGTAACAAATGAAGATACAGACATGCAACTAACACCAAATTGTAGCCAAGACTCTGCTGAATCGGGAGTATGTCAACGGAACTGACGCATCTTCAATAACAACAGAGCTAGATCCAGAAGAAAACCGCCATTATGGAAATATCGATTTTTGGAAATAACTATTGAAGTAATATTGATACAAGCATGATTCCAGATGCTATTGGTATGTTTTCATGGTCAAGGAATCCAATTATGTCGACTAAATGAATGCAGGAGTATAAATTTTTGTTATTGGTCACAATATGAGGGGGACATGAGCTGCTTAGTGGAGGTCTGCACTCTCTGAGTGCTTTTCTAGTTTTATTTAAATAAATAGTCGAGGTTATGTTCACAAATTAACTTTGGTTATGTTCAAAACTGCAACATACACACATTCTGTGATGATGCATTAATGTATGGACATATTAAGAACTTTCTATTTCACTGGTGCCAATTTATTCATGAATGTAACATTTTTTTCTTCAAATTGTGCAGAAAAGGCTCTGATCACAGCCTGCATGTTGTCAATTCTGTATCTGACAGAAATAATCTTACCTTCATCAGCTCCCTGTCAAAAATGTTCATTATTGCTGTCGTAAGCATTCTCCAACCAGAATGCTTCTTACTGCAATAATTTCTCCTTTTCCCTTATTTCTTTTATTAGTTTATTGATCTCATAAATCTATCAAGTTCAAGGTGGTAACATGCGTGTTTTCTTTCAGTGTTGTTTAATTGCTGTTTCTTTTATGCTTGTTTTGTTGTCCCATCATTTTAGGCCATGGGTACTCAAATACAAATCTTCAAAGGCCACAAATTTTTTTCAATGACTCAAAGCTCCATTTATTAGCCTATAGTCCATCACGGCCACATGCCACAATACAGTTGTATTTAAAGGTGCACTGCACAAGTTTAAATGCTAAATACTATTCTTTTCTTTCCTCTACATGCTCTTATAGTTGCCTGATGTGTACAATGAGCCGATCTCCCTTCACTGCAGTTGTCTCTGTTTCTGCATGCTCAATGCGAGAGTTTGGGGTACAACTCCTCAGGGCCTTGCATGTGGGGGAAACGAGCTGCGTGTACTCGCTTGTCTGGCTGTGCTGCGGCCGGTGTTATGTATTCCACCTCTATTAGCGCTTTGTCAAAACAACACGACTGCTGCTAAACGATGGAGAACAAGTGCCTCTCAAACCCCAACTCAGACTGTGACAAAGAGAGCCAAACTGGAGTCTGACGGCGTCGGAATAAGACGGAAGTAAGAGGAGAGTAAACAACCGAGCAGCTTTTTTCCCCTTTTTTTTTTAATGGGAGAGGGCTCTGATCTGCTCTAGGAATATAAAAGACCTGCAGTTGGCTTTCTTCTTGCTAAAAAGGTAAATGTAACGTATGACGGAAATAGGGATACATAATATTGTAATGCAAAGTTTTTAGCATGTAAATGTAGCAGTATGAAAGCCATGTGACTGTTGCTGGGGAAGAGATAAACTCTGGCCACTTGTTACATTTAGTTGATTCGATAATTTCATAAGACAACTTTGGTATCTGCCAGTGGATTTGGATATTTGATCCACAAACCAGCATTAGCCTGTTGTTACCATTAGCATGTAGTCAATTATTCCGGCATCAGACCATCAACAACCTGCAGATTTATAACTTTATTCCCTCAATAGACACTGTGCCTCTAACTCGGCTAAGACTGAGCGTAATGCGGGTTAAATGAAAGAACGCAGCTGAAGTGTCTCATGCGTGTGCACGACACTGGTGTCACTTTCACTTGTCGCCAGAAGGGGCGCACTTCTGGAAAAAAGCTGAAACTTGCACTGTACTCCTTTAAAACAACAACAAAAAATGCAATGCAATTTCAATTTAGAAATAAATTTCAATAAATTTTAGACGAAAATCTGCGCCACCCTTTTGATAGTTGTGTCATGGATGCTTGTGTCAAGGATCCTGCTTGCAGCTTGATATGATGACGTCAGTGCATTTATTTTTGTTGCTCTTATCTCCAAATTTTGAGAAAATGTCATATCAAAATGTATATGCTTGCTCTCATAAAGCCGCTTCAAATTGGAAACCTTTATCATAGCTTTGGTCTCCTGGTAAATTAAGCACATTGATCTGAATGGGAGGGAGAATTAATGCAAGTCGTTCTGTCCATCTGTCTTTGAATTACCAATTTTTAGGGGCGGCTGTGGCTCAGATGGGCAGGTAGAGCAGGTCAGGCAATGATCGAAGGATCGGCAGTACGAATCCCGATCCCCCAGCCATGAGTCGTTGTGTCCTTGGGCAAGACACTTAACCCTCTTTGCCTCCAGTGGGGGCACTGCTGGTGTATGAATGTGTGTGAATGGTTCCGGTGGTGGTCGGAGGGGCCGTAGGCGCGAAATGGCAGCCATGCTTTCGTCAGTCTGCCCCAGGGCAGCTGTGGCTACATACGTAGTTTACCATCACCAAGTACGACTGAGGAGTGAAAGAATAATGGATCTACTGTAAAAGCGCTTTGAGTGCCTTGAAAAGCGCTATAGAAATCTAATCTGCTATTATATATATGTATATATATATATATATATATATATATATATATATATATATATAAAAGAATTACCAATTTTCACTGTCGACTTTTCTTTTTGCAGCAAATTTGGAACACGCCATTTCTTTCAATCTAAGCTCCTATTGCTGAAGAAGCATCAGGTAGCAAACTGTTCCGAAGTGAAAGTAAAACATGCTGCTGCAACACTGATCCCAGAGTGACACTGTTGGGCTGTCAACACGTTGTTGGCATGGCAATGACCGTCCACGTTGTTCCATTATGTAGCTAACATACTGGCATCTTGTGCTTTTTTTTTTTTTTTTTTTTGTGAAAACACTGCACACACAATATTGCAATGCCTCGGTATGATAACTTGGCTATAATAATGGCAGAATCACAGCGCTGAGGGCCACAAACATCTGGCTCATGGGCCAGATATGAGCCGTGGGCCACCTATTGAGGTCCGCTGTTTCCGATTGTTTGTGTTTGCACAGTGGTGTGATAGGTGGAGTTTGCATGTTCTCTCGTGTATGTTTGGGTTCCCTCCAGGTTCTCAGGCTTCCTCCCACCATCCAAAAACATGCACATTAGGTTAATTGGTCACTCTAAATTGTCCCTAGGAGTGAGGGACAGCGTGATTGGTTGCTTATCTCTCTGTGTTGGCCCTGTGATGGACTGGCAAACTATACAGGGTGCAACCTGCCTCTCGCCCAGTAGCTGCTGGGATAGGCTCCAACACCCCCCCTCCACACACACACATACAAACACAACCCTGCACTGGCATAACTGGAGGGATGAATATTTGTGATTGTATAAATGTTTGTATGGACCCCTCTCTAATACATTATTATTTTTTTGTGCTTGAAAAGTTCTACGTTCTTCATCTGTGCTCTTATTTTATTTTTTCCCAGGCCTTACCAATCTCATTGCGAGGGGGAAGGTTCTGGTCTTCTTGACTGGGGTACCTCTCCTTACGATCCAGCAGCAAAAAGTAGATCATCTTCTCTTGGTTCTCACTGCAAGAAATAATCATGAAAATTACTGTTCTAACAGGGTAGAGGGTAAATTTGCATACATAGTTCCTACAGTAACATGCAGATAATCAGACTTGGCTCTGCAAAAAAATATATAAATCACATAAATGCAGTAAATATAGTGTTAAACTGCAAACTTGTCACTTAGATTAGTTTTCTTGATCTTTTTTCTATTTATTCTTTTGAGGGGTGCACAACAAACAGATGATAAATTGCTTTCATCATTAAACAGGTTTATTTTTACAGATCATTAAGTTATTGCATCATATAATGCATGTATTTTGCTTTGAATACAGTACGTCCATATGCAGAGCTTGCTGGTAAGTATTAAGTCTAATGAAAGTATTGAAACACGATGAGTTTGACCTTCTCTTTCTCAGCAAATCAGGAAATGTAATGTCTTCAGTCTCTATGCAACATTCTCTATGCAAAATGCCCAGGGACTGGCCCTCTATAATAAAGACAGATTGGAAAGCAGTAGGAGGCAAAGAGACAACGACCTGCAACTTCAGCTAAAATGAACCAAGGAAAGGGAGATCGAGACCACAGATTTTCCTCCCATGCAGCACTATTACAAGACTGTCCCTGGAGAAAGGAAGCAAATGGAGGAAATGGCTAGAGGGCATAGTGATAGAGCAATGCTTGTTTAGCATTAAATGAGAAAGGCATGGCTTTAAAAAAAAAAAAAAAAAAAAAAAAGGAGAAAGAAGAGAAAGTCTGCAAATCTGTGGGATCAAATTAGCAACAAGCGCAACATGGATGGAAGTTTGTTAAAGCAAAACACAAGCGTGTGATACTGAGACTCAAAACATCAGTAGCAGAACATCAAGCGTGTGACCCGTGAGCATGTTCGCAAAGCAGGATAAGTTTGGAGGGAACGTATCCAGTGGCAAAGCGGCGTAAGCACAGTGTGATAACGGTTAAGTGATCTATGGCTTCTGACATCTAAAGTGACAGCTTCACAGGATTTCATAAGAGCCGGGAAAAACCACGGCTGACTCTGCACACCGACACTAGAACACACCCGTCCTTTGATGGCAGTCGCCTTTTTACCTTTATTGCAGCCCCCTCCTTCTCTTCTCATCTTCAGTTGTTTCTCTTTTCCCATTATTCTCTCTCCTGACTACATCATTTTAAAACTTCTGACTTTCATTCTTCTCTTTCTTTCCCATCCCTCCCTTTTGCATGTCTGTTCACTCACTCGTCTGAGAGCAGGTCTTTCAGTAGCTTGTTTTTGTCTCTGAAGCAGCCCAGGGAGTGCATGCTGTCCAGGACATCTGGGTCGATGTCATCTGCGGAGGGCAGGCTGCGAATGGTGACCTTCCTGGGCACAGGCTGCTCTGGCTCTGGTTCATTCTTCCCCCCTCTGAGAATGGAAGCAAACCACAACACAAATAATTAAACGTTTACCCACTGCGGTCCCAAATTTTGTGATATTTAGTGAGCGGAAAATGAATTTACTGTTTTACTGAGCGCTGTTCAGACAGTCTTCTGAACATTTGGCCTTGATTTACAATGAATCCACAGTTACATGTTTCCCCAGGTTATTTATTTACATTCAAGAAGATAAACAGGTGTCAGAGTATTGTTTAAAATGCAGATGGATTACACAATAATTAGTAGTTTAGTAGGTTTCTCAATCATTTCTTCATGTGCCACAAGGACCCTCCCAAACATATATTGCCAAAAGTATCCGCTCACTTGCCTTGACTCTCATATGAGCTTAAGTGACATCCCATTCCTAATCCATAGGGTTCAATATGACATTGGTCCACCTTTGCAGCGAGAACAGCTTCAACTCTTCTGGGAAGGCTGTCCACAAGGTTTAGGAGTGTGTTTATGGGAATTTTTGACCATTTTTCCAGAAGCACATTTGTGAGGTCACACTGATGTTGGACGAGAAGGCCTGGCTCTCAGTCTCCGCTCTAATTCATCCCATAGGTGTTCTATGTGTTCACCAGACTCTGCATCCATGTCTTTATGGACCTGCTTTGTGCACTGGTGAACAGTCATGTTGGAAGGGGCCAGCTCCAAACTGTTCCCACAAAATTGGAGACATGGAATTGTCCAAAATGTCTTGGTATGCTGAAGAATTCAGAGTTCCTTTAACTTGAACTAAGGGGCCAAGCCCAGCTCCTGAAAAACAACCCCACACTATAATTCCTCCTCCACCAAACTTTACACTTGGCACAATGCCGTCAGACAAGTACCGTTGTCCTAGCAACTGCCAAACCCAGAGTCCTCCATCAGATTGCCAGATGGAGAAGCGTGATTCGACACCAGAGAACGCCTCCACTGCTCTTGAGTCCAGTGGTGGCTGCTTTACACCTCTGCATCCCACGCTTTGCATTTGGTGATGTATGGATGAATGCAGCTGCTCCACCATGGAAACCCATTCCATGAAGCTCTCTGCGCACTGTTCTTGAGCTGATCTGAAGGCCACATGAAGTTTGGAGGTCTGTAGTGATTAACTCTGCAGAAAGTTGGCGACCTCTTTGCACTATGTGCTTCAGCATCCACTGACCCCGCTTCATCATTTTACGTGGCCGACCACTTCATGGCTGAGTTGCTGTCGTTCCCAAACACTTCCATTTTCTTATAATACAGCTGACAATTGACTGTGGAATATTTAGGGGCGAGGAAATTTCACCACTGGATTTGTTGCACAGGTGGCATCCTATCACAGTGTCATGCTGGAATTCCTTGAGCTCCTGAGAGCGACCCATTCTTTCACAAATGTTTGTAAAAACAGTCTGCATACCTAGGTGCTTCATTTTATTCACCTGTGGCCATAGAACACATGATTCCCATAATTTGCATGGGTGAGCAAATACTTTTGGCAATATAGTGTATCTCCGTTTTGTCTGTTGGTTTCAAAGGATACCTCAACATATAAGGCTATGCTACATTTGCATACCATTTTCTAGATGTTTTCCTTTCTAGAGTCCAATTAAAACAAAATAAACAACAACAAAAGCAACTTGTATTTCTACAAATGTGCCAATACTCACAGACCTGGATATTCAAACAGATTTGAGTCAATATGCTCCTCATTACTTCTTTCCCTGAATCTATTATTTTTCCTCTGGTGAGCTCAGTGAAGCATGAACCCCATCAGCAGCAATCAAAATAACACAAATCCCTTGTTATATGTGTGCTGTGAACTTGCAAACTTGATTTGCAGCAATGCTTTCACCCCAAGTTACTCCCAACCCCACCGTTCCACTACGTGAACAGAACTTCTGATAGTGAGAATAGAGAGAGGAATTAATACACCTAACACAATATCAATCATCAACTAATCGAGTCTTCGTAATGATTGAAGGTTTGAACTCCTCTAATATTTCTGACAAAATCCTACCTTTTTACAGGGAGAAAATGTGGCCATAAAAACGATTGAGTTTCAGACTAGAATGGCAGAATCTCTGTACATATTAAATTAAGCCAAATCTATCTTGCAGCCATTGAAGCAGCTCATAGACCACAAGGTTGGCTCTACTCTTATCGCTCTCTCTATGGATGACTTGTTACCTAAAGGACAAGGTTTAATCAGAAAAAAAATATGGAATTTCGCTCACTGATGATACCACCCAGTATTAGAGTTACGGTACCATATATTTAATTTTTAGGGTGTGATTTAATGGAAGGTGAGGAGAAATGCATCTCATTAACAAGCCATTATTTTGGATTTACTTGAATTTTAGCTTGGGAAACATGGGCACACGTGTCCACTTGTGTTTTTTCCTGACCACAGCTGAGGTGCTCAGACACCAGAAAACCACCAAGTTTATCATACAAACATTCCCTCTCATCCATTCATTCATTTGTTCATTCATTGCACCAGTCACCTGACAAGCTGCCTGCTGTGCAGAGCCAGGCAGGCATGCAACTTTCTCACTGACAAAACTCAAACTGCATTAGTCTCCTCTCCCAGCTCTTGTCTGCTCTTGTTTCTTTTATCAGTCTTGCTGTCTGCTTGCATAATCTTTCAGTTGAGGACAGAAACCATAACTCAGTCGCTTCCAGGACTCACACACTCCTCCCATTATTCATCACTGCTACTGCACTGCAACAAAAATCTATGTGTGAGTTATATATGTAAAGAAAATTCTGATAAACTGATTTTAACCATTTTAAAATATAACAAACCATATAGTATATATTTTATGCATTAGGCTGTCTCTATAGAGCCTCACACCCTACATGAAGACGATTGCAAAAAACTTTCTTAGAAGATTTATGTAAGCTTATTAAGGTGGATATGCTCTGTTGTAAATATTAAACGATGACTACATGGAGGTTAGGTAGGTTCAGCCTCTACATCCCCACTTGTTCCTTCTGGCCTTCTCACTGTTCACTTGACCATATGCTTCACATCCTCTTTCATGCACTACCAATTTACCCCCCACATCCCCCCAGAGTGAAGTCATGCCCTGCATAAATGTACTCTCGTGTATATAGCTGAAGCTCAAAGTCATTTTTCATGCAGTAGCTCCCTTCAGGTCTACATCCCATGCAGGAGTGTCTAACGAATGAGACGAGAAGGGGGTGGAAAAAGGTGGAAAAGACAAGGGAGTACTTACATGTACCATGTGTGCTTCTGAATCTGTTCTAACTGTAAAAGACAGGAGGAGAAAATACAGATTAGTACACAAACACTTAATTGCATGCAATAATTCCCACATTTGACAATAAGAATATACTCAAAGGTAACAAGACATTAAAGGAGAGAAGTGAATGCCATAAACAAGAAATCATTCTGGTGTATAGAAACATTTGTGTATAGAAACTTCCGTGCTGAGCTTCCCAGGTTAAAAGAAATAAAACTGGAAAACACAGGCAGATTCTAGGGTAGGAGTAAATAACGAGGCCTTCAAATATTAATATTGCCAATGGGGAAAAGAATGCATTAAGAAAAAGAGAGAGACAAGCTGAAGTGCAGTAAAGGGGAGAGGTGATATAACTGAGCTTTAAACAGAGAATATTATCTCCCTCGCACATGCTGCTGACCCTGCCAAGCCCTCTGGTCTGAAGGGAATCTACCATTCTCATTCAATCTCTCTCACTCACACACACACATACAGTACACTCGCTCTCTCAACACTACTCTTGTCATCGCACTTCTAATGTGGCCACTTTGTCACCAACACTGTCAACATGGTCTTTTGCCAATAACACAAAAGCAAAGAGAGACGGAAACAGCGAGCCAAAGGGCAACAAAGAAAGATGTCTGCTACAATGACTCCACCGCGTTTCAACTGCCCACCGAGGGAAACAGGATCAATGTCACTTTTGGGACTTTTTTATTTGCTCATGCTGCTGTTGTGGAACCACAGGAGATGCACATAGCAGCTCTAATTATTGTCAGTTATTCAGAGGGGTTGTGTATGTGTCTCCATCGATGTCTTGATGTTTCCACCCTCCCGGAGGATCTACCTCGGTGTTGTAGAACTGATGAATGCTTCACGTGATATTAGTGCAGTGACGGAACGAGACAGATGGTGGTTACTGACTGCAGGTGACTCCTGACTGCATCTGCAGAGGTCACAGTATTGACAGAGACACCGTGGCTGTCAGACACAGGCCAAAGGGCGACCAAGTCTCTCTGCCTTTTATTGAAGGCCCGGAGGCAGGAGAATGGTATCACACACACGCTTGAAAGTGATGTGGTTTGAAATGTAGAATCCCATCAGTTGGACTCTGAATGTCACAACCAATTCTGTTTTCATGCAGAAGGAATGCTGATGGAAGTTGTGGCTAGGTTTGTGTATGGGTGCAAATCTGGGTGTGCACTTTCCTCCGTACACATATTTTATTGTTAATATAAGCTTGTATTTATTCAAGTGCAGGCTTGAATGTGAGTATAAATGTTTCACAATCATATTGCTGTAGGGTCTGGAGGAAAATGAGCAGGAGTGGTGCCTTATTCATCCCAACGAGACAAAATACCCCAACTACACCAGGGGTCTGCAACCTACAGCTTCAGAGCAACAAATGGCGATTTGGACCCTCTACAATGGCTCACAATACTATTTACTAAAAATGATAAAGAACAAATGAAAATTTTCAAATATACTGTGTACTATAAAGAATTTTTTTTTAAATGCAGGTTTTAGCAGTTTGTTTTTAATGGATTTTTTTTTTTTTTTTTATCAAATTTCCACAGCACAATTACACTAAAAGTACCAGTAAAATTTTTCTTTAAATCTATTTCTCTTGTCATTAGAAATTATGGACATTTATTCTATAGTCGTCTTCAAAATTATTCATACCCTCAAATTAAAGATGGAAAAAAAACTGCCGTCAGTGAAATTGAGCTGAAATTGATAAAAAAGTAATAATAAATAAAAATTTCTATGAAAATCGTGACACTGATTTGGAATTGTGGCTTGAAAGAAATATTAAAAAAAACAAATGCACAAAAAATAAAACAGCTAAACAAGCATGATGGGGCTCCAAAACTAAAATTTTGTTGCGCAATACTTTGAGGTAATCACTGCAATCCAGCATCTTTTTTTTTTTTTTTTTAATATTCAAAAAGACTTCTACACTTGTTGACAGGAACTTTGGTCCACTGTTCTTTGAAAAGGTGCTCTAATGTGCCTGGGACAGTTTTATTTATTTATTTATTTTTTTTTTTTTATTATTATTTCCAGCCACAATTTCAAAAGCAGTATTTTATTTCACTAAATTATAATTTTGTACATTTTTATTCATTATTAGTTTTCTTTAGTTTCCTGTAAATTGTTAATAGTTTCTGGCCAGTTTGCATATATATAATACTATATATATATAAACTTTGCTAGAGTTATACAGTCTTGCATATATAGTTATACTGTATAGCATATCTAT
Organism: Atherinomorus stipes; assembly: GCA_023101725.1. NCBI lineage: Eukaryota > Metazoa > Chordata > Actinopteri > Atheriniformes > Atherinidae > Atherinomorus > Atherinomorus stipes. The sequence goes on from JALJCO010002818.1 coordinate 228,515, forward strand.
CTATCTATCTATATAAATATAATATATATATATATATATATATATATATATATATAAAATTATATAATCTCTCTCTCTCTCTCTCTCTCTATATATATATATATATATATATATATATATATATGTATGTATATAAAAACAGCAAATTTTCCGTAGTAAGTTTTTATCAAAAATAATAAATTATCTTTTTTCAAAAAGCCACTGCACGTTTGCGGCTTAAAAGAACTTGTTTAGCTGGTTGAGGGGGGAAAAAAATAGTTTTTCGATTGTAAAGGTTTCAGACCCCTGAACTATTTTTTCCCCCCTCAACCAGCTAAACAAGTGAGTACAAGAGTACCTCACAGCAGTCACAAGCCGATTAAGGACGCTGCCATATATCCAATCCATACAGGAAGTCTCCAGCGGAAGTTAGTTAAACACTGCTAAGAGTATTTATCTGCGGCTTGCAAACACATGCGTTTGGTGTAGTTGGGTGGTTAGGGTTAGGAGAAGGGTCAGGGGTAGGGTTAAATTTTAGTAAGTTACATGAAGAACAAACTTCCGATTAGGACTTCCGGCGTGGATTGGATATATGACGACGTCTCGTGACTGCAGTTTGGTCCCTCTCCTGAACTAGACTAAAGACCAAGCCTTCAGCATATTTGGCATATTTTCTTGTTTCATGAAAATCTAATGTCAGCTCAAGAATGAAATAGGAAGAAAAGATCTTTATGTAAAATCATATACACAATCAATACACCAATAAACAAACAAAAAGAAAAAAATATCTCAGTATCACTGGCTCCTGTCTGTCATCGAGCTTCTGGTACTTGACCAATCAGAGGAGAGGGGGATTACAGGAGGCCTTAATAGATAAACCACGAGACTACGTAAAAAGCGAACTTAATACAAAGCCTTCATTATACCAAAATACTCCAAAATGGAAATGTAGTGGTAGATACGGTAAGTAAATGGGTGCTTTAAGAACACATTTCTACTGCAAAGCTGCTCTGAAGTCTTGGACTTTAACAGTGTTTCCCTCAGCTTGACTCACTGTGTCTTCATGGCTGTTTTTGATTGCAGCATTGACAAAAGCGTCACCAGGAGGATCTTATATGGCTGTTTTAGGGAAAGATGCAGTGACATCAGACAACAGGAGCCTCTAAAGGTGTCAGCACGCATCAACACGCACGACAGAAAAAACCCACTCAGTTCATTTACTTTCACTCCAGCAGTCTTGATAATTCATCTACACCATCCCCTATAAGGGGGGTAATCTGTCTATGAAGACCCCTCCCTTTTGAAAAAAATGAGAAGAGCTAGCTAAGCCTTTTCATCAGCCAGGTATCACATGTCTCTCCAGCATGTTCGTTTGAACAGTGAGGATGACATGATTATGTTGAGGTGACTGGCCCAGTTGCCTCCAGGGCCCCAAATACAGACACAGGAAATGAAGAGAAAAGCTTTTATTGGGCTAAGCCCCTTAAGCTCGGATACGTGCCCTCCAACTCAGTCACTGGGGGCGAGGCCTTAGCTTTATGTGTACTTAGACACATCTGCGAGTAAATCTAATTAACCAAAGGAGACAAAAGATGTACTGAAACACAGCCAACAGCTAAAGACTTAATATTCGCTCTTTTAGCAAAATGAAGCTGTAATCAACATGATTAGGATAAAAATAATCCAAAGAAAAATAATGTCACCTTCCCTCATCGCTGCCCTTGGGTGTACTTCCCCTCATCCCTGTCTGAGCGGTCACCACTAAACTACAAGAATGCTTAAAGTGAAAGGCTATTTGACATTCTGGGAGGTTACAACACATCCCTGGAGCTCCGTTTGGAGTCCTCATGCAAAGGAGGGGAGCAGACAGGTAGCATATTCTCTCCCAGCAGTTTGGTCTGTGTGTAACCCCTTATCGAGGACATAGCTGGTGTCTGGTGGACATATCTGGGGATCTCAGGGTGACCTGCCCTCGTCAGGGAAAGAGCGCAGAAGAATAAAGTATATCATGTGCACACAGCATAATAAAAAGGTGGGATGTTTCGAGCTCCTGCAGCTTATCTGTAGTGCTTGTCAAAAGATTGCCAGTTCTCTAAATAAGCATTTTTCTTCGCAGCTTTGTAATCTTTCTTTTTTTCCTGTGTCAGTAAGAGTTCTGTTACTTTGGTTTTAGCTATTATGACATTATGAAAGATAAGCTGAGACATGGGGAAATGGAGCAGCAACATTCACCAACAGTGGTGTCACCACATTTCCTTACAGGCAAGCTCATGAAGCAGTTGCACTGATTCAATGAGATACCTGCAGTGCAGAGAGAGCGAGCGAGAGAGAGAGTGCATGTGGCATATGTGTGTGTGCTATCACAGTAACTTGTGACTGTTTCGAGTGTTGCTTGCTTTCAATCTCTGAGTGTTAAAGGCAAAAGAAAACTCAAGGGCAGTGCTATCTATCCACTCTCATTATTTACATGTCCCTTCGTCCATTCCTCCCTTTCATCCTGACTTTCTGCCCTTCATGTCTGTTCTCACATCTTCTTCTAGCCGCTTTGCCAAGGTGATCAGCTGCTCCGTAAAGAAGGATGAGCGTTGTGATGAGTAAACAATAACAGAAGAAAGGGAGAGTACACAAGCAGCAACCCTGTCCTGACCTCACCCAGTGGGCATGAGGACGGATTCTGTCAAAACTGGCAGGTAGGAAAATATATTGGATAATAAAAATATATCTGGACCATGTTAAAGAAGAATAAATAGATAAATAAATAAAGAAGGAAACAATGGCTGGCTTGTTTGCACTAAACTGATGTTGCCCATTTTAGTTTGCCATCTCTCCTTCTTCTCAGTCCCAGAAACAATTATCTTTCCCTTTATTCAGTCCAGAAAAAACTTGACTTTCCTCAATTGCTTTTTCAGATTATATCAAAATATAATTTGTATAATTTGCTGTTTCTCCAACATACTCAATACGCAGATGACAACATTTCAGTGCAGATATCAGTGCACCTTTTAAGCAATAAAAGGAAAGAGAGGATGCAGTTAACATATTAAAGATAAATCATATTAGATATTGGGAGTAAAGCATTCCAAGTACCTCCAGCTTTTAACACTTTGTCTGTGGGTTGAGTCTTATCTGGTTCTGTCCCTTCATGCTATCTCGCTCTGTGGGGGCATTAAATGTTTCACAAGTCCTCGTTCCATCTCTCACTACTGACAGCTCTTAATAATTTGGGTTGAAAATATAGTCTTGCTGTCTCACTGCAAGGAAGAAAAGGGCGATGATGAGTCTACCTGTCGCTAGTGTGCTGCCTGGAAATCTAAACTTTTTAATAGGGATGTTCAATATTGGCTTTTTTACCGATATCTGATATTGTCCAACTCTTAACTTCCGATATTCAATATCAACCGACACCGATATACATGTATGCGGATAACTGTGAGGTTGTATCTCTCATATTTTAAAAGATACAACTGCATTCCGCTCTGAGAGCAAAGATCTTAAAATAGCCGTAATTCGGCCAGAGGAGTTCATTTTGGACATCTGGCTGTCATATATCAGATACTAGCAGGTATTAGCCAACATGTGGCTAATTACAATGTTATATATTTACTCGGTGACTTAACTAATAACTTAAAACTAGACATATTATAAGCAGCTTCAAAGCAAGTCAGTCTGTAGCAGCATCAGCTGTAGTCACATGACTCTTAAAGGAATGCTGGGATATTTAGTTCTTCCAGGATAACAGGGATGGAAAGAAATCTCACAAGATCTTGTTGTTTAGAAATCTAACGGGATTTCACAAGATTTTGTTGGTAAAAATATTGGTCCGGAAAAATAAAATGATACCAATATTTTCCGATACCACATTTAAATCTAATATTGGCCAATAATATCGGACATCCCTTCTTTTTGAGTGCTAAACAAATTTGCATAGTCAGCGCTGTAACTCCGGTATTCAGCCTGTATTAGCCGTATGAGTACTTTCCTTTAGCACGGTGAAATCTTTCATGCTAACAAGGCTGTGAGGCTGATAATACATATTTGTAACATATCTGCTAATATGTGAATCCATGATTTGTTACAAAGACAGCAGTTTTCCTCAGTGTGTAGTGTACACTGTAGTTACTAATCTTTTGGGATTGTTTTTTCTTCTGAACACCAAATTATGGAAAACTATAGAAAATGTGAAGTTCAGATGCCTTAATGTATTGCCACATGCTCTGAGGGTACATTGTGCACACACAGACTCTGAATTTTACCTACAAGGTACAGTTTCTACAATCGAAGTGCAGTAAATGTGTTTGGAAGTAATACAATTTCTATACTTGAATAAACTGGCCAAGAAAAAGGGGTACAGATTTTGACACAATAGCAGGTTATTCATTAGCAGATGTTGCATGCAGTAGACCAGTTCAATCACTCCCAATAAGTTCCTTCTTCTCTCTTACTTTTTTTTCTCTATTATTCCCCTTCTCCAGTAAATTTGGCCCTTTGTAGTCAAACATATAATCTAGCCCGGCAACAATAATAGTGAGAAGAGGTAAAGTGGTCCCTACAAGATGGTGCACCTGTCCTGGCATACACTATGATGTTACGTTTATGGATCTTTTTCACCTCAGAGAAAAGCTTTCTCATGTGAAAGCAGAGGATGCACACATGGCTGCATTTTTCTTATCGGTTCATTATCAAAGTTTATTTAAGGAGTAATAGGAGCTGAGCGTCATTCTTCACACCTGCACTTTTCATACCACAAAAAGTGAAATATCACTGCAAACTGCCTTCAACAAACTGGTACCATTGAAGTTGAAAGCTATGCCTGTCAATGTTTCCTGCACCACAGAAATTGAAAGTAATGAGGCAAATTTAAAACATAAAAAAACCATGCACACACACAAAGAAGGAGAATCATCATCCTGTTTCCATCCGGATTTCTAGAGAACTGACCGTTAGTCTTTTGGAGGCATCCACTTCAATCATGCCACGGAGGAGGTTCTGACAGTCTGGAGGGATGAAGTGTGGCATATGAAACACTCCCAACTTCACTTTCTCCAGAAGATTCCTTAGGTTGTCATCGTCAAACGGCAAGGCGCCCTGGAGAAACAGAAGCAGACGGATACTGGAATGGCATTGTTCAGAAAGAAAAGGTAGAGAATACACAGTTCGCACTTAATTCTACAGCAGCAACTAAACAAGAAAGAAAAACACTTTCACCTGAACATAAAAGAAGAAAAAAGATTATGAATGACTAATGAGGCCCACCGAGAGAAACAAAATCACAATTTTAGTTTTAATCCTGCATGTCTAAGACTGTGACTGCTTTCTAAACCTTTTCAACCCTCCAATTAGGGCATCAAGAGCAAAGCAAAATAAATAATAAACAGCAGTGAGCTGAAAACTGGGTTTTTTCTAATAATTACCCAGATTTCTCATTTACCTCCTTCATTTAGCATTCTCTCATCAGAGTCATTTATCAGACAGTGCTGACACTTCACAGATGTGACTGTGTGATGAATGGCAACCTCCACAAGAGGAGAGGATGGAAAGGGGGGGGGACGGAAAAGATGGCTAAAAAGCAAAGAGGTAGGAAAAAGAAAAAGAGGCTAGACTTGTGTAACAGATGATCTGAGCATAGGCTAACTGCTGGGGAGTATGCGTGTCTCCCGCAATCAGACAAATGGCTATCTCGCAGCCAGACAGCAGAACCAAACAGGGGGAGAGGCCGTGCTGCATCTGCAGGCAACGGCAAAAAAACAAAAAACAACTTTTGAGTGGAGAATTTTCACGATCGGAATATGCTAAACGTCAAGTTTACGCAACATAAAAGAACGGAGACGTCTGGACGCAAAGTGCGTATACATGCATGCGATGGAGCGAAAGAGGGAGGAGGAGGGATGAAAAAAACAATGACAAATACACAGGGCCTGTGGCGAAAAGTTGCCATGTCAGCGTTGATATTTATTTTGGGCTCTCTTCTTTTAGCTCGACTGTATGAATTATTCATAAAGCAGGAGTGTGTAGGAACTCCAATACAGCTGTTGATGAAACAAAGCTTCAGGGCTGCACGGCTGGGAACCACAGACATAATGTAGCTGGAGAATAGACCTTGTTATGAATGCAGCCTTCTGTGTGGACACAGGATAATGAATAAAAAGATGCTTCTATTTTCTCATCCACAGTTGCGCAAGAATAACCTGCTTTAGGGCTTTTGAAACATTTTTGGATAAACCCCCATAAATGCTATAATTTGGAATCGAACTCCAAACACCTGAGGTTATGTTTAAGACTCGATGATTACCTCAGCCTTGCACCATCCTCCAACCATAGAGGTCAACCTTTGTTCAGTGGCAGTCTAGCAAAGTTAAAAATGTTCTTTCTCAAGGTTAGTTTCGTTTGTTTGCAAAATAAAGTTAGATATCATATTGAATAGCATTTTGCTATGTTACTTCAGGGAATTTTACAGTTCAGTCACAGTCAGTCTAGAATAAGCTGACACTCACCACCAAAAGAGCAAAAAGAATGACCCCACAGCTCCAGACGTCTGCTTTCCTGCCATCATACTTTTCCCCCTGAAGGCAAGAGACCTTGTTAGGCGAGCTTGGACATGTAGACAATAAAATAATAGTAATAAAAATCCTTCATTTGCATAATTAAGAGCCAGAATATCATGAATCAGTGGAAAAATGACTCACCCTGATGACTTCTGGACATGCGTAGTGAGGAGATCTGTTGTGAAAAACAGCAACAGTTAATAAATCAGGAAAAATTAAAAATTCAAGTTGTTTAAAGACTCCATTTGTGCAGCACAGTGACAACAATGCTGACATTAAACATGCATAAAGGACTGTCTAAAACACAGGAGGCAGTAAATGTATCAGCTGGACATGAATCGAGGTGCGCTTCAGAGGTTTAGACATCCTGCGGGTGTTTGGACGTCCTCCTGCTTGCTCAGTCAAGGGCATCTTCTCACAGCAGACAGTGAACAGACCCACTAATCTTTACAGCCTCTGGATGGACTGACAGTAAAGCCAATGACTAGATTGACACATCAGTATCATATGAAGATTTATGGAGCTACCTCGCAAAAGCTGCTCTATAAGACAGTGGCTACGGATGAGTGCGGCAGAAGAGTGACTTGTTATTCCATTCATAAACTGTTGCCAGACTTTGACATTCCCATATTTCCACATTAATTATCTTCGGTAAAAATGAAATCTATACATTAGTCTGTGATAAACTAGATTAAATAACCTGTAATATAGCTTTAGAGAGCAACTCACTTGTCTCCGCAAACCCCTTTGGCCAGTGAGATGCATCCTCCACACATTTCACTCAGTCTAATACCAGGATATCTGATTTTAATGAGGGACTATGTAGTCAGTAAACATGGTACCCATTAGCTCGGCTGTTTTCTCGTGTGCTCATGAATGCTGGCCTTGACGGCCCAGCTCTTCGAGCTGTCAAAACACTGTCCGATAATAACACTGCCACCATGTCAACGGGGAAAGTTCAAATGCGAGTCTATGCAAATATGTCTGTCCTGATTGCATGTGTCAAAGAGCATTATGCAGATGAGTGAGGAATGGAAACAAACAGAAAAAGGAGAATGACATTTCCACTAGTTATGCCTCATGAGTGCTGCAACCGCAAGCCTCAGCTTGAATCTGCACGAACGTAAAACTCATTATTTGCAATGGCTTTAGGTTGGTGAAAGGTAAATTGCAACTTAGCTGTGTGATGAAGTCCAAATCATTTTTATCATTAGAACAAAAACTAACTCATTACTTCATACTCTTTTTTTTTGTTTGTTTTCCAAGTTTTAATACTGTTCAGATACATATATTGATACCAGTACAAAAATCAGTTGTCAAGAAGCCTCTTCCTCCACGATTAAAGTCCCATAAACAAAGCATTTATATCAGCTTGCCAACTCAATACATGATGAACACAAAGTATGATTAATATATCAGGTAAACATACTTCTATTTTGCATCAACGTGAAATGCAGCTCTTTTTCTTTTCAATAACTAATTGTGACAACAAATGTCATTTTTCTGTGGTGTTGGGGGTAATATGATCTGTTGAGAACGGTCAAAAACGGTCGAATCAGACAGCAGCTTATCATTCTAGGTAGGTTATCATTCTACGTAATTCATATTCTCCAATTAGAGCATACTATCAAGCAAATGGCCTCCCTCCTCCCCTTCTCCTCCAGCTGATACACTGGTGTGAGTCGCGCGAGTATGTCTGTCTGCATCCCTGAATGTGTGGATTCAAGTCGGGGTTTTCGAATAGAAGGATTTTTTAAAAAACTTCTGTAGCAACACTGAAGGAGGCAACTGCAACGTTGTCATTACCACTAAATTAATTCATTTTTTTTAATGCTGTCTTGTCTGTGAATGGCAAGTTCACTGTCTTAAGTGCCCATGATGCTAACAGATAGCCTTTAGCAAAAAAACCTAGCAACCAACAGGTTGACCTTGTTTTTCTAAATAAGGTTGTAGCCAATCAAAAATAAGTCAACTTGGTCTCCGGGCAGATCATATCACCACTGTACCATCCTTTACTGAGGAAGGAAATCTGGCGAGCCAAATCAAACCTCCCTGAGAAAAGCGATACCAGCAACATAAAATAGTTTTTACTGCTACGTCATTGCTCCTTTAATTGCAACTGCACTTCAGCTAAATGGGCTCAATGGGTTTGCTCAAACAACTCATTGACCCAACATCATCTGACAATATTCCAAAGAGTTGCAGGGTCTGGAAAGTTTAGCTTTCTCAGTCTTCAGATGCAACATTTCACTGGTCCAGGGAGGTTTATGTCAGAGGACCGTGGAGGAAGAGTCCATGACTGTCAGAACTCCTCTTGTTGATCTCCAACAAGTTCTTGCAAAGCTTTGAGGTGTGGGTAAAGAGCCCGAGACCTGAAGGTTCCCACCAGCATGGTTCATTGTAGATTTGATATACTGACTTCATTCTCTCACCAGTCTAATTAATACACAGCAAAATGTAAAACCTGGGTTCATCCATAAATAAGACTTTCTTGTCATTCGCTTAGAACTACGGTTATATCTTTGCCAAACACTGGATCCTGTTTCCTTTCTGAGAGGTTGTTGAAAGTGCTACTGAAGTCCTCCTAAAACAGAATGACTGACTGGAATTTTTTTCTTTTTTCTTTGTGGATAAAGAAAACTCATCTGTAATGAATCTATATGTCAGTTTCACAGTGAAGAAAGCTTGATGTATTGATTCTCTGATAGCATTTTTACTTTCAGTCTGCCTTTACAGACTTTATACAACTCATTTAAGATTTAGAGAGTTTTTCACTTTTGACAGGGTTTTACTTCTAAGAAAGTCTAATTTAGCATTTGTTGTGAATTCTGTCAAAGACTGCATTTGATTAATTCATGGAGGGCACATACTGAGGAAGAATTAATCAAATTAAGTCTGTTTCCCGCTGCAAATCCATTAATAATATTCAAATCACACTCTACACAATCTTTATTCAGGTCAGAGGTGCCAATGCGGATGATCACAAAGAGTTATAAGAAACTGAAATTAATTCCTTCTGTTTGGGGTCCAAAACTATAAAAGGTATCAGTCAGGATTAGAGGTAGTGGGTTGGTGCATGATTTAACTTTCCATTAGTTATCAGGGTGTTCTCCTCACTTTTCGAGCAGTTCGCTACCCAGACAACAACAAAAAAAAAAACAATTTGCGAAACTCTGAACTCACAGGACAACAGGACTCGTTCGTTTGTTCATTCTACTTAAAGCATTGATGAAATGAAGGAGTTTTGCTGCAGATAATGTCTTATATAGTGGCTGTCCCGTCTCCACCATTTTACAGGATGTCCACCCATGGGCAAGTGAACGTAATATCTTCCAAAGGACTCAAAGTGATGCAGAAACTTTACCGGTGAGTAAATGCACATATATACTCCTAGAAATAGGGTCCAGGTTGATTAAAAAAAAAAAAAAACTTACCCTTTAATGCACTTTTTATGATAAAGAAGACAATTCACTTTAATCATTGCAACAGTAAATAAACAGCAAGCATGGCTGGACACACAGCAGAGCTTGTTTAAACAGAAAAAGATAGTTCTGGATCCATGTTTGTCTGTGCCTGTAAATGGCTCTGTTCATGTACACATCTGGATGTTACATGTATTTATGTACCGAATGTTGTCCAGGGCTCCCCCCTCTCTCTACCTGAGGCAAGTCTCATCTCCACTCGGCTCCATTACCCAAAGCAAATGGAATACATTTGTGTCAGACTGCTGCATGGAGAGAGGGGACCCAGATAAATGTGTTTAATTAAAAACTGTCATATCTGCACTTAGAGATGGGACAGTCAAAGGAGCATGAATAATCAATAACCACAATTACAGTGTGTGTGGCACATGTATTAGACCCCAGCAGACATACATGGGCTCACAGTGCCAGCAAATTTCTGAGACATGCCTGCAAACAGAATTATGATGAGGGGAAAAAGAGACGACAAACAAAGAAAAGAACAGAACTTTTGGTATGTGTCTGCATCTCGGTGAAACATCTCCATGTCCCACCTGCAACAAATACCTTTAGCACTTTTTAAATGCACACAGGGGAAGGAGCAGATGCACTGCACCTGGATTGGATAAAAAAAAATGCTGCTCAGAGTGGCAGCAGAACATATTCAAATAGAGTTGGTCTCTGCAATACTGCTGACTGAGAGCTAATATACATGACTTTTTTGGGTGACGGAAGCACACTTTGGACATCGCCGTTGAAAAATGACTCGGTTGTGCATATCTGATGCATTGAGCTTATAATTGTAATACATATACAGATGGCCTGATCTCTACCGATGAGTCATGAGAGCTTAGGCATTACTGCAACTGCTGGAAAAATTATGCAACAGTTTCAGCTGGATGCATGTGTCTGCATAAACACACCGAAATGAGCATGCATATGAAGGGAGGGTGTCAGAGAACAGGGAGAGAACCAACCAAAGAGAGGACAGAGGGTTTTAAAGGTTGGGGATAAACCAAGCCTCGCCTTTGCGATGTGAGCATGTGTGCTTTCTGGACTGTGCGTAAATACAGCTGATTAGCATTTTAATCTGTACAGAGTCAATCTGAGCTGAAGACAGATGTCACAGGGCCTCTTTATCTATCCGCGCCTTGCAAGGAGAGTCATATATAATGACAAAACAAATACTCCTTTTAAGAAATCCACACTAAAACACTAAAAACAAACTGTGCAGCAATTGCATATCTGTTAATCCTTGCTGGCACCGGTATTATGAATCTGGAAGTAAACTTTAACCATCCATACTGTTCATTATCCTTTAGGGTTCAAAGAAACCACTCATAAAATATAGGGAGTGCAGGACTTTTTTGATTGCAGCCATCAGACTGGACGTGACTTTCCTGCAAGCAAATTCATTACTGTGGTTGGATTGATAGGCCTGGTGTGATCGTGAACGTTAGATCATAAACCTTCAGTGAGATAGCAGGAGATGGAGAGCAGTAATGTGTGGCCATGGTCCTGGCAGCGCTTACAGCCAAACAGCGCAGTCTGGAAGAGACAGCGAACGAAGAGATCAACACCGCACAATATGGATGCTCCCAAAACAGCTGTGCGATAGCTCCACTCATCATTTTCTGTTGCTTCTCATCTTTGTTTCAGTCCTGCAGACTGTTTATTCAACCTCCTCCCCAACTATGACATATCACTGCCCTCAGAACATTTTTATAGTCTTCTAAATTTCGGCGGTGGGGGAGAAAAGTGAGGCAATGCATGAGAAAAGAGGTATGACAGCATTTTTGACAGTACTTACCCACAGCTGGTTTCCAACAGACTGTCTCCAACCTGAAGGGATGCCATGCCAAAGTCTGCTATCCTGATGTTATTCTTTTCATCTAGCAACAGGTTCTCTGGCTTTAGATCCCTGTGGCTGAAAGAAAGTGAGATGGAGAGAGAGCAGTTAGTGGAAAAGGACAGCACTTGTGATATGTTAAAAAAACGGGAGAAACAAAGGTTTATTCAAGGGCCTATCAAAGGCCATATCATGCACACAGTTGTAAAGAGGGCTGCATCTACAACCTGATACTGATCGCCCTTCTACTCGCTTTGATCTTCATGCTGAAACTACAGAGCTCCCACCTCATTCCTGGGATGGTACAATATGTGACAGCCCCCCGCTGTGCCCCTTTCTTCCTATGTTTCCCTCCATCTTCAGCGCTCATTCCCTTCCCTCATCTCCCAGACAGCCACCAGCCAACTGGCTGAGAAAAGGGCATCAAGGGGAGCCCTCCGCAGCAGTGGTGTTCATTAGCTGCCATTCATTACCACTAAACACAGCAAGGGGGATAATATCTAGTGGACATCATCTTCCTTCCTAAAAGGAAGCACTGGGAGGAATAAATTTCTTATGTCGCGTATGCTACTGCTGAGTTGGAGGTTAAAGTCTTAATTTTGATGAGTGAGTGTTTAAGGACTCGGTTTCGTGTTTTATTGTAATTTTAGCATCTTTTCCAGGGTTGAAGGTTGTTTTACAGCAGACTGTTCTGCCATTATGGTGTCTGCCAAGGCTGACGGCTGCTGTAGACACCAAGCATGCACATGGATGTACACTGATATCTACCCATCTGTTCTTTGTGTTGTTTTGGGTTTTATATTTAATTTAAAGTGGCAGGAAAAAGTCTGGACACAGTTTCATTTAAAATATCTAAAGGGAATACTTAAACAGATAACATCTTTTTATTTTTTTAAAAAAAAGAAATGTCAAACAAATTGGCCCAAGGCATAAGTTTAGTCACCCACTTTGGATTGTATTAATCTGTATAGCCACTTCCTTTTGTACAATTTTTTTCCCCTCAATGTTTGTGAAATCTTCAGCTGTTTTTTGACTTTGGAAATTTTTATTTACCTGAGATTTTTTTCTAAGTCATTGCAATTCCACAATAAAAAAAAACCCTTCCCTAGTACCCCCCCAAACTTTTCCCCAAAACACTAGCACCTAATAGGGATGGGCATATCAATACCCTGGAGTCGATACTTCGATACCAGTCAGACAAAATATTGGAATCTATACTTTTTTAAAATACAACTGTACAGATACAAAACATGCAATTTGTTTTCACTTCTAAGAGTTTCAGGTAATGAATTTATGTGTGAAAACAGCCAGATTCCAACTTCTGCATCTCACGATGGTGGTAGCCTATCACATGTCATGATGATGCTGCTTCTATTATTCACGATGATGATGTTTTGGTTTCTTTTAGCCCTTTAATGCAGGTTATTAAACATTATGTTTTGGTAAATTTATGATATTTCTTTTAAATTTTATATCTGAACATTTTCCACTGAATAAATTTAAATAATCTAAGTTATTTGAAAATTGAATTAAGTTTTTAATCTTATTTTTGTTTAATTTCTTCATCAATATAATCTATTATTGCTTTAAAAGCATGTTTTCCAGTACTTCCGTTCTGAGATTTTATTTAATATTATAGATATTATATTTAATATTGCACTTGAATTCAAGATATTAAAGCAAACTGTACATTCGTGTGGTTTTCTTCAAAGGGACCAAAAGTATCAGTATCAATATCCAGCTGCGAGGTCAATGGGAAAACCTTCAGCTTGACACCACAGAATCCAGATTCTGATTTTGGATTCTGTGGTGTCTGTGGGGTGATTATTATGAAAATTCCTCCTTCCATTTATCATCAGATATTGGGAAAATAACTGCAACACAAGCAGTACCGGTTCAGTACAGTGATGCATGAGAAAAGGAGAAAGAAAACATGAGAATGAGAATGAACCGTGGGAACAGCAGTCAGGTGATGGGAGAGTGGGAAGGACTTGTCCATGTTTCACCTACATTAGCGGGGGGGGGGGGGGTGCTAAATAAATTATTTGTATAATAAATAATAATATAAATAACTGCATACATTTGGCGTATATAAAAGTAAAACAAGCACAGCCAATTTGATGAAGCTGAATTAATATTAGCTTTACCTATAAAACAGTTGCTGTTCTTAAGTTTTTCACAACAAGCAGCTGCACAGCCAGTCAGCCAGTGGAGGGACAGAGCCAGGTTCATCTAGGACAGGCACAGATGAGCCAGCTTTATTATCCATCCAGTGCTGGCACATCCAAAGATGTGCAATATGTTTTCTATGTTTAAAGCACTGGGTGTCGTGTGCAACTCTTGAAAGTTTTTGCAGTTCAGTTAAGAGGGCCCCTTACTAGAATTTTGCCTGGGGCCCCATGGACGTATAAACTCTCTGAACACAAGCCCAAACTATGGCCATTCCAGATCTACCTTGAACAGTAGAATTGATTTCATTTTAATCTAATTATGCTTTTTTTTTTCTTCACAAATACACTATCACACATTAAGACTAAAAATATAAACAGATATCTGACATAACGTATTTGCGGACACTCAGATATACTTATCTATGAAGTCTGATGAAACCAATCATTGTTAGATTATAAAGATGTCTTAGTGACATAAAGACCTGGATGACTGAATTTTCTGCTTCTAAATTCAGAAAAGACTGAGGTTGTTGTCTTTGGACCTGAAAAACTCAGGACTAATTTGTCTAGCTTTGTAATTGATCTGGATGGCATTAATTTGGCTTCCAGCACCACAGTGAAGAATCTTGGAGTCATTTTTGACCAGGATTTGTCTTTTGACTCACATATAAAAAAGGGTTCCAAGAACTGCCTTCTTCCACCTACGTAATATTGCTAAAATTAGGGACATCCTCTCCCAGGACGATACAGAAAAACTAGTCCATGCTTTTGTTATTTCCAGATTGGACTACTGTAATTCCTTATTATTGGGCTGCCCCAAATATGCCTTGAAAAGTCTCCAGGTGATCCAAAATGCTGCAGCGAGGGTTGTCACTAGAACCAGCAGGAGAGATCATGTTTCTCTAGTTCTAGCTTCACTGGCTTCACTTCTTCACTGGCTGTCCTGTAAAATCCTGGATAGAATCTAAAATTCTTCTTGTCACATACGTGTAAAGCTCTCCATGACCAAGCTCCATTATATATTAGAGAACTTATAGTTCCATATATTCCAAGCAGAGCACTTTGCTCTCAGACTGCAGGTCTTCTGGTGGTTCCAAAAGTCTCTAAGAGTAGAATGGGATGCAGAGCGTTTAGCTATCAGGCCCCCTATTGTGGAATCAGCTACCAATTCCGGTTCGGGATGCAGACACCCTACCTGAGCCGGGTTCTGCCGGAGGTTCTTCCTCCCGGTTAAAAGGGTGTTTTCCTTCCCACTGTCACCAACACTCCGTGCTTGCTCAGGATGGGGGATTGGACCGGGTCAAGTCGAGATTCGATCCAATCTGTTGGTTTCCTTAGCTAGGCAATTATGAATCTGACCTGAATTTTTCTGTCTGTTTAGTGCCCTGAGGTAACACTGTCATGAATTGACGCTATATAGGGCTGGGCGATATGGACCAAAAGTCATATCTCGATATATTTAGGCTGAATATCGATATACGATATATATCTTGATATTTTTATTGCAAGGTGAGAGCAAATATTTTGTTACAGTCAGAGCCAAATATGACATTACAAGTAGTTTAATTTAAACAGACCGGATCAAATAATGCTCAGCTGTTCAAAGAATGATAAAATGTAAACAGAAATACTGTATAATACTGTATGTAATAATATTCGCACATGCAAGTAAGGAACATTACACAGAATTAAATGTAACAAACCCTAGTAAGGTCAGCATTTATATACCAAGACAAAACAAACACACATTGAACTCCATATCTCGATATGGGCGATATGGTCCAATTCCATATCTCATTTGAAAATATATCGATATATTTTTCATATCGATATATCGCCCAGCCCTAACGCTATACAAATAAAGTTGAATTGAAGTTTCAGTGCTGAATTTTAGCAGCAGCTAGAAATGTGCTCCTCTAATAATTCTTCACTGAAAGTTATATTCAAACAGGTCACTGGACAATACAGCAGTGCTACACGTCTCCAGAGCCTGCTAAATTTTCATAAATCTACTTTGATCAGCCATTTTTCTTAAAGTCATATGAGCAGTTCCCTCAGAACGGGTTGCTGCTGTAAACTTTCTCTGCTTTAGGTATTAATTGTAATAGTTCTTCAAAGTGCGGGGAGCTGCTCAAAGGATCCCATGATTGTTAATAGTTCTTATCAGGTTTAAGAATTAGAAGATTTACATAATTTGAAGTGCATGACTCTTCTTAAGGATGACTATGGATATCCAGTCCCAACTTACTTAAAAAGGTCAAGTACAGCCTTGATGAATATTGTGTCAGAGCTAAAATATTTTGCATGATGCTTCTTTAACCATTTTTACCTCTCAAAAGTAAAAAAAAAAAAAAAAAACAACACACAAAATACACTAATACATGGAAAATATTGAAAAAATGTTGAAAAGAGCGCTTCATCATTATTACTATGGCTGACCAAACTTGCAAATTACTGTCCATCAATTCCCCCCTTCCGTTTTTAATTGGGGGGTTGGTAAGGCACAGGAATGTCATGAATTATACTTTCATCTTTACTTTAGCTTAACGACAGAAAGGGGCAAAAGAACCATAGCTGAATGTGCCTTTGAAGAATGCCTCATCACAACGGACATTTAACCTTAGATGACATCAATTGTTGTACAACGTGCTTCCTGTCCTGAGGGATTAGCAGTCAGCGGGTTTGTTATCATGCTGGCAGCCTCTGTGATCTCTGCTATAATTGAAATAAAACACAGATAGCATCTAAAACAGTTCTCCCCAGGCTACAACCTCTTGCAATTCACACCATCATCATTTGATGGTGGTGTCAGTAGCCTGAGAGTTTTAACTAACATTGTCAAGTGCATGAAGATGGAACAAACATTTACTGATTTGCTCAGGGGCCATTCGTGTGAAACAATGGCTGAAGAGGGCATCTTAGGGGTTAAGTAATATTAGCCTCCTCCTACTTCCATCAGATTAGCAGTGCCATTCACAAGAGTGCACAACATGCCTGATATTATTATAGGACATTCTGGGAGAGGCAACTTCTCCAACCTAAGAGGCCATGATCGGTAAAGCAACATCTTATGTGCTTTAAGTTTTATCAGAAATTTTTCCCTCAGATGCAAAAGATAAAACTTAAACTATTATCATTTAAACTCCAGCATCACAATGTCCAAAATACTAAAGAAGACACATGCATCTGTAATGTGTCTAACAGTAAAACCACCTCTGACACATTACCCTCTACTTTACTACACTAATCTTCAGCAGAAAATGGGCCTTGTAGCAGTAATATTGCATATGTTTTGCAGCAGCGTGTGCAGTTGAACAAATTGAAAAGCTCCAATAAGCTGTAACAGCATGAGGGAAATGAGAAATGTTTTTACGGTAGATATTTTCTTTCTTATACATCTGCTTTCTGCAGGGAATAAAGACAATTGAATGATGGTGCAATGTTTATCCTTTATGGAAAGGAACAGTAAAAACATAAAACCCTAATACCTCAAGTGGAACACTATTTAAGGCTAAGTTTCTCCATCCATTAAGTTAGTGCATACAATAATAGATCTGACTCGGCCTGTGGTGCAGGCCTCACAGTTCACTGTGCACTAACCACTTGCAATGTTTCATTGTAATGCAGAGGGAGCATGTGTCATACCAACTTTACATGCTATATGATTAAGATTCACACCTCTGGGATTTGTTAAGCATGGGACTTGCAAACTAACAAAGATGTTTTAATTGCTTGTGATCATATGCACATATTTTGCTGATACGTCCTGTTTTACAGAAGCTTGTAATGACTCTTTCCTCTGAGACTAAACATCCCTATAATACCCTTGGCATGTTTATGGCGATAAGCTGTTAAGGAAAATATACTTTTCCCATGGTGACACATTTGACACGCAACATGTTTTAATACTGCTTCTCGTTAAGCCTCCTATTGCTCTGAGATATGTGGCACTAATTAGCTACATCAAAACACTTAAAACTAACAATAAAAGGCTGAAATACATCTTTTGGACATTAAAATGCCAGGAAAACAGCACACCTGTTTCTTTATCTTTGCTCTAAAACTATGCTGGTCTCATAACTGTTATCCTGAGTAGGTTTTTATACCATCGTTCCAAGCTGAAATGCAACTATTTAGCCTCGGGCACATCTGTGTCATCGTCCTCTCTTTCCTTTTTGCTCTAAAACTTTTTTTGAGCTTCTGCTGACCCAATTAGAGAGAAACCAAGCACATTGGCTTGCCAAAAAATAAGAAAAAATGAAAAAGAAAGAAAAAAAAAAGCCTTTAGGGTAACATTTTAACACATTAGCAAAAGAGGACAGTGTTCTGACTGCTGACTTGAATGTGGTAAGCACAACTCTTCATTAGCCGATGGGGTTAATTATGTATCAGTCGTAATGAGGCATGAAAAAAATAAAATGGTCTTTGTTTTGTTTTGGGGAATAAAGCTCAATTTATTTTTTCTGAGTTTGTGTCTTTTTCTTTTAAGTATCAAAGTTTTCTTCCCAACAAACAAAAGCTCAATTGTTGGCTTACATCAACACCAGACCACGGGACCCAGAATAATTGCTATAGCTTCCATCCAAGTTCTTCTGATCTTAATATATGTAACCATATAGAAGAAATCTAACACTGACAATACAGGGATATATGGCGAAAATGAAGACTATCTAGCAGAGGTCCATGCTGCCCCTTGTAATGCTTTTCAAACACCCATCACTGTTTAAATTTGGGTAGGGTGCATGCTTGTATTGAGCTGTTGTTCCTATTTGGCAACTTCACAACATGACTCGCACCTTAAAAAGCAACAAGTCTCATAATGGACCTGACTAATTAAATGTATGCCTAAAGGTGCTGTATTGTGTTTTGGACCAATTCTGCGGGTATGAACAAAGTTTGCAAAGATCAGTCTTGTCAGTGAGAAAGGACATGGAATTTTCCTCACCTATTTAATGGTTTTTAATAGATTTACATGATAAAATCGGCCCAATATCAGCCCCAATATAATTAACCAATATGTATAACAGGCATTGTTTGATGACGACCCAGGGAATGCTGGGGTTTTTTTTTTCTTTTTTTTTTTTAAATCATGGGACATGGGAACAACATAATCCATGCCCACCGTGTGACAATATGTCTGCTTCAACTACCGGATCTGGTAGTTGCAGCAGACAAGGAATGAATATTACATCATTCCAGCTTTAATATCGGTATTGGTATCAGTTATTAGCCAAATGCGTGGTAAAAATTTGGCACATCCGATAATGGCCAAAAATCTGACATCGTGCATTCCTAGTTTTCAAAGTTTTATCTGTGCTTCAGCTTTACATTAACAAGACGGAATGCTAGTTGTTAACATTGTGGCAGATGTTCCCATATCTAGCATGTCTGAAATTTGTTTGAGCTCATTTTGGTGAAACAAGCCTGATTCCAAGTATAAGGGGGCGGCATACATCTTGGCTCTGAATTTCTTCCTTTGGTTCAGTTTCCAGGCACAGTGGTGTCTGGAAACAGGAGCTTTTGGATATACAGTAACTCCACTTTTGAGAAGGTGCATAGCCCACACTGGAACTACTGTAAAACATGTGAAACAATGGTGGCTTTTACTGAAATGACTTTAAAATAAAGGAAATTGTCAAAGAAGTTGATGCAACTGACTTGTTTGTATCTGCGATATGTAGATTGGCAATGCAAATAAATGCAGTAATTTACTATTAATAATTCATTCATTCATTTTCTGTACTGCTTATCCAATTCAGGGTCGCTGGAGTCTACCCCAGCTATTATCAAGTGAGAGGCAGGGTACACCCGGTAAGGTCGCCAGTCTGTCGCAGGGCTACCACAGACAGTAAGACAACCACGCATGCTCACATTCACTACTAGGGACAATTTACAGTGATCAATTAAACTTGATTTTAATTTTCACATAGCGTGCTTTTTTTTTTCTTTTTTTATATCATAGTTAAACTCCACAGTGTTTTAAGGTTCAAAGATTATAGTGAAATAATTAACATTTAACTTTCCTGAAAAAAGAATGAAAAATTGCATATCTCCAGAACTCTACTTAATCTGTCATCACAATGATTCCCCACACATCAGTAGTCACCTTGAGCATGTCTTGAATTGAAAGAGGAATAGGAAATCTAACTGTTTTCCTTGCAACAGTCGCCTCTCCAGCGCTGCTTTTGAACTCATTCCTTGTGCCATCTGGGGCATTCCCAACCATTCGTCTGGATTTCTGAGCAACATTGTTGCATGTGATGCAGTAACTAAAAAGTGGGATTACAATGACAGCTAGACTGTAAAAAAACAAACTGTTTGCTTTGTTGTGCCAAATCTGTGTGCGCAACCCAGCATTTTCTCTAAATCCAGAGGACTTTGACAGGGGATGATGGGATGAGCAACAGACCTTCAATGCAGAATACACAAACATGCTGGCAGGAAAGCTTTGGAGAGCAGGAGCAGCATAGACAGTAGAAACCTACAAACACATCAGGTGTCTAATATGTGTGCCAGTGGTGCTAAATTCCTCTGTAAGTAGTTATCCCTCCTTGAGGTGGAGAGAGATAAGCCCTCCTGATCATTCACAGATTTTATCATACTACCTCTTATTTTTTCCACACGGGTGTTGACAATATCATTTTCTTCTCCAGTCATTTTTCTACAGCCACATTTTACCTCCGATTAACTTTCCTACCTATTATCATTCAAACCATCCCTGTACAATGGCATTAGCTCAAAATTGAGCACCATAAACCAACCTCCTACAGTAATTTTCTCCCAACCCAGTTCACCTTTCAAACCCATTTTATTAATTACTTTCACTGGCATAAAAAGTAGAGTATGTGCAAATACTTAAAAATGGGTCCTTCTGTCAAAGCTGGATGAGATCATGTCTGATTAGGTACTGATAGTGAAGATGGAGGTGGGACGGAAAGAAGAAAGTTTGACAAACAGCTTAAGGACTCAGGGGAGATGATGTTCTCACTGTGTGAAATCCACAGACAGATGTCCATCCATGTGTCTCTTTACCCATCCATCCATCCATCCATCCATCCATCTAGGTCTCTTTACCAAGCCATCTGTCCATCCATCTATCCATCCATCCATTCATCCATCCATCCATCCATCCATCCGTCCGTCCGTCCGTCCCTTTATCCATCCAGGTCTCTTTACCCATTCATCCATCCATCCATCCATCCATTCATCCTTCCATCCATCCATCCATCCAGGCCTCTTTACCCATCCATCCACCCACCCATCCATCCATTCATCCAGGCCTCTTTACCCATTCATTCATTCATTCATTCATTCATTCATTCATTCATTCATTCATTCATTCATTCATTCATTCATCCATCCATCCATCCATCCATCCACCCATCCATCCATCCAGGTCTCTTTACCCATCCATCCATCCATCCATCCATCTCTCTCTTTACCCATCCATCCATCTAGGTCTCTTTACCAAGCCATCTGTCCATCCATCCATTCATCCATCCATCCATCCATCCGTCCGTCCGTCCGTCCCTTTATCCATCCAGGTCTCTTTACCCATTCATCTATCCATCCATCCATCCATCCATCCATCCAGGCCTCTTTACCCATCCATCCATTCATCCATCCATCCATCCATCCATCCATCCATCCATCAATCCAGGTCTCTTTACCCACCCACCCATCCATCCATTCATCCAGGCCTCTTTACCCATTCATTCATTCATCCATCCATCCATCCATCCATCCATCCATCCATCCATCCATCTCTCTTTACCCATCCATCCATCCATCCATCCATCCATCCATCCATCCATCCATCCATCCATCCATCCATCCAGGCCTCTTTACCCATCCATTCATTCATCCATCCATCCATCCATCCATCCATCCATCCAGGTCTCTTTACCCACCCACCCATCCATCCATCCATCCACCCACCCACCCACCCATCCATTCATCCATCCATCCAGGTCTCTTTACCCATCCATCCATCCATCCATCCATCCATGTGTCTTTCTACCATCCATCCATTCGTCTCTCCATCTATCCATCCATCTATGTGTCTCTTTATCCATCCATGTGTCTCTCCACCATCCATCCATTCATCTCTCTATCCATCCACCCATGTGTCTCTCTATCCATCCATCCATGTGTCTATTTATCCATCCATCCATCCAATCTCTTTTCTAAGCGTCTATCCATTATATGCAGCCAGCCATCATCTGTATATAAAACTGAAAACAAATGCATGAATAAATAAATAAATATGAAAATGACAACATGAGGGAACACAAGATTTCCACCTCAGAGTAAAGATATCATCTGCACAGAGAAAGAATTTAGATCCCACAGCAGGTGTTTAGCAGCCATCAGCTGCAGCGTTGACAGGCTACAGGTTTCCTGCTGGCAGGTAGTCAGTCATCAGGAAAAGTCCTTGAAGAAAGTCAACAAACTAAGCAACTAAAAGCTACAGGTTTGGGCTTCTATTAACAGAAAACTTACAGAAAATGAAACTTGACAAATAACCAGACACAAACTGGATGAGAGAATTTAAACATGAAAAGAAAATGTAGTGAAATTTGATCTAAATATAGCAGAAATCTGACTGAGAACCCAAGGTTAGCAGCCATAAAACTCACTTTTCAGTTAAAGCTGCCTTCATAAAGCAGGCCTAAATACTATTTTGTAATGCAATCCAAAGAATGCATCACCTGCTCAAAAGAGGGACGAAAATAGCTGCAGATACCAGAACTGTTTTCTGTACTAACTTTTAAACATGTTTATTTCTGCGATCAAACTTGGTGTTTTAACAAGACGGCCTACAGTATAGGGATTCACTTGCTTTTGGAGCCAGCTTCCTTATTGGCTTTATTTTCCAACCTGGAGATTGCAGCTGGGTTTGATGCTGTTTGCATGTTTTCTTTGTTTGGAAGCAGAAGGTAGAACAATGTGATGTAAAAGAAACCCAGCAAGGCTTCAGACAACAAACATCCTAAATGTGATGGAAACATGACATTTATAATTGTTTTGTAAAATTTGAAGATCGTTTCACTTCCTTTTATCTGCACACTCACATGCCTCTGTTTTTCATCTCTTCAGAGTTTCGGTGACATGCTGCATGGCTCATTGATGCATGTAGCTCCCTAAGCCCACTGACAGAGAGCAATAAAGGAGCTAATGTGTGGGAGAGACAGGAGAAAGGTGGTTACGGATGATGTGTGCGATTATGTCCCTGCGTGGGCTTAATGCGACTTCTGGAACAGGTGTTCTGTTGGTACACATTTAGGTAGCGGCAATAATGGGCAAATCACAGTATCAGGGACAAGAGCAAGCATGAGCAAGAGCATGTATGATTCAGCTACAAGTTTTTAGGGACAGGGTTCTTTTTTCTGGGTGGAAATCTCTGTCAACTGGGTGAAATGATTGGAGTCATGAAGAAATGGGGTGCAGGGCTCACAGGGGAAAGCCAAAAAACCTGAAAAACAGTCGTAAGAAAGACAACAGACTGGGTTCATCAAGTTATTCAAAGTTTTTAATAATGACAAATTGGCTGTTTGATTGATAACCCTTTTGGCGCTTAGTTCAAACTCAAAAAGGACCACAAACACACTTTTTGGACACACCCATCAAACGGGGGCAGGCCGGTAGCTGCCAGATAATCAGTCCATCAGAACAGCACTGCACTCCCTTGACTACAAAGAATTCAGCAGTGGAGAGACTGACATTTGTAAATTATAGGGGTGGAACTCAATTTTTTTTTTAAAATTATCTAATTAGAGGCTTTGTAATCAATTCATCTTGATTGAATAATCTTGAACGATAAAACAAAAAAGTTGAAGAAATAATTAGGAATCATCACTGGCCAAAATTGAACAGCCTTAAAATTAAAGTACACCATTTTAAATACTTCAAGTAACTGTTAAACTCTCTGTTTTCTAGTTAAGAGTCTTCAGCATGTTACAGTACTTCTAAATTTAAAAAAAAAAAAAAAATTTTTTTGTCCATATGTTTAATAAAGATGACTTAATATCTGATGATCAGTGGCAGCTTTGAGTTCCTTATAGGGCTAAATGATTTGGGGGAAAAAATCTAATTGCGATTTTGTCCACCAATATTGCAACTGCGATTTGAAATGCGATTTTTTTTCCCCCATTTGTTTTCCATGCAGTATTTCCCCGTGAAATACAGCGAAGCAATTAGTTCAGTGTAACAAAAACATGATTAAACCAATGAATCCTTCTAGAAGGCAAGAACTTAAAGTATAACTTTCTTTTTTTTTTTAACCTGGACCTTATTTCCAGGAGTTTATACGTGCATTTACTCACCGGTAAAATTTTTGTATCACTTTGACTCCTTCGTAAGATATTTAGTTGAGCTGCCCTTCCTTTGCAGTTTGTTGGTGTCTGGGTAGTGGGCTGTGTCACGCGGGCACACGGCCTCACAGGACAATAGTACTCGTTCTTTGGTTCATTCTACTGAAAGTATTGGTGATCACTCTGTGATGATGCTTTAAATGTTGAAACAAGTTTGTTGTTTTGCCACCTGAAGTTGCAATTTTTGCTAAGCAAGTTTAGCACACTACCCGATGCTGTTCTTTGTCATTTTCCCAGAAACCCTGTAATTTCAGGGAAATGATTCTGAATACAGGTGTTCTGCAGCAGGGCAACTTGCGCTGCTTACTTCACGTGACCAGAAGTCGCGGTTAAAAAATTGTGCAAATTAAATTTAAAATAAAATTAAATAAAAACTTAAATAAAAACTGTGCCTGGATGTTACAGGTTACAACTCCTTTCGAGACTGCTGGGCCAGTCTGAGACATTGCGAGACCAAGAGACCCGAGACAAGACCGAGACCAAAGACTGCCGAGGCCGTGACAAGACCAAAACAACAAAAAGATTTTCTCAAGACCAAGACTGGACTCGAGAACTACAAGTCTAGTGTCTGCAGCTGAAGCCTCCTGCAGCCTCCAGTAGTTTGTTTTGAGAGGGGGAGGGGCCTGAGGCAGCACATGCAGCCAATGGAAGGGAGTAAAAGATCCATTCTTTCACTTCTGTCTCTAAAAGATTTCACTAACACCAGAAAATGTCTCTGTACATGTAAACCAGCAGTAATACTGGTTATATTGCACTCATTTGCTCTGCTGAAATCCTAGATATACTGCTTCTCATTTGTAAAACACACCAACTTCCTCGGCAGCAGATGAGCATTTTGGAGATATTGTAATTGTCCTTCAGAGTGCTGGATGACTTTTCAGAAAATTTAGGATACATTGTAAAATGTAAATACACACAGAACAAAATTATATTAAATCTAAACTTATTATTTATTCAAAATGGTAGTAAAAATGTTGTAAAATGATGCTGTATTTCCAGTCTTTTACAGAGGTTTGGAGCCTCTTTCCAGCTTTACTACCAGAAGCTTCCGAGGCAGGCTCTTTCCCATCTAATCAAGTTACTGCTGCTTGGCAGTTCTAAAAGTTTGGACACAGCTACCCATTCCAAATTCATATTTTACTGTTGCTGTATTATAGGAGAAGATTCATTTTGAGAACTCCAGTCTGTAATTACCCATGTCCCAAAGTGTTTCAAAGTTGCCATTGGCATCAAATTTAAATTGGTGTAAGTGTGGTTTTGCAATAAGAGAAAGGTGAACTCTGAGGAGATCTGCAGACATATTTAAAGGATCTAGGGGCAGCAATAAGAAATGAGCCTTGCAAGTGACGCAAGTGGTGCTGCAGGTAACTGCAGCCGCCAGCCAAACCGGCACGGGAGCGCGCACAAATTGATGCTATAACGTTGTTTTCAATCCTAATAAAGTCTTTTTCTTCATAGTGCCACTTTTTAGTTGTCTCTCAGCTGATCTGAATTTTTTTGCTGAAGGCAGAAGAATCCATGACTATCTCTTACAGTGTTTGAATCCACCCCAACCATCTTCTCCCTGCGTCGGAGCTGTCGGGGACACGTATGCACCATCAATTGACATCACATCCGCAGGACAGCGCCGGATATTCAGCCACCAAATCACAGCGCATTATGTAGCACACAGCCCATTCAAGGCAACGGAGAGAGACGTGGGTGGGCTCGTTCTTTTTGGTTTTCAACGCTTCATTACTCATTAGTACTAAAGGCATTATAGAAAATGTTTCTTTCAACAATGTTTTGCAATATTCAATGAAATTGGGTTCACTACCCCATATGCTAGGATTAATTAAAGGATAACTTTCTTTTTTTTTTTAACCTGGACCTTATTTCTAGGAGTATATACCTGCATATACTCACCAGTAAAATTTCTGCATCACTTTGAGTCCTTCGGAAGATATTACATTGAGTCGCCCTTCGGTGTTCATCCATATAATGGCGGAGACGGGGCAGCCACTATGTAAGACATTATCTGCAGCAAAACTCCGCGATTTTCGCCAATGCTTTCAATAGAATGAACGAACCAACGAGTACTATTGCACTGCGAGTTCAGATTTAGCTTTCCGTTTGTTACCAGGGTGTTCTACACACGTTTCCGCGCATTCACAATGCTTGCTTCCGTAGTTTAGCTGAGAAGAGCAGCTCGCTACCCAGACAACAACAAAAATACAATTTGCGAAACTCTGAACAGTCTCTAACAGTCCATAACAGTTTTTGCTTTCTGAAATGCCGAAAACATCTTCTATAGCACCTTTAAAAAACTGGACATGCATGTGTATTCTTTCACAATTCCTGCCCCTAGTTCCTTTAAAGAGGAAGACATCCATCACACGTGTAGAATTGCAAACTGAATACAACAATGAGATTATTTTCTATGAATTCAACTCAGAACCATCAAATCAAATCAAATCAAACTTTATCTATAAAGCGCTTTTCCTGCCAAAGGCAACCCAAAGTGCTTTTCAAGAAAATAAAAACAAACACATTTTTAAAATAAAAACAGGCCTTCACACACCCAAGCACAAAACACAGCACACAAAACTATAAACATTTGCACACACACACACACACACACACACACACACACACCCCACACCCACCCACACTTAGACTAATAAACATCTGGCTTGACCTACTGTGAGGAAGCAATATCTTGGGGATCCGTTCACTCCAGGAGCCAGACATGGTCCTAGAGGGTGCTCCCGCAGGAGCCAACCAGATCAGGGCAGGCCGGGGTCCACACCACAGTGATAGGGCTGCAGTGCGGGGCCCCAGCCACCAGGACAAGGGCAGCCCCCCACCAGCTCCCTCCAGACCATGTAGGCAAAGCTCCCAGAGTGAAGGATCCCCATGAGGAAACACTGGTGTTAAAATGTTAAAACAGATAAAACAAGTGAACAGATAAGAGCAACATAGAAAAATAAATAGGTATTCATAAAATTATGTGCTAAACAAGTCAATAAAATCTAAAATAACTTAAAGATAACATAAAAAATAAATAAATAATAAAGTAAAATAAATAAAATGAAATAAAATCAAAAAGCTAAGTTAAAAAGGTCTTGAGCCTCTTCTTAAAAACATCAACAGTCTCTGCAGCCCTGAGGTTCTCTGGCAGGCTGTTCCACAGACGAGGACCGTAGTGGTGGAACGAGGCCTCGCCATGAGTTTTAGTTCTCACCTGGGGAACAATTAAAAGGCCGGTACCAGAGGACCTCAGGGTCCGCGAGGGTTCATAGTTTAAAAGCACGTCAGATAAATAAGACGGCCCAAGACCATTAAGACATTTATAAACCACTAAGAGAACCTCAAAGTCGATCCTGAAACGCACGGGGAGCCAATGCAGCGATTTTAAAACTGGTGTTATGTGTTCCCGCCCTCTGGTCCTCGTCAGAACTCGTGCTGCCGAGTTCTGCAATAACTGTAAGCTGGAAACAGACTTTTTAGGAAGACCAGAGAGCAGGGCATTACAGTAGTCTATTCTACTGGAATAAAAGCATGCATCAGCACCTCCGTGCTGGCAAGAGAGAGAAATGGGCGGACTCTGGCGATATTTTTAAGATGATAAAAACCTGTCTTTGTGACATTTCTGATGTGTGGAATAAAATTCAGCTCAGAGTCGAAAAGAACACCCAAGTTTCTCACACATTGAGAAGGATTAAAATTCTGTAATTTAGGTAAAATGATCTCTCTCTTGTCTTCAGGACCGATGATTAAAACTTCAGTTTTGTCCTGGTTGAGCTGTAAGAAGTTCTCTGCCATCCATGACTTTATATCTAAAATACAGTTTAAAAGGGTGTTAACCGGCTCCAGGTCATCAGGAGACACGGCAATGTAAAGCTGGGTATATATTTTTTATATATTTTAGCTGGAAACAGACTGATTGGAAATGCAACAGGGACAACATCAACAAGAAAGGGAGGAGAGACTCTACTTTTAAGGAAGAAAAATAATTAACGTCTGCACAAGAGTAGAGATCTTTTATAAGTGTGAAAAAGGAATTTGGGCAGGGGGGGAGAGAGAAGAAAGGAGAGAAGAAAAAAAAAAAAAGAGAGAGAAGAAGGGGGGGTGGGGGGGGGGGGGGGGGGGGGAGAAAAAAAAAAAAAAAAAGAGAAAAGAGAGGGAGGAGGGGACCTCCCCAACAGAAAGGAAAAAGAAGAGGGGGGGGGGGGGGGGTGGGGGGGGGGGAGAGAGAGAGGAAAAGCAGGAAAAACAAAAAAAAAAAAAAATACTATTATAATTAAAAAAAAAAAAAAAAAAAAAAAAAAAGGTAAAGAATATCTTGGGAAATAAATAATTTTTATTTTCTTTTTTTTTTTTCATCAGCATAGCTGTGAAAGTCAATGCCATGTCTCCTGATGACATCCCCAAGTGGCAACATGTACAGGTTAAAAAGTATCGGGCCTAAAATTGATCCTTGGGGAACCCCACACTTCATTTTATGGATTTCTGAGGAGCATGTATCCATACTTACTAAAAATTGTCGATCTGAGAGATAGTAGTAAAACCATTTTAAAACAGTACCTGAGAGGCCCACCAGACTTCTCAGTCTGTTTAATAGAATTGGGGTCCGAATGCAGCACTAAGATCCAGTAGAATGAGGACAGAAAGTTTTTTAGAGTCCAAGTTGCATCTAAGGTCGTTAACAATCTTTAAAAGGGCCGTCTCAGTACTGTGGTTTGTCCTAAAACCAGATCGATACTTTTCTAAAATGTTGTGTTTATTTAAAAACTTGTGTAATTGAATAAAAACAACTTTTTCAATGATTTTACTTAAAAACGGTAAGTTAGATACAGGTCTGTAATTATCAAAGATGTTGGGATCTAAATTGCTCTTCTTCAGAAGGGGCCTTACCACCGCCGTTTTACAGGCAGATGGGAAGACACCCATCTGAAGAGAGCAATTTACAATATTTAAAAGCTCTGATTCAAAGAAACCATAAAACGTCTTTAAAAGCTATGTGGGAATGGGGTCTAAAAGGCAGGTTGTTGGGTTCAGCTGGGAGAAAACTCGACCAAGCATCTTCGCATCAACCAGGACAAAACTCTCCAGTGTTTCCTCGGGTAGAACCAATGCTTCAGATCTGTTAAAACTAACATTTTGTTGTGATAAAAAGTTTGATCTAATAGCATTAATTTTACTCCTGAAATGGCATGCAAAGCTCTCACATGCCGCATCTGATGGTGGCATGGAGGACCTGTTAAAATCTGTGTTTATTAAAAGATCAATGGTTTTAAAAAGGAATTTGGGGTTGTTCTTGTTAACGGTAATGAGGTTTGAGTAGTAGAGTGTTCTTGCCTGTTTGACTGTATTATTGTAAGTAACCATCTGTTGCAAGTGGTTATGGTTCATGTTATGATGGGCTGTTATTTTCTTTTTCCAACATTTTATCTAGTGAATTTAAAACTCATTTAAATTGCAAATCGATATTCCTCCAAAAATAGAAGCACTGAAAATTGGGGTTCATAGAAGTCCGAGCATGCATCAGTTTTTATTGGCAAGGACAAAAAGATAAATACACAGTTATTGAGAAATGGCATGTTCAAGATATTATCTCTCTCTAACTATAACATATCTATTTGCAAATATTGATTAACAATGGTTGAAAAAAAAAAAAATTCAAAGAAGCTACATATCAAGTATCCAAGAAACAGAGTGTGTTATTTTCAAGCAATCTGTCTCTGGTGGGTGTTTGCAATAATGGCCAACTGTCACGCTGACTTCTCTTGAGTGTGTAAAAACTGTGCGCTTGGTTAAATGTCAAGACTGACAAGATGTTGTTATTGGAAATCCTCAGGTGAACATAAAAATGAAATGTCTTCAATATAGCGATTACATCTTTGAAGCATCCACTCTGTTATTGTGAAACTAAACAACAAAGTGGATCTGAAGCGGCTCTGCAGCTCCGCAGTCCACTGATCTGAATGTCTCAACTGAGGAATTGAAAGAGAAATTTTAAGTAAACTCTGTAAAATACCACATGGGTTGTGCTCTCTTCTCGGCTCTAACAGGGCTGTCAGGCCATTTCCTTCTATGAGTTTTTTTTTAACAGTATCCAAAGACAAAAAGTGTGAGGAGGAAAAGAGGGGAAAAGACACCAACTCGGACTCCGATTCTAATATCAAACACACAATTATAATTTTCCTTCATTGCCTCAGAATTCATTATGCATTTCTTTAAATGCACATCCTTCCCTGTCTCTGTTATTACCCTTTGTGACTTTCTCTCCATCCGTATAAAAAGACAATAAATGTGAATCAGAGTGGAGTCTGAATCAGGCACAGGAAACTGAGTCATAACATTCTCTCCTCATTCTTTTTCAGTCATATACAGACTCGGATCCATCTGGCCCAAGAGGGATATTTGGGGAAAGAACGTAGGCGGAGGACGGAAGCATGAGGCAATGAAAAGAAGCAAAAATGGGAGGTGTGCTCAAAAGGATGGTTGAGGAGCATGTGTTACACCCCCACCGCCTCCCAACACATGCTCAACCCTGCATGGTGACTCACAGAGACAGAGAAGCACTTCTAATGGCCTCTGCTGGTCCCCTGCACTGATGAGCAGAAATGGAAGAAATGATCACTAAGCCCCTCTCTCTCTTTCTTGCACCCTCTCTTTCTCTGTCTTTATTGAGGGGATGCTGGGATCTCATTAGTGGGGATGCAAGAGAGGTGAGAAGGGTTGCGTCTGTCTGTCTGTTTGCCCTTAATTGCGGTTTGGGAGGAGGGTGAAGCAACTCTACAAAATAATCCTCATGATAAATTTACAAGGCATCATTTTCTGAGAGTGTTAGTGAAGGGATTGGAGAAGCTAAGACAGGAAGACGGTGCCAAAGTGAAGCAGGACAGATAAATGTGCTACAAAGGAGCAATAATCATCTATTTAGGTGCATGCTCTTAGTTTAAAGTCCCACATTCTTCCTCCTAATTGGCCTAATCTGTTTTTCTCAGAGTTATTATCAGGCATTATTTACGCAAACTGTAAGATTTCTCACGCTCATTCACTTAGATGGAAAGGCTTTGCTCTATTTTTCATGGCAAATCAGTTATCTTCAGTTCTTTTTCTCTCTGAAATCAAGACTGAGTCCGTTAACTACCTGTTTTACAGCTTTAACTTTAAAATGAACTTTAAAGTATCATTGCAAGATTGACTGGTAAAGTGTAAAGTAAAACTGATGCAACAATGAGCAGGTTGTGTGTAACAGCTCACTCAGTGGCATTTTTATTTAACAGCAACTGCCAACATGAAAACATCTACAAAGCATATATGAACAGAAAATATCTGATTATGGAAATGAAGCTGTACAATTACATGACAAATCTGTTAAATCTTGTCTTGTTAACACTACAACAGCCCATTTTCTAGCATCAGTTTATCTTCTGATGCTAGAATTCTTTTCAAGTTAACCTTTATTTAAAGGTAAATTCTGAAGTTTCCCCCTGAAAATAAACGTTAGATGTGTGGAAGTGAAATCTGTCTCAAACCGCGCCTTTGGGCCTTTACTCGTGTGCCATTGTGTGTTTGCATGCAACTCCCTCTCCCCCTGTCTGTAATAGGGAGCTCTTTCACTTTGTTATGGTGTAGTCGGGACGTTTCTAGGTGGAGATTTCTGTTTATATCGCCAGCCAATGACGGAGCTAAGGGCATGATGCTGTGTGGGAATAAGCTCATGATTGGAGCAGAAGCCAGTCACTCAAACTCTCGAAGAGGAAAAAAAAAAAGAAAGAAAAATGGCGGACAAACCGAAGAAAGGGTAAGAGCTTTAGATAGTGCACGTTGGAAAACCAGGGTTAATATTATTTAGGCTTTTACCCACTTCTGAGCTCTGAAGAAGAGGCTTGAAGCTGAATAGACTGAAGAACGAGGCGGCCATAAGCCTGAGAGGGAGGGGCGCTCAGTTCGAATACTGTTGTTTGCAAACAGAAACGGTGGGGGGACTCTAGACTCTACCTTTAACCAGACTGCAATCCCATTAAGGTAATTATCTTTTGCAAGGGTGATCTGGCCACAAGGACAGCAGCACTAGAGATGCAATGATACGACAGCCGGATCAGATATTGGCTCCGATACTAAGGCTGCGTTCCATTTGAACTCTGAAGTCGGAAATTCCCAGTTCCAAGTTGGAAGTTTCAACTGGAACGGCCCCCCGAAGTCGGATTTCCTTCTCGGAAAGTCGGACAAACCTTACAGCTCCGAGTTCAGATTCAAAGATGGCCGCACCCAGTGTTAGCAGTTGTAGAAGCTGCAGGAATGTTATATTTATTTACACTTCTTACTAATATTTTGTTGCATTAAATCAGCTGTACGTAGTATTGGTTTATATAGATGTAGGGGGAAGCTGCTGTAGTGTAATTCACATTTGTCATGTGGTATATGTGAACTACAACGCCAGCTGTGCTGACAACAGCTAATAACACTAGCCTTAGCAAACACGTTGTTTTGCTAGGCTGCTAACTGGTTGTCCAACCAGTGAACTGAAACGCAAGTTGGTCGGGTGTGACGTCACCCCCCAGTTCCCACTTCCTAGTTCCAAGGTAAATGGAACGCAGCATAACAAATTAGTTTGATCGGATATCGGATGAATGTGGCCGATCCATCATTCCAGTACAGTCATTTCTGTTTCTATTAACATCATAATGAATGTACACTTTATTATTTGTTAATAATTGATATCAAGTACACGTACGTATATCTGTGTTACCTTTGTTTTTACGTACGTATACCTTTGTTTTTAACAAGACTAAATGTTGATGTCAAGCCTGATGCTTTCTCTCACATGGCAAGGCTCATTCGTTTAACACTAATATCAGATCAGTATCGGGTATCGGCCGATATGCTCAGCCCAGGTGTCATATTGGATTGTATCGGAAAAAATGGGATCAGTGCATCTCTGAGCAGCACACGTCATGAAAAGGAAATATACAGAGATGTGTGATATTACTGGCCTGATATTGGTATCGGCCAACATTGGGTTTAAAACAGAATATTGATACTGGTTAACATTGACATGGTATCAGCCCAATGTTGGCCCAGAAATTATTCTATATATAAATATATAACTGGCGCTGTTTGGTGACAAATCTACAGAACAATGTTTTTTGTTTGTTCTTTTTTTTAAAAAAAAAAAATCTGAGGGGCAGAACAACGTAAGGTTGTGCCCACTGTGCTATATTGTGACACCTCTGGCAACTAGATCTGCAGCAGATGCAGCAGAGGAATTTTTCTAATTTTGCACAAGGAATAAATGTTACATCATTTCAGCTTTAATATTGGTGCTGGTATCAGTGATCGTCCAAATGAGTTGTAAAATATCATGATATTGGATATCGGACAAAAATCCAATATCATGCATCCCTAGAAATATAATTACAAAACACAAGATTACAAGATCCTGCATGGAAGGTAAAGAAATGCCAAATTCTCTTTATGGCCATGAGCTGGCTACATCTGTATTGATGATTTCCTTACTTCTGCAGCTCCTGCTGGAGAATATTCCAGCATGGGGAGTGTGATCACCAAAGTGACAAACTGGGTTCAAAATGGCCAGTGTATTGATGACTAGTTGCTAGCGTGTAGTGCAGTACCGCAAAGCACAATGGTGCTGCAAAGGTATGTGCCATGCTGTAAATAACAGATGTAAAGTGAAGTTCCTCAGCTTCAATTCAATATTTACCTGGGGTTCAAGGTAAAAGCTGAATCCATTTCTGACAGCGTTTTATACTTCCTGAGCAGCTCTGCTGTGCAATAACAAAGATAAAATGGAGCTAAAGCAATTCATCCTTTTCTTCTGTTGGAGAAGGGGATTAATTTACCAAAAATCTGCAAGTTTTTCTTGAGTGGGCTTTATCTTTTCCCCAAGTTCTGAAAACTATAAAAAAATTTTTAACAAGAAGCACTCTCTGGAGAGGGAAACAAAGTCCCTGTGTTAGGATGGCAAATTTATACATACACTATACACATACAAACAAGAAAATACATGGAAGAGCACTCTAATTCAGTCCCTGCTGACATGTTTGACTTTTGAAGTATGTTTGATTACCTCTGGTCTACAAACTGGTAAACACTTAATTTACCTCCTGTGGCAAAACACAACGTCCCTGATAAAAGTGTAGCGACCAAAACATTTTGTGATAAGAAAAGTGGTGGCAGTGGGGTTGAGAGCACCACAAAAAACAAACAAAATCTCATCAGATGTGTTAGCTTATCAAATATTACTAGAACTTCATTATTCATCACCCCTGTTTTATCTTTTTTCTTTTAGGGGGATGGGGGCGTTATGAAATCCTTATTAAAAACATACTAAACTCAGATTCAGAAACAGGCCCACTTTCATGATGAGGGACAATGCACGTCTGTCTATTTGATTCTTTTTGACATGTCAGCAACACTCATTATCGCTTGAAAAAAACCTATATGAAACGCTGTTAATTTGTAATATTCATACAAATTATTGGTTTGGATGCTAACCAGCATTGATTGCAAATTGTAGCTTCACATCAGTAGGAATCTGGATCTTTTCAGCATTCATTAAGAAGGAGCTCATTATTTGTTCAGAGGTGTATGACTACCAAATTGACTCTGTTATGCCTCCTGGGTATGACTGTTTATTGGTGTTTTCTCCTTTTTGAATGCAAGTGATGCTTTTTATGGGCTGGAGAAAATAAATGTGGCTTTTAGAGCCTAAAGTATCTCCCACATTGCACTCAGTTTAGTTTCTAATCTTTTCAAAAGTGTATGTGACCTCATTGTTAAGTAAGTGTTCTTCAGCTGAGCTTTTGTTCACTGTGCTGAATTTTATTACCTTGCTTTTCCAAGTTTATCAAATACATTATTGAGGCTACGTGAATTTAATTAGAGGAATTAATGTACTTAACCCAATGATCCCTCTGCCTATTTTTTAAGCCTCTGCTTAAAAATTGATATGCACATAATGAAATGAGAAAATCTCTACAACCACATTTAAATACTTCTGGAGTCACAATGGAGGGGAATTTGTTAAAATGTGTAAATATCAGTATACTGTATGTGTTACTGGTTAAAAACAAATTAAGAATGCACATATTGGAGCACAAAGGAAAATTGTTTCAGGCTTGCCTAAAAACACTGTCAGGATGAATATAAATTAGGGCTTGACCGATATAGATTTTTTAGGGCCGATATCAATACTGATATTTTCTCATCAGCCTCAGCCAATGGCCGATGCAACCTGCTGATATTTGGTGCCAATATTGCATTTGATCCCAAAATTAATATAATGAAGGAAACAATGAAAACTAATCTGGAAAACTCTTAAAATGAAGAGAAACAAAGCACTTCAAACAAGTAGAAATAGTGCACTTATAACAATATCAAAAAGAAGCATTACACTTGCAAGATAATGTATATATCAAAGACTGTAGAAAAAAAAAAAAAAAAAAAAAAAAAAGACATTGGATCCGGTTATGTCTGAAAAGGGAAAAGTGAAGCCAGTTGGGCGTTTCCCACTGTCACCATCTTGCCCTGTTGCGTGTGTCATCACTCCTGGAAAACACTAAAATGGGCAAAGACAGGGCCGGTCCGAGCCGTGGGGAAAATAATTGACAGCCGAGCTCATCTGAAGGGAACAGGAACAAATGAAGATAGTAGGTCTAAAGGTAAGACACGCTCAGACTTGCTGTTAACCAGCTAAAAGCCGTTGTGCAACTCTGCTACAGGCTGATGTCTTCCTGGGAGCGAGCAGGGAGCTAACTATTAGCCTCCACAGCTAAAACCGGCACCCGGTCTGCTGCCTGTCAATCAAAAGGACATGCCCCTAACTATGTGTAATTTCAAGATTAAATAATATCGAAATAGATAAGTAATAAGAAAGAAATTCACCCCACTCACAGTCGAAATGAAGGTAAACTTGACCTATTAAACCTAAAATGATTTTTTGAACCAGGCTGTAAACATGTTTATTTCTGCTGTGAAGTTGGCCTTTTTAACATGGGAGTCTATATAGATGCCTGTCTGTAAATCATGCCGAGGGGGGGAATGAAAAACCCGATACCATATCATGATATTTTAGGCTGATAATTGATATCGGGGAGGGGGGGGGGGGGGGGGGGGGGGGGGGGGGGGGGGGCTGCCTGTAGCTCTGAACCTGTCTAAAATCATAGAACAGTATGCTACCATTATCTCTACATAAGCCAACTCTGATAAAGTGAAGCAGAACAAACTTAGAGGGTTTTACTACAGACTGGGTGAGGTCTCCAAAATGGCCGTTTTGGCACAGTTTGGCCAGTTGGAGCCCCTCTGGCTTTAAAATTTTACTTTTCCTTCACACATTTTGAAAAATAATTTGAAAAAAGAAAGAGAAAAAAAATAAATTTACTTGAATTTCCCTTGATTTTTCTCCCCCAATCATCAGAAGGTAATAAATCTAATGAATGAAGAATCAAAATAAAGAACACAAGTAGCTTTCTCATCCTCATCCGCCCACCTTCATCCCATCCAGCCTTTTACAACATCCACATCAGCAGCACACTAAACAATCTTTCTGGACAATAATTGTTTCACTTACCATATGGAATGACTGTGGCAAAAATCCAGGGCAGACATGATCTGTCTGAAGAATTTCCTGGCCTCTTTAGGTGTTAACCTGCCTTTCTTCACCAAGTAGTCAAACAGTTCCCCACCAGAAACGTGTTCTAGCACAAGGTACCTGAGAAATACAGAGCCAGACAAGGAAATTGGTTATAAAAACCTTAATCCTCAGACTTCTTTGAGAACTTAAGAGATTTGGGAAATATGATCCCTTTAAAGCTGTAATACAGACTAAACAACCATAATCAGTGATAGCAATGGGAATAAACAATATCATGTTGACAGTCTTTACTTTGTCCCCACAGTCAGAGTGGAGCGTGATACAGTGTTGCCTATTGCAACAATATTTGAGGAAGTCTGTAACAATCTATATTCTTATTTCTCTAGAGGGAGGATCAGATGGATGATTTAGTTGCAATAACTTGAAAAACCCTGAAATGTTTGGGAAAATCTTATAGATATGAAGGATTTGGGGCTTGTGAATTCCTCAGAAGCTGTGATCCTCTCAAGGAGCGTTTGTGTAAACATTTGATTTAATCAAACAGACAAAAAAAGATGTAGCCATTTTTATTTGTTCATGAATACTAATCCAACCTCGTTTATTCATTTCCAGTTGCAAGCATATACACAATACAATCCTTGCCATCTCATGTCATGCAGTTTCCTGCCTGGAAGTGGACTTTTAGAGGGACAGTCTGTTATCCTGACTGTACAGTACGGCCATGCTCTGTGGCTCTAAAGGGACGGGAAGAAGATAAATCTCAAGCCCAAAGCTGCATCCCTGCCTGTACCCAGCTCATATATCCTGCACAAAAACTCCTTCCATCTTAACTAGGACAAATTGAAATCTAGAGAGGCTGTAAAATACTTTTCCTTCCTCGGCCCTTTTGAAAACATGGGCGGACATCCATCTCTTTAGTTTTAGTAACATATGGTGCTGCAAACTGAATTGGCCACAGAGTGCACGCTCACTAAAGCCAAATAAGCTGTCTATGGTAAAACGTCGGGAGCTTTGGTGCGTATAACTACTCCAGACATAAGTCAGCGAACATGCAGCCATAAATTACAAACTTGAGCTCCAAGTAGTACTTCTGTGTCTAACTGGGATTTTAATGGATGCAGCTGTATTTGAGCAGTTAATTAAAAATGGGGGGAAAAATGGATCAAATTTGAGAAATTTCATTTCCTTTTTTTTTTTATTGAACAGTCATATTTTCTCAGCTTAGTTCAGTCTTTAAGTTCACGAATGGTGAACTTTCATGTTTTCTCAGAAAATGAATTATGTGCAACATCATTGGCTCTCTCTCGATATACAATTGTGCTTGAAAGTTTACATACCCTGCAAAATAAAGAAAAGGCTAAATTCATATAGTAATTCAAATAACAAGAAACTGAAAAAATTTATAATAGATAAAAATTTATTAAATAATAATTTAATCAAATAAAACATTGATTTAAAATTGCGGTTTAAAGAAAATAATTTTAAAAAACAAAACTGTCCCATTCAAATTATGGCACCTTGCAGGTGAACAGCGGGCCAAAATACCTGTCAACAGGTGCACAAGTCTGATTTTATTTTTTGTTTGTTTTTAATATCTTTGTTGAATCACAATTCAAAATCAATGTCATGACTTTAATAACATTTTTATTTATTATTACTTTCGTCAATTTTAATTTATTTCACTCACAGCTGATTTTTTTCCTGTCTTTAATGGGAGAGAACGTAAACTTTCAAGCACACCTTTAGCATCGCTTAAAGGGATACAACACCTGCAGTGAGTGTCATGAACTTGCATGACCGCGCATTGGGGAAATGCGATGTTCTACTGTTTAAGCTATAAAAATATAATAAATGATGTCGTTTCGAGTGAATAATGGACGCTGCCCACTCAGGACATTTGGATTATATTGGACGATCACATTTTATGGACCTTTTTGTTTCGAGCACTGGTGAACTCCAATATATGAAAGTCAGGGGATAACGAAAACCTCCCCGGATCTCCGGCTGCATTTGAGATATGAAAAAGGTACTCCAGAGTAGGGCTGGGTATCACCACAAATTTACTGAATTAATTCAACTCACAGCAGCCTGATTTAATTTAATTTTGATTAAATGCGATTCGATTTCAATTCATTTACAGATGTTTTTGTAACAACACAATTTTTCCCCTCATTTTCTCAGATAACTATTTGTAAAAAAAACACTGAGTCTGTTAACATGACCCCTAAAATCAGATATCTGGGAGCGGTCAGGATTGACATTGTCTACATTTATCAGTCAGTTGGTCCTGCAGGTTCACAGCCACAAATGCTGTGATAAAAAGCAGGATTTGAAACTTTTAACGTCCTGATGAAGACCGTTTCATTCATCATTTTTGTTTAAGTTCAGATCTCAGATAAGGTGTTGACATTAATACAACTTGAAAATAATATTGAATCATTTTTTAGACGGGAACGCATGCTCATCACGCGTTCCCGTGATGAGCATGACGTTTTTTTGCGTAATATTGGAGGAGAAATAGTCTAGCTGTTCCTCACTGGAGGAAGAGTGTTTCCATCTTCATCTCTCTGGCAGACTTTGATAAAAGTCTCATCTTTGTGTCTTTTCTTTAGCTCGTTGACATGTTTTCCACAGCGCACGCTCTATCCAGTGACAGACACACGCACCTGTGTGCGCGCGCCGTGTGCCTACAACTCTGCGTGAACACCAGCACTTATGACGCGTCGTCATGTAAATCATACCAGTAACACCAGACTATTTATTTTCTAATAATAACCTGTTCTAGAGGAAATGAGCATTTAAATGACTTCTGTTGTGACCTGGTCCATTGTCAGATTTATTTCAAAGTACATGCGTGCTGACGTTTCAAAACATTCCGTTGAACATGGTGGCGACCACAGTCTTAGCGTTAGCTGCTAATGTGAAAAGTAAAAAGCTGCTAAATAGTGAACAGACAAACGTGATCCATAGCTAAATGAAATAACTTGCATTTGGCGTCAGCTCTGGCTGAAAGGCTCAGAGAAGCTTAGTTTGAACAGAAGGTACAGAATCGACCTCTCAGTTGTGTAGGTATGCTAAGATCTCGCCGCGTATCGTTAAATCATGCGAGACTAGAGTCACTTCACCAGAAAAGGAAACTTGTAAAAAAAAAAATTATCTTTTTATTTTCTGAATCGATCCTCAATAAATGAAGCTTGAATCGATTAAAATCAATTAATTGATTTTTTGAACCCACTCCTACTCCCGAGTCTTGCTCAGCATGAGGGTGAGTAGAAAATGAAGGCACATCATTCTGTGGGTGACTATCCCTTTAAGTGGCCGGCGCTCTCCATCCAGTTTTTTCTTCTTTTTTTTTTTCCAGGGGAATGAAAATGTTTGGGCACTCCTGAAAATTTCCAACATTTTCATTTGTAAATCATCGAGCGTTCGCATCAACATTTTCATTTTGATCTATCAAAAATTGATGGGCACAGTAATATTTCAGTAGTAAAACTAGGTTTATTGGACAAACCGAAGATGTGAAATATATGTGTAAAAATAGGTGCAAAAATTTGGGCATGCTTGTCACTTTGTTCATTTGAATACCTGTAACTACTTTGCACTGGTTAATCAGAGCACAAAACTGGACTGGTGAGATCATCAAGACTTGAACTTCATAGACAGCTGCGTCATGATAAATTATAAATGAAAATAAATAATGTAAATCTTCGGGGGGGGGGGGGGGGCAAAATCTTTTCATACTTTTTATGTAGCCTCAATTTAATTTAATATAAAAGTAAAAACTCTGAATCAGCTTCATAGACTTCTGTATGGAGTCTCAGTATGATAAACTGTATGGTACCAAAATAACGAGTGATTTTACTACTTTGTTGTGCTTCAGTAGTGGCTCATTTTGAAATGGAAAAAAAAAACATCTAGAAATTGTTAGAATCTAGCTTGGATATCAAACTTTTGGGAAAGGTCAGGATGTCTTTCTACTAATTCTGTCCTTTAAAGTGGATCTTATTTCATTGTCTTTGAATGCTTCAGTAAGATCAACAAACCTGTAACAGCAATGCAAAGCCACAGATCAGGCTCAGAGGAGATGCTCTCTCACTGTCACAGTGGTCGCTACTGAAACTATTCATACAAAAAACAAGCCTAAAATAACATTTGCTACAAATTATCATATATGAATATTCTATTAATATTGCAAAAATGTCTGAAATGAATAAGCTGGCAGTTAAATGGATACAAATCACATATACACATAACTTATGGTTTTCAGACTACTGAGCATTTTCCTTTTTATGGCAATTTTTTATCCTCTAAGGCATAATTTATATCAACATTGTGATATGATTGTTAATTTATCAGTAAAAATGAATTTTTGATGAGCTAGGTATCAAATTCACTCCGCTTCTCCCTTGCTTGGTATACACACAGACCACGCCAGTTTAAACAGCTTGTGGTTGGATCTGCGCCAGCAAAATAATAAATCTTTAAAGCTCTGGGACTGCTAACTCCAAACATGCTGTATGTCTATCAATTACTGGCTTTCAAGTGGAGATATCAGAGTAAGAATCTGAACCATATTAAGACAAAAATCACATCAGTGATACGAGTGCATTCCAGTCTCTTGTCATGCACACGTGCAACAATTTGTCTTCTGATGACCGCCTGTCAAAACTGATGAAGCAACGAGTACAAAATGTGATTTTAATAAT
This sequence comes from Atherinomorus stipes, assembly GCA_023101725.1. Classification (NCBI taxonomy): domain Eukaryota; kingdom Metazoa; phylum Chordata; class Actinopteri; order Atheriniformes; family Atherinidae; genus Atherinomorus; species Atherinomorus stipes. The sequence goes on from JALJCO010002818.1 coordinate 270,203, forward strand.
CCAATTACTGGATGAATCATAATATTCTACTTTTCCTATCATCTTAAAGGATGGTGTGTACAGTGCAGCGTGCACAATCCCATTTGCTTTGTAGGCTCAAGATGAAAAGTAACTGAATTTAGTCGACAAATAGTCTTCTGTAAACCAAGAGGTCTCCTAAACAAGTAATGGGGCTGTCACTCACCATGCTTCGAGTTAGCTTATAGAATTATGTGTCTGCGTGTGTTTGTGCACACAGCTGCTGCAGCAGGCACTCCATGGCGAATGTTTCTTAATGCAATGGTGCTGCCACTGATAAGCGTGCCATGGTGTTTACATTACAGAGACTTCCTCTCGTTATTAGGAGTCCCCTAGCGTGCATGACCAAATTAAATGCTCCATGCCAATACTAATGAGGCATGCACCCTCTAAGGCAATCATCGTTACTCTGAAATCAGAATATGCCATGATGATCTGCAACATTTCAAAGTCCATCCTGGCATCCAAAAAAAGGAATTTACGAGTAATGACATCAATAAAAAGCACTCAAAGTTACTGAGCGAACATTCATGTGTGCAGCATGTTAATAGTTTCATATATTTCCCTGCAACTATGGTCATTAGGTTTCAACTTGTCAACCAATTCACTCTGAATGGCAAGTGTGTGCAAATATTTTATTTGTGCTGTAAATCAAAACTAGACTATAGTCAACAACTGATACTTACAAGTATTTTTTATTTTCGTAGACGTCGTGTAGCTTTAAAACATGTGGGTGTTCTATGAGCTTCAGAATCGCTATTTCTCGCTCCACCTGTAGAAGACGTGGATACACAGAGACAGATAGAGGAAGAAAAGGGAGAAAAAGCAATTTGATTAGAGCAGAATCTGTTAAAACTCCCAATAATAATAATAATAATCTACCCTTTTTATGTCTACCTGTAATCTTCTTCAACTGTTGCTAAACTTAAGTAGCATGGAGACAAGAAATGAAATCAGTGTATGAGAGTCAACTCTTTAGGAGGCAGAACAAGGCGGCAGCAGCAAGGCTTGAGAAAAGAGGTAATCCAGGGAAAGAGACCGTCAGGCACTTCATGTAAAAGGATGGAGATAAGTTCTGTCCCACACAATGAGCATCGCTACCGGGGGTTAAAAAAAAAAAAAAAACAAGAGAAAAGAAGAATACAGTTTCCTTTAAAACGCTGAGGAAATTTGGACACTGATTATCTTTAAACCAATTATTTTTCTTGAGGTTAACATGGTTATATAACAAACATTAAGGTGAATAACCTGTGTGAGTCAGACTATCTACCAAAAGTGAGACCTGTGGGTTAAAATGGATCAGAAACACTCAGACACATCAAGAGCTCCCAGATGTGACTTTTTCCACCTTTGTCCATTCGTGAGCCTCAAGATATTGATTTTACACATAAATACAGTTTCCAAGACCAGGAAGCAGGAGTAGTGGCTTATCGAGGTAACTTCAGCTTCAGCTCGGGATTTTCAGCACCTCAGCTGGTTCACCTCTTACCAGAATGTATCACTGTGGTGATTTGTTTTCAAGATAAGCTCAATATATGTAAAAGATCTGCCTCCTCCAGCTCTGTTTGACTTGTACTGAATAGTCTCTTAATGACAGATACAGTCGTCCTCAAAATTGTTCATACCCTCCAATTAAGGAAGGAAAAACAAATCTACTGTCAGTGAAATGAGTTGAAATTGACAAAAGCAATAATGAATACAAAATTTTATAAAAATCATGGCATTGATTTTGTATTGTGGTTCAAAAGAAATGCTAAAAACAAACAAAAATAAATAAAACAAGCAAACAGGCACAATGCAGCTCCGGAACCTAAAAATTTGTTGAGCAACACTTTGAGGCAATCACTGCAATCAGGTGTTTTCTCTAATGTTCAATAAGACTTCGACACCTGTTGACAGGTATTTTGGTCCACTGTTCTTGTGAGGGGTACTCAGATGTGTCTGGGACAGTTTTGTTTGTTTGTTTTTAATTATTATTTTCAACTACGATTTACAGGCAATATTTTTTTCACTAAATTATAATTTTGTACATTTTTATTCATTATTAGTTTATTTAGTTCCTTGTTATTTGAATTACTATTGTGAATTTAGCCTTTTTTTTTAACTGGAGGGTATGAATAATTCTGCGGACAACTGTATGGGTCACATGCATGTGTGTGTGTCTATATGTGGGGGGTGAGAGGGACGGGGTTTCATGTTTTTATTTTTTAAGCACTTTGGGTTGCATTCTTTGTAGGGCTGGGTATTGATTTAGATTTCAAGAATCGATTCAATTCTGATTCTTAAGGTTTTGAATCGATTATTTTTCGATCTGTCCGATCCAATCAGATTTCGATTCGATCTCAATTTGGTTTGCTGGTAGGCCTATTAAAAAAAATTTTAGCCTTCACCCGAATTCCATTACACTACTCTGTAGTGATGCAAAATATTGATTCTAGTATTATATTAATATTCTAGAACGAATGAATGAAGTAATGTAGTTAATGGTGGCTGTAAGGACCAAACCAAACCAAACCCTCTCCCCAGATACAGTCATCCACAAAATTATTCACACCCTCCAAAAAAAAAAAAATTTAAAAAAAAGACTACATTCTCAACAGTAATTCAAATAACCGGAAACAAATAATAAATATTCACAAAATTATGATTCAGTGAGGCAAAATACACAGTAAGTCAGCATTTAAAACTTAAAATAGCGTTGACATGCTAACGGAATTAGCATCTGCGTCGTGACTTCAAAGATAACATACAAAATAGAAAGTATCAATTTCACTTCGATCATGGACATTAACTGTCTTTATTAAAGTACTTACAGGCAGATGTTTCCTCTGCTCTGTTTAAACAGAATTTTTAGAAAAAACATATTTTTCGAAATATAATATCTCTCAAATATTTATTATGTTTATTGGGGGGGGGATCGGCCGGCCCGCGCGGTCCCCCCCCTCCCCTACTTTTACCAGCTCCACTTAGTCTTCTTCTGGCACTGCACTAGCTTTAGTAGTCCTACATTATGTCCATCTCACTATCTCCCCCTAGTGGAAGCCACTGCACTTAACTGGGGCAGTATATTAAATGGTCATTTTTTAAAAAGATAAGAAAAATCGATCTTTGGACATATGAATCGATCTTTGGAAATTAATATGAGAATCGATTCAGGATTGGAAAATCGATTTTTTTTAAACACAGCCCTAATTCTTTGTATGAAAAGTGCAATAAGAAATAATGTCTGATTTGTCAAACAGGAGTGAGTGCTTTAGTTCCTGAAAAAAAAAATACTCCGAAATTTAATGTTGACAAATTCAGCTTCTTAACCAACATGTATTAGTATAATTGATTAATATGACAGAAATATCTTAAGTTTTAGAGTATACAGCTCTAAAAACTAACAAAATGGCATTATATTAAGTCGACTTCTGTAATATTTATATCCACATCATTCTTATAAACATATCTCATGACTAATTAAAATAAATGGGAAACTAACACATTTTTAAAAAGCATTTTAGAGTCTTAATGAGAGAAAATTAACTTGGCTAAAAAAAAACACTGATTTGCTTTATGTGCTTTTGATTCAAAGAGAGTTTAAAGCAGAACAGCTGATGGAATATGACTGAAACTTTCTCACGTCATAACAACATACCTGCAGCATGTGATGCACACACTCAGTCACACTGATTAGTTTATTAACTTGTGCATTCACACAGTCAGCATTCTCGTTTTTCCTCGTCAGCCTTCCTTCCTGCTTTGTTTGCAGGAGCTGTGATGCTTTCCGGCTTATTAGACATATGTATTGTAATTAGTCAGAGGGCTGCCAACTCCAACGGTTTTACATGAATATCCAGTTTCAAGATCATAGTTGATTTTTCTAGTTAATATCAAGCATCATGGCACCAAGTATTGTGATGTCCATTGTAAAAATTGTTATAAGTTTAGTTAAAATATATATAAAGTTCACTCTACAGGGCTCAGAATAATTATACGGTTGGATTTAGACAACATCCTGAGTTAATATCTTTTTCTTCCAGAGTTGCAAGGAAATATTTTTAGTACACCGTTTTAGTACAGAACGGTGGGAGCTAAATTTCACCATAATCGAGCTGATCAGTTTGGACTTGTGTCAGCATCTCCAGAGATTGTTGTCAGCACGTACAGCTGACACTGAATATCAGCACAGAAAGCCCTTTGACAGAAGCCACCGCTAATTCTCCACACCCTGGGTTCCTGCTCTCCTCGCGGTTATCTGCTCGCCCTTCTCCAACCACATTTCCTCGTCCATCTCCCCTTCCACCCTGGGTGTCAAACTTTTACTGACAAGGATGTAGATGAAAGAGCCATGTGAGTTAAAAGCTTCTCTGTCTAAACTCAGCCTCATCACAGCCTCATCACAGTCAATTTCACTGTTCCTGTGACAGCCTTCACATTGCTTTAATGTCAGGCTCGGTGTGTCGGGGCTTTATGAACATTCCTGTTGAATGAAGTCAGAACTGTGATCTGTTAGCTAACTATGTTTCTGTTAAACTCCCACAACGCTGTGATTGACTGGACGCAATCAGGTCTCTCCCTTTAAATTATTCATTTATCTACATTGTTTTTATTGCAGAACAGCTTTTGTCAGAAGTGGTCTTTGTCTGCTGAGATTATCGCTGCAATTTATGTCAACATACCTTTCCTAATTATTCTCTGACAAATAAAAACATGCACATCCTTGCTTCTAATCAAAGGCAACACGATGGAAAAGCAGATAATTAAAAACTCCTGAGGATCCATCTGCAGGCTGCAAGACTTCAAGTGTCACCCACTCATGAATGCACGTACAGATGTAGACACACAAATGAGAAAACCAGGTTCAACACCAGCACTCCCAGAAATGTCATTGTTTTGTGCAGTTTTGTACAACACAATGTCATCCCCACATTTGTGAAAGATCAGCAAAACACTATTTGGGAAAATTTGTGACTGATTAAAGCAGGGGTCTGCAACCTTTACAGTCCAAAGAGCCATTTTTGCCTCAACCCAGCTAAATAAGTCATGCTGATCTGCAAATGGCCTTCTTTGATAAGACAACTTATAATTTTTTGATAAATACTTACTTTATGAAAAAAAAAACAAAAACAAACCAAAAACATAAAACTTTTGCAAAAAAGGATAGTTCTATTTTCCTGTATGGGACTTTGCTTGTTTGAGACTGCGAGTTGCAGAAGAAGTCCATTATTTCCAAGATAATAAGACGAGAAACAGATGTAGAAAAATGATTATTACTGGTACTTTTACTTGTAAAGATTTAGTGGAATTATTCCAATGAAAAACAGCTAAAACTTTAAAAAAGATATTACTTGGTTCTTTATCATTTTTACACTGTAATTTTTACGGTGAAAAACTGCCAGTTTTCCACTGTTAAAATTACAGTAATAAGGTGTCAACTGCAGCAGCAAGTTTTTGGAATTTAACTGTTGGTTTTGCCATAAACTACTATGAATAATAAATAACAGTTGTGTACTGTTAAAGTTACAGTTACCAAAATGGCATACCATAATAATTTATACATTGCCACAGTAACATGTGATAAGCTGTCAGTTTTTCACTGTAAATTTATGAATATTTTTTGTAAAAACAATATTTTTGCACTGTTTCAACTGTTTTTATTGCAAAAAATACTGTAAATAAATAACAATTGTGTACTGCTAAATTTACAGTTGCAAAAATAGCATACCATTATGTCCTTTACATTCTCACTCTCACTCTCAAAAAATGGCAACACAGGTGCCAGTTTATCACCGTACAGATGCTTTTTTTTTTTTAGTGTAGTCAGTGGTATGGAGAGCCATTGTGGAAGATCCAAAGAGCCACTTGTGGCTCTGGAGCCGCAGGTTGCAGATCCCTGGATTAAAGAGAGACGCTGTGATAGAAGCTGACTGGTGCCTTGTTACAATGCTGAACCAGATCCACCAAAAAACATTTTTTCCTCTTTATCTACAAAGAATCTGATCATTTTCAAGCCTTAGATTTAAGTTTTTATCAATCAGTGTCACTGCTGTTATTTAATAATCCAAATTCAGGGTATTTTGGGCATGCACCAAATCCATTAGAACCCCATTTATCCTCCTTATTTATGGAGACTGACAGTTTTTCAAACTTACATTTACAATATTTATCATAAAAACAAACTTAGGCTATTATTAATGCTGTCTAAATTATTCAAAATGGGCTAGATCAAGACATTTTTGAGGGGTGGGTGTTGCTGTATTTTTCTTGTTAAAATATTAAATTTCAACAAAGTACAGAATGTTTTTTTTTTTTTTTTGTTTTTTTTTTTTACAGTTTTTAAGTTTGTAAAAAAACATCTTTTACATCTGAAGTGACACCATCTGAGTTTTAAGAGCAGCGTTTAACAGAAACAGCTCCACTTTCATTTCATTCATCCGTATCACAGAAACTAAACATCACAGCAGGTTACTGCTCTGGTCAGATTGCCTGCATAAAAAATGCATAAATAGGTAACATGCTGCTGTTTTCACACTTGTTTGCACCAAATTAGTCTGTTTTTCAGTCGTATCAGTAACATTCTAACTTGCATAGTGTCGCTTTAGATGCGTTATGTTGGAAGTGTTTCTGAGTACATACCCGACCGAGTCGGCAAGCTGCTTTTGATTTGTTGGCCTTTTTTTTCCCGGTGGGACGCAAAAACTTTATGAAACAATAAAGAGCTATATAAACAAATCCTGCGCCCAACAGTTTGGTACAGGGTCATGTTGAACCCCGAAAGTAGTGTACACATACCGTTATATATATATATATATATATATATATGGTGCCTGTTGAAGCCAGGGCTTAAAAGGAGTTACATGATAATAAAGGATTAAACATATAAACCAAGGAGCACAGCACCTCTAAAAAGGTGAAGTGTTAAAAGCATAATTAACACTATCATGGAGTATCAGTGAAGGAAAACTGGGCTTATCAGGGCTAATCCTGGCACTAATGAGTTCTAGCAGGAGCGATACACATGCTACTTTCTCACCTTTAGGCTGAGGTGTAACGTTAAGAACGAGCTGGTTGTGGTGGGGCAGCAGCGGGACTCCCTGCAGAGACTAATGCTATAGGTCTCAGGGAGGGATGAGCTGTGGAAATGCCACAGCAGCTAGCTTCCTAAGCTTTCTCAAAGGGGATCCTTTTGTTAATTGAAATAAGAGAAATGAAGCTTAAAGTGAACTTAACACTAAAAGTGCCTGCTTATTAGGAGATTACAGTAGCTGCTGATTAACACAGAAGTAAATCCACACATCTGCTCCTTGCTCTACTAACACAGTAGTTTCATTAAACAGCCAATGATGAGCAGTTAAACGTTTTCACATGAACCTGTGACTATCTTTTGTCTGCAAAACAAGTCACAATGTGATCAGTTGTTGAATGCAACCATATTCGGAAAAGTAGAAGACCAGAACACAGTGAGTAAACTGCTCTCACGCTTCTTATCCAAGCTTTAAATAAATAAATGAATTAAACTTAGACGTTCCAGGTGGTCGTATTCTGTCTTGGCCTGACTCCTGAATATAGCACTCTCTCTCTCATTAAGTTTCACATCTGTGATTGTGGACAGTTCCATCCAGTTGCCACGTCTCCACAGCCCCTCATCAAGCCTTTATTAACAGGCACTTGGACAACGGTCACAGACACATACGCAGGAGCAGGTGGTCAGATTACACCTTCTCTTTTTATCCTTGTTTTTTTTCCCTCATGTGTTTGGCCACTATTTGGATTTGATCATTTTCTCCTAAACTAAACAGAATTGCAAATTGAGAATTAGGCAGGTGAGGTGTGTGCTGCTGACTGGCAGATGTGTTCACCCCACAGTGTTTCTAACTCCTCTGTCATGTCCGGAATATCCTAACACACTAAATGGATCAGTTGGTTGAAAGAGTTTTGTTAGATTTTGTTAGAGTGTGCTGGCACATGCATGAAAAAACTTTTAAGGTGCCATGACATCAAATTTCACTTTTCTGGGGTTTTGGGGGTATAATATGATCTATTGTGCACTGATGAGGCCATGTGAATGTCAGAGTGAGAATCAAAGTTCCTGTTTATGGTCTGTCAGCTTTGTCTCTCTGCTCAGAAACAGTTGAATCAGACAGCAGGCTATCATTCTGCGTAGTTCTATCATTCTACGTAGTTCTATCATTCTACGTAATTTAATTGCTCCAATAAGAGCACACTATCAAGTAAACAGCCCCCCCCCCCCCCCCCCCCCCCCTCTCTCTCCTAACGGTTTATGCACCGTCCGCTCCCCCCCTCCCCTCCCTGTCTGATTCAGCTTCGTGTATGGAGCTAGTAGTAACTTCTGTGCAGTCAGGTCTGGGTTTTAAAACAAATGGATTTAAAAGCAAACTTCTGCAGCAACACTGAGGGAGGGGGCCACAACCTTGTCATTACCTGTAAGTTTATTTATTTTCTAAATGCTGTCTTGTCTGATAAACGTGGCTCACTATCTGAACTGCCCATGTTGCTAGCAGTTAGCCTTTAGCAAACTCCAACCGCAGCTTGACCTAGATTCTCCAAATAAGGTCATAGCCAAATAAGGTGTAGCCAATCAAAATGAAGTCAACGTGGTCTCCGGGTAAAGCTCCATATCATCACCAGACCCAGCTGTATTACTGAGGAAGTGAGGTCTGGCGTTTCAAAACAATACTCCGCTGTAAAAAATGCCGTTTTTTTCTTTGGAGTATTTACATATAAAGTAATGCCAACAACATAAACTAGTTTTTAACTGTTATGTCATCACTCCTTTAAATTAACCCTGTTTTGCCTGCTGTTGAAAATTTCCAAACAAAATTTTAGCCTCAGAGCCCAGTCAGGCTTGTTTACTTGTTTTATTTTCTTTGTGTGTGTTTTTAATATTTCTTTCAAACCACAATTCAAATTCAATGTCATGATTTTCATAGAATTTTAATTTGCTATTACTTTTCTTCAGTTTCTTCTTATTTAACTGGCAGCTGATTTTTTTTTCCATTTTTAATTTGGCGGTATGAATAATTTTGAGGACGACTGTATTTTGGTCCAACGTTCATGGGAAAGGTGCTCTAATGTGTCTGGGATAGTTTTGTTTGGTTGTTTGTTTTTTAATGACTATTTTCAATTACAATTCAAAACCAATAATTTATTTCCCTAAATTATGATTTTGTACATTTTTATTTATTATTAGTTTCTTTAGTTTCTTGTAATTTGAATTACTATTGTGAATTTACTGTAGCCTTTTCCTTAATTGGAGGCTATGAATAATTTTCAGGACAACTGTAACAACCCATTTGTAGTCATAATAATATTTGTACTAATACTGGTAATAAGATGAGGAAAAGTATAAACAAGGGTTTTATTCATTTATTGAGATTCCTTTATGCAATATTAAATTCTACATCATTTTTTTCCAGTCTTTTTCTTTTTGCAGTTCTTTCCCTCCAGTTTTACCCCCCGGATCCATTTTGTTTTTGAAAAATTGTTAGTGCATCCAGGCATTAAGGGGTTGGGGAATGAATGTCTTTGATAAATGATAGAACTCAATTCGATTAGAAACTTTATTTGTCCCTGAGGCGCAACTTATAGCACACACAGAGCAGTCATCAAATTTTATGTTAAAGTAAAACAAAGAAAAGAAACAAGAAGGAACAGGTCAGAGAGCACAAGTAGCTGTACAACTGGGACTATATTACACTATATTACACTGATCTAGATGATGAATAATAATACATTAAACATATGTCATATATCTACAGTTTAAACTTCCACCAGCTTCTTTGAAACATGACATTAAATTACATGTTTTGATTTCATGTGTTTGCCTGTTTTTCCCATATACAGTATGTTATGTATAAAACTGGACATAATATAATATAATATAATTTTATATAATATAATATAATATAATATACCCATATAATATAATATAAGGCGCGGTATGCCATAAGGTGTGCCATGGTACACTGAGCACTGAGCAGTATACTATTAATGATGATAATACGAGGTGTACAGTAATAATGCGCAGTATAATACAAAAGTATAATAAAGTAGATCTACAGAAGTACTTTACTTTGATGTTACTAAACTTTAAACAAGGTCATGTCTGTAAATATGCCAAACATTACAAGTACTTACAATAAGATTTGCAGGTGCATATGATATAATATTATAGGGAAGCGAGAGATGGGGGATAGAGGGTCTATGATGACTGAAGTGATGAAGACGAGGCAATAACTGAAGCAGCTTCACATCCAGAGGATGAGAGCAAGTTTAGCATAGTTCCATCAGCTAGCTATTGATTCTTTAAATTACAACCTTGGACCTGAATGGATGAGCAAACTAATGACTGCCGACATCGCCGTGGTTAACAGTCCAGAGATGGAGGACAGAGGATTAGAGACAGCCAGGCAACAACAAAGACACAAAGCCATTAGATTGATGTCATACATGTCACAGAGCGACCTCACAGAAAAAACAGCCCAAAATCTCAAAGGGGAAAATATTGGATCACAGGCTCTGTCATCTCTCACTCACCACTTATTGCACCTAGCGCCACCTCTCCCGCCTTTCCCTCTTTTTCTCTCATGCACACAGAAGGAAAACACAGACATTTCTGTCACCTCCCGCAGGCATGCAAGTGAATGGTCCCTTGATGCTGAGATCTGAGGATCAAAGTCAACAGGGCATCCATGTGTGTCAGATAAAAAAAAACGCGGGTGGCTATGCCAACATGGAGGCCTCGGCGCATGCAAGAACTGCTGGCTGGAAAAAAATAAATAAAGACAGAGGGGCAGAAAACAGCAAAGGTATGGAATGACATAAATGGAAAAAATGTGGGGGGCAAAGCCAGAGCCATCTACTCCAAAACCCCTCAGGTTTTTCAGCTTCGCCTGCAGTTAGTTAATGTGACAGTGACAGGAAAAGCTTTTCAGCAGCGTCATGCTTCAAACTGAGTGGAAGAGATAACAGCTAAGACAATCAGGCGACAATATGGAGGTAAATCAAGAGGCGGCTCCACCAACAGTCGTCCTAAAAATTATTATCCTCAAATTAAAAAAGGACAAAAAATCAGCTGTCAGTTAAATAAGATGAAACTGATAAAAGTAATACTAAATAAAAATTCTATGAAAATCATGACATTGTATTTGAGTTGTGGTTTGAAGGAAATATTAAAAAGTTCAAAAAGTTGTCTGCACCTGTTGAGAGGTATGTTGGCCTACTGTTCATGGAAAAGTTGCTCTAATGTGGGACAGGGTCACGGGGGCATCTGCCTAAGCAGGGAAGCCCAATTTCCCTCTCCCCGGCCACAGCCGCCAGCTCATCCAGGGGGATCCCGAGGCGTTCCCAGGCCAGCCTGGAGACGTAGTCCCTCCAGCGTGTCCTGGGCCTCCCGCTGGGTCTCGTCCTGGTGGGACATGCCTGGAACACCTCACCAGGGAGGCGTCCAGGAGGCATCCTGACCAGATGCCCGAGCCTCCTCACCTGGCTCCTCTCGATGCGGAGGAGCAGCGGCTCTACTTTGAGCCCCTCCCGGATGACCGAGCTCCTCCTCCTATCTCTAAGGGAGAGCCCGGCCACCCTGCGGAGGAAACTCATTTTGGCCGCTTGTACCCTGATCTTGCTCTTTCGGTCATGACCCACAGCTCATGGCCATAGGTGAGGGTAGGAACGTAGATGGACCGGTAAATCGAGACCTTTGCCTTCTGGCTCAGCTCCTTCACCAAAACCTCAGCCACAAGTCAAAAACAATAATTCACTAAATTATAGTTTTGTAAATTTGTATTTCTTATTAGTTTCTTTAGCTTCTTGTTATTTGAATTACAATTGTCAATTTATTTCATTCTCCAAATTATTTAAGTCATGTCATCTTTATCTTACTCATGGAGCCCATCTTGGTCTTGTTTTTATTTCATTTCTTGAGGCATCTTAAGAGTCCCTTTTTGTTTTTATTTCAATGTCAATTTGAAAGACAAAGAAAATGCTGAAGTGAAATTTGATATTGCATCAGAGGGAAGGGTGACAGCGGATAAAAAGAAAACATATGCGTGAAGGAGAAGTAACATATAGCTGGGGTGACACCTGGAGAGAAGTAGATGAGAGCCCAACTGCAAGTGAGCAGAAGGAGAGGAGACGGCACAGTTTGGTTACTGGCTCCAAGACAAAACCAGTCAGCCTGTCATCCACTCATACTTGTGACATGTGGACACATTAACTGCATGCAACACACACACGCACACACACACCACTGATCATGGCAAGCCATGTGCTGCCTCCATCCATCCATCCATATGTCGGTCAGTGAGCCAGTAGGACAGAATCTGCTTTTCTGCCAGTTACAGGGGGGAGGCCAAGCTGGTGTGCACATGTATATCCGAGAGTGCTGCATGTTATAAAGTTTAGTGGCTGCAGACTGCTGTATGCAGGTTGGTGAAAACCAGGAGGGAAGGACATCATATTCAAGGGCAAATATGCTTAATCTACTCCTTACAGCTGTGTAGAAAAACATCAGGCACAAAGATTCAGGTCCCACCTCTACTTGTCGTGCAGGGCACGACCACCAGCTTCAATATGACATTGACGTGTTTCTGAGAGGACCTGCTTATCCAAAATTGGTTTAGGAATTTACAAAGACAGGCTCGGGGTAATGGATTTGACAGTGTTTGGTTGAGGTGAAGAGTATGCAGAGGCAACTGTGTTATCTCTCACAACTGAGCTATCCCCGCTGAGAGCAAAGCAATACAAAACAGAAAAAAAAAAATCATATTTGTACGATTCTATCCCTGTCAGATTTGTTCAACAACAAAAATGTAATAAATAAAATAAAAAACATGTTCATCTCTCACTGCTTATCACTCTCCCCTCCACCTTGGGTACCTTTGCAAAACACAACCAGCATGCGCACACACTCATAAACACACATGTACAGTCAGTCAACGCAGCGGGGGTTTCTGATAATCACTTTATCAGTCATCTTTTGTGCAGAGAAGGTAAATTCCCCACATGGGGGAGTGTGATCAATGCCACAGACATGTAAATCAATCTGGACATAGTCTCTGCTAGCTAGCTAATCCTTATCCTTTATCCATCTCCAATTCTTTGAGATGGTACTCATTACCACTTCCCACCCAAGACCAGACCTAGTATTCCTCTTCATCTTCATTTTTTCCTCCTGTCCCTCATTTACTCCCCGTTTCTCTCATTCCATCTTTCTAATCATGTCTGTGATATGTTTCTGTTCTGTTGACAGATCCATCACGATGACACTTAAAGCCGTGGCAGGCCGCATCATTCCCCACTAACAGACGCGTCCCTGGATAACCTTGGTCCTAATAGAGTCGAACACCAGTGGTCTTCCACACCCTGAAGACAACGGGTGTGATGATGAACCACTTGAAATCGACTACATGAGCTTACAGATGGGGTGGGGTCTAGGGGTGGGACAAAATATTGATATACTGAAATATTGCTATATTTTATGTGCCGATATATCAACATTTAAAAATGCTGTATTGATCTATTTTAAAATCTGCAGATGCACATAATCAGTGGAAATCAGCCACTTTTCTAAAAGCTGGACTGCTGCTCATGGAGCAAAATCTTGTGAGATTTCATCGTTCTTTTACGAAATCTCGCAAGATTTTACTCAACGAGCAGCGATCCAACATGTAGAAGATATCCACTGATATCTATGTGTATCTGCAGGTTCAGGTTAAACTTTACACACAGTGTAAAGTACAAGGTAAAATATGTCTAGGTTTTTATAGACCAGCCAGTTGTTTGAGATTATAATGCACCGACTGAAATATTCATTTTTCATATGCACTTATATGCGTTTTCATATACTACTTTGTTTTTCTGGTTTACTAATTTCACATGGATTCGTGTACATTTATACTATTCCAGCTCAGCTGTGGTAATATTTTTTTCAAAAGCACTTTATTTTTAGTTTATTTGCACATCTATTCAGTTGGGTTTTCCCAAAGTGAGAAATACTTATGTTCGATTGTTAATGGTTATGTTAATGTTGATGTTATTATGAGATTCAAGTGGCAAAAAAAACACCCAAAACAGTCCAAGTTTAGTAAATTGGACATGGAGAAACTGATTTCACTGATTTTGACTCATTTTGTTGTTTCAGTCATCCGATGTACGCACATAGGTACAACTTTTATTTCAAGCTGCATTTTAAATTTTTCTGAAGCGTCACAATATTGCAATATTTTATCGTATTGTGATACAGGTACGTATCATATCATGAAGTCTTTGTCAGTACCCACCCCGAGTGGGATCATGGTAAACCAGTGTGTTTCTGTTTGAGTATGAGTTTTTGTATTTTCCGAGAAAAGCATCTTCATTGTAAATGATTTATCTGGGACAGGCAGAGGATCCCTTTGGCAGTCATGTTTTCTGTGTTTGAAGTCTCTGTCAACTCGTCCATTTTGTCACTCGTTCTCTAAATCCACAAGAGAGGATTGGGAAGGTGACCTTTGATTGTGAGCAGATGTGAGATGTGAATTAATGAATTAGTTTTCGCAGCTCAGAAATGGGGAGAGGGCACAAAACCGAATGCAATGATTGGATATGAAGGTCATCTATATCAGTTACAAGAGTGTAATCTTAATAACTTCCTGTATGTTCGTGGAAGACTGATAGAAGTGTTTTTAAGAGCAACACAGGGAGATTAAACTAGATTTTCTCTTGAGTCAAATAAGTGAAAGTTCATCTAAACAGGAGTATAAATGATCAGAATATATCTTAATGTAAACACTGAGTGGTGAATAAGTAATGAGAATCAGTTGTAATTAAGGAAGACAGTGTGCATGTCACCATCTAATTAACTCAACATATGAATATGTGACTTATTCACTGACACATAAGCCACAGACAGACAGGTGAGTCAATATTGGAACAACAACTGATCAATAGGTAAAACTGGTCAACCGAAACAGCTCAAATTAGCCCAAAACCTTGGAAACGTGGAGTTATTTTAGCTTCCACACTTAATTAGGACTTCCACCAAGTCCGCTACACATGAAAAGCACTCTCTTGTGCCCTGTGGATTCTGAACATGAACACTTTGCCCTTATTATGGGACACATACAGGGAAATAAGCAGTGGCTGGCTGCATATAAACGCATGGGTGCATGCTATGTGGTGTCATGCAGTATGTGAGAATAAAGAAAAAAGAAAGTGAATATCCTTGTGAGAAAGTTAGCACAGCGGTCATTAGCAAACAAGCCCCACAGGGATGTATGAAGGAGCAGATGAAATTAAAAGCGACTTGTTTTAGATCTTTGACACACTGACCGCTCAAACCCAAACATACATCAGAACAAGACCAAAACTCAAAACTTGAAATACCACATCAGAACCAATTTCCACATTTATTTGAAACAGTTATGTTGAAGATTCAAGTCAGATATATAATCTAGCTTGAGCTAAATGCTTTTGTAGATTCTAGTTGATGAAGGAGTAATCTTTTTTTTTTTTTTTTTTTTTTCCCTCTTTATTTATTTCATTTCTATGAAGGAGTAATCTTGACATGATTACAGCTCAAATGGGCGATAGAGGGCTGTATCGTTGAAAGAAAGTAACTTGATAGTTCCTTTTTCTATGCACAAGGTGAATGTAAGTTTGTAAACCATGTTTTTTTTGCTGATCCTCACCTTCTTCTTGCCAATCAAGCCAAACTGGGATCTCCAAAGTAAAAGTCATGCATCTTACTCCACCATGACCCTTCCATCCTCCTAATGCCTTATTCATGCGCCAGGATTCGCTCTTTATGTCAAATGTTGCAGCAGTTTGTGGATCATGGCACTGCTGCCAAAGGACACTTTGTGTACATGTTGAAAGCTATTTGTCAGTTGCTTTCACTAAATAGTATTAGTTGGCATCCTGGGAATGACAACAGGGAGGAACATGATATCCCTGCTGAATTATCAGTCCTGCAAAATGTTAAAAGGATTATCACAATATTATGTGGCTGAGAAGAAACGCAAAAACATGTCACAGAAAATAGGCCTCACAGATAATTTGAAAAAACAAAAACTATTTCATTTAAAAATAGGGTATAAATATGCATGAATAAACCAAACTAAACAAATGGGAACATTACTGATCCCCCCTGATATCATCGCTCAATTTAAAGACCCACTCCGTTGAAAATCGTCTTTTTCATGTTGTTTACATGTTCAGGTAGCATATTTCTTATACTAGAGGACATATCTAGAAAACTAAACTCAAAGTTGTATTTCTGAGTATTTTTTCCATTCAAATCTTTGTGAACCAATGGCAGGCCCAAAAAGCCTGGTTCAGACAAACTTGTTTTTGCTCATCACAAAGCCAGTGGCCAATCACAAAGCTCCTGCCCTGCCTCACCTCTCCGCCCATTCAGACTTTGTGGAACTTAGTTGACATGGTGGATCAACACATATGTGCGGTAATGGGTTGCAGAAGAAAGATATTAATATAATCTTAAAAAATCTACTGAAACATTTTACTGTAAGACAGTAATGGTTGAGGTTTCTTAGCAACATCAATACAACAAACCACACATGTCGATGTTGGACAATGTTGTGATCAAAACCCACTTTATCCTCCTTATTCATAAAGTTTCTGAACATTTTCAAGTCTTAGATTTAAGTTTGCATCATTCGGTGTCCAGAAAAAAAAGTTCTTACTGGTGAGAATTAAAAATCTGAATGTAGCTTCATCTCAGTCAGAGAGGCTGGTTTTGAGAATGCTGGCGCATTGTTTCAGCGGTATAATAAATCCATGAAAACCCATTTTATCTAGAGCCCAATGAAATGTTTTATTTTTCAAAAAATTCTGTTTAAAGGGACTAGAGTTTAACGAGGACAGAGCTTTTACAGTTGCTGCTTCAAAATTGGGGAATAAGCTCCCCCTCCTCATTAGACAAGCCTCACTGTCCCTTTCTAAAATTTGTCCTAAAACCTATTTTTATTCTTTGGCTTTTAACACAGCATGAGATTCTTTCTGTTTTTGTGTTTTGAGTTGTTGGTTTTATTTGGTTTTATATGTTTTAAATTATTCTTATTGAATCATTTTTAACTCTTTTATTCTGTTTTGTCGTTTATAAATTGTTTTAAAAACAACAATTTTTGTACTATTTGCTTGGTGTGAACAGCACTTTGTTCCAGCTGTATTTTTTTTAAAGGGCTTTATAAATAAAGTTGTGTTGAGTTGAGTTTAGTATGTGCTGATTAGGGGTGGGTTCTGCTGGATGACGTTTTCCTGGATGAATTTACATAAGAAAGGCCAAGTAAACGAGATATGACAGACCCGTGAGAAATATAGTGCTCAAAAATATTGGGCAGATGGTAGCTACGGTAAATGTTAGCGGAACTAATATTTTTTATATTTTTCGAGTTGGCTGGACCGGTGATAATTTTTCCAATTTCCAGTGTTTTTCCGTTTTTAATTTTTGAGAATTCTCTTTTAATTATTTCACACAAATTTAAAGCCAATACAGTGTATAAAAAAATTAAATACAGCCAATTTATTCAGTTATAATGGAAAACTTGAATGCTTTCACACTTTTTATTCTGCCTCTGAGCAGCGGTGCTGACTCCGCCCACAACCCGAGGCGAATTGCTAATGAGCTGGTGGTGCTCTGCAGAAGCAGAGTCCTGGAAAATGGCAGAGGTGTTGTGATTTTGACTTAAAACCTCATAATCCCCATTTAAAGGGAGTTGAGGCAGGAATTTAAAAAACAAACAAACATGAATGTCCCTTTTTTTTTTTTTTTCATACTAATGGGTGATGAAGTGCTTAATACCAAAAATAACGTTTCCACCTACGGAGAAGTGTAGTAAACAACATTATAGCTTCAGTTTGTGCACGCTCCCGTGACGGCTTGGCTGAAGCTCCAGTCACGGCAGTCGTGAGTTTCGTTTCTTAATCTTGCCTCAAGTTCCTTTAAAGATCATTGAGAACATTTTGAAATAACTAAAAGAAGGAGTGGAGTGGATCTTTAAGCTGAACAGAATCGACTAAAATGTGAACTTCACTCAGAATAAAGAAAAAGCAAGATGAAAAAGAGCAAATAAAATGAAACAAATAAAGCTTTCTCATCTGACAACACAGCGGCTGTTGCCTTTGAGAAGGAGAAACAAATGCCATCGATTCAGACGTCTGTCTGTCTCCTGTCGTGCTCGGTGGGGGGATCCTGCTATATCTTCTGTTCTGCTATCCTCATTTCATTATTTTTTTGCACTCATCTCTGTTTTATCTTGATAAGACATATGAAAGGTAAAAATCAGTCAAACACCGTGTGTGTGTGTGTTTGATGAGATTTGCTATCACATTTAACAGCACCATGAAGCAGTTTGCAGCAGCATGGATTTACACCTCCGTGGGATGAACACGGATTTTAGGCTACAAAATTTTAGGCTACAAAACCTCAAAGTTTGCCATCTTTAGTTAGTGAAACATATACAGTGACATAATTGGGACTAAAAGTTTCTTCTTAAGCCCTGTAGGTAGAATCAATTCCCTAGATTCATTTCCACCAAGGACTCCGTGAAGACAGCAAAAAAAAAAAAAAGAAAAAAGAAAGAGGAGGGAATAAACATTGATTTCAGAGGGGTGATTGGAAACCAAATTAGGATGTAGGATGTGAGTGGCCTTCATATTGACTGATAGCACACAGCGAGCCTCTAAGACTGCAGGTTGAAGAAAATCAATGTTATTATTTGGGTTCCTTCATAATGCTTTCAGGGAAGATGGAGGAAAACCAGTGACAATGGGAAGATGAACAGATTTGTCAAGTATTTTGCAGAGAGCTGCTTTTATTGTTTAGTACTCTAATCTGTGATTTATGATCTTTCTCATTTTATGTGCTAAAATTCAAAGTCCAAGTAGTTTTATGACCAGCGAAAAAACAGCCACTGCAATTCATTTTTTTTTTTTTTTTTTTTTTTTTAAAAAAAGGGAACATCTGAATGCAACCAAACTGTACAACAAGCAGAAATGAGTAACATAAGAGGAAAAACACAGCTGAGAGACAGACTCCATGTCTCTCTGTGCAGTCAACCTGTTAAGATCCAACTGTGTGTTAAGCCCTAACTTCTGCCTCAGCACCATACAAAGCTGATGGATCAACGCACAGGGGCACAACATATGAAACCCATTTATTTCAAAGGCCGTCTGTGCACATTGTGAGGCACAGATGTGCGCACAGACACAAACTCCTACGCGATGTAAACTGGATGTGTGCACGTTGGAGACATTTCTATATCCAACCTACTGGCAGCAATAGAGACGGGAGAGAATGGTCAATCTATAATCATTTGTAGGAAGGAGAAGACATGGCAGAGAAAGAAAGCTAGTGTGCTGTCACCAAGGTCTCGAGATAAAATGATTAGAACTTGTGTGATTTATCTCGGGCCATGGCATTCGACTTCTCGTTTACCCACTACAATTCCTGTTGCTCGGCGTTAGAAACCTTTTGTCTTTGTGCTTGTTCTGCATTTTTCTGTTCATAATTTCTAATTAAATGGGATTTCCTTTCATGTTATGTAATTATAAAGACATATAAGATAAAGTTTTAGAAATCATACATGTTCTGTTGCTATATCATAACTAGTGGGCAGGAAACCACACATTCTAACAGCACTGATCTTTTTAATTAACTCTTGACATTGATCCTTCTCTCATGCAACCTCAGTTGCTCCATGTTGTTCACGGCTTACATTTCTTAATTATTTGCTTTAGGAGGCTATTATACTGCAATATCTGCATCTCTGAACTCCATTTTCACTCCCTGTCACGCACATAAACGTCTCATTTCAGATGTTAGACGTAGCCTCACAGTGCTAAAAAAAAAAAAACACCCATCAAAATCAGAGTGGAGAGAGATATCTTCTTCTCAAGGCATCCATCCAAAAAGTTCCAATTTCATGTTTGCCAGCCTTTCCAACCCTCTCCCCACACACTCTTCCTTCCTTCATCCTGCACTTCATCCCTCTCTTCTCCTCCTCTCTCTCTGGGCTTGGGGACAGTAGAGTGACTTTGATGTTGTGCTGCTTCAGGAGGAGAGAAAGTCACTCTGGCTAATTAGTTGTCCTTATCCCAACAGCAGCAGCCGCCACCAGCTCACTGACTCAGAGGGAGAAACAGAACAGGCAACAACAGCAGCTACCAGCTGCTGCATGCTAAAGATACTCTCTCCCTCAGCTAGCTGTTAGCGCTAGCGGCTTGTAACCATTTAACTTTCCCCTAAACTGAGCTGGTGATTAATGAAGTTACTCCTTTCTGTATAAAATACAGCAGTGCATGAAAAATGGTATCTGCAAACAGGGGTGCTTGTTGGATCATTGCTGACTGTGATATTGAAACCTCCCATCAATGTCATCATCCTCAGTATGCCTGACTTTTACCATGGTATGCACTGTTCTCTACAAGCTAAGCTGTTTAACTTTGAGATAACCGTGTCATCTCTTTTCCATCTACTCCAGTACATCCTGCTTTAAATGACTATTTTGCTGCAATCTCGCATCAAAAATGCACAAAGTGATCAGCCAATGACTAGAATTGGGCAATTTCTACCAGAAATGGTTTGCAACCTGCTAATTTCTCTCACAAAGTGTTGATTTTGAAGTAGAAATAATGATAGAGACGAGCAGTGGGATGGTTTGTGTGATTTGCACATGGACCAACAAACACAACAGCATGTTAAAGGATCTAGATTCAGGATTAAGAAATGAGACTTGCGAGTGACGCGACTGGTGCTGCGGGTAAATGCATGCACCAGCCAAGCCGGCACGGGAGCGCGCATGAATTGATGTTATAGCGTTATTTACTACGCCAACTGTACAAAGTCATTTCTTCGTAGCGACACTTTTGAGTGTCTTTCAGTTGATCTGGAGCGTTTGCTGATTGCAGAAGAATCCGTAACTATCCCTTGCAGTGTTTGAATTCACCACGACCGTCTACTTCCTGTATCAAAATTATCGGGGACACATATGCAGCGTCAACTGACGTCACATTCGCAGGACAGCATGGGAAATTCGGCCACCGAATCGCAGCGCATTATGCAGCACACAGCCTGTTCAAGGCAACGGAGAGAGACGTGGATGGGCTCGTTCTTTTTGGTTTTTAACGCTTCATCTCCTATTAGCATTAAAAACTGGACATGCATGTGTATTCTTTCACAATCCATGCCTCTAGTCCCTTTAAATGTACCAGTTTGCTGACTAAATAACCCACAAGAAAAGAAAGAAACATCTAGGCATCACGTGGTCCTACCAACAGGTATGGCATTATCACTTGGCAAGCCTGAGATGGACTAGCAACCTGACAAGGAAGGAAGGAAGGAAGGAAGGAAGGAAGAATGGATGGATGGATGGATGGATGATTGCTGTGCATTTATATTCAAGTTAATACTAATGTCTGAAATTTACCACCTTGTACTGTACGTCTCTCCAGCTCTCGATAAAACCTGTTATTTGCCTATTTTGTCACAACTGAAAAAGTTAGTTCTATTATGATGGTTTACTTATTTGATTAGGTTTTTTAAGTCGTAGAAAAGAGAAGACTCTCAGCTTTGACACTGTCATTGTTGTCAATTAGTAATTTGGACTTATCAGAAACAGCCTAATATTGTTGGATGAAATTCTTTGACCCCTCAGATTCTTGGGCTGGTTACTGTCAAGAACCTCATGGTTCTATCAGAGTTCTATTCTTTGAGTTGTGATTCAATTATCTTTAGATTCAACCTCTTTAGAACAGTGCTGTTCAATTTGGGGCCCAGGGGGCCAAAGTTGGCTCATGAGTGTTCAATTTTGTCCCGCTGCCCATTGTCTTTTTTTTTTAAAAAGAAAAATATGATTTTCCCAGCAGTGTAAGAACTTATTTTGATGGTCATTCATTGCTGCCCATTCCCTTCCTGACCACAAATTAACATTGCGTTACACAGTAGGTAGGGTGGCACTCGTCTATCAGCTCAGATCTGGAAGCCCATGATCAGAAAATAAGAAAATGTCCAAAATAAAACCTCATACAAAGTGATGTGAAAAACAAATAATGAAAACCATAAGAATAGTGTTGTTCATTTTCCACATTACTTTTTATGAGGTTGTTGAACAATTCTGCTATGGGCTTAGCATATTTAATTTCTTACACTGCAACAAGAATTTTTAGTTTCGGCCAGCAACCATCCAGCCCAAGTCATCTTCAGCCCTCCAATGTACTGTAAAAAAAATGGACACCTCTGCTTTAGAATATTTATCAATATGCTCTAAAATGGGGTACTACCATGAAGATTCAATTAAAAAATGGCAAGATTACAAAAAACTCTGCTTACCATCCAATTAGATTTTGCACTGATTTAATTGGAGAAAATGTGTCATTTTGTTTTTAATTTACTTACTTGTACAAAAACAGCAGGTTGATGTTGAGAGGTTTGAATAACATATCTGTCAATCACTTCTGTTTCTGCATTACTGTTATTGACTAACATCACACACAAGTCATGTCTCAGCTTTACTCAACTTAGTATTAATAAAAGCCTAGAAGTTCTTCACCATCAGCCAAGAGGACAGAAACGGCAAATTATGTCAATGTTTTAGTAAGTTAGTGCACCAGACAAGTACTTGTTGAATTACCAAAGAAACATCTTTCTCCCAGAAGTGTAAAACACTGCACTTCTCTGACTGATTCCATCTTATCGGATCAATAGCTTATATGCAAAACAGTTATAAACACAAACAACACCTCTTTCCACCCACAGTAAGGAAGACAAAGAGCTACAATTTATTTCTAATCACAATGAGCCATTCTACGCACTGAACCAATAACACTGGTCTGTAAGCACAGTCTGCTACAATATACATCCAGAAGAGAAGCACCTTCTGCTACCGTTCATGTTCACGTGGGACATACTGCAAACTCAGTTTTCAGTTGGACTTTCTACAAAAAAGGTCTGGTTGATATTCTAAAGAAATTCATTTACATATGTGTGCGTGTGTATATATACAGTATATATCTTTTTTTTAAAAATAAGTTTTGGAGAATAATTCAATCCTGGTGCAGTTTTAAAGAGTTGTTGATGAACAAACACTTCTCACAAAAAGTTAAGGATATTTGGCTTTTTGTATGATGTCAGAATCAATCTTTAATCCACTATAACCTTTCCAGGTGAACTGAATTAAACTTTCTCTAAATTTTTCAATGCACATGTACATTGTTCAATGGTTAAATATTTATTCTGCATCATTCTGTTCTCCAAAAACTGAAAGTTGAATATCCCTAACTTTTTGAGAGTAGTGTAGTTGATTATGACTGGAGCTAATTTCCAAAACTCAATATGCTGCTAATAACAGGACTTAGAGAGAAGAAAAATGATGGAATGGCAAGTCATTTGTCTGAAAAAGGTCATGTCATTGGCTAAGAAAATTACTACAATTACTGTAATTACTGTCAATCAGCACCTTATTAAATGAGGCCTTGGAGGCCCACAACAGAACTTTTAGCAGTTTTCTCAGTGATGCGCCCCCTATCAACGGCTAAACTACCATCCATATTGCACTGTACCTGTGAGCTCATTCCAGCCAGTAAAAGACTGTCTTATAATGACTCTTGTTCTGTCCCTTCCTCTCTTTCTTTTCCTCTCTTCCTCTGGGAATGTTTCCTTGTGTTTCTTTGCCGAATTCGACATGATGTGCGTTCAAAACACCCACTGTGTTCATGTCTGGTTCATATCCATTTGCTAGTAAGTGACTCGGTGCACAGCCAATAGTCTGCTGCAACATCATGGCCCCGTCCCGGATACAAAACTTAGATAATGCAGTTTCTGAGCCACGGGCGCCTCTGGGCAGGTGACGGTTCGAAAATGTGCATAATGAATGTTGGTGTGCCATCAAAACAAGTCAGAAACGCAGATTTTAGGTCTAAAAGTTACGTTGTGGGCCTTCAAATGTTTGACTTTTCCTCTATGAATCCCCACTATCTCTATATGGATATGTTTGAAAGAAATGTTCAATTTCTACTTGTTTAATACATACATGTGCTCAAATACATGGCAAAAACTTGTCTGTTCCATGTGTGTGGATGTCACATTAACAGATCAATGAGAAAGCTCGCTTACTTCCAACAGGAAATGTGAGTAGAGATGTGGTGTCCCTACACAGGCGCCTGTGTTATCTGGTCTCAGCGGGGTCTCTCACAGCATGCCCATCTCTTTCCCCTGAGCCTTACTCTCTGTCACCCTACCTCTCTCATCCTCACAGCCCCACGGCTCGGTGTCATGGCAGTGAGACAGAGAGAGAGCGCTCCGTGTTTCACAAACATCGACCATTCCTCTGAGAAACACACGAACTGCCTCACTTTGGATCAGATTGTGATGCCTCATTTTGTTTGGCCTCAGTGCAAAAGACCGCTGACGTACCATCATCTGTCAGTTTCACTCTGATTTGAAACGTGACATGCAACCGTTTCCACTTATGGAGACATTTATTCAAGTAACTCTACTGTTCAGTTTTATGCTTATAAGTTAAGAGGCTCTATTTACTCTTTGAAGTTGCCAAGGCTCTTTTCCTCATTACAAACTTGCATAGTTCACAGAATAATGCATCAGCTGAGACAATTCAATGTCTCTCTGCTCTTCTGTGTCACAACCCATAGACCCACAGACTAAAGAGTTCAACATCACTTACACAAAGTTCAACAAAGTGAGTGCAGGAAAGATCTTTCCACCAGATTCTCAGACACAATTAATTCAACCCGTCTCCTCATCTTGACAGACCCCTGACTCTCCAGGCCAATCAGGGGAAGGACAGACGGAAGGAGATGACATGGGTCATGGAGGAAGTGTCTGCACATAGATAGGAATGTGTGCATATCTCTGTGGCAGATGTACTGTGCAAAAGTACTTCCAAGAGTGTATGTTCATGTGTATGAGTTGTATTTTCTTTTTTCACCCTCCATATGTGTGTGCATGCACACTACGTGTCATCAGCAGCGCTGCGCACATCCGCACCTGTCCAGGGGAGTCAGATTCTTCCCTAATGGCACCGTGGGGACCGAAGACATTATCATATTAAAAGGTGACATTTCACAGCCAGAGCCTTGCAGGAGAGTGCAGCCGATCACTCTGACAGTTTGATGGGCAGACAGGCAAGCAGACGAGAAGAGACGTGAGAGACTATGGAAGACAGCGCAATCTGAATATAAGATAGTGGCTGCTGAGTATGAGCTCGAAAACATCTGTCCAGTCCCAACAGGACCATCATCAGAACCGAGGAGTAGATTTGTTTCCGTGTCTGTAAACTATAGGGAACTAAATGAAACCTCATTAGTTATGTAAGTTTGTGTTAATAATAAAATAAACATTAAAAAACTAACTTTCTATAAAGCGCACATTATTAATCATAAGCAAGGTCTGAAATTCAAACCAATGAAACAAAATTCATAAGAATCTTCCAAGCAAGCACACAGAAGTGACACATAAATCCACATGTTTGTGTTGTTAGAACTCCATTTGTAACCATTATAAACTGATGCTGAATTTTGAGTGTCTATATCCAATCAACTTTATTTATATAGCATTTTTACAAACAAAGCATTTCCAAAGTGCTGCACATATTCATAAACACTATAAAGCTCAAATGACTAATCAATAGATGTAGAGAATATAAAATATTTATAATAAAGTAGGTGAATGAATAAGTAAAATAGAAACCACAATAACACAAAATAAAACATAAAACAAAACAAGGGAAACAGACTAAAATAAAAATAAAACAACATATAAAAGACAACAGAAGACCACACAAATTGCTTAGAGTTAAAAGCTAGAGATCTTCATCTTGGGGAGTGGATAGCATAGTGGTAATGTTGAGGGCTTTAGCAGCCAGAGACCGTTAAAGAAAAGGGGACGAATCTTCTGCTCACATGACCGATTGGTTTCTGAAGAGCTCAAAAAAAGCCAGCTGGGCATTCCCATCGTCAACATCTTCGCCACGTTGCCTGTGTCATCACTCCCTTAAATTATAAAAATGGGCAAAGAGTGGCCTCGGGGCAAATGATTGACATTAAATGTACTCTGCTAAATGCAAACCGCGCTAACTCGAAACTATCAGGAGGTAAAACAAATATTAGCTCCCTAACCGGTGGGGTAAAGATAAGACACACTTAGACTTAGTATTAGCCGACTAAAAATCACAGTTGTGCTACTCTACAACAGACTGAGACGTTACTGAGAGCAAACAAGGAGCCATCGGCTGGCAGGCTGACATCCGGTCTGCCGCCTGTCAATCAAAAGGACACACCCCTAATTATATGTTATGTGAGTTATTAAAAAATGCACACCCCTCACAGTGCCGAGAATGCAGAGAACGAATTTCCTAATTGGCACTCTAATTAGGATCAATAAAGTATATTATTATTATTATAATAATAGAATAAAAGTGGGTCTTAAGAGGAGACATAAAACACTCCACTGTGGGGGCTGTTCAGACATGGAGGGGCAGAGCGATCCACAGCACACAGAGTGTGTTACATTCATCATTCTCAAGCAAACAACACATATTTTCAAATGCAATCCATGCAAAGTGGCAAGAACACATGCAGGCAGACAAAGACATCCCATCACCACACACACACACACACACACACACACAAACACATAAACTTTATCATCTGATTCTAAAATGAAAGTACCTGACTGTCATTTGGGAATAGAAACTTGACATCTGCATTCAATTTCACATGTGAAGTCATTTTGATTGATTAGGATTTTTGACAGACTCATGTTATATTAATATCAAGCAAATTTAGTTGCTCCCATATAATTCAGTCCCTGGCGGCATACATACATACACACCTATCAGGGACCAGCAGTTGAGAGCAGAGTGACAATGGCTGAGTTCAGTAATTGGCTCTGAACTGCAGCTTCAGCGAAAGCCTCAGTCCTGTCTGAAACCTGTCAGTATTTGGCATCTGTTACTCTCATTTTCCTCTGCAGGGCAGCAAGCTGTTACCTACTGTACCTTACTGCTGTCACATGTTACAGCTGTTCCACCAAACATTTCTACTTGGACTAATAATACTTGTGTCAGAGCTGAGGCAACAGAAATGACCTGTCTTTCCTTCATAAAAATATTAGACTGCGTGCTGAGTGGAGTCAGGGAAAGAGTTATTTCCAGAGCAAAGCAGCAAAGTAAGTGAAAAAGACTCTGGGAAACATTGACCCAGCGAGAAGCTGATTAATATGGACCGTTTATCAAACAGCAATATCCCAGCGCAGAGCTTTTCATTGCCTGTCTAATGATGCTGCTGCATCAAGTGATGCAAAAGTGGGGGAATTTCCAATTTCAGCCAACTTGTAATGTGAGAAAACCCATTTTCTTTCTGCTTTTCAGCTCATAAGCCAGCAATTACAGTGAGCACTTCCCACAGCATGTGTCCCGTGAAAGACAATTTTCAGGTGGTATCTTTTATTCAGTCTTTTACAACTGTTATGCCAAAAGCAAGTTTTTCAACATGACTATTTTAAGAAAACACTGAATAGAGATGCCCAGCTGGAATCCTGGAATGCTTTAAGAAAGAGGGAAAAAAAAACTTCTTATTGGATCCATTAAAAGAAATGATGTAGGAAGCAGAAGAAACTGTAATGAGTGGTGCTGAGATGTTAAAGAAAGAGCATCATAATTTACAGGTTATTGAAGCTACACTACTGTTTCACCACAGGATTTCTTGGAGACCGACTTCTGATTGTGAAACTAAACAGTTGACACACTTCCGGACTGAAATCTGAACGGGAAAATCATCTGCTTTAAGGCAGCTGTCTGTAACACAACAAGCGGCTCTACATTAAGGTATTGTCATACGGTGAATCACTCATCGTCAGCAGTTGTAGAAAACTCGGCTGCTTATTTTTCCTCAAAGTTTGACTCACCTCAGACAGTATGCTATGTTTAAATAGAAGCTGTCAACGAGGCGAGATTATTCCTCCATTAAAGATGCCGACTATCAGACTGGTCTAACACAAATACATGAAATGCACTTGTCTTCAGCTGGAAGAATGCAACATGTAAACAAACATGCCAGCAGCAGAGAAAGCAACAAGTTTATGGTGGAGTGACTTAGTTTAACAGCATGACAGGTCCTGTTCGGTGGCGATGGTGATGACACTGCTGCTTTTGTGAAAAAGAAAAAGTTTATTCCAGCACCAACATTCACAGGAGCGAAAAAATAAATAAATGAAGCATCACTGACGTTTTTCAGGCAGTGTCAGGCTGCCTTGAGTATTTCTGGTACCCAAGCTTAATAACAACTTGCTGAAAAATAAGGTGAGAGTATTATGGAGAGAGTAGAATTATTATCTATAAAAAGGTCAAATAATGGGGGGGGGGGTGACTGTGGTAATTTTGGGATCAGTCCCACAACAGCACATGTTCAGCATTTAAGCTGCTACAAGCACACTCTGTTAAAGCACCATCCACAGTGAATCATTTATTTCCCCCATCCCTACTGGAGAGGCATCTCGTTAGGACTGGGGGGATCCATCTGCCATCCATACACTGGCATCAGTGTATTTTCTGTGTGGGCCAGATTAGCCATCAAAACTTTGAGATTTGCATGTACTGTAGACTAGGAGTTCTCAACCATTTTCATGATGGGGCCCAATTTTTCAGTCCAAACTGGTCCAGGGCCCATTCACAACACTGTATTAGTGTAATGATCTCATTTTTTATTTATTTAATAACTAAACCAAATCCACCTGCCTTCAACAGACTGAGCCGAGTAAAATGTGGTGTGATAAACATGAATAACATAATATAAAAAATGTATTATAAGATGGTCACAAACACTTTTATACCACACGTATAATGGAATAAAATCAGACTCCTACAAGAAAAAATCAGAATTAGGCTATAAACAAAATCTACAACATTTTACTACAAAGAGAGGGACAACAGAAAAAACTGACGGTAATTGATTTTTTTTAAAGGAATAGTACACCGACAGAATGATATAACTTTATTTTCCACTTACCCTCATGGTGAGCAAGACTCTGGAGAACCTTTTTAATATCTCAAATGCAGCCGGCGATCAGGAAGGCTTCTCATTTTCCCCCAACTTTCATACAATGGAGTTTGCTGGGGCCTGAGCCAAAAAGGTCCATAAAAGTCCACAAAAACTTGTCAATATTCCTCCATACTGCTCGTCCAATGTAATCCAAGTGTCCTGAGTGGGTAGCGTCCATAATTTACTTGAAACAACATCATTTAGTATATTTTTAGAGCCTAAACAGTAGTACATCTTACTTTCGTGAAGCACGCATCTGCAAGTTCACGAAACTACGGAAGCCTCGGCGTTCAGAGCCTACTATGCCGATAATGCAAGCGTAGAAGAAGAAATTTGCTGTTTACATTGTGCTAAGAGCGACCGAGCTGCAGACAAACTGGGAAAAAACACAAGAGGGGCATGCTTGCAGGAGATGCGATGTAGTACTGTTTAGGCTCTAAAAATATACTAAATGACGTTGTTTCAAGTAAATTATGGATGCTACCCATTCAGGACACTTGGATTACATTGGACGAGCAGCATGGAGGAATATTGACAAGTTTTTGTGGACATTTATGGACCTTTTTGGCTCGGGCCCCGGCGAACTCCATTACATAAAAGTTGGGGGGAAACGAGAAGCCTTCCTGATCGCCGGCTGCATTTGAGATATTAAAGAAGTGCTCCAGTGTCTTGCTCACCATGAGGGTAAGTGGAAAATAAATTTACATCATTCTGTGGGTGTACTATTCCTTTAAAAAGAGAAAATAGTGCAATCACATTGAAAATAAAAAGGCTCAACTTAAATAATCTGTACAAACCTGTATGTTATTTATTTAGTCAGGCCATTAAAGCACAAAATTTCATTGAACAATTTATTTATTTAAACTTTTCTTAGCATTTTTTTAAAGAACGTCCAAACATAACATTTTCTGCGTCAATAGCTGATTTTCTCTTAAAAAAAAAAATCCTCTTTCTAACGAGTGTTAGATGTTTGCTTCCTATATAAAGCTTGCAGATGTAGGCTACAGGGCTTCCATTAGCGTTAGCAATAATGTTAGTGTTAACATTAACGTTAGTGTTAGCATTAGCATTAACGTTAGCTGGTGCTCCATCCAGGTTTCTCAGTTGTGCTTATTTACCTCCCCTTATAAATCAGTATTTAATAAATTGGATTGGATTGTTGCCTTTTTAGGGGCAATTTGGGACTATTTTTGTCTTCATTAATAAACTTCTTCTCAACGTTTGCAACAGGCTAGCAGCTGGCTGAGTGTCTTCTTCTGCTTGTGTGTTGAACTCTGACAAATTACCGCCACCAGTTGGGGGGAGGCTACATTGCAACTCATCCAGTCACAAATAACAGTGAAAATATACGGCCCCCGCCGCCCACATCTGTAAAAGGAAAGTTTTTTTGCGGCCCTCAAGGTGGTGCACGAGGCTCAAGCCTGTGCAACGGCTCCATGGTTAAGAATCACTGCTGTAGACTCAATTTCTGGGTTCTTCTAATGCTTTGGCAGTAGGGATGTAGAGATCCACTGATTTGAATTGTTGGTCCGACACAGACGTGTGAGATGTGACTGCACTGGTAGCCAGTTGGATACAACTGGCGTCTAATTGCGCGATGTATCTTTCTTGGTGTGTCTGAAAAGGTAAAAACCCATGATTACACCGATTATTACATAGTTTGTCTCCTCTTCACCCCTATTTCTGAGGCACCTTGAACGTATGATCACTATCTTTTAACTTTAGTTTTTAAAACATAGGAACCGGGTGCACAGCTGCAGTAAGTAAACAGCAAACATGGAGGGAGGAGACAACAGGTGAAGAGGACATATTTAGCACATCTCTGAGGAAACACAAGTCAAAAGTTTGGTGATACTGAAATATTTTTAAGTAGGAAGATGGAAAGCTTGACAAGAAATCTGTGGTTTGAAAACAATGTCGCACGGCCATGCCATGTTCGTCAGCAGCATGACGAACATGGCAAGGTGGGCGGGATGGTGTGGATATGCTGCTACCCCCACATCCTTCTCAGATGATTCTACCGATGAACATAAATATGAGGTGAGCAGAAGCAAACAAAACAAAATGACACTTCCTGACAGCAATCTGTCTGTACCATAGTGAACTGCATCAGTTTAAGATGGATTTATTGGTTTGACTTATAGAAAACAATCAAAAACATAAGTATTAAATACATCCTTCACACAAAATGGAGAAGGCAAAGTTATTGTGATGATGTTTAGAAGCCAGACGAGGACGTAAATTCTTTGTTTCGTATTGACTCATGTTGAATCGCACCATGAATCGCATTGTGTAAAGTAAAATCATTGTCAAATCATTGGTGGATCGCATCAGCAGGGGGCTTCACCGTATCGTTGACGTATCGTATCGCTGGCAGCGTATCAAGATGCGTACCGAATCGGCCTCCTTGGTGGGGATTCACATCCCTATTCTGCACTGGAAGATAACGTTTCAAATAATGCTTGGCAAAAATCCTACAAAGGTGACACAAATCACCTATTTGCACTGAACATTGTTATGATGCAGCCCCCCGCCCTGTCCCCTCTGTGTCATAGGTGCCGTCATGACTCAGCAGATTATGCCCCCATGTTTTGGTACAGTTCTTTGAGGGTTTACTGGTTTGGAATCCTTGATAACTGGGAGAATCATCATTCTCGATGCTTTGACTGCAGTATCTGCTGTACCATTAGCTCTACTGAAGCTGGAAAAAAATTAAACTGACTTTATCTGGAGCTGGGAACACATTTAAAAAGACTTGAAACCTATTTTTGTCTGATGTCAACAGCACATCTTGTCCCATTACCTCGACCTAGGCTTGGACCTCTTGTATTGTATTTTACTGCTTTTCATCCTTGTCCTAAATATCTATTCGTTTTCTTTATTCTTATCTGTAGGGGAGACGTGCCATGTGGCAGGGGTTTACTGACTATTGTAAGGTTTGTTCTCAGTGAAAGCGGATGAGCTGGGCCAGTTACTTCAATGTTATGACATGATGCAACAAAGGGGTTTAAAGATGTTTAACAAGCACCACAAGAGGGAGAAATGCTGACATACCTTCATTAGTACTGACTCGCTGAGCTTCTCGCGGTTGACAATCTTTATGGCAACTTTCTGGCATGTTACACAGTGGACTCCAAGCTTGACCAACCCTGAAAAAGAGCAAAGAAAGACACCATTAAAGCAAGGCAAGGCAGTTTGTTTGAAAAGCACAATTCAAAGTGCTTTACAGGGGCATTAAAACATCATCATACAACAAAAAAATAAGGAGCATGATTCAAAATACAAACTAAAAGAAAATGAAAGAATATTGGATAAAAATTCAAGCACAAAAGAAACAATGTAGACCTGAACTTCTGAATAAAAACTTAAAATGCAGCTGAAAACCTGGATTTAAATAAAATGAGTGTTTCAGCTGATCTGAGGCTTTCTGGGAGTTTGTTCCAGACATGTGGAGCATAGAAGCTGAATGCAGCTTCTCAATGTCTGGTTCTGACACAGGGAACTGATAACAGACCAGATCCAGATGACCTGAGGGGTCTGGTAGGTTCATACTGGGTCAAGAGGTCACTCATGCAATTTGGTCCAAAACCTTTCAGAGCTACTTAGACCAGCAACAGAAATTTAAAGGTGCCGTGACAACAAATTTCACTTTTCTGGGGCTTTGGGTGCATAATTTGATCTGTTGAGCACTGATGAGGCCATGTGAATGTCCAGAGCGAGTGTCAAAGTCCCTGTTCAGAGATGGTCAGGTTTCTGTCTTTGTTAAAAAAAAACGTTGAATCAGACAGCAGCTTATCATTCTACATGTATGTAGTTCATATTCTCCAATTACAGCACACTATCAAGCGAACAGCTGCACCCCATCCTCTCTCCTTCCACCCTCCCCTCCTCCCCCAGCTGATTCAACTGTGTGAGTCAAGCTATTCAGACTGCTTAAGATGGGTCAGTTCAACTCAAGGTTTTCGAACAAATGGATTTAAACACTTCAGCAGCAACACTGAATGAGGCGACCACAATGTTGTCATTACGTATTATTAGTTAGTTATTTTCTAAAACTGTCTTGTCCGATAAATGTAGTTCACTGTCTAAGGTGCCTATGATGCTAACAGATAGCCTTCAGCAACCTCCAACTACTAGCTACCGGCAGGTTGACTTGGGCTGTGTCTGAATGTCCTCCCTACTCCCTAAACCCCCCCATTCACTACATAGTGTGAAATTTTGTGCAGCCCAATCTAGTGCACTCATTTTGAGGGTGATTTGAACACGAAGCTGATTATTTTTTCCTCCCCGTAGATCATGTGATTACCAGCTGTTACCATGGCAACCATGGTGGCAACCACAACGCACGAAAAGACGTCATCATAAATCCATAATTTTATGTAAAAATTCTTTATTCACTGTTCATCACCTCCCGCAATTCAGTGCTCCTGCCCGCAATGCATTGTGGTTTATATTGACCCGTCTAGAGACCATCGAAGCTAACTAGTTTTGAAGATGCATTGTGAGTAATTTTGAGCACACTACCTTTTTCTTTCTGGACGTTCGGACACCCCACACAAAATGGTGTGATCCCTATGTAGGGCCCTATGTAGGAAATAGGGTGTACATTCGGACACACCCCAAGTTTCTCTAAATAAGGTTATAGCCAAATAAGGTTGTAGCCAATCAAAACTTAAGTCAACTTGGTCTCTGGGAAGATTATATCATTACCATACCCAACCCTTTTACTGAGGAGGGAAATCTGGAGTGCAACCCCCCCCCCCCCCAAAAAAAAGCGACATTATTTTTCTTCGGAGAATTGACACATGCAGCAATATCAACTATGTGAAATAGTTTGTACTGGTACGTCATCACTCCTTTGAAGGCTATTCCCCAATGAACAGGCAGCCAGTGTAAAGATCAGAATCAGAATAATTAGCTGAAATGATCTGTAGATGTCTGGGCTGAGATAAATGCTGATATGATGCTTGTTTAAGGAGCCACAAAATACAGTTAATGCTCCATTACACACCCTACTGAAAATAAATTCTTTATTAGATAATTATCCAAAGACCTAAACAGATCTGTGTTAAACAGCTACGTGTGGAAAATCACTTGAGAAAAAGAAACCACTAATGTGTATTGACCAGACTCCTGTAAGACAGCTTGTGAACTCATGTTTTAAATGTCCACAATGACTTCTAAAGTGTTTAGTTTCCTAAATAAACTGCAAGCAGCAAGTGAGTGGGTCTTATGTTATTGATATAATGTGCTAACCATTATGTTGTTGTTAGCTGAAATGGCCAAGAGAAAAAAGAGCTTTAAAAAGCTAACAATGAGACAGTGAATGCAGCTCATTATTGACTATGATCTGAAATTACACGACTCTGGCTTCATATTGTAAACAGCGTTGGGGAAAGTAATTGGTAGGCTTTATTTCAACAAGCCAGAATAAAGCATAACCATTTACTTTACAGCGCAACACACTCACACAAAAAGAGATTTGAGTGTTTGATTTATCCTGCCAGTCAAATCTATTGGGATTCCCACACAACAAAATATTCTGTCAAAACTCAAACAAATACTGTAATTTACTACGCAACCACAAAGCCATCTTCCCTGCTTTGCTTCCCTTAATATCCCTGGGTATCTTTAGTTAAATGATCAGTCACAAACAATGCAGAAAACAGACAGGGCTGTTGCAACGAAGGCGTCTTCAGAGAAGCAAAGTGGTGTGTGCATTTGATACAGGAGGAGCCATGTCAACGGCACCGAATCAGTTTTCTGCCATGCACTGCAGAGCTGCATGCACATTAGAAAGACTCGCATCAGATACGTCACTAAAACAAAAACAAGCACACACCAATAACCCATTTATCCTAAGGCCCTCTGGTCCTACAAGGATTTGGAGACAATCTGAGATCATTTTTTAACCCTGTAAACACATCACTTGTGTTCTTTTATAGATAAAGTATAAACTTTCAAGAAACACGGAAGGGAAATAAAATAGATGCTTTGATTTCTGATGCTCACAGAGATGGAATAATGGAAGATGGAGAGAAAATTTCCTACAACAAGATGTCTGGCGGCCAAAACCCAGACTAAGATGGGTTTCCAGCTCCCTCACCTTAATGTCTCACACGGTTTTACTTTTATATGAACTAGTGGAGGAGGAGATGACACATTGGGCAGAAGAATGAAGTCTTCTGACACCTCATGGACATCAAGAAGGTGAGAGATGAGGGGTGGGGAGGTGGGGGGAGTGGAAGCAGCAGAAGAGAAAGGTAGAGTGAGAATAGGAAAGGAAATAAAGATGAAGTGAAAGATGGAGAGAAATGCTGAAGAGACAGAGATTGCATATTATTCAAATGAAGGGGCACAGATAATTAAGCAATAATGGACAGCATTGCATGGGAGTGAGGGTCTAGCTTGGAGTGTCGAGGGACCGCAGGGGCCAAGGCTGGAGTTACATGGAAGAAGCAAGGCATAAAAGAGGGAATGACAGAGATACAGGAGGGACGTGCATAAAAGAAGAAGATTAAAGATGCAGAAAAAAGAGGGGATGAGGCAGCTGAGTCTATGTAAGGAACAACAGACAAACCCATTAGGCTTGTGATGGAAATCACATGTTAATGGATACTATAGAGAAGCTCATAAGTCATGATAAACACATTAAAGCTGAAAAAATCTGCCGGCAAACACATGAAAAGTTAACTGGATTATTTGCCGCACTATCTGTCTTCCTGCGATGCCTGTGTTTTAATGAACAGAGGGTACATTAGCAGGAAGGAAATGTTCACAGGGAACACATTATGATTTTACAACCACACTGTGTACTACAAGGAAGTTCAATGCACCATAAACTGGCACTGAAAATCTAAGGATGATTATGGCCCAAACATAAACATCATGAATTAAAACCACAAATGAATAAACCAACAGCCAATAGAGCAAATTAATATGAGAATAAAAGATATGAAAGAAATGGGGCAGCGATGGATCAAAGGTGGCTTCTTCTTGGCTGCATTTCTATTTCTTTGGAAATAATTGTTCCTAATTAACACTTTATAACCATTTAATAATAGTTAATATAATGTATCACAACATTATAAATCATCTGGTGGTTGATAGATCTTAGTTAGGTTAGAGTAAAAACATTAAGAAAGGAAAAATTCAACTATTCATGAATGAATGTATAATAATATAATACTTGCAGAATCACCTTCAAAAGCAACAACTGTAATTAATCATTTTCTATATGACATAAGTCTCACATTGTTTTGAATGTTGCTTTAGTTTATTGAGATTTGTTACATTTACAGTATCTGTGTACAACACTCTTTAACATGCTTCCACAGCATTAAGTGTTTGAGGTCTGGACTTTGACTGGACCAGCACTTAGGTTTTTTTTTTTTAGCCATGGTGTTGCTGCTATGGAGCGTTGTTGGTTGGCCCAGTTTCAGCTGAGCTCTAGGAGTCCGACAAACAGTCCTACAACTAATTCTAAGGCCACACTCCCACTAGTGCTGTTTGGTCCACTATGAACAGACCCTGGTCTACTTCCATCGATAGTAAAATTTGTTTGGAGCATTCACAATCTCATACAGACCAAACAACTCTGGTCCACTTGAAAATTCAAAAGAGGGTTTACTTTGGGCAATACCACTGACAAGCTGTTGCAACTGTGTGATGTTGCCATGGCAACTTGGTCCACTTGAAGAAATTGCAGTGTGAAAGCAAAACCAATGAAGGTGCAACTTTTCTCAGCTTTCTCCACCCCATCGAACAAAGTCCACCAGACAATTCTGGTGTTACAGACGATATAAGGTGTTCTTGCCAACCATACTGCTTTTACTGTACACTGTAAATTATAATATTGGTTTTGGTAGACTATATCTAGTAGATATCATTTAATTTTAACTTAGTTGTTAGTAATACTAATCTTAAATACTGTAAGTTGCAAGAACTTTGGAGGGCAAAATGGTAGATACCTTAATTTTACTTAAAGGATGACTTTCTTTTTCTTCAACCTGGACCTCATTTCTTAGGAGTATATAAGTACGTGCAGTTTCTGCATCACTTTGAGCCCTTCTGAAGATATTATGCTGAGTCGCCCTACGATGAACGTTCAGTATCATGGCGGAAACAGGGCAGCCTAAGACATTATCTGCAGCAAAACTCCTTGATTTCATCAATGCTTCAAGTAGAATGAACGAACAAATGAGTACTATTGTCCTGTGAGTTCAGAGTTTCGCAAATTGTGTTTTTGTTGTTGTCTGGGTAGCAAGCTGCTCTTCTCAGCTGTACTACATTAGTGTGCATTGTGAACGCGCGGCCCTGAAAAGTGTGTAAAACCCCCTGATAACTAGCGGAAAGCTAAATCTGGACTCTCAGGACAATAGTACTCGTTCGTTTTTTTCATTCTACTTAAAGTATTGGCGAAAACCAAGGAGTTTTGCTGCAGATAATGTCTTATATAATGACTGCCCTGTCTCTCCCATTTTACTGGAGGACCACCAAGGGCGACTTCGGAATATCTTCCGAAGGACTCAAAGTGATGCAGAAACTATCGGTGAGTAAATGCACGTATACACTCCTAGAAATAAGGTCCAGGTTGAAAAAAAGAAACTTGTCCTTTAAGTTGAATCAGCGTAATTAAAATTAGTACAGGAAACGTTGGGGATGGTGAGAGCAGGTTTCCCACAATGCAGTTCACTTCTTTTAACAAAAAAATAGAGATTCACAAACGAAGGATTTATAAATAATGTTGGTAGGGTCATCTGACTGCCTCAACTTGTTTGTTTATTCCTGTGTCTAATAACTATTATCCAGCTGCTGCTGCACCGGGACAGAGACGTCTGTGGTCGGACTTTAGTTTTAGCTACAACCCACCCAGACTAAGTTCCTGCTACATTGCAAGAACAATTGTGACTTCATCAATTCCTTCAAGTAAAATGAACTTGAAATCATCATGTTGATACAAAATAAAAGGAATTCAGTGAAGAGCATCTTATCTAATCCATGTGAAATTAATCACATCAAGTTTCTTCCACAACCTCATTCACTTGCAGCTTAATCAGATTTATCCAGTTCAAAAAGGTTCTACAAACTTAAACGATTTTAGTTTGTTCTACTTAATCACTCCTACGACTAAATACTTTTCCTAAGGCAGCAATTTTCCTATTTTTTAAGTAAAGCCAACTAGTTAGACTTTACAGTGTAGTTTTCACCAAACATTGTGTTGTGCATAATGACCAGACCTCTTCATGTTGGTCTCATCTGTTCAAAAGACATTGTTTCAGATGTTTATTCTGATGCAACTTTGCAAACCTAAGCTGTGAGACTCCATATTGAGAGCAAAGGCTTTCCTCAGGCACGTTTTCAGACAAGCTATTCTTCTTTTGTCTTTTTCTAGCATTAAACTTGACATGCTAACTGAGGCCGGTACAGTCTGAGACAGTGCTCGTTTTTTTGGGAGGGGGCAATTTTGCAGTTTTTTTTAAATTTACACAGTCTGACCTTACTGGGACATCGCATCCTTGGAAGATTCGAAACTGCCTCGAAGGTTTCTCACCTGTAAATAATGTTTCTCAATGTGGACTGATGAATCTCATATTGCTCGGGGTGGCCTCATTGAACATTTCCCGGACTGATGTGCAGTTGCTACTGTACTATAAGATCACCACGGATGTCTTTCCTCCTTGACGCAGTGTTAATACACACCTAATCTAGAGTACATGTATATCATTTAGTGTTCACACTTCCTGATGCATTTAATTAGCAGCATAAATTCAACTGGAAGCAGGTTTTATTTCCTTATACGGCACCTCTAAATGTTCTGAAACTTAGTTTTGTTAAATAACATGCTGATATAGTGTTTCTCATGCACTGCTGTCTGTCAGCCTGTCATCTGAATATTATACAACTAAAAAATGGTCTTCTATTAAGTCAAAAAGCAAATTTAAAAAAAGATTAAACAGAGTTACTGTATACAGCTTTTACACAGGGGTGTCTTTCAGCCTTAACATCACAGTATTTTAATCATTTTCAAGCCAGTCAAGTTCACTTATTGAAGTATTTTTGTAGATCTAATTGACCCCTGTCTCTCCAGGACCCTTCCCCTCCCTCCGATGTCCAGTGATGAAGGATAATTGCTTACTCTCAATGCTCCTTCAACCTGTCTGTAGTAATATTCCAGCTCTGGGTGAAGACGTTAAACTGAACCTGGATTGCATGACTGGGAAGAGGGATGTTTGGGAAACTCCCAGGAAAACACCAGGGTTTAATCTGGATGTTGCAGAGCTTAGAAGGTGAATCATCTTTGAACATATAGCTTCAAATGTAAGGCTTTAACTGTTATCACAAAGGATCAGAGCATCGTGGGGTGGAGGTAAAGAAGACTGCAGATGTCAGAGTGCATGATTGTGCAGGAGCACAGGAGCTGATAATTCTGAGAGTGTAATATATATATATATATATATATATATATATATATATATATATATATAAATAGTTCACTAATACAGTTGTTTTTAATAAAATATGGACCATGAGCTTTAATTTAAGATTATAGATAGATAAGATAGATAGATAACATAGACAGATAGATAGAGTTAAATTTTTTTTTTTTATTTTAGATATAGTTCACTAATACAGTTCTATTTAATAAAATATGGGCCATCAGCTTTAATCCAAACTGAAATAAAAGGTAAAGGAAGTTACAACTCATCCATCACTCTTTTCAGGGATCAAATGTCATTGGTCAAATGAACATAATATTCAATAAAATGTACATTTTATACTCCTTTGTAGGCAAAAACTGAGTCTAAACCCACAGACATCTCCAGAAAATGGGATTTCTTCTTTGAGATGATTTACCAAACCTTCCTGCAGCGCTCTTTTTTCAGCGCAGATCGTTCTGCTTTTTGTTCTCAGTGGGTGAAATGACACTTGACTGAGTCGAGATCTGGTGATTGAATCTGAAAAAAGTTCAATTTTCTGCAAAGGAAGAGTCAAAAACTTGTTAGCACCATCCAATCAACTATAATGCCTTTGGCGCACATGTCTGGCTACATCTGGCAGACAATATTTTCTCATACAGCTCAGATTTCTTCCAGCTGCCTCCGTTTAGTGTCAAATCATAACTAAATCATCACCCAGCACCTTAATTTTCAATGTTGTGAATACATTTGTACTGTATTTGCTCTGTCTGTTTATGGTTGATCTGTATAACGATATGCCCATCTCCTGAGAGTTTTCTTTACTTGGATGTGGAGGGTTTTTTTTGTTTGTTTGTTTTTTAGTGGACTACTGCACGTAGGCCTTTTTATGTTTGAGCTTGCAAGTTTTTTACACTGTCAACCTTTTTCGCTTACCTGTTTTAAAAGAATTTATCTACCGAATTGCCAATAATCATCAAATTGACATTCAAAAAATTCAACTGTGTAATCTAAAAATAAAATATGAAAGGTAATTTAGGGCCCAGCCTTACAAACGCATGACTTAAAGCAACCTTTACCAATCTTGCATTTCAGAAAGCACAGCAAGATAATTTGAATATAAACAGTCCCGCCTCACTTCTAAGACACACCCCCTTATTCCCTCTGCCTCCCAATGCAGAAGCAAAGGTCTGACAGGCAGGTCCGTTGGACAATC
This sequence comes from Atherinomorus stipes, assembly GCA_023101725.1. Lineage (NCBI taxonomy): Eukaryota > Metazoa > Chordata > Actinopteri > Atheriniformes > Atherinidae > Atherinomorus > Atherinomorus stipes. The sequence goes on from JALJCO010002818.1 coordinate 310,913, forward strand.
CTAGAGGTGCACCCCACTTCAAGGATTGGTTGGAGTTTTCATTGAATATTTAGAGATTGGAATAATATTTTATATTGATTAATGGTGGGTCTGTCTTGTATTTCAGAGTTCCATTACCTCATTCATAGCATTTTACCCTGTTAGAAAAATAGTGTAAGAATGCAACATCGGTAAGGGTTGCTTTAAATACTTGCTAAAACAAATTACATTATACTTACATTGAAAAAGGCATATGAAGTCATTTGGGACCAAGGCCCCCCCCCCCCCCACACACCCATCTCAGCAGAAAATCAAGCATAACATATGTCAGGTAATGAAAAAGACAGACTTTGCATTAAAAACCCATCTTGAAGTACAAAATTAAATACAGATATTCTCACTTTGAAAAGTCTTGGAAATAAAGCAGTAAATGAACTAACTAAAGGAAAGACGGCCCATTTTATAGAGTTGATTGCTTAATCAATGAGAAAGAGTTCGTGTCTTTGGGGATGCATCAATAGACAAGTGAAATAAAAATTCAATCAGAGAAATGGAGTAAATGAATTAAATATAAATGGAGTGATCAGCTCTGATGGTAGGGTAATTGAAAAAGAATTATAAAGCCTATTTTGTGAAGTCTGTAAAAGAACAGGCAGAATATTTCACACTCATGGAGCTGGAAGAAGTAGTCATTGAAACAACTTCAACACTAAAACTGATCAGAACAGAAATTCAACGTAAAATAAAATCAATGAAATCCTTCAAATAGATTTGAGATACAATGAATTTGTTTAATGAAAAACAAATAAAATTAAACATACTGACAAATGCAGCTGCTGCAATATAGATTCATGCACATGAAATACATACAGTAGTGAATTTAATGCACTTAAGGAATGATAATTACGATTTTAAATCTAGCGATTCTCACCAGCATGTCATTATAAAGCAATGATCAGGTCAATCTTGAAAATTGTTGAAAAGTTAGAGATGGGAAAAGCTTATGTAAGAATAACTTGTGTGGGAAAGTGGTAACAATATTTTTAGAGTTGGAAAAAAACAACCTTTTATGCTATGAATCATAATATATTTCCAATAGGGGTGCAACAATGCATGCATTCATATCGAACCATTCAACACAGATGTGTACCAAACCTTGACCACCAAGGATCAAATATCGAACAATACAGAATTTTTTGTTTATTTTGTCAACTTATCTTCTGATGAACTGCTCTGTGTTGAAAGCTCAGTGGAGCTACATTTGACTTCTCGTTCGACTACATTCAGATCTGGATTTTGGAACTACTTTGGTCTTCATTTTTTAGTATGAGCATAATGGTAAGCCGTTGTGGACAAAAGCACAATAATTACTGTAAAATAAAGGCATGAAATTTCTTCGTATTGAAAAAGTATCAAACACAAAAGTATCAAACTGAACCGTGAATTTTTTGTATCGTTGCACCCAAAATTCCTATGTAAACTTAAAAAGCTCAACAGGGTCTTAAGTGGCCTTCGTATGTGAGACATAATCAATAATTATAATTATAAATAGGGATTGACCGATACAGAACTTTTTAGGGCCGATACAGATCCAGATATTTTTTTTATCAGTCTCAGCCGATGGCCGAAACAACCTGCCAATACTGCTTTTCACTCCCAAATTAAAATAATGAAGGAACGATTTGGTCTGAATCCGAAAATTTGGTCCCAAGTTTTATCTTCTAATGTGGTTTTATTCTATCTATTCGTTGTGATAAATCCATATTCTTTTAAATTTTACCTTGAGAGTTTTGTTTACACCAGTGTTTGTGGATCCTTGTGTGAACTTGTGTTTACACATATGACCACACAACAGGTGTGAATGTGTAAGTATACTTATGTGTTTATGTGCATACATTAGTGTTTGTGTGTTTCTTATATCTATTTAGCTGTTTTTTATATTTCTGTGCAGCACTTTGTGCAACTATGGTCATTGAAAGTGTGCCATATAAATAAACGTGAAGTTGAAGGATACAATTAAAAAATAATTTTACAACTCTTTTCATATAAAAAAGAACAAAGCTCTTCAAATAAATACATGATAAAGAAACAGTGCACAAATATTGAATAGAGACATTAAACTTTGTAATAAATACATATTTTTAAAAAGTCTGTCAATTATGTGAAGTGGGGGATCGGCCAACACACCCGACGTATCGGCCGATGCCAATACCAGCAAAAACTGCAAATATCGGTCTAAAATATCAGCCAGCTGATGTATCAGTCTATCCTTAATAACATAATTTCAAAACTGCAACCTTGGAAAATAAAAAGCTCATTTTATGTACGTATAAACTATGTTGGAGAAGATGCTGAAGACTGACAGGTCTGAGCAGGGAGTGGCTACGACTCTACGTGGCTTAAGAACAATTTTCTATCTCTTAATCAGAGTTGGTTGTTCAAATAAATCTAAAATTAAGCAGCACAGGAGTCACTGCAAGGGAAGCAACATATAGAAATAGTAAAATAATGAAGTAAAATAAAAAACTAAAAATCTCTACCATGGAGAAGTCCTGAGATTTCACAGATTTTGCCAAAAGAAAGGAGAAAAAAAAAATCAAAATATCAATTCTCATATGAAAAAAAATGGCAAATTTGAAGACAAATGTGTGAATACTGATGTAAACCAATTCATAAAGCACACAAAAGCATATTTCCCCAGATTTGTTTATCTTTGTTCTTTTTCTTTTCACTTCACATTACTGCTCTGTGTATGGTTTTGGCACTGATTCATAATTAATCTTCAGCTTGTTTAGGCTTGTTTTCCTCTAAACTCTAACCAGGGACAAGACCTGCAAATTAGCCACTTCTAGAAGTTCTACATAAAAACTGCATTTACTTTATTATGGAACCATTTGCATCGATATTTTGTTCCTGTCATAAAGAATCCAAAATAAATGAAATAATGTTCCACCTGTCTCCCTAATTAATTAGTTATTTCCTCGTTGCAGCCTGCTGACCAGTTTCATTCTCACAAAAATCTCCTTTGACCGCATGTTCTGGGATCACAGCTACAGCTTCAAAATGCAAATGCCCCACCTGGATTCAGCTCCAGACCTTTTACCTGCTTAATTGCCAAAAAAGAGAAAGACAGGAAAAAAATTAAAGGATAGCCAACAGATGTCCGTGAAACCTTTGAGCTTTAGAGTCAATTGTCCAATTATATTTGAGCCCCTGCAAGACAGGGTTTTGCATATTTAAGAGCTGTAATTCCTACAGGCTTTCAGCAGTTTGGGCATGAATAGATTTAAAGTGGTGCAGAGTCCAAACTTTAAGCTCACGTTAACTTTTACAATATTATATTGTAAAACTTAATACAGGTGCAAGTAACGACTAGTGGCGATGCATGCATGGAACACAAGCATGAGCAAACATGCATGCACAGTCACCCTCAAAATTATTCATACCTTCTAATTAAGGAAGAGGCTAAATTGACAATAGCAATTAAAATAACAAAAAACAAAAGAAACTAATAATAAATAAACACTTACAAAATTATAAATCAGGTAAATAAATGATTGTTTTTGAATTGTAGTAGAAAATAATAATAATTAAAAAAAAAAAACTGTCCCAAACACATTAAAGCACCTTTCCCACGAACGGTGGACCAACATACCTGTTAACAGGTGCAGAAGTCTTTTTGAACATTACAGAAAACACCTGATTGCAGTGATTGCCTCACAGTGTCGCTCAACATAATTTTAGCTTTGGAGCCCCATCATGCTTGTTTACTTGTTTTATTTTTTATGTGTTTGTTTTTAATATTTCTTTCAAACCACAATTCAAAATCAATGTCATGATTTTCACAGAATTTTTATTTATTAATAGTTTTGTCAATTTCATCTTATTTCACTGACAGTTGATTTTTTTCCCTTCTTTAATTGGAGGGTATGAATAATTTTGAAGATGACTGTATATGTCTTGGAGCAAGAAAAGTCCTGGTTTTCCTCCACTAAATAATGCACACTCTTTGTTTTAAAGGAATCCCACAGAGAGGGATACAATCCAAGCTCAAATTGGACTGTTTTATTCAAGATGAAGAGATTTATCAGATATTTTAAAAGGCTGCACCTGTTTTTAAGTTGCTGCAGCTCAAAGTTTCTTTTCCTAAGACCGCTTCTTATCCATTTAACTTTAACATGTGTTGGTAAGATGACAAGTGTGTCAGTAATTTATGAACTGGACTAAGAGCACATATCAAATACTGTATATAAAGTAGAGAGAGGACACTGTATGGACAAAAAGAGGCTGTGCTGTGGAGTTTACGATGCCACTGAATCAGTAAACGTATTGATGGCTTCTACTCTTTGCCCTCCTCCCAAATCAATAGAATCAAAAGCTCTCACCTTCACAACAGTGTCAGAGTAATGGCACCAGCCAGAGACTTATGGGCTGGAGAGGCCACCATTGACTTACCGCCAGCCTTCGTCCTGGGTGTACACTGTTTTATCTCCCTGTGATTAATGATCTAATGTGAGGGATGCTGGAGGAGGACACAGAGTGAGAACTTTGGTCCAAGGTTCAGTCAGAACTGAGAAATGCTTTGCCCCACTGTGCTGGAAGCTGCTGCATTGCTTCAAAGTTGTGGTTTCACACATCACTTTGCAGGTTTTGACAAACAGCGGATGAATAATAAAACTTATAATATAGCTGAGCTGATTGTGTCAACTGCCTTTCACAAGAGACGGGCTAGAAAACTGAGGTCAGATTGAAAAAATCAATAGAAAAAGAAGTCAAAGAAAAGGGAAACAACATACTGTACAGTGAGATCAGGTCATTTCTCATTTTTGTTAGTAGAAGAGCCAAATGAACAACAAAATGAGCACATCATACTAATAAAGTCGAAAACTAAAGCGAACTCATCCAGTGCATGTCCTGCTCTGCATCACAGAAGCATGTGCCAACACTGATTTGATAATGAGCTTTTTGTCTCACTTCACCGTCTCTTCATAAGTGATTGCATTTCATGAGAAAGCATCACGGCTGAACTTTCTGTCCTGAAAATACCTCTAATGGGTGATATGCTGTATTCTCTCTGACAGTGGGTGGTTGGAACTTTTTGAGCTATGAAACTTTCTGCAAAAGATTTAACTAATAATGACTTTTTGGCCCTCCATGAATAATTCCAGCCAAACTAATCTCATGTACAGCATAGTGTTCGGTCTATGTGCGAACCTATTTCTGTGCCCAGAAACATAGAAGCCAAACACCAAAAAGGGCCACATGTATTGGTGCAGGCTACTTTTAAAATTTATATTTGGTTCTTTAGGATATTCCAAATGTTGTACACTCACGGTCACTTTATTAGGTACACTTTTGCTAGTCCAAAGTTGGACCCCTTTTTGCGTTCAGAACTATCTTAACTCTTCGTGGCATAGATTCAACAAGGTACTGGAAACATTCCTGAGATTTTGCTACATATTGACATGACAGCATCACACAGTTGCTGCAGATTTGTCGGCTGCACATCCATGATGAGAACCTCCCGTTCCACCACATCCCAAAGCTGCTCTATAGGACTGAGATCTGGTGACTGTGGAGGCCATTTGAGTACAATGAACTCACTGTCATGTTCAAGAAACCTGAGATGATTCCTGCTTTATGACATGGTGCGTTATCCTGCTGGAAGTAGCCATCAGAGGATGCTACACTGTGATCATAAAGGGATGGACATGGTCAGCAACAATACTCAGGTAGGCTGTGGTGGTTAAACTGCTACGTTGGTACTAAGGGGCCCAAAGTGGGCCAAGAAAATCTCTCCCACACCATTACACCACCACCACCAACCTGAACCATTGATACAAAGCAGGATGGATCCATGCTTTCATGTTGTTGACACCAAATTCTGAGCCTACCATCCGAATGTCGCAGCAGAAATCTAGACTCATCAGACAAGTCAACATTTCTCCATCTTCTATTGTTCAGTTCTGGTGAGTCTGTGTGAATTGTAGCCTCAGTTTCCTGTTCTTAGCTGACATGAGTGGCACCCGGTGTGGTCTTCTGCTGCTGTAGCCCGTCTGCCTAAAGGTTGGATGTGTTGTACGTTCAGAGATGCTCTTCTGCATACTTCGGTTGTAACATTGGTTATTTGAGTTCCTGTTGCCTTTCTATCAGCTGGAACCAGTCTGGCCATTCTCCTCTGACCTCTGGCATCAACAAGGCATTTGTGCCCACAGAACTGCTGCTCACTGGATATTTTCTCTTTTTCGGACCATTCTCTGTAAACCATAGAGATGGTTGTGCGTGAAAATCCCAGTAGATCAGCAGTTTCTGAAATACTCAGACCAACAACCATGCCACGTTCAAAGTCACTTAAATCACCTTTCTTCACCATTCTGATGCTCGGTTTGAACTGCAGCTGATCGTCTTAACCATGTCTACATGCCTAAATGCATTGAGTTGCTGCCATGTGATTGGCTGATTAGAAATTTGCGGTAACGAGCAGTTGGACAGGTGTACCTAATAAAGTGGCCAGTGAGTGTATGTGCTAGTACCAAGCTGAGGCACATATCTGAAACATTTAGAAATGATCAAAAGGTTTAACAAAGGCACATTTCATCTAAATGAATTTTAAAAGAGTATAAACTAAACTATTTCAGCTATTGTGGAGTTTGCAGTGACCCTTTTGAGCATATATTTATTTTTCTTTCCTTCAGCTTGAAAGCTTAAAAAAGCCGGCAGGAAATCCCCACACCTGAGGAGAAACCTTCTCCTCTTCTCTGATAACATGCACTTGCTTTTCCTGTTCCATTTTCCAAAGTAGGCCGATAGGTGGTTGATTTATCATCAGGCATCTCAGGAAGAGGAGAAGGACCCTGACAGCAAGCCTGATTTCTAATGCCATTAATCAGAAAGAAAAACAAAGAGAGAGGGTGGGAACACCCTGCTTAAATGCAGCTCTCGGGGAAGCTCTTCATGACATCTACCTGCAAACCACAAAAGCCACACACGCGTCAGTGTTTTCAGACTGATCCTTCACACCACCCACGTGGTTAAACATCCTTATTGGATTAATTTCCTCGAGGAAGCGAAAACAACAAGAGGAGAGCGAAGGATCAGAAAGAGATGTTCCCGCTTGAGTATATCTCTCACTTTCAAACTTGATCTTTCAAAAGCGCCAAACCAATGCCAGCAGATGGTAATAGTTTATGCTGGCTTAGCTTTTTCTCCCTGAGGCGCTGGCTCTGAGAAGCTCATTGCCCTTAGGCACAGATCTGTGATCTGCCTTCCACTTCTGCTCCCTAACCCTGAATGGTCTACATCAGGGCTACGGCTCTGCCCTGGGATCAGTGCTTGAAAGGAAGCGCGGTGTGGTACTGGGGCTTACTCCTACAGCTTTCTCCAGCCATATGGAAAGCACGGACAGCAGGGCGTGGGAATCTTCTCCATCATGCCAAGCAAAAGGATTTTTTTTTCTTTAACTCTTTTTATAACTTATAATATTTATATATATTTCTCTTTTGCACTACTGCTTTTTTGCACTGTTTTTTGAGCTGCTTTTTAAAATTTTGTTGTGTCCCTGTGGTACAATGACAAAAGGATTCTGATTCTGATTCTCCGATTCTGATTTGCCGTCATCAGCCACCACATCTCTGTGCAATCTTTCTCATTGATCTGAACAGGCAAAAGTTGACACACAGATTTAATAAGCAAGAAAATCAAATAACAAAATGATGCGTTCTTCAGCTGTGTTGACTTGGCAAACAGTACAAGACTGCTTTTCACTAATGTCAAGCATACGTGGGTGGTGGTTACAACAGAAATGCATGTTTTCCTTGTAGCTACATAATATTCTCTATGACTCTGTGGGTCTGAATCATGAAGAAGTTACAGATACATGATAAACAGTTATATACAGTGCATGTGAGGAATTGTTAGCTATAGTTAGTTCACTTTAATAAAGATGCACAAGGTCCATAGCAAAAGAAACTTGAATTCCTTCAGGAGATATTTAGATCCACTCCAGATCAGTGTATGTTCAATATAATGGAAGTGATGCGGCAACCGCGCAGCCTCTAAATAAGGCTCTGACCCATGTTTCGTAACAAAACATTGGTGAAATGAAGAAGTTTGTGGCATATTGGACATACGCTGATCTGGAGTGGATCTAAATATCTCCCAAAGGAATTCAGGTTGCACCAAAACTGTCTGGGTGAGGAAATTAACTGATTTCATGGTAGAAAACAGGTCCAGGTTGAAAAAAAACTAACTTCCCTTTTAACTGCAGTATTTTACCACAAGATATGTCGCATGTATGTACATGTACGCAGCAATATTTAAACAAACATGGAGGGAGACGGTGACAGATGTGTTTCAGGCCAGACAGAAGTTGCCCCTCTTTTAGGTACAAGCTCCTCAGTTTGGGTTTGTTGGTCATCTTTTTGGGAAATAATTAACCTGGTCTGAAACACGTCCGCCACCGTCTTTCTCCATGTTTGTTTGCAGCAAACATGGACACGTACAGCAGTAAAGCGCCTATCATTGTATAAATGATGCAGCTCCATATGAAATGATTAATATTTTCTATCGTCCAGACCATAAATAGTATCGTTATGTCACCCAGCCCTACATACAACAGTACATGAACTTCTGCAACATGGCATATTGTAGTAGTTTCTGTCAAATAAATTTTGTGTCTTTCTTATACACATTTGATCAAACCAAAATGAATCTGCTATATATCCCCTTGCTCAGTGTCGGGGAATTTCCCCTCATTTTCCATTCCATGCTTATTAACAAATCAAGATTAATTTTTATTTATCCAAGGACAGAAAAAACAGCCAGTTGAAACATGTTGAGTCACACAGTGCAGAAGGGAAACTTCATGATGAAAGGCAAGTAAGATTCACTCACAACTCGGTAAACTCAATCTCCCCATCGCTTACTGCTTCTTTCATCTCTGTTCATTTGCTGAATCTGTCTCTTCCATTCCTCCGCTCTTATCATTTTCAATCAGCCATGACTTTAGTCGACCGAGCCTGAGTAACCCTCAAAATTCGAAAAGCCAAAGCAACAACAACACCATCAGTGCGACCACCAGCCCAAACCAACAGAACGTCAAAAGCAGGAGGAGCTTTTCAGCCACGAGCTGCCGAAGAGAGGAGAGATGCACGCTTAAAGAAAATGTTGATTTGGACATTTAATCATCATCTCCTTATTCCAAAAGTTAAAGGTACAGAATGTAAGAATTACTGGCATCTAATGGTAAAGGTGGGCATGTGAAAGAAAAGATGTTTTCTTTCAAATGACTTTCCAAGCATTGTTATGAATGTACGGTGGCCATCGGTGGCCAAAATTCTCCCAGGCATAAAGATGTTTTAATCTGTTAGTGGATCCAGTGGTCTCAGGTGTAGCTATAACTGTACTATGAGTACCTACTTTTTATGTTTTTTAAGGCATTACTTATCCCAAACAGCGCTCTAACTCTCGTTAAGCAAACTGGTACTGCAGTTTTAAAGTTCAGAGGGTTCTCACTTCACTCGCATTGTTTTGTCCATTCAGGGACACCGCAGTAAAAATGGTGGAACAAATATGGCCGCCTCCATGTATGTGCACCCCCAGCAAGTAGATATAAATGACTTATTCTAAGAAAATAAACACATAATGGTTATTCTAGTGCAGCTTCTCAAACGAAAGTTTGAGAAGGCCTCGTCTCTCATTCATCTGAAATTTATAGTATATTAAAAGCCCTTGAGGTGCAATCATTGACCTGTCACTGCTTTTAGTTTCTTCTATAATCGGTTGATTTTCGTTTTATTTTGTCTGCTTTTATCATAACTACTGTACGTTTAAATTGTTACTGTGCTGAAAAAAACAGCTTGACCAGCTAAAGCACCAACTAAAATGTGGTCAAAACATACCTTAGACCAGCTAGCTAGGTGGTCTAGAACCAGCTAGTTTGCTGGTCTATAGTGCGTTTTGGCTGGTTTCTAGACCAGCTAGTTAGCTGGTTTTTGGCAGACTGACGGAAGCGTGGCAGCCATTTCGCGCCTACGGCCCCTCCGACCACCACCTGAACCATTCACACACATTCATACACCAGCAGTGCCCCCACTGGAGGCAAGGAGGGTTAAGTGTCTTGCCCAAGGACACAATGACTCATGGCTGGGGGATCGAAATTCGAAACGCCAATCCTTCGATCATTGGCCAACCTGCTCTACCACCTGAACCACAGCCGCCCCATCAATTAATGACTGAAAGATTTTATGAGCAAATACTTCAGTGATTTAGGAATAAAGTGTCACAGTGTAAAAATTTAGAGAAGATTACAAGAAAATCTGATCATTTGCCACAAAGCGTTCCAAAAGTGTACCCATATTAAAACAGCATGACTCCATCTTATTTTGGGGGGGGGGGGGAGTCTAAGTATTAAACTCATCTTAAGGTCTGACGTGTGACCCATTAAAAACATTTCATGTCTTATGAGACAAAAAAACAAACAAACAAATAAAAAAAACAACCCAAAGTGGGTTTGGAACTGTTCCGCAGCTCAAATCTAAAATTAAGCAAGACTTGAAAAATGTTACAATTCCAACATGACAACAACTGGTCTCTGCAACTCCCAAATGTTTCAGAGTTCTGTTAAAAGTAGAAATGATGCAACACAGCAGTAAACATCAGAATATCCCAACTTCATAAAAAAGGCATTTACTTTTATTTTATGCTGTTTCTCCGGCATTTTCAGTTGAATACATTTTTGAAAACGTTTTTTCTGTATGAGAACAGTTGGTTTATCTTCATTATTTAATGAGTGAGGCTGAGAAAACTCCACACAACTATTTAATAATCAGAACACTGAGAACAACCAACTATGCACAATTAGATTGCATGAGGTCCAGGCTCAGAAAAAGGTGATCCTACCTTTGAAGTCGCTGCAGCTAGTCTGCGATTCAACTTACTTTTCCACATTCCAAACCTCTCCAACTCAAGACCCTTTTCTTCTCATCTACATTCAGCAGCAACAAAGTCGAGCTTGACACCGTGACTTCATCTTTCTATGGCATCGTGACTTCTTCTTATCATTCTCCTGTATTTTCCTTCTAATTCTACTATTGATGTTGTTTCATTGCCTTCTGTTATTGCCATTTTTACGATGCTAGTGTTTTAATCATGTTTCATGGATTGGTATTTTAATTATACAACATTGATTTCACTCCTGTTGTTTTTAATTGTGCTATATAAGAATTATTGACATTAACATGTAAACAACTAAAAAGTCACTTTTGATTAATTTGTGCATGAAATCACCATATTTACACACAAGGTAATTCTCCACACTATTTAGTATGTGCTACTATTTTATATTGATATTTGTATGCAGTGTATTTGGAAGAGCAAGAAAGTTGATAAAGGGCAGGAGGCTGCAGCTCAGCAGGAAGATTACTGCTTCTCTCCCCACCTTCCTAGTTTTTATACATGCTAGGTCCCACTTTGCCTCAATGTGTTCCTAACATGCAAGTTACTTTGGATAAATGCATCTAATATAATGTAATGGGAGTCACAAAATGTAAGAAAGTAAATCTGTGAAGATGATGGTGATGTACAGAACACAGCGGCAATATAAAGCAATGAAGTTTAAAGCCAGATAATGAAGCTCTTCCTTGAAGGGAATTTTCTATTTTTCCCACCCGGAAACAGGTTTGAGAATAATTGCAAGCATCGCCTAAAGGCAGCAAGAACGGAAAGCTCGCTGACTGGTAGATCTTACATAATCATCACCACTTTCAGCATCAGCTTCATCAGGATGTAAATATGTTTGTGGATGTAGTCTCAAAAGCTCATAACCTGGAAGCTGGAAGTTGCACACTTTGTTTCTGCACACAAGGCAAACAGTCAAATTGCCAGAGGTGACTGAACATTGATGGCACAGCAGAAAAAAAGCTCTGAAAGCTCAAACTGTGGTGCATGCTCTCTGCAGAAGTTCCTGGACTGGTATGATATTTGTCTTATAAAATATCATTTCCAGATATTTTCAGCTCCACTTAGTCTGTAAAGGGGATATTTTAAATGCTGGCTTGAAAGATTGAATTCTCCTGATGAGGGTTCAACCGAGGAGATAAATAAAATGTAATAAAAAAGGAAACACAAAAGAAAGAAAGCAGAACTTTCTGAGTAGGGATTTTGAATGTCATTGAGAGGACAATGTCCCCATTAAGTTGATGAGAGGCAGTGAAAGCTTTTCTCTTCTGAATCTCTGTGGACATGTCATCTCGAATTCAAAGTATTCAAGTCTGCATTCTGCCCTGATGTGACTAGAGGTCAGACGACAGAGCCGAGCGAGAGAGACACTGTCAAGCGAATGTTCTGCCTGAATCCCAAACAAGAACGTCAGTGAGCATGAATGAAGACGCAGCAGAGGGGACGATGAGAGAGCGGAAAAGAACAAAAAGAGGACTTCAACAATGAGGCCGGTGACAGGGCGACAGAGAACTACTGATATGGATAGATAAATAGAGAGATGCTAAGAGAGACTAGTCAAAACAGAGGAAAAGTGGGGCCTGGGAGGGTGGAGCACACACACTCAGATCTATTTTTAATGTCTCTGACTGGGGATCAGCAAAAGGAATGTATAATTACAGAATCATGAATAATGCAAGCAGGATTCTTTTAATTAGCCACACCAGGCCCCAATGCAGCCGCCGCAGCAGACGGGACAAACACGAGCGCATCCACGTGTGTGCGCACCGCACTCAAATACAATCATCAACAATGTATACATATTTGGGCTCACTAATGAATAAGATGGCCAAAACTGAAAAATTTTCTCCCCAGTTTGCATACGTGCGTCACTTTTAGAGCCTTTATATTTGCTAAACGTGTAGTGACACGCTCTTCCCGGGAGACAGGAGTCAGATGAACGGGTGTAATGATGAGCTACGCAGTGATGCCTTGGCAGTGACTCTCTGATAGGCTTTACAGTAAGAGGAGCCCCCAGACACCGCTCAAAGAGCTGCATACTGCCAGCTAGTCATGTGTTAGATAACCCCCAATATGGAAATATGAATTATTAAAAATCTGACTGGATAATATTGCTAAAACCTCGCCGTAACGAGACGTGCTGCTTGCACAGGTGCATTTTTACAGCTTTTTTTTCCTACACTCACATGAATGCACAAAGCAGTTTCTGGCACACATGACATGAAAATAGGCCAATTGTGTGGGCTAGAAAAAAAAGAAAGAAAGAGGAGAAGTGATTAATCAAACCTTCCTCATCTACCATGCAGCTCGAGTTATTTCAGTAATTGGCAGAGTTTGGGTCGTCTGTGTAACATCTTTATTACCAACTTGGATCAAACCAGAACAGACTTGAGTGAGATGAGTTCTAATCAACTCGTCTTAATATCCACCTTCTTCAGAAAGAAAGTTCATCCAGGAAAAACTTAACTTAATTCTCTTTATCAAAAGAAGGCAGGAAGCTGGATCCAAGTTGGAAACGTACATCAAGACAAGGGCAGGATGTTATTTGATTGTTATCTGGCAACCAGAGTTCTCCCATCTTCAGAGCTTTCATTTGTAAGCTAATTTGTGGCTGGCAAAGACAGACTTGAGCATGGAAGAGGATATTGGATGTAATTTGATGTCTCACTACATCTTTGCTTGTTGATTGGGGTTTAATTGGCAATGAGGGTGCTGTGTTCCCACTTTGGGGCAGAAAAAGGAATGAGGACGTCCACACAAGCTGCAAACTTACAGTCAAAGGAAAATACACGAAAACAAAAACAATAAACCAGTAAACTTTCACTCATGACGTAAAATTTTAAAGGGGCCATTTTATGCATATTGACTTTTCTAAGTGCTTGAAATGGTCTTCTGGGGTGTTTTAACTTCCAAAGAGACTAAAAATGCCCATAAAAACAACTTCAAAGTTATTAAGAGTTTTTAAGACTTTGAAATGAAGCATTTTTAAGATCAGCCTGACTTCCACATTTTATTCATACGTCACTGGCTGGTCACTTCAGTCTGGAGCACCGTCCACTTCCATACCTGATTAACTAGCGCTGCTCCGCTTCCGAGACTGAGACGGTCTCTCACTTCAGAGAGGATTCTACACATGCTGTCCTGCACAATACCGGTAGAGACCAGAAACAATGAAGCTGTTGCAGCTGCTCGCGTGACGCACTCACGCTAGGGACACACTGCAAGCCGAAGCACGTTGAAGCGCAGCGCACCGATTTTCTCGCCGACGTCGCTCCTCTTTCTGTCCACATCAGACGCGCAGTCGCAGTCCTGCTTCTTTGCTGTGCTTCTAGAGCTGATAATTCCACAGTGGCCACATCTCCTGTTCTTTTTTCATACTATTTACAAGCAGAAAGCCGACATTTCTGTGTGTAAATCTTTCCACTTGCATTTTCAATACATATGAAAACATAATTGACATATTATTGGATCTATTAAAAAGAGATCGGGTTTTAAAGCTTATCTAGGTGTTTTTACTTTGAAAATGGGTTTATTTTGATAGAATTATCTCGTGTTCCTGCTTATTTTCCTGCCTGGCTTGACAAGTTCGGCCGCGGCTCACAGAAAAAATAGAACAGAACCCGAAACAATCGCTTCAATATAATATGGGCCCTTTAACCTTGACTTAGAATACACAGTTTTTCCCCAGAAAATAAACGCTAGGCTTGCGTGAGTGAAATCCAACTCAAATCACACCTTTGGGCCTCGACACTTGAATGGTGGTGAGTTTAGTTTGCAACAAATTTGCGTGTTGTCTCCAGCCAATGACAGAGCTAAGGGTGTAGCGCTCTGCTAGGATAAACTCGTCCATTGGAGCAAACTTTTTTTAAACGTCGACTGGAGTCGACACCAGATTCTCTCGAATTCTTGATTAAAGGGACTAGAGGCAGGAATACATAAACGCTTTGTGCTGGCTTTCCCAGTGTTTTCCTTTTGAAAGAGTGGTGGCGCCTGACAAAGCGGTACCGTTACCCTCGGCATTGTGCACCACTTGGATTTGACTCTTTGCCACAGCACTCAAAGTTCAAGACATTTGAACTTTGACCAAGTTTCCGCTAACCAACCAGAGCCCAATAGAGATAACAGTAATGTACAGGTAGTCAGAACATAGTCGGAAGCACTGTAACGATATGAAAATTTCATATCAAGGTTATTGTGACCGAAATATCATTGTTCCTGCAGTATTACTGAGACCACCCACCCCCAGCATTTTTAAAGATATCCCAAATGGGTCGAGACATCTACTTTGTCTTTTCAAAAGGGGGGAAAATCTCCAGGTGCCTTGGTTGCCTTCCGCCATGTTTTCATAAACTAAATATTGCAAACTGCTGCTGCTTTTCCAGCCAATGAGCAGCATCACCGTGAGTTTTTCAAAGTGCAGTAATCAATCACGGTTTTAACAATATTAAAATTTGAAACATTATTACTAATCGTTGGGAATTTTATCACAATCATCTTACCAAAAATCATTACATCCCTACTACATACAGAGGGGGACGATAAACTACATGAAAAACTACATTAAAACCACCTTAAAGGCATACAGTATGATCATCTTGATTGGAAGAGCAATGCCTGGTGAAATGTCAGTAGATCGGGAATGCATGTGAATGCAGCTTAACAATTATTTAAAAATCAACAGGTTCAAAAAGTCTGAAAAGTGGGATCATCCCTGGGCTTTTTTTTCCTCCTTTACAAGTCTACAAGAATCAGTAATTCTCTCTAGTGGAAGAAAATATTGTGCAGAAGAAAGGTCAATGCCACCATCAGTTTACAGTCCAGCTAGAAAACCCAGAGGCTGCTTACTCCAAATGAATGAAAGTATGAATGATACTGCAGTAGATCATTAGTGGATTTAGCCATAACCTTTGACACAGACATCTCTCCAATGGAAAATCTAGTTATATTATATGAGTTTCACCAGTGGAAGTGACCTGGTGCGCCTCGAGTTAAATGGGTACACCATATACAATCAGATGAAATCTCTCATGTATTTGCAAACATAAACAAGTGCTGAGATGAGTAAACATGACTCATCTGATTTGGAACATTTTCCACTTTTCTATCTTTCCATATCCATGCATCATCCGTGGTAAACACACATTCAGCAGAACAGAATCAGTCACGCGGCGTCATTTACATTTATTTTGGCTATTTTACAGCTGAAAAATGCACTCTTTTTAGCTGTTTTTGTTGCCGTTTGATGAACCACACTAATTGCTTCCTCTATTCTAGCAAGGATTCATGCTTTTCCACTTTTCCACCAGCCAGCCCTGTTACCTCAGCGCTTAACAACCTTGTACACCAGGACACTGCAAGTCCCAGGGGGAGGGAATGAAAACAGGGAAGGGGTGGAGACAGTGCATTGTGTGGATGAACAGAATATACAACAAGCAGTGGATGGTGGGTGTAAGTGTTGGTAATCACCCCAGCGGCCACTAGTGATGTTGTTGACATCTCTGTCAAGGAGTGGGATAAATTGAGCCACTCTTCTGGCTAAATCAATGCCTCAGTGGCAACTAGCTCATTGTCCAAGCCACCTCTGCTCTCGGTGGTGTAACAAGGAAATTTCTATTCACAACCAAAGGCAGAATCCCTTCTCTGTGTATTCACTCAATACACTGCCCCTCTTCCTTCCTTTCCTCACCCTCATTTTTTATCGCTGCCAGAGATGATTTGCTCCTTTTGATAACCCTTAGACGCATTAACACCCATAAAGCGCGATGTCGCTGCTGTTGCATCATGCATTCCTACGATTTCTGTTTGTGTGCATGTGTGCAAATAAAGAAGGATTGACTTAAAAGAACAAAAAAATCAACTAATAATAGCAGAATCAAAAAGATAAATCTTTACAGAAGCAAAATGTACTGTTCCTTAATACTCTTTTGGTTATGTAATTATCCATGATCCTGCGTGGCTATATGCATATGCATGTGTGCAGAGCAGAGCAGAGCACACATGTACGGCAGCATGTAACATCTCACTGCTGAATGAAAATGAAAGCGATTTTGGAGACAATCCAGCGCCCAGATTGCCTTCTTTCTCAGAGACGAGGCTTACGTCACAGAGCTTGGAACATTGCCTTGCACAAAAACAGCGTCTACAAAGTGGACACACACATGCAGCGAAGGGCCAAATGAAAGCAGAATATCAGAGGCATTCACCAAGAGTCCGTTTCACCTGGACAAAGAGAGATCTGTGAGTGAGATGTCAAACACAGACAGGGGGGATCTCTGCCCAGATGGCAAAAAAAAAGGTTTTTTTTTTTTGTTTTTGTTTTTTTAAAGAAAAGAAGGAAGCTGGACAAGTATGTTGGCTTCACAGAGGAGTAAACTGAAGAGAGAGAAAATCCCGGCAAACATCAGAGTGGAAGGTCTATCCATGCATTCCACCAGTGAGGGAGCCGAGAGAGACATCTGTTCAGCACAACTTCAGGGGGTCTTTACCCCGATGTCAGCCTGTCACCACATGCAGGACCACATGTGTAGATGTATGCAGAGAGCCTGAAACACACATCTCAAACGCACTAACTATAGCATGCATAGTCTCTCCTCGTTTCCTCTTCACTTGTCTTATATCCACAGCTAAAACCAATCTTTTCACAACGAGAAAAGTAGAAGGATCATGACGCTTCATCCTCTTAGCTTTCAACTCAATTTGTATAAGCTGTTCAAATCTGGCTGTAATAATGAGTTTGATAAGAGCTTTGTGTCATATACTTGATTGAAAAATACTTTTAATGTTTGCACCGCGTTTAATTCAATCACTTTTCATACAACCCTCTAAAGAAATGTTCTAACTCTGTAAAATGTGGAAAAGAGAAAGGGCAAAGACACCAAGATCACAATGTTGGAAAAGAAAAAAAGGCACTGACACGTTATAAAAGAAAGAAAAAAATGGTCAAGAACTTATTTTTGTTGGATTAATTCTGAGCTTTCGAGGGACTGAGAAGGTTGATATAGTTTTAAAAAGGAAATGTTATCTAATCTGATCAACAGTTTAAGACCTTTTTTGGTGTAATTTTCAGATCATAATGCACCAAAAGCTCTCAGCAGGTGAGAGATCTGAACCACAGGCAGGCAGTTTAGCAGCTGGAGTCTTATATCGAGCTGCGTGGCAATGCATGAATGGATTAGCATTGTCTTGCTGAAACAAGCAGTCTCTCAAAAATAGCTGCAGGATGGCAGAAAATGTTCCTCCAAAACCTTTTGAAGTATCATGCAGCATTAAAAGTTGCACATGCAGAGTGCAGGAATGCATCCTCAGACTCTCGAAATGCTTAAACTGTTGCTGTGTGACATCAGATGGCCCTTATCTTAAATCCAAAAGATGTGGTGTTTATAATTTGTCCACAGGACAGTTTTTCACTGAAATCCAGTTCCAAATAACCAAACAGCATTTCTGCATCTGGCTTATTTTCTATCAAATCGTTTTTTTTTCCTTTCTAAAGCTAGATTTGAGAATGTGAGAGAAGCTTCTGTATGCCTAATAATGGTTTTCAGAAATTTTACTCAACCAATACAATGATTTAGATAAAAGAAAGTGGCTGTTTTTCAATGTAGTACTTGTTGAGGGACACAGCTATTGAATATTAGTTTTCAGGCTTATCTGTGGTGCACAGAGATTTCTTCATATTATGTAAGTCTTTGATAAATTCCACACCCGAAATCACCGTTTCTCAATGGGGGCACACATACCCCTGGGGGCACTTTGAGGCATTCCATGGGGTACATGTGATTTTTTTTAAATATTTATGTTTTTTTAATGAATGAAAAATATCCTTCAATAAAATGTATTTAATAAAGATTTCAATAAATGTAAGTGTATGTTCATAAACTGAGTTTAAACTTAGTTTTATACTATTTCATTAAAAACCTGTGTTTCACATACCAACATGGTTTGACCCAACCTGGTGCGAGCAAAATGACATCAAATGTCAATCACTGTCACCTTAATAACGTAAGCATTGGAGTCGTGGTTGAAGCCTAGTAGAAATCTGACTGAAAATAAACAGGGCAAAGGGCCAAAGAAGGCAAAATGACTATTGTTTTGCATTGTTCTAGTAAGAAAAGAAGAAAAAAAAAAAAAGAGAAGGAGAAAAAAAGACGAAAAAAGAAAAAAAGGAAAAAAAAAAAAAAAAAAAAAAAAAAAAAGAAAAAAAAAAAAAAAAAAACAAAAAAAAAAAAAAGAAAAAAAAAAGAAAGGAAAAACAAAAAAAAAAAAAAAAAAAAAAAAAAATTAATAATCTAGACACAAATGACAAAGTGCAGTATTTTCTTTCTTTGAATCTATTTTTCCAACCATATATAGATACTTTGCAGTAGTTAGGGGGTACAAAGCTGAAAACATATTTCACAAGGGGTACTTTATAGAAAAATGGTTGAGAACCACTGCCTGAAATGATGATGGGTTTTAAATATTTGCCAACAGAGTTGTGATCCCCCCCCTCCCCTCAACTGCACTGCCAGTCTCTTAAAGGGACTTGAGGCAAGATTAAGAAACGAAACTCACGACTGCCGCGACTGGCGCTTCAGATAACTGCAGCCACGAGCCAAGCCGTCACAGGGGCGTGCACAAACTGAAGCTATAATGTTGTAAACTACGCTTTTTCTTTGTAGTTACACTTTTTAGTGTCTTTCAGTTGATCTGGATCGTTTGCTGACGGCAGAAGAATCCATAACTATCGCTTACAGTGTTTGAATTTACCGCGACCGTCTTCTTCCTGTATCAAAACTGCGGATGTAGCGTCATTTGACATCACGTCCACAGGGCAGCGCGGGAAATTCAGACACCGAATTGAGGCGCATTTTGCATCACACAGCCTGTTCAAGGCAACGGAGAGAAACATGGGTGGAAATGTTGTTTTTGGTATTTAGCGCTTAATCACCCATTAGTATGAAAAAAAATGGACATGCATGTTTGTTTTTTTTAATTCCTGCCTCAAGTCCCTTTAAAGTCATGTAGGAAGCTACTTGTATTAATATCCACATGTCATGTAAACATGATGGAAGATTACATTTAAGAAGCACCTTTACTCTTGGATGAAACAAACACAAGAAAGTGGACTTTCTGTTAATATGCAAGACTGAACATGAAGTCTGCATCGTCTTCCTCAGCTGCTTGATGGTTTTAAAATGTCACTAGCCATCATCTGACACCTGACTGCAGCCACTGGCTGGCTAAAGCAGCAGTGAACCATAAGAGACCTCTGGTGTTGTCCATTTCAAAGACCATCAGCAGGGAAAATACTGCAGTCATTAAAATGATAATGATACAGTCAGAGAGACTGACGGTGTATTGATCCGACACAACGCCTCCCCCATCTGTGTGTCCTCACGCCGAAACACAGCCATCTGATAAGGAAAGCTCCATTTGTGCGTTTGCATGCCTATCCCTGCACACATGACCGGTGTTTATGTGTAATGTCAATACAAAAGGTCTTCACTGTTATAGGCAGAGAGCAAAAGAAATCCTTATAAGCACGGTCAATGTCTACCATTAGGTGATCAAGCTGCGGACTGAGAAACATAATATCCTGTCTCAGTTCAGAAGCATGGAAAAAAATTGTGCTGATGATGGTGTTTTGTATATCATGTTAATGCTTATGAAGCTGTCACAGGACTAATGCACATATAGGAGATATTCATGACATGCTTATGTACATGTTGTACATCACAGGGCAGGAATGACACTTCTTGCATAACAGCACAACAGCTGTGCATGAGTCACAGTAACGTGACACGTGTAAACTTTAAAACAGATATCTACAAGGCAGTGTTGACTAAAAGAATTTGAGACCACCACAGAAGTGAAAGTATGGCCAGGAAAGCAATCTTCTGCGTTCCTGTGCTTGTCCTTCACAGGCCTATCTTGAAGGGATGGAGTCACTGTGCACGACTGACCGGCAACTGCCAATCAAGATGTCAGAACGGGTGATGGACAATCCTCTTAGCCACTGATGGCAGATTGAGTGGTTTGAGAGAGGCAAGTTCATGTCAAGGGCTTGGCTAGTGGCTGAACGGGTCAGAGGGGGTTGCTATAGCAACCTCAAGTTGGAGGCAGAGTAGTTTATGATGGACGTTGATGGGTGATCCACAGCTAGATGAAGTAGTCAGGGGAACAACGTGTGTGAGTGAGTTTGCACTTGAGTTTACTCGAGGTTGCTGCTAAGAATTTGCATGTGAAGATGACACATTACCTTTGTTCACACTGTGGGTGCATGTGTGGAAGGGCCTCTGCAAGGGAGGCAGTAATGTGGGGGAAAAAAATGCAAAAACACAGCAGCCAAAGCTTGAAACACTGTATGTGGAAAGCTCAGGTCAGACACACTCACACACACATGCACGTACACACAAGACACAATCTGCCTGAAGCTGATGACGCAAATAGCCTTATAACTCTGGCTTGGTGCAGCATTCAAGTGCAGATAGGGAGGGACAGGAAGAGGGAAAGAGGGATGGGGAACAGACAGAAAACGGGTGAAGAGAATGGAGATTATTGTCTGATGAGTAGCAGCTGCTTCTATAAATAGAAGACAAAGTATCCTGCAAAATATATACGCACAGAGGGGTCCCTGGCCAGCAGACAAAGTGAGGTTATTGTTCCTCTGTACAAGCACATCATGTGTAACTCAACTGCCATGCTGAGAAATAGAATGAGAGGAAGAGGACGCAACGAGGTGGATGGGTGGAGATGGGGTAATGGGAATCAGTGCCAACTCCAGCCAGATGGGGGCTCCCTTTCTTATGCACTTCTACTTCATGTGCAACCCACTATTTTCATTAGCATCTTTATTCTCTGTAGAAATCCAGAGGGGAACTTTACATGTGCCTTTGTTTTGTTTGTATTTGATGTCATTTAACTATTTCTATATCTTCCATTGCTTTTCATCTCACTCCCATTCCATCAGGCACTTTAATTCTGTTCAGACCCTGTGAGTTTACAGCAAAGAAACACAGAAAATAGGAACAAAAGTAGGCAAAGATAAGAAGGATAAGGGACCAATGATGTAGAAAAATTAGCAAAAGGTAAAGGAGTGAGATTTACAAGTGATGAGATTGAAAATTGCAGATATACTTTGCAAGCTGAGGATAAAGTGTTTTCTGAAATAAATATTAAACACACACAGACAAATACTTCAGAAACCAATTTATCTTAAGAGTCAGGGATGCTGATACTCATGAGAAGACGGCATTGTTGTTGCCAAGAGATGAGAGAGAGGTGGGAGGAGGGGAAGAAAAGGAGCAAGGGGAGGATGGGGAGCAGAATGAAGAGTGGATGGAGAGACAGTTGGACAGGGAGAACACAGGAAATGGAGGTGAGAGGAAGAGTTACATGGTTGGCGCCCCTGTTGCTTGAATGCCTGAATGCCAACACCTCCCCCCTTTGTAATGTCAGTGATTTCACATACCATCACCTCACTGCAGAGCTGTGCTGCACTCGCACAAACTCTGAGACACACAGACATACATGGCAGATATAGCATTAGCCAACGAGGAGGAACGGGAGAGACAAGAACGTCCAACAAGAGGAATGAAACTGACGTGAGAAACTAAAGATGACAACAACGATGAAATGATGTAAAACAACATAAAGGAGCTCATGTGAGCTGAATCAACGTGATGTGAAGGGGAGAAACGGCATCATGAAATCAGGAAGAGGTGATATTCCTAAGAGTACTTTCTCCCATTTCAGCCGTCTATAAATAGAGCATGTGAAACCATGGCAAGGAACATCGGATGCCTTGGTGGAAGCTTACGACAATTTGATGAACTGCACTTCATCATTACAGAAGCCTTGTTAAAGCATCAAAGACACGTTCAACACCGTTCGAAAAAAATCCACTGCACCCACTTTCTTTTTTTGCTGTCTTTTAAAAAGTGGGTCGTGAAAAACGCACAAAAAGTTCTCCGAATTTATTATTGATGCCGAGTGTTACTATTTCACACTGATCCTGTGAGGGAAGACAGAAGCCCTTTTCACACAACCGGTTCAGTGTGGCCTTGTTGTGCCTTTGTTGTTCCTGGCTGTTCTGTGTGCAGCACGTTGCTGCCGTCTCTCAGAGCAGACAGTGGATGGAGACACCAGATGAATCCAAGTGTGTTTGAACAGGAATACCGTAACTGAAGAGCGTGCACCATAAGATAATGATGCTGTTTACACTTCACCAGCAGGCTGTGCTTAAACACACACTTTGAAGTCTCTGGGTGGGTTTGCTGGGTCCTTGCTAAAAGGTAAAGGTGAACAAAGAGTATAGATAGGGGGTCTACTTGGAGGAAATCTCTGTATAAAAAGGGCTTTTCTGTAACCTACCATTTATTACAAATATATTAAAAAAAATGTTCCCATAGTTTAAAGGCAGGGTAGGGGATCCTGGAAAACCAGTTTGAGCAAGCTCCATTTTAAAAAATACGCCCGACAGACAAACGGCTTTTGAGTTTGATGGACATATTATCATTCAATCAATAAGCACAGGCCGTTTAAGATGATTGGATGGGTTTTTGTTAGTTCTGTCCATTCTACAGGTGACTGAACTTTTTAATTTTTGTGTCAGAGCATTTAATTAATTGGCAGCAATCAGGGTGTAAAGGAGATTTTAAGCAAAATAGTAAGAGAGAACACTTCGCACATCTATAGCGTGACAGGTGCGTAGGAGAAAAACAACCAAAGTTAACAGAAAGACTCCTGAACACTGTCCAGCTTGCATATATTTATTTGCAACGTTGTCAGTGTTAGACCTTCATCAGGCATCAGGTTTGCCTGATGAAGGTCTAGCACCGAAACGTGTTCGGGAGTCTTTCTGTTAAACGATATAGTAAAAAATGCTCCAGGAAAACATCATCCACCCAGCTGTTAAAGACACACAACGTAACTTTTAGACCTTAAAAATATGCGTTTCTGATTGTTTTGATGGCACACCAACATTCATTATGCCCATTTTTGAGCCGTCACTGCCCAGATGCATCCCGAGGCTCAGAAACTGCACTATGTAACCTTTGAACCCAGGATGCGGCTGTGACGTTGCAGCCGACTATTGGTTGCACACCGCATCACGTACTAGCAAACGTATATGAACCAGATATGAACACATTGGGTGTTTTGAACGCACATCATGTCGGACTTGGCAAAGAAATGCAAGAAAACATTACTGGAGGAAGAGAGGAAGAGAAACAGATGAAGGGACAGAACAAGAGTCAAGATAAGACTGTCTTTTACTTGCTGGAGTGAATCACAGTACAGGTACGATGCAAGATGGATGCTAATTTAGCCGTCGATACGGGGCGCATCACTGAGAAAACTGCTAAAAGTTCTGTTGTGGGTCTTTAACAACATACCTAAAAGGAAGCGAACAGCAAGTATGAAATGATCTGAGCACAGCTTCTAGCATCAGCCCTGACTTCTTTGCAAAAAAAATTCTAATGATTGCATCCTCTCATTCTAAAATGTAGCTCAGAAATTGTTTAGGGGATTTCAAAAGGATATTGGCTCTTCTAAAGCTCCGGTGTTTGGATTGAGAACTGTTAAGGAGCATTTTCTAAGTAATATAACAGCTAAAGGTGTCTTACCTGGCAGGCGAGTGAAGGGAGAGTTTGGAGAGGAAGTGTTGTGGTTTCATTCACACAGGGGAGGCAGAAAGGGGAGAAAACAAGATACTATGTTAGTAACAGCAAACTAGGAGATATACAGACAAAACACTTTCAAAATCACTTTGATTCTCAGGTTTATGACCAAGCAGATCCAGTGGAATCACAAATGACAACAAAGTGATTAAGAAGGCATATGGGGAATGCTTAGGGTGGATTTACACTGTATTACAACGGTGCCAATCATTGGACTTTGCTCTAAGCAGCTGGAGCCCTCATCTCCTCACAGTGTGTTCTCATCTCCCTGCCGGATCCCAGCTCTGACAGTTCCTCATTTCATACAAAGTACCCCTCTCCTAAACACACTCCAGCATGCACACATACTGACTGACTAGGGGAAAAGAAAAAAAGTCTGTTTACCAAGCCAGAGAATCCCAAACGGAATCACATTTTTGCCTTTCAAAGGGTTTTTGAAGTTCCCACACAGATGTTGCTGTCTTCTTTTTTTTTCTTGCCTTTTTTTAATTTCTATTTCATGTAAGAGAGTTTTCCTGCTCTTTCCACCACCTTGCTTAGCACAGTAAGACACTCTCGGTTTCCCTGCCCCAGCCCTCCGTCTCTGTCCCTGTGATCATAGGGAGGAAAGTTTCAACTGGCAGAAAGGCATCTTTTGAAAAGTTGCTGGGGTAGTCTCAGAGGACTGGGGAGGAGAGGGGATCAGATGTTACACCTGAAAGACAGATGTCTAATTTAACCTGTGAGTGGATGTATATGCACAGACACAACTGGAACATATTTTACAGTTGCCCTGCAATCAAACTAAGCTTTCTGTAGAGATAGAACATGTGACACTGCACAAGAGGAACATGACTTCACTTTTTCTTAAGCTCAATCCAAGTTAGTTTGTTTACCCCAGCTGTGGATCTCACATTTAGGAAAGACTGGAATTAAATTAGTCATGTAAAGTCCTCATCTACCTGTCCAGGGTGTACCCCGCCCTCGCCTGATAATAGCTGGGATAGACTCCAGAACCTCCGTGACCTTGAACTGGATAAGCGGTACAGAAAATGACTGATGACTGACTGACTAGTCATCTTTTTAATGTGACGACTTCTCCACACACCCCTTTTTCTTGGAGATATTTTGGTGAAAGTATCTTGCAGAAAAGGCACTTAAGTTTGGTAAATGAATCTCAGTTCAACTTCAAAGTCCAACAATCATCCTGTATGCTGGCAGAGAGCAACCCTCCTCCAGCCTGCTGCCACCTGATTTGAAGTGGTACCTAGGGATGTCCAATATTTTCGGCCTACCAATATTATCGGATGAAATTGGCATTAAAATGTGATACCGGAAAATATAAGTATAATTTCTTTGGGCCGTTATTTTGAAAATGAAATCTCGCCAGATTACGGAGCAACGAAATCTCATGAGATCTTGTTCCATTAGCAGCAGTCCACCATGTAGAAAAGTCCCTGTTATGGTGGAAGAACTTCATATCCCAGCATTCCTTCCAGAATCATGTGACTACGGTGCAGCTGCTGCTGCTACAGACTGACTTACTTTGAAGCCGTTTATAATATGTCTGGTTTTAAGTTGATGGTTAAGTTACCAAGTTGTCAGAAACAGAATTAGCCACGTTGGATAACACCTGCTAGTATCTGATATCTGGCAGCCAGATGACCAAAATGAACTCCTCTGGCTGAGTTAAGAAGATTTTGGGATCTTTGCTCTCAGAGCAGAATATTGTTGTATTTCTCAAAATATGAGAGATACAACCTCACAGTTCTCTGCATATATCAGTATCAGTTGATATCGGAATTTAAGAGTTGGACAATATTGGTATATTGGATATTGGTAAAAAAAAAAAAGCCTATATCGAACATCCCTAGTGGTACCCCAAGTATATTAAAGGATAACTTTCTTTTTATTCAATCTGGACCTTATTTCTAGGAGTTTATATGTGCATTTACTCACTGGTAAAATTTCTGTATCAATTTAATTTCTTCGAAAGATATTTCATTGAGTCACCCTCAGGCGTGAATCCATATAATGGGAGAGACGGGGCAGCCTCTCTACAAGGCATTATCTGCAGCAAAAACTCCTTTATTTCATCGATGCTTTACGTAGAATAAAATGAACGAGTACTACTGTCCTGTGAGTTTAGAGTTTCGCGGATTGGAGTTTGTCAGTGTCTAGGTAGTGAGCTGCTTTTTCTTGGCCATACTGCAGCGGCGTGCATCAGGAGCGCACGGCCCGTAGAGAGAAACCTCCCGAATAACTAACGGATAGTTAACTCTGAACTCACAGGCCAATAGTACTTGTTTGTTTATTCATTCTACTTAAAGTTTTGATGAAATGAAGTAGTTTTGCTGCAGATAATGTCTTATAGAGAGGCTGCCCCGCCTCTCTCATTATATGTGCGCCAAGCGTAATATCTTCCAAAGGAGTCAAAGTGATGCAGAAATTTTACCAGTGAGTAAATGCACATATAAACTCCTAGAAATAAGGTCCAGGTTGAAAAAAAGAAAGTTATCCTTTAAAGATCCCGTTGTTGACCAGTCCATCTAGTCCAACTAGACATAGTCTGTCTTCAAGTTTTCTTTAAACTGATCTTGATGCTTTAAAAATGTGAATCTCATCCAGTGGGCACTGTGTTCAACCTTTTTTTTTTTTTTTCTTTTTAGCTTGGATATATCTCTGAGTAGTTAACACACCCTGCAAAAGCTACAAGTCTGAAACATGGAAGGACTGACAGACAAAAAGTTTCTTGTATTTTGAAATGAAAAAAGATTTAAGTTTAATTGCATTTTCCATGACAGTATTCATTAATATACTGTAGGTAGTTTGGCATTGCTGAAAGAATTTTACTTGCTTTCTGGACTTTGACCTAATATGTAAAGCTTCCCAATAAATATGTCAGCATTAATCCATTTTCTCCATCACCATTAAACAAATATACCTCTCCCATACACTATAAATATTCATAAAAGATTCAAACTTACATGTTTTTCATTTGGAAAACATGCACATAAGTAAAAAGTTCATATTTCATGCTTGCCCATAGCTTTTGCATGCAGATTATTGGTTTAAATTATATCAACAATTTTTATTTTTTTTAAGCAAGAGGCCACACACTTAACATTTAAATTATGTGCATTTACTTTTCTTAGAAAAACTATTTCACATGAGCTATTTTGGCTTTAAAAAGCAAGACGGAAGGAAATGAGAGTGATGGTGTTAGAAGGTTTACGACCTAAACAACCATCGGCCTCTCAAGCATCATGCTTGGGAGCGTAGCACAGCGTCGGGTCACTCGTAGGTTAACAGCGTGGTGTCACACCGTTAAATTCAATTGGTTTTTTATGACCTTTTTATCTGTCCCCAAGGGCAGTCTGGAGGAAGGCTGTGAAAGATCTCAGAAGAAACAGAATGGAGAAGAGTAGAGGATGCAGCATGAAGTGGAGAAAAGTGAGGAAATCAAATGCAGAAAGATGTTCACCAAAGGGATGCGTGGAAGAAGCAGAAGAGAAAGAGAAAACAGAAAACCTTTCCAGTTAAGAGGAAAGAGATTCATTCATCCCCTCCAACAAGAACAATGTGTTCAGATTGTGACAGAGTAAAATGAGGCCAGCTTTGAAAATGTGGCTCTGCAACACATCATATTCTATGGAGCCATGCAGAAGCACGGTTCACTGTACAGGACAAAAAAGAACAAAGGAGGGTAAGAGCTTCCTACTGCAGCTAATTGCAATATTAGGGGCTCAAGCCAGGGGAAGAAGAGGAGAACAACACTACTAATTAAAAGAAGAGAAGCGTTCTCCTCTGGAGCCGCAGCGAAGGAATACAAAGACAGAAGTGGGGAAACAAAAGAGGCAGGAACAGAGGGTTGATAGAATGGACTGACTTGGAGACTTGCTGGAGAAGTGGGTGGAACATTATCTGTGTCCGTGTGCTGTGTGTGAAAACGAAATTTGTGTGTGTGTGTGAGAGAGTGTATGAGAGAGAGAGAGTATAATCTAAATGAGTCTGGTATCTTTAGAGATTAATCCAGCCCTGGCTTCAGACGTCACACTCTAATCCATCAGGTAAAACAAGCAGCTCTCTGTAGCCGTTTCATGACCACAACTAACTGCTTACTAGTACTTTTGTGAGATGATACTGTGTATGAGGTCAGATCAGGTATGGGAACACATCTAGACATACTCGAGTTACTATAATGCAAGGTCAAAGCATCTGGTTTGTTGTTTACATATATATAGTTTAGTGGGACACTGGTGTTGTATTCAATGTGTAAAAATGTGCTCAATAAAAGGCGTTGAATGTGTTGTAAGCAGGGACCATACAAAAAAATTACAAACTGCTATTATGAAGCTTTGAGTTCAACATTTAGCTGTCATATCTTGTTTTATGGCAGTCAGAGTCATATGTTAGGGATGGAAGAGTTTGGGTCAACACATACGACTGGCAAGTGATTGCATATGCTACAGGAACCGCCAATGATATCAAACTCTGGCTAATTTAGCATTTGTATCATGGATTCTGTTTCAGATCACACAAGGAAGAAGAATTAACCAGATTTAAGGCCAATTAGTTCATTTTATGCTCAGGTTATTTATGTGCCGTCTTTATTAGGATGAGGGATACTAAGTTTGCTCACCATGAACAGTTACATAAAGCTAAAATGTACTTCCATCCATTTATCCATCTATTTTTTCAGTTACCATCTTTATAATTGTTAAAGAAAACATGTGGGTAATGAAGGGAATTCAACCTGGTTTCACAAGGGGACAAACTAGCAACAGAGATCAGCTTTTTGTACCAGTCAGTAAAAAACAAGAATGTCATTTTTCTCAGTTTTATATTCCTTCCTTTGGGGGTTGTCTCTTGTTAGTGAGTACAGTAGGTGTACATCTTGTGCATGTTTGTATGCTACATTTCTTAAGTTACCTGTGATTACTTGTCTTAAAAAACACAGTACCACACCGAGCACCACACTGTATCTTCAACTTAGAGAAACAACATCCATCCACCTCAAATATTGTAGCTTCCTCCAAAAAGCACGGCTACCTCCTCCTTGTTCAGGTCTCATCTGGTCTCCTTTCCTTCTCTCCTGTACCCTTTTCCCTCTGACCTGTGCCTTTTCTTCTTGTTGTCCTCTCCCCTCCAATTACCTTCAATCACGTCACCTTGCTCAGCCCGTCTGATTGCCCTGCTGGCTCTTAGTCATGTTGCGTGCTGTGCTGTGTTGTTATGAGGGGAGGTCAGCGGCTGGCATTTGTCGAGTCCATACAATCAGACATGCTGTTCACACTGACCTGGCCAGACCCTCTCACATGTACACAACACAGTCCCACATTGAGCACAGGTGTGTATTATTTTAAAAAAAAAAAGGGGGGGGGGAACACTGAAGAGGAAAGAGGAGACTTCCCAACAACTGCAGCTCCATTAGCTTATTTTAACTAAATGCCACCTGAAGAAAGATAGAAGAAGCAGAGTAAATTGAAAAAAGGAAGGTCTTGCAAGACCTGTGCTGGTACAAGAAAAACAGTAATTAGTGTTTGTGTGTGTGGGTGTGCGTGGGTGCGTGTGTGCAAGCATGTGTGTGTCCAACTCTACTGCGGTGGCACCTGAGGTGAGGCGCCTGATCTGAATTGCAAGCGTTTGATTGGCTTGAGCGCGGGGCTCAGGTGCATCTCATTGAACTGAGAAGAATACCACAGGGATCTGGGATTTCCTGCGCTGCCGAACACACATTCGCATACCACACACTTGATCTCACACAAGTGACTTAAAGGCAGAAGCAAAAGCATACGGTGGCCATGTATAAATCAATCCAGGCTAAATAAACACCTGCACACACTGCAACACACCATGCTCAGCTTGTGTCCCCTCTCCAGCTGTACCACCTCGTAGCATGCATGGACACACACATAACATTAACACACTGACACTTTCTTACAAAAGAAAATGTTAAATTTCCCTTCAAGACTTCCCTTTTTTTCTAACAAACAAACAAAAACAGCTCTAATGCTGAAAATGAGCTGTTTCTTTAAGGCTTATTTTGCACTTAAAACCATTGAGTCTTTTGGTTTTTCATTTAGATTATCCCTGAGCGCTCTTCTCTCACCCTGCAACACGTCATAGAAATCAATGACCAATATTCATCCAGATCAGAGGATGGCGCTTCTTAATACCTTTATATGATTTAAATGTCTTAAACAACACTTTTCATTATGAGTTGTATTGTTCTGACTCTATACACTTGTCCTGTCTACATGTATTTTAAAGGAGCTCTATCATGCTTTTCACGTTTCCAAAGTCAACTACAGGCATATATAAGCTAAACTTGTTCCCACCAAACATATATAACATATATCGGCGAAACATGTCCCCCTTGCCACTACAGAAACTAATTAAGTGTTAAACAGTAGGTTTTTTATGTGTCTAATTTCAAACACGGTAGTAAAATGGCTGACTGCACTGAACTACGGAAGCGCTCAACCAATCATGACGTTTGTACACCCATTTCATGACATCTCCACAGAACAGTCACAGATTCTGAAGGGCCACAGATTTTGATGTAACACCAGCCTCATAACTCATGTGGATATATTTGTAAACACTGATGGATAATCAGACTCCGATCGATGGAATTAAATAGATTAGCCTATTATGGAGCTGTATGCGCTCAACCCAGAGTCTGATATGGAGTTTAAGTACATGCGATACCACAGAGACCCCTGACAAGTAAGTACATTAGCTAACAAGACATAGGCTAACATTAGCATTGATATAGTTTTACTCAACAGTGGGGATAGGTTAGGATTCTAGAGTCTCTCTCAAACAAAATGCCCGTCTTGCTACGATGCTGCACACACGCATTTGTCGCTTCATTCCACCATATTGGTGGAATGATGTCTACATAGGCATTTCTAAGGCAGACGTTTGAAGGGAGCTAGAGCTTTCACCAAGGGGCAAACTCCACTGGAGAACAGTGAAGCTACTTCCTGGTTGCCCAAAAATTGTTTTTCTTTCTTCATCCATAAGGGGCTGGCTCCAAAACAGAGCAAATCCCCACAGACTCCCATGTTAAAAAGGCCAACAGCACAGCAGAAATAAGCATGTTTACAGCAAAAATAAACATGTTTACAGCCTGGTTCAAAAAATAATTTTTTAGGTTTAATAGGTCAAGTTTACCTTCATGTCAACTATGGGGGGGGGTTCATAACTGATCCACTAAGATGTTATTTAATCTTGAAATTACACATAATTAGGGGTGTGTCCTTCTGATTGACAGGGGGCAGACAGAGTGCCGATTTTAGCTATGAAGGCTAATAGTTAGCTCCCTGCTTCTTCCCAGGAAGGCGTCAGCCTGAAGCAGAGTTGCACAATGCATAGATTACTCAAATATGCATGAATGAAGAAAAATTACGACATAAATGAAGTTTTTATGAATAAATAACACACTAAAATGGTTAAAAGCTCATTAAAATCTATTTTTCACAATAGGACGTGTTAAAAAAACAGAACATATTGCAAGCATCATATTTATTTACCTCAAGGTGTTTTACCTCCATGACGTGTGTATGTGTCTATGTGTATAAGAGCTAAAGCACCCTGCAGCTTTTGAGAGTAAATCAGGACAATTTTTTAAATTGTTAGTTGCAAATATTAAGGCACCAGGAAATTTTATTTTAAACATTATTGAGAGCAATCATCAGCTGCAGTGCCACACAGCTCCTACTCATGCCAAACACTTCGCTTCGATTGAGCTGTCGAGGAAAAGAAAGCTGAATAAAACACTTTTTGACTACCAGATGTTAAAGAAAATTAACTGAGCAGCACCAGCAGCACCTAATATTTTTAAAACTTCTTTTTTTCCTTTGGCCTCTCTTTCACAGCTGTCAGACTGCTTTAACTTAGCTGATATTAACTGATTCTGCCATAAAAAAAAAAAGTTAAGGTCACAGAGAGACAATGCACATATTTGTATTCAAATTACGATCGCACACACTTCGTACAATGTGGGCCAATCTTGCCCGCCTCATAATATTTCCTATTATCTTAAGCACTGCTTTTGCTGACTACCTCAGCTGTGAGACAATGCCACAATCCCTTTTTCAATTTTCAGCCCTTTCTTCTTTCACTTGAGCTCATTTCCTCAAGCTCCATATTGACCTTGTCCATTTTATCTTTTACTTTCTTCTCTGCCTTCCTTCATCTTTACATCACATTCTCCTCGACACCCTCCTCGCTGCCTATCTCCGTCTACCTCTTATTTAAGTTTTCTTTCATGACTTTTCAACAGCAGAAAGTGTGCATTATCAAATTTCATGGATAACGTGATAGCCAAATTTGTAAACCCACTAGATTTCGTCAAATTCAGGCACCATATAATGCTCCCCCACTAAGATTGAGGGTTAATGCTTGATGGCCCTAATGCTGAACTGATTTGTACAGGCAGCATTATCTTCACTGTTTGTTCTGTGACTTCACGCTCAGCGCCTTCTTCTCAGAGATGAGTTTCTCTTGTTTTCTGGGAGCTGAGATGAGTTTTTCCTCAAACATGATTAGGGGGACCCGACAACCAGATAACCTCCCAGAGACAAATCTTTGGAAATAAATTGTGCTTTTGAGAAGAGCAGAAAACTCTAACTATGGCTATGGCATTTCAGCAATTCCCTATGAAGTGGTTGGATCAGACACGCTCACATCACACGACAAGTGATGATTGTTTTTCATCTATATGGAGCAAGACTAAGTGGAAAATGGCTGGATTCTGTCAACACTAAACACATTGATTCATATACAAAAGTAGCTCCTGTTCTTCATTTTGTGCTGTGTTCAGTCTAAATGGTTTAACATTTATTTGTTCACATTTTTTATTCTAAAGGCACAAGATTAGGGGTAAATGATTTTATGCTTGCTTAAAAAAAGACCCAAGCTACAGAGCTTGTATGTACAAAGAAGCATCTTGACACATTTTCCTTTGCTTTGACTCATTGCCCTGTGAGATTTAAGCAGTTATTTCAATCACAACTAAAGACACCTCTGCTGTACTCTGTATTTACATCACAAAGGCACCATATCTGGGCTTGACTCACAGCTTTCCAGCTGTCCTGCTAAAATTAGGCTGCTATTTTCTAATTGTACAGCAGTAGTGTGTGTGTTTGCCTGTGTTTAACAGGGGTCATTACAAGTTGGAGAGCTGGGCTAATTGACAGTAATGGGTTGGAAAGGATAACTTTATTCTTTTTTCAACCTGGACCTTATTTCTAGGAGTTTATACATGCATTTATTCACCGGTAAAATTTCTATATCACTTTGACTCCTTTGGGCGATATTTAGATTAGTCACCCTCCGGTGTACAGCCTCTACAGTATATATGACATTATCTGCAGCAAAACTCCTTCATTTCACCAATACTTTAAGTAGAATGAACAAACAAACACTATTGTCCTGTGAGTTCAGAGTATTGCGGATTGCAGTTTGTTGGTGTCTAGGTAGTAAGCTGCTCTTCTCGGGTGTACTGCAGCAGCGCACGTCAGGCGCACGCACGGCCTGTAAATTGCAGAGAAACCCCCCTAATAACTAACGGAGAGCTAACTCTGAAATCACAGGACATTAGTACTCGTTTGTTCCTTAATTCTACATAAAGTGTTGGTGAAATGAAGGAGTTGTCCTTATATAGAGGCTAGGGCTGGGCGATATTGTCTAAAATCAATATCACAATATATCGAGCAGTTCACCTCGGTAACGATAAATGGTGATAACTGGTTATGGACTGGATGGGGTGGAGTCACGTGACTACGGACAGTACATGTAGCTTAGCGTCTTACAGGGACATGAGCACAGCCGACCTTTAAACAGCCAAAACACACTTTTCGTTTTATTAAAACACCTTAATTCTGCCCTTACTGCAAGTTGATGTCTATCTGACAAACTACAAGTTACAACAGGTTCCTCAATAAACACCTAGGAGGCAGTAGTTATGTTCAAGACGTTTATGAGAAGTGCTGTGAAACTAAAATACAAACATACAAATGTACATATTCATAAACCTAAATGAGTCAGATTCTTATTCACATATGAGCAAATATTACTTTGCGTCCACGAAAAAGCAGTGATGACTTTCCTCATTGTGCACACACTACTATAGATTAGCATTAATGCTAACTTAACATTGAAAAACCTATAGACACGCTAATAAGCATCGCTGCTCTTTTCAAGGCCTTTAACACAAACAACATTCCTTCAAACGTTTAATACTTAACACTGACATCAAATAAACGTCACTGATCACTCGCAGACATGTTCTTCAAGGTTGTGTAGCTAAAACATGCAAAAGATGATGGAAAAAAACCCAGCAGGAATGTCACTGAGGAAACCACAGCAAGTCGAGAGGGTAAAAAAGCCCCATTATGGCAATTCCACTGGCAGTTTTCTTAAAGGGGCAGCCCACCTACTATACCGACATGAACAAAATGACATCGGTTATCGTTGTACATGTCGGTGTCAGTAAATTTTCGGTTTATCGCCCAGCCCTAATAGAGGCGGCCCCCATCTCTCCCATTATATGGATGTAGACTGGAGGGCAACTTAATCTAAATATCACCCGAAGAAGTCAAAGTGATACAGAAATTTTACTGGTGAGTAAATGCACTCACCAGTAAAATGCACATATAAGCCAAGATGTCCTGGTGATAAAAGACAACACATTGCATCTTGAGGCTGTTTACCCTTTTGTTCACCTGTTTGAGGCACACAGAGCAGAGCCTATTTTCAGTCATTTTTTTCTAACTGAGAACTGTCTTCATTAGCTTTTCAGGAGAAGAATCCAACATTTTAGGCAACTGAGCAAGTGAGTGTGAAATGGGATTTTACTTTTTAATGAAAAACTCAGATTTGTTCAGTTGAGATGCACGAAGCAAACGGACTTTACACATTGATTAGGAGGTGGGAATAGCTACTGTATGTGTAAGGGTTGCTCCACATGAATTAAATTTTGTATAACGCAGTATGTCTCAGGGGGCTTATGTGGGGCCACAGAAGCAATGACCCACACTAATGTAAATTACACCTACCAGCTCCATTCCATCTACACACACTGGATAACTCATGCTTTGTCAAGCTGGAAATTTCCTATTAATTCCACACAAACGCGCACAATCCATGAAGGCTTTTTTTTCCCCCAGTAAGCATTATATTCATTACATTTAGTTTGGGAGTGGTTCCCCGTGTAATCGATTGAATTGTGGATGCAATGAGCATTGCTTTCTAATTTGACTTGAGTAAGTGGGTGACAAATAGTCCAGCCAGAAATCAATGAGGGAGAATTATGTATACACAGAATGAGAAAAGGGGCAGGAACAAAGTCTGATGCAAATGACTGCAAAGTCTGACAAAGCATGAACATGTACACAGTCTTTTTTTTTCTATTATCTATTTAAACTTGTCCTGTCCAGCATTGTAACTAACAGAATGATGCCCTGACTGCTTTGTTGTGTTGAACCGATTTGTTTTGCCAAGCGGAGTTTTATGAATAAAAGGCTCCTCTTGAGAGTCTGAATTTTATTTTATTATTTGATATATTCTTTCAAATCTTGTTGACTGAGTTTTACATAATAGTACTACACCTGACAAGAGGAGAGAGATGATTAAGAGAAGAAGGGATAAAGAGTGAACAAAATTTGAAGATAAAGTGAAAAGAAGAAAAAAAAGATCAACCGAAACAGCCAACTGCTCCCACTGCACAGAAACAGAACAGAGAATATTCTACGGTCATTGCTGGAAAACAAAGTTGATGATCACCTACAGGAATGACAACAGGAGAAAAACAAGCTGAGAACAATCTAGTCATAACGCTGTTATTGGATCACACACACACCTACCCAAAAAACCTATAAAAAAAAGAAAAAAAAAAAGAAGGAACCTTGGGAGTAGTAACTATTAGTACATAGCCAACAGAAAGCACAACAACCCTGTCCACATGCAAAACGTGAGGAATAAGAAAAGGGAGCTCTAAGGTGAATGTGATGGTGCAAGTGCAACCGCATCTCTCCACAAGCCGAAAGAAGACCACAAGGCCCGGAGACCTGGCCCCCCAACAGCAACCCCAGGGTTCAGACCCAAGCCCCGGCATCACAGAGACAGACATGCATCTACCCAGAAGGCCCCAGCCAGAGCCCCCACAGCCACAGGGCCCAGGGCCCATCGAGCCAAAACTGATTGTCGCTGACTGCGCAGGGCCCAGGCCCCCAAAAGCCCAGAGGGAGCCCACCCCCCAACCCAGACAGAGGGCCCTGCCAATGCCGAGAGGACCGGACCACCCCAGACAGCCACCCATCACGGGCCAGCACCTGCCCCAATGCCCCCATGTACACAGTCTAAGTCATACAATCAGTTTCTCAATAAATCCTTCATTTAATCACAGTTATTCTGTATTAGAACAACTTAAAAGTGATAGCTACAAGATTTTCCATCAAAACAATAAATTTTTCAAAAATAATACATCCACAGAACATCTAGAGGGATGCAGAATAAAAGTACTAATTTTATATTAAAAAAATGATAGCTTATAAATAATTGCTTTATCATCATATATTATATATTATATATATATATTATATATTATATATATAATATATATATATATATATAATATATTATATATCACCATATAATTGGTGGATCCAAAATGTAAATATATACGTCTAGAAACCATGCCAACATCTACACACTAAATGATTCTGCACCATTAGCATTAGCTCAGGAGTTGCTGGCTCAATAGCTATGTGTAGAAATAGCCTCTTCCTTGTGTTACATTTCTCAAATTCAAGCGGACAAAAAAAGAAACAGAATGAGGGTGAAGGAAGCAAAGAGGCTCAAAAGCCCCAAAGTGGTTGCTGCTTTCCTCCTGGACATGCTAGTTAAACATTTGCAAATGCTAATTGATGGTCAGCCACTTCTGTAAAATTGCTAATGCTAATTGAGTAAGTGAGTATGAGTGTAAACCCTACTGACAGGTTGGAATTAAAGTGATTAACACAAAGACTACAATCATATTCCTATGTACATTATAGATATAATTCATAGTTTTGTAATCTGGCATCCCATTTGTACCAGTGTCAATGATACACCCACTTTCTTAAGATTATATCTGCAGGAGATGTTTTTACTTTAACCAGGGCTGTGCTCAGACATACAGACATATGCAGGCTCGGACTAACTCCTTGTGTCAATTCTTAGAGTCACCAATAAACTTTACATATTTGTGGATTTGGGAGAAAGCGAGTACCAGAAGAGAAATTTACATACATTGTAGGTATCAATCCCTATAAAATTAGCAAGAAATTAGGTAATTGTCAGTAAGTCTGTGTAAAAAAACACACAAAAACAGAACAAGATTCAAAGTTGTCTGCTTGATTTGAATTTCCACTAAACCACATCACAGTGAAAACTTCTGCCAAAATTGAGCCATCTCATTGACTCTCCATATCTGTAAAGATGTGGTCAGCCAGGGTGTTAATTTGGTACTGGGCAGCTCCACGTCTGGAAGGTTGCTGGAGATAACATGGCTGTTTTCCAGGGAAGAGAGTTAACCAGGAAGCAGAGGCACATCATCCAACACTGCTCTGCATGGAGCAAAAACAACCTGCAGGAGCCCCTCAGGGTGGCGACTGTCAAACTCACCACTGTTTGCACAGAAATGCCTGAAAATGTTTCGGACATAAATATAAATGGATACAGGTGGAAAGAAAACAAAGCTAAACTGGCAGAGGAAAAGATGTGTTTTAATCTCAGTGGGATATGGTGAACAAGTGTGGTGTGTGTGTGTGTGTGTGTGTGTGTGCATGTACGAGTCCTACCCTCCATTAACCAGTTGATGCCGACTACATCTCCATGGGGGAGACTAATCAGCTCATCATTCTTAGATTACCACTAACAACCTTAATGCTCCAACGCATACCAGCATCTGCACTCCTTTGTAGGTACAAAGACACACGCAGAGTAAATATTCTTACTGAAGGAAGTCCTGCTCCTCTCTAATGGGGTCTAGACCATGTTTTACTCACATTAATGTGCATGTGGTATTGCCTTTAGTTGAAACCCTTGTCAGCACACACATTTCCCACACAACACTCAAAAGGGAGAGAACACATTTCTCTCGCAAGACAAGAAATGGGGGGGGGGGGTTAAGTGGCATTTTCTCATGACATCTAATTTTCAGGTTTGTTTTTCAGAGTTCATCATTAGGATAAACTGAAGCTGAATATTTGCCTGAGCTGTTGTATTTAAATTAGCTTGTTTTGTGCCGTTTAATACATTTAACTTGCAGAAGAAGGCACCATCATAGACCCCCCCCCCCCCCCCCAAAAAAAAAACACTTACATCAGGAAGAAATTCACAATCTTACTGGTGAACCATTTCTCTTGGGAATCAACATCCCAGTTTGCAGTAGTCACCACTGCACTTCTTCAACATGCATAGAAAAATCACAGATGCAACGCTTATTTTGAACGTTGAAAATGGAATACAAACAGAACAGTGACATCACGTATGTCTAGGTTGTAGTTGCAAGGGCAGAAAAACAACTCCATCCCTTTGGTTGCCAGGCTTAATGCCAATACGACAAGTAACCAGCAGTCTGCACCATGTCCAACAAGTAATGCAGAGGAGTTTATAACTGACAGCTAACGTTAGCCATGTTAGCAAATGAGTTAGCTAAAAGTCACCATTTCCACATTTTGATGCTGTGCGAAATGTTTATGTGGGTCCATCTAGTGTAGTCTTTACCTAAATTTACTCCAGTATTTGCTCTTCACAGGTCACTCCTCTTTTGAGATGGATAGCAATATCTCCAGGGCTCTGAAGAAACTGCTTGACTTGCCAACTCCACTGCTCCCCCAGTGCCAGCCTAACTGTGCTCAACATATGATTGCAACATAGAGATCATATTTGGCAACCTGCAATAGCGGTGTGTATTGGCTTGTAGATGTAAACATAACGCCATTGTCAAACCCATTAAAATTTATTTCATATCTATTCTCAGGCTAAATATAATTTTTTAAGGTAATGTTGTACTTTCTTTCTGTACCCTTCCAAATGACTCGAGGAGGTATTATTTTTTTTTAAATAAAGTTTTTAATAAAAATTTTCCATATTCAACTTGTTGAGCAAGTTTTTAGGCGACGTTGTTTAGAAAAACCAAGTTTTTCTAAACGTTTACAGAGACCATCCCAACTGCAACCACTGAAATGGTCCATGACAGGTTAGTTCTGCAGCTAATGATTTAAAATGGCAAACACTAATCTATGACCATACACCAAGCGTGGAAACATTTATATCCAAATTTCAAAGAATAATAAAAAAAACTGTTTCCACTCCAGCCACAGCCTTTTCTCCCCCGCTGCCTTCTAACAACTAACAGAAACATTTCTGCTGTTTTACCCAATTTCTGCTTCTCTTCTTTCACTGCTGAGTTCATTTTGTTACAACAATGGTTTTATTTGTTTGACATTATTCATTAGCAACTTAAAGATGCATCTGTTTAATTAAACAGTTGCTGATTGTGTAATTATAATAGAAGTGAGTCTTGAATCTTAAAAATTTGATCCCTGCAGGCTTTCTTTATGCTGAACAATTCCTTTACTCTGCATCTTCATAACACTTTCAGTGACTAACAGCAGTTAATTACTTGTCTTTGGTTTCAGCTGTCTAACTGTGTTTTTTCAAACTGATAATCAGAACAGCAACTACTGGTCATACTAATAACTGCTGAGGGTGTTTGTTTGTGCCTTGAACACTGCAGAATGTCTTTTCTCCTCACTCAAAGAAAAATGACATTCCTACTGTCATCTTTGTTTGTCATTCTCATCTTTTTCCTGACTATTTTTGCCTCATCGCTCCTTTCAATGCCCATCATTCAGTCCACCGTGCTTACTGTGCCCAGCTCTGAAGCAGTTGCCTGTGAGCTTCACCCTCCCAGGATGGCAGAAGAGTGTTCACTGCTTCCAAGGAATCAACACAAAGAGCCAGTCAGAACAAGACAGCTATCTGCTTCACAGCTCGCAGAGAGCCACACTGCCACCAGCATTGGTCTACAGACCCCAGTAATGAGCACCATTCAGCTCCTGTAGCCAAGGGATGTGAGCACAGAGGCTGGAAGTGTTAGAGTATTATAAGGCTAGAACAGATAGAAAGTAGAGTGAGAGCAGGCATAATGAGAATAAAAGAGTATGAAAGAGCTCTGTTGGGTTCATAGCCCAATTCACTTCTGAAAATGGTGTTTTATTTCGCTTTTCAACTGTGAACATGCTTCAAAAACCCTTTTGGGAATCCTGATCACACTCTGGACCTCCACTAAGGTACTGCTGCCCGGGCTGGAAACACTCTGACCAGCTGTGACCGCCATCCCATCGAGGCCAAGGCTCCATCAGTTTGAGTCAAACAGGAAGGCAACAGGGCAAAGACACTGCGTTGGAAAACAGGACTGTCACACATTTCCACACACAAATACACAAAGAAGAGGACATGCGTGACTACACACACTCAAATCTGATGCTGCACTAAACTAAAGCTAGGTCAAGCAACAGACCAGAGCTCTGAAGCAACGTCTCGGCTCCTGTAAGTGCATCAACGCTGTAAGAGCGAAAGCCAGGTCAGCCAGCAAGTGGACCAGCTCTCCAAGTAGGATGTAGACAGCAGGAGCTGGGGTCAATGAGTTTAGCTAGCAAGAGGTTAGGGGGACAAAGTGAAGATCTGCAGAGCATTGAAAATGACAAGAGGAGGAAGAGGAGCAGAAAACCAAGGAATGGGGGAAAAAGATGCCAAAAGCAGACATGTGGATAGCATGTCAGGGAATCTAAAACAACATGTCCATTAAAGAGAGGGAATTGTGGGGGATATTAAGATGCTGATTTGACTTGGTGGGGATGTGTTGTATGCAGATGGATGTACTTATGCAATGGATCAAAATGGGGGGAGAGAAAATGAAGCAGAGAGCTAAACTAATGGGGTACCAAGAGATTCAGATAGAGAGGAAAGGAGATGGAACATGTAAAGGATGGGAGAGAATTTTCTGACCATCAATTATTAAATCTTGGATGGAAATTGCATACAGTAAGTAATGTAGATGACCACAGAGGACTTAATTAACACAAATCTTGTTGTTATGCTCTTTAGTTAGGGTAATGTTGCTGCTATAACATAATCCAAAAAGAGTTGTCATGGCCTGAAGACAGAACACGAACAGCAGGAGAGCAGCTCAGACAAATATGAAAGAAAAGCATCCACTAATTAAAAGGCTGAGTGCTGCTGTGATAAACTGCAGAGCCATGACACTGCTTCTCAACTTGAACTCGTGCTATATGTTTTCGTTGTCTCTCTTGCTTTCTCTTGTCATGGAGACAAAATTAAATGAAAACACATTCACATACCAACAGGCCACCAGGATGCACAATCGAATCTGACAGTTCTGATCACATTTTCAGCTGTAGCACATCAGCTATAGCAGAACCAGCAGAGAGGGGGTGGAAGCAGGGCTGGGAGAGAGTTGCGCTTGTTTAAAAGGAGAGAGAGAGAGAAAAAAATCCCAACTACAAATGAAATCTACAAGAAAAAAGGGTTTTCCTACACCTGAGCTCTGCTAAGAATACAATTCATATTTCTACATGAGGGGGGATAAGTTACAACACATAACTATTCTCCTTTACCCCATGGGGTGCTAGTCAAGGGAGGGAAATGAGGCAGAGCTGCCACATTCACAATGTCTCTAATGCTTTAAGAGGATAGAATAGAAGCAGAATCGGCTCAGAGAACAAAGCATCAATCAAAAGCGGAGGAAGTGCATCGATCTGAAAACTGCCATGAATCGGCATTTGTTTCAATACCAAGCTCACGATGCAACTTAAGCCAGCCAAAGCTGTGTTAGTGTTCTTATATTTCTGGATAAGAGTTGGCAAAGTCACGGAATAGCATTTGAGTTTGTGGAGGGAACTGAAAGGCATTGTGTGGTTGAAGTTGAATCAAACTCAGGCAAGTTTTCACACGTGACAATATACACTATACATTTGCTCAGCCATCCAAATCATAGGAATCAGGTGTTCCAATCACTTCCATGGCCAAAGTTGTATAAAATGAAGCACCTAGACATGCAGATTGTTTTTACAAACTCTTGTGAAAGAATGGGTCGCACTCAGGAGCTCAGTGAACTCCTGAGTGCGTGGAATTGTGATAGGATGCCACTTGTGCAACAAGTCCAGTCGTGAAATTTCCTCATTCCTAAATATTCTGCAGTCAACTGTCAGCTGTATTATAAGAAAACGGAAGTGTTTGGGAACAACAGCAGCTCAGCCACAAAATGGTAGGCCACATAAACTGACAGAGCGGGGTCAGCGGATACTGAAGCGCAGTGTGAAGAGGTCACCAACTTTCTGCAGAGTCAATCACTACAGACTTCCAAACTTCATGTGGCCTTCAGATCAGCTCAAGAACAGCGCGCAGAGAGAGCTTTGTGGAATGGGTTTCCATGGTGGAGCAGCTGCATCCATCCATACATCACCAAGTGAAATGCAAAGCATGGGATGCAGTGATGTACAGCAGCCACCACTGGACTCTAGAGCAGTGGAGGCGTTCTCTGGAGTGTTGAATCGCTCTTCTCCATCTGCTAATCTGATAGACGAATCTGGGTTTGGTGGTTGCAAGGACAATGGTACTTCTCTGACTGGATTGTGCCAAGTGTAAAGTTTGGTGGAGGTGGGATTATGGTGTGGGGTTGTTGTTCAGGAGCTGGGCGTGGCCCCTTAGTTCCAGTGAAACAAATTATGAATGCTTCAGCACACCAAGACATTTTGGACCATTCCACGCTCCCAACTTTGTGGGAACAGTTTAGAGCTGGACCCTTCCTCTTCCAACATGACTGTGCACCAGTGCACAAAGCAGGTCCATAAAGACATGGATGGCAGAGTCTGATGTGGAGGAACTGGACTGGCCTGCACAGACTCCTGACCTCAACCCGATAGAGGACCTTTGGGATGAATCAGAGCGGAGACTGAGAGCCAGGCCTTCTCGTCCAACATCAGTGTGTGACCTCACAAATGCACTTCTGAAAGAATGGTCAAAAATTCCCATAAACACACTCCTAAACTTTGTGGACAGCCTTCCCAGAAGAGTTTAAGGTGTTCTAGCTGCAAAGGTGGACCAGCGTCATATTGAACTCTATGGATCAGGAATGGGATGTCACTTAAGCTCGTGTGTGAGTCAAGGCAGGTGAGTGAATAGTTTTGGCAATATAGCGTATCTCAATCTACATCTGCGCATGCATCATTGTGTAAAAACCATGTAAACTCAGCTTACTTACTGCAGTGAGAGTGAGTAAAACTCCTCCGTATCTATGTGTGTAGGAGAAAGCACAAAGCAACAGAGGGTAGATGACAATGTCCCTCGTCAGACCCTTAGCAGCGTACAAGAGCTGCTTAATGCAGTCACTGGCAGCCGTTGTGGAACAGTACTCCATCTCGCCTCTTCCCCCTCTCTACCCACTTCATCCTT
Organism: Atherinomorus stipes; assembly: GCA_023101725.1. Taxonomy (NCBI): domain Eukaryota; kingdom Metazoa; phylum Chordata; class Actinopteri; order Atheriniformes; family Atherinidae; genus Atherinomorus; species Atherinomorus stipes. Next base: position 355,021 of record JALJCO010002818.1, read on the forward strand.
CGTTCCTGCCATCATTACTGCTACCACCAGATAGCAATGATGTGGGGAAAACTGTGGAGTGGTCCCAACATCCCACATCAGCAAGCAGAGAGAGCAGGGCAGAGACGGAGGACGCTGAGGAGGAAAAATCAACAAATAGATAGGCGAGGGACCAACTGTTAACGCCGAGTGCTGGGAGCGAGGGAGCAGCACAGACCGGTGAGGATATGGGAAGAGAAAAAGGTACAAATGGAAAGGAAAGAGAGGAAAAGAGACTGCAGTCATTATGAGACTGCTGTGTAATAAACTGCATGAAGGAGCGTTCAGGGAAACATAATTTTCTATCTCAACACATACAGTCTCCATGACGAACAGATAGGATAGACACAACACACACACTCACACACCACTCTGAACTCTGAGTGACTCATAACCTTATTTATATTTATGAGCATTCATACGCCAGCAGACTGCATTGATAGACGAAAGTTTGGTGGAGTCTTCCATCGTGCCTGTCTGCTTGATTAATGATTTCTGTTCCATAAAGTTGCAATAGGGAGCAATAGCAGGTTCGCGCTGCATTCTGAGCTTTCTGCGGCAAAATGTCATTCATCAAGGTTAGTGTAATTAATTTGAATTTAATCTGAAATATTAGCATTAGAGACAGCTTCAAAGCCACAATAATAAATCATCATTATTTAAAAGCTACTTCAACAGCTTTGCCCTCTTCAGGGCCCCATTAGGACACATTCAGATATTATACAGCATGACCTAACCATTTTTCAAGACTATATGTATTTAACATTTCAGAAAGACTACCCATAAAATCAATCTGAGATCAGGGAGGAGAGATTTGCATGTTACAAACTGGAAAGAAATGTCTTGTATTTAAAACCAGAATTGCATTTGCAAGGAATGAAATGAAATTTGAGAATAGAATTCATCACAATGACTCATACCAGGTGTGTTTTGTAGAGGAAAAGGTGAAAAGAGTATGTCTCTGCTGAAAGTTTGAGTCAACATGTCAATAGACTGGTTTAATATTTGATAACGGTGTTGTCTACAAGCAAAGTTTCAGTAAAAACGGTGAGTATGACTTGGTTGTGGGGTCATTTTTTGCTTTGGCAACACCGCACGTTGACTGCTTTATCCTCTTATCGACATCACGACAGAGATAAAAAAGCACTCAAACACAACACATTCACACTGTGAGGCCTCAGAGGCTTTCAGACTTGCATTGCGGAACATGAGCGGTAAAGTCCATCCGCTCTTTATATGGACTCGTCTTTTCAAACATGCCACTTCCTTGCAGACTTATCGTGTCCCGGGCACTTTCAGACATCAGGAAATGTTGCGGAAATGTCAGCACAGCCCTACTCTCCCTTCAACTCCAGAACATTGTCTTGTGCGTTCAGCCAAAACGACGTGTCGCAACATTTCCGTTCTTATGACATGGGATCCAGCCAGTATATGTCCGCTAAATCTTCGAGGTAAAAGATCGGAACGCATACCTGAACACAAGCTTTATAAAGGACAAAGTCCGCAATATTACTGCTTTCCAGCACAAGTCTGAAAGGGGCTATAGAAACACAATCTTTCAACAAGGTTTTAAGAAAATTAGCATTTGTCTCGTAACTGATCACATGACTGACCTACTGATTGTTTCTCAAGCAAATAAACAAAACATAGACAACAGCTTACATAAATGAATAAGAAAAACAAACTGCAACTGGAAAAACTGCTGTAATTTGTCAGATTGGCTTTTCTTTGTCAAAGTTTTATTTCCAGTTAGCAACCACTATGCCATGACCAGCCTGTACCCACCACCTTGTAGCTTCTGGCCACTATTAGCACTGAACCTATAACCTCCCACAGGCCACACAACTGTCACAAAATTGACCTGTATTTTGAAATATTGTTTGCAGACCACTTTCATCAGCTGATAGCGAAGTCATGGAGCCATAAAGCAAAGCGCTCCAGGTCACATGATCCAATGGGAGACGGATCTGCTCCTGCAAAGTTACAATGTCCGTTTTTTGAGGAGGGCAGCCCCGCTGCAACACTGACATGTGTCAAGTGATGTATATTAACCCCAGATATAAAAAAGAAATTAAAAAATAAAAGAATAACAGCATGATTTAAAATTAAAAACAAAGACAGAACATTATAGAGTCTTAAAAGAGGGTGTGCAGATTTGGACTCCTGAATAAAAATGCAGTTATCCTCAAAATTATTCATACCTTCCAATTATAGAAAAACTAAATTCACAATAGTAGTTCAAATAAAAAAGAAACTAGTAATAAATAAAAATTTACAAAATTATAATTCAGTGAAATAAAATATTGCTTTTGAATTGTGTGTGGAAATAATAATAATAAAAAAACAAAACAAACAAAACTGTCCCAGACACACAAGAGCACTTTTCCCATGAACAGTGGACCAAAATACCTGTCAACAGGTGTAAAAGTCTTTTTGAACATTAGAGAAAACACCTGATTGCAGTGATTATCTCAAAGTGTTGCTCAACAAAATTTTAGCTTCGGAGACCCATCATGCTTGTTTACTTATTTTATACTTGTGTTTTTTTTTTTTGTTTGTTTGTTTTTTTTTACTTGTGTTTGTTTTTAATATTTCTTTCAAACAAATCAAAATCATGATTTTCAAAGAATTTTTATGTATTATTACTTTAGTCAATTTCATCTTATTTTACTGACAGCTGATTTTTTTTCCTTCTTTAATTTGAGGGTTTGAATAATTTTGAGGACGACTGTATGAAAATGCAGCTGAGGACAGAATACTCACACCACTATTTTCATGCTAATAAAATATAAATTCACTTAAAGTTAAGTGAGCAATAGTCCTCAGAGTAAATCAGTTTTGTCTCTCCAACATGCAGTTCCCATCAGCTGCGTATGACTCAGGTGTTTTGTCATCATTCTGGCTTAAATTGGACGGTTGTTTCCGTCTCACCACTTTCTCTCCGCCTCTAAATCTGAAAAGTTTTCTCATCTCATCTGCTGTGCATCTGGCTCTTTCCCCTCTACTTGATCTTTATCTCGCTGCCTCTCCCTCCCTCTTTCTCTCTCCCCATGGATCATCCATTAACTATCAGCGGGGCTCCTGAGCAGTAAGAAAATCAATGGCTCAAACGTTCCCCTTAAACACCAGTGATTTTCAGATCCACTTTAAGCATGTGAGTTTTGAGAGGATTTCATTGATGACATGGGCACAGTGTGAATTAAATCATGAATAGAAGTGCGGAAAGGGCAGAGGAGGATGGGAGACCGAGGCGACTGTGACTGGACATACAGTGCAAACCCTTCACGGCTTACAGAGAAGAAAGGATGAATGAGAGATGATAGGAAAAGAGGAACAAAGGCAGGAATACTGTATGCAGAGAAATAAATCATAGAAGAGAGGATTCAACATTTTCGGAAGGCTCCTCACTTCTCCCAGTTTCCTCACTGTCATCATCCCCCTCAACCTTTTTTTCCCTCCTTTTTTGGGGGGGAGATTATAGCACAATGTATCTGCCAGTGGAGACAGCAGCAACACGTTGCCATGACCCAAATACAGAAGCGAGGCATGATGATTGGCTAAGAGAAGGAGCTGGGTGGGGGTGCACTGTGTAGCACATCAGTAGCAGCACCTTAGAAATTCAAACATTTATATAATCAAAAAATGGACAGGTCCACTTCTATCGTTTGTCTCCAACAATGTCCATCGCCCCATCGTACCGGTCTTTCCAAATCCTTTCTCATCACGTTCCCTAAACCCCAGACCCCGTCTTACCTCCTCTTACAGCTCCCAGAGTTCTTTCAGAAACAGGAGGGATGAGTGAGAGTGAAAGAAGCAGACAGAGGAGAGAAGAGCAAAGAATAGTCATCCATTTATAATCAAAGCTGTGGCATCAAATCGTGCGGGGCTGCACGTTGAGCCAGAAACACTTGCAACTTCTAAATTTTTACTGCAACCGAGACTTCAAGCTGCCTCTCATACAAGTCAGTACCTCTGTTATCACTTCATTAAACACCGAGCTGACGATCAAATCCCATTTTATTTATTGATATTTTAACAGTGGATGCGAGTCAAGCGGTCTGAATATTGATGCAGAGAAATATAAAGCTTTTCAAGGAAAAAAATAAATCCTCATCCGTTTTCTTCTTCTCACCGTGTAGTAAAATTGTGGAGTTCTCTTGTCTTTCAATTGCATCAATGGGAATATATCCTGTTCCAGTATATGCCAAGTGCGTGTCTTTTAAAAGTAAGCCTGGATTTCAGCCAGACAGCCCGTCTTTCATCAGAGCAGAGGAGGCTTAAGTAACGCATGAAACCTCTGGTTGGTTCCATAATCAATTGAGCAAATGAGTTATGGTTGAATAACTGACGTTTTAACTTTTCTATTTGCACAAAATACGTTTGGTTCTGTCTTTGTAAATGTAAGACCCTGCACATACGTAACTCATGCATCGCTGATCTACATAGTTAAGGATAAAGAGAGAGATGATGGGGAACCTTTTTAGATAAAATGGACAATCAGCCTCATTTTTCTGTTGAATATGGAGCAGCAATGGGAATAATACAGGGTAGTGTGCCAATTCTATGGGGTGCTCCAGCAACTAAGCCATGCATATACATCACTGCGCCTTGCAGAAAACATGACAGAAGAGAACAGTTCAATCTGACACAGCAATGGTTGGTTTCACTGTATTTTTCCTAATTAAAGGGATGAAGTTATGAGCTTATTGTTATTTCTGTCTGCTTCTCCTGTTAACTTTAATGTGTGCTGCTTCCTTTCTTGGCCAGGTCACCCTTGTGAAAAAGCTCTTGATCTCAATGGGTTTACATATATATATATATATATATATATATATATATATATATATATATATATATATATATATATATATTGCTAAATAAATGTTTAATAAAAAAAATACTATATATAAATAAAACAGATAGCTGTAAAAGTAAGTAAACACATGCATTAGACTTTCAACATTGAATGATGATGTATTTGTCTTTAACATACTTCACGTTACACCAAAGTAGCCAGACAGAAGGATGGATTAAAACTCAAAAACATTATAGAATATTTTTTTTCCTACAATGCATTTAAATCATTATTGCCTTGAAAAAAGTCCATCTCGGTTTCAGCTAACATGTTAGCGCCTTGCTCACTCTTTTCCCCAGTGAAGCCACATATGGCGAATAAACAACACTTGTAGATGGAGATACAGGTTCTAACGTGCACACCACTGAAATTTCCCTCTGGGAGAAATAAAGTATTTTTCATTTAATTTTGCTGAAACATATATCCACACTGCAAAAACAGTCTAACCAAGTTGCAGTCTTATATTCAGCGAAACCTGTCTTAACGATCTTAATTTGAGAGTAATATACTTGACAAGAGCAGAATATGCCAGATTTCTAATCCTGTTTTGAGAGTATATGTCTTTTATTTCTTAACTGAATCGTAAAATTGGTGATTTCATATGCATATTAAGTTAAACTATCTCACTAAGACACTGTTTCAGATCACGTTGTGTCTTTCATTCCCAATTTTAGCTGTAAAAACTTTTTTAAGACCTCCCGTACCAGTTCATACACACAGGTTTCTTGTAATAAGAAAAAAATATGCAGACTTTAGACAAGTGGGAAGCTTAAAACAAGCTGTGAAACATTCACTTCGAGTTTCTTATTTAGTGAAAAACACTTAAAACTAGTATATTAATGCTTCTTTTCAGTGTTGTTGCTTTCTCATTTTGAGCAAAAAGATCTTAAAACAAGAGAAACTAAACAGGAATTCAAAAACTGGTAACAAAAAGGTGCAATTTATTAGTCTGAGACAGTGGCTCAGGTTGTAGATCAGCTTATCCAGAAGATAGCAGGTTCACTGTCATCCTAGTCAATCTGGCCCTTGGCAAAATAAAAGCCTTCAACCAGGTCCATTCAGGGACACGGGTGGTTGACAGGTTCCGCATGGTGCTGCCCCTTCATTACAATATGGGGCTTACAAAAAAGGTTTTTAGCAATTCTCATATTAAGAAAAATCTTCTTGTTTTAATATCTTTTCTTTTAAAATTAGAAAGAAACACAGTAAAGAAGCATTACCAGACTGGTTTTGATGGGGTTTTCACTAAATGAGGGACTTGAAATAAGTATTTTACAACTTTAAAGATATCTCCCTGTCTCGAGTCTCCATATTTTTTTCGTATTTCAAGAAATCTTAGCAAGCATTTTTATCTTTCCCCATTGTTAGATTATTTTAGTTGAATATAGTCTGATTCTTCTATATTACAGTATTTTTTTAACTATTAAGACCACTAATTTTTGCAGTGCAATGTCCCAATTTTTCCATATATTTTGTACTGTATTCAAAATTGTATGGAAATATGGATGAATAATTTCTTTCAGTCTTCATATCCATGAATCAAACCCTTCCTTCTCACCAACCACTGCACCCAGAATGACAAACAGGAAGAAGCAGCTACCTCAGCTGTAGCTGCAGCCTGCGGTAACGCTACAGGTTGAATTCCCGCTGCATCAACTCATGTCTGCAGTGAAAGTTGCCACAATGAGGTGTGTGGGGAACACGCGCACTATTTATAGAGCTCTGTTTTTCTAACTTCTTCCTTCGCTGTCCTTCGTTTTCTCCCCACATACTCTAAAAGCACAAAAATCAAATGACAGACATCTTCAAAGCACTGCAGTGTGATCACAAGGACACCTTGTTTGTTTCTCTCCCCTCACTCTCTCCACAGAACCCTCTCTTCTTTTTTTCACTCCCAGTAGAAACAAATGAGGCCAAATTTTCCCTTATGCAACTTAATCAGAGTGATGACACTGGTGGCTGCTCAGAGATAGGGAGAAATTCTACAAGTTAACCTCTAATTTCAAATCGTAGACATTATCAGCTACCTTGCATAACATTTCCTCTGTCCTAATACACAATATGAGAGCTGGTTGAATTTATATAAGTCGCTCTTCATTAGGCTGAATTAGTTAATGAATGCTGCCGTTCTGGCTAGTTTCACTGCATCAGTCCAATTAAGGAGCTTTTTCATTAAATTTTTCAAGCCATTCTTTCCTCCTAAGCCCTACAGATCAATCTATTGATCAGTTTATTCATTCAGTTTCTACATGAACACTTGACATAGGTGGTCGCACACTGAGAAACGTGATAGGGCTGCAACTTAGCTCAATTTTACATCAGTAGCTAGAAGGAGTGCCCAAGGCTCACAAGGCACAGCTTCTTCACATTCACCAACACTGTCCTGCTGCTGTGTGTGTGTGGGTGTGTGTGTGTACTTGTACAAGAAACATTCTGAGGACATTTTTGGAAAGTGAGAACATTTTGGCTGGTCCTCACTAACAAAGCCAATGAAAAAAAACATTTTTGAGGATCAAGATTTGGTTTTAGAGTTTAATTAGAGATGCACCAATCCAGTTTTTTCTGATCCAATCCGATACCGATACCTGGGCTGAGCATATCGGCCAATACCTGATACCAATCTTGTTCTGCTGTTGGATGGCTGTGAGTAAAAGGATCAAGCTTGACATAAACATTTAACCTTGTAAATTTTTCGTTTTGTTTTTTTTAAAAAAGAAGGAAACAAATTAGCACAGAAATACAGTAAATGTACTTAATTTTATTCATTAACAAATAAAGTGTACATTTATTATGATATTAATAAAAACAGAAATGACTGGATCAGAATGCTGGATGGGCCACATTCATCCAATTTCCAATCCAAGTAATTTGTCAGTATCGGAGCCGATATCCGATCCAGGTATCGGATCAGTGCATCTCTGGTTACAATTAGGCTTTGGTTAGGGCTGGGGCAAGGTTTAAGTTTAGGCAATCCAGTGTGAGGGTTAGGATAAGGGGCTAGGGGATGCATTACAGTATGTCAATGACTGTCCTCTCAAAGATAGAACTACAAACGGGTGTGTGTGTGTGTGTGTGCATCAACTGCATTTGTGCTCAGATTCCTGAGCATTCGCATGCAGACGTTTGGTTTTATGTCACAGCTGCAGCTGCAGATACAGGAGTAATATGTGGGTTGTGTGAGGAAATGCTGGGCACTAGCTGGTGTCTGACATAAATAACAGACACTCAAAAAGCAGCTGCTGCCCTGAGACGGAGGCATGTTCAGACAAAGAAAAGAGGGATGGTCAGTGTGTCCACAGGGAAGCTGAATTGAGAAAGAAACTATGTAAACAAACAGAAGATTGACAAGAAAGAAGCGGAAAAAAGACGTGGAAGAGAAACAGACACAAGTGGACAAGGAGACAGAACAGGAGAAAGAGGCAGGGGGAAAAAAAAAACACACAAATTGGTTGTGAAAAGCCATCTAAAGCATGACCAATTTTTTCCTCTTTGGTCTGTGTTTTGGAGAAAATAAAGCTAACTTTCTCCCTGAGCACAGCAAGACCAGATCAATAGCACTCCCAGTGCACACACATTATTTTTCAAAAGGCTCCAACAAGGAAAAGAACAGTGGAGAAGGAAAAAAACATGTAGTAGGGTACTGAAGGATGTATGCTTCTTCTGAAGCTAAGAGCACAAATAAAAAAAGCAAATTGATAGGGAATATTTCTGCAAGTATGAATGGCTTCGAGACAAAGCTGCCGTTACAAAGTAGATTAAGCAAATAAATATATGTAGGTCAAGCTTTTACAATTCAATACACCTATTAGCAAATTCGTTTTATACATCAGAGTTGAAATATCAGTATTTTTTCTGAATCGCTTTATCAACTTTTAAGTGCCCAGCTAATATAAATAAAGCTCTAATCTACAAGGCAAATACTGTATCTTCCTAGTTGATGCTAACTTGCATTGATATTTTGTCTGTCCTGTATTTTAGGTGAATGTTTGAAGCATTTCTCCGTGATGAGGCATAACCTACTGTACAGAGCAGCTTTGAAGCAGCATTCTGTTTGATGTGACTTACACCTCCAGCTTTCTATGTTCAGAGCTAGAGGCTTCAAACATTATTACCCCCTTCCTTTTTTTCCCCCAACACACACTTGATGTACACGTTCATAATGACAGCTGTATATTGTGATACTGACAGATTTGCACAAAAACAGTTCATAGTTCAATGTTTTGATTCTTTCAAGTGCAATCTTTCCCCTCTTTCACCTTCCTCTGACTGAGAAATACCCCCAATCTGATCGCAGCCTGACAGATGGATCCTCATCATGTTGGCAACCAAAAACCTACGTATCAGTTGGGTCACAGCTCACCTGCTCCATCTGAGGCACAAGAGCAAGACCTTGTGAAGAACCGGCAGGCAAAGAGGCGTAACGGCAGCTGCAGTTCCAGAAAGAAAGAAAGATCACGTCTTCTATCCCTTTTTTTTTCTCTCTCTCTCTTTCTGAGCAACTTACCTAAAGCCCACCACATCAAATACATGTTTATACAACGTTAAGAAATGAAGTGAATGCTCTGGCTTTCACTCCGCACTCAGCAGATTCTTTTGAGGACTCTGAACTCCGCTCAGAGCAGCGAGCATATTTGCATGTCCCCCCCCCCTCTCCTCTATCTGCTGCCCTTTCCAAGCAGCCTGCTGACAATCTAGCAGAAGATGCAGGAAAATGAGTGGTGAACTGAGCGAAAAGTTTGCCGCTTCCACTTAACTGGTGTTTATCTTACGATCCGGGTAAGTCAGCGCTGAGATGAGAGGGGAGCAGTTATGTAACACCAGCTCCAAGAAGAGCTCCACCAATGAACATTCTGATAGGAGACTTCTGCTTAGTAACATAATCACACTCAACACACAGGGGAGCAACAGAGAGGAAGCCATAGACAGAGAAAAAGGGTGAGTGACTCCAACAGGCAGAGTGAGAGAAAGATGCTGTGAATATACTGTAAAAGATGAACTAGATGAATAATAGTGAGAGAGAGCTAACAGACGATGTACTACTGAATGAAAAACAAACACAATTGTGCATCTTTTTTCTTTTTTTTTTAAAAAGAAAGTGGCCATATCTTTTGTTCAATGCTGGCATGCGATCTTCAGACCTTGAGCTACAATGGGAGGCAGGGAAGTCTAAACACCCACCTCCACACCCACCTGCAGCTACATGCCATTGGTCTCCTGGGCAACAGGATGGGAATAACAGCAATGAGATGTCAGGGTGATACCCAGCATTGCTTATTCTTCATAAGAAAGCAAATAAAAGCTCATTTACACAGCTCATGCTGTCAAATATTTGTATAGGATATGATTAAATATCAAACTACTCTATTGTAAATACATCTATCAGACACATCCACTTAGAGTTAAAACAGAAAACACTATTCTGTCTCCATTAATCAAATACCATTGTTAAGAGCATTAAAAAACTAAAGTCACTCAATAAGCTTTCTGTCCTACATTAAACTCCATTATTTGCTCTCATCTTCTGAGTTTTCAGTTAGGTAAAGCTTCAATTAAAATAAAAATAAACATCAGTTTTTGGGGGAAAGGATTAGAGAGCTCCAGGAAAGCAACAGACGTGGAAACAATGGAATGAAAATAAACAGCAGCTGCAACATGGAGAAAGAGTTACATCGTTTAATGCTTAAAATGTTATTCAAGAGAGACATAGCTCATGTTTTTATGATGCATGCAAGGCTGCATCCATGATTTAGCCAAGTTAAGCATGAAATCTGATTCTATAGAAAGCTACAGTGTTAATGAGAAGTGACTTCCAGATTCAGCAATGTCAAGGAAATGTTTGTCCTTCACTCTATCTGTGCACATTTTCACATTTGCAGTGTTTTGTAGCTAGAGTTGCACAGAAAAGCAAATTTTACAGTAAATTTCCAGAAATTTTCCATTGGAAGTTAAACTGGGGAATTTTCTATGGTAATTATAGGAATTTATGGGAATCAACTAGAATTTTTGGGATAAATTCAATAAACTGTGTCATATACAAACTTTAATTTTAAGGTTTTATTTCATCATAAGCAGACATCAATGTAAAACAGAACAAATAAAAACATTTCAACACATTTATTTCACAGTAAAACCTGAAAACTTGAATTCTTGTACTGAACTTGTACTTAGTACTTAGAAGAATAGATTACTGCCTTTCTCTCTGGTCTTCCTAAAAAGAGTATTTCTAGGGGGTTACTTTAATCAGCGTGCATATAAGAGAGAGTATGTATGTATGTGTTGTTTATTTGAAATAAATGGGGGACTGTTGATGTAATGTGTTATTTTTAATATGTGAAGCACTTTGTAAAGCGCTTATGCATGAAAAGTGTGATAAAAAATAAAATTTGATTTGATTTGATCAATCAATTCTTTCATTGAACAACAAAAACGTGAATGTTGTATAAAATATTACTCCATTAAACTGCAGCCAATATTACGCTGCATGTAGTTTCCTTAACTATAAGTTCCCTGTTAAGGAAGTAAAGCTTCAGTTTAGTAAATTTCCAGTTAATTCACATAAATTCCCGCTAATTCCAATAGAAAGATTACAATTTTGAACATTCCTGGAATTTTCTAAATCCGCCTCATTTCTTTCCATCAAAGCAATGTTTTCCATGAGAAACATCAGGGCTACACAGCAGCCTTTTTCTTTATTCAGCAGGGTTAAAACATGCACTGATGTATGCTGTATACATGTGACTATGTGCCAACTCAGAGGAGTCGTGTCCTGCCATCTTCTAAGAGAAACATCCCTATGTCCATGTCCATAGTGATAAGGTGAAATCATCAGATAATGCTAATTTTATATGAAAGAACTGTAGCTTCAGAATGAAGCTGAGACATTGACTCAAGACCTTTTACCGACTCTCTTTCCTTGTGGGAACGATGCAAACAAGTGATGGTAATTGTGTGTGAACTTTGTTAGAATTTCTCTGTTATAAATGTAGCAGCGGATGGATTTCATTGCTCAACAAAGCTGCATTAAAATGTCATTTTGCTCAAAATCTCTGACCCTGTAACCTCAATATCCAAATACTAAAATGCTGAACAGAAAGCTGTAAAGTCTACTTGATTTATACTGTATATCAAGAATGTAAAGTGGTTTTTACTGGAGAAAAACAAAGATTCTACACTTGCGTAAACTTTATGGTCTTTAGGGTGTGTGTGTGTGTGTTAGAGGAAATAAACACGAAGGGAAAGCCTTCATTAATCAACACTGAAACATTAAAAAACTAATAAAAACACTGCACTTTCTTCACTGGTGTATCATTTTAAGTAGATTGTAACATGATTTTACAGGAATTCAAACAGTATTAGTCAGAGTTTGGTCATTTTATGGTTCCTCATATCACTTCAGCATCTAAATTCATTTAGAAAAATAGTCTGTGGGTTTGATCAGTTTGAATGTGCAATGCATTTGATGTCTATGGATAGATGGATGGATTCAAGCAAATCTGTAAAAGAAAACACACAGAAGGTGTCACGATCCTCTGGAACAGCACAGGACTTATTTCACACTACATACAAAGGTGCAATGTCAAGTGTCACCCAGTTCCACTAAACTCCTCCTGTAATGGGCTGTAGGGAAGATATACACAGTATATATTACAGAGGAAAGATTTCTACATGGACTTGTGTGCTTGTAAATGAGATCTCTTCTGATGATTATAGCATTTAAATGTTGATGGCTTCCCACTGCCTCCAGGCCTGCATTCACATTTACATTGGTCTGAAATAGCGAGGAAGAAACATCAGGGAGTTGCACGATGCAGCAAAGAACATCTGCACTAAATGAATTTGGGATGAACTTTCTTGTTCTGTGTAATACACTGCAGTGACTCTGACATTTCTCTCCCGCACTGATCCCTCGACCCACTGCTCCTTTTGAGGACAAGTAGTAAAATGCCTCATGTTGCTCTTTCTTCACCCCTCCATTTTCATGCCCTCCTCTCTCTGTCCTTTCCTCTTTCTTATCACCTTGCCTCTCATCTATGACAGGACTCAGGAGTACTGCTTCCAGGTCCTGATTTGTATCTCTCCAACACTTTCCTTGCCTTGCTCCCTCTTTTCCTTCCCTCCCCTCGTTGTTCCTCTCCCTATCTGTGCTCTGGTCTGTGCTCTGCAGCTCTTCGTCCATGTCAGAACAGAAACACACCCCGATTCCTATCTCTCTGCTCTCTGAAGAATACACAATGTGAGATGCCCAGCGCATGATATCCCCTCCTTTCCTCCTCCTCATGCGCTTGTGATGTGTGTGAATGTATGTATGTATTCTATGTGATTTCAGTCTCTTGTCCCAGCGGAGGAGGGCATGTATGGTCTAAAGCTCACTTTATCTGAACAGAAGCTGTGCTGTGAGAGGCATGGGCTATAATAATAACTACACACACACATTCAAACACACATTTGTGGTGTGCTGTATCTGTTCTTTCTAGCAGCACAAGTTCACCCATAATCCGTCAAACATTACAGACAATATGGTACGAGTGGATATGCAAAAATATAACTATTTGGTTAAAGAAAAATCTGAATCACTCCCCTTTAAAAATGTCTACTAGAAGTCATCTTTCCTTATCAATATTCCAAAGCACACAGGAAATGTAATGGATATGACAATCTATGAGGTCCAAATATGTGGTTTGTGCCTGCTGGAGTGCATATACAGGCACCCATACCCTCCAATTAAAGAAAAGGATAAATTCACAACAGTAATTCAAATAACATGAAACTAAAGAAACTAATGATGAATAAAATGTTACAAAACTATAATTTAGTGCAATAAAGTACTGCTTTTGAGTTGTGATTGGAAGAAATGAAAATAATAAAAAAATACAACAAACAAACAAACCAAACAGACCAAAATACTTGTGAAGAGGTGTAGAAGTCTTTTTGAACGTCAGATAAAACACACGATTGCAGTGATTGCATCAAAGGGTTGCTCAAAAAAAAAAAAAAAGCTTCGGAGCCCCATCATGCTTGTTTACTTGTTTAATTTTTTTGTGTTGGTTTTTAATTTTTCTTTCAAACGACAATTCAAAAATCAATGTCATGATTTTCATAGAATTTTTATGTATTATAACTTTTGTCAATATTATTTTATTTCATTGACAGATGATTCTTTTTTCCCACTTTTATTTGAGGGTTTGAATAATTTTGAAGACGACTGTGTGTATGTTTGCTTTGTTCCTCCTCTCCAGCTTCCTTATCTTTCCTTTCATGTTGGTATTCTGATTATCATGTAAACACAAGGACCAACATACACGCACACGCCCATAAAGATGCCCTGGATGTTGCAGTCTTGCTCTTTGCATCGCTGGCCAGTTGCCACGGTGACACTGCACTGAAGAGTTAGGGGAACAAACACCCCTTAATATAATTGGAAAGTGCACAACATGACGACAGTGCATAACCTGTCCTGTTACCCTGGAGACTTCTATCCATCCCATCATATTCAGAGGAACACACCTCCCCTCTCAAAGGAAGAGGTTTGACTCCAAGCTGAAGTGCATTCTACTAAAAAAAGAAATTCCAACACTTGTTTCAAAGGGGAAAAAAATCTATAAACAGATTAAAACAAAATATTCTAAAAACTTAATTGCAAAGCTGTGATATCCGTCAGCCAAATTTACCACAAGAAACACTAATTTGCAGTGAAAATGTGAATCGGGAAAATGTACATGGGGGGAAAAAAGACTCAGACAGAGGGATGTCTCCTGATGTCTGTGTCCTAGATTAACACCAAAGCATGACAGCAAGAGTGTTGACTGACTGAATGTGTGTGTGTGTATAGGCTCATGTAAGACTGGTATCTGGTGAAACTTCAAGGCCCTCCAGCTGTAGCTAACTCACACTGCCAGGGGCTTAATCTCCAGGCCTAATAAGGATCAATGTAAATGCAGAGTGATACTGTTCTTCCCAATGACAGGACCTGCCACAGAGCTGAGAGGATCACCCGACACTCCTCCCACTCAAACCAACATACAGACATCTCCAAGCTGCACAATCCCATCACTAGGTGTGTACGCATGTGTGAGTGTGCAAATTCAGCCAGTAGAGATGAAGTATAGGGATACTTGTGCATCTCAACATCCCTCATATCAGATTCTCTTTATCAGTGTCATGTTTTTATAGACACCTACGCAAGAAGGAGGAAAACCGGCGCTGCATGCTAATGCAGACCAGAAAACAATACTAATAATATCAGATTAGATCTGTGCTGTGTGAGAGGAAGGCAGATAGCTGCAGCAATATTAAGACCACCCACTATAAACAGGAGATAGATGGTGCAAGG
The DNA here is from genome assembly GCA_023101725.1 of Atherinomorus stipes. Classification (NCBI taxonomy): domain Eukaryota; kingdom Metazoa; phylum Chordata; class Actinopteri; order Atheriniformes; family Atherinidae; genus Atherinomorus; species Atherinomorus stipes. The sequence continues at coordinate 370,224 of JALJCO010002818.1, forward strand.
CTCTAAATAAGACATGCTTATTACAGCCTCATGAGCAGGTTAATAGCAGTGTTGTTTTGTTTTTTGTTTTTGTCTTTTCAAACTAAATATAGAGCCCATAACCTGAAGTACTTCATCCTGGAAGCACACAAAACCAATGTCAGTGTTTGTGTTTGCACTCTGAAGTGGAAGTATGTAAATTTCAGAGCTGTCACAGGTGTGTTTTCATTCAGGTTCCTGTCACATCTGTTCTATTCAAGAGTTACGTCAAACACCATTGCTTATATTTTTTGTTACTTTTCCTTTTTTCCCTTTTTTTTGTGGAAAAGCTCCTTTATAATCACTATATAACTGCTGGTACAGTTGTGCTTCCAAGTTTACATGCCCCTTCCATTAAAGAAAAGGCTAAATTCACAATCGTAATTCAAACAACAAGAAACTGAAAAGGTGATGACTTTTTTTTTTTTTACAAAATTATAATTTAGTCAAATAAAATATTGATTTAATTTTTGGATTAAAATAATAATTTAAAAAAACAAACGAATTGTCCCAAACAAGTCAGAGCGCCTTGCTTAGGAACAGTGGTCCAAAATACCTGTCAACAGGTGCAGACGTCTTATTGAGCAATATGGGAAACACCTGATTGCAGTGATTGCCTTAAAACTTCGCTCAACAAAATTTTAGTTCAGGAGCCCCATCATGCTTGTTTGCGGAGTTTATTTTTTGTTAGTTTGTTTTGAAAATTTCGCTTAATGTCATGATTTTCATAAGTTTTATCTATAAGCACATTTGTCAGTTTTAACTTATTTCACTGGCAGCTGATTTTTCCCCATCTTCAATGGAAGGGTATGTAAACTTTCAAGCACAACTGTATTGAGATGCTGAGCTAGTGAAACAGTCACATAAAGCAGGGATGTAAAAGTCTGATCCTTGAGGGCTGTGATCCTGCAGGTTTTTGTTGTTTACTTCAACTCAAATGAATCCAAAAGCTTCTTGTCAACTTCTTCACAATGACCCATTAATTTCAGTCAGGTGTGTTGGAGCAGGGAAACAACAAAAACCTGCAAAATAGCAGCTATAAAAGACCAAAGTTTGACGCCTGTGCAGTAGAGGTTATTTTAAAAGTGGGAACCTACAACACTGATTTCCACGTAGTTGTACAGAGTTGAAGGGTTCGCTTTTGGTTTATCATCAACAACGATGCCTTCAGTGGTTTAAGGTAACAGACCACAGAGAAGGGCTGGTCGATATGGTTAAAACCAATATCACAAAATATTGAGTAGTTCACTCCTGTAACGATAAATGGACGATAAATCGTATAAACCTATAAAGTGCCAAAAAACACTTTTCATTTTAATAAAACACTGATATTTTGCCCTTACTGGAACTTGATGTGACTTCTAGTTTGACAGACAGATAACAAGTTCCTCAATAAACACCCCGGAGACAGTAAATAATGTTTTGGACGTTTATGAGAAGTACTGTGAAACTCAAATACAAACCTACACCCCACCGATATTTAACCGATATTTAACCGATCAGCCCACTGTTTCTAAAGTCTAAAAAAAAAAACAAACAAAACCAAAAACTTGTTCTTTTTTAAAAAAAACGTATTTTTTACAGACTTTAAAACTTGTTAAGACTAGGGGTGGAAAAAAATATTGGTACATTGAAATATCACAGTATCTTCACAAGCTGATATTATATTGACATTTAAAAACGCGGTATCGATCTATTTTACCAATGGACTCTCGCAATATTTTATCATTCTGTTACAAAATTTCACGAGAATTCACAAAACTTTCGCGATATTTTCGTATGCTGATATCACATTGACATTCAAAAAGGCTGTATCGATCTATTTTACTAACAAAATTGTGAGAGAATTCACAAAATATCGTGAGATTTTGTAACAGAACAATGAATACTTGCAAGATTTTGTAAGTCAAATAGATCAATACTGCATTTTTAAATATCAATTTGATATTAGCATATTAAAATATCATGATGTTTCAGTGTATCAACATTTCCCACCCCTACTTTTCAAAGCGTTGGAAACGGATAACAAAACTGCTTTTTGCAATGACTGCTTATTTTTTTCAGCTTTAATATCGGTACCGATATCAGTTATCGGCCACACAAGTTTTAAAATATTGGATATCTGCCAATATTCCAATATCACGCATCACTAGTGTCTGTAAATTCTCGGCTTATCGCCCATCCCAACCACAGACTGATTTAATCTATTTAAAGCTAAAGTTGTTCAGAAGTTTCAGATTCATGTTTATTTGTACCAAGGTACAAACAGGTGTGAGCCTTGCATCAGGCACTTGGTAACAAAGCTCTCAGCCTAACTGTGTCCCAGTCAATTAAGCCAAGCGCCACTTCAGCTGAACTGCCCTCAGAGGGACCTGGCCTCAATAATATATGCAGCTATACAAGCCTCTATTACTCAGAATTAATAATACATGGACAGACTTCCTTGCTATCCCCATCTCACTATTCTTTACCTCTTTCCCATCCCTGCCTGTTATCGGTGATGGGCCGTACCATCTGGCACTGAAGAGAAGCTGGAGGCTGGGACTGCCGGAGGAGAAGAGGAGGTAGAGAAGTTCACAGAGAGTGTTTTGTTGGCCCCAAAGTAATATACTAAAACTTTGTTTGAAAAAGGAGAAACCTCTCCTGTAAAAACTGTTTTCAGATGAGATGCTATTGCGACCTTTTGGAGATGTCAAAAGTGAAAAATGTTCACGTGCAAGAGAAATCCTATTTAAGCGTGGAGCTATTTGGGGATTGTGTGGGTGTATTAACTGCATGTGGATAAATGTGCATCTGAACTGGACTAACTGTTGAGAAGGTCAAACATCAGCTTTTATCAGCTTTACTCGTGCCGCTGCCCATTCCTATGAGACGCGCTGTGCTGTTATGATATCATCAAGTGATGCGCTCCTTCTCCTGCTTTCTGCTCCTGAATTTCCTTTTGTATGTTCTGCATGTGTCCCGTGGTATGTAACTGTTCATCTCTGTCCCAGTGCCATATGGTGTATGAGCAGATGCTCTACAATCCTGTCAAGTTAACAAGTATGGAAGGGGAAAGTAGCCTAGTGTCTTCAGAGTCGATGTGGTAGCTTTTGTTTTGTTAATCTCAACCTGCAAGCTGTTTGGTCAATAAAACATGAATTGATCTAAAAAACATGGCAAAGAAAGTCAAAGAGTTTAGTTTATGATTGTGATTTTGATGAGCAGTGAGTCTGTGAGTCAGTCTACAGGGGAAGGATCATTTCTTAAAAAAATCAATTATCAGGAAACATAAAACTCATATTAGGGATGTTCAATGTTGGCTTTTTTAACGATATCCGGTATACCGATATTGTTCAACTATTAATTCAACCGATACCAATCTATGCAGACAACTGTGAGGTTGTAACTCTCATATTTTGAGAGATACAACTATATTCTGCCTTGAAAGCAAAGAACCAAAAATATCCTTAACTCAGCCAGAGGAGTTCATTTGGACATCTGCCATAGATCAGATACTAGCAGGTATTAGCCAACATGTGGCCAATTATAATGTTTCTGACAACTTAAAACCAGACATATCATAAGCAGCTTCAAAGCAAGTCAGTCTGTAGCAGCAGCAGCTGCACCGTAGTCACATGACTCTGAAAGGAATTCTGGGATACAAAGTTCTTCCACAATAACAGGGACTTTTATACATGCTGGACTGCGGTCAATACAACAAGATCTTGCGAGAATTTCCTAGTAAAAATATCAGTTCAATAAAACCGATACTGATATTTTCTGATATCACATGTTAATGCAGATATCGGACGATAATATTATACAGTTCTAGTGCTGCATGTTCATACAGGTATTTATTCATAGCAATACATGTTTATGGAACAAGATCTTGCAAGATTTTGTTAGTAAAAATATATCGGTATATCGGTAATATCGGTAGACTGCTAAATATCAGACATTTAATTTTTTGGCTGGCTTGTGTTAGGGAGGGCAAGCATCCAACAATAAGCAGCTGGGGGGGGGCTGTGACTGAGAAGTGAAACAGACAAAGAGTTGCCTCAAGTGTTGAACGGGGGAGTAGAGAGAAGGCCTCAACACTGGACCTCTGTCAGTGATGGAGTGTGATTAACAGCAGCTGAAAAAAGGCTGTCCGCTCAGGGCCCTGACATCGCTCACTCCAGTTCTAACACATGCACACGCACACACAGATATACACGGCCGCTGAAGCAGTCACTCAAGCAGCACTCAGGGAAATGAAGCAGCCGATTCTCAAAGCAGGATGACCTTATCCCACCATGCACTGCTCTCTGGAGTGAGAATTCATTCTGGTGGCTGCTTTGATGACAACTTTGTCACTGATGTTGACGTGTTCTTTGTTGTTATTTTGACTCTTTAAAAGAACATGCAAATGAGCAAAGTTCGGTCGTTGATCTAATAATTTTTATTCCCTACGGAACGCTGCAGATGAAATGTTCTTACTGGAGATAGGAATCAAACCGGAGCTCTCATCGAGTGCAAGCAACTTATCTCCATTAAATAGATATCTTCTGTGGAATATGAGCTCATATCCCTCCTTGCGGGTTTGTGTGTTGATGTGGGGCGCAGCGACAGACAGGAGGGGGAAGAAACAAAATAAAGGCTGTGAGGTCGAGGCTTCTTGGACAGTCAGAAATGCCACTACTCTGTATAGTATGACCCTGACAGCTGTAAAGAAGATACAAAAGGACTTCTAATAATGCAAATACCAAGGGTTCACGGGCCCCTGCAGCCCGAGGGCATGCTGTCTGTCTGTTACTATGTGCATTTACTCAGGGAATAAGAGAGTTTTTAAAAACAAAGCAGAAAAAGAAAGAAAGCGCTGCACAGACACTTTTGATGTCTTATTTCTGTCCCTCTTTCCATCCCGCTGTCAGCGACAACAAACTGATCTCCCACATCTTCATCGCCCTCGTTTGCCATTTCCTGTTTCTCCCATTTGCCCCATCCACCTGCAGTAATGGATAAAAGATGACAAATTACAACCCTGAGGCCACAGAGGTGTGTGTGTTGTGTGAGTGTTGCACACACACGTTCACGCTTGTGGGAGCGTTAAGAAAATGTATGATGTGGAAGTGTAAGAGGGGGGTGTCGGTGCGTGAGTGGCTTTACCTGTTAGAGCATGTGTAAGTTGAGGTGATGATTTGCCAAAAGTCCTTCTGGGCCCTGTGTGCGTGTTCATGCATGTGTGTGTGTGTGTGTGTACAGATGAACACAGCATGAAATCGTACACAGCTGTGGTAAATGTGAGACTAGGTGTTGAAGGAAGCTGTTATTCCCTCATAGCATACTGTGGAGAACCCCCAACACTCCTGCTATCCCTCATCATTTTCACTTTTTAAAAGAATATTTTATATATTATTTACTGCATTAAACAGCATACATTGAAACGCTTATTTTATCCTTTTTCTTAAGATTATACCGTTCACAATTTTTAGGTAATGCAAAGTATTGAAAAAATGTCATTTTGACCTGATGAAGCCAACAGGGTAAATGTCACAGTGCATTCCATGTAATTTCATCTATGATTACTTCTAGTTTCAACACTTTCTCATAATCATATGAATAGATACGTTTATTTCAAACAATAAATAGAAAATAGGTCAAATAAATGAAATACAAAAACAAGCCACTACAGTAAAGTTAATGTCAGACATACAGCGATCTGAAGATGATTTGAGTCGGCCATTCTGTCTGAAAAGAAAATAAGATTGCCACTTGTTGTGACTTACCCTCTTAAACAATCAATGAAAAGTGGGAAAAAACAAAACCAGAGGCAAACATAGTAATATACGTCTGACTTTATACAATTATAGTCAGCAATATCAGAAATGACAACAGTAAAGTTACTTAAATGTAAATTTAGTAAGGGATGTATTAAGACATTTTAGTTACCGGAACAATTCTCAACATGAGCTGGTAATTTCCTGGTTTTAACCAGCTGTTGGAAATTACACACAAGGACTGTCCAGATCTGATACCAGTATCTGATATTGGTTAAAAATCACGGCTCGGAATGCGTCAAAATTTGCCGATCCAGGCGTGCTAATCCAGGGAACCCATTCCAGTTTTTCTTTTAAGCGCTTCTTCCTGACTGGGTCTTAATAATAAACATATTATGTTTGCAGGTTTAACATTCATCAGACTCATTGGTAAATAATAAATGGGTCAGTTTTTTCTCACACTTACTGTTATGAACTTATTTTATCAGCCTGTAAAACTGGGTGTTTGAGGTTCCAGAAAATAGACATATCTAACATAAACTAAGAATAAAATCAATTATCAGATCAATATAAATAATCTTTTGCCCAAAACACAGCTAAGTATCTATATCAGGTGTTACGGCTGCCTGGTTTCTAACCCCTTTGTTTTTCATTTTACATGCAGTCCACCTGTTCGATCCCTCTGTCCTCATTGGCCTGGCACCACACCACCATCATCTCCTCCCTCCCTCCACCACTAACGACTAATCAGTCCCACCTGGAGCTGCTGGCTGCTACAACTACAAAAGAACCCAGCACACCCTCAGTCAATGGCAACTGCTTGGCTGGCAACAGTTGTCCTTTAGTTTATGTTTTGGTGACTTTAGTTTGACTAACTCTGTCTTTTAGTTTTGATTTCTGGGCGTTTTAGTTTGGTTAATGATTTAGTTGTTAGATTCCCTTTTGTGTTTGGTGTTTGACTTACACCGGTAGTTTGGAGTTGGGATAGCTAGGTCTTTTGTTGTAGTTGAGTTTTGGTTACAGGTTTTAGTTTATGCCTAGGTTTGTGTTTTTCCCCCGTTTGGTTCGCCTTTTAGTGTTAGGCTTTATCTCTCTTTATTTGTTCCTTTGAGCAGCATCGCTAACCCCATCTCCTATTCAGTTAGTTTTCCAGGTTTTTGTTAATGCTTTAATTCACCTCTGAACAATAAAACATCTTTACTTCACCTTTACCATCTGAAACCAGTCTTTTTGTTTGCGTCCCCAACCCCTAGCAGAGCTGGGACATAACATCAGGCAGCAGCTGATATTTGACCTGTGGTATTGGTATCGGTATGGGAAGTGAAAAAGTGGGATAAGGACAGCTACGCACTGTTTTATATTTATTGTGGGGTTTCGCGTTGTTCTGACCATAGTTTGTCAGACATCCCGACTCCTCTGAGCTCATGAGGTTTTTGCCTCAACTGAAATAAACTCTGGATGTTAAATCCGGCCAATTCAAAATCAACCAAATCCTAAAATGTTTGCCTTTTTGATTTGATAAATAGCTGTGTGTTGGAGTTTGCAACTTTAAAGACAAGAGTTGCTGTTTGCCTGAAGCCTTATCAGCTCAGATCGCAGCCTAAAAGAGAAGATAGGAAAGCAAAGACAAAGAGGGGGGAAATTGTGCATATACAGTACATATGTGTGCGTTTGTGTCTTTCTTGTCTGTGAATGATGTTTTTGTGATGGGGGGGGGGGGGATGTCCTGTGGAGAACTTCAGACCAGCAGGCTTTGTCCCCGCAGGACTCCATCTTGGCGTGACAGCCTGATTAACATCACACTTGCAGTGTTTCACACAAACACACATACGCAAATCCACAAGTCATCATACATCAGGAGCCACGTCTCTGGGGAACATTATCGCAGGTGCACACGTGTGCATGTGAGCGAGAAATCATTCGAGCTTATCATCCACCTGTTTAGCATTTTCAGATATATGCGTGCGTGCAGCATCCTATCAGTATCGGGCAAAACAATGAAAAACATTTACTCACAAATATAGTTCAACCTGAAGAGACAAGGCAGTGAAGTGCAGACAATTGTTACTGTTTTCCCCGCGATAATCAGCTGCATCTCTCTAATAAAGCTGACATCACAACAGTGAAAAATGTAAATATCACTCCCTTTGCCTCAGTCCTATCAACGCAACCATCAAAGCCTTGCTGGCATTTAAGCAAATCTCTCATGTTAAGCCCAAGAGAAAAGAGCCATGGTACTTCCTCCCCTCCTCCACACAACAGTTCCCTCTCCCTCCAGAGCTCCCACACTTGCGACAGAGATAGTGTTTGACATTTCCCGCCAAGTAAAGAAGAAGAGGAAAAAAATGGGGAGGATTAAGCAGCATTGGTCAGACAGAGTTAGACATCTGAGAAAAGAAAAAGATAGATCAATACACAGGGTCTAATAAAGGGAGGATTTATCGGCACCTCGCAATAAAGTGAAGCAATGTCAATACAGCTCAGGAATTGTCTCTAAAAAGGGAGGGACTGAGTGGAAGCAAAGCAGCAAGAAGCGTCTTTCAGCACCAAGGAGAGCTCCTAGCTTTGGATTACGCCAGCAGCACCTGGACAGCGCCTCAAAATCTGAGCTTGCTCCCACTTTCCATTATTCTCCTTCATGCAACATTTAACTGCTTCAAGTTAAATTCATATCGTTATGATTTTATGCATCTGGGAAAGTTACAAACACAGAAGAGAGAAAGAAAAAAACTAATTTAGCCCCAGCCATAAATTCATGGATCAGCCAGCTGAGTAGAAAACTGATGAAGACTCAAGTTGTTAAAAAAAAGAACAAGGAAACAAAGTGTATCTTAAATATTCTCTTCTGTGTGATATTAGTACACAGCTTCAATTATACTGCAATCTGGTAAATGTTTTATTTAAAAGAAAAAAAAAATTTTTTTTAAAGTATGAATGTTTTAAGAGCAGAAGCAAATGGACATAAAGAAACAGCAGAAAACACACAGAAGATAAGCTGCTGTCAGCAAAACTCCTGGAGCTGCTGTCAGCATGAGAAGAAACAGCATGTTACTATAGAGACACACACAGGAGAGCAGCAAACATTTACATCACACCACATCTCCCTGAGGACTGCAATAAGAGAAGGAGGGAGGGGGGGGGGGCTTCCTATACCTCTTTTTTTCTTGTTTGACCTTATAAAAATTCAAGATCTCTCGCACGCAGAAAAAAAAGAAAAAAAAGAAAACACAAAGGACATTAATAAAAGCGGAACACACCGACTTGCATCTTACTTACTATAATCTAAAATGAATTGTTTACTTATGCATTATTACCATTGTTGATGTTGTTATTATCTCTTTTTCTTTTATTAGTGTCCCTCTTACAAGTGTTAGTATGTCTGTTAATTACATTATACAGTACAAAAGCACAAAATACAAAATTATTCATACCTACCAATTAAAGAAAAGGCTAAATTCACAACAGTAATTTGAATAACAAGAAACTAAGGAAACTAATAATAAATAAAAATTTAGAAAATTATACTTTAGTGAAAGAAAATGATTGCTTTTGAATTGTGGTTGGAAATAATAATAATAAAAAAACAAACAAAACAGTCTGAGACACAATAGAGCACTATTCCCACAAACAGTGGACCAACATACCTGTCAACAGGTGTAGAAGTCTTTCTGAACATTAGAGAAAACACCTGATTGCGGTGATTGCCTCAAGTGTCGCTCAACAAAATTTAGTTTCAGAGCCTCATCATGCTTGTTTACTTGCTTCATTTTTGTGTGTTTGTTTTTTAATATTTCTGTTGAACCACATACCAAAATCAATGTCATGATTTTCATAGAATTGTTATTTATTATTACTTTTGTCTATTTCATCCTATTTCACTGACAGCTGTTTTTTTTTTCCTTATTCAATTGGAGGGTATGAATAATTTTGAGGACTGTACATTATATATATACTGTATATATATGCATATATATATGCAAACATATAAGGAAGAAGGTCTGTTGTATTTTTCCCTTGAAGATTATGGTATGTCAACAATGTGACAATGGAAGCAGATTTACGTCTCTACAACACAAGTAATACAAGTGCACACACGCACACACACACACACACACACACACACACGCACACACACACACTAGAAAGGGATTCCAGTCCTGACAGAAGACTTTTACCCCTCTCTGTGTCATTGCTTCTCCCTCTCATCACGTATCCACCCTAACAGGATCAGCAGGATACCCCCCTTTCCACAATCATTTACCCTCCTCCTTTCTTTCCTGCCCTCCCTCTCTTCTCTTCTTTGCTCCCCTGCTCTTTTTGCCCCAGCTCTCATAGCTACTCTGCTCCCTCCATCTTTCTCTGTCAGCTCATTAAGCCTGACTTATCTCACAGTGCAAAGCGGAAATTAAATCCTGAGCCCTCCACCCCCTCCGTTGCCCCACATGTTCTTGCTCTTCACCCCCTTTCCTTGTGTCACCATGTCAATGGAGGTAAATTATGCTTATTTTGTGTGTGCAGCATTGTTGCTGCGTTTGTTCTGTAATGGGAAACATAACACTTTTCAGCTTTGCAAGTTGAACAAATTGTAGATTTGAGCAAGACAGATAATCAGAGGTACAAAGGTTTTTATCACAGTGGGAAAAAGCCAATCAGCCATTACTCCTCTGATAGCTCAAAGGACACAGTACTAACTGCAGCCATCTCATATTTGTGACAGTGTTCCTCCTCTACCCGTGTTTTTGCACAGCCTCCTAAAAGGCTTAACCCACTCTGGCTTTTCACAGAGGGCAGGAAAAGTTAACATATGTAATACAAGAGTAATCGGGAAACTCTTAATCAGAAAGGCAGTGCTGCACAGGGAATCACCGCAGATTAAGGTACTGTATTTTGTCAGTATTAAAATGAAATCATTCCATAAGCTCTGCTAATTCAACGTCAGTGGGGAAGGTTCTCTACTTTAACAACATCCTCATAGCCCTACAAGACTGACTCAGCACAAACACACAAACTTTACCTTGCAGAGAGCCTCACACACTCTTGCACACAAACCAAAAGCCACTAATCTAGACTACTTAGCTCCGTATCCTCCAGCTCATTCATATCTGCCAAGCTTTAGGTGTAGTTAAGCATTTAGCTTCGCCTTGTTCTGACTCTCTGCTTAGGAGTGACGCATACTGCAGAATGTTGGTGATTCGTCGGAAAGCCAATAGGATTAGCAATGCTGAGCAGTGCATTGTGGGTATTATCATGCCTGGGAGGTATGACTTTAGGTTTTATTCAGCAACAATATGAGTGCAAACAGGAACAGAACAGAAACTGACAGAGATGTTGAGTGTGACCTGAATCTCTAATCCATTCATTAGTAGTCATAGATCAGACGCAATGAAAGGAAAACATTTGCAATAGGAAGGAAACATGATGTCGGCGCCCATACCACATGTCTAATCTTTTGTGTGACTCCAGGTTGAGTCTCATGTTGCATCCAAAGAGAGAAAAAATAAGCTAAAAATAGCTGCATGTCTCAGAAACAGTGGAGGAAAAAGAGGATACACAGGTGGTTGATGTAAGCATTCACATTTGTGCTTCCCAGCTACACTCTCCAATATATTAAAGTAATAATCAAACACTGAAATATCTTATTCATAAACTTTAAAAAAAAATCTCATTTAAGTTTGGGTATGATTTGTCAGAAATAAGAAAAACTTGCATAAAAGCTTCATTTAGATAAACTACCCCATAAAAGATGTCAGAAATCGCAACGTCCACACACGTTATGGTTTTTAATTGCAAGCAGATGACATGCTGCGAGTGGAATTACTAATTCAGCGTGTTAAAACTGACTTTAACAGGCAGGAAAGAAAAAAAAGAGAAAGAAGAAAAAAGAAAGCTATTTCAAACTCTGTCAGAATAAACGTGCTTGTAGTTTGTCCAGAGATCAAACAGCCTGCAGAGCTCTCGGAGACAAAGAAGCAGAGAAGAGCGGCACCTGGCCTGCAGTGCACAAGAAACACCCACTGTGGACCACACACTACTTGAAACACACATACTGAGACAACATCATGCACCAGCCCTCACATACAAAGATACACAGTCATAAACTAATGTTAGGGAAGGAATATTTGCTCTCCATGTCAGAAAATACACATACTGTACTCAGATGGATCTTCTTACAAGTATCTCTTGCTAAAGTGAGGAACACACAAACAAATAAACAGCAGATTCATAATGGCTGCTACAAATAGACCAGACCTTACAGTACAGTAAGTCTATCACTTTCTCCTCCTCTCTCTGGGGAAAGTAGAAATCGACAGAGAGAGGGATTTAGAGAGATGGAGTGAAAGAGAGTGTGTGGGTGAGAGCCAAGACTAAACAGAGAACATGTCTGAATGGATTATAACTGTAACACGTCACACGGGAATGTAGCAGGAGGATGGAAAGAAGGAAGAGGGATGGAGGGACTTAACATTTCAATGATTTATTGCTATAAATAAATACCTGTACATGGTAAACATGACCAAAATTCTAAGGCGATATCTGCATTAAAATTTGATATTGGAAAATATTGTATCAGTTTTATCGAACCAATATTTTTTCTAAAGAAATCTTGTGAGATCTCATTGCTCTATTTCCAAATCTCACGAGATCTTGTTCTATCAGCATTGCTCCCATATAGAGAAGTCCCGGCTATTGTGGAAGAACTTCATTTCCCAGCATCCCTTTCAGAGTTATGTGACCACAGTGCAGCTGCTGCTGCTGCAGACTGGCTTGCTTCAAAGCTGCTTATAACATGTCTGGTTTTAAGTTGTGTTGTTGTTTAAGTTACCAAGTAACTATATAACATTATAATTAGCCACATGTTGGCTAATACCTGCTAGTATCTGATATCTGGCAGCCAGGTGTCCAAAATGAACTCCTCCGGCTGAGTTATGGCTGTTTTGGGATCTTTGCTTTGGAGCAGAATAAAGTTACATCACCTCATAACCTCACAGGTATTTCTATAGATCAGTATCAGTTGATATTAGAGAAGCGCCAATCCAGTTTTTTCCAGTCCCATCCAATACCAATACCTCGGCAGAGCAGATCGGCCGATACCCGATAAAGAACTAATACTGTTGAATGAGTGAACTGTATACCTTGCGTGTGAAGGCATCAGTGTTACATAAACATTTAACCTTGTTAAAAAAAAAGGTAACATATCAACACAGAAATAAATAAATGTAATGTTAATATTATTCATTGACAAATAAAGTGTGTAGCAGCAAAAAGAAATAAATAACACTTCTCTGCTCTGCATAATTATGTAACCAGCATTGCAAACATAGAACTGAAGTGACGAGATCGCTGTAACTGTACTGGTGTGTATGATGTCACAGAAAAAAAAGAAATGTTTGGATCAGAATGCTGGATCGGTTTAATTCATCAGAAATTCGATCCAGCTAGTCAGTATCAGAGCCGATATCCGATCCAGGTATCGGATTAGTGCATCTGTAGTCGATATTGGATGTTATTAAGGGTTGGACAATATCAGTACATCAACAATAATCAATAATGCACAATCATTCATTCATCCCCCCCCCTCCATTTGGGGAAACTGCAATAAATGAGAATAGCTCTAGATTTGATCGTCTCTTTTTTCACCCTGAAATAAACCCACTTCTCCTTTTCTGTCTTTTGCTTCGACTCTTGCTTCAAATTTACAACAGGTTGGATTTTGACTTATTAGGCTGCAAGCTCATATCCAGACACAAAGCAGTTACCTTTAACAGACCACCGACTGATCATGTGAGAGATTATAACCGTAAAAATTGCACTTGCAATTATCAACAATGAATCAGGATAAAGATCTAACAACTCCACACGGTGAATGCATTCATTATCAGGTTTTCTTGCTTTCTTTTGAAATTGAGTTAACCTTAAATGCCCCAAATTATATGGAACAGAATACAAAATTTGATGTGTTAACACTAAAGATGAAAGTTTTACATCTGCATTTGTCTGATATGATGCTTATTAGAGGAACAAAGGCCATTCATCTAAAACTTTGTTTACGTAATCTTTCATGTCTTTACCCTGCAATAAACAACTTCAGCTTTAACACCCAGCTTTTCTTTCATCAATGTCCAACACAAAGAAACTGTTTGATGTTATAATGCACATAAATCTGCTCTTTCACCCTCCCCCTTACATTTAAAGAAGCCTAAGCACACAAACCAAGATCAGAGAATGATTATGAAATGTCTTGTCGCCAAAAACAAGCGTCTTATGAAGCCTTTGACTGGCAGTCACAAGAGAGGTATTACGCTGTAGAGGTGTAGCTTAAAAGATTAGACATTAAGGACCTTTAAATTAGTTTCCCTATTGTCATCATGGGCCTAAAGGCATTGCACAAAAACAGAATTAAGGCTCAAGAGAAGTTCAGGCCTAAGCATCTGTAAAATACTGATACTCCAAACCACTGACTACCAAGTCAGAAGCAGACATCTTCAAAAAGAAAAAAAAAAAGGAGGGGGGGGGGGGGGTAAATTAGATTAAAGCATGCTGTGTGGTCAGGAGAGATATCTTTCTCAAGAACTGAATAGGCAGAAAAGAGGATCTGATGAAGAGTGGAGAGGGCTGGGGGATGGAGCAGCAGGAGGGGAAAGTGGGATTGAGGGTGAATACAGCTTCACTGAGTTCCTCCTGAACAGTTTGCAAAAGATGTATCCGGTGTCTGATGGTGTGCTAAATGTGTTGAATAAAGTAGGTCTAAATGCAGGGCTGAGGGTGGCCGCAGCCTTGGAAAAGGCCAGAGACAGAGTTTAACATTCTCCATCTTACTGTTACAACTCACAGTTCCTCTAAAAATGCTGCCTTCTATCCCAATAATGCGATTTAAAAAGAAAATAACTTAATAGGTTTATAGATTTTAGCCTAATTACGTTTCATTTTCTCCCCAGTAGCATTAAACCTTCTACTTTTCATAGAAACTTCTTCTCAAGCAACAGTTACACAATAACTCAGCATACATCAAGAATCTCTGATAAGCACATTTACACGCTGATGTAATCCGGCTCCACTTCTCAAGTCATTCTCTCCAATTTTGTGCCCTTGTACCACTTCTCCCTCTTCGTCATGCACGTTGCCTTTGTTCCTGCACCTTTATTCCTGCCCTCTCTGGCCCCAATCTATTCTTTCTCCCCTCCTCCTCTGTGTAATTCCACTGTGGATTACCGTGTTGTAATATGCTGTGTGGAAGGAGTCGTTTTGAACACATACTTGGATAAATCCTGCGGCAATGGAGGAACCATAACCTAAACCTCTGCGGGACCAAAAACTCAATCAGCCAACATGCGTTGGTGTGCCCCCACCTGTATGCGCACAAGAGGGGTGGGGGGAGTATACCGGAGAAATGAACCGGGGAAAGCAGAGAAAAAAGTTGTGCCTGGGGAGAAATAAGGGGAAAATATTGCTGTGATGATTAGCATAGACAAGGCAACAAAACTATGTTTTATACTTTAAGTTAGAAGCAATAAATGTTATTATTAAGAAGAAAATCTGAAAAGTCTGGGATCAATTCAACTCATACAAAACCTACACACAGGGTTCTTCAGGTTTCAGCAAGTTAGATTTAAGACCTTTTAAAGACCTTTATAAACAAAATTTAAGACCAACATGATGCATTATTAGAAACATTTTAAAAAATCCCAGAAATTCAAAATAGGAATTGATGTAAATAAATAAATAAATAAATACAGGGTTTGTAATGTATCCATCTTGATTAATCACATAACAATAACTGCCCCAAAAAGTAACTTAAAAAAATGGATTTTAGTGGACAACTGAATCAAATAATAGACACAGACATTAATATTTTTAACTCAAGCGCAACTCAAGAGAAAAAGCATTTAATTGTACATCAATTTTTTTGAGAAATAGAAAAAGAAATTGAAAATATTCCTCGTAAAAATCTAAACCTTTCAGAAAGACGGACAGAATCAACCCCTGATATATTATTCAGCGTATCTATGTGGTCATTGCTCCTCGGGAATGAATAAAAGTAAAAATCAAGATTTGTCTAGATCAAATTTAAGACTTTGGATGAAAAAATGGCCCTTTTTAAGACCTTTCAAGGCCTTAAATTTTAAGTTCAGACTTTATAAGACCCTACAAGAACCTTGTACACAAAAAGCTTACTGGATGTTTAAATAAGATGCAGGGTTGCAAACTGTGGGGCAATGAAGTTATTGTAACTATAGCAACTTTACAATGCAATGCATTTTCCCTCCATCCTTGATTCTCTTCAATGAATGTTGAAGAGAAAAAGTGGAAATAATGTCAACTGTACTTCCTGAGAAAATGTGCCGCTCTTAATGGAGGCGTGCATTTGAGTGCAGCTTTTCAAGAGAAGATCCTTGCTGTGTGCTTAAACAAACAGATGGTCCTCTGCACACATCAATTTATCCTGTCTAATTGAACTGAATGGGATAAGAAATGCTGCCTTCGGCATCCATCCTCCAGCTCTTTCAGACTCCCCAGAATAACACACACATACAAGATATGTGCATGTGCTTTGCATGAATATATAAAACTCCTGCCAGCAGAAACCAGCAGACATGCACGTGTCTGTAACCCCCCCCCCCCAATCTACACTCAAACTTGCACACACATACACTCAACCTGCCCTCCAGACCTGTCATTCTAAGGTAATGACCTGGCCTCACTAACTGACAAGGTTACAGCAGCTATAGACCTGAGACACTGGGAGTTGTTAACCTTCCATTTGCCCAACACACTTCCAACACACACACACGCATAGAACCAGACAGTTTTCATCCAGAAAGCCACAATAAATATCATCTGTCAAGTTCTGCCCGAACACATTTTAAATTTATTTCTTTCTTTGCAGTGACAATCCCCTCACAAGGGCAAGCAGCTCACACAGAAAAAGGGAGAATGAGGAGGAAATCACTACTGTCAACTGTAACGCTCCCCCTAAAACCAGTTTCACACGTGCATGTTTTAATTAACAGCTTAAATCAAAGGTAAGAGTGAGTAAAAAGCCTCAACTTTAACAGTGTGGAAGGTTAAAATTCTGTTTCATGTGGAGTTGCACTAATGATAACTCTTCAACTCTCAATAAGCACACACAAACCTTTGAACACAAAACCTGCATGTAGCCATGTAGGTTTTACACATTTACAAAAGCCCTCATGTGCAGGGGGTTCAGGGGTGGAAAATGCATGTCCTAAACCAGTCAGCACTTTCCATTATACAAGGCATAAATGGGGACAAACGGAGAGGAGGATGGGAGGACCGTGACCTTGAGAATGACTGTAAAAGCAATGCATGTGTGTGTGTGTGTGTGTGTGTGTGTGTAATTACATCTACAGCATAGGTTCACAATGACCTACTTGCTGTTGTTGAATGAGGAAAAAATAGATGTTGGAAATGATGATGTTCAACCAAAAAATAAATCATATTTTTATATATAAATGGTCATAGACGGTTGGGTTTGTGCCAAACTGCCAACAACTGGGACTTCACACATTCTAGATATACAGTATATCTACAGAAAAGAGCCAAAAATGTTATTTTCACTGGGGCATTGTCCTATTTTCTTGTGAGAATGCCGTTTCATTTATATTTAGATCACCTCAGTTTCTCAAACAACTCAGCAACTGTGATTCCTTTTTTTATCATTTCAAAACATTAACACGTACACACACTTTAACAGACAGCTAAAAAGTATAGGCTCCACTATAGGCTCCAAAATGTCTATCATTTAAATATTCAAAAGAAAAAAGATGAACACACAAAAAAAAAAAGCAACAAGACTCCAGTTTCTCCTTCTCATCTTCTTTCAATTAATTCCCCCTTCTTCCCGTTGCAGAGTAAATTAGTAATGTAATGGCTAACTTATCTACAAGCTGACAAAGACAGAAGCAGACAGAAAGGGAGATGGCTGGCTGGATGGGCTGTAATGGACTCAAATTAATTCAGTGTTGTTTGAGGTTTGTGAGCAGAGATCTTTAGCTGTAGATGAAATGAGAAACATCTCAGGACTAATTAACATTACGCAGTAAAACAACTTTCAAATGCAGACGCACCAACATAATCACAGAGACCTTCCCTCTATCCAGTGAAAGGGATCAAATAAAGACAAAACATTTTCTAATAATTTAAGAGAGATTAGTGCTCTAATTCCATTTTTGAAAGCTTTAGAAATTAAAAAAAAAAATTCAGAACACAACGAACACACTGAGCATTATAAGTAATAACATTTCCTTTGGTAAGTACAACAGCAAATGCTTTGTTTTTTCTTTTCTTTTGGGGGGGGGGCATGGATTATCCTTCAAAGGACTTTAGTATTTTGTCTTGCTGGATGATCCTCTCAGGTCTGTCACAGGAATCGACCGATACAGATATTTTAAGGGCTGATACCGATACCGATATTTCCTCATCAGCCTCAGCCGATGGCTGATACAACATGCCGACAGTTGAGGCCAATATTGCAATTAACCCCAAAATTAATATAATGAAGGACACGATGAAAACTAATTTGGAAAACTTTAAGATGAAAAAGTGAAAACAAAGCACTTCAAATATAAGAGAGAAGCAGTGCACTTGTAAACAAATATTAAATCGAAACATTAAACTTGTAATGAACACATAAAAAAGAAAAATGCACTTGTAACAATATTTGTACTAGCAAAAAAAAAAAAAAAAAAAAAACAACCCACAAATATCTGCCTAAAATATCGACCGACCAATGTATCGGTCAATCTTTAGTGTGTCGTGATCTTTGGTCTGAAGCCCCTTTAGCTAATCCATTCTGATTCTGAAACATGTAGCTGTTGAATTTAACATATTCATTGAGTTTATATCTTAATCTACTTCAGTCATTCTCTTCCATTCAATCCATCCTTCTCCCAAACCTGAAAAAACTGAAATCTTCTCCATGGAACTGGCCAGACCAGAGCATGTTGATCTGCTGCCAAAGATCGATCAAAACCTAAACAAGTTTTCTCCGACTCTGATGTTTAGTGGCAAAGACTCTGGGATGAATGCATTCTGAGGGCACTTCCACGGGGGCAATAATTGTGCTGGTGTTTCTCTTTTTTTCAGGTTTCTTTTTGCTTTCCTCGCAATCCCACCAGCAGGACTTTTGGAAACCATATTGCAGACTTCAACTTGACCTCCATAGAGTTAGCTAGCATTTCTTATTAATATCACAAACTGAAGAAACAACCACCTGAATTTAATTTACTGATAACTATTAAGCTGTTTTCTCCTTTCCTTTATGGCTGCTGGCTATTTGTACAAAGTTTGAGCAGTTAGAGTTTTGCAAAAAAAACAAACAAACTGCATGGTCCTTCTTTCACTTTATTCCCATCTCTAAAACTACACAAATATAAAGTAATCCAATAGTTTTCACTAGCAGCATCTATGACTTTGTCTTTTTTATAGATACCGTGCACAACTCCAGAAAAATTTTGATGTGCATGCCCTATAAACTGCACTCTTGGCTGCACCCTTAATTTCTGCAGGTCTAGTTCAAACAGTTTTGCTGATGCCCACTATATTGAAAATGCATGATGTGTACCTGTCAGCACAGCTTAGAATCAAACAGGGGACCTGAATTGAGCCAATATTTGTGGTAGGCTGGTTAAATAAGAATGAAATACTTGAAAACTGCAAGCACCAAATGGGGACAGTGGTCTCCTGCATTATGATAAGTAAAAATATTGAGGGCTTACTTTGCATGGTGAGTTATTGTGTTGTGGATGTGTAGAAAGGTGAACAAAAGACATGAATTCAACCTCCTGAAGACAAATCTTAGTGCTGATATGTAGGAATATTTGAGAGAAATCTGCTAAACAAGGTTTTATTCTTGCAGACAAAAAAGAAAGATTTGATTTATATGCATTTATATAACATTTAATGCTATGACCCATTTTCTATTTAACTATAAAACTGGGGTGTAGTCAGTCTACTTTTAGTTGTAAATGAAATATTTTGCAGTGTTCACAAAAGGCATCACCTTTAAAATGATAACCTATGTTCCTGTGGAAATAGATTTCACCTTAAAGTCTGAAACATGGTAATTGTGTCATTCATGACACCTGCGTGAAAAGTCCATCTGCACACATAAAAATAAGACCCTTCTCTGTGCCACCTGTGCACATGTTTTTCACCCTTCCACCTACATACAAACTCATCTTAAACTCTATTTATATTCACAACAGAAATGCCACAGAGGATGAACAAAGCCAACATTATTATTTCGACTGTACAGAATATTTTGCACAGTTGGACAGATGAGGGTCAGCCATGATCATGTCTTCATGTCTCCTTCCTTTCATGCCTTTATGCATCCTTAGATCTCTGTTAAAACCAACTCAAACTGACCCTGATGTCATTTTTAAACGAAGCTCTTCGCATTTCTTTGAGTTTGCTGCCCCAGGAGCTGCCATGCTGTGCCACAACTCGACAGGCTGGGCACCATTAATGTTTCTATTGATGCTTTCAGGTCCTAAGCGCTTGTAAATAACATCAGACTGACCCTGATGGGAACAGGTCTTTCCTAAGGGTTGAGAAATATGAAACACATTTTAAGGATGATGTTTATTTCTTATTGCTGGACTGAATCAATTCTGACAGCTTCTTATCAAGTTTAGCAAACGATGTCACGTCAAGTCAGGTTAACATGAAGGGACATGTCTCATTAGAGATACTCCAGAGATGCTGCCTTGACACAAAAAGCAACTGTTGGTTTTATGAACACAAATACTTCATCAAATGCGTGTTAGCTATATAAATTCCCACTTTTGAGCAGAAAATACCTCAGACATGAGGAGTTTAGGTAAACCTCATTCACAGCTTCCTGATATTTCCCTTATCAGGATTTTTTTTTTTTTTTTTTAGATACTCCATTATCTTCTAAAATGATTCCAGTGCTGATTGAGGCATTTCTAAGTTAGTTCAGTAAAGAATCAGCAAAGAACTAATCTGGTTTTCCACGGCCAGGGATCAGCACAGAGCCACATCATTATCTTAAAGGCACATAACTGTACCTCCCCCTAGTGTATTCTGAGTTTCTATGGAAACCATCATGAATGGAGACAGATCATCTTCACAGATTAGTGTACTTGTCCAATTTTCCAGCAAACTGATGTCTTAGTATCACCAGGCTGGTTTATGAAAACATGTTTTTAGCAGCTGTGTTAGTGGTTATTTTTCAGTGTTTACTGACTGTGTGTGAAACTGTATTCAAATACACCGTTTCAAGCACGGATAAACCCTATGCGGGTAGTAGTGATAAAATACCTAACAATGTGACAAAGAAAGTTGTAAATGCTGCTTAAAAATTAAGAAAAAAAAATGTATTGTGATGTACTTTGTAATATTAAAGAAGGAGTGTGTAACAAAATCAAAGGTAAATGGCAGAAAAATGTAATGTATAATTCAAAACTGTGTTTCTATTAATGTGTAATCGCTCCACTAGAATAGCTGTTAAATGTTTATTTTTCTTAGAATGAGCAACTTACATCTACTTGCTGGGGGTCCATGTATGTGGAGGCTTCCATATTTGTGCCACCACTTTTACTACAGTGTCTCCGAATGGGTGTAAATGAGAACACACTAAACTTCAAAACTGCCGTACCAGCTTTGTTTAATGGAAGTTAGAGAGCACTGTTTGTAATACTTTAAAAACAGTAATACTTTAAAAGGCATTAAAAGTAGTTACCTATAGTCCAGTCATACCTACACTTGAGACCACTGGATCCACTCACAGATGAAAACATCTTTATGTCTGGGAGAATTTTGGCCACTGATAGCCATCGTACATTCACAACAGTGCTTGGCATATGAAGTCATTGCTACACCCATTTTTAGCTCTAGATGTCGTAATTCTAGCACACTGTACCTTTACAACATAAAAAAGCAGGATATCATGTTCATGTTCATGCTCATGTTCCTGTACAAGGATTAGACCATACAGTGGGCCTGGAATTTTAAACACCTAAACGTGGTGTTCAACACATTTTAGTTTATCTGAATAGACTTCTGTCACGCTCATGATGTTTCTTTGCTTCAGCCTATGAAGGAGTTGATGCTTGTGCAGAAACAGATTTCTGGGGCTGAAACCAGTGGCAGTCTAAAAACAAACACAACTAATTCTAAACTGAGCTGTTGTCCCAGGTAAGAAGAGCAGGAATTAAAACTAAGAAAAGCTCTTTTTTGTCTCTAAAGCAATGATCTAAGAACTGCCTCGACCTCATGAGGACGGGCATTACCGTCTCTGCTGAAACCAAAGCCATTTCCCTCTTGAAGGCCTATTTAGTCAGACACTGAGCAAAACCCCCTTGCAGTTTTTTTTCCTACATAATTGTGCCTGTAATGTATATGCTGCTAGGGGTTTAACATATCCCTGTGGACTTTTCTATTTCTGTCAACTCTCTTGGAGAGCCATTTAAAACCCACTTTGCAAGCAAGACATAAAGCCATTTCATTTTACAGATGGGAGAAAAGGAGGCAAAAATTGAGGTTAGAGAGAAAAGCAACCGCCACCAGCTCAACTGAAAATCCAGTATTTTTCTGTGACAAATTGTCCCTCTCCATCCTTCCTTCTGAACTGTCAAAGACCACACAGTTCAGACCTGATGCATCATGGTACAGAAACAGTGTGTGTGTGTGTGCCTTTGACAGCTGCCACACAAGTAGCTAGGAGATTATCACACCCTCAATATCTGAGAGCTAGTGACATGTTTATGACCACACATATAGACACACACCACATATACAAACAAGGATGCTGTACAGAAACACAAATCTTTGCACCCACACATGCAACATTTAAACAGACACACAGAGCACATGCACAAAAGCTTTATACTACCACTCCACACTCGCAAACCCAGCTGGGAGAGGCAGATAAGAATGGTTATGGGTACAAAAGGTTAGGGAGCTACTCAGGGATACATTGAAGCTTTTTCAGGAATATTTCTATTGATTTTTGGGTATAACCAAGACCAAAATAGCTGTAAAAAGGTTTTCTTTTGCGACTCTGCAACAGTCTTTTATAGGAGTTATGGGGTAAAAGAATGGAAAGAGACTCTAAAACCCATCAAGCTAAGAGAACCCAAGTAAGCCACCTTTCTATCAAAGATAAAGTAAAAACCAGGGATCACAGATGGTCTCCCCTTCCTGTTAATGCTGCTATCTCTGCTCTCCATCTTCAGCTGTCTACCGCAGTAAACTGCAGCCAGTCCAGACCAAGACCAGTGCATCCTGAGAGCTGCTGAAAATAAATGATCAGCCATCGTGTTTCCTTTAACAGAGGAGGATGGAAACACTTTACCTTTCATTTGATCATTTGGGATTATGACTGGGCTGAGGTGTGAAAGGATGCTTTCTTAAAAACTGATGAATTGAAGTTGTTACGGCAAGAAAAGGTGTCATAAGAGGGAGCAAAATAGGAAGGAGGGGTGCATGAGAGACTGGAATGGAAACTGACATCAAACAGATGAGACAATAATTCACAAATGAATGTGGTGGAAGAGTTTTCAATATCGCTGTTCAAGCAGAAAATCCAACTTGTAGAGATGCCCGTGACATGATTTATTTGCTAAATGGAATCATGGAAACATACTGTGCCTGCAAAAAAAAGAAAGAAAGAAAAAAAAACTGACATGAAACTGTAACATGCACGAAATGTGAGAACACAGTGAATTCACACGGTTGGACGTGGATGCAGGTCTGTGCTTGCAGCAGCTCATGTTGAAAATATGTTTTTAGAGCACAATTGCTTTTATAATAACTTTCATGTCAGCTTTAACAAATAAGGTGAAGGTAGAAAGGGGGGCATCCCAGCGTGACTTGAAATCAAAAATTAAAAGTCACTCCATTTCCTAAAACTTCCAATCCAGTAGCTTTCTCACACTCCACTGCCTCATAAAATCTATGCACTGATAGTAGAAGAGGATCAGGTAGAGAAATTATTTCACAGGATTTCATAAGGATTGACCTGCAGCTAGAAGGTAAAGGGGCCTGAAGGAGTGTGTGTGTGTCCCTCTTCACTCTAATGTATGTGTGCCTATTTGACTGAGAAAGGAAGCAGGAGTGAGGCAGAACATGAGAATGGTGCTCCTCTAGCTTGGGGCTTCATTTGCATCTCTTCCAGGCAAGAAAAGAGGGTAATAATGGAAAGAAAACCAAGAAGAACTGCAAATGAAGCACCAAAATAATGATGAAACAACCATAAAGAGCTAATCTGTTCGTGCTAAAATCGGAGTGCGTTTGAGAACATATAATTAAGAATTTGTTAACGCAGCAGTCCTATTTAATAGTACGTATGAGGGCTTTTTTTAAACTGTTTGAAAGTTATTTCTAATAGTAGACATCACTGTAAAAAGAGAGATCTGAGCTGCAGTTGATTTGAAAGACTTTTTTTTTTTTACATTGATCTAACTTAATTATTTCGGTTTAGTGATGAAATCTTATGTTTTTGAGTTAAATCAACTTAAAAAATCCCCCTCTCTAGTCTGAAATGAGTTTTAACTTTCACTCAAAGTAAATTTATAAACATATTTTAGCTTCACGGGGCATGAACAACAAAAGGGGCGGGGCTTTTTCAAAACTCAAAATATCCGGACCACAAAGGCTCATGGGAAATATAAATTCAGCGGGAATTTAACCTTTTATGATTGGCATCACTTTGAGTGATGTGTTTTTAAAACAATAATAAGTTACATTGATGAAGAAATTAAACAGAAATAAGATTAAAAACTTCTTTCAATGATCAAATAACTTAAGTACAAGTTAAGATTATTTAAATTTATTCAGTGGAAAATGTTCAAATGTAAAATGTAGTGGTAATATTATAAATTTACCAAAACATAATAACCTGCATTAAAGTGAAAGGACGCCACTCGGGGGGAGCCCTGAGCTGAAGTTACTGAGTTCTGCTTTAATGTATAAGATAAATTTTCAGTAAATCAAAATTTATGGTCTCAACCACATCATGAATTTAGTTTAAGAAAAGCTTGTAAATTTAGGGGCCGTTCACACGAGGACGATTGTGGGTAAAAACAGCTAAATATTGCATCAGAAGTGCCTTTTATTCACAGGGCAATGGCCTTTTTCTGGGTTGAAGACGCAAAAATCTGAGGACCCAACGCTGTTGCGCCCTCGTCTGCGCGGTCCAAAACGCAGAAATGATGGTAGTCGTGCTCACGTGGCATGCACGTGACGTCACACAATAAAGGAAAAACAATGTCGGTCCACCTAAGCCCAGCGGATCTCCACGTTGCGAGCTTGTAATTGAGTGTCGTCTGGAGAAGTAATTCTACCTCCTCATCTGTCCACACAAAGTTCCTCCTTGCAGCCGCCATAGTTGTTTTGATTTTGAAGCGAACAGAGACGAACGATTGTACGCATGCGCGCGGAGCGGACACACTTGCGACCTCGTATGCATGCAGATTTCTCCATGACGATGCTCGTGTGAACACGGATAAAAAGATGAAGACGAGACGCCACTTTTGCGTCTTCTCTTCTGATCGTCGCCGTGTGAACCTAGCCTTAGACTCCCATGTTAAAAAGGCCAATTTTACAGCAGAATAGGGATTCAACGATTATAGATAAAATGATTAACCATGAGAAAAATTCTTTAGATGTAACACATTACAGTAATTTTTTCAAGTTGATCCAAAGAATCCTTTTTTCAGTGTAGAATGATAAAAGAACAGAACCGAATAATTCACAACTGCTCGTAACGAAATCAAACTGCTGATTTTCCCAGACAAACGACTTGAAAGAGTACAAACACTTCAACATTGCAGCACAGTATGTCCTACCCCAAAGGAAGGCATGTCTTATGAAAGAGAGAAACAATGGCAACAAACTCCTGTTTTATGTGCTAAACTGTCACATCTTGCATAAAATATCCACTTTAGAATCCATCTTTTACATACTCCATTTAATGTCATCCCTATCTTCTTCAAAGCTGGGGAAAAAATGTCAAAATAGGAAGAATGGCTTGAACAAACTGGAGGAGGGTGGGAGTGTGGGACTGATTTACATGTGTATGTGTACATGAGAAGCCGAGGAGTGTGTTACAGCTGCAGCAATAAAGCAGTTCAAGGACACAGCATGTACCAACATCCACCATCTCAGATCTACCTCCCAGGGAAATTAATCACTTTTGCAAATAATACAAGTTAAATACATTTCTAAATACTCCTGAGAATACATGATAAAATTAGAGAAGGGGGAATTTATGATTGATCAAACAGAAACGCCCCGAGTCTCTAAACTGTTCAACCTTTATCAAGGTTCATAACGCCAGGAATTTATAATCTAACTCACAAAACGTGAAGAAATTGATGCTAATTTCTGTGGAGGGTGATCACATAAGCTATGCAGAGTAAACAGAATCAAAGCAGTCAAGAGATGATGAATATTTCAGCGTGAAAGCAGCCAGATAGATATATGCACTGGGCAACACACAGGTCACCAAGTCACACGTCCAGAGTGATAAATCAAAGAAACATTGAGTGTGAAAAACACAGCAATGCAGTTAGCTTTGAACTGAAGTGATAGCTTCAGTTATTGTTGGGGATGCCAAGTGTTTAAGGAGCTCTGATAACATCCAGCTCTGTCACAAGCAACATCAGGCTGTTGCTGGTCATGTGTTGAATCTGACTGATGAAAATTAAACAAAGGGAGCCTTTGTGGGTGTGTACGTAAGTGCGTGTGTGCACATTTTGAGTGGTATACAGCTTAAACAATCAGTCGGGGTAACCTAGATTAACGCACCGTTTGAACACAAGGGCACAGCTGGGGAGCAGGTCAGATTAACCAGGACAATAGAAGAGGGGGTCAAAAAAACAAAGAGGGGGACGAACAAAGAGTGGAAACTGGAGCAGTGGTTACAGTGAAAGGGAAAGAGGTGACAGTGTGTTTTGTCTTTTCTTTTAATTTCTCCAACTTTCATAAAAGAGTAAAAATGCAGTAAGAGAGATGAAGGGAGATGGCTGAAGTAGCCAGAAATACTGGATTAACAGATGGTTGAAAAGAGGAGAAAATGAGGAAAAGAAACAGAAAGAGTTTAAACCCAAATAAAAGAGAGAGATTAAAAGATTCCTGTACAAGATGAACTGGCAGATAGCCAGAAAAATGCAAGCAAGGTGGCAAAAATCTACTTTGACCTTGGACTTTAAAACTGTGACTTTGCATCTAGGCTCAAACACACACACATACACACAAACACACAAGTTCTGACAACAGCAGAAACACACACAAGGGCACAGTCAAAAACACTATTTCCAAATTCCCTACTAATATGTTTGGATAGAGGTTTCATTAATGTTATTGTGGCTGTCGTGCTGCCAGCTGGTTGACTGTGTGCTTTGTCTGCTCCAATAAAAGCTAAGTGTGTGTGAGAGTGTGTGTATGTGAGTCCCTTTTGTGGTTCTTAAGCCTGCACACAATCAAAGCAGGAAAACACGTTTCAACAAAATAAACACACATACAGCTGATAGGAGCCACCCACCCCCCACAACTTCCCCCAAATCTTCTCATTCAGTCCGTTTCAACTGGTAGTGGGGACAAAGCGGGTTGGCATAGAAAAGCTAACACACACACACACGCACACACACACACAGCATGCATTCACTAGCTGCAGCCAACCCCAGCACAGTCACTCGTATGCTCTCGCAAATGCATCAATTCTCAGGGTCAATGGGTCTATTATCATTCAAATCTTAAAGCGGCACTTCAGTTTTTAAAAATAAAACACATTAATGCAAACAAACAGACTTTTTTTTTTAATCCATGCTCAGACATTAAAAAATGTCGTTTCTCATATACTCGAAACTCTTCCTTTGTCACAGCAAACGACCGATTCCCAAGGTTTGAGCTCCCTCAAGGCCAACTCAAACAGCCCCTTGAAGCAGCTGCCCCTCTGAAGTGACAAGTCAGACCACCCCCACCCCTGTCCTGCTTCACCCAGACTTCAAGAGCACAGACACACAAAAGGTTCCCACATACACACCCCTGTTTCCTCAAAATCTCAGATGCGGGTGGAAAGTCTAGCCAGAGCTCAAACTGACCTCCCATCACACACTCAGGCTGCCTGCGCTGCAAGTCACCACGTTTCTGGCCTGTCCATCACCCCGAGCAACGCCGCATCCCCCTGTCTGATCACTGTCTCACCACCTCACAGTCATATCATCTTTATTGCATCAGCTCTTCAGGCTTTCATTATTCCTTCGCTTTGATCTCAGGTCAGCTTTGTTGTGTAACGTAAGCATTACCTTCAATATGCATGCGTTGGTAGCTGTATTGTATGTGGCAATGCATTTTGGGCAAAAATGGGACCACAAGTGACCATTTCAAGGCTTTTTTCAGTTAAATTAAGGATTTAATGCACAAAATAATGACCATCCATGTTTAATTCATTTTGCTGGTCAACAGATTGTTAGCAAGCACTCCATGGAAAAATAGCAGGATAAACCTGACTGAATGTAACAGGAGTAAACTCAATTTAACATTCCTGCAAGCAATGTGATTTTTAAGTTAAATTTAGTAAGAAACAGGTTGCAAAATGGGGGTTATGAGGACTGAATGCTGAAAAGCTGAAAGGCTTTACTCAGTTTGAATAAAAAAATGGAGATCACTACAATAAAAACACATTTCCACTTTGTTTTGCAAAGTTTTTGTGAGTACAAGTCAATGTTTCCACCCTTTTAAGTGCATATGAGAGTAAATGATTGTCAAACACTATTTCTCCTTAATTATCAGCTCTTCTTGTTCCCAAAGCCTGAAGAGTTTGGTGAGCATTCCCACTCCATACTAAAGCAGCACACTTTAATCAAACCTAATTTCATGTTTGCCGTCTGCCTTTGATGCCTTCAGCTAGCTTTCTGAAGACGTTTGACCTCTGAGCTGCAAACAACCCTAAAATTTCCCAATACACACATTCGCAAACAGAGTGACCTCTTAGCTAATACCAGCAGGAAATCCTGGAGCAGCATTTAAACGCTTGGGTGTCAGAGTATGGTGCAAAACGGCCTGACAGGAATCGACTTCGCTGGTCCTCAGTTCTGATATACACCACATCCACCAGCAACTCCCATCCCCTCCCCCAGCACAGCAAGCTCTGGTGTAGACCGGAAAACAACAGATCTGCAACCAGAGGATTCCCCCTCCATCAGCCTGCAGTTTAATAATGAAAAAAAGTCATTATGGTGCATTTATAGGATGGCCTGCCAATCAGAGGCAATGATGCAGTAATAAAACTGCTCACTGATCATTAAAGAATCCTATAAATCCAATATGCTTGATGGAGAGTACCTTTTATGCTATAAATGATGAGACATTTTAAAGACTTCTATCAAGATTATTGAGCTCAAAAGACCAAGTGTAAATCTGTAATCCAACGTTTTGAGTTCAGAGTATCTGGAGCCATGACCTGAACTGATACTCTGTAGCAATAAGTTCCATTCACCCAGTCCTCACCCTTATCTCAGCCTTCTTAAGCACCACACTGATCCCTACTGCCTGGGGCCATACTGTGCAAGCTTGTCTGTTGGTTTGTGTGTGTGCACGCTTTTGTCTCTGCATCACACTTGCATGCATACCTATATGTGTATTGCGTGTGCACACATATGTCAAACCCCAGGTGTGCTTGTCCAACTGCTTGAGTGTGTGCCTGTGCATGAGTGCCATGTCAGTTTGAGGAGCACCGAGGGACCACTCAAGAAGAAGCGCCTGGGGCACACACACCATGGCCAGCCTGGAGAGGTGCGTGGCTCGCTCTGCATGACTGCAGAGTCCCTGCACAGAATAGCATCCATCCTTAAGAGACCCTGCTTAACACACACACACATAGGTCAGGCATACGGCGCAATCAGCATGCTGATCAAAGCATTTAACTCTAGCTGAACCTGGTTCTGTCAGAATGATGTTTTAAACATAAATCCTTCTGTGGGGGGAAGGCAAGGGTGCTGATGCTGGAGGATCTCACTGTGCCTCTTTGTTTGTGTCTTCTAACCTTCACCTTGTCCTGTACATTCTACCATTAAAATTTAAACATTTTGCAAAATTGAGTAAATAAATAAATACTGTTGGTACTTTTTATTGTAAGGAAAAAGAAGGTACTTCATGCTTATGGTCTACGGATGGTCAACGAGAAGGAAAATGCCTGTGAAGGAGGTGCAGACCCAAACCAAAATCAATTTTCATGAAATTCTGATTGTTTTGCACAATTCTTCTGTCAGAGAGCCAAACACTCTCCCCACCGAGTCTGTCTTGTCGTCGTAGAACAAATACCACTGCCTTTATTCGTACACGCTCTACCTATTTCTGACCTTTCTTTGTTATCTGTTGTCTACACCAGAGTGAATCCAGTCATGCAAGAAAACACGGCTAGTCCTTACCTCGGTCCACTCCCTATGTTTAAACTAATCACATAGCTCGCCAGCTGCAATTACAGGCCTCCTGTAACACACCCAGGAAGTCTTATAGAAACACACACTCACACAGAGACACACAGAGGTCTGACGTATTAATGAGTGATCACAGTTGACAGAAGGTGGAAGGGGGGGGGGGTTGAAGAGGAAGATGAGCTGAAATATTGAAAATGCAGGAGGAAGACTTAGACAGTGCTGCCTTTTAAGGGAGGCAAATGCACCTAGGTCCCCATTGTCTCTGGGCTGACAGGGCACCATGGGGGTGCCAAAGGAGAAGCGAAGGGGAGGGTTGTATAATGACGCGGATTCATCGGTTTCAGGGGAGGGGAAGGAAAAATAGAAATATGGAAGCAGATGTTGAGAAGATAGATGACATAAAAAGTGAGTGAGAGTGTGTGTGTGTGTGTGTGTGTGTGTGTATACTTTGACAGTAAGTGATTCAGAGTAACAGTGATGACAATAATGACTGCTCTCATAGAAAACGAATGGATGCTACACTATTATCACTATGTCTGCAAGGGAGTTTCAATGTGCTTGTGTGCATGTAAGAGTGTGCGTGCAGGTGTTTTGGGGACTATTGCATAGATTTTTACAAGCCTCATTTAAACTCACTGCTAAGGTTGTATGCTGCAACCAAGCGGCAACCTCCGGTAGCCAACAATGAGGCCA
The DNA here is from genome assembly GCA_023101725.1 of Atherinomorus stipes. Classification (NCBI taxonomy): domain Eukaryota; kingdom Metazoa; phylum Chordata; class Actinopteri; order Atheriniformes; family Atherinidae; genus Atherinomorus; species Atherinomorus stipes. Next base: position 401,104 of record JALJCO010002818.1, read on the forward strand.
ATGTGGAAATCCGGAAAAGTGCTTAAAAATTGCAGCTCTTTTTTTCATCCCCTAGGGGCTGGCTGCAAAACAGAGAAAATCCCCTTAGGGGCCATTCACACGAGGACGATTGCAGGTAAAAATGACAAAATATTTCATCGGAAGTGCATTTCATTCACATGACAACGGCATTATTTTGGGTTGAAGATGCAAAAATCTGAAGGCTCATTCCAGAGTGGAATTCCTGAAGACGCGACACTGTTGCATTCTCGTCTGCATGGCCCAAAATGCAAAAATGATGGTGGACCTACCACCCGGACTACCAAACCCAGTGGATCTAAGGTAGATTGTAAGTATGCGCGCGGACATGGTGGAGTTCTATCACAGCACAGAACGGCCTGGCATGCATATCCAATCGAATTTCACACACTCTTGCATCCTCGTATGCACGCAGATTTCTTCATGACGACACTCGTGTAAACGCGGATAAAAAGATGAAGACAAAATGCCACTTTTGCGTCTTTTCTTCTGATCGTTGCAATGTGAACCTAGCCTTAGACTCCCATGTTAAAAAGGCCAATTTTACAGCAGAATAGGGATTCAATGATTGTAGATAAAATGATTAACCATGATAAAAATTTCCAACGATTAGTCATATCGTTTCAAATTTTAATTATCGTTAAAACCATGATTGATTACTGCACTTTGAAAAACTCACAGTGATGCTGCTTTGGCAGTGATTGCCTGGAAAAGCAGCAGCAGTCCCAGTTTGCATTGTTCAGTTCATGAAAACATGGCGGAGACAACGAAGGCACTCACGTGGACAGCTCTCTTGATATTTTTCCCCCTTTAAAAAGGACAAAGTAGATGTCTAGACCCATTTGGATATTTTAAAGGTGCTGGGTGGTATTTCAATAATACTGTGATAAAACCATTTCAGGTTTAATAGGTCAAGTTTACCTTCATGTCAACTGTGAGGGGATAAATTTTACTATAATTCATCCGTTTAGATGTTATTTAATCTTGAATTTACACATAATTAGGGGCGTGACCCTTTTGATTGACAAGCGGCAGACCGGATGTCAGCCTGTGGGCCGGTGGCTAACAGTTAGCTCCGTGTTTGCTCTCGGCAAGTCTGCAGCAGACTGTAGCAAAATGGTGGTTTTTAGCAGCTAACAGCAAGTCCAAACATGCCTTACCTTTAGACCAAGCTAATCTTCGTTAGCTCCTGTTAGTTTCGAGTTCGCTCAGCTAGCATTTAGCCCAGAGTATGCTGGCTGTCAATCATTTGCCACAAGGTTGCGCTTTGCCCATTTTAGTACTTTCCGGGAGAGACGACACAAGCGATACGGCAAGATGGCGACAGTGGAATACGCCACAACTGACTTCACTTTCAGCTCTTCAGATGTGCCCGGATACTCAACCTTTTTTTTTTTTTTTACAGTCTTTGGCTGCAACCCTTTCTCTCAGTGTACAGTTACTAACATAAACCTCAATTTCAGTCTGAACCAAGGGGCAAACTCCACCTCAGAACAGTGAAGCTCGCTTCCTTGTTGCAAATAGTGTAATCCTCCCTTCATCCGCTAGGGGCTGGCTCCAAGAGCGAGCAAATCCCCATAGACTCCCATGTTAAAAACGCCAACTTCACAGCAGAAATAAACAGGTTTACAGCCTGGTTCAAAAAATCATTTTAGGTTTATTAGGTCAAGTTTACCTTCATGTCAACTGTGAGGGGGGTGAATTTTTTTATAACTCATTCGTTTAGATGTTATTTATTCTTCAAATTACACATAATTAAGGGCGCGTCCTTATGATTGACATGCGGCAGACCGGAAGCTCCGCCTGCTGACCGGAGGCTCCTAGTTAGCTCCTTCTTTGCTCTTAATAAGGTCTCAGTTTGTTACAGAGTCGCACAACGGCGGTGTTTAGTCAGCGAATTGCAAGTCTAAGCATGTCTTACCTTAACCATGCCGCTTAGGGGGCTTATCTTTGTTAGCTCCTCTTAGTTTCGTGTTAGCTCAGTTAGCGTTTAGCCCACAGTACGTCAGCTGTCAATCATTTGTCCCGCGGCCGCGCTGTGCCCATTTTAGGATTTTCCTGGAGTGACGACGTACGTGACACGGCATGATGGCGACGGTAAGACACGCCCAACTGGCTTCACATTTCTCTATTCAGAAGAGACCGGAAGCTACGTCCAGTAATTATATACAGTCTATGGTCTGAACCTAAGCAGGGGTGCACACATCGAGTCCTCAAGACCTACAATCTGCAACTTTTATAGCATCCCTTCTCCAACACACCTGAATCAAAAGGCTGAATTCCCTCATGCACGTGTCATTCAGCCCAGCAGAGGCTGGTAACGAGCCACTCATTTGATTCAGGTGTGTTGGAGAAGGGATGCATCGAAAAGTTGCAGAATGGTAGCTCTGTGTGCACCCCTGCATTTATACATGTACATACAAGTAAAAGATGATATACTGTAAAACGAAGAGTGATGAGGAGTAAGATCAAGTGGGGGAAACAGTAACAGAAAAAGCAGCTGAATGCTTGTTTTCCAAGAGAGTCACTGAAACAAGTCAGCTAACTTTAGAGCAACCTCTGCTGCATTAATGGCCAAATGCTGCAACGTCAGCACCCGTTTGTTCTATGAAAGCATTGAAGATGAATACTGAGCATCACCCAAACTGCTTTCTGTTCATATTTTTCCCCAAAAATAACCAATAAACTTTTTTCTGGGTGTGATGAAATAAACACTCCATATAAACACTCCATTTCCCAATGTGGTATTAAAGGCCTTCCAGTTGTGAGTTGAAATCAATAGAACGCTTCTAACTTCTGGGTCACATTCAACACTTCTTCCTGGGTTCCTCTGACAGTAATACCATCTAAGCCTCCTTTATCCCTTCATATCTGTTTTTTTTTCTCTCTCTCTCTTGCTCCTCTTAGGGATGCTTTACTGTGTCCCGGCATGGTTGAATTTCCAGCCATACCTCCTTGCAGAATAAAAAATACTGCTCTTAAAAGATTACCTCCAAATGTAAAATTCTGGCATGTGTTAAGAACATGTGTTACATAAAGCAACATAAAGTGTCCTTACGATGGAGGTCAGGCTTTTTGTGAAATGACTAGAAACAGGCAATGACACTGAGCATGACGCCCATCTCATGAGGTTCTCTGTGTTACGTGCATTTATGAGAACATATAAATGAGCGTAGTGTCATCCGGACCCAGTGGGCTTGGTTAGATAACCCTGCCAACTGTCTGTTTCTGTAATCTGTAATGAAACCAGTGAATCACTGTGGCTAATTAGATTCCTGTGTTGTCTGAAGTCTCATCATCTAGGGAGCAGAGATGGGGACTGAGGAAAGAGTTTACAAGCCTCTTGCCACCTTGTTCGCTGCTAGTAATGAGTCATATGTGGGAAAGAAAGGTGACAACAGGACAAATGACATCTCAAAGACTGTGTGAATGAATAACTGTTTAGAATGAAAAGGCAACGGATAATTATTAGAATTTCAAAGCAAATCTCCACTCTGGTTCATGTCGGTAATTCACTTTCCTCTAAAAGGAAAAAAAAAAAAAAAATATATATATATATATATATATATATATATATATATATATATATATATATATATATATATATATATATATATATATATATATATATATATATATATGCAAAATCGGGCTGTTCTTCTTAAAAACACACACACACACTCCCGAAACAAACATTTTGGTGCAATTTTGGACAGAAAACTGGGAAATATTGAGTGAGACAAATCCTTTATGTTTAAATGTTTAGATGCACAATCAGTTGTCCTACTATACCCCGGTGGACAAGTTATGCACCCGGTCACTCATTTATTAAACCATTAGTAGTAGCAAAAAAAAAAAAAGTGTAGAACTTTAAAGCTGTAATACTGAATTTGGGCACCCCCCTAATGAGGCAAATTTCCCACCCATCTTGCACTCTGTCTCTTCTCTAAACTCTCTCCAGCAACCAAAAGCCAGTCCGATGCCAACTCTTATCTCTTGCTCTTTTTCTTTTCCTCACCTCCTCTGATAATGTCCACTTGCATTTCTTTGCTGAGTCAATCGGGGTGCTTCTCCAAAACTGCAAGTGTGTTAATATCCAGTTGCTGGATGAGACATTGTGCTGTAGAGATTAATGCAGTTGTCATGTGATGCTCCAGGCTAGAAAAAAAGGTGGGATTGTTGTTTCTCAGCCTAGGATTCTGCAGAAAAACAACAGCTCCAGGAATGTACATAATGAATGTTAGTGTGCCTTCATGTTCAGAAAGTTACTACATAGTGTTGCTTTGAAATCACACAACTTATACTGGCCGTGCTCTCATTTCTCTCCTCATTCTCTGAATCTGAACCTTAAACACTAGAAACATACATCAAACCTTCACAGTGACAATTCAATCCCTCTTGGGGTCTTTTTTTTTTATTTTTACTCCAATTTGTCAATAATCTAACCAATCCAATATTCAGGTAAGTGCTCTGTAATTAGGAGAGACCAATTAGAATTTTCAGACTAAAGAATTAAATGTAAGAAAAAACCTTAATTGAAAAATACGTTTTTAATTTAAGTCATCATAGTAAGTTCCAGGGCAACTGTTGACTTTTCTTTCATTTTTTGAGTAGCTTTTACCAGCCAACTTTCATTTTTGGACACTGATTGCTAATAAAACCATTTTCTGCATGATAAATCATTTACATTTATTTTATAGAACAGTTATAAGCCTCTAATCACACTCCTTCCCTAATCGTACCAAGATTAATAAATACCTATACTCTTTAAATGAATGTTATTAATAAAAAGATGCCCTGCAGTCCTCTGTCAGAAGATACATAACCAGTTGAACAGTGTATTTGAGAGGGGTTTACAAATTAATTAACATTAATCATTTTATGCAGGATTTTGTGCAACCAGCCAACTAAAAGCAGTTTTAAATGCCCTTTATAAGTGATGATTTATGACATGTTTTAGTATTCAAACGTATTTTATATGCACACAATACCCGTGTGCACTTTTTGTAGTCTTTTCTACACAAAACTGCCTAGTATGTTACTTAAATTTATTTTATTTTTTTACAGAAGCAAAAATCTTGTTAAAGAGGCCTAAATTAGCATCTTGCACTACAGTAATTAGGCAGATTTTGCCCAATTTTGTCCTTTTTTAATTCACTGTTCTCATAGAACTTGGTGTATTTTTGTAAAAACTATCAAATGTCCTTGTATTCGTGTTTCAGAGCAGCCACAGTTAATGGGTTTCTTGCCCTACAACCACCCCATATTGTAACATACAGACTTTCTCAATGTCAGCTTGTCAGTGAATACTCTGAGGGCCAGACTCCATCTGATTTCCCAACACACAGTCCGGTCCTGCCACCAGAAGAAGCAGACACAAACACACAAGCCCCCGGCCCCTCAACCTATTCCCTCTCTCTCAGCGGCCTCTGACATAGACGGCCACAGTGACATCAGTCAGCTCTGTTGGCATGGTGACCTCTCATCACCTAGGCAGGTCACCTTGGCTCACCCATACACCCCGCTGGGTGTGTTTTTTTTGTGCTTAATGTGCATGTATATGTGTGAGCATGCTAATCTGGCATTTCTCCAAACCTTTCAGCACTGTGCCACTGCCCTCCCACTGGTCCGTCTGTCTTCTTCCTCCATTTCTTCTCCATTAGTCTACCCTTCTTTTTCACTCATTCCTCACTGCTCCTTTGTTCTGGTGACTCAGACCTCTTAAACTGGACTCAGATACTTTGCATAAAATACTCTGAAGTCTAACGTAAGCAGCATGCATGGAAGTTTGCAGAACTCTATGCTCTGTGTTTGCAGCGCTTCTCAGTAAGGTTACATAACTCTACAAAGGCCAGCCATCTGCTTCACCCAGGCCCCTGGGTTAGCAACCAGGCCTAATCCATTATACTGTTTGTGTATTTATGTGCATGCATGAGGGTGTGTGTGGAGGGGGGCGTGCACACATGGGTGTGTGTGCTTAATCTGCTCATGTTTTCATAGCACTCAAGTGGGGAAGTTGGTAATCTCACTTGGCCAGAATGAGATTTAATCCTTGCAGCTACCATCCATCTCGTTCTCTCATATTCATCTAGTCCTTTTCCTCTAAAAAAGGTGCTTCTCCCTTCATAGCTTTCCTTTTACTCCCCCCCAGCATAACATCCATGGTATCAGTAATTACCCATGTATTGGCAGGCAGTCATGTTCTTCCAGTATTACACTGGTTTTCTCTGACATTACAAACTCTGTTGGCACTAAAACAATTAAAGCATCAGCAGGAAATTAACATCTCACAGATCTGAGACATTTTAAAACTTCATGTCATTTACTGAGATGAAATGTCAAACATGTTTCCAGCTTGTGAAACATAAAAAAAAGTGCTTGTTTTCTTTTTCATATCACTACAATAAATTCCATGACATGGAATTACAGTACAAGAAGATGTTAAGATGTTCACTCCTCTGACATTTTACAGACTGAAACAATTAGTCGTCCTCAAAATTATTCATACCTTCAATTGAAGGAGGAAATAAGATTAGCTGTCAGTGATATAAGTTGAAATTGACTAAAGTAGTAATAAATAAAAATTCTCTGAAAATCATGACAGTGATTTTAATATTTCTTATGAACCACAATTAAAAAACAAACACACCAAAAATAAAACAAGTAAACAAGCATGAAGGGGCTACGAACCTAAAATTTTGTTGAGCAACAGTTCGAGGCAATCACTGCAATCAGGTGTTTTCTGTAACGTCCAATCAGAAGTCTGCACCTGTTGACAGGTATGTTGGTCCACCGTTCATGAATAAGGTGTTCTTATGTCTCTGGGACAGTTTTGTTGGTTTGTTTGTTTTTTTAAATTCCTGTTTTCAACCACAATTCAAAAGTAATATTTTATTTCACTAGATTTGAAATTTTGTAAATGTTTATTTATTATTAGTTTCTTTTTTATATATATTACTATTAGCCTTTTATTTAATTGGAGGGTATCAATAATTTTGAGGACAACTTATATCTTAAAACATTATCAGGTTAACTAGCAATGAAAATGATCAGTCATTGCAGCTAAATACTGTACTCTTCTCAAATTTTTGTTAAATGTGTCTTGCTTTCTCCCTGGTCTTTGCTGGATGAATATTAGCTACAGTTAAGGGCAGTTTTCTAGTCCCTGGAGATTCAACGACACTAAAGTCGCCAGTGGATGAATGAATGAGGTGCATCATTAAAGCAGGAAGCAACAGCCACACCCATCCATCTTCTACAGATCTCTCCAAGTTTGATTCCCTTTCTTTCTCCCCATAGCTGTGGGGGAATTAATGAAGCCTGTAGTTACTAATGGAATGAAACAACAAAAGGGGGAAATAAAGGAGGAGATCAAACGAGGGGTAATCAAAGTGTTTGGAGAAAAAAAAAGATTGTCAGAAGGTTTCAGCGCTATTGCCTGAGTAGTCTTCTGCCCATACAAATGGATATTCAGTATTTTAGTTACCATGGTGACTGAATATGATCGTGATGGTGTCCAATTAGGGCATGCAGGTACTAAAGAAAATCAGGTGTACAGTAGTTATACGCTCACGGTATATAAATAGCCACCACTCCCAGCATGCATCGCTGATGGGAGGAACAACAGAAGCAGCGTCTCCCTTCACTCAAGCATGTTAAGGATATATGTTATTCTAATGAATGTATGGTTGGGTGGTTATAAGAGCGTGACTGCATACAGCATGCAGCAGGGGGTCGGACTGAACCACCTCTGTCTCGATCGTAACCGTTCGCTATAAGGTGCTGACATGTTTGAACTCACCAGGTGTGCTTCATGTGTGGGGATGTGTTTGTGTGACAATATTCATCATTAGCAACATGTCTTTGAGGCAACATCTTTTATGCACAAATGAATTTTACTTTCAACTACAACACAGGTAGCATTTGCATATTATAATGAGACCAGCCACATGGCACAAACTGACACACACATACGCAGTGACAGCATGATATGCATGCACCACCCTCCAACAAAGCCGTCTGTGATGGTAACACGTGGGTGGCATTTCTGACAGGTAGGGCAGTTCGAGACGACAGCACTGGTGCATGCATAACACATACACACCAACACAAAGGTATACACACTTCCTCCCACTCTGCACCTTACAACGTATACAAAATGACTCGGGGTCACAGATAAAAGCTCAACATTGCCTGTGAGGGAAAATGAAGCATTAAAAGATGGCCAGACGAGTAGGCAGGCAAGTGGTGTTTGTGCTTTCTCAGCACACAACATTTTCTGCATCTAGGGCTTTCGGCTTCAATAATAGGGAAGACTGCCGAGTGCAAACATTTAAAAAGGATTTTGGGAGATAACAATACTAATGAAAGGGGGAAATGCATTTACAGCCGTATTGATTGTGTGTAAAGAATAGGATTAGGGGTCAAAGACAGGAAAAAGTAGACTGGGAAAAAAACATTGAGGTATGCATCATGTGGGATATATATTCAAAGTCAGAAAAAAAGGAGCAACAAGGGTTACAAGAAGAAAAGATGTTAAGAAATAGAGGCGGCTGGTTTGAGGGGGATAAAGATACTGTAGGCAAGAAAGTAGGGAGGAAACGATGAAGGGAGGGGGTCTTTCTTGTGCTCCATTTCATTAACTTCAGAGCAATAAGAAAGTGAGGATATAGCAGAGACCAAAGCTGGAGAGGGAGACATGCTCACCGATGATCCCATTAGGCTGAAAAAGGGTAATACAGAGAGATGGAGCAGGAGAGAGATGGCAGGGTGAGGCTGAAAGCCATGGGGGGAAAATGGTGAGGGAGTTTGAGGACAGGAAGGAGGAATTTGAAAGGCAGAAAAGAGGGGAAGATGGTGAAAATGAGGGAGGGGGGAAGGAAGTTAATGGAAAAAGCAAAAATGATGGGAGCAGGAAAATACACCATTGAATATAGTTTATATAACCTATTAAAAATACTCTTAAAGTAGTCTCATAACTGTGCAGGGTGGAGTATATGGGTTTAACTTATACACTACGGCAAGCTTGGAGAATTTGGGAAATGCAAATTAAAGCAAACTCCCAGTGTTGTTAATATGATGGGGATCACTTACAGTTTGTTTGGTAATATATGCAGTCAGCCATTTGTTAAGCCATTACATGTCCAAATAACAGAACCATGAGCTAATGTGGCTTGACTTAATTAACTTGTTCTACTACCTAGCTAAACAAATATAAATGCATACCATTATTTGCATCATTATAATTGGATTAATCACTCATCCAAATGTCGAACAGTCAAAGAATTTAGCAAGATAAATATTGATTCATTTTGTTGCCTAACACAAGCTTTGCTATGCTGTTGCATGACAACGTGCAACTATAGGCTGATGCAATATTGTTAAAGCATGCATTTTATTTGAGAATCAAGCAAAGCCAAGCACAGCTAAATTAGAAAATCCATCACTAACTAGATTCCCTTGCCAGTAGGAGCATATATGACTAAATAGTTGGCATCCAAGTTTAAAACTATCTTTTTAGAAGAATTAAATATTCAAACTCTTATATGAACAAAGCTACCCCATCCATTTTCCAAAGAGAAGGGCACATATGAGGTTACCGTGTGTGGCAGTGTGAAAGAGAATAAAGAAGGAACTAAATAAATTAAAAAGCAGAATTTATTCATAGGTGCAGTCACACTGATTTCAGAACGGAGATGTGTTCTTTTGGTTCTTAAACGCAGTTATTCTGGCACCTATTTCAAACCTAAACTGGTTCCTCTCAGCGGTCTTTGGCTCATATCATCTGTGATAAGGTTACCAGTCTCCTTTAGGGAACAGCATGTTGAGGAGGAGAACCTGATGAAGGTTAAGCTCCACCAACCCCAATCTTAATCACTGTCATTAGCTCCACAGGCACCTCCACTCTGACCCCATCACCTTAGGCCCAAAGAAATTAATTACATTCACAATTACCAACCGTCCGTGCTGTTCGTGTGAACGCCTCCATTCACAAAGAAAACATGTGGTATGTGTGTATTCATATGGGACATATTGTCTCTGCATCAGTGAAGTCACATGATGTCTACATCAGTGTTTGGCCTGATGGGGGTTAAAATGCATCACATCTAAATGAGCTTATCATTGAAGACGGCACATGTTTTTCCAGGCATGCAAGGTTTAAAAGATGATTCTTTTCTTTAGAATACATTTGGCTTCCCTCACAAAAATCCATAGGGTTTCTATTTTTCTCCCTATTATCCACTGTGTTGGACATGGTTACTAACAGCTTTAAAGGATAACTTTCTTTTTTTTTCAACCTGGACTTTATTTCTAGGAGTATATACGTGCATTTACTCACCGGTAAAATTTCTGCATCACTTTGACTTCTTTGGAAGATATTACATTGAGTTGCCCTTCAGCGTTCATCCATATAATGGTAGAGACGGGGCAGCCTTTCTGTAAGGCATCATCTGCAGCAAAACTCCTTCATTTCATCAATGCTTTAGGTTGTTGTTGTTGTCTGGGTAGCGAACTGCTCCTCTCAGCTGTACTATGGAACTGTGCATCGGGAACGCACGGGCCCAAAAAGTGTGTAGAGGACCCTGAAAACTAACAGAAAGCTAAATCTGGACTCACAGGACAATATACTTGTTCATTCGTTCATTCTCCTTAAAGGTAGAGTCCGAAGTTTCCCCCCTGAAAATAAACGTCAGACTTGTGCAAGTGAAATCCGTCTCAAACCGCACCTTTGGGCCTCTACTCGCATGCAGTGGTGCGTTTCAATGCAACTCCCTCTCCCCCTGCCTGTAATTCCCTCTTTAGCTTTGTTTTGTTGTGGTCTGGACGTTTCTGGGTGGAGATTTCTGTTTATATCGCCAGCCAATGACAGAGCTAAGGGCATGATGCTGTGTGGGAATAAGCTCATGATTGGAGCAGATGCCAGTCACTCAAACTCTTGAAGGAAAAAAAAAAGAAAGAAAGAAAATGGCGGATGCACCCAAGAAAAGGTGAGAGCTTTAATTAATATTATTTTGGCTTTTTACCCATCTTCCGCTCTGAAGGAGGCTTGAAGCTGAATAGGCTGAAGAACGAGGCGGCCATCAGCCTGAGAGGGAGGGGCGCTCAGTTTGAATGCTGCTGTTTGGAAACAGAAACAGTGGGGGGACTTTGGATTCTAACTTTAAAGTATTGTTGAACATCAAGGAGTTTTGCTGCAGATAATGCCTTATAGAGAGGCTGCTCCATCTCTGCCATTATATGAATGTATACCAAAGGACGACTTAACATAATATCTTCAAAAAGAGTCTAAGTGATACCAAAATTTTACCGCTGAGCAAATGCTCACACAAACTCCTAGAAATAAGGTCCAGATTGAAAAAAACAAAGTTATCCTTTAAGCTGCAGAGGCTAGAGACTACAGGTGTATTGAGCATCAATCTGAAATTGTAGGAAATGAAAACCTACGTTTTTGTAGTATAATTTTTCCATTTTTTGTATGCTTGAATATGTAATGAAGATATCTAAAAGTGAATTAAAGGCCCAAAACATAAGTTTTTGACTTGAAATAGTGTTTCTGACTCGTTTTGATAGCGCCCCAGCAGTAATTTTGTGCATTTCTCGAGCCTTCCCTGCCCAGCGGCGTCCGGAGGCTGAGAAACTGCACTATGCAACCTGGGAAGCAGCATGACGTTGCAGCCGAGTATTAGTTGCACACTGCGTCACATGCTAGCAAACGTAAATAAACACACCGGCAAAGACTTGCAACATTATCACAGGAAGAGAGGAAAAGAAAGAGATAGGGGACAGAACAAGAGATAAGAAAAGAATCAAGATAAAACTGTTATTTAGTGGTTGGAGTGAGCTCACAGTACAAGTAGGATGCATGATGGGTTCCAGGCTCGCTGTCGATAGGGGTCGCGTCAGTGAGAAAATTGCAAAAAGTTTTGTAGTGCGTCTTTAAAGATGGGAAAATTGAAGGTTTCAAAAGCAGACTTGTGACTGTTGAAAAAAGCTGGTTAAAAATTCCAGTTGATCATTCCATGAATAAAGGAAACATCAAAGATACCTAAAAAAACTGATTCAAAAGCTAAGAGTAAATGTGGTGGCGGCCCCCTCTGTAATTTATGGAAATAAATGTATGGATATAGGTTTTAAACAAAAAATAGTACAGAGGGTCTTCCTAAGATAATTATATCCAGATTTGTGCAGGGTCATTGAAATGCTGGCTGAGTGATGTCTGCCATTCAAAATTCAATGCTTACATTGTAGAGTTGTGCTCTTATGCAATGCAGCGTCGAGCCTAAGCACGGGACTAGACACTGTTGAATATGCACAGCACTGAGCACGTTTTTGATTTTGTTCCTCAGATAAAAATATGTGGGGAAAACATGCATCAATTGCCCACTCAAACAATCTAATATTTCTAATAGGCAACACCAACCTTTTGGATTATTTACTTTTAAAATATCTTTTCATTTACACTGTGTGTGTACTTTATAACAAATTTCATGGAATACAAATACAGTATTATATCTAATATACATTGTACATTATATACGTTTAGTCTCATGTGAATTTGGCATAATTCTAAAATGATATATTGGCAGTTGATTTTATTCTGCCAGTAAACTACAAGTGAAACCATATGCTGGCTAATGTGTACATATGCTAGCAAGGGGGGTAATTTTTCAAAGAGCTGCATAAAAGCTTTTGGAGCAACATGATTTCTGTATGTTCGAGTGACAACTGCACAATAATGCAAATTTGCACTGTAATGTTTTGGTTGTGTTTTTTTCCCCTCAAAGTATAAAATACATTAAAAAAACACACACACACACAGTTATGAAACATTAAAAACACAACCTGCCAGAAGCTGTTTTTGGAATGAGTACCATTTGTCTACTTTAGATGTTAAACTGAGACAAGCCCCACGGGGAAAACAGTAATCACTCTGTGCAGTGCTGCTTATGTTTGGACAGATAGATGGAGGACCCTTTTTCCCCTTTTGTACCAATCACTCTTAGCCTCTCCATAAGACATCAGAGACCGCCATGTGTGCAAAGGTCACATCAGGCAGAGAGCCTCTGTGTGAACGAGAATAGGCCCGATGCGAGTCCTGGGACTTGTTTAATGAATCGTTCCATAGTCTGCACACACATTCCCAGGCCCCAGGAGAGGGCCGGGGTGTGCTCTCAGTACTCATCTCTCACCTCCATGCCCTCATACATGGGACTCCTCACACGTGACATATACACTCTTACAATATAATTCACAGTGAACAAGAGCACTTCATTAAAGTGATCTTAAAAAGAAGCTAGGGCCACTGAAAGGGTCTTCTAAGAAAGTCAAACAAGAATGAGGGGGGGGACATTAACTATCTCCACTGGACAGGCAGGAGAATTAAAGGAATAGTTCACCCACAGAATGATGTGCCTTCGTTTTCTACTCACCCTCATGCTGAGCAAGACTCTGGAGCACTTTTTTAATATCTAAAATGCAGCTGGCAATCCGGGAGGCTTGTCATTATCCGCTGACATTCATATGGATTTCACCAGCGCCTGAACCATACAGGTCCATAAAAGTCCACAAAAACTTGGCAATATTCCTCCATACTGCTCGTCCAATGTAATCCAAGTGTCCTGAGTGGGTAGTGTCCATAATTTACTCAAAACAACATCATTTAGTATATTTTTAGAGCCTAAACAGTGCTACATCGCATTTCCTGGAAGCACACCCATGTGAGTTCACGACACTACAGAAGCTGCGGCGTTCAGTGCCTACTCTGCCGATAATGCAAGAGTAGAAGAAGAAATTCGCTGTTTACATTGTGGTAAGAACGAACGAGCTGAGGACAAACCGGGACAAACACAAGAGAGGTTGGCTATTGATTTAAAACAAAAAAAAGAAAGAAAGAAAGAAAGAATGCGCGATCTTGTCTGCCACGGCTTCCATAGTGTCGTCAAGGAAACGCAATGTAGCACTGTTTAGGCTCTCTTATGGATGCTACCCACTCAGGACACTACATTGGATTACATTGGACGAGCAGTATGGAGGAACATCGGCAAGTTTTTGTGGACCTTTTTGATTCGGTCCCCAGTGAACTCCATTATATGAATGTCAGCGGATACCAACAAGCCTCCCGGATCGCCGGCTGCATTTGAGATATTTAAAGAAAAGTGCTCCAGAGTCTTGCTCAGCATCAGGGAGAGTAGAAAATGAAGGCATATCATCCTGTGGGTGTACTATCCCTTTAAGAACATGGGAGATCAGGTGAAGCCCACGGCACTGATTTGATATACAATCTATAATCTACTGTTTATCTTTCAGAGATGGGAAGAGAGGTGTTTTGTGTTTGTGTCTGAGAGCGCCTCAGCCCCTTTATAGTGTGTTTAGAGCAGAAAAGATGGGCCTTTTAATTAAAAGGTCTGCTTGATTTAGTGTTGTGGTCAGAGAGACAGAGAGGGGGAGAGCGGGAATAAAGTCAGAAAGGAGACCCGGTGAAAGGGCAACAAAAAGTCAGCCAACAATCACATATCTTACAGGTTTAATGAGGCAGATCTAGCTTGAACCCCTTCATCAGCTGGTGCGATAAATTCTGGAATAACAAACCACTGAATAATCTTAAATTATGTCTAGTTCCAGGTTTTTGCAAATGTATTCCTGCATCTCTTTTTCGTCTCGTCTTTCTGAATCTGTCAGTGCTAAAAGAGCGATCAGAAAAGTGCTGATACCCTCTCAGGAATGCGAATGAATACGGAGCAAGGCACGTGGAGAAAGGCAAACACATGAACAGAACTCCTCCAGGTAAAGGTTTGAATATTTCATAAAGTCTCATTAAGAAGTGAATATAGGAGGCTGAAGTTTAATGACAGCGGTGAAGACAGAATAATAAATTCAGGTCCTGCGCTAAGCTAATCAGCCAAGTCATGCTGACACAGTTGTAAGCTTAAGGGCGTCTGAAACGTGTGAACAACACCAAATGTTTCCCATTTATAGCTGGGAAAGTGAGGCATTTCATCTGTCTAGACTTTCAAAGAGGTTTTAATATTTACTAATAAAAGAAAGTGATGGGCTCGTTATCAGCAAACAGGACTAAAATAAGGAAAATAGAACATTTTGAATGGCTATTCTATACAATATGCCCTAATTACACCCATGCTTTGATTATATTCTTAAGAAAGTCGGAAAAAAACTGTTTAGATGGAAATAAATTCTTGTGATGGCTGACTTACAAGGGATGCAACTGAAGGATATAGGAAAAGCTAACACTCATGTCTCACCTTTCCTTCAACAGCCCTTTACAGAATGACTCTGTTAGAGCAGGGGTGCCCAAGTCCAGTCCTCGAGAGCTACTATCCTGAACATTTTGGTTGCATCCCTTCTCCAACACACCTGCATCAAATGAATGGCGCGTTATCAGGCCTCTGCAGAGCTAAATGACAAATGCATGAGGAAATTAGCAATTTGATTCAGGTGTGTTGGAGAGGGCATACTGTAAGAAATGCAGGATAGAAGCTCTCGAGGACTGGACTTGGGCACCCCTGTGTTAGAGTTTCTGAACTGGGAACAGTTGAGAGTTGAGAAAGGGAAACTTCAAATCTTAATAAAGAGCCCAAAGAGGATATAGGACCAGGCAGAGCAAGCTGGCATGACTGCAGACAAGACACCTGAAAAGGCAGGATTCCTGTGTGCTGAGGACATGAATCCATGACTCAGCAAAGTTTCCAAAGTCTTCCTGTGTCTTTGGTGCTGTCTCAATGCTTTCACTCTATTTGGATATCTTTTTAAGACAGTGTTTGCAGACCTGGTTGGTGTTTGTAATTCATGAATACTAAAAAATATAAATCATATCCTAATAGTATTTGTGATTAAGCTGTTTTGTTGAGTCATATCATAACAAACCAAATCAGGGCTGCACAATACATTGCAAATTTACCACCATCGCAAAATTAGCCCGCAAATTAAATATACATATTGCAAAGATGCCCTAAACTGCAATATGTAATAGTGTCTATATTTGCATGACAATGTGGGGTCCTGTCTCTATGTCTCAGATTGATCATGTGCCCTGGCTACTACAGGTGTAACAATGCATTGATCTATATCAATGTATTGACCGTAAATCAATCCAAAAACCCAATATCGACCAAAAACCCACTATTATTTTGAAAATGGCTTTATTTTGAAAGTCCTCTGACACAACATTTTCACAATAAAATGCATGTTTATAGTTGCGCAGTGGATAAATGTAGCACAGGGAGATTGTACTACAAAGCTTACAGCTATGTCAAGGAAAAAACAACCATGTTTACGACTTGTAATATTGTTTTATACAGTTTTATATCGATCAGTGGATCCTGAATCAAATCAAATCAAAATCGTATCATGGCTTAGTTTGAGATATCGTCAGACATCAAATCGCTATCCACTGTATCGATATAATGTATCATCATCAAACCAGTGATCTACACCCCTACTGGCTACCCGGCCACAGGGATATCCCTTTCACTGACTGGTTGGCATAATAATTCTCACCTGGGAGTCTGGGAATTAAATCCCACCCGGGTCCTTGTTTTGTACTTGTCTGACATATATTCAAAGGTAGAATCCGGAGTTTTCCCTTGTTTCTGTTTGTAAACACTATTCAAACTGAGAGCCCCTCCCCTTGGCCTAACGGCTGCATCGCTCTTCAGCCCCAAGCATCTCCTTCAAAGCTCGGAAGTGGGTGAAAGCCATCCAATATCAACTCATGGTTTTCGAGTGTGTACTATCTAAAGCTTTTGTTGATGCAAACACTTCCTTTTCTTCGCTGCATTCACCAATTTTATAGAGAACTTGAGTGAATCTGGTGTCGGCTCAGTTGATGTTTAAATAATTTTTAAAAATCTGCTCTAATCAATGAGTTCATCCCCACTGAGCGTTACGCTGTTAGCTCTGTCATTGGATGGAGACAACATGCAAATCTCCGCCCAGAAATGTCCCGAACACACCAAAACAAAGGGAAAAAACAAAATACAGCCAGGGGAGGGGGATTTGCAAACAAAATTTACCGTCAAGTGAGAGTAGAGGCCCAAAGGTGCGGATTGAGCCAGATTTCACTCACTTCAGGGGGAAAACTCTGGATTCTGCCTTTAAAGAAGTGATGTGATGATGTTCCAGTCGCAGCTATACATCCTTGCATTTTCTAATAGAACAATGTTGTAATGGAAATAATCTGTTTCCTGTAATCTCAATAGGCCACTGACAATCTGGTCTGAAGGACACAGCGTATCAAAGTAGTATATTCATCGCAAATCATATCCTCACCATGAGTTTCAACATTGTTGTCGCATATAGCAAGTTTTCTTAATATTACGCAGCCCTAAAACAAATACCTTTGAGTTTGGAGCAACTGGGCACTCCTCTCTATTCTTTTTTTTTTTAAATCTTTATTCTATAACCCTACTACCCCAAACTGCCCGAAAACTAACTTCTCATTTTAAAATGCCTTCCTTGATCAAGACTGCCTATTCTGCACACCCTTCCAAACAATTAGTGATGCATTGATCAGTTATTGGCCTACTTATACATCACTTATACATCTTAGTATCTTTGCTATGTAATGCCTTGTTGTTATTTTGTGCTGACAAACATGCTGAATGTCTGTGGCATCAGATGCGTTGCAAGACATATGTTGCAAGGCTTAAAAAAAGTTAATGGCAGAAGATAAATTGTGAACGACACGTTAAAATTATGCACACGCTTATATCATTGTTCAATTACTATTACCGTCTTCCCTTGTGCTTTGTTACATAAAGTATGATGATGTGATCTACTTAAATCAGACTTTACAAGCAATTACCAGTGTTGGCCCATAAAGCCAACTCTGGATATGCGTCTTCCATTATACATGGTATGATGGCCTCCATTCACATCAAATTAGCCCACTCACACACATTCCAACAAATAGTTATGAGTCTGATTCGCTATTTTTAATGCCGTCCTTTTTTTTTTCTTTACATGAGAGGGAGAAAGCAGAAGGGGAGGGGGTGGACAAGATGAGACAGTTCATCATGCACTTTGCAAGGCATTCACATGAAAATGAAAATGACTGAAGATGAGGCCATGACTGAATGAATCTGCTCTACTGTTTGTGAATGTGCTATTTCCACATTCATGCTTATTATATTTGTGTGAGTGGGCTGACGTTTACGGGCATATTGTGTGTGTTTCTGTACACTGGCAGGAATATACTGCAATGGGAGTACATGTAAAGATTTAATTGAATTCCTTCTGCTGCGATGGCGGCCCACAGCACTCTGGCTTATCCGGCCCTGAATTGCTGGCAGTGAGATCTAATCATGCTGCATGAAATGAGCCCTACCTGAGCAGAATAGCAGTACGAAGTCTGGAGGCTGCAGGGGAATACCTCCATTAGGCGCAGAGCGAGGAAACGAGGGAGCAAGGGGAGAACGGGTCAAGAAGGAAGGCGGCAGCGAGATGTGAAGGGAAAAGGTGTAATAGATACAGAAATAGAAATAAGTTCCGCTTCAATATCAGTTTGTTTGCTACACAAGGGATACAAATAAAGTGCTGCTTCTCAGTTGTCTGGACTACAGAGTGCAATTTTACACCAATATCACAACAACTTGTAAAGATGATTTTATATAATCTATTTGAAAGGAAGTCCGTTTCAACAACTTTGTTAGTAGTTAACCTGGAACAATGTCATTATGATTTATTTGTGGGATTAAATTAAAGGATAACTTTCTTTTTTTTCAACCTGAACCTTATTTCTAGGAGTACATAAGTGCATTTACTCACCGGCAAAGTTTCTGCATTATTTTGACTCCTTTGGAAGATATTACGTTGGGGCACCCTTTGATGTACATCCAGTAAAATGGGGGAGGCGTGGCAGCCACTATATAAGACATTATCTGCAACAAAAACTTTTTTATTTCATCAATGCTTTAAGTAGAATGAAAAAACAAATGAGTACTATTGTCCTGTGAGTTAAGAGTTTCGCAAATTATGTTTTTGTTGTTGTCTGGGTAGCGAGCTGCTCTTTTCAGCTGTACTAGGGAAGTGCGCATCGTGAACGCGTGACCCTGAAAAGTGTGTAGAACACCCTGATAACTAACAGAAAGCTAAATCTGGACTCACAGGACAATAGCACTTGTTCGTTCGTTCATTCTATTTAAAGTATTGGCGAAAATCAAGGAGTTTTGCTGCAGATAATGCCTTATATAGTGGCGCCTTATATAGGGCGACTCAACGTAATATTTTCAAAAGGACTTAAAGTGATGCAGAAATTTTACTGGTGAGTAAATGCTCGTATATAGTCCTAGAAATAAGGTCCAGGTTGAAAAAAAAAAGAAAGTTATCCTTTAAATCTTTAAAATATTTTCCAGATCAGAGGATGCAGCCAAAAATGTGACTTCACAGCCTTGGAGGAAGCTTTAACCCTTCACCCACCAAAGCTACATTCACCAAAGCTGACAAGGAGAGTATCCTAAAACTGCCAAACGCGTGTGTGGAGGAAAATGGACACTGAAATATTTATGCTCTCATCATACAAACCACAATACATCGAAACAACACATAAGGGGAAAAAAGCAGAGCTGACCAACCAAAATAACAGCCGCCACAGGCAGGGCCTCAATCATGACTTCATCATGTGAAATTGCACATGAAATTGTGTGTCTGTGTAGCTCCGACTAGTAATACGAGAGAACTGAGAAGACTAGGTCTACATGTGTGCAAGTAATGATGCATCAGTAGATACACTGGCAGTTGGAAAGACTTTACAAAATGCCTCTATGAACCAGTGATGGAGGAGAGGATTGACTAACTTTCCAAATGTCCTGCAGGCATGAGTGTGTGCATGCATATGAACATGTGTCCTCAGGCTCCCAGAGCTGCTCTGGGCGATTCTTCCTGCTATGGCTGCATTTCCACCAATGGTGACAGAAGCTCTGCAGGATTCATTCCTGCAGAAACTAAAACAGCCACAAACAGCAGTGCACGTGTGTGTAAATGCGTGTGTGTGTGTGTTTGAATCTGTGCATTTTTCTGTGACTGTGTGGTGGATATATATGCATCACTGTGGTTGTGCATGCTGGATTTGAATGATAATAGAGGCATTGACCCTGAGAGACGCTTTACTGCTGTGACTGTCACACAGAAAGTCTCTCCTTTGTTGTGGCTGTCCCCCCTGCATTCTCTCTCTCTCTCCCTTGCTCTCCCTCTTTCTTATGTTCACCCATGTCCCATGAGTTACGATTCTCAGACACTACTGTGTACCTGCAGAGAAGCTGTGAAACAGGAACATGCAGTGCACACAGAAACACGAGCACTCAGACACCCGCGCGCACACAGAGCATTGCAGCAGCAGCCACCTCAGAAATGAGCAGCTCTTAGTGATGAATAAAAGGAAGTCAACCATGTGGGGATGAACCCTTCCCCTACTTCATCTGGTTTTCCCTTAAATGCTCCATCAGTTGTTCCATTAGCCAGAAAAAGAGTGCAACAAAGGATATCAAGACATATGGGACAGACAGCAAGACAAAAAAAAAATGCAGGTACAGAGCACAAGAGAGAAAGAGGATGGATGAAAAAAGATCAAACGATCATCTAAAAAAGAAAAAGAAGAAATTAATCATTCTTTGCAGAAGCCTCACTGGGTTATGACAGGGCAAGAGGTCATCTCACTAATGGCTTATCCCGTCTCTTCTTAGGCATTCATTACTGCTTCTGACCCCACGACAGTGTGAAATTGGATTTAGTGACGCACATTTTTAGGCTATTGAAGGGAAAAGTACTCATTTATCCACCGGGAAAATAAATACTAGTTTTAGTTTAGTCATCTGGGCTCCGTGAGAGAGATGTTACATCACAGTACAGAAAGGAAGTTGAATGCTGGTTGAAAAATGGAGCAAAGTCCACATGGCAGATCGTGCTAGATGCATTAAAAGATTTATGCTGAAGTACTCTCACAAACCACAGCACTAAAAGGTTAGGGATTTTGAGGAAAGTAGCACAAGCTAAATGTAATATTCAGGCCAAAAGGGAGAAAAGCACAAAGAACCAATCTGGACCGGCTGCTTTAATACGTCATCCTCTGTTCTTATCCTGATGCTTGGTCATGACAAAGGATCTGACATGGCAGCAGGCTCAAAGCACTTACCCAGTCTCTGATCAAGTGGCACCACATGAGCAAACAGTTTGTTTTGGCCACACGGCTGCAGCAGCACCTGCGATCTAGGTGGCTTTCGCTGCGAACTGGCAGCAAAACTCCCTGTCATCAGTAAAAAGACGACCCTCGCTTTTCTCTCCATGAAAAACACCACTCCTTGATCTTCCAAGCTGAGATAAAACAAGTGAAGCTGGCTTGCACAGTGATAATTCTCTTTAGTCGGGCCAAGTGTTAGAAGTCTGTGTCACAGAGACAAACAGCCAGTTCATGTTGCTGGTTTTTGACCAGTCATGCTCATCTAAACTAATCTCACTGAGGGCCATCAGCTTCACTTCACATGCCAAACCACATCTCAGGTGTTTCAGGCACAAGTGACACTGTGCTTCATAACCTTAAGAACTGAAAACACAGCACATGAAGGCGAAAACTCAGAATGCATCACAATTACCCTCCATCTGCCATCTGGTATGCGCTGCACTCTGAGTGCACAATTTCATTCATGTACTGTACGTTTTCCTGGAAAACAGTCCGTAGGGAATTTAGCAGGTCTGCCTGGGCAAAGAAACTGGTTTCCTGCAATTTAAAAGTAATTTATCACTTAAATTCATAATTAAATAACACATGACTAATACAATTTGTTAAATAAGTTTTTTTTTGTTTATTTTTTAATAACTAAAGCAAGGCAGGTGTAATGGAAAATCTGGTTGTAATAAGGACATTAGCAAAATGATGAAGCGTGGCCTCTTTGTAATGCTGGCATTCCTTTGTCTTGTCCCATCAAGGCAAGTTTATTTGTAAAGCACATTTAGTGTACAAGACAATTCAAAGTGCTTTACATAAAATATTAAAAGCATCACAGTGGGGTGCAGAAGAAGCATTAAAAAGTACATAACACCATAATAACTTCACAATACCAAGCAGTTAAAGGAATAGTACATCCACAGAATGATGTAACTTTATTTTCCACTTACCCTCGTGGTGAGCGAGACTCTAGAGCACTTTTTTAATATCTCAAATGCAGCCGGCGATCAGGAAGGCTCCTTGTTTTCCCCCCAACTTTCATATAATGGAGTTCGCTGGGACCCGAGCCAAAAAGGTCCATAAAAGTCCACAAAAACTTGTCAATATTCCTCCATACTGCTTACTACTGTAATCCAAGTGTCCTGAGTGGGCAGCGTCCATAATTTACTCGAAATTACATCATTTAGTATATTTTTAGAGCCTAAACAGTAGTATATCTTACTTTCACGACGCAGACAAGATCGCGAGTTCTCTTTTTCCTTCCTTTTTTTTTTTCTTTGTTTTAAATCAATAGCCAGCCCCTCTTGTGTTTGTCCAGTTCTGTCTGCAGCTCTGGCGCTCTTAGCAGAATGTAAACAGCGAATTTCTTCTTCTACGCTTGCATTATCGGCAGAGTAGGCTCTGAACGCCAGGCTTCCGTAGTTTCCTACCAATCATTCTGTGGGTGAACTATTCCTTTAAGTGTTTTTGGTACTTTTCTCATCCTTTAGCCAAATGTTCGAAGATGCGTAACACTACACGGTCATTGTCACATTTTTCACTTCATAAAATTCTTCACCCATTCTCCACTGGGACCAGTCCAGTACCTTCTTATTCCACAGCCATGCATTTGTAATGGACACAGAAAATAGGTTTGCATCATTTTGTTAAAAAAAAAATTGCCTGGATTTAGACTTGGAGGAAGCAGATGTTGTTCTGAAATCTTAATATCAATGACAGCATTAGGTCAAGGTCTGATGTTACTGGATTTCATTTAAACTCAGCTTTATTTCTGTCTCACCAATTCACAACATCTCTGATCTCAGAGAACTTTATGGACAAATCAATTCAAGCCAACTGATTGTGATCCAATTCATAAAGGCAAATTCATAAAAATTAATAGTTCTTTTCATCTTTGGTCTTGAACGCGGGTCAACCATCTCTCCCATGGATGATTTCTAATATAGACTGGTCTGACTGCAGTACACATTTTCACTGCAATGGACCATCCCAGATGCCTCTAAGCCTGGAGAAGTCACTCCCCCCTCATTCATTCTTTCATCTTTTTAATTTTCCTGCATGTCACAAACTTTTTCTTTATTTCTGATAACTGTTAAAAATTTTGTGAAGTGTTGCAATGACAGGATGAGAAGGTATATTTTTGTTGTTAAAGAAATATTGCCAATGTAAATTTCACAAATGTGAAGTAAGCAGTAAAAAAAAAAAATGCACCAAAGTCAAGGTCACAAACTGATACATATACTTGGGTTAAGCAGGAGAAGTAGCCCTGGGGTGGTGGGGAGGTGAAAAGAGTCCCCTTCAACCCCCCCATCACAATGTAAGGACAGCCTGCCAAGGCTAGCTGAGCTGACGGCAGCTAAAGCCGAGGCTCCCCACATGTGCTAATCTCTCAGATTTAAATGGGAACACAGCACAGAGCACAGAGCAGGGCAAGCCGGTCTGATCCATGACCGTATGTCTGAGCACGCGCAAGCGAAGGCCTGTGTGCACATGCAGCATACATGTGAAAACACATTATTACACATTCATTTCCTCATACATATTTAAAGAGGTGGCAGTAGCACGTAAACACTGTAAATCAAACAAAGATGAAGCTGCATGCACAGAGAGATACAGAAGATATTTCAATCTGGATAAAAAATACATTTTAAAACGCTGGAGAGCAAGCTAAATGAAAGCAACAGATAAAGACTGCAGGATTTGACAGTAGAAGAAGTGGGAGAGAGTGCTTCCTTTCTTTCTTCATGAGGGAAGACCGGGAACCAGTGAGAAGCAGGGAAACCATGACAACCAGACAACCAACCTTGGCAACCAACCCAGCGTTCTCACAGTCAGAGCCAGACAGGCGGCTCAGCAAGGGTTAATCTCAACTGGGTGAGAGAGGAGAGAGACATGCCGACTAAGCCTACTGCTATGTGCACAGACATTTAACACTCTATACAGTCCTGCATGTCTTAAAGACGCAGCAGCTAACTGGACCAGCTGAATATCTGTACTGAAGCAACAGGACGAAGCCAAATACAGATGCAACAGTCTGGAGCGCCGTCAATGACGAAATTGTGTTTTTGCTTGAATTCGCTTTGCTGCGCTACAAAACTAGAAGTGTGAAATTCTGAGTAGCATGAGACAAAAATCACATTACAGGAAACACAGAAACTGAGCAGAGGTGGGAACCTTCAGTGATGGAGGGCAACGGACAAAGTGAGGCGTGTAGAAAAGGGACCGCGGCACCATGTCATCCTCCTAACTTCATTCTCCTCGCCGTACAACGCAGCAGAGGAAAAGTGACAGAAGACGTGCCGAGTTAGGATGAGAACCAAACGGGAAGTGAAAGCACCTGTCCAAAAAATACACAAAGTGAAAGGAAGGCGCTCATTCACGATCGCCCAGGGAGACTGTTGCTGCACTCCTCCGCTTATTCACTGACCTCCCATTTAAAGATTGAGCCCTTACTCCCCTGGAGGTCAGCAATAGAGAGATGAAAATCAGGGAGGGAGGGAGGGTAATGAAGAGAATAATCAATACTTTGCCTTAATTAATAACCTCCGCTGCAGTCAGAACATTCAAGACCACTTCATGCTCTCTCAGTTCAAGATATTTTCCCCCTTCTCCTCCACCCACATCTACTGCTTTTTCCCTTTGCCCTCACTCAGCTTTGCTCCCCCCTCCCGAGTTCTCCACCTCTTTCCTCATCATTAATCTCTGAAAATCGTTGGCTACATACATTCCTCCCAATCGATGCAATTCCACCGAGGTCTTGTCTGATTTACCACATGGTTGGATCCCTGTATGAATCTTGACTGGCC
Source organism: Atherinomorus stipes (assembly GCA_023101725.1). NCBI lineage: Eukaryota > Metazoa > Chordata > Actinopteri > Atheriniformes > Atherinidae > Atherinomorus > Atherinomorus stipes. Next base: position 426,103 of record JALJCO010002818.1, read on the forward strand.
AGGGGGAAAGGGACAGAGAGGCAGAGAGATGGAGCAAGAAGGATGGAAAGAGGTGCACATTAAATGACAGAGGCCATCATCATTATGTAACCTCAGCCACAGTCAGAGACAGTAAAAGGACTACAGGCTGAGTGCTGGTTTGATTTACTTTCGGCATATGTGCGTGCATCTTTCGCCGTGCCTGGAAATGACCAAAACAGTGATGTGAATGAGCACACACAGGGGGCGTATTCATTAAAGCTCACAAATGGACGGCATATGTAGCCGAGATACAGACACACAAGCTCGCTACAGTTTAGGATGCGTTTCAGGGCTGGAGGAGCCGGGTTTTTGGCTTGAGCCGGACAGTTGAACAGCTGAGACCACGCAGCCTTGGCTTCTTGCTCTACAGCTCTGATCCAGCCTGCTAACGCGGGGAGCAACCCAGCTGGGAGCAACACAGCACAGCCATTGGGTCAGGCCCTCTCTGACCTGAATCTCTGAGCAGCCCCACTGAAACATGGGCCAATCATCGCAGCCTCTTATTTATTTATTTCCTCCACCGCTCGCCAATTTTAGGTTAAAGCTGGCCACGTTTTCTGGGTAATCTTGCGAACATTGGGGAGATATACACCTGTGTTTGGGTTCAACACGAGTTTCAAGATTATCTCAAATGGCTCAGAGGCAACAGGTCAACAAGAGTGTGAGCAGCTGCTTCACTCACAGAAAACACACATGTATGTGCACAAAAAGCATGAAGTCTCTGCAGGTTTGCCAAGTGGCTTTGTATTGACAGCACTGGCTGACTGAACATGCCCCCCTCACTTGTCATCATCAAGAATATCATGTGCCGTGAAACACTATGGATCTCCTCCACCTGACAGTAAATCTTTGGGAGTGGCCATTGATCTGAATTAAGCATGCCGTCAGTCAACGTCAAATTAACAGTTTGCATTACTGTACAATAAACCAGACATCCAGAATTCAGCGTATGCACCTGACTGCGTGTTTAAATCATCCAAAAAAAAAAGGACAAATGAAGGCTTTTCTTTCCCTCTGATTCACACAAATGTAACCCAACACTGCAAATAGTGAAATCCACAGTAAGAGTTACAAACTGGCCGGCCCTGTGCTGACATGAAGACAGCGAGAACAGCAGGATGCTGGCTTAAATGCCTTGTAGCAGCGAATTTCAAACACAAGCTCCTCAGCACATGGACCACAACAGAGAGAGGTAAAGAGAGAAAATGAGAGCAAGACAGCATCACAGACGGCTTTTTGTCAGATGAACAGTCAATATGAAAGTCCCCAAAGCTCAAATGATTTCACTCTCTAAACGTCAACCAAAGAATCAAGGGGCCGGAACATCAACCTCCAACTCTTAGCTCGTCAATATACAAGTCTAGAGGGGAAGGAAACATAGATTTACACTGGATTAACATGCAATGTTTTCCAAACGATAGGCCTCTATTCCACTAATAAGACAGGAACAACCCTCAGGAACAAAATAAAGGCAGTGTTTGCTCAACGCATTAGGGAACAGAGCGGTGATTCAGATGGTCTTAAGTCAGTGCACTGGCAAAAACACAAATCTAGCATATTCAGATTTGTCAAACAAAGCTTTTAGATTCTGTAAAACAAGAGGGGAGTTACTGCAAATCCTGCTGTGATGGAGGCATTCAAGTCATAGCTGAATAGCTGCTACAGAAAGTGATGGCTCAGTTGCTCTACTGTATGATAATAGCAAAGATAGAACATTATTCAGAAGGTGAATGAGTGTGTTAAAAAAGACGGGCATTTTTAGGCCGTGCAGATTCAAACACGCATACTACAGGCTGGTGAGGACCTACTACACCAAACCATTAGTTACACAGAATGCCTTGGACAGGTTCTTCCAAACAAGTGCAGTAACTCTTTTTTCACTTCGAAATGACCTCATAGTTCTGCAGCTTCAGCGCCAATCAGTAGCCAGCCATGCAGACACTCCATATCTATAGACCTTTTCAGGCCCCAATGCACACCTGACAAAGGAGGAATCATATACATGGACTGCAGAAACTGAGAAACAGTTGTGTGCACCACATAAATACTCTCAGTCCATGCTGACTAACAAGATTTGTGAAGGGATGAGTCCTATAAGTTATGCTCTGCATGCATCAGTGATGCAGCAAACCAGAATCCTGTATGAAGCCTGTTCTGTAGAAGTGAACGGCTAAGTTGCTAAGCTCGAATGAGGCAGCCCATAGTACCTTTGGGCCACGTGAATGTGTGAGTAAGAGCTGTGAGGACTTTGGCTGTGAAGGGGATTAGATCAGGAAGCCAAATCAGAACGACTGTGGTGGCCATGTGTGTGTGTTTGTGTGTGTGTGTGTTAGGACAAGGCCTAATCACTTAATGAACACAGAACAGCACAACTCCTCTGAGCTGGACAGCCAGATCAAGCAAAGGTCTTCCGCTTTCTCCCCTCTAATAATACGAGCCAACCACAGCCTGGGAAACCTCACGAGGGATTTACCTCACTGGACAATCCCAACTGCCAGTCAAGGTCCAGTCCAGCCCATTGGGCACTCACACTTGCAGGGCCAACCCTTTTTGTGGGGGCCTGGGAAAAAGATCTGACAGATTAACGAATGGCTAACGGGCGGACGGGATATTACACACTGTCATTAATCTGAATGGGTTTGGCATGGACGAGCAACATACACGGTAGTGGCCAAGACAGAAAAATTGAAAACCCAGATTCAAAAGAAACTTTAAAATAAGGGAAACTGAAATTTTTGTGGTTCTATAACTTTTCAAATTGTAAGTAAGAATTGTGTGATCCTGAAGAGCTACATACAAGTACACAAAAGTTAACACATTTTCATGGCATTTGAAGTGAGCAAGAAAAGTCAATCAAAATCTGACCCAATAGTCACAGAAATAGAAGATGAGCCATAGATGACCTCAGCAACACCACATAATTGAACGTCTGTAACAAAGTAGACCATAGCAGCTCTGCACAACCACAAGCACCCATTACATGCTACAGGGTCTGGCTCCGAGTGAGAGCCATTCCTGCTTTTAATACTGCATTAAGAAAAAGAACAACAACTGGAAGATGGCCAGGAGCATTAACCTCCATTGTTAGATCATCGTACAGTCATTACACCGGCTACTTTACATCTTTCTTTGGAAGTACAACTTTGCTGATTAGTGCATTCAGCGTGTACTTGAATCTAAGAGAGATATCTTGTGGGGAAACATTTGTTTTATGGTGAGAAGGTCATGTGAGCTATGAAGGCTGACATACTCTCTCACACCCTCTGTGTGACCTGCAGACACTCTGAACAACGAGCAATGGTAAAACGATTTAAGTGACCAAGAAATTATACTGTAAAGAAAGCATACTGTTAAAAAGTGCACACACACATTTACACACATGGCCACCCAGCATGACCAGCTGGACCAGGTAGGGGAAGTATCGCCTATTATAGCCATTTTAGACAGCAGATGGGAGGAAAATCTACCCACAGATAGGAGCAGAGGAGAGGAAAAGTCTCTGACTAGCTTTCTTTTCAAGGGTTGGTGAGCCTAGAGAGCATGCTGCATCAATCCTGCTATTTCTGCCTACACACTGGGCTGTGTCTGCCTCTCCTTTCACATGGCTTGGCTGCATGTGCTGGACCAAAGAGGGTTCTTACTATCCAGCCACCAGTGAGAAGAGAGCTGCATGTATGTGATATAATATGGGATGTCAACCTGTTCTCAGGGGCATCCTCTCATCACTAAATGTAGCATACTGTACATGTGCTATGCAACTTTAGAAACTGCAGTGTCATTGCTGTCTCCGCTGAGATAAAACATGTGCTCCTGATTCCAATTCTACCTCCGGGTAGTCTATATTAATATAGATTAGAGGAGCTTTTAATTTCTCCAACTCTGCAACCAGCTGATGGTGTGTCAAGGTGGGATGCTCTTCTCCATAACGGAGGAAACCCGGGTAGCCTATTGCAGTCACAGCCTGTAGGAGAAACGCCTGCCTCTCTCTTTGCGTGCCTGCGGACTAAGAATAGATCAATGTATCAGGCAAATCGGGATTAACGGCGTTGTGCTCAAATCACACAACACTAACGCGCACACACACAAATAGAGGAGCCGGCCCAGGGAAGAGAAAAAAGAAAAAGTTCATTTTCATTTCCCATCACACTGTCATCATTTCTGGTGTTGGATGATCTCCACGCTGCTCTCCTCATCAATACACAGACTGGGTCCAACGCCAACGCACAGGCAACAAGCCCATGTAAAGCAACATCATATAAATCCCCCTTCAACCCACTGTGAGAGCAATGATTATGTCAGATCACTGCTGAAATGACAAACCCCCTCCAAAATGCCCCCCAGAAGACTGGGCAGGTGTTTGTAACTAACAGTTAGTTATTTATCACCTGCAGACACCCAGCCGGCCAAATTTCAACTCGCTGCGGAGCGCTCCGAAAATAAATTGTGCAATTAAAGAAGGATGCGGAGAGCAAGCTGTCCCAACTAACCTGTCTGTCCTTTCCCGAGCGTCTTCTCCAAACGGTAAGGTCCCACGTAATTGGCGTGTTGGGCACCGCTGTTGTCTTTACCGGACGATGACATGTCGGATTTGTGTGAAAATTAAACACTTTCTAATAAAGCGCAGGCAATTAAACACTCCTCGCTGGAGCTCCAAGCCGCCGTTTGTCTCTTAAGTAACTCCACAGCTTCTTCTCTTCCTCTCGCTTTCTCTGTCTTCTTCCCTACCTCACTCGTTGTTTGAGGAGGTGAGGCTCTCTTTTTCTCTCCTCTTTTCTCCTATCGCCGCAGACGAGTCGCAAGTGCCTTGAATATCATTGTAGGTGAAAGCTGCGCTGCCGCTGTGCGTCTGTGGGAGGTGCTGCCGAGCCGAGGGGGATGATTGACAGCGCGTCCAGCCAACCAGAGAGCGGAACATTCCGCCGCCGCCCCCGTTTCTTGTTGCTGTAGCGTTTCTTGCTTTTTCTAGAGTTCCAGTTTATGTGCATGAAAGTTTTAACCCACATTAAAATGTACTCCTTTCTACAAATGTACAGTGCTTAATGGAGTGAGACTAGAACGAATTCTAACAGAAACCCCAACTTATAGGTTTAGACCCTCCAGGCAATAAATGAGTTAAAGCTTCTTTGGATCAAATAAATGGTGAAAAAAAATTAGCAGTCAGGCCAAGATTTTAAGCATTAATATGCAGATGGGAAACCTACCTTACAAGATATTTTCCAGGCATGTTTTTCAAACAAATATTGATACTGTTTTAGAAAAAGTATGTCTCGAAGATTTTATTGCATTAAATGTGGTCACAAACCAACGTATTACCCCATCTCCCCCACAATGTTATCCTAAGTACAGCTCATTTGCAAACAAAAGCAAAACAACAACAAAAAAAAACCCACAAGAAACAGAGTTAAAGATCAGTAAGAAAAGTGCATTTTAAAAAAAAGTTAAAGGTTTCAAGTGCACACATCACACATTTTATCATGTTCTGATGCGAGTAACTCACACATCACCTCTGAGATGTGCTGAGAAACCAAATCAGGGAGGGGACACAAGGTTCCTCTTAAACTCTGCACATGAATCATCCTGCAATGTACACAATAAAGTTAACATACAAGGTAAAACAGCAATGAGCTTGAGTATAAGTGGCTCACATTCCACATTTTTGCTTGCAGTGGTACTCCTCCTGGATCAAATCTTAATCTGATTTTTTTTTTTTTCCCCATTCACTTAAACATAAACAGTCATTTGTATTTGGCCACAATATGAAATAATATAATTAAATCCATAAAGCAGCCCCCCGTCTACTTTTCCAGTGGGGTTTCTTTATTGAATTTATTCTGAAGAGCTGCTTGGTGGTGTGGTGGTTACCACTGTAGCCTCACAGCACAGAGGGTTCCTGGTTTGAACCTCAGCTGGGGTCTCTCTATACGGCATTTACGTGTTCTCTCATTGCATGTGGATATACTCTTTCAGTCCAAAAACATTCATGTGACCTGACACATGGATTGGATTAAACATATATTGAAAAAGGATGGATAGATAAAACTGATTATTGATTCTGAAGTTTCATTCTACGCCACCAACATGCAGGAAATCTCCCGATGAAGTGTTGCTGGGCAGTTTTGTTCTGTCATTCAGTCTTGTGTCCCATAAGGACTGCAATTGAGCGCATTGTGGAAACAGATTAAACCTTCTCCAAATATCACTTCTCATCAGAAAGCTCCATTTTCTGAGTTGATATTATCACATCTAAAAATAAAACAGCTAAAAAAAACAATTCACAATATTTTCTCTTCTTTCGTCTCTTTCTTTGTCCTTTCATTCCGCTGTCTCTCACTAGAACACAGCCTCGCTGTGATTGCAAGCGTGTGCAGCAGGAGAAGAGTGTGTTGGCCCTCCGATTCATTTCACACCCCACTGGTCTGAGACCTGTGACTGTGGCTCTGGCCTCTGTCTGTTCCTCACACCCTGAGAGAGTACAGGTGTCAGGGGACACATGCAAGAGAAACACACACACAGCTGCTCAAGCACCCACAAAAGCACACCATGCGACCTCTATTCTTTTAACAAAACAAGGTTGAAGGAGCTGCTGAAATATTCAACAAGAGGAATTGCATCAACAACGCACTGTGGGCTACTTCAAAGAGGATGTTCACATATTTTTCTCCTATTACACTTAAAGATACAGTTTGCTAAAACATCATCATTACATCCAGTGGTGTAGTTGATGCAGATAATCATCTTTCAGTTTATCTTTTATCTTAATATCAAACCGTAAATACATATTTATATTTTATGTGTTTGAAGCCAAATATGTAAATCAAACTTTATTTGTGTTATAGATTTTGCAGAAAACAAGGGAAGTAAAGCTAAGTTTGCCCCAGTTTAGTGCCTTTGAGGTCTGTGTGGAGAGCTGCATCCCCTGATGCCCTTCACCACACTGGGAGCCCAGTTTATGCTCGGAGGTGTGACCCAAAGTGTCACCCACGTGATCGCGTGGTGCCAGGTGGACAGGGTGTGTGATGTCAGAGCCAGGTGGGCACCATCTCAATAATGCATCATGCTCAGCACTGGTACTGGCAGGTGCAACACTTTGAAGTGTTCCAGAAACATCTGTAGCCTGAGTTTTTAATCACCTTCCCTGTGCCCTCCTATCAGCTCATCTGCACTCCTCCGCGGCTCGCATCCCTCTATCGCTCTGCCCTGCAAACAAATTAATGAGCACACTTCTTAGTCTCTGTTTAAGCTTAGCTTGAGGATATGTGATAATGTTTGTATTTACACGTGTTAAACCATGTGGCCATCAAGCAGCAAAATTCAATCCAACAGGATCAACTAAATATAAAAAAATATATATTGTGACTTTTGCATGTTTGTAGAATATGCAACAAGAAAGAATTCAACAGACTTTTATATTTATAGATGATTTAGATCGAAGTTTACCATACTATAATATGATCACATAAATGAGAAAAGACAGACTATGAAGAAATTATTTTACTTCATGATTACCTTACCTTTCTGCTTCAGAAATGTGATAAAAGATGAGACGGGGCCAGAAAAAGAGAAAAAAAAGTTAAATAAGCGCAGTTGTGAGACAAAGAGTGAGGATTATCAAAAAAAGTGGAGCATATTTAACATGTGGCAAGAGTCCAGCAACCTCCGGACACAAGAGAGAGGCCCAGACTGTATAATTACTTCACCTTTGTACTATAATGTATAGCTTTATTGCTCAGTCTGACCAATTCAACAGGGAACCATAAACACATTAACTTAGGCTGGATGTGTGCGCATACAGCACTCTATCCCTCTTGTCGTGTTACAGTATTTCCAAGCTGGAGCAATTGCTGCACACACAAACACAGTCCATGTGAACCTGCAGCCCTTCAGGGTTGTACAAACTGGTTATTGCCAGTTGCTTGCTGATAGCTGCTGGCTGGACTGGGCAGCAGTCGCTTGATTAATTGGCTTGTCATCGATATACAGAGGAGACCGCTGGTGTTCATACGCAAACATTTACAAAACTGGAGAAAAGAGAAATAAATGAAAGAGCAGCGAAGTCTGAGCTCAGCATGGCCAAACTGAAAACAGCGGCGATCTCCTGTTGGGTTTCTGAGCTGTAATGTTTCACACTGATGAATAAATGTGAAGATGGAGAGAAATTGAGGCAAAGGAGAATATATGCACAACCTCAATGCAGAACTGAAAAAGTAAAATGGTTTTAAAACATATGGATTGGCAAAATTTTTCCTGTTGATACGATACTAGTAGTTAATGGTATTTTTTCATTGATATTGATATCAGTACCTTCATTGATATCGATAAAGATACTTTTTGTAAAGAAAATCACATGATTGTACAGTTTGCATTAACATCTTGAATGCAAGGGCAATATCAGATATAAATAAAACTTTAGAACAAAAGTAATGGAAATAAATGCTTTTATCATATTGATAAATTACACTGATGAGTAAATTAAAGGTACAGTGTGTAAAAAAGTCAAAGGTCAATGGCAGAAAGATGTGATATATAATTCAAAACTGTTTCTATTGATGTGTAATTGCTGCACTACAATAACTGTCATGTGTTTCTTTTCTTAGAATGAGTCATTTTTATCTACTTGCTGGGGGGTGCACATACACGGAGGCTGCCATATATATTGGACAAAATAATGTGTGTGAAGTGAGAACCCTCTGAACTTTAAAACCAGCTTTTTAAATGGGAGTTAGGGAACTGTTTGGGATCAGTAATGCCTTAAAAGACATTAAAAAATGTTACTCATAGTACAGTCATAGCTACCTGGGACCACTGGATCCACTCACAGAGGAAAACATCTTTATGTCTGGGAGAATTTTGACCACTAACCGCCACCGTACATTCACAACAGTGCTTAGAATATGAAGTAATTTGACAGGAAAACATATTTTCTTTCAAATACCCATCTTTACCACTAGATGTCAGTAATTCTTACATATTGTACCTTTAATCAAAATTAAAAACTTCTTTCAATCATCAAATAACTTAAGTACAGGTTAAGATTATTTGAATTCATTCAGAGGAAAATGTTCAAATATAAAATGTGATAGTAATATTAAGTTTACTAAAACAATGTGCAATAACCTGCATTAAACCACTGAAAAATGACAAATGATCATCATTATCACTAACAGTAGCAGCATCATAATGACATCTGATAGGCTACCACCATCATGTGACACAGAAGCAAGAATCTGGCTGGTTTTGTGCATAATTTCATTGCCTAAAACTCTCGAAAGTGAAAACAAATTGCATGTTTTGTGTCTATTCAATGAGATCTCAATACTCAAAAAAGTATTGAATCCAATATTTTGTCTGGCTGGTATCAAAGTATTGACTCCAGGGCATCGATATGCACATCCCTAAAAAACAACTATGTAAATATGTTATCAAGCTAAGTTGAAATAGCTCATTACATGACTTTATATAAAAGAGCACCTCAGGGAGGACGAGTCTCTCAAAGTAAAGCTAATATATATCTAAGAACAGATAAAGCATAGAATATGAGCCACACAAACATCACTTTATTCTTTTTCACATGAAACTGCTCCCATTGAAGACAAGAACAACTTGTGAGGACCACAGAGCACACACCCATAGTAGACAATAGTACAAGTGACTCTTCAGCGTCTCACAAAGATGCTTGCCTGGGGTCATGGCTTAGTTTTAGGTTCTCACTTCCATTCCTCATGTACAGGGTGCACAGATTTTGTCTCTTAAAGTTCGCAAAGAATAAAAAAGTAACAAAATCCACTCTGTTAACAAAGATGGATGATAACTATGAGGTCAAGCCAGAAAAGAATACTTAACGCAGGAAAAAGTAGGGTCGTCACATGGAAGTGAGGACGGGAAAGATCATCTTATCCTGACACAAGAGGACACTTGATCATGTCTCGGGGGGTGTTTGAGGGCTTTGAAGTGTGGGATACTCTGCCCCTCATCACTATCACTTCTGTATGCAAATGTGTTGCAACACTCTCAAATGTGTGCACTCCCATGTATGCACCATCTAGTGTGCACAAGTACCATGATCAGCAGCCAGCAGGTTTTCATTTCAAATGTCACTACAGTATGTTAGTTGTACGATGACATGCCGAGCAGTGACTGTGGGGGGAATATTCACCATGGGGAATAAGCCTCGCTTTTCTCTCTTACACGCACATGTAATGTACACTTATGCACACAGAGGGTCACACATCTACAGCTGCACTGCCCCCTGCTGGTTGGCAAAATGCACATTCTTTCGCTCCTAAAAGCCCTGCCAGGGATATCTATGCCTTACAAGCATCTATGAAGAAATTGCTTCCTACATCTCTGATGTTATGTGCTTTTATATATAAAAATAATGAAGTAATGCAAGATGGCGGAACAGCAACAGAGACTGTGCCTTGGATCTTGGATTGTCTTGCATCAAACAACTCATCTCTTTCCACATGACATCATGAAATCCCAGTCACAGTCATCTGACCCAGTTTGCTTCTGTTTCTCCTCAATGCGTTGCAGATTTAAAGCGCTGAACAGCCCTGGCAACAGCAAAATAAGCTCAAGAAATCAGGTGGATTTCGCTTTCCTGTTGCGAGTCTTCAAACAGTAAGTTGGATTCCACAGGGTATCACACAGCAAGAGACATTTAAACAAGGTTTTTATTTCTTTTTTACAATTAAATATCAAATTAACACAAAAAGAGGACCAACAGTGCAGCAATTAATGTGGATAGCTCTGAAGGAAAAACATATTTATTGTTTCATATCCACAAATGTATCAACCTAGATACTTGCATATTCACAAATATGCAGACAGCGTGAGTGTGTCCTCTTTAATCATAGCCTTTTTGCAATTACGGGGAACGTAATTGCAGTATAAGAAGCAAACTGTTGGTAATCATGTAGAGGGTTTGGCTGTGGCATTGGATAATTAGGTTTGCTGTGTGCGCCTCACTAATCACAGGGACATTTAATGGAAGCGTAGTGTGAAGGACTAAAACAACTACATTTAGATGTGATAAATTCATTCATTCAGCATGCGCAGCGCCTGTTGTCTCTCCAGCTCATTATCAGCTTGAGTTTAGAATAACACATCACATATGGACATAACAATGCTTTCCATTGTGAATATCAAAGCTCTACTGGCAGATATCAGTAATTCAGTGTCCTCATGAACGATAGCATTTATGTTTTCAAACTTCTAGAGTTTTAGGGTTCTGTATTGTGCAGATTTTTGTCAAGAAATGAGAAAACAAACACTTTAACTAAACTAACTACTTGCCAGTAACCATTTAGATACTCTTAACAGCAGCTGCTGATGGGGTTGGCTACATACAGGTAACCTTTCCTTGTTGTAGACTGTCTGCATGCCCTTGAAAATGACTCACACACACTTATCAAGCTTTCGTCTCTGGCCAATTTGGAATCTGCTCCTGGCAATGTCATTCGCCCCAGCCTGACGAACCTGGGTACAGTACATGTGCCAGATGCGTGATCTAATGGGCTTACTTAAAGGGAACACATATGATACATTATGTATCATGTACATTGTAGTGCACAACACCGATTATTCATCACTCCCCAAGCACAACCACTAACCTTTTTTACAGTCAGCTTCTTTAAAATCCCTTCTGAGTTTACTGTCCTATTTTCCAGGGACATTTGCCAACTCATGCATGTACAAAAACAGGGTTAAACTGTTATATATAAAATGCTTCATACTTTAAAAACTGAACACTTTTGCTGCAATATTAAAAAGGTAATAGGAGAATGAGTTGTGCAAATAGCCCAAAACTCCACATAGCAAAAGAAATGTGTAGTAAACCATTTACAGGATAATAAAGGCAGAAAATTATGGAGTATGAGGCAGACTTTAAAAGCTTCTAAGGGCCTATTTAGGAAATCAGCTTCAGAAAATGGCAGCTGTTAATGCTATCTGGTGAGCAGTGCAGTGACTGCAGTGATGCTGCTCTTTGTTCCCTGAGAACATCAAATGGTAATGGTGTTGGCAGAAGTCCTCGCTCCATCTACTCAGTCAACTTATTCCAATATGCAAAGGAATCTTCATAGTACTGTATGTAAAGTATGTTTGTTTCATGGCTAAAGACTCGTGGCTTTCAACACTTCTTTATTGCAGCAGCAGCAATTAAAGTTGTAAGTAGAGATTTCTGATATTATAGACCTATATTGGCATTAAAGTGTGATATTGTGAAATATCATATCAATAATCGTATTAATATTTTTACTAACAAAATCTCAGGAGAGCTCATTGCTCCGTTATGAAATCTCGCAAGATCTTGTTCCATTAGTCAAGCATGTGAAAAGTCCCCGTTATTGTGGAAGAACTTCATTTCCCAGCATTCCTTTCAGAGTCATGTGACTACGGTGCAGCTGCTGCTGCTACAGACTGACTTGCTTTGAAGCTGCTGTTAATTTGTCTGGTTTTAAGTTGTTGGTTAAGTCACTAAATTGTCAGAAACATTATAATTCGTCACATGTTAGCTAGTACCTGCTAGTATCTGATATCTGGCAGCCAGATGTCAAAAATGAACTCCTCTGGCTGAGTTAAGGATACTTTGGCATCTTTGGTGGTTTTCACACATATTTGTGTTGAGTCTGGAGCTGCCACAGTAGTGAAAGGTATACAATGTTTCAATTTCAACTAATATAGCTCCGTTTCACATATGCTTTTTTATCACCGCGCCTAGCAGTCGCTCTACAGAGTGGAGCGTTGTGTATTCATGGCAACCAGACCCTTGTTGGTAATTTGTCCAGTGTGTTTTTGAATGCCCTGTTGATCTTAACATTTGAAATACATTAGTAACACACAATGATAATAAACGTTTTAGTTAGGTATGTTGTGTAACCAAAGTGTGTAACCCTATTATTTGTAGTATAACACTGTCAATAAGAAGAATATCCCAATAGGACAGCTGCCTACGGATACCTGCTTAGTTAAAAAAGGTGGAATATCAGGGATTTAGGTCGAGCTAAAGTTGGTGCACGTTCTCACATCACTTGCGCCGCATGTCAGGTCGACAAAAGCCACCGTCTCCAGCTGGTCCAAGAGCGGGTGAGTTACATCAACTAAAACCGCGAGTGGCGTGTTCACACAGACCCAGTCGCGCCGTGTTCAGACCCAAAACTCAGTTAGGTCGACCTAAATAGGTCTTGTGTAAAAACACCCTGTTTTCTTGCAGCAGAATATAGTTGTATTTCTCAAAATATGAAAGATACTCTCATGTCAGGTTATTTTTTTAATGATAAAAAACAAAATTTATTATTTTTGGACCCCATGAGAGAAATTTGGGAACAAAATTGTGTTTGAATGGAGGTGAATTAGAACAAGTTTATGAAACAAAGTTTCCAGGTATAATAATAGATCATATAATATTTGTTGGAATTCACATGAAAAGTAAATTATCAAAGACCATTGGTATACTCTATAAAACTAAAACATAACTGAATATAAAGTGTTTGCACATACTGTACTCCTCTCTTGAATTGCCACACTTGTCATATGGATCAGAAACTTGGGGAAATGCCTGCAAAACATACTTACATAGAACCAATTATTGAATTGCAAAAAAGAGCAATATGAATAATAAATAATGCTTTATTTGGGAAACCAATTGTTTCTTTATAAAATCCAAGTAGTTAAAATTTATGGATATAGTCAAATTAAAAGTGTTGGAAATTATGTCTTCCTTTGAGCATTCTATCTTTCTTCGAAGTAAGAAGAGGACAGTATAATTTAAGAGGTGTTCTTCGGTATGAACAAAGTAAAATAAGAACTAATGTCAAGAGAAGATGTGTTTCAGTTGCTGGTGTCGAACTGTGGAATGATCTTAGAGATCAAGTTACGCTTATATGTCTCTGTCAAAATTTAAACAAGCCTTAAAAAGTGATATGATTGATACATATAAACTATGTGAATAATGATTGGATAAAGTCTCTTTATTATTTTTGCTTAATGTAATGATAATTTATGTACAGGAATATGAATGAATTGTAAAAGTTTACTTTAATTGAGTTGTTTTGATATGATGTAGACGGTGGGCTATAAAAAAGCATTTCTTCTGCCTAATCCCCTTTTTTTTGGTTGTATTATATTTGTCTTGGAAAAACTGTATTAATTTTGTTGAAATGCGAACAACCCCCCCAAAAACGTCGAAAAAAAAATTGTTTCTCTCATATTTTGTGAGGTTGTAGCTCTCTAAATATGATAGCTTCAACCTTACAGTTGTCTGCAAAGATTAGTATTGGTATATCAGATATCGGTTAAAAAAAAAAAAAAAAGCCAATATTGAACACCCTAGTTGTAAGAAAAGTTCTTGTCCTCCAATAAATTTTTTATGAGTTGGTTTTAGTTTCTTATAGAGTTCAAATGGCTCTGTTCATATTAAAATCCATCCATTTGTTTTTTGTTTACACTTTATCTTGTTAAGTCACAGCAGAGGTCGAGCCTAAAGTGAAACACACTCTAGGCAAGTAACAATGTAACAAACTATGTTTTAGCTCACAAAGCATTTTTCTTAACCATAATCATTCATAAAGTTTCATAAAAAAATTTAGCACATCTCGATGTACAGCAGGTAGGACCAGAAACCAGAAAAGTATCATCAACCTCAGTCATACTGCTGTGTAGTTGTCTTTGTCTTTGTCGCAGTGGGAGGGATGGCATGAGGATGAGCGTAGGGAATGGAGGTGGGGTGCAGAGAGTGAGATGGATGGAGAATAGGATGGAGGCGACAGACGTGGGCCGTGCAGGGGTGGCTCAGGCTGTTGGGAGCGGGCATCGGTGGCAGATGCATTACCTGCGACATCTCCATCCCTGCTGATGTTGAACTCTTTTTGTCACACACACACACACACTAATATGTAGTTGACTGAAGCCAGTACGGCTCCACACCAGGCACAGGGGGAAACAACTGCCACCCTTTTTTCCCCCATCAGCCCCCTGCTTTAATCAACACACAGAATCACACACAGATACATGTACACATATAGACTGGATCTACTTTTCTGTTCCCTGTTCTTGCCTCCGCTCTCCCGCTCTCTGAAATGTCAGGCTGGCAGGGGGTTGTGAGGGGTTCCTCTGGAGAGCAATAAAAGCTGATTGGAGTTAAAACAGTTGGTCAGGCCTTCCCGCCCCAGCATCTGTTGGATTACAGTCAGCCAACCTGTCATCTGTGAAATGAAGGCTAGCATGGGAGGAGAGGGGAAAGACCACAGGAGGGGATGGACAGACAGAACCATAGTCAGAAAGTGAATGTGTAAGAAGGTAAAAGAACAAAACAGCTGATATAGTAAAGGTTGTAGTGTGCATTAAAAGGAAAAAAAAAACAAACAATTATCCACATTTAAGGGGACATGAGATCAAAGATAGAAGCAGTGTTGGGTGAGGGGTCTCGTGGAGGGTTGGTCAGACACATCTGACCTTTAGACGAATCCTTTCATCTCTTCCTTCTCAAATATTATAGCCTCTCAGCACAGGAGAAGAGGAGCAATCCTTTAGACCCCCACAACCTCCCCACTATTCCCCATGAGCTTCCATGTCACCATCCTTCCCTGGGCTCTCACCGTCACCCACTGCTGAACCCGCACACTGTCTCCACCTGCTACGTCTCCCTGAGGGAATCATTTTCACTCTAACAGCTTCAATTAACCTTACCCTTTCACACGAGCAAACACACATCCATGCGCACACATCCACACATGCACCACGTAGACTGCGCCACCCCCCTCCCGTATCAATCACTGGTGTTAAGGTCACTGGACTGAGAGACCGAAGCGTCACATAGCTTCTCCACTGACATGTAGAATAATGTGAGACTACCTGCAGCTATGTCATATGGATGAACATACAGTGTCCTTAAACAAATAACAGTATCACTGACATAAATCCTCTGAAGTAATTAGAGTCTGGACAGCTAAAGGAAATGTATTTAATTTCATGCTCAACCTAAATGCTTTTTTTTGGCCCCAGGATTAACTTTTGGAGGTCATGGAAGCTCCAACATTTGGAGATGCCTCAAGGCTGAAGGAGGCAACTATGTTCAGCAACACAACAATAGAAAGAAAACCCTACACACACACACACACACACACACACACACACAGGTACTGATGGTATTCGGTATCCAGAATTACACCACAATCTTTTGACACTGCAATTGCAGGAATTAATCAAAATCTCGGCTCTGTCTCTCTGAAAGGAAGGAATCAAAACATAACTATATTAGAGGTCCACTTTGGTGCAAGGATCGCTGGATCACTTTTTCAGAAGGAGGACTAATCTGACATATCTGCACACACAGTTTCAAGGTAAAACTGATACCGAAGGCTTGGTGGGCTTTCCAGCTGCACGGCCTCTCATGGCGTAAAGAAATACATGTTTGTGTGTTTCTTTGTCCATGAAATCACACGCAGAATGCGTGTCCCAATGCATGCATGTTTGTGCATTTAAACAACAGAAAACAGTCAGGGAGGGGGAGGTTAAATCTATACAGCTGTTCCTGAAATCACACTTGGCTGGTGTGTGAATGCCTGCAGGCTGGAAAACACGCTTCCACTTCCACTCATTTTCATCATCATCATCATAGCTGCTCTTTAACAACACCAGGCTGCTAGTTCAGCCGTGAGCTCCATAAACTAACAAGTGCCAGCACTTTATCAGAAGACTTTTAAAGTGCTGCAATGATGGGGGAAGAGTTTTCCTCAATAATAGCACAGTGTTAGTTTTAGATTTCACCATACTCCCAAAAGCTCTCTTAAAAGCTTTATGTAAAAAAAAACCAAAGGTCAATGGCAGCAAAAAATTAATATATTATCCAAAACTGTGTTTCTATTGATCTATAGAATAGCTTTTATGTGTTTATTTTCTTAGAATAAGTCATTTATATCTACGTACTGGGGGTGCACATATAGAGGCTGCAATATCTGTGCCACCATTTTTTCTACGGTGTCCCTAAAATTACAAAACAATGTGAGTGAAGTGAGAACCCTCTGAACTTTAAAGCTGCTGTACCAGCTTTGTTTAATGGGAGTTAGAGCACTATTCAGGATAAGTAATGCTTTAAAAGACATTGAAAATAGTTAGTGCAGTCATAACTACACCTGAGACCACTGGATCCACTCACAGATAAAAACCTATTTATGTCTGGGAGAACTTTGGCCACTAACAGCCATCCTACATTCACAACAGTGTTAGAATATGAAGTCATTTGAAAGAAAACATCTTTTCTTGCAATACCCATCGTTATCCCTAGATGTCAGTAATTCTTACATACTGTACCTTTAAATTTAGTTGGTTTGCAACTTTACTTTACCTTTACTTTGGTTTAAAGGATAACTTTCTTTTTCTTTTCAGCCTGGACCTTATTTCTAGCAGTATATATGTGCATTTACTCACCGGTAAAATTTGTGAGGTAAACCGTTGAATCGCCCTTTGGTGTATATCCAGTATAATGGTGGAGATGGGGCAGCCTCTCTATAAGACATTATCTGCAGCAAAAACTCCTTGATTTTCGCCAATACTTTAAGCAGAATGAACAAACAAACGAATGAGTATTATTGGCCTGTGAGTCCAGATTTAGCTTTCCATTAGTTATCAGGGGGTTCTACACACTTTTCGGGGCCGCGCGTTCACAATGCGCGCTTCCGTAGTACAGGTGAGAAGAGCAGCTCGATACCCAGACAACAAAAAACAAAAACTCTGAACCCACAGGATAATAGTTCTCGTTTGTTTGTTCATTCTACTAAAAGTATTGATAAAATCGAAGAGTTTTTGCTGCAGACAATGCCTTGTAGAAAGGCTGACCCGTCTCCACCCTTATACTGGATGTACACCAAAGGGCGACTCAATGTAATATCTTCAGAAGGAGTCAAAGTGCTGCAGAAATTTTACAGGTGAGTAAATGGACGTATAAACTCCTAGAAATAAAGTTCAGGTTGAAAAAAAAAATAAAGTTATCCTTTAAAGACCCACTTCAATCCTTCTTTTAGTTGCTTTAAAACCTTTTCACTTTAAATTGTGATTATGAAGTTTTAAGCCAAAATCACACATGCCATTTTCCAGAACTCAGCTCAGAGCTGGCTCTGCATGCTAACTAGCTTTTCCTGCTAGCTTGCAGCCCGCTAATTTCTGGACCCAAAGATAAATTGTTTGTTAAAAGTTTGCGTCTGCTTTTGGGTGTTCCTTCTCTGCCTTTGATCATGACACTTCATAAATAAGGGGGATAAAGTGGGTTTTGATCAGGTTCATGACATTGTTATTTTACTTCAACTTCTTGGTGGTTTGATAAAGTTTAAACCATTATTAAAAGTGACTTTAATGGTTTCGCAAACAGGGGCTGAACAGCTAACGGTAGCTGACAGAATCTAACAGTAACAGTGTGTTCAGACCAAGCGCGATTTGGGCGTCAAAAACGCGCCCTTCGCCCAAAGTTGGACGCCGTGTCATTAAAAGTCCGACGCCTGTTTCCCGGCGTCTTGACGCTCTGACGCGCGGCAAGAGATGTCCAGTCAAGCAGCGCTCGCCGCGCCGTGGGAGGAGCCTCTCCTTTCTCTTTTTCCTTTTACCGTCTCTCTGCACCACGGCAGGTGCAGGAGAGAGAGCGGCTCGGCTTAATGTGATAAATAAAGCAGGGAACGTCGTCGTCGGACATCTCTGCTCTGTGTCCGGTTCACCAAATGATTCCAGGTGTTCTGACTGTGATGAGTTTCATCATTTACTCCAGGAGCAGCTGGCGAGCGGCACTTTCAGCCGTCTGATCCGGCCCAGTTTAATGTCCCACTGTCCCGATGCGGGGCAGCATTATCAGCCCAGTACATCCCATCAGGACAGCAGGTCATCAAACCACCGTTCAGAAACCGTGACCGGACATAGATCACAGTTTATCCTCCTCTGTGTTCAGATAGAGAGGAGATTTCCCTGGTTCTTCCGTGTGTTTCCTCTCCTGTCCTGAAAAAGTGTGTCTGTGTCATGACTCGCTCTGATTGGTCGACGCCCCCGCGTCAAGACGCCAAAGTTCAGATTTTCCAACTCCGGCGTCTGACGCCCTTGACGCGCAAACGCTGAACATCTCAAAACTCGACGCGCTAACGCCCTAGACGCGCCGCGCCCGACGCGCGAAACGCGCCGCAAGTAAGGCCGACGCTCTTTGACGCACGTCGGCCATTGACTTTGCATGTAAACCTGACGCCCTTGACGCCCAAATCGCGCTTGGTCTGAACACACCGTAAGACGGTTGCGCAGATTAGCTGGATTTAACTGCCACATGCAAGCAGGGCTTTTGCTACTTATTATTTTAATATTAGATAACTGTCATGACATAACTTCAGCAACAACTTTGACGTAATCAAGTACATTACTGTTCCAAATGTGCAACGAGCGCACTAGCGTCCTTCCGTCCTCGGAAGTCTGTACTTCCAACAAGTCCATACCAGCAGGTACACAAGTATGTTCTTAGCGTACTTGGTATTGAAAAACGGCCCCAGTTTGTCTGAGCCTGCCTTTTATGACCTCCCATTGGTCCATGATGATTTAAATGTAGAAATACTCAGAGATGCAATTTTGAGTTTAGTTTTCTCAACATATGTCCTTTACCATAAGAAATATGTCACAAGAACATATAAACAACATGTAAAACATGACTTTCATTGGAGTGGATCTTTAAACCTTTAAAGGTAGTCAGAAGTTTCCCCCCTGAAAATAAATTTTAGACTTGTGCAAGTGAAATCCATCTCAACCTATGCGCCTATGGGCCTCTACTCTCGTGCAGTGGTGAGTTTGAGGCTACGTTCAAACGGCAACAATCAGAAGAGAAGACTCAAAAGTGGCGTCTTGTCTTCATCTTTTTATCCGCGTTCACATGAGCAACGTCATGAAGAAATCTGCGTGCATACAAGGGCGCAAGTGTGTATGGAATTTGACTGGATATGCACGCCAGGCCTTTATGTGGTGGTGCAGAACTCCACCATGTCCGCGCGCATGCGTACAATTGTTCGTCTCTGTTTGCTTCAAAATCAAAACAACTATGGCGGGCAAGGAGAAACTTTGTGTGGACAGATGAGGAGGTAGAATTACTTCTCCAAACGACACTCAATTACAAGCTCGCAACGTGGAGATCCGCTGGGCTTAGGTAGAACGACGTTGTTTTTCCTGTATTGTGTGACGTCACGCGCATGCATGGCGTCAGCAGGTCTGCAGGTCCACCATCATTTCTGTGTTTTAGACCGTGCAGACGAGGGCACGACAGCGTTGCATCCTCAGGAATTCCACTTTGGAATGAGTCTTCAGATTTTTGCGTCTTCAACCCAGAATAACGCCGTTGCCGTGTGAATGA
The DNA here is from genome assembly GCA_023101725.1 of Atherinomorus stipes. NCBI lineage: Eukaryota > Metazoa > Chordata > Actinopteri > Atheriniformes > Atherinidae > Atherinomorus > Atherinomorus stipes. The sequence goes on from JALJCO010002818.1 coordinate 446,486, forward strand.
AAGGCATATATTTTGCCGTTTTTACCCGCAATCGTCCTCGTGTGAACTGCCCCTGAATGCAACTCCCTCTCCCCCTGTCTGTAATTTGCTCTTTAGCTTTGTTTTTTTGTGGTAGGGACGTTTCTGGGTGGAGATTTCTGTTTATATCGCCAGCCAATGACAGAGCTAAGGGCATGACGCTGTGTAGGGATAAGCTCATGATTGGGGTTCAGTTTGTATCGTGTTTGCAAACAGAAACGGTGGAGGGACTCGAGACTCTACCTTTAAGGATAATGACTAAGGCTGATTTTTCATTATATAGTAATGAGCCTTATGAGGCAATTAAGACCATAGATTAAAAAAATGATAGTAAGATCAATTACATATATTTGCCCAACACATGCAAATACATGCACAGACACAACCTTTTGACCTGTAGTAAGACTCAATCACTCTACAACTGCTATATCTTTTCCCACATCCAGCAGCGCTCTTCCTGGGCTTAGTAGTGCATAATTGCTGTTGATTGGTGTATTATTGCTCTGGTTAATCTGCCTGTGGGTGGCTAATAAAGGAACTCCATCAGGGATGTTATCAATCTCAGGCAGAAGGTGCACATGGAGTGAAACTGGAAGACAGAAAAAGAAAGGAAATGGAGGGAAAGAATGTGGTGAGCGTTTGTTAGAAGAAAGGGAAATAAAGGAAAGAATGTTTGATACATGTTGAAAGAAAGGGAAGGATTACCAAAGAAATTAGGGATGATTGTGGCTAAGATGTTAGAGGCTCATGTTAAGTCGGTTTGAGGTAAAACGAAGGCAGATCAGTCAGCTGGATGTTGTTCTGTCAGAGTTGTGAGCATGATGTTGTTCCCAAGAGAATCCTTTTATGATTGATGAGGCCTCTTTCTTCTGCCTCAGTTCTATTTCTAAACACATGCTGGAGGAGGAAGAGGAGGCTGCAACAAGGTGATTAGATTCCTCTCCATTACCGTGGCAGCCTGAGACAGGTATCACCCACAGCAGAAAGCCCTCAGTCCCAATGCCCTGTGCAATAACAGCATGTTGGCAACTGACCCTGTAGTGTAAGAAGGGAAGCTAACACACCAAACAAGTGTTTCTTTAATCCACTTGGGGGGCTAGCAGTGATTGAATTGGCACACTCCAGAGAATGCTGAAAGTGGTGTTGCAAGCTGAAGAAAAAGACAAGCAATTCCCTGGCAAGGACAAGAAGTTGGGAAGATGGGAAAGTTTGGCGTAAACTGCTGTCGGTTTAATGAGCGCATTTAACACCAGAAGACAGAGAGTGATTTCAAGCACATCCAGTACAACATAATCTGTCTCTGGAAGTGTTTTACACTTTAATAAAGTATCTAAACGCACCTCACCGAAGTGTTCATTATTTTTCCAGTCACAAGGCATGTGATAGATGGTGCCAAAAGTGAACCGCATAGGTTTAATTTGAAGAGAGGCCCCGGGGATGTTAGGGGAAAATGTTGTTACCTCTGATTCAGACCATCATTCTGTAATGTTAGGCATGGTTTATTTATAAAGACCAACCGAAAAACTGTAAGACATTGTCTTATGAAAACAGTCCTCTCCAGTTTAGATGAGACAAATGTGCAAATTAACCAACCCCCCTAAAAAGCAAACTGAATAAAATCTTTAATGAGGAATGCATAACTTCAAGTAATTTCATATGTTTGATGCAAGACTTTAACAGATTTATGTATGCGCTGTAAAATGAGGGATTCATTCTACAAAATGCCAAAAATTTCTACAACCAGAGTTGTTATTGAACACAGCCTGAAGCTGCCTTTGTGATGGCACCTCCTGCTGGCGGATCAGGCTGCTAATCAGCTAGAAAAGGGAATAAATGAAACAGGAAGGCAAAACAGGTCAGACAATGTGATCAAAAGTTCTGATATGATAAGATGTTACAGGTTCAGACTGATTTTATGTTGACCAAACACTGACACGCTAAAGAATGAAGATGCTCCCAATAACCTCAAAACAAATTCTGACTCATGCTTTCCTCAGCCAGCAAACATGGAAAAGATGGTGTCATTTCAAACACGGACATTTAAAATCTAAACTTAAAAAAAACAAAACAAACAAAAAAGAATACACAGAATGAGATGTGGACTGATTGGCTGGATTTCCTTTCATCCAAATCCCTCACCTTGTCCCTACCCTTTGGTTTTGCAGAGGTAGGGAATCCTCATTTTTTAGTGATAAAGGAACAGAGATTAACTTTGCTGGTTTTCTGGTTGGGTGGCTAGATGACGTCTAATCTTTTACCCCATGAAAGAGGGGGTACCCTACCGCTAAAAGATGGTGGATTAGGGTCAAGTGAGAGGGTAACAAGAGAATTACGATTGGGTCTAAATTTCTCCTAATTAAACTCCAACCACGAACTCCGACCCCAAAACCTGTATTTTGTGGTAAAACTGATGTCTGTAATGATTTTAACTCCAACACTTGTGACTGTTTGTTGTTGACTGTCTAACAATAAAGTTGTTCCATATATTTTAGCTGTGTCAATTTTAGAACCTCTGCTTATTTATTCTCTGTGCATCTTTATTAGTGTTCAAGTTCAAGTTTATTTATGTAGCACATCTATGAAACCAAAGGTGTCCAGAGTGCTTCACAACAAACCTAAAACATTCAAAAATAAGATTTAAAAAAATAATATAAAAGAACAAGACCACGAGTTTACAGAAACAATTTTAAACGTGTGTTGAAAAAAGGAAAAAAAAAAAAAGTGAGGCTACATTGAGCCAAAAATCCCTAATCTACCTTCAAAGGTGGAGCTTATCTGATTTTATGTAAATATGCAGCAGCCCCACAGACCCGAACTGTTTTCCAAAAGTTTATTTAATAACCTTTTGAACACAAATCAATTCTCCTTTAAATTTGTTTCATGCTGTATATAGTAGAGATGCACCGATCCGATACTCGGAACTGATATCGGCTGACATATTAGCTGGATCGGATATCAGATGAATGTGGCCGTTCCAGCATTCTGATCCTGTCATTTCTTTTTTTTTTTTTTTTTTGTTAACATCATACACACCAATACAGTTCCAGTGATCTAGTCCCTTCAATTCTATGTTGGTTACATCTTCGCGCAGAGCAGAGAAGTGTTATTTCTTTTTGTTGCTAAAGTACACTTTGTTATTTGTTGATAAATAATATTAAGTACAGTATATCTGTGTGGATATGTTACCTTGTATTAACAAGATGTAAATGTTTATGTCAAGCCTGATACCTTCACTCACAGGGCAAGGTTTATACTGAAGTGTATTCATTCAACAGTATCGGATTGGTATCAGGTATCGGTCAACATGCTCAGCCAAGGTATCGTATTGGATTGGATCAGAAAAAACTGGATCGGTGAATCTCTAATATTACATTGTAAGTTTAGTGTCTGAAAATGAGGCAACAAGGTTATCTGTGTCAAAGAAGAAGAAGAAGGGAAAAACTCCTCAGCTATCAGTGCTCTACAAGCTTTGCTTCCTCAGAAACATGTTCTAGTTGAATAAAAATAAGTCAAGTTAATACATCAAACACAATTAAGATGTACAGTGGGGCAACATAGTATTTAGTCAGCCACTGATTGTGCAAGTTCTCCTACTTAGAAAGATGAGAGACGTCTGGAATTTTCACCATAGATACACTTCAACTATGAGAGACAGAATGAGAAATAAAATCAGGAAATCACATTGTAGAATTTTTAAAGAATTTATTTGTACATTATGGTAGAACATAAGTATTTGGTCAATGATAAACAAGATTTCTTGCTTACAGATTTGTAACTTCTTCTTTAAGAAGTTCTTCTGTCCCCCATTCATTACCTGTTTTAAACGCACAGTTTGAAGTCTTTACTAGGCCCTGCAAGTGCTTAAACATGCATGCATTTAGCTGATACCCCCTATCGTCCACATTTACCAGGTGTTTAGGGTCCCTCAATCACATATTTTTGTAGCCAGACAAGGAGGGACAATAACTGCTAAGTGTAGATGTAGCCTCAGTCAGAACCACGGCCAAGACCAAAGAGCTGCCGATGGACACCGAGAAGAAAAGTCAAATCTACAATAGGCAAGCAGGTTAGTGTGACTACATCAACTGTGGGAGCAGTTGTAAGAAAATGTGATAATCTCCCTCGATCCAGAGCCCCCCAAGATCTCATCCCGTGGGGTCAAAATGATTGTGAAAACAGTGAGCAAAACTCATGAAACTACACGGAGGGAACTGGTGAATGACCTGCAGAGAGCTGGGATGAGATTAACAAAGACTACCATCAGTATCACACTATGCCGAGAGGGATTTGAATCCTGCATTGCCAGGCGCGTTCCCATGCTTAAGCCAGTACTTGTCCAGACCCGTCTGAGGTTTGCCAGAGAGCATGTGATCCAGAAGGGGATTGGATGAGTGTCATGTGGTCAGATGATACCAAAATAAAACTTTTTGGTAAAAACAACACATATTTGGAGGAAGAAGAATGCTGTGTTGCATCCCAAGAACACCTGAACATACCTACTGTGAAGCATGGGGGTGGAAACATCATGCTTTGGGGCTGGTCTTTTGCAAATGGGACCGGACGACTGATCCATGTTAAGGGAAGAAAGAACGGGGCCATGTATGGGGAGATTTTAAGCCAAAACCTCCTTTCATCAGTGAGAGTGTTGAAGATGGAACATGGTTGGGTTTTCCAGCGTGACAATGATCCCAAACACACTGCTCGGGCAACGAATTAGTGGCTCCATATAAAGGATTTCAAGGTCCTGGAGTGGCCTAGCCAGTGTCCAGACCAAAGACTGTAGAACAAAAAATGGACGTAGGATCCAATTACGTCTGAAGAGCTGAAAGTGAAGCCAGTTGGGCGTTTCCCACCGTCGCCACCTTGCCATGTCGTCGCCACCCCCGGAAAATACTAAAATGGGCAAAGACAGGACCGCTCCAAGCCGTGGGGCAAATAGCTGACAGCCAAGCTAATGATAAACAAGCTAATCGGAAGTGAACAGGAACAAATGAAGATAGGTGGTCTAAAGGTAAAACACACTCAGACTTGCTGTTAACCAACTAAAAACCGCCGTTGTGCAACTCTGCTACAGACTGAGGCCTTCCTGGGAGCAAACGGGGAGCTAACTATTAGCCTCCATGGCTAAAATGGGCACCTGGGCTGCCGCCTGTCAATCAAAAGGACACGCTCCTATTTATGTGTAATTTCAAGATGAAATGATATCTAAACAGATGAGTTATAAAACAATTCACACCCCTCACAGTTGACATGAAAGTAAACTTGACTTATTATGTAAACCTAAAATGATTTTTTGAACCAGGCTGAATATATATTTATTAAAGTGGATTTTGGGAGGGGGTTTTTTGCCGCCCCGGGGGGGGGTTTCAAAAAATCAGACTTCCGGCTTCACTCTTCTTCTCCAGCGGAGTTTACTCCTTGCTCCAGACCTCAAGCCCATAGAAAATCTGCGGAGGGAGTTGAAAGTCTGTGTTGTCCAGCGACAGCCCCTCACTGCTCTAGAGGAGATCTGCATGGAGGAATGGGCCAGAATACCAGCTAGTGTATGCAAACCTAGTGAAGATTTGACCTCTGTCAACAAAGGTTATGTCACAAAGTATTGGGTTGAACTTTTGTTATTAACCAAAGACTTTATTTTCCATCATAATTTGCAAATAAATTCTTTAAAAATCCAGTGATGTTCAGGTTCGGGAGGCAGACACCCACTCTACCTTTAAGATTAGGTTTAAGATCTTCCTTTTTGATAAGTCTTATAGTTACGGATGGTTAGAGGGAAAGTTTTTTTTGTTTTTGTTTTTTAAATCTGGACTATTTTCTAGCATGAAATATGTTCATTTACTCACCCAGACAGTTTTGTTGCAACATGAATTCCTTCAGGAGATATTTAGATCCACTTGAGATCAGCGTATGCCCAATATAATGGAAGTGATGGGGCAACTGCGCGTAGCCTGTAAATAAGGCATTATCTGCCACAAACTCCTTCATTTCACCAATGTTTTGTTACGAAGCATGAGTCGTACCCCTCCCCCTCTTTTTTTTTTTTTTTTTAAGCTTGAAGCAGTTTTTTTGTGGTGATTGTTTCATGTAAACAACCTTCAGCATATCTGGATCTGGTTTGAGCCAAGGGCACGAATTTGTGTTGGGATTGTGGACCAGCTGATTGTCTTGAACAATTGCCAGTTTTGATAACAATAGCCAACTGTTTTGAGCAATCTGAGACTGGCTCAATGTCATATCTCTGCAGTCACGTATTTTTCAATATGTGACTGCAGATGGTTCTGGCTGCACAAGGATCATTTTGTGTAACCAGCTTGTTTTTGGTAATGGCTTAAACTGGGCAGAAGGTGGCGCAAAAGTGTTGTTGATGTGGCATGTGGAGGCTGTCCAAGACCGTTTGCTTTTAGTAAAAGCTTCGTAGGGTTTATTCATTTTAAACACTGTGCAAGCACATCAGACGTGGAGTAAGTTTGAAATAGACTTGTTCATCAAACTATGATTCATAAGCACATGGTGGGAAATCATGTCTGTCCGGAAATGAGTTACAGCCACATCATGTGTACTGTTAAAAACATTATGGGGGAATCATGGGGAAAAAAAACGCCTTTCTGCTGTCGGTTCGCTTCATTGGTAGAGTGCTGCATCCTGCAGTAAACGTGCCATGTAACACGCTCCCCAGCCATAGCAGCATCATCATCATCACGACCTCATTAGTATGCGGTCCTGAAACGCCCACAGACGTTCTGCGCGTCTTACGTCTATAAATACTGAGGGACACCCCGAAACAGGCGCTGCACTTGTGCGGAAAAGTGGAGGAGCAGTGACATTCCACCTCGTGTTCTCACCGGTTCAACCTAAACTCTAAAGGTAAGAAAATCCGTCCGGTGGAGATTCAGTTTCTCATCCAAAGCTCTATGGGAAAAGTCGTTTTTTGTTTGTTTTTAAGACATCAACAATCACGTTTTTCATCCGGAATAGTCTATTTAAAAAAAAAAAAAGCCTACAGCTGCTATATTTTCCATTTGTGGCACATAAGGAGGATTTTTATTAATATTATTATTTCTGTTCTTTCGACGGGACTTGCAGATATTAGACGCAGCAAGTTGTCTACTTGTTGCAGTAACGCCTGTTGGTGGTAGCTACCCTTTAGAGCTTATTTGGGATAATTTTTCTTTGCATATTTTTATATATTATTCCATAAAGTCACCCCAAAGTTCTGTTGGTCGGAGAATCAGTGAATGCAGCAGAGATGTTGTAACATGCGCAGTGGTCACGCCCTCCTCTCTCGGAGGCGACCAGCATCCAGATAAGGGAAGGATATAAATGACTCAAGCGCAGGAAATGCTTTACTACTACATACTGCCCAGAATATGAGCAGAAATAAGCTGGTGTCAGGTACAAATTTTTTCTTTTTTTTCTGAGAAGAAGAAGAAGAACAAAACAAATATGGGTTTACTCATGTCTGGTCATGGTCTGAAATCCAAAGTGCACAATATGTGCAGAACAGCAAACACCAACGTGAAACAGGAGATGCTTGGCCTTAGCTAAGATACATGACACTCCATCTGAGTTCAGCATTTCCTGAATGACTTGCTGGTGATTGAATTAAGTAAATGTCACTATGGTGGAAAGTATAATAATTCATGCAAGAATAATTCAGTCTCAGAAATCCCCTTAATCCAAAGCTTGACATAAAACAAACTGCAGCTCTTTCTTGTAACTGTCTCATTAAGTTTTCTAAACCTCATTTGACTGATTTTATTACAGTAAATATCAGCAATGGATACCTCTGTCCATAATAGCATAATATGTTGTGATCTTGTAACCTTACAAAAGGTCCTCTTGTGAAGGGAAAACCCAGGTCAGGGGCTGGTCAGGTTCCAGCTCATCTCTGAGGGAGCATTGATTGGATAATGGGATTTTAAGCGTAGCTGTCCTGCTCACTATGGCTTGCTATTATGTGCAAGCTCACCACACAGAAGACTTGGATATTCTCCCCTGGAGGTAATCCTGTCAGGCTTCCCTCTAAGTGCTTTTCTTCACATCACAGTGGCAAACCAGCCCCGTCATGCTGGTGACGTAAATGTCTGCAGACCTGAGGACTCGGCCATGCCTGCCAAACCCGGAAACAAACGGCAGTGTGTGACGTCAGCTGGGATGAGCCTCTGCTGCGGTAACTTTCCAAGCAGTGGTTGCCATGGAGATGAACTAAGGCTCTGTGTGTAAACTGTCCACAGACGTAAAGATGGGTAGACCGGAGTTGTGAAATCTTTAGGTGGGATGGAAATGCCACAGTTTCATTTCTGTACTTGTTGCAGAAAAGAGAAATCTGAGTTGTGACTCAGTCTTTGGGGAATGTGAAATCAGTCACATACACTTGAGAGTGGGCCTGCTAGTAGTGAGACACCCAAACTGCCTCATTCATTAAGCTATATTAAATCACTCCATCTCATTTACAACTTTATCCCTTTCACTTCCTCTTTCTGTTGTTTCTATGCCGTTATCTTTTCCCTTTAATCTCCTGCCCCACCAATGCTTTATTATCAGCCTCCACATTTTTAGGCTTCTGTCTTCAATCTCTGTTCATTTGTCTCTACTTCCTACAGATGTCCACCAAGGAGAAGCTCATCGGCCATGTGATGAAGGAGGAGCCTATTGGCTGCAGGAACAAGGTGACCGTGGTCGGTGTCGGCATGGTGGGCATGGCCTCAGCCATCAGCGTACTGCTCAAGGTAAAAACCTAAAAAACAGAACCATTCAGCAATAACAAAGCCATTTTTGATCAGTATGATGTAGCTTTATCCATACAGTGGATTGACCTATATGATCTGTAAAACCAGGACCTGTGTGATGAGCTGGCTCTGGTTGATGTGATGGAGGATAAGTTGAAAGGTGAGGTCATGGACCTGCAGCATGGAGCCCTTTTCCTCAAGACGCACAAGATTGTTGGCGACAAAGGTGAGAATGCAAGTGAAAGAAAAGACCCCCTCAATTATTGAAAAAAATCATGAGTTTTTGTTTTGGTACTTAACACTTAAAAAAAAATATTTCAGACTACAGCGTTACCGCCAACTCCAAGGTGGTGGTGGTGACTGCTGGAGCCCGCCAGCAGGAGGGAGAGAGCCGTCTTAACTTGGTGCAGCGCAACGTCAACATCTTCAAGTTCATCATCCCCAACATTGTGAAGTACAGCCCCAACTGCATCCTGCTGGTCGTCTCCAACCCAGGTTAGCTTGGTTGAGGGATTCATGAGCTGGCTTGGAAGTGTAAAAATATTAGTTAGATGATAAATCTTTGAATTCTATATAATGCTCTATTTTTCGTTGTGTACCTTCCCAGTGGACATCCTGACCTACGTGGCCTGGAAGCTGAGTGGCTTCCCCCGCCACCGTGTCATCGGCTCTGGCACCAACCTGGACAGTGCCCGTTTCCGCCACATCATGGGAGAGAAGCTCCACCTCCACCCTTCCAGCTGCCATGGCTGGATCGTCGGAGAGCATGGAGACTCCAGTGGTATGCAGCTCTTTCTAAAAATAAAAACCTCCTCTTGCCCTCCTCTTCAAGCATTTCCTTGTCCGTGACTGATCTGTCAAACTTTCAGTAGCTACATAATCTAGATGCTTTGGTATATTTTTTTATAAACAATTCTTTATTTACTCATTTCCACTGTTATCTTCTCACAGTGGCTGTGTGGAGTGGCGTCAATGTTGCTGGAGTTTCTCTGCAGCACATCAACCCAAAGATGGGGGCTGATGATGACAGTGAGAAGTGGAAGGAGGTGCATAAGAAGGTGGTTGATGGGTGAGTACATTAACCCACCAATGAGCTCAAATAAACTTTTTTTCTTCTTTAAATATATGAATCTCTAAAGGATGCAGCAGCAGTATGTAGATGCTTGGAGGTCCTTACCAGCACCAAGCTTTACAGGTTGCTTATGTTGCTGTCACTGTTCCTGTTCTATTATTATTTGCCTCAGATGTGTTTTTAAAGCAGATTTAGCAGTATCAGTTTTCCTCTCTTATTGCAGTTTACATTTTAGCAGCAGTTGGACTACTTCCTTTCAGACTTTGCTTTTGCTCTGCCATGTTTAAGTGAATGAAAAGCCAGAAATCAGCAGTTTGATATGGGCTAAACATAGTCAGTGTTGGGTTTTTATGATGACGTTGCAGGCCTATTATTCTGTAGAAGTTCACACTGTTGCACTTGATATTGCATCAGTTTGTCAGCAAATCAACATGACTTATCTGCATTTGCTGGTCTTTAGGAGGCAAGTCATGCAGGATACAATATGTTTACTTATCACAAATGTTAAGGTATCAGTTGTGAAATAAAAGATTTAATCATGGGGAGAAAGACGAGGGGTACACAAAGCATGTCTTAACAACAATGAAGTGATGTCAGGAAAAGTTCACTTGATAGGCCTATTAGCAGAAGGGGAGCGTTTAAAGTGTATTATTTGAATTTTGGCTTAGCTAACTCATATACTGACGGTCAAGTAATAACTAGATTTAGGGATGTTTGATATTGGCTTTTTTACCAATATCCGATACTGTCCAACTCTTAATTTCCGATATCCGATATCAACCAATACCAATATATGCAGACAACTGTGAGGTTGTATCTCTCAAATTTTGAGAGATACAACTACATTCTGTTCTGAGAGCAAAGATCCCAAAAATAGCCTTTACTCAGCTAGAGGAGTTCATTTTGGACATATGGCTGCTATATATCAGATACTAGCAGGTATTAGCCAACATGAGGCTACTGTAATTGTAATGTTTCTGGCAACTTGGTAATGTAACCAACAACTTAAAACCAGACATACAGTATTATAAGCAGCTTCAAAGCAAGCCAGTTAGCAGCAGCTGTATCGTAGTCACATGACTCTAAAAGGAATGCTGGGATAAAAAGTTCTTCCAGAATAGTGGCTTTTCCACATGCTGGACCGCTGCTAACAATGCTGCATTCCATTTACCTCGGAACTGGGAAGTAGGAACTGGGAGGTGACGCCACATCCGACCAACTTGTGTCCCAGTTCACTGGTCGGAAAATAAGATAGCAGCCTAGCAAAACAACGTGTTTGCTAAGGGTATTGCTATTATTGTTAGCACAGTTGGCGTTGTAGTTCATATATACCACATGAAAAATGTGAATTATACTACAACTATAATACAACTACATCTAACAACTACAGTTTATCTAACAATACTAGATGTGTGACTGATTTAATGCAACAAAAAATAGTCAGAAGTGCAAAAAAATGTAACATTAGGTTCTACACCTGCTAACACTGGGCGCAGCCATCTTGAAATCTGATCTCCAAGGTCTGAGATGACAGGATTTCAGACTTTCCAAGTGGGAAATCCCACGGGGGGGTGGGGGTTCCAGTTTAAACTTCCTACTCGGACCTGGGAATTTCTGACTTCCGAGTTCAAATGGAACACTGCATAAGATCTCGCGTGATTTCGTAATGGAACACCACATCTCGTGAGGTTTTGTTTGTAAAAAATATCGGTCCGAAAAACCCAATACCGATATTTTCCAATATGATATCTTAGTGCTGATATCAGTAGGCCCATTACATCAGACAACCCTGATTAGTTCCTCTCTACTAAAAGATTGCTTTGAAGTTCATTTTAAAACCTTAATGTGTTCAAATATGATCACTACAGAGCCTATGAGGTCATCAAGCTGAAGGGCTACACCTCCTGGGCCATTGGTATGTCTGTGGCTGACCTGGTGGAGAGCATCTTGAAGAACCTCCACAAAGTTCACCCTGTGTCCACACTCGTCCAGGTAGGGAGATGGTAGACAAGCAAAACAGCCAGTGGCACATGGAAAGAGTTTGCTAAGTGCTGTGTCTTCTTCCGTCTTCTCTGTTTGGAATAGGGCATGCATGGAGTTAAGGATGAGGTCTTCCTGAGTATTCCTTGCGTCCTGGGCAACAGCGGCCTTACAGATGTCATTCACATGACCCTGAAGCCTGAAGAGGAGAAGCAGCTGGTGAACAGTGCCGAGACCCTGTGGGGTGTACAGAAGGAGCTCACCCTGTGAAAAGCTCTCCTTTGAAGTATTTAACCCTCCACAACAGGCACTGTGGTTGACTCCCTCCTACCTTACCTCCCGTGTCCCTCGCAGCGATGGGCGAAAGAGACATAAGAATATAAGAGGCCAAGTGCTTGTAGCTAAAGTAATGAAAGCTAGGTGTTACACTCTGATGTTCACGCACTGGTATCGTTTTCCGTTGCCACCTCCCACCTGTCTTCGTCCATCCTCGACTGAATTCTTCAAAGCTCTTACCCTTTGCCTCTAAGGTCATCCTCTTTTGGAGGGAGCTTGCATCTATGTGTCCTCTCTCTTAAAGAAGGCCTTTACATATTAAGTGTTTGTTCTTTGTGTACTGTTACCTGTATCTTACTGTGTACTGTTGCTGCTTCTTCTGTACACTCCGGTGTGCAATTTGTATTAACTTTGTGGTTGTTACTAGTTGTTTTTCCACTTGGTTATCTCTGTTTTTAGCATTTGTAAGAGTCATTCCATTCTCTACAAGAAGGGCTTCCGCATTACCCTACAGCCGTCACAGCACTGCCATATTTTGTAAATCACTGGCCAAATCCTGTGATACCAAAGTACCTTATCATCTGAGCAGAGCTGTGTTAGATCTTAAAGCTTTGCATGGAAGCCTTCTGAATCAAACCAAACTATAAATGCACATACCTGAAACAACTTAAAGGGTTACTATCTGACCTTCACATGAGTCAGACTACAGAGAGCCAGTGGAGGACAGTTAACTAGCATCATCACTAAGGTTCAGTGTACGAGTCAACAGTCCTGAGGTGGTTTGTGCACCAAAAATGTCCAAAAAGGACATGAAAACAAAAGAATATGTAAACTTTATTGTAACAGATATTGCAGTAATATATTTATGTATTATTGTAACATTTGGATTCACCACTTACTGAAGAACTGTACCTTGAATGGCAGCTGGATATTGATTTTATTTGCTGTAACATCAAATAAACCTGCCAGGATAATGAAACAAAACTGCCCTTTGCTCTTGTTTGTCATCAGACCATGCCAATAATGGCTTGTTTAAAGAGTTGGAGATTGGGCAACTCATAGAACAACTATGTCAACATGAGGCAAGTTAGGTTACGTAAAAGTGACGTTCTTAAGCAGAGCCTCTTGCTTTTTAGTCCCTCCAGAAAGTTGCAATGCTGCAATTGTAACTATAAAACAAGGGTGGTGGGGGGATAATGTAATAAAAAAAAGGTAGCAATTCCAATTTTCTCATACTCCCAGGATAACATGGTTTGTAGCTTGAATAATTTATCTTTGGTTGAATTTGTTAATATTTGAGATTGTAATATTGCAGCCTTCTGGAGGGACTGGCTTTTGGTTGACCTTGTGGGCAGGAATTCAAGTAGACCTAATTAAACATTGTTCCACCTGCTGACAAGTCTGTGCTTTAAAAAACAGAAAAAAGAAAATAACCTATTTATACCAAACCACTGGATTACTACAGCAGCAGTGATGATGCACTGCCTGGCCAAAAAAAAAAAAAAGAAAGTTGCCACCTGGATTTAACAAAGCAAATAGGTATGAGCCTCCTATAGGATAATTACTACATGGACAATTATCTTCCACCTGGCAACAAGTTATTTAACCCCAACTGGTGCAATGAGTTGCTTCTCATTTCCTAAACAAGCATGTGGAAAGACACGTTAGTCTGTTTGAGAACGGTCAAATCATTGGCATGCTTTAAGCAGAGAAAACATGTAAAAAGATGCAGAAACTACCAAAACTTGGTTCAGAACAGTCCAACAGTCCAGTTATTAAAAACTGGAAGGATAGTGGGGACCCATCGTCTTCCAGGAAGAAATGTGGGCGGAAAGGCAGATGAAGTGATGCAGCATCATGCCTAGGGCTACTGTACAAGCCTGTGCGGGTATGATCTGGGGTTGCTGCAGTCGAGGTTCAGCAACAGCTCAAAGAATGAGGTCAGCTGATACCTGAATATACTGAAAGAGCAGGTTATTCCATCAATGGATGTTTCTTCCCTGATGGCACGACCATATTCCAAGATGACAATGCCAGAATTCATCAGGTTCAGATTGTGAAAGACGGGTTCAGGGAGCATGAGACATCATTTTTACACATGGATTGGCCACCACAGAGTCCAGACCTGAATCCCATCGAGAATCTTTGAGATGTGCTGGAGAAGTCTGTGGTCAGACTCTACCATCATCAAAGCAAGATCTTGGTGAAAAATTAATGCAACACTGGATGGAAATAAATCTTGTGAGATTGCAGAAGTTTATCAAAACTATGTAACTGGGCGGTCCAACTAAATATTAGTATATGACCTTTTTTTTTTTTTGGTGGCAACTCCTTTTTGGCCAGGCAGTGTATATAGTCCCATTACTGTGATATTTAATTATGACAACGATGCGAGTGGGTTGGGTACTGTTAAGAATCTGATGATTTAATCCAATTTCAATTCTTTGAGTTGTTATTCGATGAGGTATCGATTTAATTGGTTAATTATTAGAGGAAAACTGTGACTTTTAAATATTCATTTTCATGCCCATGTGAGTATATGCTAAATGTCACCTCATTTTTGGGGGGTACGTAAATATTTGAAAATATAAAAATAGTTGCAGTTTGGTGTATGATCTACTGTAACAAGGATGCTGTCCATACAATGTAATTAACATGAGCAGCTCCCTCCATGTCAGGAGGTGAATCAATTCAGAGGATTTGCAGATTCAATATTGAATTGCACAGTGAAGTATTGCAATGCATCAATTAGTTGATATTTTTACCCACCCCTAGATGTAAGTAAAAAAAAAAAAACTGCATGACACGTTAGAACTGTTTATTTTTTTACTGATTTACATAAATCTACAGATATAAAAGAACAGGTGATCTATGGTTGAAATGAAAACAAACAAAAAAATAGCAGATATTCTATCATACATTTCAAAGTGCATTTAGTAAAAGGCTAATTCAAGAGACCAAACTTAATATAACTTAACTTTCTGATTAGTACAATGGTTCTTTCATTTTTTTTGTACCCTCTAGCCCACAACTTTATTCACAACTTTTACTTATTTTCAATGAAACCTAACTTTCTCAGCAGGCCTAAGTGAGAGTGGACAGCACTAAGCAAACTGAAAAAGTCAGCCCCTCTTCCCCCCACCAAAGAAAGAAAAAGAAATAATAGAGATTCTGTGTAATATCTAAGAATTAAGTATGCCAAGTCTGCCATCCACCGAAAGTGGAGACACTGTACAGAGTGAAACAGCTATTTTACATGACTGACTGCTTAACAGTCGGACAGAAGGGTAAGTCTGAGCTCCTGACACATGATCAAAAACGTGTCTCTTATCATCACGAGAACACAAAGGGGACAAACCTGTTCCAGTGAGGGTTAAAGTATGGGAACTTATTTGAGCTCAGCAACTGACCTAATTGAGACAGTTAAAGTCCATATTCATCATTATCTTTGATTTACTGAGGTTGATCCCAGTTCACACAGAGCAAAACCTGAGACTGGACCTGTCATTTGGAAGAACAGCTCGGGGTATTATTTTCAGAGCCTTAACTTTTTATTAAGAATAGAGACGACAGAGAAGTCTCCACAAAGCTCCTCTTGTCCTCTTCCCTTTGTGCTTACTAGCCAAATGACTTTGTCCAGCATATGGACCCCTAGCTGAACCTGCGGGCACAGTTCAGCGTGCTGTATTCAGGTCAACACACAAACTCTGTGTAAAAAAAAAAAGTCTAGTTACAGCATAAATGCTCAGGTCAAAAGTTGCATGAACTGTAAACACATCAGGCTTTCACCTACATTTTTCCAACGTGGCATGTGTGGAGCAGCTTTTCATGTCAAAGTCAACAGGGGGCTTCCACTGAACATCAGGACCGACAAGTAATGATGTCTGGGTCATGTTTACCTTTACACAACAACCTCTAATGGTGCCAACAAGAACAGAGGTCACAGATGACCTATTCACAATTCTTCATTAATGCATTTTGTCTGTTTCTATTAAAAAGAGGCAGCTGGTTGGTATACAAGACAATAAAAAGGGATAAACAGCAGGAAAAAGAGCAGGAGTGTGAAGATATGAACGTGTCTGTCACTGTAGGTCAGTACAGATCACTGAGACCGGCGGTCTTACGGGCTTTCTGCATGAGAGCACGAAGCTGGAACTGTTTCCTGGACAGAAGGCGCACATGCTGCAACAGAAGACAATATAGTCGATGAGACGGACCACAGTAAAAAAGTGTGAATGCTTGCATCTGCGATGCAGTTGCTACAAGTTATTCTGATGTGATTACCTTGAGGAAAACTTCCAGATCTATGACACCTCTGCGCAAGGCTTCACCCAGGTAAAAGATTGTGTCCTCTATAGCATTCTCTTCCGCATACAGGTTCAAGATCTGTTTGTACAGCGGAGCTGTTGGAACGATGACATCATCAATATCATTGTTCTCCGACTGGTTCTCCATTTTCTCCAAAGCCTCGCTAAGCTCCTCGTCCTTTCTCTTCAGCAGCTCGATATTCCTGTCGACTTCAGCCTGGTGGAAACATGACAAGGATAGCGAGGTGTCATGGGGATAACGGTGGTGAACAAGTCATGATCCGATACTGAAGGGAAGAGGGTGGCTCACCACTTCCTGGTCCAGTCTGGAGACCATCTCCTCCAATTTCTGATGTCCTTTTTTCAGGTCCTCCTCTGTTCGCTTCAGGGCATCCAACTCAGCCTGGGCTCTGTCCATCTCCTCCTTCATCCTCCAGCGGAGTTTATCGCTCACAGCTGAAATCAAAGATGCGCGGATGGTGTCCTCGCCAATGGTGCCATCCCTACTCGGACCTTCGGGGAAAAAGATTGGGAAATCATGTGAGACAGTGAGGAAAACAGCAGAGGTCGGATACAAATAATCAATGAAATTCAAACAATGACCTCTGCTGAGACTAGAATGAGCTTTCTTTATTGAGGGTGGCCATGAAACTGATGATCACACCAAAGACCTCGGAAAATATGTAAAATATAACCAAGTCTTCCATCCGTGATTGTTTAGATTTATTATTAAATAAGCCAATTATTCCCTTAGCAGGGTTCCTGGAGGTTTAAGTGAGTTAAATTATGGACCTTTTAAGACCTTTATAAATCAAATTTAAGATGCATCATTAGAAGCATTCAAATAATCCCAGAAATTCAAAATAGAGGTGGGACTTGATAAAAAACTAAAATCTAATAATCAATTACAGGGTTTGCAATTGATCTATCTGTATTAATCACATAACAGTTAAATGGATCCATTTAAAAACTGAATTATAGTGAACAACTGAATCAAATAATAAACACAGACATTAATATTGTTAACTCGAGCACTACTCAAGAAAATAGCATTTAATTGTATTTCAATAAAAAAAAAAAAAGAAAATATCCCTCGTAGCTATCTGGACCTTTTAGAAAGACGGACAGAATCAGCTTCTGATACATTATTCAGCGTACTCTATGTGGTCAATGCTCCTTGGGAATGAATAAAAGTAAAAAATAAGACTTGTTTAGATCAAATTTAAGGCCTTGGATGAAGAAATGGCCCTTTTGAAGGCCTCAAATTTTAAGGTCAGATGTTTTAGACATTTTTGAGACCCTGCAAGAACCCTGCTTAAGTTTATCTGCAATTAACTAACGTGAGCTGTTAATTCATTTTTATGAAGCTGTGAAATTAATTTTACAGGATAAAAGCTTATTTAAATGGATAATTCAAGTCTATGAATAACTTTTCTGAGCCTTGAATTTTATAATTGCATTCTACTAGATTGTGTAACACTGCATGACTTTACAAATATTAAGCAAGTCATTTTCATTGTTTGTTTTCTACTAAACCTGTTAGTGTTTCAAACTAAGTTGTCTTAAGTTTTATATAACATGTTGCTCCTTTGTATAGAATTATTTGAAGGGTACAATTTCAAGGTTATGCAAGTATAAATGCACTGACAGATTTCTAAAGAGTCACAACAACTTTCTGCACAGTCTGAGGTCAGCAGCACAAATGTCAGAGTTGATCCAGCTACAGGCAAACTCACTTCTTCTCTCTACTAAATATAGGAGCTCCTTATGCATGCTGGTCAAGGACCAGCTTTTCACTGCTGCAGGTCTGTCTTTGTGTACAGCTACCCCCATCTTAAATACAGCCCTGAGGGTGTCTGCAACAGTCTGTGGGGGCAGGGTGGGTCCATCTTATCCTCTGGCCTTTAATACCCTCCACTCTAGTTACAGTAATGGCCTTTCACTTGTGGCTCAGCGTTCCACTGAAGTCACTCGGAGGGTGAGAGAGTTTGAGTAAAAAGGTCAAGTGTCTTTATTCGGGGTTAACTAAAGACCATGGAGGGTTGTAGTTTAATTTGGAGAAAATTAAGCATTTCTATGGATTGAACAGCTGCAAACCAAAAATATTTATGGGGGGAGGTGCAGACAATCACTGATTGAGCAAACATTTGCGTTGTAGCTGTCCTCGTTGGAAAATGTGCCATTTTCAACATGCAGATGTACTCTTGAAAGACTAAAGCACCCACACAAAATGTCATACATACCCACAGCGGGGACTGGATTCTGGGTGGGGTAGTGTGCGGGTCCACCAGTGGCTGGGTAAGAGTTTCCCCCTGGAAACTGGTAACCCGGATAGCCTCTGAAAACAATCAGTGGATAAACAAAGTCAGTGCTTCAAATTTCCCTCTTCAAATTATTTTAAAACACTGACAGTCACCATCAAAATGATTCATTCCCACAATGCATTTCTAATATAATGAAGGTTGAGTCAATTAACCAGCATGTTTAAGGTAAGACAGTGGAAACAAACCAGTTTTCTTCCTTTAGAATACATGCTTGAAAACATGTTTGATTAATAAATAAAGAAAAAAAAATCAAGAATTTTGAGGCTGGCCTTTGCCAGTGCTCAAGTTTCTCTTTGGGATATTCATGTACATTTATACAAATATTGACTGATAATACCTCATTTTTAAGAAATGCAATGACAGAAATCTGTAGGGAAAGAAGTTGACTTGAAACTTTCTACTGTAACATATATATATATATATGTATATACATCGTGAAATGTTGTCTTGTTCAATTCACTAAACTTGAATATTAAAACTGCTCCAATCATCACAACATTTGAGGGGTTAATATTCTTGCTTTGAGGTAAAAACAGACATGCAGGGCCCCAAGGGAGAGGTTTGAAAATGACATGTCAAATATCTTACCCAGGGTTGGGATTAGGGCCATAGGGTGAGACTGCAGGCATGCCAGGCATGTAAGAAGCTGAGGAAAAGACAGATTGTGAAACATTAAGGGTTAAAATGCATTATATTCTTTGTTTCTTGTGTCCTAACACAGAAAGATGCTTTCCTCTTGATGTTTGTGCTGTCCAACTATGATATGTGAGCTCCATCTTGTGCTGAAGGCAATAAGTGCAACACTTTCAAACAGTGTATGTTAATATTATCACCTAAAACATCCAAGAAATAATAAGATCACTCCAACAATTCTGGTGTGAAACAAACTGAACTAGTGCTGCTGTACCACAATAACTTATTCAGCAATAAAACAGCAAACACCGAGGCTGGAACATTAATGCATGACATGTATCTGCAAATAAAATGAGCTGGTGCATGTGGAGAAGAAACTAACACTTTTGTACTTTGCTTTTTTGTGTGTTCTAATTTATAGTATGGCATTCAACTTATCTGTCAAAACACAATTCATGAGTGAGAGGAGATTTTTTTCAAAAACCACTGCACTTTTTTTCCAACAAAGACACTTTGATAGCTGATGGCAAAATGATAATCTGAATCATTCTGAGTTGGTCAACTAATTTCAATAAGTTCATAAAGCTTAACTTAAAATTCTTTTTGAATAAAAGTTACATAAATGAGAAACTGTTTCATTCAATCCAGCACTGCAGTGGCCGCAGAGATAACTGTTTACCACATCAATGTGTCTCACATACAATTAGGGGGTCCAGCTGCTTGGAAGCTTTGGTAAGGAGCTTGTGTGGTGGGGCGAGAAAACACTGGAGGTTCCTCTCCAAACACAACAATCATGACCTGAATCAGACCATACAGGTCTGACTGAGGCTGAAAAACACACAAAAAAAGAAAGGTTAGTCAACAAATTCAAATACAAAAATAAACGAACAAGACAAGCATCTAAAACAGAACCAGACACTCGTCCCCAGGGGTCATCCAATCTGCTCTCACACGTGTGTGCACAACAAAAACCGGGTCAGGAGAACAACCGTTGAACAGCAAGCTGGTGTTCCCGTTTGTGTGCTGGTACAAATTTATCAGTGTTGACATAGATAATGTTTGCACATGGTATTAATATTCCTATGAACTGTAGAAAAATATCAGGCCAGTCTGTGGTCCTTCAGTGTGGCCTAGGACACATTTGCTTTTACGATGTTAAAAGTTTGTGTCCCATGTCCCCTTTGTCCCTAAAATGGTACATTAATAGAAAAATAAAAGAAGTTCTACACAGGATCATATGCATGCGTGCCTCAAACTATTTTGCAATAAATACGCAATGTTAATCATTTTGTTTATTGTGAGAAAAAGAACAAAACAAACTTACATGCTTCCACTCGTGCAGATAAGGCAGGTAGATTTTGCCATTGGCATCAATGTGCTTGCCAGTTTTAATCATCATGGCACTGGTAGGTTTAACAAAACATATGGGAGGGTTGTAGGGATATGTGTCCAGCAACCACAAACACACTGGGATGTTGTAGACATTGCCTACAGGAAAGAAAAAGAGTTGTATCATGTAATTGTTTTATCATCATATCATTCCTTGACCGGCAAAGCTATTAACAGTTTTCTTTAGTTTTTTTTGTTTGTTTTCAAAAGAAACCTGACACTTAAAAGGGACATCAAAATTAACCGTAAAACGTTGGGTCACTCATTACTACAATGTAAACACACCATCTCTATCAGTTTGCCGCATGTTGTAAAAACCGGTATGACTGATTACTTTGATGAAACAAATTAACACAAATGTTAATAATCAACTTATGAAATCAGGCAGGGTTTGTTTCCATTGACTTTGGTTAAATAATAGTTAGACTTTGTGGATCTTTTTATTTTTTCAATGAGTTCTGCTGCACCACACCCTCTGCTCTACACTCACTTTTAAAGTAAGCAATTCCCAGTAAGAAACAGAATATATTTTTAACCCATGTCCTTCTGCTAGTGTAGTTTATTTTCTTTTGCCAACTCGTGGATTTCTTGCTGTCACCTAGTAGTATTCTTAAACTTCTTAATCTACACGAAATGCTGCCTAAACATTATAAAGCATCATTCTTAATTCTCAAAACAATTAAAAACCTTTGGATACTGACCCAACAACTGTTTAATGGTGAATTCTTACACCCCCTCTTAGTCAAAAATAGATAAACATTTGCATACATGTGCACTACACAATTAGATTTTTTAAACATGCAAAATAGAGATGGCCAGAAACATTTTGGGCTATATGCACGACTCCACTACCTCCTGAACTTAAACCAGGGGACAAAGGGGCAGGCTTCAGTTATGGAAGTAGTGGAGTTGTGCATAAAGCCCATTCAGTGCTAAAGAACAGTAAGTAAAACCTTTATTAAGGAAATAACATTTTGTTATGTCAAACATTGTTTACCTCTGTAGCTCACAGGGACAGTTCCTGTCAAGCTCATCAAGTCTCTTGTAGAGCCATCATTAAACACTAAAACACAGAAAGATGGACACTATCGTGTGAGTATACCACTGAAAACTGGGACAACACAGTCAAATTACGGGAAATAAGTATTATTTAATTTACCATAGGCATCCATAACTGGCTTCAAGTCCTTGTACTGGGAGATGACATTAGTTATCTCGCGAACTGTAAGATCTCTGTATTTGTATTGCTGTACACAAAAAAGGAGAAAGAAAATGGATTTCCAGTGCGTCATTTTTTTTTTTTTTTTTTTTTTTAATGTCAGACAAAATTACATATGCTTTGTTAACCTATGTTCAGAAGAGCTAAAACATTAGTTAATAAAAATTAATTGCTCATTAATTGCTAATGCATAATTTGGTTCTTGGAGATACAATTGGTGATTTGTGAAATTTTTGCCATCAAACTATTGACTTAACAGGGTGAAACCTGCCAAGTCCCAAAAGACAGAAGTCAGTAACTAATGTAGTCATCTTCCAAATTAGAAAGTGATGTTTGTAGTTATCATTACCTTACTGGACACAATACAGGGATAAATAAGGCGTAAAGATTGTAAGATTTATAAAGATGTATCAGATTGATAAGTTGTATAACAAAATATTAGGTTTAAAGCAAAGAAATTTCTTAAAGTAGACTAAAATAACAAGACACTACCCATTCCAGGAAATTGTTAACCGAACAATATATCAGTTCTATATCGGTAACATTAGCCAACGTGTTGCGATTAGTCGCCAAAGCAACGTGCCTTACCTTCAGCATTTTCTTTAGTGCTCCTTCGTTGACAACTGCCATGTTTCTTCGAAGTGCTCTCCAATCACTGTATTTAATAGTAAAGTCACAGAAAAGACGATTTTTAATCCACCTAACACAAGCTGACGCTGCCTGCTAGCAGGACTTGGGTGAAAGCTAGGCTAACGTTAGCCCAATCTTGGGCCCACGGGTCAAGACAGGATAAGTTTCGTTCTGTAACCTTTCAGTTAAGTTTACTTAGTAAATCTGTTTAAAAAGTAAACATCTTCTTAATCAATTAACAACAAAAACCGACGACTGCAAGTAATTATAGGTTCCTGAAACAGACCGAAAACAAATATTCGATGATCAACAAAAGCTACTTCCGGCAACCCCCTGACTACTTCCGCTCTGCCGCGTCACAGCAGCAGGATCCACAACTATGGCGGCTTCCAAGTTTAACAGTCAAGCTCTGAATGCATGCTACAATCACAACTTTTCTCCAGGTAAAAGTGTCATGTGGAACAACTACTATATTTTTAAAGGTTATCGGTATTTATTTTGCAATCCTGGATGAACAGAAATATAAATTAGGCTATGTTACAAATAATATTATCCAACTCTTTTACTCCTGCTCATCCAGTAATAATTTTTGGAATGATACTCAAACATTTTTTATTTTAAAAAAAACAAACAACAACAAACAAACGGTTACTGTATCCCTAAAATAGAAATCATAATTACAGTTTCTGAGCATCAAAATAAACAGCCTTAAACATTAGTTTATGTGATTATTTTAATGGGAAAACGTCAGATTCATTGGGGAAATTTTTCATAGGAAAAGCCAGTATTCAAGGTAATTTTAATTGAAGTAAACGCCTATATTAATACAATTAAATGTATTACCAACAAAAAATAATTGTAAATTTAATGAGTATTATTAAAAAGTTACTATCCTAGAATATTTTTCACCTGGTACCTATATGAAATAACTTTAACTTTGTATAAGTTATGTATTTTTCAATTTCTGTAATGCATTGTACTTCAATTTTTGTGTATTTATTGATAGCCTTTTGATAGATTATTATTTATGTATTCTTATATATTTGATATGTTTTTCGTATTTGCATTTTAAATCTAAGTAGAATTGCATTCACATTGTTACAAGATGCACAACACACATTATTTGTCATTTCTCTTAATTTATTCACACCTTTCCTCTTTGTTCTTTTGTTTGTACTCCATTCTACCTTAATTATTATTGTGCAACATTATGTCATGTCATATGTTCTTCACCTCATGTCTTATGTTCAACCTTTTTTTCTTCGTTGTGACATGAATAAAAAAAAAGACACTTTATGAACCATTGTTACAGACTGATTTTGCCTTTTGTATTTTCCAGGTGAACTCATCGGAGAGCACTTTTTCTTCTTGCAGAGTGGACAGGCACTGCAGGGCATGAATCCTGACTCCAAGATAACCACCCAGTTACTGGAAGAGCATGATGTGGAAGATGAGGTAGAGGAAGACGAGGGCTTTTCTGACGGACCCCGCAGTATCAGAACCACATTCCAATACAAGTGAAGGCAGCAGTGATGAGTGTGTGAGCGCACTGCGTTGTCATGTAACATAACTTGAAGTGACACCAGAAAGTAAAGCAGCTGTATTGTATTGTGTATCTTTCTTCACCTGCCTATGGAGTCCAGGTGCACATTAAGGTTTTCAACAAAAAATACACTTGTTTTTTGCAAAGTTAAAGTGAAATATATACGGCTTCAAAAGATCCTAAATTAAAGGATCCACAGACCACAAAATTGCTGTGATTTTGTGGTTCAATATTATCACCCTTTTGAACCTATATTGATTTGTGAAGCAAACTATATATTTTTGTAACCCTGGAAACTAGCCAGAACTGTTTTTATGTTTGTTTTAACTGATCTCAGCTCACGGGACAAAGTTTGGGCCAGGTCACTGTTGATGCTGGTGAGGAAATCATGCAGCTTTATGTCAAAAAATACAAACTATCCCTTTAAAAACCTTTCGGGAGTCAAAAGAGCAGCCTCTTTGAAAAGACTCCAACCTCCCATCACAAGCTCTTCTATCCAAGCGCTGGGCCAGCTAATCCAACGTGGAAAAGCAGCATTTAGCTGTTATTTTGTAAACAAGTGGAACAAACTGCCAATACAGATTAAAGTTTTCACCGAATGTAGACACTTTTATATCCAGGTTAAAAACATTATTTTCTCAGAGCCTATGCATGAAATCTGCACTGTATAGACTGTTATCTTAAATGATTTTAACACACCCTTTCAACTGTTTTAATATAGTTTTGTTTCCCTTTTTGTTCTTTTATGTGATTTTTATCCCTTCTTCTGCACCCCACTGTAATGCTGTTTTAATTTTTCACATAAAGCACTTTGAACTGTCTTGAACATGAAATGTGATCTAAAAATAAACTTGCCTTTGAAAAGGAATCGAGTATAACCTATTTATTCCCACCCATAACTAACTAAAAGAGCTGTTTTTCCATCTTCCTTATATCAACTCTTTTTTTTTCTTTTTAACCCAGCAACCTATAGCATGCTATAATACAGCACAAGAAACCATCTCATATAGTACCATCCCATACTATATCATCCTGTGCTAAAGAATAGTCTGTCAATTAAATGTATCATCACACAATTTCCACCAAACAATCTGCAACACAGATGGACTACAGCTACACAACACCAAGAACATTCAGATCCATCTTCAATTTTATATTTTGATTAGCCGTTTCTTTGTATTTCTTTTTTAATTCATTCAAATTCATACATTCTTTTAATTCCAAGCTCATATTGTTCATTGTTCATATTGTTTTATTATGTATTATGTTTTCATAAAGATTTTCATAAAAAAAAATCATACTTTGACAAAAGATATCTCACATAGTTTTATATTGAGAATAATTAATGATTTTTAGATCAAATTTCAACAATGAAAAATAGAAAAAAAAAAAAAACAAAGCAGGTTGGCTTGTACTAGTGAACAACCTGGTAACTTGTGGCAGTTGTAGGTGCAGATTTAGTGATTAGCTAGGTTACAACACGGAGGACTTTTATGGGCCTCGTTCAAAAGTCCAAATGACTTCAGATCTCATCACCGAACTGACTTACAGTATGGGTGCTGTTAAGCTCGTTTTATGAGCGGCTTGTAAAGCCATGAAGGTGCTTTGCAAACTGCCATTGAAAGTACTTCAAATACTTTTTTGAAAAGCGCAATTCAATTAATTTCCACCAGCACATAGTAAAAAAAAAAATGTTTCATTTGGTGCTGCTTGAAATCTAAAAGGTAAAAAAGCTATATACAAGATTTTGAACTGTACACTGAATGCAAACCAGAATAAACATGACAATGCAACGGCATTTTATATACAATTGTTCCTCTGTATCACAAAAGCCTAACAGTTGGTTTCATTTTCTTGTTGGAAAGGTTGACCATCTTCCCTATTTAAGGACAGATATGAGCTCCCATCTGCTTGTCTGTGGAACTGCAGGCAACCTGGAAGAAAAAAAAAAGAAAACATAGATAACAAACAAACACAATGACAAACAAATGGCCGACAGCCAATTTCTGACTGATGAATGTTGCTGGGTGAGGTCTAGATATGGGTCAGCGTGGCTTATCAACATCAGCTTGTACCTGAGACACATGTTTTAAAAATAATATTTCAGCTTTTTTTCTGCTTGCTTGTGTGTTACTTACACGAGGCTTGCTCATATTCTGGATAAGGTCGCATACACACAGGAGGGAACTCTCCAAAGATGACAACCATCACCTGCAGTAAGCTCACTAGGTCACACTCACCCTGATAAAGGGTAGAAAGAAGTCTTAGAAATATAATATGGCTAAGAAAAACCCACTTAATGCTATGAAATCATGAAAGTCAGGGTCAAGAAACATTAAACCGAACATCATTATTTCTCTCTTTGAAGAAACATCTAAAAAAAAAAAAAATCAACGAATTGTGGTTTCAGTTCTTACCTTCTTCCACTCTTCCAAGTAAGGAAGCCAGATTTCTCCGCTGCCGGATATATGCCTTCCTCTGACAATCATCATCTCACTTGTGGGTTTTATATAGCAGATAGGAGCAGTTTGGGGGTATTTTTCCTCAATCCAAAGACATATGGGTATGTTGTAGGTCTTGTCTTGCATAATAAACCAGAAAGGTATTTCAGGCAAATTCAGCAGGCTACTACTTTTCCTTGCATACTTTGAAACATAAGTTTCAAATGGCTGAAATCTGTTTTGTGGAGGACAAAGTGCAAACCAATGCTACCTGAAATCTTTACAGGAATGGTTCCAGTAAGACTCATCAAGTTCTTTGTGGTTCCATCATTGTAAACTGTCGAAAATACAGCAATAATCTTAGCCTCCAAATAAAATGTTCAACACTTTGAAAAAGTTTAGCAGATAATGAGCTGTGTTGACATTTACCATATCTATCCATGACGGGCGCAAGGTTTTTGAAGTAAGTTATTGCAACGTATATTTCATGGGCCACATATTTGCGGAAATATTTCTTCAAGATACATGAAGACAAGAAAAAAAAAAAACGAGACTTTTGAAAAATCACATTACAATACAAGCATAGTTTTCTGAATGCAATGAGGTTGGTAAACTTTCATTAATTAAAGATTAACCTTACCTTTGGAAGCATTTTGTGTATTGTGTCCTCACGAAATGGCATGATTAGGATTTCTATTTTAAAAAAGTTTTTTTTTAAGAAAAATGAAATAGAAAAAAAAGAAAAATATATAGAACAAGGTAGAATTTCTGACCAGAAAATGCTTACCACCCTCAACTTTCAACCCTATCTTGTCGTCAGGAAACCTTCCCATCTTTTATAACCCTTGAAAGTCGGGCAAAGAACAGCCTAATTATGCAAATCAGCTGCCCTACAAAGCAATAATAAGGCTACATAGCTGATCAAATAAGGAAGGACTGTGTTTTCCAACTCATGACAGATGATTAATATTAAAATCCAACTATTCTTGTTTTGGTAAATATGCCTTTTTGTTGTCAATGTCTTTTAAGATGTGTTTGAGCTTTTCCAAAGTTCAAGTTTATTTACAGTAAATGGCAGTTCCCCAAAGAGCTGTCTATAAAGTCAAGATGATCATTTTAGAGTTACCATGTTGG
Organism: Atherinomorus stipes; assembly: GCA_023101725.1. Classification (NCBI taxonomy): domain Eukaryota; kingdom Metazoa; phylum Chordata; class Actinopteri; order Atheriniformes; family Atherinidae; genus Atherinomorus; species Atherinomorus stipes. The sequence goes on from JALJCO010002818.1 coordinate 474,181, forward strand.
TTATTGTGTAACAGTAACATAAAAGGCGTTATTTGCATTTACATGCAAATAATGCTTTTAGACGTTCAGAAAATACAGCTTCTCTTTACAGTGAGCTGGCTCAGCCTGGCAGAATTGGTATATCCAACTTTCATTAATGTTTTAGTAGATAATATGCTTTAACACAAATTCAATATCCCTATATGAACAATTTGTTTACTTCCTCCCTCTGCAAGAATCAACCAAAACATACAGTTGGCCTGTATTCCAACCGCCTTTAGAAATTAAAGCACTTTTCATCATTATATTCAGAATTGATTCAAAAGGTTTTATCATACCGAGTCCAATTTTACAGTTTATATTTGGATTAACAGTCTTTTCCTTCTTTTAGGACTATAAACTGGTTTGTCACATTTAAAGAAGCAAAGTATATTTGACCAGTTCACTTTTATAACCTGAAACGTTTTGCAAATGGCTCTGCTGATTGTAAAATCTGTGTAAACAGTCTTTATGACAGCCCTTTGAACCTTAATCACAACTCCACATCTATATATTGTGTACTTTTTACTTATAAAAAAAAAAAAATCATAGCCATACTGGTCATCATAGCTCAAAATGCTTGATATTACAGGAACTACCCCAAAAATTACAATACTGCGAAAAAGTTAATGTATTTCTATAATTCAGCTTAAAAGGTGCAGTTTACATATTGTATAGACAAATAATATGCAAATCAATATATATCAAGCTTTTATTTGTGTGAATGTTGCTGATTAGGACTTGCAGCTTAAGAAAACCTCAAACTCTAAAACTCAAAAAATTTGAATATTGCATGAAATTAATTTAAAAAGGACTTTCAATACAAATAAGTCGAGCCTCCTAAAGTAAAATCTTGGATCTGTACTTAGTACTTGGTTTGGGCCCTTTTGCATGAATGACTGCCTTAACCCGGTGTGGCATGGATGCCACCAGCTTCTGGCATATCTCAGGTGTTATGGAAGAAAAAACATGCTTCCATCACAGCCTTGAGTTCTTCTTTATTGTTTGGTCTCTTCCCGTTCAGCTCTCTCTTGACAATGCCCCACATGTTTTCGATGGGGTACAGGTCAGGTGAGTTTGCAGGCCAATCAAGCATGGTTGTTAAACCAAGATTTTGTACATTTGGCAATGTGGGCAGGTGCCAAGTCCTGCTGGAAGATGCATCCCCATACAGCTGGTCTGCTGAAGCTCACAGGTCCATTCCTTATGAAGTCCTCCACACTTTTGAAAGGCCCTTTCCTGACCATCTTCTCCAGGCTGCTGTCAGCCCTCCGGCTTCTACACCGTTTTCTTCCACACTTCTTCCTTCCACTTAACTGTCCATTAATGTGCTTTGAGACAGCACTCAGAGAACATCCAGCTTCTTTTGCTATCACTTTTTGTGTCTTTCCACCTTGTGCAGGGAGTCAATGATGGTTTTCTGCACAACTGTCAGATCAGCAGTCTTCCCCACGATTCTGAATTCCTCTAAACCAAGACAGGGACTTTTTTGAAGGCTTGGGGCACTTATGGAGATGTTTTGGATTACTTACCCGATTAGAATGTGACACTCTGAACCTACAATACTGGAGCTTTTCACAGTATTCTAATTTTTTGAGTTTTTTAATTTGAGGTTTTCTAAAGCTGCAAGTCCTAATCAGCAACATCCAAACAAATGAAAGCTTGAAATATATTGATTCACATTATTTGTCTATACAATATGTAAATTGCACCTTTTAAGTTGAATTACAGAAATACATTAACTTTTTCAGGATATTCTAATTTCTTGGGTAGTTCCTGTATATATTCATTCATCAAGAACAAATTTAAATTATCTCATGTTTTTAATTAATTTTTCTCGTAGACTGGCTTCATTTTATGAGATATGCATCCCAGCTTGCACTTCTTCATGTTATCAAATGCTATACACATTAGCCTATAGATGGCAGCAAATCTCAAGTTTTAAAAGAAAATGAAAGTAGTTTCATTTTGACATCTTTATTCCCATCCTGCAATACATTTGCCACATTTTCAAAGGGTAAATACATTTTAAATAGCTAAACAGCTGACATTTTCACAAAATTCTTTCACCTCCATTCCAGTTTGCAAGGGGAGAAACGAGCCCTTGAGCCCACGACATCCCTGTGCAACCCCCCACCCCACAACCTCACCCCCCCATCCCTCTCTCATGGCCTTTGTCATGCTTGCCAGGTTGGAAATTTGTGTGTACTGGTGGTCTGCTGGCCGTGTGTTGCAACAACATGCAGCTGCTGTTCTATAGCAATGGGAGCTTGAATGCATAGATTTCTGGAATTCTCTATTTATCACGTTGGTGCTGCAAAAAAGATTGAAAAGCGGACAAGCAAACCATCAGGACTGTAATTACAGGTTATTTAATCTACACTTTTTCCCCTCATTCAAATGTTTGAGTAAAAAAAATAAAAGGTGGGAACAACACAGTCAAAACGTCGGGTCAAGGATCATCCCCTGCATCATCTCAATAATTTAAACACAAAGCTTCTTTCAAACAGAATGCAAAGACTAAAACACATTCACAGTTTTTGTCCTTCCTCCAAGCTGAGAAATGAGGAGTTAACTGGTAAATAAGTTGACCACCACCATTCAAACTACTAATCAAATTCTTTAAGCCATGACACAAATCATATTAACGTACAAAAATCAATAAAACATCATTCCAGTTCAAGGGAGAGAATGGCCTAAAATCATTTTGTCTTCTTAGAGCTCTGGATTTAATGCACGTTTCTAAAAACGCCTGTAGTGTCCTTGACATCAGCATTTATTTATTTAATTCAGTCATTTTGTTTTACATTCGGCCATGTCTTCAAATTTAAATATTTTATTGAACTAAATCCTATCCAGGCAGGTGTCATTACAGAGCAAGTCAAAAATCAGGGTAGTGTTTTAAGTGAGTTGTCATTTAAATTCTGTACAGCACAACACACATATACTTCTTGTTATGCACATAATCAGACATAAACAAGATGGCAAACAAAATCATCTCGGGCAGAGCTGGCTGCAAACATGAGGTACAAACTAGCTAAATGATAAGGCAAAGTAAACACAGATTAGTCTTTTATTTAGGCAGTAAATTAATACAGTTATGGAGAGCACGAGCCTTTCAGTATTAAGAAACAAAGAAATGCACTCCCATACTCAACTATCCATCACTGGTTCCACACAACAGTCCCGTGTATGTACAGTAAATGTGGTTTTGATAAGATTAGCACCTGATTTGGTATTGTTCCTTTGAAGACCTGCAGGTGGCGGAGAAAGAGGAGCAGATTGAGGATAGTACGGTATGTGTGGAAAAACTGAAGTTCAACTCCGAGGCAGGACTTGTGCGTTACACTTCGCAAAACCCACTTGTGACATCTCTCGTCCCTGGACTCCAGGGCTGTAAAATGAGACTTTCCTGGACCTTGATTCCTGAGCCTTATTGTCCAAAAAGAGCAGTTCTTGCCATCTAAAAATAGCAGTTATCAACATGTAGTAAACAACAGTTGTAAACCATACAGTTACCGAAACTAAACGCAAGAAAAATCATTGCTTAATTTCTCTAAAACTGCGAGCGGTCTGCTGCTTTATTACCAGCAAAGAAGACGACTGCTTTTCCATGTACTGTACCTTTTCCTTTTTCATACAAAAGTAAAACAGAAAAATTAGTAGTCGTGAGAGACGTTTTATTCCCAACACTTGAAGTTTGGAAAGTAGAATCCTATTGCACCAGAACCTACGTACACTAGCCATTACCATTATTATTTTGCAAAGACATCTCAAAATGAAACGTCTGTAAATAAGGTAGCTGCATCCTGGAGAGACATTTATGTTCTCCTTTCAAGACATCTATTCCAGAAAGAACTTCAACTACCTCAAGATCATTAATAAAAAAAAAAAAAAAAAAAAAAAAAGTAATCAAACCCGGTGTCTTCTTTAGCAAGCAGCCTTTTTCACTTACAGTGGTCAGTGGCTTTGAAATCTACTAATCATAGAAAAAGAGGGGAAAAACATACCAAAACCCTTTTTTTTCTCCTTTTTTTTGTTTTACAGCATAAATCAACTGTTAACAACAAAAAGTTACAGTCTTGACCATATGAGTCTCCACCCCCCTGTCACTGTGTCCAATACAAGCCATTCACAGAAAACCAAACACAGGTAGAGAGAGGAAGGGAGAGGGTTCATTTACGTGAGAGGCGTTAGGGAAGTAATGACCATTCCAGTCCTTTCCATTTAAAAATCACTCACTCTTTCCAGTGGCTAGATGGGAGGGAGGGGATGGGGGTCAGGCTTCAAGGCAGGAGGAGGTTAAAGACACCCCCCTTAACCAGTGTTTAGACTGAAAACAATAAGTTAACAGGAGAAATCCAGAAAAATGGGGAGCAACCCAGTTTAAGAGTCATTAGTGGTGTTGCTCATAGGTCGAGGCAGACACCCCCCCCCTCCTCCCGCCCAAAAAGAAAAAAAAAAAAAAAAAAGACAAATGGGAGTTGTGGGGTGGGGGACCAGACCAGGCTACTTCAGCAAGCCCCTTAGGCAACTGTCCAAAATCCTCCTTTCCATAAAGTCTATGGTTCTGGTGGTTTCCTCGTGAGCTTTTGCTTCAATCATCCTCTTTTTGATAAAGTTCATATTTCATCTTTAAATTGTTTTATCTTTCTGTCCTCAAGTCCATGCTGCCACGTCGAGCTGTAGCACTTCTTCTCAACATGAAACAGAGAGCTGGGAAATAAACAAATCAAGACATTAGTGTCCATTTATTTTTGTAAACAGACATACATTATTTTTGATGTCCTACTATGTAAAGCACTTTGGGCATCAAGCTGGATGCAGAAATATGTGCTATATAAATGAAATAAATGAAATGAAAGACATAAAAGTTCTAACAATCGGTAGTTGCATACACAGGGTTCCTTCACAGTTTTACAAGTTAAATTTGCGACTTTTAAAGACCTTTTTAAGACCACTAACAACAGAATTTAATGCCCATTTCACGTCTACGCTGGCAAAAACACGGATCCCTCTACTGTACAATTACAAAAAATTATTTCAAAAAAGATAGATTGAAGCTAAAAAAATCAAAACAAACAAATAAAAAAAAAACAATAAATGATTTTTTTTTTTTTTTTGCTGTCATTTTTCCAAATGGCGTAAATCTGTCATTTAAGACCTACCATATGAAATTTAGACCTTTTAAGGACTATTTTGTAAATTTAAGACTTAAGACTTTCAATACCCTGCGAGAACCCTGATACATATCAGGGATCTACCAATACAGATTTTTTTTTAGGGCCGATACGATACAGATTAGAGGTCGACCGATTAATCGGCGCCGATAGGACGTTTTACAAACTATCGGTATCGGCTGAACTTGGTTCCGATAGTGGCCGATGGCTGCAGTTTTTTCAACAGCGCCATGAAGTGCTTATTCCCTGTGCTGCTTTCTGATCACTGAGGGGCGGGGCTGCTCTTCACACAGAGAGAGCTGGGGAGAGGTGGAGGGGGGGTGTGCAGGCATCATACAGGGGAGAGGAGGGGTCCAGGTGGAGAATATAACAAGTGAAGCGACATCAGTTAGTGCAACACAACCTTCACGAGTTGAAACTCAACCATCAAAATCTCCTTGGAGGAGGCAATAAGTACCGGTTGTTCAACAAGCAGAAACGTGAATCATATTTAAGCAGAAACGTGAATCATATTTCAGCATAAACAGCAACCGGCATGTTTGACGTGACCACAGTGCTTGTTAAGCAAACAACGAACAGCTTAAGAACAAGGTAAATAAATGAAAGCTGTCAGTAGCCGCTTTCATACTTTCATGGCAGAATATGCCGTAAAGTCCATCCGCTATTTAATCAGAGATGTCTTTATAAACGCGCCGCTTTGTCGCGCACAAGTCCGCCACAGCTCTGAGGTAAGAGTTTGTCTGAAAGTAAACGGAATAAAAGTCCAAGTCCGCACTATTGATTACTGAGGACTACTTAAAGCTCAGCTGGAACGTTAAGTTGTTATCTTCTTATTTTTAAAGGCTGTTATTCATCATGTGGGGGGCGTCATGTTTAATCACCTCCACCGTCACTCCGGATTTGTCATTGAACCGGTCCAGGTCAGGTGCAGTTCTGTTAGTCCGCTCCGTTCGGGTCTTGCAGGTTTGATTCTGTCACACAAACCAGTTTTAATCTGTCCTGGAACCATCTTTTGTGTACTTTACCGCTTATAAAACCGCGTGTAGGACAATCATCCGACTGCAACGAGATCCCGCCGACATCACGTCTATGAGGGGTTTTCCAGAAAATAACTAAGGAAAACATCGGATATTTACGTGAAAACTTGTCTGATTGATTTGATCTTAGTTTGTCATGAATCTTAAAATTGGGCAAATTCTAATAAACTTTAGTGCTGGCTGACACAAACCAGCCCCCCCTTGATTTGTGTCCAGATATGACTTAGTTTGTAGTGACTGCTGCCGCGGACAAAAAAATTTAGTTATATTTTAAATACAAATTAATTCCTTTTGTGAATTTATTCTTTAAAAAAAAAAGGTCATTAAAGACAAAAAAAGCTTTGTTGATTAAGATCAGGACTGTTTAAAATGGATAAAATAGAGATCAAATCCGAACATACCCTCCCCAACAGCTGGTTAGTGGTTAGCCTGACTATGTGAGGATGAGAAAACCACAGTTCAACTTCCTTCACTATATGCCTGTTTAAGTTGTTTTGTGAATATTATTTTTTATGTGAGTGCCATCACTCACATAAATGTGAAGGACCTCTTAATTTTCTAATAGCTATGTTTTTATTTCTAGAAAAATCTTTTAATAGCCTGTATATTTATCCATCCGCTATATATACACACAACGTTGAATTTTTCTTTTGCAAGGGGGGGTTATCGGCCGATTAATCGGCTATCGGCTTTTTTCCTGCTCCAAACTATCGTTATTATATCGGCCTTAAAAAATCCACTATCGGTTGACCCCTGATACAGATATTTTGTCATTGGCCTCAGCCAATGGCCAATAAAACCTGCTGATAATTGGGGCTGATACTGCATTTGACCCCAAAATTAATATAATGAAGAACAAAATGAAAACTTATTTTGAAAGCTCTTTTAAGATCACAAAAAAAGAAACAAAGCACAAATAAATATATGAAAGTGAAATCGTGCACTTGTAACAATATCAAAAAGAAACATTAAACATGTTTTATATACACACACACTCATATATATATATATATATATATATATATATATATATATATATATATATATATATACACACACATGCATACATATATACACTGCAATTCTAAATAAATGTTATGATTTTCATAGAATTTTTATTTATTACTTTTGTCAATTTCAACTTATTTCAGTGACAGATGATTTTCTTCTTTACTTGGAGGGTATGAATGATTTTGAGGACGACTGTATATAAACCCCTGCCTGTATAAATGTCTCACCATAGATGGGGCCAGGGTGGGGGTGTCGGCCAACACACCAAACGTATTGGCTGATACCCTCTACAATTACAAAAATAATGTCAAAAAAGATAGATTAAAGCTAAAAACAAAACAAAAACAAAAAAACAAACGCAAATACCGGCTTGAAATATCGGCTGGCCAATGTTTCGGTCTACCCTTAATACATATATTAAGTTTCAAACACAGTAGATTAATTGGATGAGTATTTCTGTGTGTGTAAAGTCTCACCTGCATCATGATACCACACATCGACAGTTCATACAGTCCTGACCACTCTCATCAGGCGGGTTCAGCTTCCTCAACTTATGCTGCCTGATCTCCCTTACCAGTGTGTAGAAGGCATCCTCGACTCCCTGCAAGTACACACAAACATAAAAAGGTTACAGAGAGATCTTGGTATTTACCACCCATTATCACTGACATCAAACCCTTGAGATGTACACGCGACTTGGCAACATCACCATGGTAACTCTTGACTTTTATAACACTAAATGACCAAGAAATCTTGAGTAAATGTAAACTGATGCTTAATTCTGCAGATTTAACAAAGACTACGTGTCTGTGTACCTACATAAGAAGTGAAAGGGAATCACAGGCAGTGGGAGCTATGCAGCAACTAGTCCTTTATGAGGCCTTTCAAATGCTGTAGCTCTCTTCTCAAGCCAAGGTAACCTGGCTATGAGTCATTGCCTGCAGCATAATAAAATGTTCTCAGCAACACAAATCACATCATGCCACAGGCTGTGTGCTGCTGTTTGTGTGCATTAATGGGCTTGTGAAAATTAGAATAAGAGGAAAGAAAAGGGTTTTTCCAAGTGGAGTGAGTGGATGCACGCCTCATGTTTATAACCCACCTGTCGTGTTTTGGCAGAGGTTTCAATGTAAGGGATGCCATAGGAGCGAGCTAGGTCCTGGGCTTGCCTTGTGTCCACCGTTCGTGCCGGGAGGTCACATTTGTTTCCCACAAGCACCATGGGTACATCATCAGAGTCCTTCACCCGTTTAATCTGCTCTCTGTGACATAAGAACATAAAAATGACACGGACATTTCATTTTTTTTTTTCTTTTTAATCCATCCAAGCGCTGCAATTAGCCACAAGGACGTTTCCTCGTCACTGTTTCTCAGCTTCATAAACAACAGTAACTCCACCACTGGAGAGCCAACCACCGAGGGAACTCTAGGACCCAGAGGAAGATCCAGGGCCCGTCTGTGCTGGGCTGTGCTGCACTGCTGAAGGAGGAGGGTGAGAAGAAACAGAGGGGGGAGGAGGAGAGATGGACAACAGGCAGGCAGCAAACAGCATTACCTCATCACTACAGCAGCAAGTGCCAAACAGCATGCAGCCAGGGGGAACTGAGTGAGGAGTGGGCCAGATCAGCTCGCTCCCCTCTACAGCTGGATACCTCCACCACAGCCCCCCAGCTCATGCTCTGCCGCTGCTTACAGTAATTAACATGAGTTTTGATAGATTTACGCAACTGACCTGTTAGCTGGTGAGACAATACAAACACCAAGAACGTGTATAATCTTATTAATTTGATAGTGAAAATGATCAAACACTGCACTGTTAAAGAGTCCAAACAATTATTTTTTAAAAGAAAAAAAAATCCTTGCCTACAAAAACAGACAATGACCTTTTAAATAACTCGGCTACATCTGGGGTACAAGTTATTCTAGCACAGAGGAAAAACACATGCATGCTTTCACACTTGCACAACAGTTGTGCTATAGCCATGTCCAAAAAAAAGCTGGAAAGCAATGACTGCAATCCAAACAAATATGAGTAATTTGCTTCAAAAAATGCTCACAGACATCCACATATGCAACCTTTGGTACTTGTGACACGCAAGACTGATAAATGAGTGTCTAATGTGATGAGAAAGACTAAATGTGGCAAAGACAGAGAACAGCCATCTCCAGCTGAAACTCCCCCCCCCTTTCTCCTTCCCTGTCCTTGGGAGTGCTACCTCTGCCTGCTCCTCTAATTGAGTCAGGATCGATTTCATTGGCATCGAGCTATAAGCCTCCAGTTGGGGGCTAAGCTTTCTTTAGCCGTGTTAAACGCTACAGCATGACATCACCCTGCTACTGCAGAGAGCTGGCACACACACGTATACACGCCCCTCTCCTCCAGACCCCAGGGGAGTCCCTGTAACTCACACTGCATATACAAACACACATACAGAAGAGCAAAGAGGACTAACAAAGGCTTCTGTGGCTGATCTCCACCAAACACACATGATCACATCTGCAACAACAAAAATCCTTCCGGTTCTCTTGAACACACCTGTACTGGTGAATGTCCTCAAAAGACTTGGTGTTGTTGATGGCAAAAACACAGAGGAAGCCCTCCCCAGTTCTCATGTACTGATCCCTCATGGCGCTGTACTCTTCCTGACCTGCAGTGTCCAGGATGTCAAGCAGGCAGGTCTCCCCATCAATCACCACTTGCTTCCGGTACGAGTCCTGAAGAGCGAAGAGCAAATGTAACTGTTCAGAGCAGTGCTGAAGACATCATTCAAACATGTGACTCACAAAACGGGCTCAGGTGGGATCTGAGGCAACTCATGGTCCATCATGGCTTAGATTACATCACTGGCATCGGTCACTGAGAGCTAAGCAGCATGAACAAGAACAGTAGAGAGACACAAATAATGTACACTACTCAAAAAAAGTCAGGGATATTCAATTTTCGGTTACAATTTCAGGGAAATGTAAAAAGTTCACTCATATTATATGATGAATGTTGGACATTTCACTGGAATTATGATGCAATTCCTCCATCTCAAACAATTTGTTGAAAGAAAATTTAATTGTCAGTATCCCACAACATAAAAATGACAATGTCCTAATAATTTGTCTTGTGGTCTGTGTCGTCTTGGTCTTATGAGGTCTAAATGTGAACAGGATGATGAAGAAGACTGTTTGGAAACAAGGTGTCACTGAACCAGAACATTTAGAGGCAAAGTCACAGTTTAGACGCCTGTATTTGCTTTTTCTATTAATCATCTTTTTTGAAAACTGCATGATATTTAAACATTGAACAAAGAAGTAGGGATCAACCGATACAGATATTTTAGGGCCGATACCGATATTTTCTCATCAGACTCGTTGAAACAACCTGCCGATATTTGGGACCTATCCTGCATTTGACTCTCAAATTAATATAATAAAAGATACAATGAAAAATAATTTGACAACTCAATATAAAAAAGAACAAAGCACTTCAAATAAATATATACAGTAATAAAGAAACAATGTATTTGTAAACAAATATTAAATAGAAACATTAAACTTGTAATAAATACATATATAAATAAGTCTAAATAATGCAGAGTGGGAGTATCGGCTAGCGCATCCAATGTATCAGCCGATGCCGATACCAGTAAAAAAACGCAAATATCAGCCTTAAATATTGGCTGGCTGATGTATCGGTCTATCCTTACAATCTATACTTGCATTCAAAAGTTAATATAAAGTCTAATTAAGCTAACCTGAGAGTGCTAGAGTGCATTTTAGCTTCATTCTGACATCAAACAAACAAACAAACAAAAAGAAACAAAGATCCTTAACTTTTCATGAGTAGTGTATATAACACTGCATGTCAGCCTACCGGTACTTCTATGATCAATTATCTTTCCAATTTCAGATCACATGAAATTCAAGAGATCAGAGGAGCAGGGCATCAGAGCTAATGTTTAGCCTTCCAACATGTAGTCACAAAAACATGGAGTGCTGTCCCTTTGTTTGTTAGAGCATAGGGGCCAGGAATGCAAATACACAAAAAGGACATTGTCTGGCCAGAGGCAGGCGTGGTGAGAAAAAGAGGGAGAGAGTGGAGACAGAGAAGCAGAAAAAGAGAGAAAAGAGAGGAAAAAATATTCTCACTGGCTCTCCCTCTTCTCTTTGCAATGTCTGCAAGTCTTTCAATGTCTTATTTTCTTGAAAATACAGAGTAACTGGGTGGAGTCAATGTTTCTTCTTGAGGCAAAATTAGGAATTTCTTCCAAGCCTGACCACAAAATTCAATTAATTAAATTACAGTAACTTGGTTTAGACCGAGTTATCGTCTCAGTAGGGTGCACAAAATTTTCCTCAGCGCTGACTGCGAGCTCAGACATTTACATTAAACAAATGGACTGACTACACATGGACAGGACATCTCCCATTAATGCGCACAACCATTAATAATACAAGCAAACTGTAATTCAAGTGGAACTAACTGGACCTTTTTTTTTCGGCATTATGAGCAACCCTTCACCACTTACAGCCCAAATTAACAGGAATGATGTACAGAACAACCAGAAGAGTGTCATACCTCTATGGTGGGGTCATATTCATCCACAAAGTGGTTTTGGATGAGCTGAATGGTGAGTGCACTCTTGCCCACACCTCCAGCTCCAACCACCACCAGCTTATACTCCGTCATTTTTGCCACTGCTGCCCGCCAAACACCACTGCTGGAGAGAAGAAAGACAGAAAAGAGGTGCAAGTTAGTACAAAAAAAAAAATCTATTCAACAATTTTGATAAGTTCACCCATCTGCCACAAAACCGCCAGGATGTTGGCCACAACATGCAGAACAGACAAAACATCCAACCCTAGTTAGGGACTTTAGAGTTTTGCATATGTTGGAGAGTGTGTTCAGTGGGGGCTGAGGTTGAGACCCTCAAAGGGGAATGTGAAAAATGTGCTGAAGGTACTCAATGTTCCAATCCTCTACCGCTCAGTGTGAGCAGCAGAGACAGTGCATGAGAGGGAGAACTGGGAGGCAGAGGGAGAAAAGGAGGGGGGGGCCACATCACTCAATATCTACTTTCTAGCCTACATGTACAGGGACATGCCAGAACCAAATATATCAATATTTGTACACAGAGGAAAAAAAAAAAAAAAAGAGTACAGCATTAACCTTGTAGTTAACTGGAACTTTATCTGTAATTAACATTTGTATAATATTTAAAAAGACCTGTTGTTGAAAGCAGATCCTTTCTAGGTGGTTTTTCTTGTTTCTTTTGTAGGATTCACTCCATAGCACCGGAGGGAGAGGCCTAAATATAATTTTATAACTCCAGGTGCCTCTGCTTTTGCCCCTTGTGGACCCATTCAGCCAACTAAATAGGCTTAGCCGATGTTGCAGGCCTATGTTGATCATAAATCAAAGTTATGTTATTGAAAAATGTGTCTCCTGAGGAAAAATAAATGATATCCACCCTCCGTTAGCTAAAACTACTCACACTGATAAACGCAACCTTTTTGGGAATCCAGATGCATCGTTTGTATTTCAAAACCTACCAGAGAACAGTAAAAATTTCACTACTGACAGACAAAAGACAAATCCCAACTTTAAAAAGGTAATTTAATTAAATTAGTAATAAAGCAGCGGAACTGGGACAAAAAGCAGGAAGCTTTGGATAAAAAAATGATTTGATTAAAGCATAAATTATCAAGAAAGTAGAGCACTGTACATACAAAACCATAATCTCTCTCGCCACTCCAACCACAGCACTGCTAACTGATATTCCAGGTGTTAAGCTTGTAGAAAAAGTAGTCATTTGGGTGTTTTCCACAGTGTTCGGTGGCAAAATGTGACTCAGCTCACTGAAAAATTACCAAAAAGTTACCAAACCCATGACCTGATAGCAGCCCAGTAAATGACACAATGAATCAGGGGTGGAGAAGAAGAATCTCCTATTAGGATGTTGCAAGAATAAATGCAGTCCAATTCTGTGGTTAACAAGTAAAAACGTTTGCCGGAGGCCTATGGCAACCGCAGCACCAGCTTGGCCTCACACAGATAGTGACTGCTCAGGTGATGTCACCATGATGATGTCATCTCAGATTATAGAGCTTAGAGGAAAATAACTGGGAATTCCTAAATGTGCTGGAGCATAATGGATTCCCTTTCTGTTTCACCAAATCTCTTACAGATGATCTTTATTCGAAACAGTTCACATCTTCAGCACAAGCTTACAATAGTATCTGAATCATATTATGCCGTAACACTTGAGTACATCTGCCCCTCCCTATCCCCTGTCCAGCCTTAAATTTGTCTTCCTTAAAAGTTTCCGCTTGCGTCTCTAAGCTGCTATGAAGCTATTCAGAGAAAGACAAGCATGAGGGGTCAACCATGCTCATCAACAGTCTGAGTGCAGAAGTGAAGGAGAGAATCATTAACCTGCCCCACCAGCTAGCGAGTCTTCAGCCCGTTAGATATCATGAACACCGACAATATGCCGACGTGTGAGCAAAGACCCATCATCATCTGTAACAGACTTCTGACTCACCAAAAACAGCTGAACATCAGTTCTTTAGTCAGAGCAGAAAACACAAACACACACCCTCTCTCTTGTGCTTTAACTCCCAAAGGTGCACACGCAGCTGTAGTTAATCTAAAACACTCTTTCTAGAAAGAAAGGAGTTGACACCAGAAAAGCTTCTGGACACTTTACTCACAAAACAATGAGGAAAGTTCTGATAAAATTACACTTATAAGGCAAATTGTGTAGGAAGAGAAAATAGCCTTCTACTTTTATCTCTGGGTGTGGTGTTGTATTAATAGAAACTGCATGCAAAAAGCCCCGTTTGTGTTATTTGTGTCTGAAGTGCGTGCGACTGCGCTGTGAGGGCAGACTAATATTAGCCAACACTACGACTGGAAAGATGTTAATGATTGACAGAAAAGCTGACTTGCTAACTGAAGACAGTCACTAAGCTGCTCTCATTTAATCACAGAGATACAAAAACATACTATGTGTTCCTTGATCCTGCAAGTCATCACTGCTTCAATGGACCAAGTAGTTCTGAGAGCCATCACCAATATCCACGATATGTAAAAACACGGCAACTACTGTAATTCTGAAGCGCAACGTGAAGAGAATTAGGCTGACCCTTAAAACTTGGGTCAAAATATTTAGTTTCCTTTTACCTCAGTACAAGTAAATCAGCCGTTTGCAGAGCCACAGAGCAAGCTTTGCTCCTGAGTGCCTCCTCTAACCAAATAAACAGCAGCTGTGGGATGAAGGGAGAATTTTTCAGGGAAGGACACTGAAACACCTTTCGGTCACTGGAGGCTAGAAAGTTAGCATATGAACACAAAGTCTCATCGGCAGCTTCTTTACAGCGAAGGGGAAAAGCCCCCAAAACCACTTGAGGACAGAATAAAATCTCAAATGATGGGAAGATCATGGGTTTCAAGGCTCTGGTCTTTTTCTATCTACTAAAAATGTACGATACATGTACAACTGTGCTTGAAAGTTTACAATGCCCCCCATCAAAGAAATATGGGAATTCAACTAACAAGAAATTAAAACAAGTAATAATAAATTAAAATGTACTAAATTATAGTTAAGTGAAATAAAATATTGATTTTCAACTTTTGTTTAAAAAAAAAAAAAAAGTTAAACTAACAAACAAAACTGTTCCAGATAAATTAAAGCACCTTGCTCATGAAGAGTGGGTCAAAATGCCTGTCAACAGGTGCAGAAGTCTTATTGAATGTTACAGAAAACACCTGATTGCAGTGATTTCCTCAAAGTGTTGCTCAACAAAATTTCAGCTCAGGAGTCCCATAATGCTTACAGGACTGTCTCAGAAAATTAGAATATTGTGATAAAGTTCTTTATTTTCTGTAATGCAATTAAAAAAAACATGAGAATGTCATACATTCTGGATTCATTACAAATCAACTGAAATATTGCAAGTCTTTTATTTTTTAATATTGCTGATTATGGCATACAGCTTAAGAAAACTCGAATATCCCATCTCAAAATATTAGAATATCATTAATTCTAATTTTCTGAAACAGTCCTGTATATAGCCTACTTGCTTTACTTTCTCTTTGTTTTTAATATTTTTGTTGAACCACAATTCAAAATCAATATCATGGTATTCATAATTTTTTTTTTATTTATTACTACTTTTTGTCAATTTAAACTTATTTAAGTGGCAGCTGATTTTTTTCCTGTCTTTAAGGGAGGGGATTAAATATTGATATATAGTATTGCTTTGAAATACTGTTAAAAAAAAAGTTGCATCAGCTTAAAATTATTTATCAATTTATTTTAAAAACTAAATATGTTTTCAGTAACATAAGTTTGATAATTCAATCAGTTAAAATGGGTTGCATAAAGATTGGAGAGGCCATCAGTAGCACATTAAGCACTGTTCAGATGATGACTGCTAGAATGGCAAAGGCTAGTATGCAACTTGTGGCATTTTATAATCTTGTCAGTATTATAATAACTATTATTATTATTACTACTACTACTATTATTGTTGCTGTTATTATAAAAGTACCCTGTTTGATTCACTCAAATGTAACCAATCACAGTCATATTCTTGACATTACACTTAGCAATGTGGCTTTGAATTTTCCATAGATGCAGTCTGACAGAACCTATTCTGTAACTAATATTTGCAGCTTAATTAGAGTTCAGAAATGTAACCAGAATAAGGATACCAAACCCAAACACCTGGTTTACATCAGCGTTCGGTCACTGCCTGCACGAGTGTCTCATGGAAAAATAAATACAGAATAGAGATATCACAATTACAGATTTTCTTGGTACGATTGTCGTCGAAGAAATAACGGTTATCGATAAATAGAGTGCGCTCTCTTCAACGTTTGTGGGCGATCTACTTAGATTCCAATCCACACGCAATCAGTAAGAGGCGCAAACAGCATTATAATGATGATTTACATGCACTCTTGCTTTGCCATGGAATGTTCAGAAAATGTGGTAAACACAAAATTAAATTTGATCTGATAGAGACAAATTAGTTCCAGAAATATAACATCCAGATATTAAGTAAATAAAGCAATAGAATATAAAATAAGTACAATAATTATAAAATAAAAACAACGCAGCAGGTATCCTTGTAGATCCTAAGAAGAGGCCAGTTTATAAGGACATAGATAAGGAGACGCTGTTAAAGATTGTCTGACATTACGCTTGGAGTGCGCACCCATTGGCGCAATGCCAGGTGCTGGACCTGCGTAAAGTTGGCCCCCACCCCATGCAAAACTCAGTAAAAATAGTGGGGGTCCAACTTCACACAGGTCAGCATCCACAGAGCAGCAGCGGTCTGGAGAGGAGGAGCATGTAGGAGTAGACCTAAATTAAAAAATACGGCATTGGCAAAAATAAAGGAAAACAAAATGACATAATTAATGTCAGATTTAACAATTATGCTACAGCTGTGGATGTTCTGATTCATCAAGAATAAACTCGTATTAAAAAGTGATGTTGATTGTTATTTAATTAAATAATGAAAATATGTGTGCTGCCCTCACAGTTCATGAGAAATGATTGACCCAACATTGCATGTCTGCAGTCCTGCAGGCAGCACTCTTCCAGACATTTGTGCATTAAGCTGCCAGTTAAACCTGGTTTTCAAACATGCTAAAATACATGCAAAAAGTAGTGCCAGCTGTCCGTTGCACAATTGATAAATCACGTTGCGTGTGCAACGCTGAGTTGCTTGCATAGTCTCCTCCCAATATTTTGCACGTTCTGGCAGAAACACCCAGATTGCATATTCATCTACAGCAGACATGCAGAATGAACAGCGTGGCATTTTTTCCCCATTTAACAAGCGCAAACCTCGTTGTGACCTGTTAGTAAACCAGCTGAGGCCGATGTGTGCAACCAAGATGGTGCTCGTTTTATTACACACAAACCTTTCATGAATCAGGGCTTAAATGTGTAAAATCACATCCGTATTTCGTATGCAACACTGCAAACGTTTAGGATCACTTTCTCTGGATTTAATGGGAAGGTGATCCAAAATTTTGGATCAGTAGGGTAGGTCTTCAGGTTTTAATCAAGGCTGTCAATGAATGTGTTAAAGCAAAGAGATTTATCTGTGGAATTAATGCATTTCCTTTTTTCACTTTTTCATAGCAATCCACTAGGGCTGGGTATCGATTCAGATTTCAAGAATCAATTAGATTCCGATTCTTATGGTTTTGAATAGATTATTTTCGATCCAGTCAGATCTGTCTGATCCAATCCGATCTCGATTCGATCTCAAGGGCTCTATGCACAGCTCCACTACTTCTAAACTGAGGCAGCTCTTTTGTTTCCTTTTTTTATTAAGGACGAACTAATTAACGAGGTGTGTAGATTCAGAAAAGGCGGACACACGGGGTAGGAAAGAGAGAGAAGGAGAAGGGGCTGGGGGAGGGGCGGATTTGGTTTGCCAGAAATTTTTTTAGCCTTTACCTGAATTCCATGACTCTGTAGTTATGCAACATATTGATGCTAGTATTATACTGATATTCAACAACAAATGAATAAAGTAATGCAGTTAATGGTGGCTGTAAGGACCAAACCCTCTCCCTGCATATTGACACAGATACAGTCGTCCACAAAAGTATTCATACCCTCCAATTTAAAAAAAAAAAAAGTTAAATTCACAATAGTAATTCAAATAACAGGAAACAAATAAATAAAAATTCACAAAATTGTGATTTAGTGAAGCAAAATACACAGTCATTATACTTAACAACTTAAAACAATAAGTGACTAACCCGCTAGCTCGATGCATACTATTAATGGAAAATGCCGTTGACATGCTATTGGAATTAGCATTTACGTCATAACTTTAAAGATAGCATACAAAATAGCAAGTATCAATTTCACCTAGATCATGAACATCAACTGCATTTATTTAAGTACTTAGAGGCAGATGTTTCCTATGCTTTGTTTAAACTGAATTTTTAGAAACTACTTGTACCAGCCCCACTTGCTTAGTCTTCTTCTGGCAGAGTGCACTAGTTTTAGTAGGCCTACACTCTGTCCAGCTTACTATCTCCCCGTAGCGAGGCGGCTGAGTCACTGCAGTGCATTAAATTGTCATTTAAAAAAAAAAAGAAAATTAAAATCCATCTTTGGACAAATAAATCGATCTTTATAAATTAATATGAGAATCGATTCAGAATTGGAGAATAGGCCCATTTCACGATTTCCGGGTTTATTGTGTTGACGGGGTACACGGACTTCCGGTCTACTGTTCAGCAGTGACAATAGGGGATTATCACGCTTACCGGAAGTTGCCGGCTTTTGACACTTCCTCTTCCGGGCCATGTTAACGACAGCCGTTTCTGCTCTGTTATACTGTTTAAATCGGATAAACTCCAAACATATTTAAGTTTTCATTCTAGACTGAAGTGATACTGGATCAAAAGCTGGATCAAAGCGATCGATTTGACGCGGTGAAGGGCCGAACTTTATAATAAAACACACGTTTGTTTGTCCCCGGTGGGGCACAACACCGGCACTTCACAGCATGCTAGCATTAGCCAGCCAACGTTTACTGACGTGCTTAACATTGTGCGTCTTAAAACTAGGGATGTTATGCTCGAGCCCGTCTGCTCGACTCCGCCTCGATCTTATGAACCAGAAGTCTCGCTACCGCTGTTTTGGTGAGTGTCAGCATGCCAAAAGCCACGTGACCACACTAACTGAGGCCTCGTTACGTCATCCGCGAGTGTCGAGCCGAAATCTTGAAGAGACTGGGTTTATAAATCTGTTAATTCCTAATACAGGTTCCAATCGCTTGGGAATTTATGGAAAAATAGTGAATTTATCACAGAGGATAATTCCAAGATATTAATCACAAAGGAAACACTAACTGAAGGTTGGCAACGTATCTTTTATTATACACCGTGTCAGAGACAAGACAGCTGCAGACAGCGCTTCCCTCAGCTGCAGTACACATCCACGGCCAGCAGATGTAGCTCATGCTCACGGTCTCAAATGTCTCGAGACTTTGTGTCGATCTCTTGGCAGCTGTGTCAAAATGTCTCAGTGTCTCATGAAGCTTCGTTTTCACCATCCCTACTTAAAACACACAAACATCTGAAAATCGGGTCTGTACCTCTCCGTTTCCAGTGGAACAACTGGGGACTGCCAAGAAAGGAGACGCTTTCAGATGATTGTGTGTTTTCAGCCGCACAAAGTTAGGCACGTTATCGAGCTGGCTAATGCTAACCTGCTAACACGACTGCGCAGTCTGCCGGCCACAAACAAACGTGTGTCGTTTTATTATAAAGTTCGGTCCTTCACCGCTGCGAATCGGTCGTTTTAATCCACTTCTTCCGCAGCATCACTTCAGTCTGGAATGAAAACTTAAATATGTTTGGAGTTTATCCGATTTAAACAGTATAACAGAGCAGGAACGGCTGTCGTTAACATGGCCCGGAAGAGGAAGTGCCAAATGTTTCAACTTCCGGAAACCGGAACGCGGAAGCGTGATAGTCCCCTATTAGTGATTGGAAGACCGATTCTTTTGGCTGACTCGGATCTTCTACTCTCGAACAGTAAAAAGAACGAATCTTGAACGAGTCATTTCGTTCATTTTTACAGCAGGTGGTGCTGTAGCCCTGAGTGAGCTCCAAGTCATTGCTCGTATCTCACAACATGACCGAATCACTCAGTTCACTCTGTTGCTCGGCAACGGCGTCACTCGCAGCACACAAACTCAACACATCCGTACCAAAACCCACCCGATCCGGCCTGGCCCGACCTGACCCGACCCAGACCCGCTGGTGGAAACGGGGCTATAACTGGTGCAGTGGTAGCTCACAATATGTGTAGCAGCCGGACTCAAGCCAAGGATGAACCACTCACCTCCTTCCTCCTGGCTCAGCTGCACATAGGACCACACAGTGACAGTGTCAGCTCACGAATCACCTCCTCCCTCCCGGGCTCCGGCTCACAGGTAGTCGCGCGGGCGCGAGTCAGTGCCCTTACGAATATTGAAATATTTTCCTTCGTCACGTCGTATTGCTACAATCCATTTTCTTCTTAACTCTTCGTCTTTTGGAAACTCGTGAAAGTGTAAATACGGCTGTTTTTGTTTGGAATTTGAGCACTGGGGTACACAGCAGAAGCTTTTGTTTTTAGACTGCGCCATGTTAACATCCATTGAATGCTGTAACTGGAAGTCCGTGTACCCCGTCGAAGCAATAAACCCGGAAATCGTGAAATGGGCCTATCGATTTTTTTAACATAGCCCTACAATCCACCAAAAGCCATTTTGCCGTCCTTACTTATGATCATTCTGACAGTTTTCAAGCCTTACATTTAGAGTTTTTATCATCGGGTGTCCAGAAACAAAGTTATTACAAATGCCAATATAAAAAATTTTTAATTTGCAATTATCTAGGTGAGAAAAGCTCATATTGGGCAACTTGTAACCATTTACAGCCGTGAACAGAATCCACCAAAAAACACTTTATTCTTTTTCCTCGTGAAGTTTCTGATCATGACGTTTCTGTCACGAGCAGCATATGTCACCAGCTGCCCGAGTACGCTACTGTTGTGATTTTTTTCCGGCACGTCACTGGTTTTTATTTTATTTTTTCAAGAACACGAAAAAGCCTTTTAGCCTTTCCACTACATCGATCGAATGATGGCCGGTCTCGTTAACGCCCGTTGCAGGGAGCAACGTCATCACTAGAGGCGAGAGCTGTAGTCCACAAAGCCGTGTCAAGTAAATCCTGAAATAATCAAAAATTGTCGTGGTATTTTAATTTTTCTTTGCACAAAAAATTTTCATTTAAATCCATGACCAACATATCTGGAATCCAGGACAGAGGACAACTGGGATGAGAAGATAATTATTTTCTCCCCATTGACTTCCATTCATAATTTTTCGTCTCTTAGGTCCCATGGGGCAGAAGTAGATGGGCGTGACTTCGGCTCCCTATAGACTCCCATGTTAAAAAGGCCAACATCAAAGCAGAAATAAACATGTTTACAGCCTGGCTCAAAAATTGTTTTTAGGTTTAATAGGTCAAGTTTAACTTCATGTCAACTGTCAGTGGGTGAATTATTTCTATAATTCATCCATTTAGATGTTATTGAATTTAGAAATTACACAGAAATAATTAGGGGTGTGTCTTTTGACTGACAGGCAGCAGACCGGTTGCCAGCTGGTGGCTAGTAACTAGCTCCCTGTTTGCTCCCAGGAAGGCATCGGTCAGTAGCAGAGTAGGACAACCGGTTAACAGCGAGGCCAAGCGTGCCTTAAACCTGCCTGGCTTTGTTAGCTCCATGCTAGCATGGTTAGCATTTAGCTTAGAGTATGTAGACTGTTAATCATTTGCCCGGACATTCACAGCAAGCTTCACTTTGCCCATTTTTTAAAATTACACACGACGAAGTGTAACCGTGGGAACCGCCCAGCAAGCTTCACTTTCAGCTCTTTAGAAAGTAACAAGGGTGACATAGGCGGATGCTACATCCATTCTTTTTAGTCTTTGCTTCCACAGTTTTACTTGACCTCCTTTCTTGCTATTTTTCCATTAGACCTGGAAGCTAAAACACACTCTGCTATTTATTTCAAAAGTTCTCTCCCACTTCATGGCTACTGTGTTTTTTGGGTTTTTTTTAAAATATTGGGCAGTTTCTTGAAAATTGCGGCTAATTTTAGTATAAGTTTGAAAAATCAGTATTTTTTATAGCTCTTAAATTTGCATCAGATGATAAGTGTGATTAGCTGATAAGGTCTGACACCTTGTTCTAAGGGCTCATAGTGAAAAGTAAAGCTAAAGAAAACATCGTTTTTTGGCTGCATGCTAAAATTAGACTGAAAAAATATGATGTGCTATGGCTGCTTACAGTGTTGAGATGAATATTCAATCCTTAATTTAATTCCTCTCAAAAATTGGTTTATTTTCGACATGGTCCAAAACATTGGCATGTCACATATATAATGCCTTTTTTTTGCTTATCAATATACATATGATCTTCAAAATAAGCTTTCTTTTATCATTGATGTCAATAAACGGGAAACTTGGGATTCACACACAAACAAAACAAAACCTATCATATAGGGATCGACCGATTCATCGGCCGGCCATTATATTTGCGTTTTTTGCTAGTATCGGCATGAGCCGATACGTCGGGTGCGTTGGCCGATACGCGCCCTTTGGCATAATTTACATACAGGCATCTATACAGGCAGCAGTTGCTGGAGATGCTGCGCCCCCCCTCCCCCTCCTCTCCTCCTCTTCTCTCCTGCACTAACAGCAGCTCTGGCCTACTGAAGCTTTCCTATTAAAAGTTGTAAAATAATTTTTAATTGTGTCCATCATATTCAGCCGCAACCAGCTGATCGACAGCAGTGAAAGCGCCGCCTGACTTTACACAATCAAATAAAAATCATTTTAGGAGGTAAAAGCTCAAATGTGTTCCAAACCGTCTTCTTTTATCCATCAGCTGATGGATCATAAGTGTCGGACTTCGAACTGCGGTGAAGACGAACGCGATGCCAAGTGAAAATGAAAAAATCTCTATAGTAGGCGATCTCTGTCAGATTCATAAATAGGCTCAGAAAAAAAGAAGGGGGGAAATTCTCTCTTTTTTAACAAAAGAATTAAATCAATTATCCTTAATAAAAATAAGAGGAAAAAAAACAAAAACCGGTATCTCTCACCAAAAAAAAAAAAATTCTTTTAAAAAAAAAAAAAAAAAAAAAGAGAGAGAGAGAGAGAGAGAGGGATCTAGGGTGAAAAAAAAAAAAAAAAAAAAGAGAGGTGAATAATATATATAATCTATCCATATAAAATTTGGGGCATGTCAGATAATTAGATTTTGAAATGGTATTACTAATCGTTGGTAATTTTATCACGATTAACCATTTTACCGGTAATCGTTACATCCCTAGTCTCCAGTGGGCAGGGAAACTTTTCATCCACACATGCAGATGTGAAACATCCCGATAAAAGCAGAAAAACAACAGAAGCGTGCGTGTCCGCTTGTACGGAGGAACTGATGGCACTTATAATCTCTGCGTCCTCCCCAGCGGCAAAAATGTTCTACAGAACCAGACCTGCCGGGTCTGACAGTGCACGTGTAGGATGACATGAGATATGTCCAGACTCCAGACTCACGTGCACCGTCAGAAAATGTCACACTGTAAAAAAGGTTGTCAGATATTTGCGTTTTTACCTCAAAAACTGTGTTACTGTGTTAGAGGCCAGAAAGCAGCAGGACTTCTACTCCCTCAGCATTGTAGAGTAGTTTTTTCACCTCAAGTAAAACTGAGAATGAGATCAAAATAAAATCAAATAAAAAAAAAAACAACTAATATTCATTTAGATTTATCTTCCAGCTTGATAACACTTTAATATACACATGAATACATGATAGATTATAAATATTTTTTTACAAAAATATGAAGTGGTACAGTAACCTGTTTACTGTATTTTCCAGTTGTAGAAATACAGACACGAGACAGACAGACAGACAGACAGACAGACAGACAGACAGATAGATAGATAGATAGATAGACCAGACATAATATCATCACTACAGATTTGGACTGCAGGTAAAGTCAGGAACATTTTGGAATTTTATTTTAATAATCTAATCTAAAGCCAAAATACTTTGATTTGAAAAATTATAGAAAATCCTGCTGCTGGTATACTATACGGGGCCGATACTGGTAATGCAATATAGGCCCCAAATATTGGCAGGTTGCATTGGCTATCAGCTGAGGCTGATGAGAAAATATCGGTATCGGTCCCAAAAAAGCTGTATCGGTCGATCCCTACTATCATATAAAGATGCTCAGTCCTTTAAGTTCTGACATGGATGTTTATAGCGTTGCATCTAGATAACCAGATCATTGATGTACATGTGTGAAATGATAAAATCTAAGAGCCTAAAATACAAATTCAACTCTCCTGCACACGCAACCAAGAGACTGAGGGAAGTAAAAGCAGAAAATCATGCCATCTTCCCTGAAACTAGGCCATGTCAGCTGTTGATTAATAATCCACACATACATATGGAGATAAATAGCAAAATGAATCATTGATACATGCTGTCATGTTCCTAAAGCCACTTGTCAGTAATGGTTCAAACTGAGCCAGTCTTTGTGCAGATAGAAGGATGGATGAGGACACCAACATCAATGCTTGCATCATCCCTCTCACACATTTCATCCACTCATGGAGAGCAAGTCAAAGAGCTTGTAGCTCAAGTTATTCTAATCTTTGCAAAATGCAGATTAACAATCTTCCCTCAAGCACTCTCTCACACACACTCCTGTACAGTCCTGACTTTCTTGCAATACAGCAATAACTGGCAGTACATGCTGACTGGCACATCATTTCTTTTTGCTTCCCAACATGCACACTTGCATATGTTCAGTTCACAATCATGCCAGTTTTTCCTTTTACTCAATGCACGTATAAGATGTGAGTAATGCTTCTGCAGAAGATTACTGCTTACTACTTTTTTCAGCCAGTTAAGTATCAATACTGATCAAAAGAGAAGTAGCAAGTTTCCTGCTACCCCAGATAGAAAGGCTACAACAGCACAGCTTGCTGCAAGGTGGTGACCTTTTCCATTTCAAACTTACTAAAACCTTTGCAGAGCTGCTCCCCATTTGATCAAGGAACACCACACAACATGTTTGTGTTTAAGGTTATTTATAGCACACCACCTACAGCCTGGGAAATTAACATTTCGTTTTGAAACCCTAGAGCCTCGCTTGGACCAAGAGGATAATATTACATGACAGCTTACGGAGGGTGCAAGCACAGAGCAGTGATAGGGGTGGTAGCAGGAGAGCGGCTGAGGGCGAGGGAGGGCTACTTTCACTGTATGCCAAGGGCATAAACACATGAGAGAAGGGTCAACATGGAAAATGAAAAAATATATAACATCAATAAAGAAAATCATCAAAGCCCATTTTTTGCCAACTGCTTCTTTACAAACACTGTTCATTTCAGTTCCTTTCAACCTGAAAGTCATATAATTGCAATCCGCATGATGTCAGAGGCAGGACAGATGAATGACCATCTTCCACAACAAGCGGTCTACACTCCATTAAAGTGCTTAATTGGTAAAAGAATCCATACTGGCAGAACCACTGCAAAGATAATAGATTTTTAATGGCACAATGATGGTAAGAAGACCCTCTCTAGGGAGGTATCACAGTCAGATACTGAGACTCCAAGAGCTGAGCTAAAGTCCTGATAGCTCACCACACCCTCCTGCTGTTCTCCAATGACATCACCATCCTATAAGCATCCAAACATGAGTTGACCATCAACTTAGAAATGACTAACTGCTCTCTGAGCCCAATAAAAATCAGTCAACTTTCATGGAGACTGTCAACTGAAAGCTCTAGTTAATTCCACCTGCCACTGTAAAAAAAAAAAGAGAGGAAAAAACTCATTTGGAGAGAAACCCTTTAATAAACTATTTGTCATACCTTTTAATCCTTATAAACATACATCTGTGCAAGCTTATAAATCTGCTCTTTAAGGCGTTAGAGTCCCAGTGACCTTTTCCCTACTGGGTCATCCTTTTAGCTTGTTGTGCAGGGTGAGATGGTGGAGGCAGCAGCAGAGATGAAAAGGCCAGCTGACCCCCCACACAAAGGATTGCCAGTTAGAAGAGCCATGAGGCTTATCAGACACCAAACACCCCAAAACTCCTAAGTGTTTTGGGATACAGAATTGACTGTACCACAGCATAGATACAGGTATGCCTTAATGTGTAAGAAACCATCAAAGGCCCCACCAATTATCGCTCAATTAACAAAATAAATAAATAACTTTTAGTAAATTTCCTATCCTTGTCTAGGAAGACAAAGTTGATATCAAATTATGGGAATGGGAATTAAAACAAACCTGTCTGAAGCTCTTTAAATTTGTGAGGAAAAACTTGTAATTTGTACTAAATTAATTTGCATAAAAGTCACACTTTTTTGGTATGTAGCTTGGCAGTATTCAGGCCACAGCTGCTCAGAGAAAGAAGCATAACATTAATATCACACCTCTATTACTGGACTATTCCCAACAGTTTTCCAGCTGCCCAAATTCTTCCCTTGCCTGAAAACTCAAACCTATGCAAAAATCAAAAGGACTGACTGATACTGGACCCTCTTAAATCAAGATTAATGCATATGAAATTGTCATTTTTCTTATCTGTGATGCTTTAGTCAGAAGCAATGATGGTTATATACTGGATAAAAACAAAGCAGACAAGGAAATTAATTGCCATTATATCAAAACCAAACCCATTTTGACTTGTTTGCGTTACAGATGCAAACTAAAATGTTTCATGCTCCAATGAATGCTCTGTATGCAATGAATTTATGGCAAATGTGATTGGTTAAATTATAACTGTACTCTGTGTTACAGCCCAACAGACATAAATGCAGCCTTTGTCAAGTTTTTCCTCCGTTCAACTTTAGTTTTGATCATTTTTAAGCACAAATTATTCCATGTCATCTTTGTAAATGCCTTGTAATGGAATCTGACTTCCGCAGTGAAACATTCAAGTCTAGTGTGATGGGGCGTCACCCTATTTGTCTGTGTGGCCACTATCGGCACCAGTAACCTCACACTCAAGACTGTCTTTACAACAGACAGAAAGTAAAGTCCCATCTAACCAGGATGTATTTATTTACATACCTTTAGCTTCTTTTTCACAGTAACACGAGGGGGGAATCCTCACCCGACATGTTATCCCTTCATTACTAAGTTTTAACACCCAAACTCTTTATCCGAACTGGTAACAGCTTTAGAAAACGAAAGTCTAGACAAAACCTCGCTGAAGTAATTTACGTTATTATGCACTCAGAGGTTAAGTCAAAGCATGAGCTGGGTAAATAATGTTCGAGGTCACCGGGCGTGAATAAAAACGTAAAGATAGCTAGCTAACTCGTTTTAACTGTGGACCGCAATCTCCTGCGGGTAACTAAAAACACTGAATGCCTATGAAAGACGACCTGTGACTTCACATTAAACCGTCACCGGCAACATATTTCTGACACAGGAATGTAAAGTGTATACTCACAACCAGCAGAGGTCTAATTAGCGACAAGAGCGACGTTTCGTCTGCCGGAGAGGAAGAAAAAAAATCTTTCAATTCCGTTGGCTCTGAACAAAACAAAATGTTCCTGAGCTCCGTCCCACACTGTTCAGGTATCTACGTCTTCTTTTTTTCTTTAATGAATGTTTGATTTTTTTTTTCTAGCAAAAAGGCACCAAAGCATTCACTGATCCCGGGTATGATGAGCCCGCGTTGAACAATGTGCTTCCACACAGAGAGCAGAGAGGAGATGAGGAGGACTGACCCACGCCCAGCTCTATCAGACAGAGAACCGCCCCGGTTACCATGCATGTTTGTGATGCGTTCGGGTGCAGTCAGAAAAATGGTAACCCAACGAAGACGGCTGCATAACATTCAAGCTAGAACGAATAAATACGAGTTTAGAAAGAAACATAAATGTCACAGACAATGAATCCCAGCGAATATTGAAATAAATGATGAAGGCCGCATTATTTTTTATTTTCAGGCTGAAGAACTAGGATTTTAAACCCACCATTCACACTTCACAACCCTTTTCCTAACCTTCGACAAGACCAGTGTTTTAACCATAAACATTAATCTTTCAACTGAATTCCAGTCAGGTATGGTACTTTGGCATTTGCCAAGGATGGTGGCCCACTGATCATGAGCTGGACTGAACTTGAAGGTTTGTGTTGATGTAGTCCAGGTGTCATAAACCAGCATGGATTGCAAGACAGGTATGTCTTATGAATATGTGGTCGAGTTAGGATATTTTCTGAGTCAACGCGGTCATTCAGGGTTGCTAGATGGCATAAAAGTAACATAACATTAAAAAAGAAAGAAAGAAAGAAAGAAAGAAAGAAAGAAATAAAGAAAGAATGAATAAATTAAGAAAAAGAAAGAAAGAGGAATCTGTAAATAAAGCCTTTTATTCAACACTAACTGTGTCTTGTACTACATATCCCAAGAAGCCAAGGGACGGTATCCAGGAAGTTGCCTCCGGTTGTCAAGTAAACTTTTCCCTCTTGAGCTCTTAGCTGAGGTTAAGTAGGCTAATGTCCAGAGCGGACGATTTTCAACAAAAGGTATTTTTTATGTGCAAATACAGTATATCATTACGTTAAATTACAATTTCTTTGCAGTATGATGTTAAATTATACCTTTTTTTGCGTAATATTTGCTGTGACTGTTGCTAACTTAGTTCCATCTTCAGCGAGATGTTAATTGTCATTAAGGTATTTTTCTGAATATTCGGACAGCTTTGAGAGATGAATGACGATCAAGGGTCTGTGGCCCAGAAGGTCCGGCCTGGAACGGCGCGGATTCTGGTGACTGAGCTGAGTGGTCCAGGCTGCATCAACCCAACTCCTGTCACTAAACCCTGTGAAGACTTTGACACAGAAGTGGAGCTTTATCTTTCCCCAGAGAGGCTGGTAGGTACTTCAGTTTACTGTGTTAAATTAAATCAAATTCGATTTGGAAAATGAAAACCTGTTTAAGCGATTCCTTAAATTTAATATTGTCATTATTATTTTTATCATCCTTATTATTATAATAAATATCGTTATGCTGAAAAAGTTTAGGTAGATCCCTCTTATAAACCTAAGAAATTGCTATGTAATCTGTAATCGGGTAAGGTGACACATAGGCATGACACAACCTGTGCAACAAAGTAGTTTCCTTTTGTTTCGTTTTTAAAGTGAAAAAAAAACGCAAGAAGTTTTAATTTGGGACTTTTCCATTGTAGATTCAACTGGAAAGTTCCCAATCACGCAGAGTCAATGTTGGCAATAAAAATAATGCAGTCGAGATTGAAGAACAAGTATAGCGATATTATCTCAGACCCTCAGCTTCTGTCTGACAAGCACATATAAAATTAGGTTAAACTCTTAAGGTAATTCTCTAATCATTTAGAAAAAACAGACATGTCCTACAATTTCCTGCAGCTCGGTCATGATCCCATCAAGCTATCCAAGTAATGAGCAACAAACATTTTAGAATTAATCACCATTTTGCAACATTAAAGTTTTCCTTTCTCTTCCTTTCTTTTTTTTTATTTTGCACACATTAAAAGTACAGTATATTGCAATTTATACGAAAAATAAGAGTACAGTGCCAGGAGAGGCAAAAAAAAAAAAAAAAAAAGCCCAAGCAGGCTTATAACAAGTCTACCCGTATGACAGAGCCAATGATTAAAACAAACAACAGAAATAAGATATATATGCATAGCAATTAAAACTACTTCATTAAGTACTGAAAACTCCCCCAAAAAACTGACAACGAAGACAAAAAAACCAAAAAAAAAACCCCACACACAAAAAACAAACGCATGTTTTTTTTTTTTTGTTTTAACAATTTATTCAACCTTATTCTTGCATGAAACTGTCTCCAATTTCTATGTTTTTTTATACGATTCATGAAAAAACTACACTGTATACAGTACCATCAATAAATAATTAGAGGGAAGCTGCAGAAGCAGACATTGTAAAAATGTATTTGCATGATTATTCTACATTGACACTGATTCTAAATAACCTTAATAATAATGATAATAACATACATTTTATTTTAAAGGCACTTGACATGGTACTCAGAGACAAACTGAGAATAGAAATAAAATACAATCATACAAAAAAGTCACAAATTCTTAAAATGAGATAAAAGTGAATTAAAACATAAATTTACATGTTAGTGTATCTAGAGCTACATATCTGAAGCAAATTTCGGCTTCAAAAACTTTTTTAACAACTGTCAAGTCCGGGATAAAATTTGACCAGATCTTCAACCGTAACATCTATTTTAATTTGTTTACGAGCGCTCATGTGAAAAGTGTTTAGTTTTATTTAGTTCATTTATTTAAAAAAACTCAATTAAACATTCCTGCTATTTTGTAATTGTATTATCCCGCAGTATTAAAATCTATCATTGAATCGTAGTGTCACAAACTTGCAAAGCGCACACTGGACGAATATTTGTTTCATGGTGAAGTGAGCAGACAGAAAGTTTTGATGGGGGTTTAAGATGTCTTTTAAATGACGAAACGTTAACCACAGACATGATTATATCTTGAATGATACAAACTGATTGTGACGTGTGAGTCAGCTGATAATTTTTCCATTTCTTGCAGGAATCGCTGTGTGGAACTCAGGATCTCTCTCAGGTGACCTCACTAGAGCTCTGTGTTGACACCCAAGAAAACACATTAGGCAACTTTGGTAAGACCTATATCAAGGCATGAATGTTTCATAGCATAATTGCATGGGTAAAGAGTTCATATTTGTCCCTATCATAATGTATTGTTTTCATGAAAAGAAGATAGTTGTGCCAACCAGTTCTAGATGACTGGGTAGATAATGGAGAGGGAACATAATAGCTTTACTCACCTTCATCACCCTTAAAAGTTTCGCTTGCACAATGAGGTCATGCATAATGGAGCACTGACTGTACATGTATGAGTCATTCCTTGCTTTCAATTAAGGCAAATTTCCTTTTGACTAATTGAAACAAAATGTCTTATTAAATAAATTTGGTAATTAAGTTATCAGATTGAATAAAAATTAAATAACCATATCAGTGCTGTGTAAAGGGGGAGAGAAATGTGGCTTTGCTTATTTGGTCATCTTATAGGAGCCTACTTGCCAAGATTAGTGCAGCTCAGAATGAACAACAGCTTGATCACATCAGTAAGGTAAGTTACATAACACTCAAGACACAATTGTTTTCTTCCTTGTTTTTGTTTTGAAAAGCAAGTGACTTCATGGAATATCACCGGTTTCCAAACCTTGAAGATGTTGGCAATATTAAAGCCAGAAGGGAAATCCCATGCTGGATGAAAACAAATGCATGCTTTTGATTATTCTATGGCTTATTTCATCTATGGCAAGTCAGAAGCCATCTGTAATTTTCCACACAAAGAGAGATCTCTGCTCTATTTTACCCGAGCTCCCCTCAACAGGAACTTATAGTACAATATGTGCTTTATGCATGGAAGATGCATGTTGCAGCTTGCAGACCAGATACCAGCAGATGTAATGTTCTCTACCATTTTAGAGATATAGACACGTGTCGGGAACAGGTTCAACCAGCTGTCTCACAATTAGATACAGAGCGGTTTATGACATATTAGATTTCAAAATCTTTCAATGTGAGATTTTAAGGTGAAAAGACAGGGAATAGCCACAGATCCTCCTGGAATATTCTTCTGGTCTACAGACAACAAGCAACCATAAAAAACTCCCATATTTTCACAGAAATTATCATTTATCCGTATAATATGGTACACACAAAAATATTAAAGCACAAATGGATAAATGAGGACAAGCAGAAAAGATAGCGAGTTGCTCCACCCTGAAATCCGTAGAACTGAGCCAGCCGGACATGCGTTACTTCTGATACTGTAGCATTTCCTGCTCTGGGCTATGGAAGCTGTAGTAGAGAGGCTGTTACAAGGTAAGATATGAGAAAAATCCCCCTGAAAAGGTCTGAGCAGGGTTGTGCTGTAAAGGAAAATGGGAGACAAAGGAGAAGACTACATTTTGGGGAAGAAAAACCTTAACAGCCTGGGTAGCTCCTCTCATGATTTACTATGTTGTGTAACTCCCTTGCCCGTCGAATGTAAGTTTGTCCTATTTTGTTTCCCTAGAGACCTGGGAACCACCCTGTCCAACCTGCAGGTGTTGTCAATGTTTCGCTGTTGCTTACAAGACCTAGACGGCATTTCTTCTTTCACTTTTCTTAAGGTAGAATTAATAGGTAACAAATTGCTCAAATATAATGATAAACCTTTAGCTCATGCTGTGGATTTTCCGAAGGTTAAAAACGTGTTATGATCACATGGCAACTATTCACAGACTTTTAAATATACAGACGTGAACAAAGTTGTTGGTACCCCTTAATGAAAAAAAAAACCCCACAGTGGTCACAGAAATAACTAGAATCTAAAAAATGTAATGATAAATAAAATTCTGTGAAACTTAACCAATGAAAGTCAGACATTGCTTTTCAACCATGCTTCAACTGAATTATTTAAAAACATGAACATAGATAGAAAATGATGGTACCCGTAGAAAAGGCTGAAAATAATGTGACCAGAGGGACATGTTAAATCAAGGTGTGTCCACTAATTAGCATCACAGGTGTCTACAGTCATCAGTGATCAACAAACAGTCGTCCTCAAAAATATTCAGACCGTCCAATTAAAGACGGAAAAAAAATCAGCTGCCAATAAAATAACTTGGAAATTACAAAAGTAATAATACATAAAAATTCTATGAAAATCACGACATTGATTTTTAATTGTGATTCTCAAAAATATTAAAAACAAACACAAAAAATAAAACAAGTAAACAAGTATTATGGGGCTCCGAAGCTAAAATTTTGTTAAGCGACACTTTGAGGTAATCACTGCAATCAGGTGTTTTCTCTAAAGTTCAAAAAGACTTCTGCACCTGTTGACAGGTATTTTGGTCCACTGTTCATTGGAAAGGTGCTATTATGTGTCTGAGACAGTTTTGTTTGTTTGTTTGTTTTTTTATTTTTATTTATTTATTTATTTATTTTTGTTATACTATTAAGATCCCCAAAGGGAAATTAGGGCTCTGCATTTTACCCATCTCTGTACTGTGAGTACCAGAGGGCAGTGGGCTGGTACTTAAAGGGATATTGTGTAAGTTCTCCTGTGTTTTATTCACAAAAACTGATTATTTGGTTCAAAAGTGTTTTTTCATTAATCAGTAATCGCTCCCATCAACAAACTGAAGTGCACCTCTAAGTTCTAAATTTGCCGTTCGTATCAATAATTTACACATCGAGCGGGTTGGCTCGGTGAAGGCTGCCATGTCGTATCGCCATGTTTTTGCGTTCGGGAGAAGCGTGACAGTAGGAAAACACAGAAACTCACCGGACACACCGGAGTTTTCAGCTCAGTTTGAGGTAATGCCTTTGAAAAGTCACCGCGCTGCAGTGGGGAGAAACCAGCGTCTCACTGATGCCGGGTTCACGTGCAGTCGGGCAGACGGCCGTCGGTAACAAACCAGATGTCATTTTAATAAATGAAGCCGAGCGAAAGACGGTAAAACATGGGTCAGGGAAAACAATACGACATCGCCATGACAATAAATCAGATGTGGACTGATGTCACTGTAACTGACGGACCACGTCTTCACATAGAGGCTGGTGATAACTTTACATGCATCGGCTGTCGTCGGTCTGCCCGGTTTCACGCAAATGCAGCATGAAAAGTACGAGGGAGCTGCTCCCGATTACACAGTGTCCCTTTAAAGCACCCGGGGAGCAGTTTGAGGGTTAAGGACCTTGCTCAGGGGTCCACAGTGGTTCACTTTTTTTTTATTAGTTTTTTATTATTATTTATTTTATTATTTATTTATCACTTTTTTTTATTCACTTTTATTATTAGTTATTAGTCAACCACAATTCAGAAGCAATATTTTATTTCACTAAATTATATATTTTTTAAATTTTTATTTATTATAAGTTTCTTTAGTTTCCTGTTATTTGAATTACTACTGTCGATTTAGCCTTTTCTTTAATTGGAGGGTATGAATAATTTTGAGGACAGCTGTATAGGGCTACAGGTAGTCACTACAGTATGCTGTTTGGTCAGCATGGACCAGAGGAAGCAAAGGAAAGAGTTAGAACTAAAGATTAGAATCTAAACTAATTTGTACTATAGTGTAGAAGGATTAATTAGAACTAAAGATTAGAAAGAAAATTATAGAAGTGGCAGGACAAAGAAGGGCCCAGTCAGTATTCGATCCTCAGACTTCCGGGTGAGGGTCATGCACGCTGACCATCCAGCCAAAGGAACATCCCCTTAGCCAAGTAGCCAAGGCACATGATCACTCGGAGGCATAGTGACAGGACCGTCAACTGCCACATCTCTCCCCTTCTTTTCACAATCTCTGCTGAGAGCAAGATTGTAAAAAAAAAGATGGACGTAGTATCCGATCACGTCTGAATAGGGGGCGTGTCCCACCATTGCCATCTTGCCATGTCACATGTGTCGTCACTCTCGGAAAATATTAAAATGGGCAAATGATTGACAGCCAACGTACTCTGGGCTAAATGCCAACCGAGCTAACTCAAAACTGACAGGAGCTAACGAAGATTAGCCTCCTAAGCGGTGGGATAAAGGTAAGGCATGCTTGGAATTGTTAGCTGCTAAAAACCACCATTTTGTTGATCTGTTGCAGACTGAGACCTTTCGAGAGCAAACAAGGAGCTAATTGCAAGCCACCAGCTGGCAGGCCGGCATCTGGTCTGCCGCATGTCAGTCAAAAGGATACGCCCCTAATTATGTGTAATATGAAAAATGAAAAAATGAAAAATACTTTTATTTATCCCAGAAGGGAAATTCGACAACGTAAAAAAGCTCTTTTTTTTTTGTTTGTTTTTTTTGTTTGTTTTTAACAATATAACATTGATAATAATAATAATAATAATGTCAGTCGGTCAGTCAGTCAGTCTTGTTCTTTAGGGTGACGACTGCTGGTAGGAATGAATTTCTGTATCTCTCCATCCAACAGCAAACCTGACGTAGCCTGCCACTGAACACACTCTGTTGATTCCTCACCGTGTTGTGGAGAGGATGGGAAGAATCCTTCATCATCTTCATCAGCTTGTGCAGCATTCTTTTCTGAACGATCAGCTCCAGCGGCTCCAGAGTTCTCCCCAGCACAGAACCAGCTTTCTTGATCAGCTTGTTTAGTTTCTTCAAGTCTCTGATTCTGATGCTGCTGCCCCAGCAGATGGCTGCAAAGCTGATTGCACTTTCCACAACAGACTTGTAGAAGATCTGCAACATCTTGGTGCAGACGTTGAATGATCTCAGCTTCCTTAAGAAGTAGAGTCTGCTCTGACCTTTCTTGTAGATGTAGTCAAGATTAAATACCATCTAAATGGATGAGTTGTAAAAAAAAATTCACCCCCTCACTGCTGACATGAAGATAAGCTTAAACTAATAAACCTAAAATGATTTTTTTTTAACCAGGCTGTAAACATGTTTATTTTTGCTGTGAAGTTGGTCTTTTTAACATGGGAGTTTATGGGGATTTTTTTGCTCTGTTTTGGAGTCAGCCCCTAGTGGATGAAGAAAGAACTACAATTATTAAACTCAACTTCTGGGTTTCACACTTTTCCAGTGGAGTTTGCCCCTTGGTTGAGAAGTGCAGAAGTTTAGCTCATGCCATGGATTTTCCATTTGCCAACATCTGTTACAGGAATCGTTTGATTGCAGTGATTGCCTCAAAAGGTTGTGCAAAAAAAATATTAAGTTAAGGGGGTACCATCATTTTTTGTCCAGGCCTGCTTCATGAATTTATTTTTCAAAATAATTCTGTTGATGTGTGGTTTAAAAGCAATGTCTGACTTATATTGGTCAATTTTTATAGAATTTTTATTCATTATTACTTCTGTCAGATTCAAGTTATTTCTGTAACCATTGTGAGTTTTTCTTTCATTAACCGAGGGGTACCTAAAATTTTTTCCACGTCTGTATTTTTTTGCTTTGAAAATAATTTCTGTGGTACACTTATTGTGCAAAAAAAAGAAGAAAAATCCCATTGAAAGTTACTGTATTGTCCTTTTTGCGGCCACTTCTCTTCTCATACAACTCTTTAATTTAACTCTGCCCTTCTAAACTTTCTGTAATTCCCGTCTCTGTTTTCAGGAGCTTTACGTGGCCTACAACAACGTGTCAGACCTGAGTCAGGTTGGGATGCTGGAAAACCTGCAGCTATTAGATTTGGAAGGGAATGATGTGAATGATTTAGTCCAGGTTCAGTATCTGGGTTTGTGTCTCAAACTCCAGACTCTTACCCTGCAGGGAAACCCTGTGTGTCTACGCCCAAACCCTTCATCCACTCAGGTAGGAAAATATGTATGAAATATTTTTAACAGAATTTGTTTGCTCATTCTAACTGACAAAACATTGTTCTACTGGGATTGTACTGGAATTTGAGCTCCTAAAATTAGCCACGTTATCATTATCTGTGTCATTCCACATCAGCAATCGGTTCTTCATGTAAATGCATAAATACAAGGAGAACACCTGATTGAAATTTAAGCATTTCAGCA
This sequence comes from Atherinomorus stipes, assembly GCA_023101725.1. Taxonomy (NCBI): domain Eukaryota; kingdom Metazoa; phylum Chordata; class Actinopteri; order Atheriniformes; family Atherinidae; genus Atherinomorus; species Atherinomorus stipes. Next base: position 510,592 of record JALJCO010002818.1, read on the forward strand.
TGCTTATCTAGACATAGTGTGTGCAGTTGTCCCCATTCTTACATTTTGAACACGACAGCCACAACCAAGCGAAGCAATGCTCGCAGTGACAGCAATCTGGCAAAGATAAAACAAAACAGAGAACGGTTAGAGTTGAATAAAACTTGTGCAAGGAGCTGGGCAGAGTTCCTGAACAGGAAGTGTTGTATTCAACTGATGTTGTAAAGACCAACTTACAGATGCAACTTGTGCTTCTGATCATTTGTCAGTCCTGCTTCCTGATAATGATAATAATAAATGTAAGGTTTGTTTGCTGATGCATAAAAGCAACTGTTTGACCTCATCTCACTTCACGGGAGCGGAGCATGTAAACACTCTTCTGGGGAGACATCATTGCAGATGATCCCATTTTTAATGTGATGTTAGAACACATGTGATCTCCAAGAAAACTATCAATACATAATTAATTTGATGCAAACAGAAATCAGTTCACCGCAGTTCAGCTCAGTGGTACCGAGTGTTGCAGGGTACATGGTCCTGAGCTTTCTGCACTGTGAGCTGGGAGTTTTTTTGGGCCATTCTGAATTTGTTTATTTACACCCACCAGTGGAGCATTAATTAGGAAACTAGGGCAATGAGTGGAGATGCTGAGCTGAATATGCATTAGGTCTGTGCTTTGTAGTAACTGAGGGGTTCTTGGGTTTGCTCTCTTGCCAAACTCTCGCTCCTCTTGCTCTCTCTTTCCATTGCACACAAACACACATCCGCTCACTTCCTCTCTATTAGGCCTCTTTCTCCTCCTCTTTTCTTTTTCATTTCCTTCTTGCCATTCTCTCACTCTCTTTTTCATTCACTGCATCTGTGAGGTTTGGTGAAGGCCAGGAGTGCTAAGCTCAAATCTGATTCAATAGCTCCACGATGTACAGGACTATCTTTCCTCTTTGTGATTTCCACAAATGGAAGACCATTCTTACTTTAGATTTTTATTTTGATTGTGAGAGGAAAATCCATTTAAGGAAAAAAAAACTCAGATAATGAAATCATGGTATTACTTATTAAAATTACTTTTAAGTAAGTTATTCTAACAAAGTTATTCCTACCCTCCATTTAAAGAAGGAAAAAAGCTGTCAGTGAAATAAGTCGAAACTGACAAAAGTAATAGACCCCTAGGTGAACCACTGTGGATCCTTGAGCAAGGTCCTTCACCCCCACCAACTGCTCCCTGGGCGCTTTAAGTAGCAGCCCACTGCTCTCTGATACTCACAGTACAGTGATGGGTAAAATGCAGAGCCCTAATTTTCCCTCGGGGATCTTACCGGTATATCAAAAAAAAAAAAAAAAAAAAAAAAATTGTGGTTCGAAAGAAATATTAATTACAAATACACAAAAATAAAATGAATAAACAAGCATGATGGGGCTCCAAAGCTAAAACTTTTGTTGAGCAACACTTGCAGGCAATCACTGCAATCAGGTGTTTTTATCCAATGTTCAAAAAGACTTTTGCACCTGTTGACAGGTATTTTAAACCCACTGTTAATGCGAAAGGTGTTTTAATGTGTCCAGGACTGCTTTGTTTGTTTGTGGTATTTTTTATTATTATTTTCAACCACAATTCAAAAAATATTTTATTTCAGTAAATTATGATTTTGTAAATTTTTATTTATTATTAGTGTCTTTAGTTTCTTGCTATTCGAATGACTATTGTGAATTTAGCCTTTTTTTTTTACTTGGAGGGTAATTATTTTGAGGATGACTGTATATGCACATATGGTATTAAAGTATGCTTCAGAGTCGTTTCTAGCTAGTATAACGGTCTATCCATCTTGCACTTCATGCATTTTCTTCCTTTTGGTTCTTGTCACTTGCGTTTTAAAACACCTACGTACATTTACAGCTTCTCTCTTGTCCCTTTTTCCTCTCTTTTCCCAGGTGACAAACTATAGCTACAGGGCAGCGGTGAGGGAGTTGGTCCCTCAGTTGCTCTACCTAGATGATGCAAAGGTGGAGGAGGACAGGTTGACATGCTGTAGCATCATGGAAGAGGACATGGATATTCTCCGAAACATTATTAAAGAGTGCAACCCCTCGAAGGCTGCCAGAGATGGTTTATACAAATCTTACTTTCAATAATTTAATGCAAACCAGTGTCTTGATTCAACAGGCATCTTCTGTCTTTATTTGTAGAGGGGACAGTAGACAGTGGATGTCCCTACAGTCCCTCTGGCATGCGCCCCTCTTCCAGTCCTGCCTACATCAGGCCCTTGTCATCGCCAGGCTTCAGACCAAACTCTGGCTCCAGACCTATGTCCGCAACCAGGTCTGGGATTCTTTCCCCTCCTGGATCAAGAGCTGGCTCTTCAGACTCTGCTCTAGCTGCGGTGGAAGCAGAAACCAGCATCCTTACACATGGTTGGACACTCAGCGGCTCGATCAGGACATAAGACTGTGTTTTAGTAGCATTTCTGCATCTTATTTCATTTGCATCAGCTTAAACATTCCCAGTAGCAAAAGCAATTTTAACCCGACAGTGCCACCAATAGGCCTTGATTGTATTGTCGAACAATTTACTGGAACCACTCTCATGTGCTTGTTGTGAAGGAGCTGGTAAAATCCTGTTCTGTGGAAATCCAGTGAAAGCTATTCGAGCAAGGCGAGAAAAATTGAGGGTAAGTGGTGGCAAAACTCTTGTGATTCAGCAGAAAAAGAAGGGGAAAAAAAACTCTTAAAAAACACATTTTGCTCAATTACTAATCAGAATAATCCATTTGTCAATCAGTCGCTTCCAGCAGGCTGTTTCCATACAGCAGAGCCTTTTAGTGTTAGCTGAGAGGGACGATAAGCTTTATAAGCTGTGACAGGAAATAATGACTGCCTGGCACCAGCAGCTCACCTCTTTAATGTCATGTCAGTATAAACAGAAGTAGCTAATAGACATGAGGACAGAAACCAGGGAAGACAAGCGCAGGAAGTGGAGGACAGAGGTGATGGAGATGTGTGAGGAGCTGTTTCAAAGGGCATTGTGTGAGCTCTTGCTGCCAAAACCATGCAAACTGTTATGGTGCCATATTGATTTTGTGTTTGACATCCATATCTTTGTTTTCTAAAAGTTTTATTCCTATGTTTCCTAGACAGCACCTACCAGATCCACTCTGATCTCTCATGACCTGCCCATCCATATACCAGAACACACGTATGACCTGGAGGAGCCGGATCTTGGAGAACGTGTAGATGTCTTTGCTGAGTTGAGGGCTTGGAGGGAACAGCATAGCAGGTATTACTGGGTTCCCGCGCGGTTTTAAAAAACTCTTAAATTTACAATACTGCATTTAATACCCTAAAAAGGCCTTAAATTTCATATGGTAAAATGGATTTCTGTCATTTGGAAAAATGACAGCAAAAAAAAAAAAGCAAAATCTTTTTTTTAGCTTTAGTCTGTCTTTTTTTTACATTATCTTTGTAATTGTAGAGGGATTTGTGTTTTTGTCAGCGTGGCCATGACATGGACATTAAATTCTGTTCGAAATGTTTTTTTTTAAAAAATCAACTAAAATTAACTAGTAATAATGTGAAGGAACACTGTATGAGCAATTGCATGCATCACATTCACTTCCTTGTGTTTTAAATACAGTGAATTTTTGAAAGCTCATGTTGAATCTCTATCGTACCATGGGAGACTTTGACTAACGCAGGGATTTAAATTCAAATATTCACATTTGTATACTGCCAGAGGGCTTTGCCTATAAATGCATTATGCACAGTCTCATCACTGCCAGTTTCTGTAGATCTCCTACTTTGTTTGTCTCACCAACCAGGCCTCTGTGGCAGAATTTAAGGCGAAACAAGATACAGTACAGCCATCCTCAGAATTATTCATACCCTCCAATGAAAGAAAAGGCTAAATTCTCAATAGTAGTTCAAATAACAAGAAACAAAAGAAACTAATAATAAATAAAAATGTACAAAATTATAATTTAGTGAGTTAGCATATTGCTTTTGAGTTGTTTGAAAAGAATAATAATAAAAAAACAACCAAACAAAACTGTCCCAGACACATTAGAGCACCAGAAAACAGTGGACCAAAATACCTGTCACCAGGTATAGAAGTCTTTTTGAATGTTACATAAAACTCTTGTTATTTTTATTTATTTTATTTATTTTTCTTATTGTTTGTTTGTAATAGTTCTGTTTAACCACAATACAAAATCAATGTCATGATTTTCATAGAATTTTGATCTAGTATTACTTATATCAATTTCGACTTATTTCAGTGGCAGCTGATTTTTTTTCCTTCAATAAATTCTCGTGTTATTTTACAGGCGTCTTCAGGCAATAGAGAAAGAAAGAATGCCGCAGATCCTCGCTATTCACCATGGTAGTGAAGAAGAGAGAGATGATGGTGCAGAGGATGGCTTTGGTGATATGAGGAGCAATAGCAGTGATGAAGAATGGGGAGAAGAAAAACATGGTGACAGTCTAGATACTGGCTCACTGGATTCTTCTATCCAGTCTCTTTCTCCAGGTGAGTGCTCAGTGAAATAAATGGGAAAGCCAAATGGCCAGGTGTCACCGAATGGAAATGTTGAGAAAGAATTAACTCATTTTTTTCAAATGATTTTCTTCTTGTTGTCAGACCTGCATCAACAAGACGCCTCCTCCCCTGACATGAGTCGACTGTCCCTGTCCCCAGACAACACATTTTCCCCTACTCCTCCTCTGTGTACGACTGTGGCCCCTGCTCACAGGAAGTTGTCAAGGATCCGTGCACGCAGGCTTCGCCTCAGCCAGGCCAACTCAGAGCATTCACTTGATATCAACAAGAAGGGATGCACCCCTGGATCAGGTGCAAATGCGGCAGAAACAGACCTCATATCCCAGAGGGTGCAGCAAATAGCGAGGACCAAGGTCCCTGTTTTGCCCCGGCTTGCTCACGTGCCCCACCCACCTCCGACATGTGCTCTGCAAGAAGGGCTTATGGATTCAGGGTATGAAATGAAATAAAATGAAAAGTTAATCTCAGAGGAAAGTTTCAAAATATATCACATTCTTGATCATTTTCCTTATTCAGAACTATCTTTTTGGAAAAACTAATGGGTCATTCCCACTTTAGATATTTATTTTGTTTCTTGTGAGAGGAAAATCCATTTAAGGGAAAACTCTCAGATAATAGATTAATGGCATTCCTTATTCGAGTTACAGCTACTTTCACAAAGTCATTCATACCCTCCATTTAAAGAAGGAAATAATCAGCTGTCAGTGAAATAAGTTGAAACTGACGAAAGTAATAATAAATAAAAATTCTATGAAAATCATGACATTGATTTTGAATTGTGGTTCAAAAGAAATATTAAAAATAAACACAGAAAAAATGAAACAAGTAAACAAGCATAATGGGGCTCTGAGGCTAAAATTTTGTTGAGCAACCCTTTAAGGCAATCACTGCAATCAGGTGTTTTCTGTAACGTCCAATCAGACGTCTGCACTTGTTGACACGTATTTTGGTCCATTGCTCATGGGAAAGGTGCTCTAATGTGTCTTATCATTTCCAACCACAATTCAAAAGCAATATTTTCTTTCACTAAATTGTAATTTTGTAAATTTTTATTTATTATTAGTTTCTTTAGTTTATTGTTATTTGAATTACTATTGTAAATTTATCCTTTTCTTTAATAGGAGGTTATGAATAATTTTGAGAATAACTGTATCTGGATCTATTTTGAATAGTCCACATATGCTCAAATTTTGGCATCAAAATATGATTTGGACTACTTCAAACGAATGATGTTTTGATATTTTCTGTAAAGTTGATGTTCATTATAGATAGTCCTAAACAAAATGTCTTTGTCTTTCAGTGTGGATGTGGACTTGTCCAAGGTGCATTCAGGAGACAAGAAAAAAATGTCAAAAGTCTTTAACAGACCAGCAATATCTCGCCCTCACACGGCGAGAGCAATTCTGCAAAAACATCACCAGCACCACCTGCTTCAGCCCTGCAGAGGGAGCTCACATCCAGATTAACACTAGACTGACCTGCCTGGTGTACCTGCACCAGTCTTTCTTCCTCTCATTTCTAAGATTGTACATCCTTTATTCTTCACCTTACTGCCTCTTGGTGCACATATATTATGCATAAAGAGAGGAGGAAAGGAGCTGAAGTCATTAGTATTCTGAAAATTCAGCTAAAATTGCTTTGGTATTATCAGTGTTGTCCATATTTGATCAAATATCACATTAGGCACAACATCAGCATCTGCTTTACAGATTTCTGAAAGCCACAAGTATCTTCCATTACAGTTTATTTAGCAGTTCTCCTCTCTTTGCATCACGTTTTCCTCCAGTTGCATCTAACAAACTCAAACATCAGTTTTTGTCAGGGATTAAGAGAGAAGAGGAGAAAAGGAGGCCCAAAATAGAGATGGTCTCTCTTTTTTTTCTTTTAACAAAATAATGAAAATGTGCTCTGGACTTGACCCAAGAGTATTTCAAATATTATTGCATTGTTTTGTTGCACTAATATAAAAGGGTTGTGATTAATACTTCGTGCTTGCATTTCTCAGGATAAAAATACGATTTTTAAAACTCAAACTTCTGTTTTACCCAATGATTAAAAATGTTTAATCATATTTTAAGCTGTGAAGTTAAGTAGGATATACCTGTAAGTAAGGACTTCTGCTTCAGGCTAATTTTCTTGTTCATATTGCTGGTGTAATAGTATCATTTTACCTCTTGATGGCACCAGCTTGAAACATTAAATCCAGAATGTAGCTTCAGGAAAAAAAAAAATCCTTGAAATAAACCCAGAATTTCTTTTCTTTTCTTTCTTTTTTTTTAATTTAAACTTTTTAACACCATCTGTAGCATCAGTTTATAATGTGAATGTGATATGTTTACAGTAAAACAGCATGCAAACATTTGTCCTTTGCTTATTCTGCTGTTTAAAGGGGAGAAATGTTGCATGACGTTTTTCTAATCAAAAATCTGAGTAATGGGGTGAAACAAATCAAGCCCATTTGGAGTGCACAGTGTTTTAATGGTAACTTATGTGGCCGGTAATGAACATTAAGTGTTGCTCAGTGAAGGATGATCAGAGACAAATTTGTTGTGAGACATGCTCGATTTTTACTGCATTCGACTGAATGAGGATGAGACACGTCTACCTTAGTAGATCTTGAGGGCATATGATGTTGACACAAGTTCATTATGAAGCTGACACAGCCGCTGTAACATGGATTTGATTTCAAGGGAACTTCCCTCATCCGTTGTCTCAGTGACTTGTATAAATACCTGACATGAACACCCATCTGCCAAGACAAGTTTTACCAATATTTCTCCCATTAATCCTTCAGTTCTTTCCACAGTCTTTCCACTATGTAAATAAATGAATCATCCCAACAAAGCATAAGCAGTCTTTGCTAATACTCCTCCCAACAATGTTGACTTATGAGATAATCATGCCTATAGGAATGTATGAGCTGTGCATACACAGACATAACCATAGACACCGAACAAGTACACAGTGCTTATGATATGTACAATGTTTGCATTTTATATTAACGTCATCTGTGGAGTTGTTGCTCTCCCTCACTCTCTGTCAGATGTTTCTAGCCTCACTCATATTAGGCTGGAGTCACTATATCACATCCTATCTCAAGGCACAGATGGAGGAGAGGAGAATGAAACTAGGGGCTTTAATGGAAGGAAAATGGGATGGTCTTCAGATACTCGGTCTTGTAATTTGTCTGAAAGGGATCATTCTCACAGCTGGACATCACTGCAGACTAATCTGGCCTCTGAAATGCTTTTCTCTTTCTTTTTTTTTAAAATCCGTTGTCAACTTATTATACGTGATTTAAAAAACGAAACTGAAATTGAATTTACTTACAGTCCTCAAAATTATTCATACCCTCCAATTAAAGAAAAGGTTACATTCATAATAGTGATTTAAATAACAAGAAACTAAGGAAACTAATAATAAATACAAATTTGCTAAATTATAATTTAGTGAAATAAAATATTGCTTTTGAATTGTGGTTGGAAATCATAATAATAAAAAAAAAAGACACATTAGAGCACCTTTCCCATGAACAGTGGACCAAAATACCTGTCAACAGGTGCAGACGTCTTCTTGAACATTAGAGAAAACACCTGATTGCAGTGATTGCCTCTAAGTGTTGCTCAACAAAATTTTAGCTTCGGAGCCCCATCATGCTTGTTCATTCATTTTATTTTTGTGTATTTGTTTTTAATATATCTTTGGAACCACAATTCGAAATCAATGTCATGATTTTCATGGATTTTTTTATTTTATTTATTATTACTTTTGTCAATTTCATTTTATTTTACTGACAGCTGATTTTTTTCCTTCCTTAAATTGAGGGTATGAATAATTTTGAGGACGACTGTAAATGCCAATGATATTAAGTGAAGCAAATGGGTCAGTCCAGTAGAGAATTTTCAGTGATGATCATCTTTAGTGGCTTCTAAACACACCGTGCATTTCACACTAAAAAATGGAAACAACACTTTAGTATGTGCTGCAAATATCAAGTACAGTATGAGAAAATAGTTGATGTCAATAATGTGACTCATTTGTATTGTATCCATGTTCAGGTTGGTAGTACTTACATTCCTCAAAAACTATCAAAGCTGTGCCTTCATGTTTAAACTGTAAACAAGATGGATGGAAGTGATATTATTACAGTGTCACAGGTGGAGAAAAGAACTCATGTTGTTTAATTATCTTACTATCACCTTGTTTTGACTTGAGATGGTGTACTTTTTTCTGTCAGGTATTCTAAGTGGAAATATCTACAGTATAAGTTGAGACAGGCCCAGAAAAAGCTGTTTGTACAGTACCGCAAGATTTTGCTGGAAGGAACATTCCATTCACTGCAAGGTATTCAGACCTCATAACTTATTTCCTGTTGACACCTTTACAACCAGACACAGACATGCAGTCCTTAATTGCAAATAGGCATTTGTGTAACCTTAATTAATTTCTTAAGCGTACAGGTCTGCTTTCTGTCATTTTAGATGATCAGCCTGCAACACAAAGCAACACAATGTTTACACATGAAGTCACTGCCTTTGTATCAGATTTTATAGATGTTACACAAAGGATATGTGAAGCTATTAATGTAACTTTGACACAATCAAGTCCATCACCAGCTCTTATTTATGTAATTACTCCAACTGATTGTTTCACAATTCCTAATTAACATGCAAGGTTTATCTATCAGGTTTCAGAAAACAATTTTATGTTGCTGTAAAATAAGACAAGATTAAATCCTAAAGAAGTAACATAAAGGTTTTTTTTTTCCCCTGACATAACTGACATTAAAAAGATTTATTTAGTTACATTGTTAACAAACCCACATCAAGTTTTAGTTACTCCTGCCCAAGAGGGATGACTCAGACATTTCAGGTAAACTCGTTGCAACATTTCTTTGTTGCTACTGTGGGTTGTTGCTTTTCCTTCTCCAAGCAGGAAAAAAAAGAAGAAAAAATTCCTGTGGGGATAATGTTACCTGCCTCAGTCTCAGATAAATTCTGATTTCATCGATAAAAACCCCAAACAGAGGAATATATTTCAAATGTTAACTATCTGGACTCCATTTTTGTCCCATCTGTTTTTTTTCTTTTTCCCTAACCACATACTGTAATTATCTGATGTTAGTGTTGCTGTTTCTGTTGCCATGGAAATACAACTTCCAGCTGCTCTTCGGAGAGAAAGGTAATACCAGAGAGTATAGTACCTTTTGATATTTAATGTGTATGGTATTGTAGTAACCTATAAAAAATTATCTATCTATCTATCTGGGTTTGTAACTAGTAAATTATTGTTTAATCAGTTTTAATTTGAAAATATTGACCGGAAGCAATGTTCTTTATGTTCCCGGTACTTCGTATTTGACACCAGCGGAGAAAATGAAGCGTTTCTCGGTGGTTCACGGACTTGAGAGAGACTCTTAAACTACTTGTAAGGTTTTTTTCTGTCTCTTTTAATTTTGTTTACAACTGCATGAGTGTAAAATTTAACTGTTTTAAACTTTGGTGAAGGATGTAACTAGTTCTGCAGAGTAAGCGCAGTGCACCTGCGCTGGCTGGTGACAGGCTTAAAACTGCGATGAAAAACTTTTGCTCTATGTTGTGTTATTGAAATGTGCTTAAATACAAGGAAGAAGTTGTTCTCGGTGATTTAAAGCGGACGTCTTTCTTTGTTTTGATAGTTATAAACTATTTGTTGAGTTAACTAAACTCATTAACTAGTTCAGAATTAAGTTAAAGCTATGCTAGGTCACCTACTGTAGTTTTGTATTATTAGTGCAACTGACAAAATTTAGATAAAACATGAGCAGACCATTGAACAGCTTTAGAAACTTATATTTATAACTGTTTATATGATAGGATTATTACAATATGGTGGCAAATGCCTTGTTTATACAAAAACCCTCAAACCAGGCAGTTGCCTGACACAACTAGGTTATTTTCCAAATAGCTACAAATAGTTTTGAAGTAAACTCAACATCTGTTTGTTTACCTCATTTAACAAACATCATCTCGATGCACAATAAGGCTTTGAAAATCCTTACAATGGTCCTTGTTTTTCTGTATGAATGCGGCCTATCTCGTCATCAGATGATCACACAAGTCCCAAATGTAAAGACGATCTAGTTAAATGAAATGAAAATGAAATGAAATGAAAAATACTTTATTCATCCCCGAAGGGAAAATTCAGTATTGTAAAAGCTCACTTTTTTTTTTTTTTTTTTTTTATAAATAAACAAAAAGTCAGTTAGTCTTGTTCTTTAGGGTGATGGTTGCTGGCAGGAATGAATTCCTGTATCTCTCCGTCCTACAGCGAACTTGACGCAGCCTCCCACTGAACACACTCTGTTGATTCTTCACCGTGTTGTGGAGAGGATGGGAAGTCTCCTCCATTATCTTCATCAGCTTGTGAAGCATTCTTTTTGAACGATCAGCTCCAGCGGCTCCAGAGTTATCCCCAGCACAGAACCAGCTTTCTTGATCAGCTTGTTTAGTTTCTTCAAGTCTCTGGTTCTGATGCTGCTGCCCCAGCAGATGGCTGCAAAGCTAATTGCACTTTCTACCACAGACTTATAGAAGATATGCAACATCTTTTTGCAGACATTAAATGATTTTAGCTTCCTTAAGAAGAAGAGTCTGCTCATACCTTTCTTGTAGATGTAGTCACAGTTGCATTTCCAATCAAGTCTGTTGTCCAGCTGAACTCCAAGGTATTTGTAGTTCTCTACCACCTCCACCTCCTCTTCCAGGATGTAGACAGGACTATGCTGCTTATTCTTGCTCCTCCTGAAGTCAACAATCATCTCTTTAGTCTTGCTGGTATTTAAGATGAGCTGATTGTTACTGCACCATTTCACAAACTGATTGACAAGTTCCCTGTATTCGGCTTCTTGTCCATCACTAATACACCCCACAACAGCAGAGTCATCAGAATATTTCTGCAGATGACAGGACTCAGAGTTGTACTGGAAGTCTGAGGTGTACAGTGTAAAGAGGAATGGTGAGAGTACAGTCCCTTGTGGTGCTCCAGTGCTGCTGACCACCATCTCAGACACACAACCTTTCAGTCTCACAAACTGTGGTCTGTTTGTGAGGTAGTCGTAAATCCAGGTGGTTGTGGAGGGATCCACCTGGAAGTTATGGAGCTTCTCACATAGCAAAGCAGGCTGAATAGTATTAAATGCACTTGAAAAATCAAAGAACATGACCCTCAAAGTGCTGCCTGACTGGTCCAGATGAGAGTGGGCTCTCTGAAGCAAGAAGATGATGGCGTCTTCAACCCCAAGCCCATTACGATATGCGAACTGTAATGGGTCCTGAAAGGTGTTCACTTGCTTGTTGAGGTGAGCCAGTAAGAGTCTCTCCAGGACTTTCATGATGTGAGATGTCAAAGCAACTGGTCTGTAGTCATTTGGTTCAGCTGGTTGTGGTTTTTTAGGGACTGGAACAAGACAGGATGTTTTCCACAGCACAGGAACTCTGTTCTGTCTCAGGCTGGTGTTAAAAAGGTGCTGGAGAACCGGACATAGTTGTTCTGAGCAGGTCTTGAGAACTCTGGGACTGACACCATCTGGACCTGCAGCCTTGTTCCGGTTCAGTTTTTCTAGTTGTTTCTTGACCTGGTCACATGAGACAGTCAGGGTGGAGGTGGAGGCAAAAGAGGTCTCAGGATGTCCTGGTGTGGAGGGAGATGAGGCTGTGTTCAGGTCCATGACTGAGGTGCAGGGTGACAGAGTGGAGGTGGGACAGGAAAGCTGTGAGCTCATGGAGGGTGTGTGGAATGTTGGGTTGTCGGCAGGGGGGAACTGAACCTATTGAAGAACATGTTCAGTTCGTTAGCTCTGTCCAGACCTCCGTCAGTCTGGTCCCCCTTTAGCTTGAAGCCAGTGATTTTCTTCATTCCCGACCATACATCCCTCACGTTGTTCTGCTGGAGCTGGCTCTCCAACTTCTTCCTGTAGTCCTCCTTGCACTTCTTAGTCTGTGTTTTCAGTTGTTTTTGTGTGGTCTTCAGTAACTCCCTGTCTCCATCCCTGAAAGCTTTCTTTTTGATGTTCAGCAGCTTTTTCAGGTCACTGGTGATCCAGGGTTTGTTATTGGGGAAGCACCTCACTGTTCTTGTTGGAACGATGCTGTCCACACAGAAGTTTATGTAATCTGTCACACACTCAGTCATGGTGTTGATGTCATCTCCATGAGGTTCACAGAGGACATTCCAGTCTGTGGCCTCAAAGCACCCTCTCAGAGCATCTTCAGCCTCAGTAGACCAGGTTTTAATTGTCCTCCTAATGACTGGTTGCTGCTGAACGATGGGCTTGTAGGTGGAGGTGAGAAGAACCAGATTATGATCAGATCTTCCTAGAGGAGGCAGGGCAGAGGAGCTGTATGCATTCTTTGTATTTGCATAAAATAAGTCCAACATCTTATTTTCTCTGGTGGAGCAGCTGACAAACTGCTGGAAAGTTGGCAACGTAGCAGAGAGGGAGACGTTGTTGAAGTCTCCAGAGATCGCTATGAATGAGTTTGGATGCTGTGTTTGTAGTTTAGCCACGACGGAGCTGATGACATCACAGGCTGTCTCTGGTGCGGTACCTGGTATTATATAAACCGCTACCAGAATAACACAGGCAAACTCTCTGGGTAAATAATATGGACGGAAACTCACAGCTAACAGTTCAATGTCTCTTGTGCAGATCTTCTCCTTGACAGTGACGTGTCCTGGATGACACCAGCGCTGACTGACCAGCACTGCAATTCCGCCTCCCTTCCGCTTCCCGCTGAGCTGTATATTTCGGTCCGCACGGACCGTCTTGAAGCCGTGTACAGACGCATTACAGTCCGGGATGTGTTCATGCAGCCAAGTCTCGGTGAAACACATGATACTGCATTCTCTGTACTCTTTCTGAGACCTTGTTAGCACTTCGAGCTCGTCCATCTTGTTAGCTAGCGATCTCACGTTACCCATCACAACAGTTGGAAGAAACGGTTTAAATCTCCACCGTTTTTCTCTCTGCCTTACCCCTGCCCTGCATCCTCTTGTCTTTCTCCTTAACTCCACTGGGATTTGACGTGTTATTTCGCTGAAAATCTTGATTTGGGAGAGTTTTAACAGTTGATCACGGTGGTAAACAATTTTTCCGTTGCTATGGATACACATCATAACAAGCAGTGAAAAAAGCCAATATACGAGGAAAAATCTCCCGAATTGCACACCGTTGAAACCAGCATAAAAAATCCTCTAAGAAAAACCTAATCTGACGAATAATGTCGATAAAAAAAGACAACTATATTAGAAAAAAACACAAAAGTTAAGGGAGAGCTTTCACAAATTGCAGCTACCTAGCAGCGCATTCCAGAATTTTTTTTTTTTTTTTTTAAAAAAAAAATAAATGTGTGTGTTGTTTAAATAAACAACACACACAATAAAAGGCCAGTAGCCATAATATGATCACCCGGCTAAGACTAGAGGGTCATCCTCCTGCCACCAAAAAAGCTCTGAACAGACTGGGTGTGGACAAATAAAATACAAGATGTGATATGTTGTATGGGGATATTAGCAATAAATGCTTTGGGCTTTTGTGAACTTGACTTACTTTCCATAGATCCCATCAGATTGGTTTCTTGGGAGTTTGCATGCCAGGTGAACAGCTGAGTCTTTGTTGTGCTCTTTGAATGTTTTATTTGTAGTTTCTGTCCCGTTGGAGGATGCTACTGTTGCAGAGTTGTCTCCATATGCAGGTGCGACAAGGTAATAGCCACATGAATGAAAGGATGCAGGCTTTCCCCGCCTGAACTTTGCATAGCAACAAGATGAGAAGTGTTACTCTACCTGTCAGCGTGAATTGAGTTTTAATGTTTTGGCTAATTGATACGTGTCTGCCACATTTCTGCTTAGCTGCTCTGATGTTCTGCTTTTTTTTGTGTGTTTAAGAGCTTATTTGTTTCCCCCTATTCATGTTTCCTTGTACTTCCCTATTGATCTGTCATTTGTATCTTTTTTTCTCTTTACTTCCCTAAATTTTACATTATAATGAGTTCCTCTTTTCTCTTTGTCTTTCTCACTTTACTGATTGACCACCAATCAAAAGCCTCTTTTCAAAACCTTGCAAATTGCTGTTTTGGCCTTTCTCTGTCTCATCAACAATCATTTCATCTGAGTTTTATGCATCTACAGGTTGAAAAAGATAATAAAGTTAATCTATTGAATATGAAAGACTTAAAATAAATTGAGCCATATAATGGTGTTACATGATGTTTTTTCTAGACTAGATAGCATTGACATGAGTAACTGTTACAGTTAAAGACTGAAACAGAATATAGACTAATATAGACTGAGTATTATTGCAGAACTGTGAGTGGAACCAAAGTTAATTGCATAAATAGGAAAGTAAATGAACAGCCAAATGACTAAAGATGGAAACATATTTAATCATCACACAACATTAAAATTATTCTTATTTTGTTTTACCCTGTAATGATGAAACTTTTTATGCCTAGAGTGTTTTAAGAGTTTTTCTTGTAGCTTTAGGTGTAATGCTGGAGTTAAAGGAGAAAGATTGCATAAAGTGCATAATTACTGTATACTTTACAAAATCCCTTTGCTTTGGCCCATTTGTCCAGCTGCTTGACACTACAGATCAGCTCTTCTGTCAGGTAGGAAACACACACACAGTCTCATATAGTTCTTATCTTCCAGATCTTAAATCATTCGAACACCAACCCTCCCTCTCACCCCAGAATGCTAATTTATTAACTCTCCTGAGCACACATATTTGTGAAAAGTTAATAACTATGCCCGGTATCCATCAGATCTGCCCTTTGAATTCATCATTCTAGCATCTCACGCAATGACTGCCAGAGATGAAATTAGGCATCATCATCAGAGCTGAACTCTGCTAGAAGGAAGCTATATTTAGACTACAAGTTGCCTTGTAATTACCAAGTATTGAATTTTGGGTTTGACTCGGCGTCACTCAAGTGTAAATAAACCCCACAGGCCCTGTTTTAATTTCTGTTTTCAGTTTAATATTACAGATTGTTTTTAGGGGAATGGATTGGCAGCTTCTGTTAAAAGAAAAAAAAAAAAAAAAAACACCAGCTTGCTGCTTAGACTTGTGAAATTGATTTCGGTGTCATTTTATGAATAGATCTAATCCTTGCTAGATCCACAAGTATATCCCGAGATTCTTCTGTAAGCCTGTACTACAACATGCCTATTATCTACTGGTAACCGTATACTAAACTGTTAATCCTTTGGTCGTCTTCTCAGTTACTGTTAAAAATGAGGAAAAAAATTGAAGGGAGGGGCTGGATTTGTCATTATTATCCATGTATTAGATATAATTTCGTCACTTTCTTTCAGCTCATTGCTGCTATCATGTCTTGATTTGTGCTGTTGAGAGGTAATTGGTCTCCTTTTCACCTGGGAGATGCATGCTTTGCTAAGAATGCCTGTGACAGCTGTAGCAGAGTAATTTACTGGCGCTGAGGCAATATGTTACAAGAGAGATGATTGTGTTCAAGTGTTCATTATATTGCTTGGAAAGTAATATGTGTGATTTCAGCCTGAGAAATGAGCCCGCTGTCTAAAACTTGCAGGCTGTATTGTCTCACTGTTATGTTGGGAATTTACTATGGACTATAATTTCATTTTCTACCTTGGGCAGATGCTGGGTGATAAACTGCACATTCGTAAGGATTTTGATGCAACATAAGCTTAAACTGAAATTAGACCGTCAGGAATGGAGAACTCATCCTTCAGCATGGCAAAAAAATGCACGAATCCACACCAAAATTTAATTGGCTCTTTTCCCATGCTCCAGTTCTCAACCATGTGTCATTAAATTCAGCCTGGTATTTTTCTTTTCTTCCAGATAATGTCTTCATTGGCTTTATTGAGCTCTGACATCTGTTTTCTAAGTGGGTGAGTGTGAGCCATTTGGGCTGAGGGTCAGAGGGAGATTGTGTTACTTGTTTTCTGCTGGGAAAACCTGCCTCAGTGGGTCACACTGTATCTCAGGGACTGAAAGAACATTTAATTTACTGTGATGAAAATAGCACATTCTTATCACTCATGACCTCGAACACATACACATAGTCTTCCCACATGGATGAAAAAGGGTATAAAAATGACTTTCTCAGCTTTTTTTATTCATGCACTCCTCTGAATCATATGCCAGCTCAGCTCATAATTTGCTGTGGTATTATGAGGAGTCTCACTATTTTAGATTTTATTCATAAAACAAAACTGACGTAATTTTTGTTGTACTTGAAAACTTGCCGATTGACCTCCTACCCAAGCAGTTCTCGGTACTGGTTCTACATTATAGCACACTATATTTGCAATTATCATCGCCAATCTCTGGAGATTTTTTACTATAATGGAGCATTCAGTATCTTTTGAAATCACCCTTCATATTGCATGCTGTATTGGGCAACAAACACCTCATTGCTGAGCTTAAAGACTTTCTATTTAAAGGTACAGTAGAGTCCGAAGTTGTGCACTTGCTGTGGACTTGCAAGTGAAGTCCGTCTCAATCCGGGCCTCTACTCTTGTGGGGTGGTGAGTTTGAATGTAACTTCCTCTCCCCCTGTCTGTAATTTGCTTTTTCCCTTTGTTTTTGTCTGGTCGGGACGTTTCTGGATGGAGATTTCTGTTTATATCGCCAGCCAATGACAGAGCTAAGGACATGCCGCTTTATGGGAATAAGCTCATGATTGGAGCAGATGCCAGTCACTCTCAGGAAAAAAAAAAAAGAAAAAACAAAAACAGCGGACGTGGTGGAGAAAAGGAAGTACTCCGCAGTGAGAGCTTCAAGATAGTGCACGTTGGAAAGCCAGGGTTAATATTAGTTTGGCTTTTACCCGCTTCCGAGCTTTGAAGGAGAGGCTTGAAGCTGGCTGAAGAACGATGCGGCCATTAGCCTGAGAGGAGGAGCACTCAGCTTGAATACTGTTGTTTACAGACAGAAACAGGGAGGAACTCAGGACTATACCTTTAAGTTTTGTTGAGAAAATAAAGCCGTATCCGCTGTTATCACTGAAAATGCTGGCAGTCATCACTGTAAAACTAGCTGGAACTCATCAGTGTTAATATCGACTATGTTATTGGGGCTGTGAAATTAACCGAAATTTGATCATGATTTCAGTTTTTGTGTCAAACAATCTCCAAACTCGTATAATCGAGTTGAAACAATTTTTTTTTTTCTTTTTTCTTTTTCTATTTTCTTTCCTTTGTTTTTTTGCCATTTTTCTTGGCACAATTTCTAAAAGTTATTCTGAGGTTATCCCAGGCAGTTTGTTGGGTGTCATTAACAAAAATGTTAGATTTTGAATGTTCTAGCATTGCACTAAAGCCCAACAAAGTTTATTTTGGGATATTTTTTTTTATATAAATAAGTATGTTTATTTTATTTTTCAAATATAGAGAAATTGCAGAACAGCTGGATACATTGTTTATTTTGGATATTTTTTTCGCATTAATTTGACATTCAAAGTATATTTGTTTTATTATTTTAATGTTTTATACATTCCAAAACAGCTATTTATTCTCAGTGCTAGAAACCTTAGAAAGAAATGCTAAATTATTGCATCGTGTAACTAGAAAATAATCGTTTGAATAATTATGATTTTAGTATTGGCCAAAATAATCGTGATGATGATTTTTTCCATCATCGAGCAGCTCTATATGTTATTTAATTAACAGCCTCTTTAAATTGTTGTAGAATGTTGCAAAAATTTAGTTACAGCAGACTTGAGATGTGCAATCCTTGTCCTGGAGGCCTGGTGTCCTGCAGGTTATGGAGGTTTCCCTGATGCAACACACCTGACTCAGACTCATACCTGAACAGAGTTTTATGTATCAAACTCTGCATACGCCTGCTAATCACTCCCTGATTAGAGGCGGGCGTGTTGGGGCAGGAAAACATCTAAAGCCTGCAGGACACCAGCCCTCAAGGACTGGGATTTAGGATCTCGTTTATCTCAAAAAGTTCATCTTTTTCTCCCAACAAGACGCCACAGAAACAGACCCCTAGCTTGTGACAGTGTTATGACTAGACCAACACACACTGCCAAACTTGAGGGTAACTTTTTTTACATTTTTAATAGTTTTCTCTTCTATTGCCCCCTTTTGATTTATGAAAGAAAATGGTCAGTGCTTTGAACACAGTGTAGAGAATAAGCTGAAGGTTTTTATGCCCCGTAAGTAGCCTCATGGTGAAGTTGATTGGAAATGTTTTAGTACCAGCTCAAGTTATAGCTCAACCTTTCGTCTTTGTTATTCTCAGCAGAGTGAAATAGTCCATAGCCAAGCTGTTAGCTGTGAGGAAGAGCAGGTGGAAACGGTTTTATCAGACCATTATGGGATGGAGTCACATGCAGTGACCTTTGTTGTAAATTGGCATTAAATATGGGCCATTACTTCCTGTACTTTTTTCGATGTTTCTCCTCTTTCTGTCCTTGCTTCTTCTTTTATCTCTTCTTTAACTCCCCTCCACCCTAAAAGACCATACTTCAGTTTTTTTCTCTTCTTTCTCAGTGGATAGGGAGTGGTGTTTGGGCAGTCATGTGACTTTTTGTCTGAACACAATTGCTGGTGTTTGCCATTGGCCGGTTTTCTTTGAAAGAGCGTTGGTTTCCCGGGTGATGAGGAATGGCGGCACCGCTTGGCTCTTCTCTGCAGCTGCCCCCTCCCCTCTGCGTTGCTCTGAGTCGGTCTCTCTCTGACACTCAGGCAGCGGTGGATCAGGTAGCATGTGAGCACGACACACACAGACAGTGACAGAGTTGTCTCGCTCTTCCTCCTCTC
This sequence comes from Atherinomorus stipes, assembly GCA_023101725.1. Taxonomy (NCBI): domain Eukaryota; kingdom Metazoa; phylum Chordata; class Actinopteri; order Atheriniformes; family Atherinidae; genus Atherinomorus; species Atherinomorus stipes. Next base: position 529,925 of record JALJCO010002818.1, read on the forward strand.
CCTCTTCTCCTTTTTCATCAGGCAAGCAGTCATAGAGACCATTAGGCTGCAGGTGAGTGAAACAAATGGGCTTGCTTGTTGGGATTGAAGTGTTTTTCTGTCATTTTGTTTAGACTTTCTTGTTTTCTCTCTTGACAAACACATGGCTGAGTTTATTTTTGATACTCCAAGAATGATATTAAACAGAAAAGAAGTGCAGGTTTGCCATTGTTCAAGCCAGTGTTTTAAACTGAAACAGCAGTTTTGAAGTTGAAAAAGTTAGTTTTTATTTTAGTTATGGTCTTGTAGGTAGCATTTGACAGGTTAAGTGGAATACTTACCTATCTCTTTGACATCATGATATAGATGATGATAAATCATTCAGAGATATATTTTAACTTCAGTATGATGTGATTACCAAACTGGCACAGACACTTTGGTGGTTATTTTGTCATATTTGCTGTGTGGAAGACAAACTTTGAACATTTGTTATGGTCTGATGCTTTATATGAAGATGGACGTGGTTAGTTGTGCCATCAATCACAGGTTGATTGATGCTGTTTTGAAGCCCAGTGTTGCAGCTTCTGAAATCCTAAAAGGTTGTATCGACTTGGGGGAAAAAAAGGAGAAAACAAACCAAAGAACTAAACAAGTTTTTGAAATATACAGGTATATATATATATATATATATATATATATATATATATATATATATATATATATATATATATATGTATATCATCAACAATAAATAGAGCCAGGCAGATATGGGGTTCTGAGACCATTGACAGAAAAAAAAAAAAATCTTGTTACCGAAATTGACTAATTTAATCAAAATTAATCTGACCGATTAATGAATAAAATAACTTTTATTTTAGATTTTTATTGTACTTTTTTTTCTGTCTATGGGGCATTCAGCTACCAGTTGTTCTGATGAATTTATCTTTAGATTTAGGCTACAAGTGTACAGTAGGCTGTATATTAGGGATGTAATGATTACTGGTAAAATGATAAACCGTGATAAGATTCCCAACGATTAGTAATACCTTTTCAAATTTTAATTATCATTACAACCGTAATTGAGTACTGCACTGTGAAAGACTCACAGTGATGCTGCTCATTGACTGGAAAAGCAGCAGCAGTCCCAGTTTGCAGTGTTAAACTTATGAAAACATGGCAGAAGGCAACGAAGGCACCCAGGTGGACAGTTTTCTGGAGATTTTTCCCTCTTTAAAAAGGACAAAGTAGACGTCTAGATCCATTTTGGATCATTTTAAAGATGCTGTGTGTGTGTGTGTGTGGGTATTTCAATAATACCACAATAACAATAACTATGATCATTTTGGTTACAATAACCATGATATGAAATTTTCATATTGTTGCATCTCTACTGTATATTAACAACTAATGAGTGAAGTTTCTGAGCAAATATTATTTCTGCAGCCCACTGATGCCCCCTAACATTAAATCACATTTTCTGTACTTCATTATTTTCTTTGCTATGAATTCAAGACATAAACCCAAATAAAAATCAGAGCTGCCTTTTTCAGATGTCAAACACGTCATCTTTGAAAGAGTTGCATTTTAAAGGAGCTGTATCATGCTTTTCAAACGTTCCAAAAGTCAAATACAGGCATTTGTAAGCTAAATATGTTCCCATCGCTACTATAGAAACTAATTTGGTGTTAAATATTAGGTTTTGTTTTATGCATCTAATTTCCAACATGGAAGTAAGATGGCTGATTGTACTGAACCACGAAGCTCTCGACCAATTGCAACATGTTTTACGTCCATTTCATGACGTCGACCCAGAAGAGACACTGATTCTGAAGGGTCACAGAATTGTTTTTAACAACGGCACTCACATGGATGATATTTGTAAACATGGATGGATAATCGGACTCCGACCAACGGGATAAAATGGAGCAGCCTGTTATGGAGCTGTATGCGCTCGACCCATAGTCTGATATGGAGTTTGAAGTACACGCAGTACCACAGAAGTCCACAGAGACCCCTGACAAGTGAGTAAATTAGCAAACAAATCATAGCTAATACTTAGCATTGAGCTGAGAGATGTTTTTTCACTCACCGGTGTTGTTGTCTGTCCATGCGTGTTTTTACAGTGGGAACTGCATCAGGTTTCAGAAGTAATCCCCGAGATAAAAACACTTTACTGCCCGAAATTCATGAAGCTGTCAGGAGTGAAGTTCACACACAAAGTTGAGTTTTTTTTTTTTACTGCTCCTGATGATAAAATCCAACCACTTCTGGCAAGTCGATTTGTCCAGTACAACAAATAAACTCCCACGCCGAAAGCAATCACATTTTTCCCAACTTGCCGTCCTCTAGAGCTTAAAAAAAACAACAAAACAACAAAAAAAAAAAACCTTTTTTTTAACTCCTGGACTCTGGAGCAAACGTCTTTTAGCTGACGGCTGCTTGTCTCTGAGGAAATCTTCCTGCAGGCTGTTAGTTTCTTCCTCAGAGAGTGTGTATAGGTTAGGATTCTCTTTGAGTTTCTGTTGAACAAAGAGGGCGTCTTGCTACGATGCTTCGCATGCGTATTTGATGCTTCCTGATTGGTGCCACCTCGTTGCATATACCGGTGTCAGTCAGTTATGTTAAGGAAGCTACAGCTTGGCCTGAATATTCATATATTTTACTCAAATATGCACAAATGAAGAAAAAAACTACTTTAATGAAGTTTTTATGAGGAAATAACACAGTAACATGCTGAAATGCTCTGAAAAGTCCATTTTTCATGACAGGGCTCCTTTAAAAAATGGTCACATATAGTCTGGCACTTACAGTATGTTCCAACAACACGGTGTGTTGATTTTGTAGCCTGTGTCATGTTACAACATGGCATGACAAAGCATTCCTGACAAAGCAAAACAAAGATTGACATGACATCATGACAATGATGTAATGTTGATCATTTTAAGTTTGACTTCTCTCTGCGTTCACTCCGTCAGTGTCTCAGCTGACCAAATAAGAAACCTCCGCCTGAAAACTGAAGGTCTCAGTTGACTTGCAATTGAAGCCTGGTGCAGACTGGTGCACTTGCAGTGTGAAAGCAAACAGACCATCAGGCGATCCAGAAAGAGGAAAACCGTATTAAATTTAAGTACCAATGTAAAAACAGAAACCCCAAGACTGCTGGTCTCTACTCTTGTGTGGTGGTGAGTTTTGTCTGCAACTCCCCTACCCCTGACTGTTTTTTGTCTTTTCCCTTTGTTTTTTGGTGTGTTTGAGACGTTTCTGAGTCCAGACTCTACCTCTACTCTACCTTTAAAGGTCGAGTCCGGCGTGCTCCCCCGCATCTGTTTGTAAATACTATTCAAACTGAGAGCTCCTCTCCTCGGGCTAATGGTTGCATCCCTCTTCAACCCCAAACATCTCCTTCAAAGCTCAGAAATGGATGAAAGCCGAACCACTATTAATCCTGGTGTTCCAACGTGCACTATCTAAAGCTCTTTTTGCCGCAAAATACTTCCTTTTCTTTGCTGCATCAGCCATTTTTATCGAGAATTTGAGTGAATCTGGTGTAGGGGCCATTCGATGTTTAAAAAAAAAAGAAGTTTGCTCTAATCATGAATTTATCCCCACAGAGTTCTACACCCTTAGCTCTGTCATTGGCTGGAGACAAAACGCAAATCTCCACCCAGAAACGTCCCGAACACAAACGTAATACAGTCAGAGGGAGGGGAATTGCAAACAAAACTCACCGCCACATGAGAGTAGAGGCCCAAAGGTGATTGAGCCGGATTTCACTCACAGAAGTCTGGATATAGACATATATTAGTGTTAGGTTGGGAAGTTTACTTTGGTTAAAAAGGTACCATTTTGACATCAGTTTTAGTACAGAATTGATTCAGTCTCTTTTTTTAATGGATTTAAATTAAAAACTTTTGGCATTGTTAGGATGTTTCTGGTAATGCATCATGTTGGTCTTAAATGTAGTTAATAAGGTCTTTAAAAAGTCTTAAATTTAACTTGCTGAAACCCGCAAGAACCCTGGATGGATTGATTCTCAATTTTTTACTTGCAGTGAATGAGCCGTTTTCAGTCCTGGCCAATCAGTGAACTGGGTTTTCTTTTCTCTTTTTTGTTTTCTTGGTCAGCGTTTGTTCTGGGGAATATTGCACTAAATGAACAGTTGTGTAACTGCATGGCGTTGTCCAGGTCCACTTTAACAAAGTGTAGTGTTAAAGCAAACCAAACCAAATGTAGGTGCGACGTGTCTTTGCATTCCAGACCCAGTCCAGCCAGTCCCCAGTTCTAGTGGGAATGTGCGCTGATGGAGAGCTGTTGGCTGAGGGACCCTGCAGACTGATAAACTTGTTTCATCATATGTCTTTTGTTCTTGGATTTATTCTTGCCATTTTTGCAGCCACAATGTGAGACATTTAGTCAATAAATCATGCTTGTGAAACAATTTCAAGGCTGCGCACACTGTTGCAGATCTGAGGGCTGCATGCACTCAGTGACAATTTGCGTGTCCACCCTGGTATTGTATTTCTGTTGCTGCCGTTCAGAGCTGGAGCCCATAAATACTTACGATTACTGTAGTCATTATACCTGAGACTGAATCTCAGTCGTACCCTTTGTCATTGAAGGAGAAGCCAGATGTTATTGAGTGTTACATTTCTTTTTGCGAGGCCAATTTAAATAATGTAAATTAAATTAAGTGCAAGCATTGACCTTGTCTAGAAGAGTTTGTAGACAAAGAGAAAAAGAGTTTGCTTGCATCCTGTTTAGAGCTTGTTATCCAAATCCTCTACTAAACAGTGAGTTTGAGAAAAAAAAATATATTATCCATTTTTTAAACACATCCTCTGAGACTGATTGAGTTTAGTAATTGCAGAGAGCAGCAGGCTGGTAAACAGTTTAAAACCTTTGTTTTCAGTCAATAACCGTACAGCAGCAGACATCAAAAGATTCTATAATCCTTGAAATTTTAGTCCAACAGCTATAATTGACAGTAATTTCTATAATTTACACCATCAGCATATTGCCTGTTTAAGTTAGTCAAACGTAATGACTCCTTCAAAAGTTAATGACCTTGTATTTTTAGAGATAAGTTGATGCTTAGGGATTTTTTTTTTTAGGTATATTTAGCATTTTCCTTGGCTTCAAAACCATACAAGTTGCACTTCTGCGTATGTCATGACACCGAGCCAACACATTTGTAGTTAGCGTGACAATTAAAAGATTTAACCTGTTCTAAAACACTGAAATGATTGGATAAAGTGTTTTCTGCTGTAATGAGAGCAAACAGTAGGCTTAGTTATTTCTTATTTTCCATGCAAGATTCAGCAGCTGTGCATGATCTCTGCACCACTCGCTGTGACACAAACACAATGAGGCTTGTGTCTGGGAACTGGGTTGCTTTGCGAGGATTTTCTGGCATGATTGCCGTCCTGAAGTGGTGCCCTTTGAGCTCTCCATCTTGGGCTCCGCCAACCAGGTGGTCGCCTCTGTGTTTGGTTACTGTGACAACACTGAAAAGTGTCTCCTTGTGCCTCCCTCAGGTGCATTTTATCTGATAACCTAGAGGATTCTTTGCACCTACAAACAAATATACATAGATGTACTGCAGCATCTGGTTGCCGACACTTTACCCTGAAAAAGACAAGTGACGTGATGGACGGGTTAGATCTACAGTGAGACATGCAGCCTCAGTCATGCAGTCTCTTTACTTTTTCCTTTTTGGCTATTGTTAAAATAATTTTATCTATTGATGTGTAAGACTCAGAGTGAGCTGTGACACATTTTCAAATCTATTATTACCTTGCAGGCAGGAAAATTCAATTTAAGGCGGAAAAAGTCAGGTCATGTGGCTTTAAAGCCATTGTTAGAGATATGTTTTTATTGAGTGCTTGTCTGTCTTAAGTGTTTGAAGATTCACAGTGAGCAGGAAGTGTGGCTGGAGTCACTGTGATTGATCCACAGCCTGGTATTGCATTGCTGATGCAACCAGGAGGAAACCGGTGCTTAGGCCTTGTTGTTGCCCCTGACTGGCTGCCATGATGTCACCACTGCTGACCCAACAGTCCTAACATTCCTGCTGATAGGGTTTTACGCAAACGTGGAGGGGAGTATGTGGGAGACATGTGGGAGAGATGCACCGCCTTGCACACATATGGCCTTTGTCTAAGCGCTGATTAATAATCTGGTATAACCACTAACACACACACACACACGTCATTAATTCTGTCTCATGCACATGCCCACTCGAGCGCACTCTTAAGCACTCTTGAAACTGAATAAAGAAGGTGATGGCAGTCTAGCCATCTTAGTTAAAATTCAACACGTCTTTAAGTGTGTACACTTGAAGTTTGGGTGAATCAGTTTTGCATTCATCGTGTGCGTTAAACACTAATGTCTGTGGTTAAAGTGATATGATTAGAGAGATCCAATTCCATTATGCACCAGTGCCATGATGCCTTTGTGTATGTGTGCATCCACTTATCCGTTTTGTGTTTGTGTGTGTCTAAAGTGCATGATTGTAACTACAAAAGACTGGCTTGCAATAATACAGCTACAGCTTCCCTTTGATCCAGCAAAGCCACAGAGGGAAAGAGATGACAGGCTTGGTGCAGTGAAAGTTTTCAAATGCTGTTGTTCCTGCAGGTGTTTGGATGGTCCTTGCACAGGGGCACTCTTTGGAACGGTGCAGTTTTGTGAACGATTTTAAGAAAATCTGACAGAAAAATATTGGTATAACATCTTAGGTAGAGATGCACCGATCCAGTCTTTTGCGATCCAGTCCGATCCAGATACCTGAGCTGAGCGTATCAGCCGATACCTGATACCAATGTTGAATGAATGAACCGTATACGTTGCCATGTAAGTAAAGGCATCAGGCTTGACATAAACATTTGGCTTTAAAGTGCTATGAAATCTGTTTTATTTTAATTATTTTTTTTTTAATTATATTTTTTCCAATTTTCCGTGTTTTTCCGTTTTTAATTTTTGAGAATTTTGTTTTTATTATTTTACACAAATTTAATACCAATACAATGTATAAAGCAATAAAATATAGCCATTTTGTTCAGTTACAACTGAAAACTTGAATGCTTTCACATTTGTAAACAAATTTAAGGCAAAAACATGGCAGTAGTTTTTCTTTTGTCCAACTGAACAGTCCATTTTTCTTACATTGTCAAATCTTTTTCTTTGTTTCTTTTTTTTAAAACAAACAAAAATAGTAAGAAATACATAAATCAGAACAATATTAATTTACATATGGTCGTCCACAACATAGGCCGTTAATGAGGCCAGACACATAATAATCATGGGGAAACTGTCCTGTATTCTACTGCTTTGAAACCGTGTCCATCCAGACCAGAGCGGATCCTACAGGCAGAAGTTGATGAAAAGCAAAGTTGATAAGGTTGATTTTTAGAAATGAAGCCCTTTGCGCAGAGTCAGGATCATGTTTACTCCAAAACATCAGCATTACGTCCTAACCTGCGGCACCAAGCCATCATGTGAGAGAGAATCTCACTTGACATGTTGACACCATGGATGACGAGACGTTTATATTTTAATTCACCAGCAGATGCACAACAATGGAAAAGTAATCAAACAAAGAGCAAGCACATGGTACGCAGGTTGGTCTGGCTAAAATAACCAGGAGGACAGCTGGCGAAGCCGCCCCGCGGTGCTTCGTCGTGGAGCACCAAAGGGGAGTGGGGTGAAGCGTGCTCTGCAGCTCCCCTTGGAGCGTTTTCCCGAGAGAAGTTTAACTTTTATTGAAAAAACCCCCAAAACATTTACTTAAAAAAAGAAATGAATAACACTTCTCTGCTATATGTGATGATGTAATCGGTGTTGTAAACATAGAATTGAAGTGACTAGATCGCTGGATATTGCTTTGTATGATATCAGTAAAAAAAGAAACAAGTGAATCCGAATGCTGGATCGGCCTCGTTTATCCAATATCTGATCCAGAAAATTAATCAATCTCGGAGCTGATAATCGATCCAGGAATCAGATCGGTGCATCTCTAATCTTTGGCTTCACACCAGATAAAATCTCAGCCAGAGAACAACAAACTAGGAGCAGGCATATGTGGACACAGAGACTGGGTGTCAGTGTGTGTGTCCAGGGGGCCTCTCTTTTACTCTGTGTGGGCTTACAGAGCTCTTTGTTCACCTTTGACCTTTAACCCGCACCCACCTGATAACTCCCCTGTCTCTAACCTGGATTTCCTGTCCATCCAGTGTCCCACTCTTCTGGGCTTTTGTTGTTCTCAGGATTTTAAATCAACATTCAGTTCAGACCACATGTAGGTCAATATTTCACTTTGCATGCCCCACTTTTTTTCATCTTTGTTTCCCTTCTCTCAGTACGCATGGCGTGTGTGTGTATGGTCCCTCTTTTCTTCTGAGAAAAAATGCTGCCATAGCTTGGACATTAGATTTGCCCTTAGGAATATCTTGTTGACTTCCCTTTCCTTTGTTCCCAGAGCACTATCACCTCTTACATGGGACAGAGGCGGGAAGAAAAAGAAAGATATGTCTTGTCCTGTCACTGACATCCCATCCATGACTGAAAAGCTGAGGGCTTTCTAACAGTCACAGCTTTCTACATAAGCTAGTTTTATCCTATTTCCATTTACTGATAGGAACAGCACAGGGCAGCGCAGTGTGACACTAATGGTACAGCGTTATCTCAAGAGACAGTGACTTCACAGAGACAGTGACTTTACATCTACAGGCACGGTGGAAAAAAAAAAAAAACTAGCTTAGATAGAGAGGATGAAGAAGGAGATCAGACATTTTGATGCTCACGCTAGCTACTTCCAACACGTCCACTAAAGCATTAAAAGATAGCACTGTAGCTTAGATCTTAGTTCAGAATTTATTTTACCTCTCAAAATACCTTTTCATGCAAACCCTCCCTCCCCAGATAATGCAACATGAGGCCATGCGAGAAGTAGCAGTGTTTTTCAAATGATTGTAGCTTTGTTTTGAGCCGGTCTGGACTGGTTCAGAAAACAGACTGAGAAAAAAGCATGATGGAGAAAGAGTGTCAGAGTGGAGCCAAAGTCCTGACAACTTGGAAGCGGCTGAAAGCAACTGAGAATCTCCTGTGCTTTATTAGGACAATCTGAAGAGACAGCTCTGAGAGCGAAGAAATAAGCTGCATGCTTTTGTGTTTCATCTATTTGAGTGTTGTTTTCTTATTTTTCTGTCTTTTATGTGAAGGGATAGAAAGTTTGTTTTCCAGCCTAGAATACGTTGATCCAGTTGACCGTCTCTTCCTGTCATTATCCCTTGGCTGTACATCATCGGTGCACCAATTCATATTCGTTAGGGGATAATGTAGTGACATGCATTCGCTTTCAAACCGTAAATTATCTTCGGATCCAGGTTTCTGGGAAAAAAACAAACAAAAGTCTTTGTCTGGTCTTAATGTGGGATGTGCTATTTACATCCCGACGGGGCAATTACATTCGCTGGCAAACGCCATCCTGCCTGTCATAATGACATACAAGACATAGCTGAACTTCTGAGGCAACAGCTTCGGCCTGACCATAATGAGGCAGCCGTGCTATACTTAGGCATGTTTGGCACAAACAGAGCATTACTACCTTGTGTTGCTTGCCATGAGTAAGAAAACCGACGTCAACAAAAGTTCAGGATTTTGTAACTTGTTTGAGTTTCTCTAAATAGAGCTGTTGTTGCCTGTTTTCACTCACGATCCAGTTCACTGTTTGAATTTTAATCTTGACCGACCTGTTGGCCACCTGTTGAAGGCTGTTTGTAGTGAAAGCCTGAATAAATAAAAGGAATGAAGGGTGGAGGGGTTCGACAGGGAAGATGGGAAGAGGCCAGGCTTAGCACCAACTTAATGCTATTCATTCTTGGTGAATAGTGGCTAACAAAGACACTATCAGCATGCATTCCCATTTTCTGTTTCACCCAAGAGAACTAACTGAACCGCTGCCAGCCCCAAGCAGTCTATTTCTCAGCATCAGAGCCATCCTCTTGTCTCATCTGAGCTGAATTAAAGTTGGCTCACAACTCTCTTGACAGATTTATAACTACCCACTTATTGAGGTATTAACTGAGTAGTGGGTTTTGATTAAAAGCAGTCAAGTAGTGTGTGGGTTACGAGTTTGTTTTGTTTTTTTGTGGAATGGGGATAAATGGCGAGAAGTATAAAAATGGAAAACCGTTCTTGTGAAAGCATAGGTTTAAACGTTTGTCAGGCTCCATCTTTGTTCTCTTTAGCTTTTTCGCTGAATACAGAGGGAGAATCGGAGGAGGAGAAGGGAAGGGGGTTGCAAGAGTGCTTGAGTCACAAAGAAAAGAGGGATGATATGTGGAGTTTGACAGGGGAGGGTAGTATGAGGGGGGTATGGCGGTGGGAGGTGCCCCGTGGAATGCTTGGAAGGTGTCAGCAAAGTCTGGGAGGCTTTGGGCTGATAATCCTCCAGATCACAATGCAACGCCTTCACCCTTAAATGAACTGGATGTGGGTCTAGTGTTGGACAAACATGAGCCTGTCAAGAGCTGTACAGTCTAGTTACTTCCGTACCACTCTGCTTTTAGAATATCACTTTTTCTTGGCACCTTGGACTTTTTCTCGCTGTACCTCTGGTACCTAAACACTGCCTTGGGAGGCTCTTCCTCCACTTTTATTCACGAGTGTGGTTTTAGTGATTTTTCAGATAGCACAGCTCTTAGATGTGCCAAAAGCCTTTGCTTTACAGACAGGACAGTGAACCGGTTCACATAAATGCGAGCTGACTCTCGATGGGCCTCCGTGACTCAGCCAGGCTAAAAGCTACAGCATTCTTCTCAGTGGTCTTTTGTTTGCATGATTTAACTTGTCAGATTAATGGAATTAATCTCAGACATCTATTTTTGGAGCATCTGCTTTATACAATGTGCATGCTGGTTATTGGGTGCTGTGACTGCACATGCTCATTAGTTTGTTGAAAATATAATCTGATGTCAAATAGAGGGAAGAAAGTGAGAATGGCAAATTATTGTTAATGGCCTGCTGATGAGATTTCAACTACATTAGAGATCCATGATCACAAAACTTCAACAGTTGGTTTGACAGCTAAATTATTTAGTCCCTGGAATTAAAACTTATATCGTGACAGGCATTTGATTCAGTATTTATAATCCCATGTGCTCTGCTTCCACAAGGAAATAGAGTAAATAAATTTAAGAAGTTAGATGTCAAACTTAAATAGCACTCAGAGAGCATATTCCTCCACCAAGATCCATCTCCTATCTTGAAGCTTTTAAGAAGTTGATCCAGATCTGTAGAAAAAATTAATGGGTTCTTCTTTTGGCTGTGCTCCACTGCTCCACCAACTTTCATAAAATTCAGTCCAGTAGTTTTTTGTGTGATCTTGCTGACAGATAAACAGAAAAGCAGAGTGGCTGCACTCAAAAATATACTTTCCCATTCATGAAGGAGAAATGCAGTTGCCATGCTTTGATAGAACAACTCATGGTAGATGAACTGTAAAGAGTAGGGATGTTCGATATAGGCTTTTTTTTTTTTACCAATATTCAATATACCAATACTGTCCAACTCTTAAATTCCGCTATCCGATATCAACCGATACCAATATATGCAGAGAACTGTGAGGTTGAGTCTTTCATATTCTAAGAGATAAAACTATTTTCTGCTCCGAGAGCAAAGATCCCAAAATATCCTTAACTCAGCCAGATGAGTTCATTTTGGACATCTGGCTGCCAGATATCAGATACTAGCAGGTATTAGCCAACATGTGGCTAATTCTAATGTTTCTGACAACTTTGTAACTTAACCAACAACTTAAAACCAGACATATTATAAGCAGCTTCAAAGCAAGTCAGTCTGTAGCAGCAGCAGCTGCACCGTAGTCACATGACTCTGAAAGGAATGCCGGGATATGGAGTTCTTCCAGGATAACTGCGACTTTTATACATGCTGGACTGCTGCTAATGGAACAAGATCTTACGAGATTTCGTAACAGATTTCGTTCGTGAAAAAATATTGGTCAGAAAAACCTGATACCGATGTTTTCCCATATTACATTTTCATGCTAATATAGGCTGGTAATATTGGATATCCCTAGTAAAGAGGTAGAGCATGTACAAACAAATGTTGGCCATCTTTATCAACAATAGTTTAAATGCAAATGATGTGTTTTCAGAAGTTAAAGTGTGACTTTTTAATGAACCACTTAAGTATTTAGAAGTATTTCTTCTAGAAATTCAGTGTCATTTGGGCTTTTAATGATCAACAAAGACAAAAAAAACTCTTATTTCGCATGTAATAAGAGAGATGAGAGTTTGTTATACCATCAACGTAGTGGATGCAATATTTGAGGACAGTTATTATCATGCAACAGCCAATACTCTGTACGTGTTCGTTCATATGTGGAGGATAGAATGAATTACAGACTTCTGTGACTATTGGGATGTTTTTTATTTCAAGACAGCTGCTCCTTTAGTCTGTCTATTTAGTTCAGATTGCAATTTGAGACAGAAGTTGAGGGGAAAAAGGGCCAGTGTTGATTTAAATCTAACATGTAGAAAGATGCAGCAATAAAGACAGGAGAGATGTTAATAGAGAGCAGGGTCTGCTGCTCATCCCGAGGGGTTCCCACACAATCTGCATGGCCCATTGGTCACGCATGCTTAAGCTTTGTGTGCGTATTTATGTGTGGGCAGTGGTCACAGAAACACAGTTCAGAATTGTTTTAGAGTTTCTGCCTTATCTCTATTCTTCATTAGTCATTTGTTTTGCAGATGTGTTGCTTTCTGGACTGGAGTGGTCAGGCGTAAGCAGCTTAACTGTCCCATTTTCTCAAAGGGCGTTGTCCAACTCAAACGCAGATACTTACATACACTCTCTTCAGTGTGCACCTGGTCCGTCGGAGTATGACCTCATTCCAGGAAAGGGAAGAGAGAATCACCTGACAGACTCATTTGTGTAATCAGCTGTTCGTGTAACAGGAGGTCAGGGCTCACATGCATCATGCTTCAGGTTATTGGTCGTCTAAATAGTTGAGGCTGATATGTAAATATTCATACGGATGTGAGTTTATACTGCTGTTTTCCTCAGAGCTGTTCCTCGTCTCATTAGGAATGTCAATAGAATAACTGGGAAAATTGATACTGAAAGAAAGCAGAAAACCTGCTTTCAACCACCTGAAAAGGGGGAGGTATCTGATCTGTCAGCACAGCAAGAAAGGGTGGGGAGAAAGAAAGCGCGAGAGACAGAGAAGAGTGACTGGGAGGGTGTGTTTCTGTGTGGGTGAGAGAGACAGAGAGAAGGAGGAGCGGCGTAGGCACACAGCGAGAACTCTAGCAGTCTGTCAGATCCTGCCTGTGGTGAGGACACCCGGTAGAAGTGCATTCCTGAGGCAGCCAGCGACAAATGGCAGCAGGAGAGCGCGGAGGAGAAGTCCTGACACCCTTTAAATCTTTTTGTGACCACGACTGACTGCCTCTGACCTCCGCTGGACTCACGCTCAACACAAACACACACACTCGCAGGTTGCCTTGCACAGCAGCGGCACAACCGGCTCTGCTACCCTGTGAGAAGTGAAGGATTTCCCCCGACTGAGGTTGAAGGAAGGGGAGACGGAGTGGGAAATTAAAACCCTTGAAGAGAAGGAGAGGATCCTTGTCTTAGTGAGTATTGGGGCTTATGTGGACGTTGCTTGAACGTGTCCTTGGCCGTTTGAATATCAGTGTCAAGAAGTTTCTCTGAAGTCAGCTGATGTGGTTGTGGTTTAGCTGTTTCAGCATCCATATATAGAGACACATTAATATAAAAAAGAATCTGACTTGCTGTATATTTTATGTGATGAGCAGAGAAACAAAGAGGATCATGTGCTATGTTTTTATGGAGTCATACCATGTCTTTACATGTACCTGTTGAAGCTAGACCCGCCACCCAAGTACTCTTGTGTGCAACAAAAGAACGCAAACCTGTTTGGAGGAAACTTTACTCTTTGTGGACTTTTTTGTGTTGTTTTTATCTTTTGTCAGGGATTTTCCTGTGAACATAGAGCCAGCGTCCATGTGCCCTTTTTTTTTTCTTTTTACAGTGTAAAAAACTAAGAGAGGAGCAGGGGCTCTCTCACACAACCTGCTCTTTTTTTTATCACTTTAGGTTTAAAGATTAATTTACAGACGACATGGTCAGAGTTCAGCTGGATGCTGCTGCATTTAACTGTTAACGTGCGACACATCTCAAATGCCAACACCGTTTTTATCCATTGCACCATATCACTGCAGCCCAGCTTGTTTAAGCACTAATCATTATGCATGGCTAACGTTGTCTTTAAGATATCCTATGGAAAGTTTCAGACTCTGGAGCTCATTAGCAGGTTGTATTTGTTATCCAATCAGAGGCATCGATTGGAAACTCATTGGAAGTGATTTTTCTTTTTATTTCCTGACTGCTTGACTGACTGTAGGAGTTAAATGTGTTTCACATGTTATCTGTTATTTTGTGTCTTAGTTCACTTGTTTCCAGAGAGATACTGTCAGCATAATGAATGGTTGGAGGGAGGGAAGTCGTTCAAACATGCCATTACTTTTAACTTGATTTTTACATCAGTTAACACTTTTGTAGCGCCAATGTCAGTCACGTGTACATGCAGCCACATTCAAGTTTACCAGTCCCAGATGACCTTTGCACATTTAACACTATCACATGCTCATGCTGTCAATGTGTACCACGAGTGACTGCTTCTTAATAAAGTCAGTTTGATAGTGTTAGGGCACCCTCCTCTTTTATTCTTGGCATCTCTTATGGACAGAGCATAGACGTGATGATGTAAGATGCTGCTTGAATGCCCCCTTTTTTTATCAACATGAATATTCCACTTTAAGTGGAAAGCAGCGAGGTAATAATAAAGAAGATGTCAGTAACGTGAATGCATGAGAACATTTTCAACTTTGTTCCCAGCCTTGTTCTGTTGTCTCTGCTTTCCTTCATGTGTCTCTCACTGGTTAGATATTCCTTATTTTCTGTGACATGAATGAGGCTGTTTAGCATGGAGAGAGCAGAGTGTCCTCTGAGAGCGCTTGTGCCTTGTTCTCTGCGATGTTATTTTTACTGTTCTTTCACTGCTGGAATACACAGATGGACTCCTCTCCTTCTCTAGAATAGTCTTGTCTGTGTCTCTGTCAATGTGTCTGTCTATCACTCAGCCTGCATAGGAAGAAAAGCTAGTCTGCCCAAGCTCAGGAAGATATCTCTTGGGATTCTTGATGGGAACTTTCTGAGTCATTCTTCATGCTGTGAAGTGACTTAATTTCTCACCAAATCTTATCAGTAGAGTTTCTTCACTCCTGCAGATGCTCTCAGGGCCAGAGGTAATTGGAAACACTATGACAGAGGCTTGGAGACATAATATGTTTGCATGTTTAGGGGGGTTGTGATTATTTTTGGGATAGGTGGTTTTAACTATTTTTTTCTGCAACTGTCTTCTTCCCTCAAGTGTAGCCGTCTTTACCCCCTTTGCTCTCTCACAGTTCCCGTGCGTCCTTCCCCTGCCTGTGCAATGTGACGGAAGGCAGTGCTGTGCTCTGCTCATGTCGGATCCATTAGGGATGAAAGCACACTGCAGTGATAAAAGATTGATCCAGTCCTCCTTGCATCACATTCACATCCCTCACACCCGGTTCCCCCAGCCACCCTCACACCCCTGTTTTCAAACCTAAGTCAACCCAGTCATCAAATCATCGACACTCCTTTAAGTGAATCATCCTCACCAAGTTTACAATAGCAAACTATGTTCCACAAAATTTCATGAAGGAGAACATTCTGTTCTTACGTAAGATGCTTCCCCCAGCCTCTCCTATGAGGTGACATGTTTTCAGGGATGCAAAGATTATATTTCTTGTTGTACCAGGAAGGACTTTTTTGTATTTAGCTAAATAAACCAGTAAGAGACTGGCTTCCAGCCCAGCATACAGGCCTTTCTTCACCTGTTTTATCCGAGAAGGCAAAGACAAACACAACAGACCTGCAGTTTGTCAGCTGAGAGTCTATAATTACTGAGAGGAAGGAGGGGATTTGGAGAAGGAATTTCACTGCGGCTACGTTTTTAGATCTACACACACCTGAAAACACAACATCTTTTGTGTGTTGTTAAACTGCACAGAAATTTGTCCACCAACCAAAAACAAATGTATGTCTTTTGATCCCAGCTGGAAGTCTGAGAGCTATTTCCCCTAAGGTACTGCGTTGTTACTAGCTCGGCATCGTGCGTGCTTTTGTCATTAGTTATACTTTTTTTTCAGGCACGATGTTGAAATAATTTAAGGTCACCGAGCTGCACATAAAGCCATAGCCTGAGTCTCTCGTCATTCATCCGACATGCAGGTCAAAGGTTACATCAATCCACCTACTCTCTGAATCGTCATGCAGAGCAGAGTCCACCTGCGGACATGTTTCCAAGTGAGCCCAGCTAACCGTAAAGTTCACCTGAGTGAATGCTGTCATGTTCTGTCAGGGTGAACTTCCTGTGGCCTTTAATGGTGCTTGCTGTGACATCATCAAACCCATAGCATCACTTTTACTGGTGCTATTATAACTGTTTGAGACAAGTGGCAACCTTCTCTCACCAGGATTGTGAGCATCTTTGTCAGTTTGTCTCTTTGGTCATGACTCTTAATTCTCTATGTATAGTAATTGTTGCACGGTAAACATCTCCACCCCACCGGGACGCTCATGTGACTGCTTGTACAATGTGTGTGTGTGTGTGTGAGTGTGTGTGAGCAGCAGGTTGTTCCCTTGCTCATCCAGCCATGCTGTGTTGACTCTCTGCACACAAGCGCTCTCTGGGCAGTAAATAACATGGCGCCTCAGCCAAAGGACCTGGACAGGGCCAGGAAGGTGGGTAGGGGTGGGGTGGGGGGTCAAGTCGCCAGCAAGAAAGGGGGAAAATGTCTGACTCAGGGCACTTAGACATTAAATCAATGTAGGAAAGGAGAGAAGGCAGATGGATCTGACAAACCCGTCTTTCATGCTGAAAGACTCGATACTAGACCTGTCACTGAAAGTAGATGTGCTTGATGAAGCAGATTACAAGCAAAATAAGCAAATGGTACTTGTAGGAAATTAAGGGTGCATTCACACCAGGATAGTCTGGGGACTTGGACTGAGTGGGCGAAGATTTCTGAAAAAAATGTCATACCTTTCTTTGCTTCAGTTTGAGTTCAAACTGCAGTAATTAAAGCGGACCAAACCGCCTGGTTGAACCACTGTAGTTAAAACAACTGCTCGCGAGGGGGCGACAATCCCCAATACAACCACTGATCAATGATGAAAAAGCAGGAAGAAGAAGAAACCCGGACTCTGTGATTAAAGTGGGAATCTTTCTGCTTCTTATTATTAGGCACTCCATCTGTCTGAACATTTTCCACTTGTTTTTCGTTGTTTTTTGACCTCAGCTTCTTTAAACGCTCTGTTTGCTTTATTTTCCCTCCGACCCAAACAATAATCTACCCCACTTCCTTCTACTTCTTCTTCTTCTGCTTTATTGTGGTTGACAAATGTCACCTCCATTAGGTGCGCTGGGTGTCTATGCTGGATAGTCCAATAGTCCGTTTGTAAGTGAACTGAGACCCCAGCTTTCAGGTGGACCAGAGTCGAGAAGGTCCCACCTGCGGCTTGCGGGACAAGGTGGAGTCAGATACTGGGCGGGGTCGGACGTCCAATTCCGATTCCACATTACCGTTTTTAGTCATTTGTTTTAACCCTTCCCCCTATCCCTAAGCCCTAACCCTAACCTCACTGTCTGGTCACACCCATTAGATGTCCAGTGCAGCCTAATATCTGTCTCCTGCAAGCCACAGGCGGGGGTACTTGCCAGAGTACGCTTCTTTGGCGCGCACCAGAGTACTGTTGGTGTTATTATAATAATAATGATAATAATAATGGATCAGACTTATATTGCACTTTTCAAGGCACTCAAAGCGCTCACAATAGGTCCATTATTCTTTCACTCTTCATTCATACCTGGTGATGGTAAGCTATGTATGTAGCCACAGCTGCCCTGGGGCAGACTGACGGAAGCATAGCCTGGTACACCAGCCTGACCAACGCCATGTATGAGATACACGGCAGGTCAGTCTGGGTTCCTTCCATAGGGAAGTAATTTCCACTCCGGTAAAAAATTGGCAATCACAGCGCAGCAGTAGAATTGTTAACAGGAACGTAAAACTCCTCCGACGTCTCCACCACAGACTGTGGTCTCCACCGCTGTTTCTGCTCTGTTTTGGTGCTTAACTAACAGCTTCCGGGTCATAATGACATGACGTGCAACACAAACACTTTCTTATATTAGTAGTTCAGCAATAAACAATGCTTACATGTAACAGAGTATTAATAATAATAAAACCAAACATTCTATGTTAATCTACGCAAAAAAATTATATTAAATAGAGAGGGAAAAACAACGTGTAAAGGCTGACTTCCGGCGTCGCCATAGGAACACAGCAACAGAGTGCCGAACTACGCTTTGTAGGCCGCCAGCTACATTAATTTCCGTGTTTCTCTGATTGGTTCTCTCTGGTTCACATTCCCTCTGTTAGTCCCGCCTCTGGTCTCGCATTGGAAAACAGTCTCCAACGGAGGGAATCCAGACTGACCTGCCGTGTATCTCATACATGGCTTTGGTCAGGATGGTGTACCAGGCTAACGGAAGCATGGCAGCCATTTTGCTCCTATGGCCCCTCTGACCACCAACTGGAACATTCACACACATTCATACTGTACATCAGTTATGCCCTCAGGGGAGGCAAGGAGGGTTAAGTGTCTTGCTCAAGGACACAACGACAGATGGCTGGGGGATCGGGATCCTAACTGCCGATCCTTCAATCATTGGCCGACCTGCTCTACCACCTGAGCCACTGATTGTGTTCAGACTGCGACAAACGAAGCGGACTATCTGTGGTCCGTTTAAAGCGGACCAAACAGCCAGAGCATGAATGCACCCTAAAGCAACCCTTACCGATCTGGCATTTCAGAAAGCACATCAAAATTATTTGAATATCAACAGTCCCACCTCACTCCAAAGACCCGCCCCCCATTCCTTCCGCTGCCTGTCAGCAAAGGTCTGACAGGGAGGTTCCTTGGCCAATCCTAGGCGGGGGTCACACTGCAAGGTTTGGTTGGAATTTTCATTGAAAATTTAGAGAATGGAATAATATTTCATTTTGATTAATGATGGATCTGTATTGTATTTCAGAGTTCCGTTACCTCATTCATAGCATTTTACCTTATTAAAGAAATAGTGTAACAATGCAACATTGGTAAGGGTTGCTTTAACTACTGGTGCATAAGCAACATATGTGTTTTTAATGCAAATATGTATGACATATGTCTTTCTTTAAAGTATATCAGTCTTGACTTTAAAAAAAATGAGAGTTAGCTTAAAATGATCCTGTATGAGGTGAACAAGGACAGTGGCCCGGTTGAATAGTCAGGTCGAGCCCCACTCAGTCAGTGAATGTATAATGTTAGTATGAACATGTTAGCATGAAATATTGATATTGTAGGTTTTATAGGTTCCAAAAGTACCTGGTAAGCTTAGACACACTTATTTTTCCCAGGTGAACCTTTCCCACGTGTACAGTTTAGACTACCCTGCTCCTGGAGACAAAGAGACCAAAGCGAACACTTTTTCTTCCACTGAGATAAACTGATAAGTCATATTCTCAGTGTCATGTTACCTTCTTCTTTGTACTTTTAAAAGCAGTCTTTAACTCAGACCTGGGCCCTGTTCCAAACTGCATTTTTATGACATTCCCTGGGGAAGACATGCAAAACGTGATCAGTTTTATGATAATATATCTCAGTTTCTGTCTGTCTGTGTGCTGGTAAATTGTGTCTCTTCAACAAACACTTGTCTTTGTGCTCTCTTGTCCAGCCTCCCCTTACACTGGCTTCTCTCTTTGTCATTCCCAGGGGTTAGCCAACATTATCTCTCAAATGTAAACTCAGCAACGGCTTCTTCATCCGTATTGTGTCTCCATGCCAATGATTGCCCTGGTGATCATGTGTGAGACTTGTGAAAGGCAACTTTTCTAGAAGTGAAGAGGCACCTCACACAGATATACTGTCGTAGTCTCATAGGTGCTTTGAGGGTTCTATAAATCTGCACCCTGCTCCTCTGCCCTCTCCTTACTCATCTTGACCGTCCCCACATCCTCCAATCACACTGCTCCGATAGGCGTGATCGTTAGTCCTTCTGAGAGTAATGACAGGGAGACAGAGACATGCATGACACCCACCCATCAAACCATAAATCAGACCTATTGAGATGCCCACCCAAGCCTTGTGATCCACATGCAACACAGACATTCCACCTATTACTTTGTGTTAAAGTGCGCACTATTAGAACTGGGAAGCAAAACTCACAACTACTTGCATCAAGCGTTTAATTAGGTTTATCCAAAGCTTCAGCATTTTCATTTGTTTGAGCAAAGCTATATGAGTGCTTGCAATCAGAAGCTTTTTAGGAAAAAACCTCTAGTGATGTATCCATCCATCCACTGCTGGTATATAACTATATGTTAAGACTCACTAGTTGTTTATGTAGAATATGATAGAAGTGAACATTGTTCTAGTTTCATGGTCTATTGTAAATACCAGTGCTTATCTGTCCAAACCTCCCACAGCTTTTATCTCAGGGCACACAAGTAGCATTTTTGTGGAATGAAGTACCTTTATGGCAACAAAATGGCAGATCTTATCAGTACTTAGCAAGATTTGTTACTAAGTCCTGCTGGGACAGGTTGCCGGAAGGTCTGCCCAGACAGTGTTGAGCTCTTTTACTCTCTCTGGCTGTATGCCTCTCTGTAAGGTCCAGGTGTGTTGGAACTCCCTAGGTAAATATTGGAAAGGTGTGAGGAGAGATGTTTTGCATACCAGAGGGACAGATCTGCACAGCTGACACCATTTCTCAAACTTTCTGGCAGTTTTACAAAGATTGTCGTGTTCAGGAGCTCCAACTCTCTGTTTTGAAGTTGATTCTAATCAAAAGCAGCCATGGATGGATAGCATTAGCCACAGTGGTCATATGTGAAAGGTCCGTGAAATGGTCATGACAGCAGATTGATGTCTTGGGAGGAAACAGAGAGGAATTCCTCACTTTCATCTGTGAAAACATTCATGCAACAGAGAGGTCTGTGTTTTCTGTTTTTGTTGTAAAATTACCGTTTCAGTCCTGCACAAGAATGTGCACCTGCTCTGTTCTGGATTTACAGCAGCTTTACCAAAGACTGAAATAAGGTCTCTGGTGTATCACTGCGGCTGTGGGTAGACGCTTTAACCTTTCCAGGTTTACAAATAAATGTCTCAATCACTTTTATAATTACCCTTTTTCAGTACTGCTACACACTGGAATTGCTTTCTGAATATGAGCTAATTCATTTGTAATTAATATTATAAAACAGATTTAATTTTATCCAAATTTACTGAACCCAGAGAAGTGCACACTAACATTATGAGCAATAGACATATGAATAATACAGTAGATATTAAGTACTTTTTCATGTGAATCTCATTTTGTTTTCTGGTCTGATGACGGCAGTACATTTATGTGGAGTAAATGAATATATGGGATAAACTTCATTAATTTGCTTGTTTTCAGCTAAAACATTTTCTAACAGTTGGTTTTGCCTTCATTAAACCAGAAAACTAATTGAGATTCATCTGAAAAAGCATTTTCTATTAACTATAGCTCAAAACTATTTTGGACTGTGGGAAAGTAATGATGCAATTATATTTTTAAAAGGTGTAATTTTGTTGTTGTTTATTCATTGGCGTGTGTCACAACTTTCTACACAATACAGGCCCAAAATTTTAGCTCTTGGAATAATTAATTGTAAGTTAATAAAGAGAGTATTTTGACTTTAAGGTTCTTTTTATTGTCTTTTTTGGGGGGCA
This sequence comes from Atherinomorus stipes, assembly GCA_023101725.1. NCBI lineage: Eukaryota > Metazoa > Chordata > Actinopteri > Atheriniformes > Atherinidae > Atherinomorus > Atherinomorus stipes. The sequence continues at coordinate 551,843 of JALJCO010002818.1, forward strand.
AATATATAAACCTACTGAATGTTAAAGCTGTTAGACTTATAATTATTTTCCTGTAACGTTAGCATCTTCTTGCTTATTTTGTGATGGGCATGCTAGTGATTGTTCTTATAATTTCTCCTTTATTCATCCATTCTATTTTTGTGCCAAACAGTTTTTATTATAACTTCAAAGTAGAGCCTTGTAAAAACAGCAGTAAAACGTGCAGGGAGTGGTTGGTAGTAAAATTTCAGCTCTGCATCAGGACGTGAGCTTCGTTGTTGGCTGCTTTGCTTTGACCCTCATAAATGTTTTCTGTAGTATTATCTTAGTCCTTTTTCTAGATCGTGCCTCAAGAATTCAGGGATTGCAAAAGAAGAAAACAAAAAAAGGAATGAATAATTGAAATGAGCAGATGTGGAAGCAACTTCTAAATTGCTAATGAGTTCAGCCTCAGACCTGTGACACTGGCAGCCATGGATGTCTTGACTCTTCAATGACATATACAGTATACCTAAAAAAAAGCAACTTTAAATTGTGCTGGTTGTTAAATTTAAACTTACAGTTTCCACTAATGTGCAGTGCAAAAAGAATCCTTTAAACTAGGAGGATCACTTTTACAGTAACATACTGATTTAGTCCAAAATTAAGCACAGTCATTATGCTTGAGTCAGACTGTTTGGCATCTATATTTACACCCATGTAACATATGATTTAGAGCATGACTAACTGAACATCTTCCTGTGTGTTTGAACACTGCATATATGTGCATATTCTCACTGCGTAAACTAAGAGTGGTGGTGTGTGAGATCGGCTGGGAACAGAGTGATGTCCTCCTTCCCTTGCAAGCATTGCTGAGTCAGATTGAGAGTGTATAATTACACGTGGGTGCCCATCAGCAGTCTTCCCTGGCTCACCAAGCAGTACAAACTCCTGCAGGCAGCCAAACCACTCATCCTGAGCCGGGTTTTCAACAGAGACCAGCTCTGCTGACCTTCCACGGGCTACGTGCAGTCCTTTATTACCATTCTCACCATTATCTGCTGGCTCTGTGAGTGGATTCATGACTCAGCACAAGCAAATTCCTCTTCTCTAATGTGCTCACCTCCTCTTGGTTTCCGGGGTTGATATGAGTAATGCCTGCCAAACCAGCCATGAGTCTCTTACTTGGTGAGATGAATAATGTAGTAGTGTTTTATTGTGGCTAGGTCTGTGTAAACTCTTGTGGCCATGTGGTCACGAGAGGTTACCTTATCGCCTTTCAATAAAATGCTAAAGTGTGCTGAGTTGCTTTAGTTTCAAAGTATTTTAATAAAAACAAAAGAGATCAAAGATTGAATATTCTTTTTCTGACATTTATCTACTTTATGTCTCTCTTTTAGTTTTGAATGAATTACCATTTGATTGTGTAAGTGCTATTGGTGATTAATGATTGACATTTCACACTTAGTATTGTTTTTCAAAAGCTGAACAACAGCCATAAGTGACAGCTGCAGGTGATGGTTAGGTTGAAGCCTGCTGGAGTACTTTGCTCAAATATTAAAATGCTTAAAGTGATTACACAGATGATGTTTATACAGAAAATATGAACATTTATCAGTTTAAATATAAACCACCAGATGTTTGTGGCTGACCTGGGTTTGGTTCATGCCAACTATGTAGAAGCATGTCTGATCTTTTAGCTTTAGGTATCGCTGTCCATATTTGCCCTTGATTTGGAGGCAAAGGTAACCCCTGTATTAATGAACCACTGATCCTCTCATTCAGATTTCACACTTGGACGAGCAAATCATTATAATGGAGAAGGCTGAGGGCTGCAGCAACAGATCCCTATATGCAAGTATGATGACTAAAGCTTATTAGTGCTGTTTCTGATTCCTTCATGCTGAGTCATTAGCATGTCAATAGAATAGAGACACAGGCGGATGGGGGACATTTTCAAACAGCTAGTTGGTAACAAGCATTTGGACTTTGTTCCGAGAAATATTTGCCAAATTAATGTGCTGTGAAATAATGCATTATTCATCAGGTGTGCTGAAGCTTCGGTGAAGCTCTGTTAGCAGAGAACCAGGCAACCGTTCTGTCTAATTAACAAGCAGTGTATCTGGAGAGCGTGCAGCAGCCTGTCCCTACCATGGAAAGTTATTAACTTTTAATGTTGCCCACTAGAAGCCCTCAGATCTTATATCTAGTTTCCTCACATGCCCACTGGACCACTCCTTGCTTTATGCCTGCAGGCACTGGAGCTCTGCTGGTGATGACTTCTGCATGGTGGTTATGGTGCGTTAAAAGCTACCAGAGACTCTGGGGGAGTTTGGAAAGTATCACTTTTGACAGACTTGGAAGACGATAGCAATCTTAAGTGATAAAACAAATTAGGTTAGGCAAAGCATGTGTGGGTTATGTAATGTAAATTCTCTCCTCCAATGTTTTGTGATTGCGCCTGAAGACTAAGTTGTTGCTACTCTGCACAGATGTTTTGTAGACGGCATAGCACAGCTCAGTTCTACGGGCAACATTTATTTTTTTGAAAGACTCCCAATCTTTCAAAATGAGATGTTTTCAACTGAAAAATATGAATTAAAATTCTTGAAACCAGTTATTAAAAGTGAACGAAAACAGATAAAACTGTAAAAAGCCAAGGTAAAATTTTCAAAGCTCTGGATACTGACTATTAAAGCTTTTTTTTTTTTTTTTTACTAATGATTTTTTTTTTAAGTCTTTTGATCCAACTAATATTTAGTCTAACTCAATACTTCTGTCAGGATTAAGATATTTGCACAGTCAGTGCCATAATCAGGTATACCCTGTTCAAGCTGCAGCTATTTACCCAATTTTTTAAGCTGTCATTAAAAAAATCCACAGAGATCCAATTCCTGAAAAGATTTTCTGTCATTATAAATAATTATTGCTTTAACATCTGAAGACGTGTAGAATTTCTCTTCTCTTTGAACACATTTACGTGTTTGCTTTCTTGGTAGACTGAAACTAAAGGACGAAGGAGGAGTTGAAGTAAAGAATGCAAAACAGGAGGCAAGGCAGGACAAAAGAGAAGTATCTGTTTTCCCTTTTACTTGTTTTATCAGTGTTAACATGTGGACTCGCCAGAATGGCTGTAAAAGCTGGCGTGGCAGAGAGCTCAGCGATGCCAGAGGCCACAAAAGACGCAATACTGTCTGCTGAGTGTTGAACCAGAGCAACAATAATGTCTGTGCAGTACAGATGAGACCATGCTGCCTGGTGCCAGCGTGTTACTGGCTCTTTGAGCATTTGTCTCTGCCAACCTGGAACAGAGTGGCACAGAGGGCACAGCTTCTCCCAGCACTGTTCATTGTCCTTTAACATCAATATTTGTCCTGTTACAGCCACTTAAATCAGACTGTGAAAGGACTTTATTTTCTCTGGAGATGCTGATAGGTGTAGCTGTTTGTCCAGACTTTGTGTTTTTGTCTCCATCTATAGCTGATATCTGAGGCCGTATGTGATGCACATTCTACTCTTTACTCCGGCTATTGTTCTTCGGACCCCTGTTGCTGCAGAGATAGCACAGTATCGTCCTGCATTGAAACAGCCTCTCGTAAAGATAGGCCTAAATAACACTTCTACTAATACACTTGTATGAATGCAACCTTTGACCATCCTGACACAGTGCTTAGTACTACACACACTCTACACACCCAAACAAGTCCTTTATGTAGCCTCAGGCTTTGAGAGGCTACGAGCACTAATTCATATGTTTCTCAATATTGTTTATGACTAACTGAGATGAATCTTTGGAATGGAAATTGAGGGTTGAAGGTGTGTACGCTCAGCTGCATGAAAATGTTCAAAAGCTGTGCGACTTTTGATGAGAAGACCTCCTCAACATCTCCCACCAGGCCGCTGAGCTGCGTGCTTGTGTTTAACATGGCATACATTTCAAGTAATGAGCTGTAAATTTAGCCTATGGAAGTTTCTTGGTTTTCAGCTTGTCCACAAAGGCACATCAGTTCGCAACTCAGCACTGCAGCTTACTCAGAGTGGCACACAGACAAGCCAGATCATGCCCCATGTGTCTGCAGGGCTGTGATGTTAACCATCTCTGCCTTGAGTTGAATTCGCTGAGGAGCTGGCGGCCTGTTATTGAAGGGAGACAGACAGAGGCACAGAGTGATGAAAGACACAAGCGAGTTAGAGAAAGAGATGAGTGATGATGAGAAAGGAGGGAGGGACTGGCACATGGTTCCAATAGTCCTTTTCTCTATCACCCTTTCCTCTGTTTTTATCTGTCAGCATTTTCTTTCTCTGCCTTTTTCATTTTCTCACTCTATCGTCCTTGCTGTCTTTCTTTCTCTTCCTTTCATCATGCAGCATAAGTTGTCTGCCTTCTTATTTCAATTCAGCAGACAAGATCCTTTTTTTTTTTTGAGCAAAGCAATCTGAAGGTGATATTTATTTATATCTGTACATTGACTCTGAAACCAAACATAATGCTTTGGTATTTTAAAAACATTGGATTCAGCTACATTCTGAACAATATCTTAGCATCTATTATCATTGTTTAGAGTCTGTGTCGCAGTATCCTTCATTATTCACAGTGTAAAAGCGCTTCTCCTTCCACCTGCACTTCCTTGAGAACTGACACAAGACTCCTGAGCTGCGTCTAGAAAATGAGCCGGGTCAGGCAGGCGGATGTCTGGTTCTCAGTGTTATGCTTGTGACAAAAAGAACAGACAGCAACCTGAGACTCGCAGGCCTGTTTGTTTCCTGTTAGTGCAGATTATCACATTTCATTAGCCAGAGGTACAAGAGCTAAGCATCATGGGAGAGTGACATTCCAAGCTGGGAGATGTGTTTTTGTGTTCTCATTTTAATGTCATGGTACATAAACCTCTGGGGCTGATATGTAGATACTTACAGTAGGTTTATGCTATATCTGCAGGTTTGTTGGGAATTACATAACACTCAGTCAAATAGGTTCTTTTTATTTGAACAATCGGCTTGTATTTGACAGAAAATGCCAAGTTTAGCTTCTCTTTTAGTTTGATGGGTTATTCCAAGGAATAAAGATCCTTTTTGCATGAAATAGGCCCAGGGCAGGCCTATCACAACATTCCACTGCACAAGGGTTAAAAATATGAAATGTTTCTTCTTGCTCACTGTTTTATTTTTTCTAAATACTCATAGCTGAGGTGAATGATTGCCCACTGTAACTCATCCTCTTTGGCTTTATTATGTATTGCAACACAGCACACTCTGTACCCTCTCAGGGCAAAATATTTACTGCTGTTCCATGTTGAAATGTTTTAATTCTGATTTTGATCAGTACTGCTTTTCATATCAGATATATTTCCAGATGAAATCACCCCACTTGGATCAGTTTAAAGAATTCCTGCCACATCCAGTCATCTCCCGCTTGCTTCCTGTGATCGTACTCTACGGGTTTCAGTCACTGAGTGATGCCGTCATTCTTTGAGTATGTGGGGTCATATCAAGATGTTCTGTGCGATCTTGTTGCCACATCAGACAGCGTATTGCTCTCCAGCTGAGTTTGTGTTTGGCATCTAAACAGCGGAGAAGTTATGGTGCTGTGGGGCGACCAGGTCACCAGCAGAGGAGGGGCAGGGCGAGGGCTTTGTTAAGAGAAGCAGGAATTCTTCCGGCTGGAAGATGAAGTCAGTGCATTCCTCCAAAGCTGCCCTCAATAGGCAGCCAGTGGAGCACAGCCATGCTTTGAATGAAGGGAAAGATAATGGTGGGGCTCAGAGAGAAACACTTCTCATTGAGGAGCAGAGAGACAGACAGAAAGAGAGCACCATCTGTCTCAGTAAGTGAAGAGTTGTCTTTTAGCCACCTGGGCTGCAAAATTTCATTTATTGTGCCAAGTTAAAGAGATAATTCCACAACTGCCAGAAGGATTTTACTTTTATATGCACACTGCAGTGATTTATTGCCTTGTTTTGAAGATAAGCTGTTAAAGTACAGATTGGGGGTTGGGGGGCAGTCATAATGATATTTCTTCAGCTTAAGCCTTCGGCTCAGCTCTGTGAAGTCAGATGGGACCCTGTTCTGGTCATGCTGAGGCTGGTCAAACTGATCTCACACATACATGCACATCTCTTGCTATTTCTGTGTGTTTTTGCTCCCACAAACACTCTTGACTTGCTCCGCTTTCCCTGTCAGTTCCCCTCGGCAATAAGCTATCATAACAGCTTTGAAGGAGGGCAGCGGAGCGTTTAATTGGGTTACAGATTGGCATTTATGCTCACAGGTCCACAAGATACTGCTGGGGCTCTTAACTGACTACCAGGGACTTAACAAGATGCTACAACTATCTGGTCCACTACTGATCGTGGTATTTAGAATTGTGATACTTACTGCCACTCAGCACAGTACATGACAGCTTTTGCTGTATTTGTTTAGGCTGTCAACATGTCCTGTTTTATGTTATTTGTTATGTTCTGTTGCTTCAGGGGATTTCTAATTTTTCATTTGCAAATCTAAGAAAATTTTTTGCCATTAACGAGCCTTTATTCTCCGTCTCTGCTGTTCATTTTTTTGACGCAGGGTCATGCAGCGGTAAGCTGTGCCAAGCCAAGCTGAGCTGATCTGCTTTGAGGACCATCTTACCTTTCACCCTGTCCTGTTTGGTCCCAGATGGAGCTCAAAGTGTGGGTGGATGGAGTGGTGCGTGTGGTATGCGGCCTGTCTGAGGAAACTTCCTGCCAGGATGTCGTTATTGCTCTGGCACAGGCCATCGGTGAGTGTCTCAGCCTTTCAAATCACTGCTGTGTTATTTTCTGATTCTATCCTCTAAGTTTTTGTGAAGCCTTAACTGGTTAGATAACAGCTCTCTGCAATAAGATTTCAACGTAGACATATGTGCTAGCGCATGCCAGGACGGGGTCAGAGAGATCTTTTTCCTCATCCACCTTTTCTTTCTCCGCTGACCCAAATCGAGTCCTCTGCTGGATGGTTCGCTGGTCAGCCTGGATTTAAGCCGGCTCTTTGTCCCCGTATCCTCGGGCTTTATTCAAGCCACACCGCAGCAGCATTGAACAACATGACTCCAGATTTAGCACTCTCCTCCTTCCATCAGTGAGCTGCCTGCCAAGTCATTAGGGAGGGTTTGTCCTAATTTTGAGGTCCTTGTGGAAACTTCAGTTTATTTGAACGTTTTTCACTTGTTGTGGAACCCTTATGCAGCTATCTTTTCTTCCACTCATCAGCAGCAGAGATTTAGAGGAGTCAGCATCATTTTAATGCTTCTGATGGAATCTGCTTAACATCATTTTGGTAGAATCAGGATGAGGATTTAAATGCACTACTTAGCAAAACAGAAACAGCCTTTAACAAATATCTTGACTTGAGTATATATATATATATATATATAATCAAATCTTTAATAGAAACAGAGTATTTTTCATGTTAATATTTATATTTGTCTTGCTTTGATTCTTGCATTTGTTTGTTCTCACCTTGTTTTGTCTCTGTGTCCCAGGTCAGACAGGACGATACGTTCTGATTCAGCGTCTGAGGGACACAGAAAGGCAACTGCTGGCCACAGAGAGGCCTCTGGAGTCTTTGGCAAAGTTAGGCCAACATGGCAGTGAAGTTCAGTTCTTCCTGCGCCGTACTGGCCCTAGCAGCAGTGATGGGCCTAGCTCAAAACAAGAAAGACCAACTCCCCCTCCACTGCCTAAGCATCCTGAACCAGAGACTCTAAAACGCAACCAGCCTAAGAAAGCCCTGACATTTAATTTAGGGCCATCCACCTCCCCTAAAGCCAAGCCCAAACAGTTTAAGAGATCTCCTCGGGACTCTCCAGAGCAAAGAGCCTCCCCATCCCTTTCACCCAGCCCTGTATCACCTCATGTGCCATCGCCTTCTCCTTCACCAGTCGGCCCTTCCAAAGAAGACGTCTTTAGGAAAGTTCTTCAGCAGCAGGAGAGACTTAGGGCCATCGAGACCCAGCTAGACGCCCTAGAGATGGAGTCACATACCTGGGAGCGTCCGTACCCATCTCCATGTCCCTCACCAGTCTCTGATGCTCGCTTGCAAGAGGAGATAGATGCTTTGGAGCAAGCAATGCGGAGGAACCAAGCTGAGCTTGCCCACGAGCAGTACTGGGAGGAAGAACTACAAGCAGAGGTGGAGAGGGAGCGAGGGATGAGGAGGAAGCTGGGGGAACTCCATGCCAAGCTAGATGACTGTGGACGACGGCTCCACGAGTTCTCGGTTCGCTCTGCTCAGCTGGAACAAGAAATCCAGCGAGAAAGCCAGGCAGAAGGCAAAGCCAGCGGGCCTGAGGAGTCGCTTGATGCTGTGAGGGCAGAGCTTCGGAGCCAGGAGAGGCATGGGACAGAGCTGGGGGAGCAGCTATCCGAGGCTGATAAGGCTCTGGGGAAGGCAGAGTCTCTGCTGCAGGTAAGGAGAGAGGTCACGGTTCTGGAGAAAGGGCTGTAAATCCACATCAGCCCTTGAGTTGTCATTTGATGAATGCAGTGTGGAGCCTCTTTTGCATTATTGCAAACTGTATCATTTTTCTGCATAATGCAGCACAGAGACAATAGTGCAGAGACACTGAAAAATAGAAAAATGAATTCTGAATGAAACCTTATTTATTATGTCATTATGATGACATGAATGCTGCCTATTCATATCCTGACATGCTGCAAAAGGTTGTATTTATAGTCTAGCTAAACTGGTTTGGTAGGTATCATTTCATATCCATTGCATGTTGTAAATACATGGTTGCTAATGGTGTTTACATTACATTGGCATGTATTTCTGTATTGTTGTCGTGTGTGTTTAAAAATGGACTAAAGTGGAAAACAAATGCCCCTTCTTTTAGAATATTCAGGCTCAACATACTCTAATTTATGGTGTGGCTGTTTATTTACTTGAGGTGGTTGTCATAGATGTGGGAGTCTCAATAAAAGCCTAACCCAGTTTAGAGTGAAACTCAAGCTTCCTCATAAGCCACATGAAACCCAGGACTTTGGTCCCCTTTTCATGGACTCAGTTTGAGCCAGAGGACTGAAGAAAATTAAATCCTGCCTCCATGGAAGTACGGTTGAAGGTGGAATTATGATGTGGATTCTTTTTTTCTCTGTCACATAATGAAATGTGGCTGCAGAACCAATTAAAACACAATGATAAGCTTTTGTTTTCAGTCACCCAGCCTTACAGGGACGTATCTGAATCCAGGGGTGAACTCGACAGATTTAGTGCTCATTTTATGATACATAGAAAAACTATGCATCAAAACCTGCCAAAGCGAAATACCCATTATCTACAGATAATCCCTCTACAGAGGGTTTTGTTTTACTTATTGGTGCACCAAATATTAAAACATACTGGAATCAGCACTTCAGGTGTTACAAAATGGCCCCAGAAGCATTTTGGTACCCGTAGAGTAATTGCATGAGGGAAATGAGAAGCCTTTATTTCCTGTAAATGAAATGTTAACACTGCCAACATGACAGATTATCATACAGCTCAGCTTGCAGTGATGGAAAAGGTTCGGTCAGCCATCAGTCAGCTGATCGGTCGAGGCAGCCAGCCGAGCATTTAAGTGTGGATGGTGATGAGCACAACGCTCCTGTCATCAGGCTAATGGAGGCAGACCTGCAGGTGTGAACTGCCTCAGCAGGTTTCTTCAGTCCAACATCAATTACCGCCCCTCACACACACACACACTCACACTCATATGCAGGCGGGGTGGAAGCGAGGCATAGCATGCTGCTGCCTATTTCTGTACTGTGTGCAGACACATCGATCACACACAAATGGATAGTCGATTAAGACAGATTGACTGGCCTGTGTGTGCATCTGAGTTCACTCTGTGGGCATGAAGTTAGACTTGAATAGTTCTGAGTTTCACATTTTCAATAATAAATAACTTTGTTTTCATGAAGTGGACTTCATGCTGCTCAAATCTGAGTAGAAAAACGCTTGCAGCAGTTTTACAGCTCAGCTAAATAGTCTGATAACAACCTGACTTACCTTTTGTTTCCATCGCGACTGGAGACCAGACTTAATGACTCTGCTGCCCTCTTGTGGTAAATGCATGAAATAATTTTATAAATCCAGTAATTATATATTAAAAATCACATAAAATGTATATTTACTCTTTAGCAAACTTGCAATCCATCCTATTTCACCATCTTGCACCCACTTCTAGTTGCAGGTAAACTTGGCATCAGAGTTCAGTGAGTCATCGCTGACTGATACTGCTTCTCAATTGTCTATTGTTTCCTCACTGATTCATGCTTCTCTCCCCCCCCCCCCCCCCCCTCCATATCAGGCCAGACAAGAGGAGCTGGAGGAGTTGAATAAGGAGCTGAGGCAGTGCAACTTGCAGCAGTTCATTCAACAGACAGGCGTCCCGCCATCACATGCACAGTCACGCACAGAGCTGCAGGAACATTTGGAGCAGCTGGAACTGGCTCATTTTCTGCAGAATGGATACGGGAATGGTAACATGACCTCCAAACGTTTTTTTTGCTTTGCTTCTAGAAACTGTGTTAGACCTCTAAAGATATCTCTCTCTCTTTCAGGTCGCAGTGCAACTCCTGTGGAATCTCCACCTCGGCCTACTGCGAAACAGTTCCTGGGACATCCACGAAACCTACAAAACCCTCTAGTGTCGAGTCTCAACCCTGAGGGTGTGTATGTGTGAGACTCTGCTGCTTCCTACGTCTCCTGCCCTGCTTTGTCCATCCTCTGGTCCCAGAGCCCCCTTCCCCTCGTAACGTTCTATCCGAGCTTGGTTCGGTTTAAGGCTACATCTTTACGGTGGAGGTCTCTGCTACCCCACGACTCCCCTTTCTTTGACCCTTACAGGCTGTGATGTTATCCCCCCCCCCCCCCTCCTTTTTCCCAACCTCTCGGTGCCCTCATGATTTGGGTCCCTAATTTTTGCAGTTACTGTGATCTTCCACATTCCTCCGTCTCACCTCTTGCGCATCCTCGTATGCTTTAATTCTCTGGGTTTTATTCATCCATTCATGTTCCCCCCTTCTCCCGTCCTCCTCCTCTCTCCCTGCCTGCTTCTGGACTAACCGTACCTGCGTTTGTTATACTTAAATCCATCTTGAGATTTGCTGCTAATCCTCCCCCCTCTCTGTAAGTCAGAGTGGCGTTCCCACCCTCAAGTCAGTAATCAAACTACCAACAGCTGCTCTTCGATGTATCTCGATGTAACACATCAATCGCACTGGGAATTACTGTGGCAGACATTCATAAAAAGAGTAAAGACGAATGTCTTTTCAGTTTGCCTTTCATGTATGGATACTGTATATGTGTGAGGGCATGTATCTGTACAATACCTTGTATTTCGTTGACTTGACCTCCAAAGAGCAGAAGCCTTTCACTTAGGGCTCTGCAAAAATGTATTGCACTGTCTCACTTTCCTACTGTGTGAAACCTCAGCCCTTGTGCGCTTACAGAGAAGTGTATCTTTCTGTTCTCCTTTCTCTGATTAAGGACTTATTTTTGAGAGCATCTATTTTTGCCAAGGGCCATGTTAAAAGAAGAGATACATTTCACAAGTACAGCCACAGGCCTTTGGTTTGATAAGATGCTTGTCTTTTCCTCTTCTGGGATGGATGTGCCTGTTTTTTGGTTTATTTTGCTGCCATCACACTTAATATTTGACCTGTCACAGCTTATATTGAGGCTTATTTTTCTTAATCCTGTGGTAAACATCAAATAATCTATGACCATTATTATTACCTACAAATGACCATCCGATCCATCTTATTTACTCAATCAAAGCACTTAACATTCCTTTTATTATAGACCTCCATACTTTGCTGACAGGTCAAAGTGGTGTGTCTAAGTGTGCACTCCTTTAACCATTTGCAGTGTGTTTTTTTCTTTGGGAGATTACATAAATGCTTGTTGTTCTGGAAACTGAAGACATCCCAGTGCTTGTAATAGAAACAGCTTGAAACTACTTCTGTTCCAACATATTCTGACAACAAGACTAGTCATAATCCACAAACTGTGTGGGTAAAGGAATTAACCCAATGACTGGTCTTGTGTCAGCCGGTTTCCCCCAGGCGTGTGTGAATATCTGGCTTAATCCAGGTCTCTCGTGTTGTTTCTCAGCTGAAAACTGTTTTTTTTTTTTCTTTAACTCCCCGAAACAAAGGGATCATCATCCCCACTTATTTTTGTGTGTCTTGCAGTCCTGACATCCCGAGAGTCATCATGGAGATAAAACATGGACCGCAGGGCCAAGGGAAAGTTGTTCACTGTTGTGTCACCATCGCCTCTTATTTAACCCTTTGCTTTCTAACACTTCCAGTCAATATTCAATTTAACATATACATACTGTATATACGTAAAACAAATATATTTACAGAGTTTTGCTACTGTAAACACATCAGAGTACCTGTATGAAATGTTAAATATTTTAGGAACCTTTGACCAATAGAAATTATTACTATTATAATGTATTTAAATATAATAAAAATGTGCATTGTGTTTTAGATAATCTACCTTTGAGTGTCTTTTTTTGAAAAATATCTTTTGTGAAATTGTGTTTTGTAATAATCATTCACTGAAAGCATTGATATAATGTACATCATCCAGAAAACCCTGCGGTAAATAATTAACTCACAACTGTACACTTGCTAAAATTTACAGATCTATGAAACCTGCAATGTGAAATACATTATAAATATATTATAGGCACTGAAATATGCATGTTCTCCTTTTTGCTTGAGGGACAATGGGTCCTATAATGCTGTAAGATGATTGCAGGGCATTTTAAATCTGCATTTCACAGGTGGTGGGTTGAAAGTTTACCAAGTATATCCAGGGAAGCAGAGACAAATGTGGCAAACACCCCGATATCGCAGCTGCTGCCGTTTTTGCTGATGTAAAATAGAACATTGACAAAAAGTGGAAGTAAAGGCACAACTGCACTGCTGAAAATCTATGTCCTTATGAATGTACCCTGTAATTTTATGTCCGTTATCAGTATAATGTGCATAACAAAGGATGAGTTCATGGCTGTTGCATCTCTCATTAGAATACTGAGAAGCAACAAAGTCATTTTTATCTTCCTAGATTCTCATGGTGTGGGATAAATCCACAACCACTTAGGTTCTGCACAACACTTTGTCCCCCACCCCCTTCCTGTTTGTTTACCCTGGAGAGTAAATATGCTGGCTGTCACACAGTGAGTGACGTGAGCCTCCCCGGTGCTCTGACTGACCCCGGACTGATACCCTGCAGGCTTCTATAAATACGCTCGTCTGCTGACGCTCTGCAGGTAAAATTCCCAGCAAAGCACATATTTCTGTCTGTTTTGGTCCAAATTGGCACATATGCTGGAAGCATTTCCACACATATTTGTCCTTCTCCATTTCATGCCGGTATTATTAACCTCTGACAAGGTGTTAGACTTAAGAAGAGATACATTTGACTGTCAGTTTTGATATAATGATTGATTATGTAGAATTGGATTATACTGAGAAGATTTAGAGCTGTCTGGCTTTGCAGGGGTTAGATAAGCTTCAAATCCTTGTTTTGTTCCCACTGTCTGGACAAGCCCGGGGCCTGGTGTGTTGCTGTTGCCTACCTGTGGACATAAAAAATACTACACATGTAGTCGTGTTATAATAGGAGCCATGACCCTCGTTATTGCTTCACTTTCTACTTTACTTACATGGATGTTACCAAGTGAGTCAAATCATGTCATTATTTATAAGTGGAAGGGGAAATCTCTGCTTTCTTTAAGGACATTCATAGCAATTATCGTAGGCTCAGATTACTGGAAAAAATGCTTATGTATATTTTTTTAAATGATCATTTTGGCTGTAAGACAGCACTCTACATGAACCTGCTCATAGTCGGCTTTGTACATGGATGCAAAGCTTAACATTTGACCACATTTGGAGTATAAATAATAAATTTGTTTTTGTAACAGGCAGTGGGTGTCTTGGAAAGAATCTCCTTGGCGTGGATGAGAGTGAGCATCTGCACGTCCCACATAATTGCAATGACCGGGACCACAAGCTAATGAGTCTGACATGCTCTGCACTTATCTATCCCTCTGTGTCACAATGGCTCATTTAACTTTGATGATACATACAGCATCCTCATGTTACAAAAAAATCCAACACACCTTACATGGTTAGAAGGAAAGTAATATACATGATGCCACAGTTGATTTGAGAAGAAACTTTACTTTGCACTTCTTGTACTTACAAACATGGTAAAAACTGTCAAATTTATTAATTTTAACTGAAAGTTCACGTCTGTGCCTCCGTACATGAGTAAGAAATTAACTTAATATGATTTTATGTAAGAAAAAGTGGGAAAACAACCATATTATTATGTTTGTACATTTTGTCCTAATGCCAATTTCAATGGCGTTATGTAATGCTAGATTCAGCTTGTGGGCCCCTAAGAAACCCCTGGAGAACCCCCTGGAGGCTCAGTGTCTTCAGACTAGTAAACAGCATGAACTTAATCAAAAGCACACAGATGAAACAGAAACTGAAACAAAACTCACCGACAGTCTCAATAGGTGGGGCAGCTCCATTAAGAGCCACTGGTCCTAAATAAGGTATATGAACATAGTAGGAAGTTGGCTTCAGTGGTGGAGACCACTGGGGGGGCATTCATGTGGAGCAGGCCTTTCCCAGCAGCGTGCACTGGACATGATCAAGATTTGCGCGTGGATAGTTGAGTGTCTGGCCCAGCTGTGGCTGGTCTAAGACGAGCCGGAATGAGAAGCATGTCCAAAACCAGGTTAGCCGCTGTCACACGCACAGTGGAACTGGCAACTGGCACAATGTGCGTTAGTCAGTGGCTTACCTGCTTTTAGATCTCACGCAGAATAATGTCAACCTTTAAGCGCTCACAGTCTGGAAATAAAAAAAAAGAATGCCGTGTCATTAAATGTATCTAAATCAAGCTATTCGATATAAAATAACTTGGCTTCTGTTGTTATAACAATATAATCATAACGAACAACATGGACAACTACAGAATTAGAAAATATGTTGAACTTCCTGTCCATCATGTACGGGATTAAACGGCACAATAGAAATTATTATGCTTTATAATATAATGCTTCTGGCATTTTTTTTAAAGTTCTAAATTACAAATAATTACAAAATTGACATCAATAAATAATTTTAGCAAAATATTACCTCTAATGAGAAACGTATTCACTACACCACACAGATTTAAAATTTGTGATAAATAAGGAGAGGTACTCACCAGTCCCAAGTTTTCTTTTGTGAATAATTTCTAAATAAAAAATACATTGAAAACTTTCATTGCCCCTCTCAGGCCTGTCTTTTCCAATGCATCCAAACGTCCCAATTTTTTTTTCTCTCCAGAAAAATCTCAGCACATGGTTAAAGTTAAGTGCATTTAAGAATATTGTGTTCCCTACACCGACGCAGAAGTTCAGTTCACTTGCGCTACCCCTACCCTGCCCACTCCCCTGCATCTGCAACCCGACCTGGTTATGCAAATTCAAAGGAAACTGACATTATACGCAGCCAATGAGCTGTCACGTTTGGCCCGTACGTCCCGCCTACTGCAGATAATGGTCATATGGAGAGATCCGCAAGGCGGGAAGTTCAGGAACATCATGTTCGGTCGGCAATCGGCGTTGTAGTTGGGGTGCGGCGCGTTCAGTTCTGCACGTCGTACATTAGGAATGAACCATTACCTTGTTAACAGTTTCCTGCCCTGATCCATCATCTATCGCATACATCTATCCGATACAGATTACCTTATCCTTATATGGGTGATGTGTAGTGTGACAGCTGCTATTGGAGGTGGGTTAGGTTATTTTAAAGCCTGTTTGACTATGAATGCTCCTACCCCTCCGGTGCGAAGTGGTTGAACTCGGCTTACTTGTGTACAGTGTTGCCATGAGCAGAGTGTGGCTGTGCACGTACCAAGGATGCTGCATGACACTCTGATCTGATGATGACGAAGAGGAGGAGGAGGACCGGGAACACTCAATTATTTAAGGAGTGAGAGTTCAGGACTCCCTGACATAATTACCGAATTGCATAACATTATATCAGTTTAAAACAGCAAATTAAATGATTGTTCATCTTTTCATTTCTTTTAAAGGGGTGATTTGAGTTTAAGTAAATCATTTGACAGAATTGCATCCAAACAATTTTTTTTGATCCTTTTCAAGTCGTCAACTGGAAAATTCCTCTTTTTTGTTTCCAAAATCATTGAATATATCTGTAGTCTTTTTTGGGGGTTTTCTCAGTCAAACCCTTTCTGGATTATTCATCGCAGGGATACATAGAACCACATGACATACCAAGATTACACATTGTGTTATGTAACAACTGACTTTGTCCATTTATTTTAGCCACTAGGGGGCGACATGTGCAACTGTACTCCAAGCAGACCATTCAGTGAATGTACAGTACAGTAGATGACTGTTAGTAAAAAAAAAAAATAGTTGGCACTCAGTTGTAACTGTGAGCAAGTCACAACTTGTTAAAATGCAGCTTTCAGTTTTTATACCCGATGATCTTATGGAAGGGCATTAGTCTACACATAACTGCTGTTCATTCATTCATTCATTTAATTTAATTTAATTTTCTTCATTCATGCACTATTTGTATTTTCTTTGAGATTTAAAATGAGTAATAATCAGATTATGCAGCAGTCATGTGTAATATAGCGAAATGACACAGGGAATAAGTATTGAACACATGAAGAAATGGAGGCAAAAAAAGATCTGGAAAGCCAAGACAGCAGCTGGAGTCTGTCAGTATTTAGAAAGTAATCCTGTTGCCTATCAGTGCAAAGTGGGATAAATCCAGGTGCATTTATAAACTTCTGAAAGTTCCAGTAAGCACTATTGGAGCTAAGAGAGAAAAAAACAAATCCAAACCTCCATGGCCCCGTGTGAAAAAGTGTTTTGCTGCTTCAGGACCTGGAAGACTTGCTGTGGTAAATGGAACCATGAATTCTGCTTCTACCAAAAAATCCTGAGGGAGAATGTCCGGCCATCTGTTGGTGACCTTAAGCTGAAGCGCACTTGGGTTCTGCAGCAGGGCAATGATCCAAAACACACCAGCAAGTCCACCTCTGAATGGAAAAACAAAATGAAGACTTTGGAGTTGTCTAGTCGAAGTCCTGACCTGAATCCGACTGAGATGCTGTGGCATGACCTTAAAAATGTGGTTCATGCTGGGAAACCCTCCAATGTGGCTGAATTACAACAATTCTGCAAAGATGAGTGGAACAAAATTCCTCCACAGCGCTGTAGAAGACTCATTTTGCATTTTGTGTTTACTTCTGTTATCTTTGTCTCACATTT
Source organism: Atherinomorus stipes (assembly GCA_023101725.1). NCBI lineage: Eukaryota > Metazoa > Chordata > Actinopteri > Atheriniformes > Atherinidae > Atherinomorus > Atherinomorus stipes. Next base: position 569,130 of record JALJCO010002818.1, read on the forward strand.
AAATTTTTTTGATGATCTGAAAACATTTAAATGTGACTAACGTGCAAAAAAGTAAGAAATCAGGAAAGGGGCAAACACATTTTCACACAGCTGCACATATATACATATATATAAGGATAATGTATTCTGTAACTATATATATAATCTAAACATAATGTATAATAAATATAAATATAACATGATTATAACATGATTATAAATCATTGTAGTCATTGTGAAAATATGTGCCCAAATTTTCATAGGTTTTTCTTTTCTGTCATGCTTTGTTCTGTATTTTGCAACGAGGCTATTGTATTGTTATTTGATAGTGTCTAATAAGCCTATGAGGGCTGGGCACCAACCAAGCTGCTTGACACTTAAATAAATATCAATCAATCAATCAATCAATCAATCAATCATGTAGTAATGATGGTAGAGATAAAATTATCCATAGAGTGGGATATGAGGTGATATTTAATAGTGTTAGTTAGTTAGTGCTGTGTGATCTTCATTTGACTAATTGTGAATGTAAAATCATGGAACACAAACTGGTGTCTCTGATGTCCTTTATTTTTCCAGGAAAGCCTTATTGAGATTGAAAAAAATTCTCTTTTTCAAGAGTGTCCTGGCCAAGACAGCAGCAGATCAAAGAAAGTTACAGAACAATCAAACACATTCAAATAAAGTAAAAAATAAAAAAAAAAAAAAAAATCCATCTTTTTAAAAATATAATGTTGTATTCTTTTGTTTTTTTTTAATATGTGAAGAAATGCAACAGTAATCTGATTAATTTACATGTTTTGTGGTAATCTTGGTAGCCTATGCCACACTAATATGAATTTAGTAAATTCTAACAATGTAGTCACAAAAACATGCACGCGTGTAGCATAAGACAGGCAGTAGCATGCAAAAAAAGATTGCATGAGAGGCGTAAGTTTATGAGTGACCTATGGATCTAGTTTAACGGGGACTGTCTCTTTAAGAAACGCATGTGTCGAAGTGCACTCGGGCATTTCCGTCGTTAGCCAGCCGGTGGTGTCACTCAACAACCGTGGAGACTTCAAACCACTCTAAACATACCCTACTACACTTCTTACTGAACAGGGTAGGTTTGAATTAGAATAACATGCTTCAAATATGACATTGTAGCCGCATTGACTCATTATGGAGCTTGAGTAAATATACCCACACACTAAGCGGTTTTTGTACAGAGTAGACTTTAAACGAACCTGTAGATTACATTAGCTAATTTTAGCCATTTCCAGACTAGCTAACATGCTACACTGGAGCTAATTTTACTAGCCAGCGTCATTTGTTCAGGAGGAACAAGGTTACAGATTTGCCTTATTTTTGTTGTCAAAGCGTACGTTTTGAACATGGCTATCTACCGTTGTGTTGCATACGTATCTTTTACTTGTAGTTAGGGAAGCATTGTTTGTCGGCGAGTTTCCTCTTTGTTTACAAATGTAGCCTTTGCACAGTAAGATTGCACAGGGTTAGCTAGCTAGCGTTAAGTAACCTTTTCCTAATAGAACGTAATAACAGAGAAGACAAAAAGTACACAAATTTGTCATTTAATACTAAGCCAGCTAAGACTCAAATGCTACTTTTGGCAAGGAAGAAAATGTCTGAATTTATGACTTCTCTTCTGTCATATTCCATTAACCAGCTATTCATTTTCAACGCAAAAACCTATTAAAGTTACACTAAGTCGCTGTAGCAGAGAGTACATGTGGCTGCATCCTTACAGCACCCAAGTCTTCAATAAAAATTAGCAAAACGTTGTTGACAAAATCCTTAGAAATACGCAGAGAGGAAAATAAATCAGAGACCTTCTACATGAGCTTAAAGAGTACTAAATTTTTTCACTGTATTACTTTTTGGGTGAAATTTCTTATGTAACAGTGCACTCAGAAACAGAGAAACGCATTTGATTTTACTAGAGTAACTGAGTAAAGTAGTTAACAATTAATTTTTTAAACACTGTTCTGCAATTTTTTTATATCTCCCAAGTATAACTATTGATAAAAGCGGTCAGCGCTGCTGTTCTGATGGTCAGCCATGGATGAAGACGACAGCCAAGATGAGCTGATTAACCGCAATACATCCCACATCAAAGGAAAAAGACCTGCAGTGTGGGCCATCTCAGGTAGCCTCTTTAGAAATGTCTCATATTTTCTAATGTTTTATTTGAATTCATAAACGGTATGAAGCAGATTTCAGTTATCACATAAATGTTTTGTTTATATACATTTTTTTTCTTTTTAGATGACTCAGAAGATATTGACGAGTCTGAAGAAGGGGAGTCTGATGGTGGGGAAGAGGAGGATGATGATACAAATGGGGAGGATGATGAGGAGGAGGAAGAAGGGAATGATGATGAGGATGGTAAGAGTTGTAGCAGTGTTTTATTTTCCTTTTGATATGATTGAGGAATGATAAACTTCTATGACACAGCGTGGAATGATTTTTTTTTTCTTCATGTTGTACTGCAATATGAAAGGGGAAAAAATATCTTAAATTTTCCCTGAGGAAAATTGCAATATCATGTGTAAATGTTTGAATTGTGCATACAATTTATGACTGACTTTTCAAACTTTTATTAGATGAGGATGAGGGGGAGGAGGAAGATGCTAAAGGTGAGGATGGTGCTTTTGGGGGACCCTCTGCTGACCTTCCAGGGATGAGTTCAGATGAGGATGCAGAGAAGTGTCCTATCTGCTTGAACTCTTTCAACAGCCAGCCTGTTGCAACGCCAGAGAACTGTGAGCACTACTTCTGTTTCGACTGCATCCTTGAATGGGCCAAGGTGGGTCTGACTTTGTAATGTTTAAACCTAGGGAGAAAAAAAGTATTTTTCTCAGAAGCCTCTTTCTTTGTATGTTTAACCATATTTGGTTGAGGAAAATTAAATACTTGTCTTGATATTTCTTTCAAAACTAGAATGCAACCTCATGCCCTGTGGACCGTATTGAATTCAGCAGTATATACCTCAGGAAATGTTACGGAGGCAAAGTCAAGAAAATGGTGAGTCCAGTTTTATTTAAGTTGTGGAATTAAAAACTCGGTTTGTATTTCATACAAATGTGTTGCACAATTGCTATATATTGATTGTTTTATTCAGATAACTGTACAAAAGCCGGTGAAAGAAGGCCAGGAAGAAATGATAGATTTGGACCTGGAGCATACCTGCTGTGAGGTTTGTGGGGGCAGTGACCGGGAGGACCGCCTCTTACTCTGTGATGGCTGTGATGCAGGGTAAGAGATACTACTTTACCAAATATATCTTTCTGAGTGTGTTGAAAGAAAACTTTTGCCATTATTTTGATTTTTAGGCCACTTTTTAAAAGTTTTGTTGTACATTAAAACTTTCCTCTATAGGTATCACATGGAGTGCCTCACGCCGCCTCTTGACTCCGTACCTGTAGAGGAATGGTTTTGTCCTGAGTGTGAACCCAACAACCGCCACTCAAGTAAGCTTTTCATTTATTTCCTGTCTTGAAAATTATGAACTTGGACTATAAGTGATCATTGACAAATGTGAAAAACATTAATTTCATATAAAGCATGGAGGAAGGCTGTTGGTTAAATCCCCAGTTTTTATAGTCTACGTGTTGAAGTGTCATTTGGCAAGACATAAAACCCCATATCACCTTCAATTCAATTCAGTTCAATTCAACTTTATTTGTATAGCGTCAATTCATGACAATGTCACCTCAGGGCGCTTAACAGACAGAAAACTTCAAGTCAGATTCATAATAGCCTAGCTAAGGAAACAAACAGATTGGATCGTATCTTGTCTTGACCCGGTCCAATCCCCCATCACAAGCAAGTATGGAGTGGTGGCGACAGTGGGAAGGAAAACACCCTTTTAATGTCAATTTGCTGTGGATGGGAACTGTGACTTGTTTATAAATCAGTCTTTACTTTTATAGCACTTTTCAAGCAATTTATACTCAAGCAAGATATCAAAGATAATAAAAATGTTCGATGAAATTCCCTGTGTTCTCAGTAAGAGTAGAGAAACCTTATATAAACCTGATATACAGTCATCCTTAAAATTATTCATACCCTCAAATTAAAAAGGAAAAAAATCAGCTGTCGGTGAAATAAGATGAAATTGACTAAAGTAATAATAAATAACTGAGATTGAATTTGAATTGTGGTTTGAAAGAAATATTAAAAACAAACAAAAAATAAAACGCGTAATCAAGCATGATTGGGCTCTGAAGCTAAACTTTTGTTGAGCAACACTTTTCTCTAATGTTCAGAAAGACTTCTACAATTGTTGACAGGTAATTTGGTCCACAATGGGAAAGGTGTTTTGATGTGTCTGGGACAGATTTTTTTTTTCTTAATTATTATTTCCAACCACAATTGAAAAGCAATATTATATACCACTAAATTATAATTTGTACATTTTTATTTATTATTAGTTTCTTTAGTTTCTTGTTATTTGAATTACTATTGTGAATTTAGCCTTTTCTTCAATTTGAGGGTATGAATAATTTTGAGGACGACTGTAAATGCAGTGCTTTTGATATTTACTTTTACTTATTTGATTTTTTTAATGCTTTTGACCATGGTTGAAAATTCTTGTGTCCTATCACAAGTCCGATGTTAAAATTCTTTTCCGTAGGAAGTTCAGCTGAAGAACTCAGTGATACAGACAGCCGACCCTCCACTGCCCGTCCTGCCACCAGTCGATCCCGACCTCATGCTGCAGGTCCAACAAGAGCCATCGCCCGTACCCAGCAGAGTGAAAGGGTTCGAGCCAATGTCAACCGACATCGCATCACACAGGCACGCACATCTCAGGTTTGGCATGATGCTTCTGTCTTGGCCAACTTCCTAACCTCTCTCCACAGCGTTGAACAGCATATGTGCAGTGTTGGATTTTATCAGCTTAACCAAGTTTGCTGTTTTGCAGATTTAATTAGATACTAATATTAACATCTGAAGTTGTGTTCTGCTCAGTTAGTGACTGGTTGTGTAAAAAAGCATGCGTGTATGGGAGTTGTTTTTGCATAATGATGTCTTTTCATAAACACAAACAGCAAAGTAATGCAAACATTTACTCTTTAGTTGGCTCCAACGTATCTGATGCAGTCCACATGGCTGGATGAAACCATCAATGCTGTGGTGGCTGGGCTCAACACAGCCGTGTATGTACGGGATATCACACCCCGGGCCCCATCTAGTCGCAGGCGCAGGACTGGTGAGTAAGGACATGCACGCAAATGCAGGCAGGCATAGGGGATAGGGGTGTCAACGTTTACAATTTTTAACACGAGTAATCAGGACCACTAACCATCGTGTACATGGTTACACGTCAGAGATTAATGAACTTTAGTTTGCAGATGGTGACGTCACCTCCGCATTCTACCATACTCCCGCCGTCATATTGAACTCAGAGCAGAGACACTGTAGTAGAGCTAAAGTAAGATTATGGATATTTACCATTTTAATTCCCTTTCACAAGCAGGGATGCCTAAATGTTTCACAGCTGTCTGGGCTGACCCAAAAATTTAGCATCTCAAGGAAATGTTTTAGCTGAGAGAAGTAAGTTGTGTTCTGGTTTTTAACTTTGTATAAACAGCGGCTAACGGGAGTGGTTAGATCTTCTGCTAAACGCGTGCATTTGTTACAGTAAGTGTCTGATTGGATTCACGCTCATAAATTCATTTTCTGGAGAAAAAGAATTGAACATCAAACCCAGTTAGCAACAACTTAAGCTAGCCCTCCTAACTTGCATTGAACTCACCCAATATGATGTTTACACTGCACGGATGTAGCTGGTGTCCGATCATCTCTCCTGATCACTAAAAATGTCTCTGACGATGTTGTTCTTCGCTAATCCATAGAAAGAAATATCTGGTCTCCTGTCTTGTCACTCCCAGTTGCACAGTAACTGGATGGGATCTCTGATGGTGTGAATAGAGTCACTAGAGCGCCACAAAGCGCCGGTGCTCTACAGCTGTTCGCTGCCACCGCGTCCCTGAGTCAACCTGAGGTGGCGCGTCAGGCTGTGGCTGTGTTAAAAATATATAAAAATATCAACGGAACATTGCGCCCCAGGCATCCATTATTTATGCCAGTAGTTATTATCCGAAGCTTTCAGGCAACATTACCACCAATATTGGTGAGAAATGAAAGAGGAAGATGAAAAAATGTCATGTATACCGTTATTGATTTTTCTAAATGGTTATGGTTTGTTATCTGTGTACCCGTTTACACGTGCAGACGCTGACACCCCTTGTATGGGCATTGGTAAATGTGACAGAAGTTATCTAATAGATTGCTTCTAGACTTGAACCGTGATGGGTTTGTATTTTAGCTTTTGTTCGTGTTCACACAGCTAAACGGAGAAAAGTGACAAGTAAGAAGACATCCTCCGCTAAGGGTAAAAAAGGCAAAGTAGCAAGCACAGGAGTCAAGAAGAGGAAACGAAGAATAAGGAGGATTAAATCCAAGAAAAAGTTGGTGAGTGTATTCACATCTGTGTTAATTTTAATGATTTAGCTCCAAATATATTTTCCTTTTTGTATCTGACACTGAAATTTTCTTTTGAAGTTTCAGTATTTGAGTTTTTTCCGTTTAATCTTTCTTTTTCTGCAGGTAGTGAAAAAGACAGCTACTCCTAGAGGTCGTATTGCTAATAATCTGGGAATTGTTAAGGCCAAGAATAGCTCCTCGCTTCCTACAGTATACAGGCCTGCAGAGCACACGCTAAGCAACATGCGTGCTGACATAGGAGCTGCTTCACTCTCCATCTATGGAGATCCATTTGACCTGGATCCATTTGTGGAACGGTGAGTACAAAAATGACTTTCTGCAAGCTTTCGATTTATTTGACATATTTACCCGCTGCACACCTGTAATCTAGTGTGTGCTGTGTTTTTATTTTACATTGTTTCAATATGAGTTGCTTGAACTTAGTTTATCTTACTTTATTATGATCATTCCAGGGTTATTATTCTTAACGTGATTTTATTTTTAGGCATAAAAGTATAGATGTGTGACGTAAATTTGTAAATGACAAAGCGAACAGATCAAGACCAATTCACATGTGCTGTTTGCACAGATAATGTTGGTTGTTGTGTGTCACTGCTGTTTTTGTGTAAACGTTATTATGGTTTATGATACTGATTTGACTAGTGAGGAGGATGAGCAGCAAGCCCGCGCTACATCGATGTTGGAAGCGAAGAGACGAGGGATTTCTCACTCTGCTCTTCGCTCTCACCAGCCTGTTGCTCGACCAGTCACTGCAAGTCTCTCCAGGTAACGTCATCTTCTTGATTTACGGCTGCTTTTGTGCTGTTTTATGTTTTTATACTATTTGTCAGTTTGTGAAAGTGCTGGAAAAGTAGGACGGGTCAGATTAGATATTTGCACCCCACCAATTTTATGCAGCTGGAAATGCAAAAAAGGGAACCAACCTGAAGCATTGGTGGAAGTGGGGAACTGGGTACATGTATGCTTCATAGATCTCACTGAATCTTTTGTGCCATTCTATATCAGGAGGGCTGTGCATGTTCCACAGGCAGGAGCTGTGGTGGAGGCTGCTCCTGTGCCTGATCTGCTGGGCAGCATCCTGACAGGACAGAGCATCCTCTTGATGGACAGCTCTGATGTTGTCATTAACCGGGATGGTTCTCTTAAATCTGCAAAGCCAAGTAAGTATGACGGGATTATTTTAAAAAACAAATGAAATGAACAAAAAAAGCTAGGTGTACGGTCTCTACATGTTTCTTGAAATTACTTGTCTAGCTTTCATTTACAAATATTTGTTTAAAATAGATTGATTATAATGTACACTTTGCCCTGCTGCTCATTATCAAACATCCCCAGCAAGTGAATATTAAGCTTTTGAACTATCTTCAGCCTGGCAACGTAGGAAGTCAGTAGAAGTCATAATAATAATGCCTTCATTAATCTGTCAAAGCCTTTAGACACAAGTCACTTTGATGTTAATCTTACGCACAATTGTGCTTAGAGATACCCACAGCAGCAGTGGAGAGGCAAAAACAGTACTAGCTTCACATAAAAGAACGTGAGCAAAACATTTATTTGATGTCATGCCAAAGTTCAAATAAATTGGTTCTTTTTTTTCTTTTCTTTTTTTTTTAAACAAAATATTCCACATTTTCATAACAAGCTGTACAAGTGTTCTCTTTATGGATGGGGCAGTAAAAGGGAAAGTTTTTCTTCTTTCTAAGTTTGTTATAATTGTGATATATAACTTTACCGGTGAGTAAATGCACGTATATACTCCTAGAAATGAGGTCCAGGTTGGAAAAAAAAGAAACTTATCCTTTAATTATTAGTCCACTTATTTTAAAGGTTTTATTGCTTTTAAAGTACCGAGCTGTTTTTGTTTCTTCTCAAGTGAAGAAAATATTTTTTCCACAATATTCTGATTCACCTCCGATCTGCATGTGCATCCAGAAGTAGCATATCAAATTAAAGTTGGTGACTCAGTGATCTGATGCAGATAATTGACAACAGCCAGGAAAGAGGCCCGCAGCCTCTCTGGTGCATTTATGCATTTTATTTGGCTTATTTTTCTCCCTTAAATTATGATTGTTGTTTGTGCAATGTCTCTGTTGCAGTGTTGCCATCTGCATCAGTTCCATGCAACAGAAAAACCAGCAGCTCAGGAGATGCCAGCACCCTTATCAGTCCAGGGATTTCACCTACCTTAGGAAGCAGCTCAGACTCTCCCTACTACTACGAGGATCTGCCAGGTTCCTCCCATAGCTCTGTGGATAGACTTTTGACCCAGAGCTCATCTCATTCACCCTCCTTTCAGCCTTCTTCATCCAGCCGCACACAACCAGCTCCCCATTCTGATTTACCGCCAAGAGGGAATCTGAGTTTTCATTCTCCTCTTCCAAACAGACCAACCCCATCTCCTAGTCGCTGGGGAAGCAATGGAGTAGTAGCCCCAAGGGAAACCACTCCCTCCTCCGTCCAGCCTATCCAAGACTCTAACTTCAAGAGCAAAGGAATGGCTTCACAGTCCCAACCTAAAAAAGCACCTGCAAAACCAATGTGGGTAGATGTATCAGTGCTTCCAAGAATACCAAAAATAAAAAGGGAGAGTAGCAGCGTCACTAATATTGGCACCAGTCAGAACGGCAGTCATGGTAGTGATGGAGTTAGTAGTAGTCAGAGGGGTGGTAGTAATGGTTACAGCATACCTGAAACTGGCATGAACAGCCTCTCTGGAGATAAAGGAAGGCAACAAAGTGTAGACCAGCAAAAGGGCCAAGCTGATGGTCAGACCCAGAGACACCGGCCTGATGGAGCAAGCTCTTCCTCTTCCTTCTCCAACTCATTCTCTTCCTCTTCTTCTGGCGCTCCTGCCAACCAGCAACGATACGGCTCATCATCTTCATCCGCAGTGAGTTTTCGTATTAATTCCAGTGGGAACTCCTGGCACGCAAGGCGGCTAAGCATCGCATCCTCGTCTTCAACTGAAGGGACCTTTCAGCAAACCAGCAGGAAAAAGGAAGATGAAGCAAAAAAGAAACAGTTGCACAAAGATAAACAAATGCTGCTGGCATCACGTGCACTGATCAGTAAAGAACAAGACAATATCTACGATCCCTTTAATCCCACACTGTCAGAGTCAAGCAGCTCAGGTGATGAAGCTGAGAGCGCGAGCTTCAACAGCAGCCTTCAACATGCCAAGTACGAGGGAAAGGCGGATGAAGTAGCAAACCAGGAGGGTTCGGTGCAAAGCACGCTGGATTTACTGCAGTTAAAAACTGAAACGCAGGAGTTTGAGGTTTCACAGGAAGAAACAGGGAGTGCTCAAAATGATGTATCACACGAAGTAGTGTTCCCGGGATCCTGCGTCAAGGCTGAACAAGAATCAAAAGTTAAAGACATAAAAATTGAGAAACAAACATTCGTAAGCACTAAAGTTAAGAGAGAACGACGGTGGGATGATGCAGGGGTGTCTGAAAAGTGTGGTGACGGCTTTAAAAGTAATTTAAATTCACAAAAAGTAGAAACTACATCTCCTGCTCTCAGTTTGGATCAATTAAAAACTGAGGATGCTCAGAAAGAGGATGGACAGTATGCTGGGCCCTCCAGCAGATCTCTGTTTAACAGGGATGACTCATCCGCATCTGACACTGTGACCACCAAAAAGAAACAAAAAGAAGAAAATAGATTAGACTCTACATCTTCTAAGTCCCCAATAAAAGATTTGGGCCATAAGAAGCAAACCTCCAAAGCTTTAAAAGAGCAACAGTCTAGTAGTTCTGAGACAGACAGAAGCAGAAGAGAAGATCATCACGCATCAGGTCAGGGAAACAAAAAGAAAGAAAGGGATAAAGACAGAGACAGGAGCTCCAGGAGGTCGCGGTCAAGAGAAAGGAGGAGGGCGCGTTCATCTTCAGACAGCTCTCAGCCCGACTCCCCCGACAGGACTCGGAGGAAAAGACGACGATCCCGGTCACGATCCAAAGATGAGACCAGGAGGAGACGATCCAGGTAAACATGGCTGTTCCAGACTTTTCTTCATGTGTTTGGTCATTTCTAGAGGTTTTATTTAATCTATTTAGTTCAGGGATTTATCTGTCTTTGTGCTTTTATAGGTCTTGCTCCAGCTCTGGCAGCAGAGATCGTTCAAAGAGACAGAAGCATAAACGAAGGAGTAAGGAGAGAAACGATGGCAGAGAGAGGGACTATGACAGAAGGAGACCATCAAAGGACAAAAGACGTGGTCGGTCTCGCTCAAAATCCAAGTCAAAGTCGCGTTCCAGGTCCAGGACGAGATCTAGATCCAAGGACCGTAAACGTGTTGCATCTCGCTCAAAATCACGGTCTAGATCCAGGGAAAGGAGGAAAGATAACAGCAGAGAACAACACACATCTCTTTCCTCCAGACAGAGAGCAGAGTCACAGTCTAAAGACAAAAGAAGGCGCAGGTCTCGATCCCGCTCAAGAGACAGAAGGAAGGTGGAAAGCTCATCCAGAAATACACAGACATCTTCAGGGACAAGTGTTTCTTCAGCCAGAGACACAAATCACTTACAGGAAAGAAAAAAAGTCAAGGATAGTACTCGGAAAAGCATTGAGGAGGAAAAGTGTGCTAAAGTAATTAAAAAGGAGTTACCTTCTGCTGCCTCTCAGATAAAAAAGGAAGATGGAGATGGTGCAGAGAACCAGAGCAAAACTACTGAAATAACTAAAGAAATTAAGAATCACAGAGACATTAAAGAAGAAAAACAACCATGTCTTGATATGTTTGAAGAGTTTCTCATTAATAAACCATTGAAGAGTGAAGAAACGGACTCAAAGTCCTCGGCACCAAGCAAGGATGTTCAGGAGGTAAAGGAGGACCCCATAAAGACAGAGCCTTGTGAAATGACCGAAACTAAATCTGAGCCAAGTTTCTCAGAGCTCTGCCCCTTACCCCCCGCCACCTCACTTTCTACACTGATCACACCTGCTGCAACAGACTGTCTCGAAGACACCGCATCCAAGCCTCAGCCGGTGTCAGTGGACTCTGGCAAGCAACAAAGCGCTGCTGGGATGACTGTTGCCATAAAACAAGAACCCCCAGACTCTGATGATGATCTCAATGTTGATATGATGCTGGACAACCTGGATTATGTGAAATCTGAGCACACGGAGGGGAGTGGTGAGACTGTTAAACAGGAGAAAGAAGAAGTGGAGGGGAAAAACGAGGGGGTGCAGGTATCAACTGAAGTGGGAGTAAAGCCCAAGACTCAGGTGAAGCGAGTTACCTGGAACATACAGGAGCCAGAGGGCCCTCAACCAGAGAAATCTGCAAGCAGTAAGTCTTTTCTCTAGACATCACAAATGTATTCTGTATCTGAAACTCAGCTGTTTATGGTTTTTTCTTGCACAGAGCTGGCGCTCTATAAACTGAAGCTGAAGCAGGAAGGACTTCGCAGACCTTCTATTGCAGCCCAGATATCCAGTCAGGTGGGTATGAGCCACTTGTCATTGTTACAAAAATATATTTTTTTTATGTTTGTCTGAAGCAAACGAAGAAAACGAAACAACGAAAGAAATTATTGTCAGAACCGTAGAATTTTTGGCTACGATGTGTACTAACCTTTCTAAAATCAAGGCATTGCAATGGATCAAATACAAAAGTATCAAAATGTTTGTTTACCACAGAAATTACAGCAATGCACAATATAAATTAAAATTCAAAATAAGATATTTAGTTTGATCCCACTCATGTGTACATAACATGATGCCTTTTAAAATTTTCTCTGTATGACCACTACAACAAATTATATACAGGCTTATAACTGACTGACCTGCTGAAAGACTGTGAAATTATGTTCTCACATAAAAACCCAAAGTGTAAAAGTCACGTGCTGGATGCACGGTTTACCACATCATCACAAGTTTTGGCCGTGTTGTTTCAGTGATTTATGTCTTTCGGCCAAAAACCCAAAATGCACTTTTGGGGCATTTCCGGCTGAAAACTTTCAGTGGCCAAATTTTCGGTGCATCTGTAGCTTTGGACTACTATTTTCTGAATAGTGTTTTTAATTTCTCTACTTATTTATTATTTCCTATGTTGTTTTTACCATGTTTTCCTGGTGCTCCATCTGCAAGTGAAGTTCCCCACGGATAAATCAAGTGAATTTGATTTGATTTGAGCATGCCCTTTAAAGTACATTATACATGCAACATCTGTAATGACCAGAAGGTGGCAGTGTTTACCAAAAAAGGATCAAGTCTTCTGGCAGTAAAAAGTCATGTGATCGAAACTAAAACTGATACAGAGACATTTTCAGATTAAACGAAAGTAGAACTGTGCTTCCACTTCTAATGTTCTCACCAAGCTAATGGCATTTTGAAATGTTTTAGTTTGCCTACTTCATATACTCAACACCAATTTAACCTTTTGTATGTCATGCATGTGGCTTCTAACATTTGCATTCATATTTATATTATAAAGTGCACATAACAATATTTTTTAATTAAAGAGTTCAACACAGTATTCACTTGGAGCTATGTGTTATATGTGCAATGCTGGTCAGCAGAGTAACTCTTGCTTTTGAAATTTTGCCTGATGTGTAATCTTTGACTTCTACAGGACATTGCGGGAGCTGGTAGTAATCCCTCCAATAAGGATGCTGCTGGTCTTTATGGTGATTGCTTTATTTCTGACGGCCTGCATCCTGAAGAATTATCAAACACAAAACAGGAAGAAGTAGAGGAAGGAGACGCGTCGAGGAAAGACAAGGTGAATATTGCATTCGATCATTTTATCTTTCTATATTTACTCTGACCAAGATCTGACATTGCGTGGGGAAAGCCTGACCCGGATGTAAGTGTTGTTTTGTTCCTGCCAACAGTATTTGAAGAAGCTGCACATGCAGGAGAGAGCTATAGAAGAGGTGAAGCTCGCCATCAAGCCTTTCTACCAAAGGAGGGATATCAACAAGGATGAATACAAAGAGATTCTACGTAAAGCTGTCCAGAAAGTGAGTGGAAAAAACAAGAGCTTTTCAGTAGTTGTTAAGAATTTTATTTTACTCAATGATCTCATGTCTCTGATCACCAGGTGTGCCACAGCAAGAGTGGAGAGATCAATCCAGTAAAGGTGGGAAATCTGGTAAAGGCATACGTGGACAAATACAAGCATGCTAGGAAACATAAAAAAGGCGAGGATTCAGGGAAAGTACCCGAGGTTCAGACAGAAACAATGAAAATATCTGACAGTCCATGAAAGGATATGAACAGAGGAAGACAGTCACAACACCAACTTTGTGTTTAACCCCTGGCTGTCATCTTAAACTAAAATTTCCTCACATTTTCTTAAATCTTGAGCTTTTTGAGAACAAGCTTGAGCCCCGGCATTGTTTTTTTGCTTGGACTGTCACTGCCAGAAACTGGTCTTTTTGTGTGGTACAGCTGAAACTTACTGGAAGAGTTGGAGGCTATGCCTTAAAGAGGCAAAATCTCTAACACTGTCGTGGACTTAAAAATCAGGTAACCTTCCCAGTCATGTGCATATCACCCAGAGGATGCAGTGTGATGTTGGCTTTGAGTTTTCCATGGAGGTTTTTTTTTTCTTTTTTTTTTTAATCCCCTTGCAGGGTGGGATGGAGTATTTATAAGTGGCAAAACTCACTTTAACTGTTCAATTGTTCACAAAATGATTAAAAAATATGCAGTGCGCATATTTTAAAGTTTGTCACATAAGGAAAAAAAAATCACTTATGCAATTTTTGTAGAAAATTTATCAGTGTGGTAATGGAACAATTTTAGATTTAGTTGTAAATAATTCAGATTTGATATGATCGCCTGTATTTTTTTGTCCATCTTTGATGCTTGTTGTCAGTGATGAGCAGATTTTTCTTTTGTTTATCGAGTTGACTGATTTAAGTTTTGTATTTGAATGCCTGTGTTTTCTTTCTTCCACATCTCTGAAATCTGCGTTGACTACAGTCCAGCATCCAGGATATATGACAGGGGAAGCTTGGATAAGTGGATACAAATAAATAGATATCCACCAGTTCCCTGAAGGCACTTGTTCTCATTTAAAGGGGAGAAAGAAAGAAAAACAAGTTTAAAAAAGGCATTATTCCCTCATCTTCCCCATCCACCAAACCCATGACTGTGTCAAGTAGTACAGTAAATAATAAAACGCAGTTTCTCTGAATATAAGAGGTTTGATTTGTCTGGTGATAGTTTTTATGAACAACTGACACAAAATCTAAATTTAATTTGAGAGTAAGAAGGTCAACAGGCTTAATGTGTCATTCGTAGATCTGGTAATGTTTAATCTTTCTGTTATCACTCACCAATATTATATGTAACATTTTAACTACAAACTTAGTTTATTTCTTTTTGTATTTAGTTTAATATTAAGCTAAATTTAATTATTAGTTTATGTGCCACATACATGCCAGAAGCCTCAACTTTTTCCATTAGAGGTGTAACAGAAGTCGGCACATGCCTTTGATTTGGATGAGTGAAGGTGTTAACTTCTGCAGGAAATGCAGCCTTTTTCTGACCGTGTTGTGTCTTTAACATGAACCTCCACTTTGTGATGATCTTTGCTGCTCTGCTTTCTCTAAAATATTCACAAAAAACCTAACTGGGTTTTTCAGCATCGAGTCTTCTGCTTCTCTATTAGTTCGTTTGCATTTGATTGTATTTTTCTCATGTGAATTTAGGCTTAATAAAGCCAAGGACTTGAAATGCAAGACTCAAAAAAGATAAAAACTAGGTGCTCATGTAAATGACCCCCCACCCCACTTCTTTTTTTTTGTTTGTTTTTTTTCTCTGTATTTACTTGATCAGACAGGCCAGGTGTTTCTCAGAGGGTACACAAATAAATCGTTTACTGATGGAAAATGGTGATTTGTCTCATTTTAATTCATGCACTGACTCATTACGTCCTGTTGGACTTTTCTGTTTTGCCAGTTTGAGCCTTGAATTTATTATTTTGAAATGCAATAAGAATTTAATGAAGCATGATGCTAAATGCCTTTTTTGCTCCCTGTGATCTCTCCTGGGGAGATGTCTCGTTTTAGCTGCTCAGTGTTTGATGAATTTGGGTGGTTCTGCTGCATGGCTCTGTGATAACTTACAGAGCTGCTGTAATGTGTGAATAAATGGGATTTGACGGTCTTGTAAGCAATGCTGTTATAAATGTTTGGAGCAGTATATGTTTGGTCAACACCAGTATGTTTTATGTGCTGTCACTGCCTTCACAGATGTGCATGTTGCTAATGTCTACAAAAAAAAGAGATTAAAAAAAGGGGAAAAAATGGGTAAGGAGGAAAATAGAGGAAAAGAAAAAAATTAATAAAAAAAAAAAAAAGAAAAAGAAGAGTAAAAAAAAAAAGAAAAAATAAAAAAAAGATAAAAAAATAAAAAAATAAAAAAAAGGAAAAAAGAAAAAGAAAAAAAAAAAAAAGAAAAAAAAAAAAAAAAGAAAAAAAAAAAAAAAAAAGGAAAAAAAGAAAAAAAACAAGGAGGAAAAAAAAGGGAAATAAGGGGGGGTAAGAAAAGGGGGGTCTGTTCTAAATCAGAGTACCTATTCCATCACCACCATCCTGGACCATTGAGACAAGGCAGGATGAATTATAGCCGTCATGTTTATGTCAAATATTGACTTAACCGTCTGAATCTCACAGCTGAAACCAAGACTTGTCATACCAAGGTGCATTTTTCTAATTCTCAATTATCCAATTTTGATGAGCCTGGGTCCTCTGTTTCCTGTTCTTAGCTGACAGAAATAACACCTGGTGTGGCCTTCTGCTGCTGCAGCCCATCTGCTTCAGGTTTCAATGTGCTGTTAATGAATAAATACATTTTTATTTTCGTGTCTGGCTGTTACAGCACATCCCTTCCAGGATCATTCACACACATTACCCATACTTTTACACTGACACACCAACACATTAAAAGAATACCGTACCGTCTTCTGTCGCTTATCTTGGGTCGGGTTGTGGGGGTAGTTGCCTAAGCAGGGAAGCTCAGACTTCCCTCTCCCCGGCCACAGCCGCCAGCTCATCTGGGGGGATCCCGAGGCGTTCCCAGGCCAGCCGTGAGACGTAGTCCCTCCAGCGTGTCCTGGGTCTCCCCCAGGGTCTGGTCCCAGTGGGACATGCTTGGAACACTTCCCCAGGGAGGCGTCCGGGGGGCATCCTGACCAGATGCCCGAGCCTCCTCATCTGGCTCCTCTCTATACGGAGGAGCAGCGGCTCTACTTTGAGCCCCTCCCAGAAGACCGAGCTCCTCACCCTATCTCTAAGGGAGAGCCCAGCTACCCTGCAGAGGAAACTCATTTCGGCCGCTTTTACCTGCAATCTCGTTCTTTTGGTCATGGCCATAGGTGAGGGTAGGAACGTAGATCGATCGGTAAATCGAGAGCTTTGCCTTCTGGCTCAGCTCCTTCTTCACCACAACAAATCGATGCAGAGTCTTCTTCACTGTGGATACCGTACCGATCTGGCCATCAATCTCCCGCTCCATTTTTCCCTCACTCGTTAACAAGACCCTGAGACACTGCTCCGCCTGTTGCAGGACCTCGTTCCCGACCTGGAGAGGACCATGGTCTCGGATGTGGAGGTGCTGATTTTCATCCCAGCCGCTTCACACTCGGCTGCAAATCGCTCCAGCGAGAGTTGGAGATCATGGCCCGATGATGCCAACAGAACCACATCATCTGCGAAAAGCAGAGACCTGATTCCTTCAACACCTCGGCTGCGCCTATAATCCTGTCCATAAAGGTTATGAACAGGATCGATGACAAAGGGCAGCCTTGGCGGAGTTCGATCCGCACCGGAAACTGATTCAACCTTCAGCCGGAAATACGGACCAAGCTCTGGCACCAGTCGTACAGTACAGGGACCGGGCAGCTCAAACAAGGGGGTCTGGCACTCCGTACTCCCGGAGCACCCCCCACAGGAATCCCCAGGAGACACGATCAAACACCATGTCCAAGTCCACAAAGCACATGTAGACTGGTTGGGCGAACTCCCATGCCCCCTCCAAGATCCTGAAGAGGGTGTAGAGTTGGTCCACTGTTCCACGACCAGGACGAAAACCACACTGCTCCAGACTGATTTTGTCAACAGCTGTGAAAACACTTCCAAATGCCAAAATTCAGCTTTTCTCAGAGAGATGGGGCCAAATCAAGATTTTAATATACTGTAGAACCTGTAATAACTTTGTTTTCGGACCCCAATGATAAAACTTCTTCATGTAAAGCTTAAAAACTATCAGAAACTTCATAGATCTATGTTTTTTGGTAGATTCTGTTCACCGCTGTAACAAGGCATCTACATGCCCAAAATCAGCTTCTCCCGCAGAGATAATGCCAAATTTGGATTTTTGATATAGATTTGTAATAACTTAATTATTTATGCAATAATTTTAAAAATGAATATGTTGATTTAACAGATTCTCTTAGCAAGAATGCGTTATTTTGATGGTCCTAAACCCCCCAAAACTTATTTTATAAATGTAGGTTCTATTTTCCAAACAAAAATTGTAATGATCCTGTGACCCCGATGGGGAGTCGCGACACCCAGGTTTAGAACCACTGATTTAATTTACTGTTGCCTTTCTATCATCTCCAACCACTACCACAACTACTCATCAATATCAACAAGGCATTTGCATCCAGAAAACAGCTGATTGGTCCACAAAAAGGAAAAATATCCATTCTCCATAAACCAGAGAGATGGTTGTGTGTGAAAATCCCAGTAGATCAACAGTTTCTGAAATACTGAGATTTGCTCAACTGGCACCAACATTCAAGCCACATTTAAGTCACTTCCACCCCCTTTCTTTCCTATTCTGATTCTTGGTTTGAAGTTGTCTTGACCAAGTCTAATGAATTGGTGCCGTGGCTCGTGTGATTGGCAGACTGAAGAAGTGTAATAAAGTGACCAGTAAGTGTATTCTTTAAAAAAATACACAACCAATAATTAAAAAAACATTTTTATATCATCTGATGTTGGAATTACAGCAGGGTCGAAGTTAAATATTATGACAGAAATCATTTGCAAGTTGTTGCATTTTGTGTTTTATTTACATTTTATACACTCTCTGTAAATGGAGTCACACCAGTAAAAGCATGTTGAATTTCTCTACAACTGAAACCCAAACTTTCAAGCATTTAAACATCCTAGAATTTAGCATAATGTGAGTGTGATTCAGTCATTCCAGCTTATCTAAATAATGCCAGTCAGAATGTGGGGAGGTGACCAGTGAAATAGAAAAAATATATTTGCCATACAACTGGTATGAGGCCACTGGTCTCATGATGCACAAAACAATAATTGTATACAAAACAAACAAACAAAAACATTAGGAGTACATGTGATTTGCATTTTTAGGAGTTATACAAAAAGGCATTTTTTATGAGGTACAACTTCTAATGAGTTAACTTTGGTTATCTTGGTCATCTTTTGGTGAATAACTAGAAAATATAACAAATCTAAACATACACGAGCTTTAACATTTACAGTAATCATATAAAAATTTTATATTAGTCATATAACAGTCCGGAGTCCTATTTCTGTTTTTGTAGTGAAAAATGTCAGTTTGTCACTGAAGTGCTCATAAGAAAATAGAAGATACTGAAAAGCAGTGATGTCATTATCTACAGTAGCCAGGTTAAGTCTGTTCATTCCTGATTTTAACTATAATGACACATTCAGCTAACTGGATCACTTTGTTTTCAGCAAAGCTGTGGAGACACTAGCAGGATTTCCTGCCTCACTTTCTTAAGGGGTTGAGATAATTCTCACTAGAACCTGGTGAAAAATCAGATCTTAGAACTGATTAAGGAAAGTTTCGTCAGTCAACTGGTCGTCCGATGTTGGCAGTGCAAACGCGGAGTTGATGAGATCAAAGAGGCTGTTGTGTGAAATCTGCAGGCTGACGTTGCCGCTGTGAAGAGAAGAAGCTCCTTCCATGTGGGCAATGTTATGAAAATGTCGACAGATGAGGGGCACCACCTGCAGGGGGTAAAAACAAGGAAGATTTTACTTCTGGAAAATTAAACAGGGATTGAAATGGTGCAGGAGCACGAGAAAAATATAGAAATGTTACCTTCACTACGATGAGCTTCTTTTCCAAAGGTTTTCCATCAGGAAACTTTTCTCCAAAGCACATGTTGATGGTGTACTCAGGAGAGCCACCGTTGTTCTCCTTGAACTGTTTAACCTCTGAAACACACACACAGATGGAAGCTGTTTCACTTTGAACTTTATGCTTATTCAAACCAAAATGAGTTTAGTGGAGAAGCTGATCCATGCTTACCATTCACAAATTTACCAAAGTCAAGGAGCTTCACCATGGTGTTTAGGGGCAACTTTTGAGGGTTTGGATGAGCCACATTCGGGTCACTGGTGCTGGCGAACACATGGCATCTGTCCTGCCTCCAAGCATAGATGCCGCTATCATTTACCTCCAGGAACAAACCGCGCTCGATGCTGTTCAGTATGCGGTTGGTGTATTCAATCTAAGATAAGGAAGGTTGTGATCAGCAAAGTACAAAAAGTCAGAGGATGTCCTGTTAATGAATTGAAAGGATTCAGTTCCTTCTTTAAAGCTACAATACAGGTCCCCTTCTTCCTTATTGGCACTAGCAGAGATGAAGTGAGTCAGGGAAGGGTTCTCCTTTGAATATTCAAAATGAGCGAGACTAAGAAGTCAAATTCCACAAAGGTTTGACCAGGCTGATTATTGTTCTGTTTGAATGTTGCATTTTTTGCTTTTGTTGCTGGATAACATTTTAAAAGAAAGATGTTCATTTTCATAGCAAGCGGCAACCTCTGGTGGCCAACTATGCGACCCGGAAGAAGGAAATATTTGTCGTTCTCCCCTAATCTGCTAGGGGCTGGCTGCAAAACAGATTAAATCCCCATAGACTACCATGTTCAAAAGGCCAAATTTACAGCTAGTTAGCTGGTTCTACGTAGACCAGCTAGCTAGCTGGTCTAAGGTGTGTTTTGGCCAAATTTTAGCTGGTGCTTTAGCTGGTCAAGCTGTTTTTTTCAGTAGGGGTGGCAGACCAGATGTCAGCCTGCTGACCAGTGGCTCCTAGTTTGCTCTCTGGCTGTAGCAGAGTAGCACAACGGCGGTTTTTAGTCAGCTAATAGCAAGTCTAAGCGTGTCTTACTGTGGCAAGGTATGCAATGGAGGGCCCGGCAGGATATGATCCCCCGACTCCCGGGTGAAGGTCATGCACGGTGACCATTCAGCCAAAGGGACATCCCTGTAGCCAAGTAGCCAGGGCACATGATAGGCATAGTGACAGGACCCCACACTGTTACATTACCTTAACCCGCCACTTAGGAGGCTAGTATTTGTTAGCTCCTGTTAGTTTAGAGTTAGCTCGGTTAGCGTTTAGCCCAGAGTATGTCAGTTATCAATCATTTGCCCTGAGGCCACTCTTTGCCCATTTTTGTAATTTCCCTGAGTGACGACACACACGACGCGGCAAATTTGGCGACATTGGGAACGCCCAACTGGCTTCATTTTTGAGAAGCATCTAGCTGCAGCTTAAGCCACTACGAACCACGCCCACCAGACGAATGAGAGGAACCCACCCCCCCCCCACCCACCACCGGGGCGGGGCGTCTGGGGCTGGGGGTGGGTGGGAGGGGTGTGTCTGCGGCCGGAAGGGAGGGGGGGGTGGTGGGTGGGGGTGCGTCGCCCGCGCACCCGCCCGCCAAGAGGAAAAGAGGGGAGAACCACCCCCCCCCCCCCCCCCCCTCCTCCTAATAAACCCACACAAAATCACACGCCCACTGAGAGGACACGCACCACTATAGCACACGCCCACTGGGTTGCACGCCGCAGATGGGTACTCTTGCTGCAGTTGGGTATACTTGTCATTTTTAGCTCTTCAGAAACCAATAAGTCACTTGAGCAGAAGGTTTGTCCCCTTTTTTTCGGTCTCTGTTTCATAGATAAACTGTCTATATGGAGATTGTTTACATGTTTATTCCGTTTTCATTTTTTCAGTTTCATCAAACGTCCAGCTGTTATCATGCTGTACCTGTTTGTGGTCCAGGAGATCCTCCGTAGAGGGAAAGCAGATATTATGGGCATTGAAGTCAAGGACCTCTTGGTGGTAGTGGAGCTGAAGACGGTTGGCAGTCAGCGTCGTCCTTAACACTTCTTTTTTCCTGTAGTGGATGGAAATCTCCAAATCACAGAGTTGTGGCATTTGAGGGGAATCTAGTATATGGGGAGGATTTTCTGTTTAGAAAAAAACAAAAAAAAAAACATAATTATTTTTGCAAATATTTCTTCAATGAAGATTGATTTTCTGTAACTGAATATACCTTCGATGTAGGCTGGCTGAGTTTCTGGTGAAAGCTGTGGGAGGTTCTCAGCTGGAGCGAGACAGTTTCCAAGGACAGTCGCATCACGTTGGACAAAGCCCTCTGTCCACAGTTGTCCTCCTGTTTGACATTAGAATTAAGCTACTCTTAACTTTTATTATAAACTGAAACTGTCAATAGACACAATTGTCTGTGGAGTACAAATGATACCTGTCGGGTGGGTGCCAAGATCCAAGGCCATCAAATCATTAAGCAAGTTAGTCTATGGAGAAAAAAAAAGAATATATTCAAATACTGAAGTAGTCTTGAAAATCAACTAAAGCCTGTTAGCTGAAGTGAAAGTGCATTCTAGGCAACAGTTCACCTCATGTGCAGAGGGGAACTCCTCCACAGGAGAGCTGTAGATTTCTGGAGCCATGTCTGAATCATCCTGGGAGTGCTGAGCTGGTGGAGCTTCATAGTTGTCTGCACGCAGAGAAAACAGATCACCACGTTATTGTTTTCTGCCTCGCAGTGGCTCCACATCTGAAAGTCTGGGTTAAGAACCGTCTATCTTACAGTCAGTGTTGATAATCTCATAGATTTTATGCGGGTCGTCTGGATTCTTGGAATTGTCTTTGATCATCTTGAAGCGCGTAGACAGGTTGTTCAGAGCACAGCGGAAGTTGGTTTTCCACCTGGCCTTGTCATTGGGGAACTCGCTGATTTTTCCGCTCGCCACCGCCCAGGCCTGTCAACCACATGCAGGTACAGGATTAAGGGTAGCAAATAAATAGAAAGGGGAGCTTTCCATATTAGAAAACATTTTGATATATTTGGATGCATTACTGTTGGTTTTTACTTGTCCAATATCATCAGCCTACCCATTATCAACTATCAACATTAAAACATGCCCCCGGGGTTACTTTGACTCATTCACGCATATCTGAGAAATCCCTGAAATTCCCCTTCCGTTGCTGAGCTCTGCCCCACCAGAGCATGAGAGTGTTGTGATGAGAGGAGTGGGCATGTCAGAAACAGCAGGAGGCATCTTAAAGGGACAGCAGTGAATTTTAAAGGCGATACAGACATGGAGTGATATCACATTTCTTTAGGTTTCTCTTTTATGTATACTCTGTTTTCAAAACTACTGAAGGCAACACAGTTATTTGGTTGTGCCATAAAAGGGAATTATGTGCCTAATAATGACATGAAACCCCCTCTTTAAAATATAATGTTGGAAAATGTTTTTCAGTTTCAGTTTATTTATTAGGGATCAGACATATTAATATGTATGTATACATTAACATATCAATGCACATTTCCATGTAAATATGCAAGATTGTAGCTTGTGGCTAATCGGTATCGGTTTTTAATCATACTGAGATTTCTACTAACAAAATTATAGAGCGTAATTTTCGCATCAGAACACCGAGATCCTGCAAGATTTTGGTTGTGAATCTTGCTGTTCCATTAACAACGGTCCAGCATGTAGAAAAGTCCCTGTTATTGTGGAAGAACTTCATATCCCAGCATTCCTTTCAGAGTCATATGACTACGGTGCAGCTGCTGCTGCTACAGACTGACTTTGAAGCTGCTTATAATACAGTATGTCTGGTTTTAAGTTGTTGGTTAAATTATATCAAAAATGAACTCCTCTGGCTGAGTTAAGGCTATTTTGGGATCTTTGCTCTCAGAGCAGAATATATTCGTATCTCTTAAAATATGAGAGATACAACCTCACAGTTGTCTCCATAGATCGGTATCGGTAGATACTGGAAATTAAGCTGGACAATATCTATTGGATTATTTAACCTCTTATCATACAAAAACAGCCAGGCTCGGCGCCCTCAGTAAAAAATAAATGACAGACAGCCACGTTACACTCTTAATCATAATGAGTCTCTTCTTTGACTCATGGAAAGCATGTGTCATAGTGCTGGTATGCTGTGGTTGTTTTGTGCCCTACATCAGCACTTTGTCTGCAGAATCAGATTTGTTGTTTCCTGTTTGATCAGCACGCTCAGTCTGCTATTTACAATACTTACACATGTCAACAAATCTGTCCACATCCTTATCTAATCACATGGTCACATTATAAACTTGGACGGCGGTGGCAAGTTCACTTGATCATTAAACTTACCCGAAATATTTTATTGTCTTCATCGTTGCAGTCCTTTCTGGAGTTGTGCTTCCAGGGGACTCTGAACTTGTTTTGCTCCACATAGCACAGCCCGGAGTATTGGCCCGTTTCCACTTGCTCTATGAGCCAGCTGGCAAACTGAGGTTTAGGAAGGCTGAGAAGAAACACGACAAATCAGGGTTGCTGCTAAATGAAACGCTTCACGGGAGGACAGAGGGGAGACAGACAAACAGTCACCATAACTCAACTGAAAGCTGTTTTTTTCTGGCTGACATTGAAAAAGAAAGTAATTAAACTCATTCGGTGCATTCCAGAAAAGTAGCTGAATACACACAGTAGTGAACCTGCTACGACAGACCAGTTAGAATTAAATGCCCAAAGAAGGAACGCAATTAAAAAACCTCTTTCATCATACCTCTGCATTGCAGCACGACTTATTTTTCCAGCTGATCTGGTTTCTTTGCTCAGCATGCGTATATTTATACACCCCCAGCATGTATGACATCATGTGGGTTTTTGTCTCCTCCTCTGGGAGGATGCCACGTCCTCCAGTGTTTCCGGGGAGGGTGAGTTTGATTCTGGCACAAACAAGGAGTAAGTCTTTGATTCTCTGCATCAAATAGGTGATCGAGCCGATTAAATGGAGCGTACCGTTTGCAGAGAAGATGTGATGCTTTGCCTCTTCAAGGGAAACTGAAACTCTGTGTGCTTTAAGTTTTTGCTAATCATTGTACTATCTGTATGTCATCATCAGTCTGTCTGTAGGTTAATGTTTTGTCTCATTGTTTTTTCCCCACAGCAGCACAAATTAAAACCATATGCTCTGACTGGACGGATATTAGTCAACTGTAATTTCTGTTATCATATTGCCACTGGCATTTTGCCATGACTGTAAACCTCTGTAATGTATCACCTGTGTTCTCCATATAAGAAATGTCACTTGTGACCTTTGGTTTTCTTCTTTAGACTTTTAGGGAAAAAACGAGCAGTTAAAGTTGCAGAAGCAACTCCACCTGCTCAGATCTGATGTACTTTTAGATCCTCACTGAAATATCATCCCATGAAACCACCCAGTTCCAGTGAATGCAGATGAATAAATCCCCTCCAAGTGGATGTCCTGGATTGAATGATTAGTTTTGGATGATTCATGTGCTGTCTGAGATTTTCAGGGTTTGAATCCTGCAGGTGTGAATTTTTGTCATGAGACTGAATCAGAGAAAGTGGTTAAAAATGTGCAGAGGGGATGTCTCCATACCCAGCCTCACTGAAAACTGCTGGGTTTTGCTATTTCATTTAACAGGGCATCATTTCCTCTTTCTGCTATCGGTGTTTCATATCGTAAATTCATGGTGCAAGTTTTTATTAACCCTTCAATCCCATAACAAGCAAAAGTCAAAGGTCAAAACAATATAGGATCTTTTGTTGCATTAGTGTGCATGCACTAAAGATAATCAGAGTAAGCCTACTTCTCCTTATTAATTTGCACTTCAGGGGGAACTCTTTGCTTGTGCCTCAATGAGTCCAGACCACATATTGTGCTAATAGAGGCACGTTGTAAGGAATATCACACACGCATATAGCCCAGCAAATGTGTCAGGAATAGAGAAGTGATACAACCTGCAATGGAGCACTTCCCTTTTCCGGGTCACTGGAAGTAGACACAGCTCTCTGAGAATGGAAAAAGCCTTTCGGGGGAGTCAGTGACTAGAGACCCTTGTTATTAAAAAAAAAAAAAAAAAACGCTAAAGGCTCACATCCTTTCTAAAAGTTTTACTAAAATGCAATAGAAATTACTAATTGACAATAAAAAAATGTTTGTTGCAAGGTCACTCATATGTGTGACAAGTTTAATGACGATTATGTAACAGCACAAAGCAAATATGGAAATAAGCCCTGAAGAGACAAACTTTCATTGTGCAGCTGCAATTCTTTTTAAACTTTTGATGTTTCATTGGGGGTTTTTTTTGCAGGGAATTTGTAAAACATTTACTTTTCTCATGCACCTCCCCTCTCTCCATTTCGCTATTATTATCTTTCTTTTTCTACAGACTCAATCACATGTGTGTACCACATATGAAATACTAATGACATGACTCATTCTTTAAAAAAAAAAAAAAAGACAAGTGTCGGAGTGTAGGCGCTGACGATAGAGTGCCAAAGAATAAGCCTCATTAAACAGACACACCTTTACCTGCGAATAAGACTGGCAGGTTACAAGAAGCTGCTATGTTTGTGTTTCAGTTTATAGGTGAAACCAAGATGTCAATAATTACATTTAGTCACTTTGTTGGTGCAAAAATACTTGTTCATGCCCGCCAGTTTGTATGAATTTGTTTTTTTGGGTTTTTTGTAAGTGGCTAAAGAAATGGCCTCTGTGACAGAGCACTAGTATCTAAGTGCCCCAAAATATGAGCTGATATCAAATTAGGTGACTTTTTTATGCTTAAATAGGTCAAATTTTGGTCTTTTAGTCATTCAACAATCAAAAGCTCTAGAAAATTTTAAAAGATAGAAAATGTGGTTCCTTGAGAGCAAAATGTATGAAATGAGGGGTGTTAGAACTATGCTTAAGTATTTAATATCAGAGCGCGACTCCAGGAATGAAGAAATTAATGTCCTACAGATTTCAAATACATAATTTAACTGATGTTGCCCAATGTCACTATGATGCAAAAAAAAAATCTGTACATATGTTGCTATATTTTATTTATCTATCTGTTGATTTTTGTGGCCACTATTACTTGGGAATCCCATGAGACTTCTTCATCAGCAGCAGGATGAAGCAGCTCTGGTGTAACAACAGAGAAGATGCCATTTCAGGAGTTTCTTCACCTCCTCATAAAACATCATGAGTGAACTGATGCCATAGATTCTTCCTTTGTGCTTTCTCAGTGCGCCCCCTGCTGTAGTTACAACAAAACCAAGTGCAGGATGTTTGACAAGGTAAAATGAAGCTCAAATCGGGTTTTTCCAAACATAGATGGAAAAGCACTTTACTGCATAACTCAATTAATGTATAAAAATTAACAGAAACCCAACACATAAAACAGGATCAACATAAGATCCATCACACAATCCTATTTATAAAAAAGTTTAAGGACTAAAATGAGGTGATAATAGTTGACATTTTAATTTTCTATTTAGATAAAAACCTAAACCAATGTGTTGCTGTTACATCTATGGTGATAAAATATGAATATATCTCTGCAACCACAAGGTTTGTGAATCATAATTACAGGTGAAAAACAAATCAAACTGGCACACAATTTTTGGGACACTTTCAGGATGAATAAATGTCCCTTTGGAACGATGCAGCTGTAGCTAAAGCTCTGTGAAATGATAATATATGAATCTTATCTCTGCAAAGCATAACTCTGATAAAGTGAAGCAGAACAAAATTGTAGAATTTCTTTCACAAACAGTTCAGGTGAAATATCTAAAAATGGTTATTTTGGTTAATATTGCACCATCTGTTCTCAAAATCCTCCAATTAGGGGACCAGGTTTTATGACAAGCTTGGACTGAGGAGACCTGCTGCTGTGGGTTCATACAGAAATGTTTTTGAGTCTGTTTAATATTTATTCTTCTTCCTCCTGTTTTAGGGTCTATACCAATAATTTGTACGTTTTAAATGCATAGAAAAACCAAATACATTGGTTTATTGCATCAAGGCTTTTTGACTTTGTCAGGAACCTTTATTTCAACAAAATAAAGCAAAAAATTATTTTTTTTATAATTGTAAAAGACTCTTAGCAAAATTATAACTTCTGTGTTGTTGGGTTTGGTTTTGACAAAGTTATAAAGCAATTGAGCTAAAACTGAAATCACAAGTGCTCTAACATCCAGTGAACTGACAGCCTGCTCCTCTCCCAATGTGAGCATTAGGAGATTCTTATTATGAATTGTTTTCCTGTATACCTGCTAAAAAACAAAAAAGTCAATGCTGGGCATGTCCAATGACGTCAAGTAGTGATGGGATGTTCGACTTATTTCAGAGAGCCGGCTCTTCTGACTCCCAAACGGCTCTTAATTTAGAATCTTTTCTAGCCTTGTTTGGGTGTTGAAAACCTTTTTGCATTCAGTGTTTTAATGAGAAGCTTTATCATTTTTTCCCATTTGTTCTACAAACTTTTTAATTACTTATTTGCTTATTTAAAGGGACAGTACACATTAGTGAACAGATATAGCAACAGATGTCAACATGTTGGATTATAGCTTGCAAGTGAATTTACATCTGTAGTCCGTTGGCAGGTGAAGAAAAAATACACAATACAATAAAACAACAAAATAAAGGAAACTGCAGCCAGATGTTGCTCTACTTTCTGGTGTCTCTCGAAGTTATATAACAGGACAAACGATGCACTTACACACTCTCCTCACCACTGTCTGCTGTCTTCACTTGTAGACATCTGTCTTCCTCTGTTTTCACATATTAGTACACACCTGTTTGCTCACATGTGACTGCATGGTCTTCAACATGGGCAATCATAACAAAGTTCTGCAATCTCTTAAAAAAACAACAACAAAAAAACTGGGAACCGGCTCTTCTGATTCACTGCAAATCATCAGCTCTCAGAGCTGGCTCCTCTGAAGATGACACATCACTAACGTCAAGTCAGTGTAGAATCGGTAACTTGCAGAGAGCACATCTCCAAATAAAAAATTACAAGAAAATTTTTCAGTCAGCTAAGTTGTGGATGATAACTTTGGTGAAAATAAGCAAGTGAACACATAACAAAGCAGTACAGATAATCAGGTTTCTGAGGAGTCGGACCAAGCGGACTATCATCTAGAAGATGCAGACATGTCTGATGAGAATGTTACTGGTAGAGGGAGGTTGCCACCACTGAAAGATTCAAGTCCAAAAATCTATTGGAGGTCAGAACCTCATGATGCACATGGTGGGATACCTGCTGCCAATGGAATCACAACTCTGCTTGTTTAATGTGGCCTTGATGCACGGTGTTGGCTAAATATGGGCACGGCTGCTGAAACTTAGCTGCATGACTTCCACATGTGGCCCATAAGGAAACTGCTTCCCGTATCAGGACCAGTTCTGGTCCACAAAATACTTGCCATAATTCTTGTTGAGCCCAAAAACTGACATCTGAGCCACATGTGGCTCAAAGGAGACTTGCCAGGCTGGTAACTGACCTCTGGTCCACTGAGCCATAAGGGCCTAAATGTAGCCCTGATGTCTACTGCATCTGGGAAAGTTGCTGTGACAAGAGTCAGTGGCATCAAGACTTTTTAGACTATTCTTGCCTGTTTTGGCCACCCAGTATTAACCTCTTCTGTTTCATTCATTACATGCAAATCCTCCTGCTTCGCCCCTCCTGCCTGATTGGACCGCCACCACACCACCATCTCCTCCCTCCTCACCTGCTAATTACTGATTGGTCTCACCCGAATGTATATGGATCAAAACTAGCCCATGATACCATTGATGTTACTATAGGAAAAAAAATTTTTTTCAAGAGATGTGTTGTAACACCCCTCAGTAATAGAAAACGGAGGAGTATATGATACAAAAAATGTCCAGAAACCCACATCTAAAACATTGAGCCTGACAAGGTGACCAAGGTATGAGGGGAAAAAAATGGTTGAGAGCGAATTGTTAGTTTATTTTTCAGCTGATTTATGACCCGATCAAAACCAAGTCTTAACACAGGGATGGTAACAGAAAACTAATGCAACAGGAAGATTAATTAAATGTAATGAATGGGTTACAGGCCTGCTTCATGTTATCTTAACTCAGGATCCATCTCTTTGCATGAATGTACTGTATGTAGTTGACATACATTGTCTTGCTTGTGTAATTTTGAACACAGTTTTCTTTGAATTATCTATTTTATTTCCATATTTGATGCCATTCTAAAGGTCTTTGGAATTCTGCAATGAAAAATATCTTATTTTGTTTATTTCTTCTCCTTGCAGTGTATCTCAGAGCCGTGGTTTCCTCTTCATCTCTATGTTTAAAACCTGAACCTGTTGTTACCTGTTGCCAGTTACAGTAAATGCAGTCAATTATTTTACCCCCCCCCAACATGACACACATTTTCCGGTGTTGTTGCAACTGCATTCCAGTTTTTCATGATTGTATTTTGATAATTTTACTTTATTAATCCTGATTGGGAAATTTGGCTCTGTTTTAACCCATCTCACTTCGCGCCTGAGGAGCAGTTTGTGAGCGTTAAGGACCTTGCTCTAGGGCCCATAGTGGTTTACCTATGTGCCTTGTCGGGACTCGAACCCCGATTTTCTCAGCATTACAGTAAGCCAGGCTAGGCTGGATAGCCCACTAGGCTATGTACTCCCACTTACTGGGAATTTTATGAATGAACACAGCACACTTTAGAAGTTCAACAGCTGATGTGTCATCTGTACTTTCAGGTGAGATAAAAATACTGTAAGTTACCGTGAGATAAAATCAGTTGCTGGAAATGACTCAGTGGCACAGGTGACACATCTGAACAGGTTCTACACAACTTATACAACCTGTTCAGACACCGGCTATATTTGTCATCACAAAGTAACTTTTCACATGTGGGGGCGAAAAGTGATCAAAACGAGGGATGAAGGATATGAAGGATAACAGAAGTAAAACCAAGTGATAAGGTTAGAGCTGCTCTTTCATGTTTTGCAACAGTTTTTGCATAATTAGAAAGTGTCAAACACAAGTACAACCTACGAAGGAGTTCAAAAATGTGATTTCTTTCTTTTGAATTTCTTTTATATTGGATTGTAAAATTAAATCAAGGTAAGACATCTAGATAAAGAATGGCAATAACACATGCTGGCAGAGCTCCCAAAATCTGTCAATGTGTCCCTGGGCAAGAGATGCGTCGGCATCGCAGATGCATGAAAGTGCATGATCGTGATAGTCAGAAGTCTGTTGTGTCGTGATCTGTCAGTTTTTGTTCTTGCAGTTTTTGTCATAGTCCGGTCTGGTTACCCGTTTTATTTTGTTGGGTTTATCCCCTTGTACTTAGTTCACTTCACTTCCTGTTTTGTAATCATGCTTCCTGCTTTCTTTTGCTGCTTTCCTCACCTCCTGCACATTTTGTTATTAGGTCCCAATGTTGATAGAGTTGTGGTTTCAGTTGTTCCTTGTCGTTTTTTGTTTTTGTTGTTTTTTTCCCCCATGTTATGCTTCATTGTTTCTGTGTTTCAGTTTTGTTTTGTTAATCGTTTGAGTTTAGTCACTAAATCATCATCCTTCCACCTGCCTGTCCTGCATTTGGGTCCTATCGCTTTGTCTCCTGTTTTTACAAATCTCACTGCAGATTGACTGCCACGTCGTTTTTGTCAGTCTGACCCCGGGTAGCTGTGGTTACACATGTAGCTTATCATAAACAAATATTAATAAGGAGTGGATAAATAATGGATTCATAGTAAAATGCCTTGGACACCGTGAGAAGCCCCATATCAAACTAATTTATTATCACAGCCCACCTGCGAGACAGAGCCCTTCTATATGGCCAACCAAAACTATTCAGCAGGAGTATTTTTACAGTTTTGGAAATTAAAAACATTCAGCTGATAATATTACACATCCCCAAAAGACTATTTCTGTTCACATCCTGAAGATTTAATCAAATGAATATGGGGGGAAAAAAACTCTTCTCCCCTAATGCCTTCCCTCCCCTTGGGCCAACCAACCTAATTTAGCAGACCTCCCAGCAGCATCAATGGGCACACATCCACAGCAGTGCTAGTATTTAGGAGTACGGATGGGGCTGTGAACTGCAGGATTTGAAAGAAAAACTGCTGCCGGTGTAATTGCTTATTTTGTTCACAAGAGGCCGCAAGAGTCCAACATAAAATGACGGCGACCTTCAGGTCCTCATGAAGACTTCACTATTTTATTTTACATTGAAGAGTTATACGTGTTTGAAACAAAAAAAAACATTGTTCTTTATCCTTGACAATAATTTACTGAAATTAATGGTAAAAAGAAGCCAAAAACTAAACCAAAGTTGGTTTGAGTGGACCAAACTGGCTAAGAATGGTGTGATTAACTGTCCACTCAGACGTGGTGCTGAAACCCTGCAGCCACAAACAAACGCTTCAGAACTGGGTTTGGATTTTCCCTGCGAATTTCACGAGAGTAAAAGTAGCTACAGAGCTAACGTGGATTTGACAAAACTGGGATAAACAAAGTTGACGACGCGCGGAGCTCCAAACTTCTGGGTAACGACTGCTTCATTTACATACATAATAAACGCGAAATGTTCATGAATCGCGTCCCTTTGCGAGCTTCATAATTGCCAATTATACGTGCTCAGAGACACGCTTGCAGTTTATTTTTCTTTGTGAATTTGTAGCCTAGTTACAGCAGAGAGGGTCCTTGGTATTTGTGATTGTAAAGAGCTGAAGGAGAAGGATGGCTGAGGGGGGAAGACTGATAATTTGAAGACTTGCCAGGGGTACATTGTCAGATTCAAAAGGCATTTCAAAGAACCAAACTATTCACTTTTTCATTCTCTCCTCTTTTTCTTCTTTCTCTGTCTTTCCCCCTTTTCTTTCTTTTCGCACGGTTGCAGGCCGTTTGAATCGACCAATGGGCCTTCAAGTTAGAGACATTGGAATGTAAATGAGCCCAGCGCGTGCTCCCGGCGCAGTGAAAGCTCGGGATTGTTTATTGAGCTCCCTGAGCCACGCGCCTGGCCCGGGGGAGTCGGCGTGCAGAAGAATCACACAGCGGGGGCGGGGCCTCGCGACGAAGCGTGCGTCTCCAAAAAGGGGTGGGTGGGGTGTGTGTTGGGGCGCGTGTTGAAAAAGAGGAGTGCTGCCAAAGTTTGGGTCAGATCGGCTCGTGGAGTAAGCAGTCAAGAGAGACTTGGACCACAGTTAGCCACACGGTCCCCACGCGAAAGACACGAGAGCTGTACACTGCCAACCACTCCTTCTCTTCTTCTTGTGCCACTGAGGCTGTTTCTCGTCCCCTGCATCCATCACGTCTGAGGAACTTTCAGTGAGATGGAAACGGCAACCATCACCACCACGCAGACAGCGTTCACCTTTGGACTAAACGAAAGACGCGCGAGCATCACCCTGCACGCCCCGGCGCAGGACGCAGTGCCCACCGTCCACCCAAACACCAGCGCTGCCGACTACCAAAGCAAAACTAAGGTGCTGAAGAGACAGCGCTCCAGCTCGCCGGAGCTCCTGCGCTGCAAGCGGCGTCTAAGCTTCAACGGTCTCGGCTACTCCATCCCTCAGCAGCAGCCCGTGGCCGTGGCCAGGCGAAACGAAAGGGAGAGAAACCGGGTGAAACAAGTCAACATGGGTTTCCAGACTCTGCGTCAGCATGTGCCAAACGGCGCCGCCAACAAGAAGATGAGCAAAGTGGAGACCCTGAGGTCTGCGGTGGAGTACATCAGGGCTTTGCAGCAACTTCTTGATGAGCATGACGCTGTGTCGGCTGCATTTCAATGCGGGCTGCCATCCCCAACGCTCTCCAACAGCTACTCTGCCGACCCAGAGTCCCCTCACTCCACTTACTCATCAGATGAAGGTAGCTATGAGCCTCTGAGTTCCGAGGAACAGGAACTGTTGGACTTCACGACCTGGTTTGACAGGTACTGATGCTGTCAACACCCAAACAACACACCAGCATCTGTGCGTAAAAAAGCGGCTGAGTTCTTTCAGAAATGCTGAAAAAGACTTGATAAAGGGACAGATCAGTCTGGCCTCGGTGCTTAGATGGTCTGTTGTCCCGCTCCCTGACCGGGGCTGCTTCTGAAGGAGCAAAGCAATAGTGAGAAAACAAGTGGGCGTTTGTGTGTGTGAGAGTGAGAAAGAGAAAGAGAGAGGAGCATCTTGTTGCATAGATCGTAAATAGACGCCCCAAAGTCCACCACAAGAAGGAGGGAGTTGGACTCAGTGACACGCTGACGCGTGGAAGTGAAGAACTGTTGATGTTTGAATAAGTGCAATTAATTCGGCAGGCTCTGCAGAGACGGTGCTGAAGTTCCACGGGATTTGTCTGATGGGAGTTTTCATCGAACCGGGACTGCCTTCCTCAGCTGCCGCGTCTGTTGGAAGATGCAACAAGGATGATGCGTCAGCAGACTTTTTGTGATGTACATTTTCCACCCTTTCATAACAATAATGTATCATAAAATGAATTGTCTTAACACGAAAACATATTTTTGTACATTGAGTCAAACAAATGTTCCTAAACAACGTTTACTGCCACTTTTTCTGACAGTGTTTTGATTTGAGAACCAGCTGTCAGCGAAGCAGTGAGCTGGCAGAAGGTGTGACTGGACAGCAATATCGAGGCTACCTGTGACAGATTGTAGTGTTTTCTTTTTGATAGGTGGTAAGGAGACATTTATTAATAATGTATGCACTTGTTCTCAGTTTTCCGTAGCCTAAAATGTAAATATTTGATTTTAACAGATATATTTTGTGTAAAACAGGTTTTATAAATAAAGATCTATTTATATTATACGCCTTTGCAGTTGTTTGGTTCTTCAGTTGATATCGCGCATTATATTTATAGCCTGTGTGTGTGTTTGCGTGTGTGACAAGTGTTTGTGCGTGTTAGTGGTGGCGGTAATTGAGCATACAAGGGAGCTTCTCCTCTATTCAAAGCCCCTGCATGACCCTTTTCCGACTAAGTTGAGCACACGGAGAAAATTGCGCAGCTGGGTGAGCACTCAATAACCATTATTGACGCGCACCTTCTCCAGGGCTTTGTCTGCATTCAGGGCGGGGGAGATTAATATTACGTTTCATGCATTGCATTGTTTCTCTTGCATACTCTGCCTTTAACCAATAGCCTGGAGCGGAGGGATAGAAAAGGGGGGACGAGGGGGGGGGGGGGGGGGGGGGGGGGGGGGCGATTCACTTCACTCAAAGGGTATAGACACTTTGAAATATAGCCCGGGGAAAGTCAGCAAGACAATGAGACAGGTCAAAATTCTTATTGCCCGATTGAGATCAATCTAAATAAAACCCAGGGTTGTAGACTAGTTGTATCCCCGACTGTGTTTTTCACGGAGCACACAGGCCAATCAAAAAGCCCATCTCCTGCGAAATGGGGAGCACAACACCCCATTGCGAGCACTATTGTGTGGGCTTTTGCGCCTCATTATGTGAATTATAGAAGATCTTTCATTGTAAGTAAACACTGAAGCCAAATTCAGTGAAGCAGAACCAGAAATAACGAGTTTTATTTCACCTGGTGCTCTCTGGGGGACAGGAGGGGGGCTGAGGCTGGGCTTAGTTCTTATAGTTTATTATGAATTAAAAATGTTTTGGAAAATGAGATTGAAAAAGGATATACATCATTGAGACAAGTCAAAACAATAAGACTGGATTTAATCTCACCAAGACAGAGTGAAGGATATTTTCTTCTTTTTCCTCTTTTTTCCCACCCCACTCTTCCCTTCTTCTTCTCTCTCACACAACAACTTGCAGGTGTGAGCCACGTGCCTGCACTCAGTGACAAAGGCTGTGGCCCTCCCATTGGTTAATGGCTCGCGCATGTGAGCACTGTCAGGTGGAGGCAGTGACAAAATCAAACAAGTGATAAATGACATTAATTACCCTCTGCATTATAAGCTCCAACATCACCGCGACTCAAAAAGACAAATGTTTGTTGGGCGCAAAAACACCCCGCTGCTCCATTATCACCGGGCTGAAATGCTGCTTCCAACGTCGTTCAGTGTCAGACAGAGGCCAGGGCACAAAGTGAAATCAGTGCTTGTCTCATGTCCTCTTGAGATGGATATGCTATTCTCTCCTCGGCCTTGTAGGGAGGAGCAGGGGTGAAAATAAATTTATTCATGTCATTTTGCGCACGGGTAATTTTCTTTTTGACAATACACAAGGACTATGTTAATTTGAGCGCAGCTGACCATCCATCACAAGCAGCTCATAAGTGTTTTTCGCTGCGCAAAGAGAAGATCTATGCGTAAACCATGGAGACGCCAACTGCGCAAGTAATAAAACTGGCCAAGACAGTTGAGTGCTGAGAGGTCATCTGTTGCTCTGATGCAGCAGACAGAATGCTCGCTGGGATTTCTGGCAGCTCGTTTTCAGTGAACAGGAGATTGAATGCGAGTCTATGAGCTGCAAAGTCATGAACCACCTTGAGTATCTGTCCTTTATTGCTTTATATGTTGACCCTGTATCATAATGGGATCATTTCAGTGGCAGAAGACACTGATGTGCTTCCAAACTGTAATCTTTAAATCCTTCTCATTATCTTTCATATGCGCCTCAGTGTTTATTCTAAAATCTGCAGTTATGATGATAACCAAACTCTGCTCCATTTTGCTTTCTGACATATAGAGCAGTTTAAAACCACAAAAGTGCCTCTTTGTGATATTTACTTGATTCTTTTTCTCAAGATGGGTTGTCAAGTTACAAGATTTAAACTCATGACTTCTGACGTTTTTGCTCTGCTCCTTGCTTTAGATTTTTTCCAATGGACACAAATAGATGAACCAGTTTTACATTTCTTTTAATTGCATTACTGATCTTTTGTTTTTGTCAAACTGACTGCAGAAGGAATACGACATAGCTGAAGATGTGAAAACTCAGAGGAGTTTATCTCTGATATTTCAGCTCAGGGTCTTGTACATCTGAAGAGCAACAGATGCACAAAATCAGACACTGAACTTATAAGATGCACCTCAACATCACTGACCTTAAATAAACTTTTGATTGATATAATTTAAACTGCTGTATTTTCCTGAAGTTGCAGGACCAGCCAAATTACTGACAAAAGTGGGACTAATAGTAGGTAATAGGCCCATGTTCTAAATTTAACTTTAATGCATCATTTTAAATCACATACACAAGAAACATACAAATCTTTCAGAGGTTCCTCATAAAAGGTTTCAGACTGAAAAGGGATGATGAGAAATGGAAGTAAATCAGATGTAGATGTTAATGTGAGATAACTAGATGGTGCACAACCTTGAGCAATGCTTACAGAGGTGTTAATATTTAAACAGAGGTTCCAGATGCGTTTATATTTAACATGGACAAGAAACACATTGAGCTGATGTAGACTCGTGTTCTCAGCTGCATTTAAATAGTTTTCATTCACACGTTCGAACCTGCACAGCTTCTTTAAGACCTTATATTCTCTCTTTGTTCTAGTTTTTATTTGTTTGTTCTAACTTTAAATCATGCTTTTTTTCTTTTATGCTTGTATTTCTTAATGATTTCTTCTCTGCTGCACTTGTGTTGCTTTTAATGTTTTATGTAAAGCACTTTAAATTGTCTTGTACATGAAATGTGCTGAACTTTCCTTTCCTTACCTCCCATCTACCCACCTATGCTGTGGACTCACACACACACACACACACACACACACACACACACACATGCATGCATGCATGCAGCAAGCAATTAATTATATTGACCAGTTGTGAGTCAGATATAAAGACTGAATTAAATTAAAGGAACTGGTTTAGACACAAATCTATTGAGTTCTTAATGTGCAAAAAATGATAGAAATAATCTATTTTTTGCACTTTTTTGACAAATAACAGCTTTCATTCATTCATTCATTCATTCATTCATTCATTCATTCATTCATTCACTCACTCACTCACTGGGTTGACTTTTTCAGTACTGGCAGGGCAGATTACTTTACCAATATTAAGGATGGGTATATTGATACCCTGGAGTCAATACTTCGATATCAGCCAGACAAAATATCGGAATCAATACTTTTTTGAGTATCGTGATACCACTGATACAAAACATGCAATTTGTTTCCACTTCTGAGAGTTTTAGGTAATGAAATTATGTGTGAAAGCAGCCAGATTCTAGCTTCTGTGTCACATGATGGTCGTTGCCTATCAGATGTCATGATGATGATGCTGCTACCGTTTGTGATGATGATGATGTTTTGGTATTTTTCAGTACTTTAATGCAGGTTTTTGCACATTGTGTTTTGGTTAGTTTATAATAGTACTATCACATTTTATGTTTGACCATTTTCCACTGGATAAATTTAAATAATCTTAACCTGTACTTATGTTGTTTGATAATTGAAGGAAATGTTTAATTTACTCATCAATAAAATTTATTTTTGTTTTAAAAGCATGTAACCCTGGTACAAAATTCTGTTTATCATAGATCCTGATATATAGATTCAGAGGAATAGAGTTGTCTTCTGCTCTATGGTCCACCTGGTAAAGAATCTGTTTCTCTGCCTTGTACAGCACCATTATTGATCCCCTCGATGTCAACGCTGTGTTATAAGGGTCTAAAATGCCATCTGATCATGAAGCTGCATACAGCCTTTATTAGTACTGTATTTTCTGGACTAGAAGTCGCTCCTGAGTATAAGTCACATCAGCCAAAAAATGCATCATGAACAGAAAAAAAAAACATATGTAACACCGGATTATAAGTCGTATTTATTCATTTAAAATAGGGTGATTTTGGGATTTTTTTCATGTTTTTTGAGGATTTGTTCCACCACACAGGCAGTACAGACACATGTCCAAAATAAACTCATCTCACTGAGATGAGGCTATTTTGGGATTTTTG
Organism: Atherinomorus stipes; assembly: GCA_023101725.1. NCBI lineage: Eukaryota > Metazoa > Chordata > Actinopteri > Atheriniformes > Atherinidae > Atherinomorus > Atherinomorus stipes. The sequence continues at coordinate 607,587 of JALJCO010002818.1, forward strand.
CCCTTGGAGCAGAATTGTCACAAGCCTAGAGCGCCCTCTTTTGCCAGTAGGCGGTAATATTCACCTCTTGGCTCATGTGAGTCAATATGAATTGATACTTAAAAATATGTTAAATTGTAAATATTTTCATATTTAAGTCGCACTGCTGCCAAACTATGAAAAAAAGTGCGACTTATAGTCCAGACAATACGGTACATGAATTCCTCTGTGAAGCTGTGGTAGCATCACCAATCTGTGATGAATGAATCATCTCAATATGGACTCTGTTACTTTAATCTTCCCTTTTCAAACATGGATCTTTCATAATCTTATAAAGAAGTGAATATTGGTCCATGTTGTGATAGTAAAGAAATTTTGTTATCACATACTTCATTTTTTTTCCAGGTTGATGCAGCTAAAAGTTTTTACTGTCTGGGAGCAATACTTAATAATGCTTCTTCCTTCCCCTTTTTCAGATATTTCAACAACATTGTGAGCATAGTTTTAATCATAGATTTATTCATTTGTATAGTAATATATATATATATATATATATATATATATATATATATATATATATATAATTGTTTACATGGATTGAAGGAGCTCTATACAGTGAAAAATGTATGTATGTGTGTATATGCATATGTGTTTCTATACACTGCTTCATATCAGTTGAATAGTTCCTTTTTGTTTTCTTCACATGTCTGAAATGAACCAATAAAACTAAACTTAACTTAACTAATTATCTTCCACTTTTAAATCAGGTGAGAATAATAGGAACAAACATTCAAGGGTGCGAGTGTCTGGAGTTGCATCAAAACTTAATTTTAAAATTTCTCTGCTGTATTTTACTATTTGATTTCTACAGAAAATCTAGTTTGAGGAAAGCCGCTAGTATAAAAACGGCACCTTTTTTGTGCCAAAATGAGCCCATCACAATTTATTTTAGTAATTCTCTCAATGCAGGAAGATATCTGAGGGTCCCTGCAGCGTGCTGGAAATCCTTCTTCCAGCCCCCCAAAGTCTAACAGAATTCAAACCTTGTTCATGGCCGCCAAGTCACTTTTACTTTCTGACAGAAAAGTCACTCATTTGACTCGTGTTTTTTTCTGTCTCTCCAAAAGAAGAAATCTTTTTCTTTTCAAACAAACAGCAAAAAGGAGTTTGAATGCATGTTGAATGTGTGCAGCTCAGCACTTTTAACTGACACCTCTGTATGCCAGTGAATAGGCCTTAAACTTCAGACGACCCAGTGGAAGAAGAACCGAGCTCAGGCCTGAAGGATGGAAGGATGGGAGAGGTAGGGATGTGTGGCTGGGTGGAGGTGGTGGGGCTGTGATTTGCATGGGCCATTGTGCTGCACAAGTTTGGGTGCTTTTTTTTGGCTTGGGCCCTTTTGGCCATTTACTTCCACTCTGGCTGGCTGTGGCGAGCTGTGAATAGTCTCTGCTTGGAGGAGACACAAAGGCGCTTTTGTGCTACGACCGCACCATATTCATCATGTAATGCCTGTAAGACAAATCTGATTGGACGTCTCTGTCACTTTGATGTGGGTCCAGAGTGCGAGTGGCCCTGAGATTGCTAACTTCACTCTCTATTGCCTATTCTGCAGCATTGATATGGAGGGTGGAGGCCAGGGGAGTGAGGAGAGGTGGCTTGGGGGGGAGAATGAGGAGGGAAAAGGGAGAGCAGGCAGGGGGTAGTCCTCATTATTTGCAGGAGCAAATTCATAATAAATTTCCCCGTTCTACAAAACCGGGTCGAGATGATTGACACTACTTTACGCCAGGCTGAACAAAAGCCCTGATTTGAGCAGAATACCAAATGAATGGGGCGAGCGTGGACTCAATTCAAACAATTTTAATCTCTCCCTGTCCTCCCTTATTTCTCCTCTCCTCCTGTCTCCCCCTTTCCCTCACTTACCCTCTTTTTTCAAGTCCAGCTCTCCTGCCTCTTTTGTCCAAACCATTCTCATTTTACAGGGTAATTCTACTCCAACGGATGTGCTAATTGTGCTGGGTTAAACTGGATGCTGGTGGACTCCTGTGATACAGAGCTTATTCTTGCCTAATGACTGTAATGATGGTTCAGAGCGACTGCAGCCTGTAGCCTGGAGTGGGCAGCTTGTGTAAAACTTGAGAGGGAGATGTTTTTTTTTTCCCCCCTTTTGATTCATACAGGCTGTCAGGAAGCGAGGGAGCACGAGGCTGCCGTTAGGTGAGGGGAAGCGGCTGACAAATGAAAGCATAAACTGCTGTGACTGCAACTAAATAGTTGCTTAAATCAATGGAGGATAAACTCGATGCATCTGCAGACAAATAAAGGAAACCACGAGAAACAACTGTACAATGGTTGGAGGTTTTTGTGTGCACAGATGTGAACACAAATTATTACTGACACAGACAGAAATGGCTTAGAAATAGTAATATCAAAAGGCAAAAAAGGACTGAGAACAAACTTATGAGGACAAGTGTCTTTACCAGAAGATGTGTGCAGGTTGTCTGTGAGCTGACATCTAGTGGCCAATAATGGAACTGCATTTTAAACACTTGGGGAACTGGTTTCAGCAGCAAGTTGTAGTACATTTGTGCTAAATAAGTAGATTTTGGTACCACTACAAGTATCTTCCTCCTCAGGAGATCTGCTCTGAGCTCCTCATCCGTTTGTTCTTCTATTTGCTTGTTCACCATTAATGACATCAAATGTTAAATCAAAGGAAAACAATGACTCCCCGACGGTCATAAAACATGTTGTGTGTGGGCTTGTCATGCCTTTATCTTTTTGTGTGTTTAAGAATCTTTTCATCAATGCCTCACCTGAGATCAGGTGCATTCCTTCACTCAGCGAAATGCTGTAACGTCTTAGCTCTCTCTGTAAGCGTGGGTTAGTGAGCAAAATTTACCATTGTCTTCATGTCAAAGGTTGCACCTCTGCTTTGAAAAAACACTTTACCCTCTTCTTTTACAAGTTCTGTCCCCTCCCTGTACACACAAACACACGCATGCATACACAGTCATGTCCCAGGGTCCTCAGCAGGCTGGAGCTTGCCCCTGGAGAACTTGTTCACAGTGACAAAACCCAGCTCCATCAGTCTCTGACATGTCTCGCCCTCAGCTTTAGATCGCATGCTTCGTTCGTCTATTGTCTGATTCAGACAGACAGTAGGACACTTAGATATTTTCTTTTATGTCTTCTGAATATCTCTGCACGACACAATGGATTCACCTTCTTTATGGTGTTAAAATGGAGTGCACACTTGCCTGAGGTCACGAATGGCTTGTGTGCAGCGACTTGAAATAGAAACATGAAAGCAGACACAGGATTAGGCAGAAAAAAGAAGTCCAGGTGGTTCAGTAATGTTAACCTACAGCCCTGTTTTGTCTTATTTGTTTGACTTTGTCACATTGTATTGACAGACCTAATATCCATATTTGGATATTATTTAATCCTTACAATATTGTCATTTTTCTATTTGATGTCTCTTTGATCCCCGCCCTGCATTGCAGAAGTATGAAAAAATAATCTTATCTTAAAAAAATGTATTATTGTGACTATCATTGTGCTTTTTGTTACATAATTACTATAACTGATACTTCACACAGTCCACAGAAATGCTGTGTATTTCAGAGGAAAAGATGAGGAGGGGTTCAAAACTCTGTTGAAGATGGCTCTTATTTTAAACTGCAGATACTGTATTATCTGTACTAAGTCGCTGCGGAGTATCAGTCGAACCATTCAAATATTGCATCATGAAGAGGAAAAAAACACAAGTCACATTGGACTATAAGTTGTGGTCATTTGCTGTAAATAACAGCAAATAACAGCAAAGTAGGGTGATTTTAGTTTTTTTCTTATACTATTTGTTACTGCTAAAACTTCCCAATCACTCAGATTTCAAAGTTAATGCTTGTAAATGATCAAAGACATCATAATTAAGAAGGATAATCATGGTTTTTGAGGATTTGTTCCAGGCAGTACAGCCACATGTTCAAAATGAATTCCTCTCGCTGAGATAAGGTTGTTTTGGGATCTTTACGCTTGAAGCAGAATATAGTTGTCACAAGCCTAGAGTGCCATCATGTGATATTAGACAGTAATGTTTACGTCTTGGCTCATGTCAGTCAATATGAATGAACAGTTAGAAATATGTTAAATTGTATATATTTTGATATATAAGTCGCACTGGACTATAAGTTGCACAAGCAGCCAAACCATGAAAAAAAGTGTGACTTATAGTCCAGAAAATACGGTAGTTTTGGCAGTAACAGGGTACAATATTATTAAAAGTGAAAAGAAAAATTCAGTGATGCAGAGAAATGCAAAACTGAATGGTTTCGATCTGGAAGCAGATTGTTTTCCAGAGGGATTAAAATCTTTTTCAGAGAACATAATTCTCAAATATCAGTGAAAATCAACAGAAATCAGAATTGCTTCCAACAAAACTCATAGATTTAGTCAAGATGAATTGGAAAACTGGTCTCAACAATAATTTTTTCTACCCTAAAGGTTTGTTTACTTTGGTTGCCTTCACTGACAGTGCAGCAAGGTTATGAAAAACCAGCCAAGAGAGGGGCCCCAGACCTGAGTAGGACTGGGCGATACGGACCAAAAATCATATCACGATCACGATATATACCTGTATTTTTACCCTAATTTGTCTGAATGTTTCATTTCATATCAATCACCTGTTTTTTAGTATCTAAACATGTTTAGCTTAAAGGTATAGCTCCACTTCAGTGATGGAACTGACAAAAAAATGGTTAGAAATGTTTGTTAAATTGAAATAATTCACCCAATTCACACTCAAAGTTGCAATTTCTTGCAGCTTTTGCAATCTGGGTTGCATTGTTTGTTGTCTGTTAATTAATCACCAAAATACCTCCAAATTATCAAGCCGCTGGTCATTTTTTTCCCCCAAGTTCATTCATCTGCTCAGCTTGAGGTGTGGCTGTCTCTTCCATCTTGATGAGAAATGAACAGTAAATGCATTCAGAAATGGGTGGAGCTCGGGCAACTTCTGTTTCTTGTCAGGGCAAGTGGGTTAGACGAGGTGCAGCCGGGCCATTATGATGAAATAAAACAAAAACATTTGCATGACTATGTCACAATTTAACGGTATGGAAATATCATATCTCCCTCATCAAACCCGCATATCGCCAGGCCGTTAACGTATAGGTAATGATAACCTATACGTATGTTATCCGGAGATCTCCAAAGTATTCTGACTTAAAGCCTGTGCACATGGAAGACCCACCAGTTGAACCATCTCACCCCCCCCCAAAAAGTGAAATTCTCTCTGGAAATGGCAGCTGTTGTGAGTTAAAGAGGAACTGACTTGTAAATTCCTCTGTTTCTAAGTCCGGGAGCCCGTTGCTGCACATCATCACTGCATATTGTAACATCCACATTTTTGAAGCGCAATTAACCATTTTGCCAGAAATTTGGATAAACCAGCTCTGACTTTTGTTATTTTATTTTTTTTTAATCAGACAAGTTTATTTATTCTACTTATTTGCTTTGATTTACTCTTATTTATCTATTTAAATCTGTATATCTAGCTTATAATTTATTCAGTATTTAATTGTACTTTACTTTTTCTTATTGAGGTTTTTCCGCTCTTTTTCCTGTATTTATTTCCTTTTTATATAATTGACAATACATTCAGGTTGATGCTGAGTGAGACACATTTGGTTTTGTTTCCTTTAGACTAATCCGCAAGCGTTTTGTGTGTTGCGCCATCTTTCAGCACCACCATTGCAATGGGAACGAGTCCCAAGTACCTCCTATCTGCAAACATGGAAAACAGCGTGAATATCTGGATTTATCACATTGGACAGTCATCTAAGGTAATGATAATCTATACGTATGTTATCCGGAGATCTCCAAAGTATTCTGACTTTTGTTGTTGTTGTTTGTTTGTTTACATTGGAGCATTAATTTAAACTTTTATTCATCTCCAGAAACTGGCTTCAATGACAAGCCACATTGGAATAACATGGAAATCTCGTGATCACTTATCAAAGTTTAAAAAATAAACTCTTTCAAAGGTCGTTACTTTTCTAGTTTATCACATATTTGGCTTTTGGTATTGTTTAAGGACTGTACAGACCACGTACCCTTCACATGTTCTGCAGATGAAACTAAAGGCTGCAGGACACCGTCTTCGTGATCCGTTTGTTTCTGACTGAACTGTGTTTTATTTTCTGGTCCCAACCTTTCCCTGATCAGAACAAATAACGTTATATTTCACAATATCTCCATGATTAGTCATTAACTCTCAGCAACATCACAGCTGTCTCTGTTAGCATTAGCTAGCATGAAAATGTTATGTGATGCGTCATTTTCGGAAACAAAGATATGTGACATAAAGTGTCACATCAATGAGTGTTCACCATAATTTACCGTGCTTTTGTTGTGGGGATTAAATCCAGTGTTTTCTCCGCTGTGGCAGCAAGTTATTCCTTCTCTGCTTTGTGTGTCAGGTATTCCTCCCCGATACGAACACACTGACATCAGTGGACTGAGCAACAGCGTCCGCTTTTGTCACAGACAGCAGAAAACTTCATGAAATAAATGTCTGTTATCTTCTTATTCACTTATTACCACAATTAAAGTTTCCCTCTGCTGTTCCAACAACAAGGAATGCGACAGACCTTCCAGATTTCCTCCATGTAGTTCATAAAAAAGTCTGATTCTCATCTGTTCTAATTACACATGTACAGAAGCGCTCCCCCGGCAATGGCGGATGGTCTAGTTGTGGCGTTTGGCTGGATGACGTGACACATGAGGCTAAAGAGGCGAATTCTGCAGTGAATTCTCATATCCAGGATGGAAAAAGTATTTTTGTTTAAAAAAAAAACACCAGCAACAGCTCTTCCTATTTCTTTCTTTGTGTTATTAAAGCAGGGCTGGTGCACAACCAGGGCGTTCTTCATCTAAATTTACCATCATCATCATATGGGTTTCTCTTGACTTGTAAAATTTTTTTTACAACAACTTAAAATGTGATCAGATTAGATGATGAGATGAATGTTTGCTTATCTCAGTCTTTCTCACACATTGCATATATTCACATACAAACCCATTGTCCATTCCCAGCACCCCCACACTATTATCAGCAGATATGCTCAGGCCTATGGAGTCCTGCCCCCTCTGAAACAAGGTAGAGGATTAGTGAGCACCATTTAGGGATTCCTTTCAGCCCTCCATTTCATTTCATTAGCTTGTGACCTCTCCAGTTAATTATTTTGATCTGGCCAAAGTCTTGGCCTGCTTTTGATTATCCTGACTGACTCACCGCCCCCATTAGAATGCACAATACTTAACACACCCATTGAGGGCAGGGAATAGCAGGAGTGAAAAGGAAAAAGGCGAGAAAAGAGAAAGATTGAAAGTGGCATTTACCAGTCACCGCCGGAGGCTGCATGGAAGGGAACCTGGTGATGGCTGGGTGGCTTAACACCCTCAGACTTTTTTTTTTTTTTTTTTTTGTCAGAATATGCTTTTGTCCCTCAGTGATGGAGTGGCTCTTCTCTTTAAAGGGCAAAATCATTGCAGAGTTTTATGTTGATTAGGAGAAAGGAGGAACCGAAAGAGGGAAAACACACATTTCCTTCTTGAGAATAACAGATGGAAATAAAAGCGAGCTTTTTGGGGGGAAAATTATGCTGAGCATAAACAGATCATACTATTAAACTTTTCCCCATTATGTTTAACCACTTAAAGTCCTCCAGTTTTCACCGAAAATAGATTTTTTATGCATAAAAGACTTGGTCTGGACCAGCTGTGTTACTGTAGTACTTTTACTCGACCCCTGCTAATGTAACAGGACAGTTGTTGTTGCAGCATTTTCCATTACTGGAGTTCAGTGTGACTTCAAAGATAAATGACATTTGTGGTCATAAATAAATGTTTACATGGATCTACAGCTACAGAATGGAGAATCTTAGCATTCAAATGGTGTATAGTTGTGGTTTTCAAACTTTTTGAGCACGATCCCCAGAATAGCATACTTTGGTGTTCGTGGCCCCGATGATTGAGTGGTTACATGTGTGATATACTGTATCTAAAGCAGTGGTTCTCAAACTTTTTTTGCAGGGCCCCCCTTTCATTGGAAATAATAATGTCAAGCCCCCTGATCCCACCACCGCTACCACATGTACCCAAACATTTACCATTAAATACATGAAAAAATGCACTGCATTTGAGGTGAGGGGCAATGCCTATTGAGTCATCATCACTTGTTCATTAGTACTTTAAAGAATATGCCCATTTTTTGTTAGAAGTACAAAAACTAGGCCTGGCCGGGCCCCCCCTGACAGAGCCCTGAGCCCCACCTGGGGGGCCTGCCCCCCAGTTTGAGAACCACTAATCTAAAGGGACAACCTGTAGTCATCCTCTTAATGAGGCTTGGTAACTGTCTGAATATTCGTTAGGGATGCACAATATTGGAATTTTGGCCAATATCCGATATGCCGATATTTTAAAACTCATGTGGCCGATAACTGACATTGATACCAATATTAAAGCTGAAAAAAATAAGCACTCATTGCAAATAGCACTTTCTTTTATCCGTTTTCGACACTTTGAAAAATAGGGGTGGGAAAAAATATCGATACAATGAAATATCACAATATTTTTGTATGCTGATATCAAATCGATATTTAAAGGAGTGATGACATAGCAGTAAAAACTGGTTCATGTAGTTGAAATTACTGCATATGTAAATACTCCAAAGAAAAAAACGTCACTTTCTACAGCGGGGGATTGTTTTGGCATGCTAGACCACAGTTGGGTACGGTAATGATATGCAGCTTTACCCGGAGACCAAGTTGACTTCATTTTGATTGGCTACACCTTATTTGGCTATAACTTTATTTAGAGAAAGTAGGTCAAGCTGCCCTAGTGGTCGGACTTTGCTAAAGGCTAACTGCTAGCAACATGTGCATTTCAGACAGTGAGCTACGTTTATCAGACAAGACAGCATTCAGAAAATAAATAAACTTACAGGTAATGACAAGGTTGTGGTCGCCTCCCTCAGTGTTGCTGCAGAAGTTTTCTTTTAAATCCATTTGTTTGAAAACCCAGACCTGACTGCTAAGCAGTTAGCCTACTCAGCTCCACTGACGCAGTTGAATCAGCGAGAGGGAGCGGAGGGTGGAAGCACAGAGAAGGGGGGAGGCTGTTTGCTTGATAGTGTGTTCTGATTGAAACAATTGAATTACGTAGAATGATAGGCTGCTGTCTGATTCAACTGTTTTTGAACAAAGAAACAAAGCTGACAGACCATAAACAGGAACTTTGATTCTCACTCTGGACATTCACATGGCCTCATCAGCGCACAACAGATCATATTATAACCTCAAAACCCCAGAAAAGTGACATTTCATGTCATGGCACCTTTAAAAACATGATATCGATCTATTTTACTTAAAAAATATTGTGAGATTTCATCGTTCTCTTACAAACTCTCCCTATATTTTGTGAATTCTCAAGAGATTTTGTTAGTAAAATAGATTGATACTGCGTTTTTAAATGCCAGTATGATATCAGCATATGAAAATATCGCAAAATTTTCGTGAATTCTCGCGAGAATTTGAAACTACATCAATTAAGTTCAACTACACCTGTCCTACAAAACTGTAATGACACCAATCAAACAAGTCTGAAATATGAGAACAAATTTAATCAAATGGTGCAAACAGAAAAAATAACTATATAAATAGTTGTAAATGCAACCTCATAAATTGAATTTAGAATTTTTATCATAAGATGAAAAATTATTACCGTGGGGAATTTCTTTGCCGATATATATCACACATGATAATATATCGCCCATCCATGCTGGCGACCCCCTGAAATGATCATACGACCTACATGCGGGTCCCGACGCCCAGTTTGAATAAAATACGTATTCATTTTTCATGTCCTGCCTATGAGGTTTAGATGTGCAGCTATTTAGCTCCGCTTCTCTCCTCTCCTCTCCTCGTCCACCTGCCCTGCTGTTGCACTAACCGCCTATATTTGTTCATCCTGTGGGTGTTTGCAAAGGGATAGCTTCCGTTTACCCTCGGCCCCTCAGCTTCATATTGAATGCAAACACAATAAATCTAAGCAGCTCGTGTTATTTAATGCCTTACAAGTGTGCCATCCAATGCATTTCTCATTTCAACCAAACACGAAGGATAAAAAGTTTTGAAGGTGGAGCGAGCTGATGGTCGGGCTCGTCTTGTTTTCCTGTTTTTTTCACTCCTCTCTAAGTCTGTTCTGTGCCTTGTATGCCTCGCCTTACTGGCAGCACTGCCGGCCAGTTTACTCTGTCTGGCTATGCATGTAAAGAGTGTCCCCGCTTTGTTCCAGCCTTGGGCCTGCAGCCAACCTCTCCCTTCAAGAACTTAAACCACGCACACATGCACGCTCGCGCACACAGCACCCCGCTCACCCCTTTTTCACTCTCTTAAACAACTCTCCCCCTCTCTGCTGGGCTGCCCTCAAATTGCTCACGACAAAAAAAGGAGGACAGAACCGCACAGACAAGCATCACTTTAAAAAGCAGGTGTCCCTAACTTTTCAGTGCTCGCTGATTTCAAATGGAGACCCTTTAACCTTCGTGCTTTTCTGGCTGGTGGCTGAGGTAGCCAGTCAGAAGCCTAATCAGTCTTGTCTGACAATACTGGGAGGTTGAGAGCTGTCAGTCCTGCTTTCAAACAGGGCTCCAATGAAGCCGTGGAAGGGGAACCCCTGATTGATTAGCGCCTCTTTATTGGAGTGTGTGTGTGCATGTGTTTGAAAGTGTGTGTCTATAGGGGCCCTGCCAGAAAGCTTTATTTAAATCCAGGCAGATAAAGTACTATGATTATGACTTTTTCTTTCTGCTGGCAGGTTAAAGCTGACAGAGAGGGTTCTTATGGCTCACTTCACCCTCTCAGTCTCCTAAAAAGAGATTATTACTGCCCCTTAAAAGCCAAGGCCAGTCAGGCTCATCAGAGTGGCTTTATAGACCTGAAACACAGGACCAGGTCCACAGCAGGACTCTGACAGAAAACAAGGGTGGGGGACTGAGATGAAGACCAGTCACTGTGTAATCCCATTTCAGCCTTATTCAGTGATGCAAGAGGGCTGAAGCATTTTAAATATATAATCAAATAGTCTTCTAACAGAGAACAGGTTAGTTCGAATCTACAAAAACATCTCCCAGCAAATAAATATACCTAAGGATCAAACACAGAAGCAAAATGATCCTGTGTGGTCATGTTTGTACTGTAGGAGGTCTTCCATCTCTCTTCTACTCACTTTATCTGTTTTTAACAGGTCAGCCGCTATCAGCTTGTCTGTGCGTCTGCTCTGCTGTCCCCGTAGCCAGTCCCTTACCTCTATTGTTCAACAACACCTCCTATCTGCTGGCCATATTTAGATGCGTGTGTAAGTATGTGTACTCACCTGCTCTGCAGGAGGTTTGCCTCACAGTTAGTACATCTTACTTAACAAATTTCAGTTGTAGATCTAATTTTATTGCCCTTGCTTTAAGATAAGAGGGTTAATGCATTCAGGTTTAGTAAATAAGGCTGAGGTGTCACGCGTGGGTGAAGAAAGTAATTAGACTCAATTAGCGAACGGTTTAAAGTCACTAAAGAGAAATTTTGTTCATTGTAAAGCAGTAAATTCTGCTTTAGCGACTTTAAGGGAGAGTTATTTATGTTTTGTAATAAAATAAATGACAAGAAATGTTTGCACCTGCATGTAGATAAAGAAAACGGGAAAAAGTTGAAACTGAAATAAAATCTCATTATTTTACTGAAGTAGAATGCTGTTATTAAAGCAGTATATACCGCCGTCCTCAAAAGTATTCATACCTTCAAATTAAAGAAAAGACTAAATTCACAATAGTAATTCAAATAAAAAGAAACTAAAGAAACTAATAATAAATAAAATTTTAGAAAATTATAATTTAGTGAAATAAAATATTGCTTTAGAATTGGGGTTGGAAATAATCATTTAAAAACAAACAAACAAACAAAGCTGCCTGCCCCAGACGTGAGTATGAGTGTGATATCATATTGATACAATGGATTCGATGTCTGCCAACATCTCAAATTCAGTCACTATATGATTTTGATTCGATTCAATTAAGGATCCACCGATCGATATAAAATGATATAAAACAATCTAAAACAATATTACAAGTAATAAACAAGGTTATTGTTTAACTACAGTATAACTGTAAGCTTTGCAGTACAATCTCGCTGTGTCACAGCTATCCACTGCACAACTACAAACATATTTGTTGTGAAAATGTTGTGTCATAGGACCTTCAAAATAAAGCCATTTTCATAAAAGATGTGGGTTTGATATCGATTTTTGTCGATATTGGGTTTTTTGGTTTGATTTATGATCAATACATCAATCTACAGTGGGTATGCAAAGTATTCAGACCCCTTTAAACTTTTCACACTTTGTTTCATTCCAGCCATTTGCCAAAGTCAAAAAAGGTAATTGTATATCTCATTAATTACACCCAGCACCCCATCATGACAGAAAAAAACAGAAATGTATACATTTTTGCAAATTTATTAACAAAGAAAAGCTGAAATATCATGTGGTCATAAGTATTCAGACCCTTTGTTCTGTTCTGAGTGGAAGGACCTTTTGAGCTCGTACAGCAATGACTCTTCTTGGGAATGATGCAACAAGTTTTTTACATCTGGATTTGGGATCTTCTGCGTTCTTCCTTGCAGATCCTCTCCAGTTCTGTCAGGTTGGACGGTGAACGGTGGTGGACAGACATTTTCAGGTCTCTCTAGAGATGCTCAGTTGGGTTTAAGTCAGAGCTCTGGCTGGGCCAGTCAAGAATGGTCCCAGAGTTGTTCTGAATCCACTCCTTTGTTATTTCAGCTGTGTGCTGAGGGTCATTGTCTTGTTGGAAGGTGAACCTTCGGCCCAGTCTGAGGTCCTGAGCACTCTGGAAGAGGTTTTCTTACAGGATCTCTGTACTTTGTCACATTCATCTTTCCTTCAGTTGCAACCAGTTGTTCTGTCCCTGCAGCTGAAAACACCCTTATAGCATGATACTGCCACCACCATGTTTTCACTGTTGGGATGGTATTGGGCAGGTGATGAGCAGTGCCCGGTTTTGTCCACACATACTACTTAGAATTAACTCCAAAATGTTCAATCTTGGTCTCATCAGACCAGAGAATCTTATTTCTCTCAGTCTGGGAGTCCTTCGTGTGCTTTTTGGCAAACTCTTTATGCGGGCTTTCATATGTCTGCACTGAGGAGAGGCTTCCATCGGGCCACCTGCCATAAAGCCCTGACTGGTGGAGGCTGCAGTGATAGTTGACTTTGTGGAACTTTCTCCATCTCCCTACTGCATCTCTGGAGCTCAGCCACAGTGATCTTTGGCTTCTTCTTTACTCTCTCACCAAGGCTCTTCTCCCACGATTGCTCAGTTTGGCTGGACGGCCGGGTCTAGGAAGAGTTCTGGTCGTCCCAAACTTCTTCCATTTAAGGACTATGGAGGCCACCGTGCTCTTAGGAACCTTTAGTGCTGCAGAAATTCTTTTGTAACCTTTTCTAGATGTGTACGTTGCCACAATTCTGTCTCTGAGCTCCTTGGACAGTTCCTTCCACCTCATGATTCCCATTTGCTCTGACAAACTCTGTGAGCTAAGGTCTTTATATAGACTAATCCGACGAGCGTTTTGTGTGTTGCAAGGGGAACAAGTCCCAATTACCTCGTATCTGCCAACATGGAAAGCAGTTTAAAGTTTAAAGGGGTCTGATACTTTCCATACCCACTGTATATTGATGTATCGATATAGATTGATGTATTGTTACACCACTACATAAGAGCACCTTTCCCATGTACAGTGGATCAAAATACCTGTCAAGAAGCGTAGAAGTCTTTTTGAACATTGCCTCAAAGTGCTGCTCAACAAAATTTTTGCTTCAGGGCCCCATCATGCTTGAATTTTTTCAATTTTTTTGTGTTTTTAATATTTCTTTTAAACCACAATTTAAAATCAATGTCATGATTTACAAAGAATTTTCATTTATAATAATTTTTGTTGAAAAAATATATTAGTTTTAATTATCAATAAGCTGCATTTTTAGTAATTACAGTCGAAGGTGCCACTGTCTGTCTTTGTTACTGGACTGGTTGACTTACACAAAGGGACTTTATGGGAAGCTTGTCCAGTGGATCGTTTTCTCTTTTCTTGCTGTAATTACCCCAAATGCAAACACAGACTTTCTTCACATGCAGTCTTCTTTATCGGTTGTGTCTCTGTACAGTACGCACAAGGTGGTTTTGCATTGTTTGTAAGGGGAAAAAAACCCATTAACTAAAAAACTACAGTATTGTCTTGAAGGCAATGCTTGTTGCAGAAAACACTGAAATTTTTTTCTTGAAACATTCAAACTTTAGGATGCAGTTTGAATGTAACTACATTTTAGGTGAAATTAGCTGTGCAATTACCAATCCATTGTAGGTTGAAACTGACTGGACTCATGGATATTCAACTTAGACTTGCATCTTTACTCTTAGTGTGCAGAAATCTTTTGGATTTACTAATATAAGAAGAAATAGGGCTGAGGTGGGTGGTGGTTAGCACTGAGCCTAAGAAGAAGGTTGGTTATTCCGGGGGGGGGGGGGTTAAAAACCTCCTTGGGGTTTTCCCTCGTCCCCCCTTCCCCCCAAAAGAAATATTATTCACTCTAATCGGAAGTTTTTCGGTCCCCCTCAGGTCTCCCACCCCCAAGAAACTAGACAGAAATATGACAATATTTTTTTCAATCATTTTCTCAGACATTTGTTGATCCTCCCCCATTTTCAACAGAACTATCCCAGCCTTTTTTGTGTGACATTGTAGATTCTTCCATTTGCTGCGTTTCAGTGACCGTGTCAAACCTTTTAAGGAGGTATCTGAACTATTATAGAACTACACTGACATGTTATGTCAGCACATAACACAAGGTTACCCCCTCCAGGGTTACCCTGCGGTAACATACTCCTCTGGTACGGACAAAACACATCCCACTTACTGTCACTCCTAACAGCTTATGGGGTTATTGTCTGATCCTGCATGTTGCTGAAAGCTCTGAGTGATGTTTGTTCTTTTGTCAATAATTTATTGAGAATAAGATTTATCAGAATTTATGTCTCCAGCTGTTTCTTGTCTTTTTTCCCCTTTAAATTCAGTGAAGCATCTTCTGCCAGCTCAGTGTGAAACAGATGCAGTTAAACAGATGAAGACTGAGGTAGACCCACCTATAAGTGCACTGCTGTCTCCCTTCTGAGTCTTTGTTGACGTGGACTAACTGTTTTTAGCTCCTGTTCATTGTGAGTGGACAAGACAGGCAGCTCTTGTCAGCTGACTTTTACAATTAACAAAGAAAAAAAGTGTAATTCACAGAGTTTAAAGTGTGCAAGAGATTAGCATCTCACATAACAGAAAACCCAAAAAGATCCATGATTGATGAGGCATAGAAAGTGTCTGCCCATGTTAAGCTTTGAACATCAGGGTTTTTTTTTCTTTCTTTTTTTGTTTTGCTTTTTACTGAATGAGGGGAATCTCAATCATTTCTTGAAAAGTTACAAAGACAGAAAGAGCAGAAAGAAACAAAGAGGCGTGACTCACCACATTCATTCAGTTATAATAATTCCTCAAAATAAGCATAAACATGGGGTGAGTTTTATGCATGTGCATGTGCAGGCGTGTGCCAACATGTCTGCTTTATTCATCATAACTCACAGCCTGTTAGATAAGAGTTTTATTCTCACTTTCCTCTTTATGTCCCATCCAGGTTCATGGCTTCCTCATAGATATAAAGGATTAGCAGGTATCAATTTCAAACACCTACACCTGCTTAAACGTTAACCATGTCAGCTATAAGTGAATAAATGCACAGGTCCTCACATATCCCCTCTATCAGTCAAACACACACACACACACCTGTGGTTTGCATGACTTTTAGTTAGAGGGGAAAAATTCCAACATGAGCCCATTTATCAGGGGGAGAAGCTCAGCGATTAGATGTTGGTGATAAAGATTTTAAGTCAACATCCCACCAGGTGTCGGGTGTGTTTTTACTGCACAGAAGTTACTTCACTCCCGGGTCTGCAATGGGCAATAAAGGACAAAACGAGTTTCTCTTCATCCCTCCTTCAACCCACATTCCTCCTCAGTGGGCAGAGTTCAAGCGAGGTTACAACCAAACTACACACAAAAATGAATGCATTTAATACAGTCCTAGCAAGTGTTAAGCTGCCCCCTTTAAAAGGCCATTATAAAGTTTGTATTGAGTTGGCAGGTTTTATTTGTTGGGCTACTTTTTACTGTTTTGTAGTAAACTAATATTACTTAATGTGCAGAAAATAGAGTCCATCTGAGTGTTACAGAAGCTAAAATTAGTCAAATGTGCATCAGTGGGTTTTAAAAGCTGCACCAACTAGGCTTATGTGCAACATGATGATTATATACATACATTATGGAACAAAAAATAGCTTCCAGAAGCTTCATTAGTCCACATTGCAAAACATTGAATTTAGCAAAGGTTTAAAAAATGTTCAACATTAACCCTTTAATTGCCTGTTCCAGCGATTGATAGCGATATGACTTTTGTTGACAATTTGTGCAAGTAAACCTACGTGAGTTGTCTCTTTGTTTGGGTATGTAATTTTAAAATTGTTTAGTATCCCCATTACTTTTTCAGGGTTTGGCAATGTTACCATTGATATTTTATCATTAACTGTCATCTCAACCATTTGTTCAAAAAAAAAAAAAAAAAAAAAAAAAAAAAAAAAGATTATTCTTATTATTGTCCAAATGAAAAAAAAGTTCAGACTTCAAGGGTAATAAAACTGGAATTGTGATTTACAATTTCATAAACCAATTTTCTACCCCCAACAGAACATACAAAACACAGAGAATATATTCTATGTTCTGTTTGCAGAGATGTTGCTGCATCTGTCTTTACCTCCTCATGGTACTCTTTTGAAATACTTTTAAAAATAGTGGTTGTGGTTTAGGTCTAGTTTTTTTCTCAGTCCTGCCTTGTTTTCCGCTGTATTTTGCAGGCGTATCCCCTTCTGTGTTCTGTTTGATTAACTTCCTGTTCATTAGCACGCCTGGTTTAATATGCTCCACCTGTTCCTTGTCCATCCCAGCATATTATTTCCCTTGTTTTTTTTTTTATTCGCTGCTGCATCGTTGTTTTGTTTTGTCTTGGAATGAGATTGAAATTCCCACATTTTATCCATCTGTTCCCTACACAGATAAAGCTTAGATTGTCAGGATGATGACATCCACTTTCCTGGTCCTGATAGTGTAATTGTCCTTAAATGTTCATCAGGGTGTTGGAGGAGATGGTTGAAGCATGCTGAGCTGCCTTGGATAAGATGGTGTTGGTGATTCATCCTGCATATTTTCAAACGTCATTGAACTGGTTTTTTTCCTGTTATTCCCCTCCTACACAACTTTACATTTCCATTGCACTTTTACCTGCAAATGGTTAAACTTAGGAGTTCTTATTTCCTTTAGAGCATCTATGGCAGAAATGAACATATATTTTATTAGCTTGATCACTTTTTGAAAACTATTTGTCCATGAAACAAAGAAACTGCCTCCATGTTTGTAAAATATAAATGATTTATGTGATTTAAAGAGCCAATTTATTTCCACGCTGTTTTCAGGCTGGTTAGCTCATAAAAACCTGCAGAGAAGTTAAATGTTGAGAGAATGTGATGCCTCAGACGAGCCTAGAAGCGCACACCATTTCTCATGCTGTGACAGGTTCCAACTCAGACTCTGTTTCACATCTCTTACGATTTATAATGTTATTTAAACTTCAAGATACTGAGATGGTCCACCGCCTGGTTGTGATTGCTGAGGTAGATCTTTCTGGACCAGTTTACAGAAATCCATGGGGGTCATCAAATAGGAGGTGATGGACTCTGGGGTTGATGCAAACACGTGTGCCTGTTTGACCTGAAGGCATCTGTTACGACTGCAGTGATAAGTAATCTCCTTGTAGACACAGGAATGTGTGATGTGCTTTCACCTCAACTGGGGGGTCCACATTAACTCACGTCAAAGACAGCAGCACAGACCTACACCAGCAACAGTAGCATGTTTGCAACCCCCTGACACCCAGCATTACGAGAGCCACCAACTGAAGCAAGCCACTCCATCAGAGTTTGACAGGGATGAAGCCACAGGCCGTGGAAATTAACTAAGTTAGCCATTCAGATGCTATTCTTTACAGAGGAAGCCAGGCAGAGAGAATCTTTTCCATTTGTTCCCTGATCAATCAAAGTCCATTCCTGGCCGTCTTTATGGTTTGGCATCAGGGAATTAGGTTGGATTGTCGTCCGATTGATCCATTCTTGTGATAGTTTCATCTCAATAGACAACAAAAGAATGCCAGTTGGTTTTCCTGCAGGGATTCTTTACTTTTTTAACAAATACAGATGGAGGGACAGCATGGATTTGAAGCTTTTGTTACATGGTGGGAAGGTTGTCTTGCATCTCTTGCCAACTGGGACCAGTTACGGCAAGAATAGTTCAGCAGAAAGTGCACTCATTTAGGATTTTTCTCCCTTTTTTTTGCAGAAATTAAACTCATGCTGTATGAAATGAAGAGCCATACGTTTTAGGGTGCAGCATGGATGAGTTTTCTTTGTCTTTTTGAATCATGCATATCTCTCAAATTACATCACCTTGAGAAAAGAAAACAAACAAACAAAAAACTATAACATAAAATTTTCACCCAGACTTTTTTTCTCCTCTCTTCCTCCTGACTTCATTTAAGTAAGAGAATTTTAAAAAAAGCCCACACAGAGACACAAATTCTATATCTTCACTTGTAAATAGGAAGGATACATCTTTAACAACCCCTTTAAGATAGCATGAAGTCAGGAGAGTAAACAGAAATATGATAAAGCAAAGAGGAACCATAAGTCGATGGCTTGGTGTGCTGCCACAGTTTGCTTAATGTTAAACCAATAAGATAATAAAGGGATGTTTTCTGGACTTGTTCCACTCGGAGATAGAGGCTGGACCGGGCACTGTATGGCGTGTGGTCTCTTTTCCTGTATCAGTGGTTCTGATTTTCAGTTAGATAGTGGGGCCAGTGTGTGTGTGAGTGTTTGCTCTGGGTTAAAAGATTGTGTTTACCGTCCTCGCTCATTGGCAGGTGTCACTTTCAAGTGCCTGGTGAACTTTGCTTCTCAGACATGACCCCCCCCCCCCTTTATTTCTTGAGACAAGTAAGACAGTTTGGATGAAGACAGCAAAAGAGGAAGTGTAGTGGAAAATGAGTAAAAATATACAAGTATTAAATGGTAATTCTAGTGGAAGACAAAATGTTGAGATCTGAAAGAGGTTCGGAAATAAAACTGAGTTACTGTACTATCACCCCGCCAACTATTTCACCACCTCTTCCCGATGCCCCTGGCTACCCTTTTCTGCTGCATTTGTTGGCTTCTGGAAGCTCCGGTGTGGCTGAGCGAGTGGGGACTTGTCAATTTGTGACCGAGTGGAGGAAGAGGGACGACAGTCAGATCTGATGGAGAAATTTGGTGCATGTCCACAGGGAGCAGAGTCGGTCAGCCTTCACAAATATGAAACACAACCACAGGCTTAGGAAACAGGGCTGAACAAAGAAGAAGACAAGTGGAAATAAAGAGGATTTTTATTCTTGGCTGCTCCAAGAGCAACTGGGGTTGTTTTACTGTAAAGATAACAGATATATTAAACATGTTTCTTGGCATATAGTGTGTTTGCTTTGTAAATGTGTCAGCATGCATAAAAAAAGAAAGTTCTTCATCAAACTTTCTCATTGGTCTAAGTGTGTTTTTTAAAGCCCCGAACACCGGTTGATTTACAAAGAGAAAAGATGCGAGCGACCCTCCCTGCGTCTCCCTAAGGCACAAGTGCACAAACATGCACATGCACGCACACAAACTCAAACACGCCCTTGTTTTTCCTCAAACATCGTGGGATTTTACGTTGCTGTGCTGGCAAATTAAGATTCTCAAGTACTAAAACAATTTTCCATTTGGAAGATGGAACACAGGTCTTTGTTTATCCCCTGCTTCATTCAATTACCCCCTCTTTGGTTTGTTTAACATTTCATTCTCATGATCTAATTTTTCATTTGGTTGCTCTTCAGATCTGTAAATTAATGCCTCAGCTGAGCACAGAGGCTGCATGTGGTGCAGAATTCATTAAGCCTGCTTGTCCTCTGCGCGTGTGTGCACACACATCACATAACTACGGGATCCCCAGAAAGAAGCTGTGTGAGTGTGTGTGTGCGTGCACGCAGGTGTGATGCTACGGTGAAAGGCACCATCTGTTCCATGTGACAGTAATGAAGTGAGGGGCATTGTGGTACAAAGCCTCAGACCCATTCATTACAGCTGTAGGCGGGCCAAGCATATTCCCTCTGTCTTACAGGGGATACCTCCACACACGTACACACACACGCACACACACCCACACACACATACTGCAACCCAAAACATACCCGTATGCTTCCATTTAGTTTTTGTCTGAATGGTGCATAAATGCAAACACTTGTAGAGCAGTTATTCTGAGCACAAAAATGTGTGTAACAAGTGGTAACTGCATGAACCAGATCACATTGCATTTGGATTGAGCTTATTTTCTTCTTCTTATTTATCACAATATGCCGTTATGCCTCATTTACTCGCTGTACTGTCGTGGAAACTCCTGCAGTTTGTTTGTGGTGGTTATCTAGAATTCACAATCTTGGGTCCCATGGAAATAGAGGCTTATGAATCATTTGGATAAAAACAAGCTGTTGAAGTACAGAGGTGAAATTCCCCTTGCAAAACTAGTTTGACTATCATTTTGCTTCAGGATGTCATATTAATACGATTTTTGTTGTTGTTTGTTTTAGCAGAGCTGTTATCTCTCATTTTATGTCACCTTTATCAAGCTACACATAAAACTTTGCATGTCATAGCTGTAGGCTACATAAACAAATTCTGAGGTGTTGTGCAGTCGATTTAAAAAAAGATTATATAACTAATTAAATTTCACCCACTCTATACAAACAGACGTAAAATATATATATATATCTTTCGTCTTGCCACTTCTGCAAGCAGATTCACTTCCTTATTTAAAACTATGTCGAAAACTCATTTTTTCGCTTTGGCATTTTTACTCTGATTTTTTTTTCTTCTTCTTCTTTTTTTTTTTTTTTTACTTTTTTTTATTATTTTTTATTATTTTTTTATTGTTTATGTTTTCTGTATTATTTATGTAACTTGTATTTTATCTGTCAATTTATGTACAGCACTTTGGTCAACTGCGTTATTTTCAAAATGCACTGCAAATAAAGTTATTGTATTATATTAAAGACCCACAATGGAACTTTTAGCAGTTCTTTCAGTGATGCGCCCCCTATTGACGGCTAAACTAGCATCCATCTTGCGCTGGCCTGTACGGTCTTCCCTTGACTCTTATTCTATTCCTTCCTCTCTTTCTTTTCCTCTCTTTCTCCTGAAATGATTCCCTATGTTTCTGTGCGCAATCCAATGTGATGCGCGTTCAAAACACCCGCTCTGTTCATGTCTGGTTCATATAGGGTGAGTATGGGCAAACTGGGACAGTAAAGCTTAATCTTTACTTCTGTTACTAAAAATCACCATTGAGCTCATCAAAGGGCAGCATGAGATTAAAACAAAAAGGGTTCTGTGTGGATGATGTGGATGTTTGGTTCATAATCACAATTTACATTGAGGTTACATTTTCAGAAAGTGTCCCAGTTTACCTACTCACCCTATGTTTACTAGCACATGGCGCGGTGCACAACCAATAGATGGCTGCAACGTCACAACTGCATCCCGGACACAAAAGTTACATAGTGCAGTTTCTGAACCTTGGGATGCAACTGGGCAGTGACGGCTCAAAAATGTGCATTATGAATGTTGGTGTGCCATTAAGATGAGTCAGAAACGCAGATTTTAAGGTCTAAAAGTTACGTTGTGGGTCTTTAAAGGTGTATGTAAAAATGACTGGCATCTTGTGGGAAAGATAGGTATTTGGAACGTGGAACTTCATATTCCAAGCACTGTTGTGAATGTATGGTGGCCATTACTGGCCAAAATTCTCCTAGACATAAAGAGGTTTTCATCTGTGAGTGGATCCAGTGGTCTCAGGTGTAACTATTGCCATGTCTCAAACCGCACACTTGCCCGAGTGCACTGGAATTCAGTGTGCACTGTGTGCTTCATCTGTAGTGCACACTTTTGTTGCTACAGTAAATGTTGACCCAAACAGAGCACTGCACTTACAGGAAGTGACGGACTAGCATTGCCTGCTAACGTGAGCTAACTCTGCTGAGCCCGTATATCCGCAGCCTCAGACAAATGACCAGATCATAACTGTCATCAGGGTGTGAACAGCTTGGTAGCATGCCACAGTATACATTAGTAATTACTGTGTGTTGAAGTAATTTCATAAACATTACTTAAATCAGTACAATACCGCTTCCAATGCAACAGGGGTCTTGATAATCAACTCATCTGCTTGTTGCTCTCAATTAGCACACCTATTTCCTCTTAACTCAGCGCTCAGATCCATTCATATAGTACACTGGTATATCCCAAATCTGGAAGGTTATTTAAGAAATTTAAAATGTTTTTATCCATACAACACCATTTGAACTCACCAGCTGTGAGGAAGAATCAAGTTCTACAGTGAGAGGTAACTGCACACACACTGCCCTGCCGTATACTTAAATGCAAACTGCGCAAACATGTTAAAGTCCTGTTAAGAAAACCAGAATAAACACTTTGAATTTAGGAGAATGTCATGTCACACATATCTTCACTGTAGCCAGACTTGTTTTTAAAGAAAAAAAGAAACTGGATATAAAGATTCTGCTTGCATGTTGGTCAAACCAAATGTGAAAAATAGGTCTGGACATTTTTTCCTGTTTGAACAAAACCTGAAACCTCAGACCTTTTAGAAGTCATTTCTATATCTTGTCCCGACAGCCTGTAGAAACCTTATGATTGATTTTAAACTTGCTTTGATTTCAGTTGCTTGGTTGTCTGCCTGTTTGTTCAGCCCTGTTGAGCTCATTTTTATTTGCTTATCAACTTTCTTCTTCAGTTTATGCTTGCATACCAACATACTGGCATGGTTAAGATAAATCATGCCAAGTCTGGAAGTGCCCTCTAACATGCCTGGCCTCTTAAAAATTCATGGCATGACAATGACCTCCTAACACAGTAGCTTCTTTTTCATTGCCATGGTAATCAGGATGGCAAGTTATACCCTGGACCATGCTGGTAAAATTCCATGTTTCCATGGAGAGGTTTGGAGTTATTTCTTTGCTCTTGACTCACTGAACCAAAATGCAGAATTAATAATTTTGAGTTGAGATGGGCCAAACCATCTTTTCTTAAAATGATGTAGGGCAGTTGCCTTAACCTAACAAAATGATACCTGAAAATAGGGCTGGATGATAAGCCAAAAATTTACCAACCCTGATTTTTACAGCAATAACCATTTTGCTCATGTAGGTATATTAATAAAATGAAAAGAAGTTGTTTTTGGATGTTTATAGGTCTGCTGTGGTCATGTCCCTTTAAGACACTGAGCTACATGTACCGTTTGTAGTCACATGACTTCACCCCATCCAGTCTGTAACGAGTTATTGTCTGTTGATCGTTACTGAAGTGAACTGCTCAATATATTGGGATATTGATTTTAGGCCATATCACCCAAACTTTCCTAAATATCAAAATGTCCAAGAGTGATTAGACAAATAAACCTGCCCTAAGTACTGACTCCACATGGAAATCAAACTTTATTCTCCTGGTTGAAGGTATGCACAATCATGATGCAGCACCACTGAAACCTGCATACTGGCTTTCCACTGGCAGTATTTCAATGGCTCAGGAATATAAGTGACATCACCAGAATAAAGGTTGTGGCATTTTCACATACACCTGCAAAGTTCTGCTTATATCCCAGTCTGGTGGTAAACACTGACAAAGAAGATGAAAAGAAAAATATCCTAAGATATGAGTCAGCGAAGAGCCACTTCATAATGCAACAATTCAGTTTGATTAGATTCAGTGCTGTCCGCTACAATGTTCATTTTCTTTGTGAATGAGAACATTACATATTGTATAATTTACATGTCATGATGGATCAACTGATGTGCTCCTCAAGTTAATGGAAAATCAAAGTTCTTTGGCTCGTTGATCAAAACACACTTAAAATGATCTTGAACTATTTAAACTGAAACAAATTAAACACCAAAGGTGCAACGTACCAAATAGATCATTTGTTGAATAAACTTAAATGTCTCTGCAGTGCTGACTCTGAAATTCTCCTGAATGTAGATGAGATACATTTTCATCAGTATGTTTCATGTCTGAATAAACTGACAAAATAAAGCATTGTGCAACGTTTGTGGCTTGACTGCAGAAAACGTTGTGCAAGCTGGAGTAAAATATTGTTCACTGGCAGTTCTCTTCAATGTCTCATAAATTCAGTTGCACAATTTGTGTCCAAGTCATACTGTCCTTTTCATGTGAACACATTTTAATGTTTATTCACTAAACACAATGTAATCCAAAGGTAAATGTAACACACCATTAATACAGAGCTGAGCCAGTTTAGCTGCCATGAAATCTCAACAGTCCTCTTTTTAAATGATTTAATCGTGCTGCTGATGTTTTTATGGTTATTGTAAAAATTTTGATTTTAAAAATCTGTTGCTTTAAACAAATTTTCAGCCAAAAAATAGATAAATAAGGATATGTTTTTAGCACTTTTTAACCCACTAGTCTATTCAGAAAACTAGTCTTCTTTCATCTCTGCAGTGCAGTGTCTGATCTGTTGGACAAACCAAGACAGACCTCATCTCTGTGCAAATGATTAGAATCGTTGTTTAAACATTGACATCAGCTGGAAGCGCTTCATTCCCAGCACTGCTGAAGCCAGACAGGCTTTCCCCAATGCCACTAACACTAATATTGACTCTTATAGCCTAATCCCTCAACGTCTTGCCTTGTCTAAAAACTGAATGCTATCATTAAACAGCCCATTTATCATATTTTCAGACGCTCGCTGGAGGTGTCTTCTGTGTGTAACCTACACTCCCGCCTGCCTCTGCCCGCTGATTGTTCAGTGACTGCACAGTCCAATGCCAGTGCCACTTTGAGCTTTGTTATTTAGCTTTAGACACCCCCTCCCCGCCACCACCGCTGCCACCCCACCATGCTCAGCATCTCTCTAACGCACATACAATGAGGTTCATTCTCTCCACTTGTTGCCCTCTCCCTGCATGAGTTGCTTGTGTGTCCTCCATCTTTACACTATATCAACAAATGCTTTGTGCATAACTGCCCTCTGTGACCCCCAGACTGAGGAAAGTCCCTTCATCTGCCGCCCCCCACACACCGACTCACATTTACATATTATTGTGACCACACATGATTGAGTTTGTGTTTCTGCTGCTTAAACTGTGTTTGTTTGGATGTGATGTATGAACGTGAGTTTCCTGTGTGGACTTTTTCTCTCCAAACTCACCGTGAAGTGTTGGCTGACTTGTTCCGTGCAGGTTAACCCCTCCCATCTTTTTGAATCCCCTTATTTTGGCTTGTTGAGCTTCCTTCCAATCAACTCGTCCCATCTTTCTTTTACTGTGTATAAAAATACTGCAACCTCAAAATTTGTGCATGCGGAACGACAAGAGTACGGTTTTAATGCCTCCGTTTACAGTTGTTTTCCATGCAGCGCTGTTTACCTGTTAATGCACAAACAGAGTGAAGCACAATAAAAGCTTATAAAGTCCTGTTACATTCTGGCAGAGCATTGTTGTTTCTTGCAGCTTTAAATGGCTGCTTAAATCTTTTAATTGTTCTTTTTGGTCTGTTGTGAGCAAGTTTAATTCTTCTCTCCCTTCACTGCCCTTCTCCACTCATCGAATCACCCTCTCTCTCCTCCGCACCTCCTCCTCTTTATTTACTGGGTCGGTGGTGTGCCTCATGCTCTGTATAGGGCCCCACTTTGCATTTCCCCGCACTTGTGTGTACGTGCGTGTGTATGTATAGGACTCCCCCCTTCTTTCGCGAGCTGAAAGCGTAGACAGCGTCCCTCCCCTTCAGTCCTGAGGATAAGTCTACTATCATGCTAATGCTCATGTTCTGAGACTAATAGGTCCTTTTACACTGGAGGTTTTCATTCCTCTTGCCTCACTAAAGGGTTTAGTGCCAAAGCCCTTTCTTTCCTTCTTAAACTTTTAAACAGGATAAATATTTCTGTGATTTCTCCGCCCGGACGATGGGTGTGGAGACGGTTCTTTAAGTAATTGGCTCCAAAGGCCTCAAAACAGATTCTGTAAATACACTACGAGAGATGCAAGATTTCCCAAGCAAAAAATAGAGAGGGGTAAAAATGGGTGGATGGACGATTCACACCTGACATGTGGCAGAAATGTCTGTTTTCAGATTTTATCAGTGGGTATGATGATGTTTTGTATTCCGCAGGTACAAATATGTGGTCACCTGAACTTGTAATTATAACCTGCCATGTTTACAATAAGAAAGAGGGCCAGGTGTGTCAAATTACAAGCTGCATAACTGTACAAAGTCAGTGTGGAAAGGATTCAATGAGAGGAGAGTGAAGGAAAAATACAAGTCTGCACTTTTTTGTTTGACTGTAAAAATGGTGTGAATATTGATTTAAATGCATTTGCCTGCAACTCAAGCGTGCAGCACTGTGAAGTTTATCTCAACCAGACTTTCAACTTTGCTTGAGGGAAATGAATTGTCTCTCTCTCTGTTTCACGCTTTCTCTCTTTGCTGTTTTACAAATCATGACTCCTGTGCATTCATGTAATGCTGAATGGCATTTAGCCAAGGCAGAGGGGGGATTTGAAATGTTTTGGACTCCTGAGGTGGGGAGGTCTTGTAGAAATACATCAAATATGCAAACCAATACAATATTTGTATTGGTGGGACATAATGTGTCAAAACTACCAGCTGGTAACTTTGGAAAGTGACAAGTTTCTCCTCTATATACTGAGAAGTCATGCTCATTTTATACCATATATCTGATGGACCAGTCTGTTTTGGTTACCAAGGTGATGAGTCCCACCCCAGGCAGTGGGTAAAGTGTTGGAAATTCATCCAGTCAGAGCAGAAATAGTTGTTTTGTCATTTTCCAGGCTGCTTATCATATTTTTACAAATAATAAATATTTTTAAACCTTAGAGTTGATCAAGTAGTGTGTTTTACTAAGTCCTTGCCCAAAAGGACTGTCCAAAATTCCTCAGCTGAGCAAAGATGTCTATGTTTACATAGAATTAATAGCTTTCTCTATCAAGATCAGGTTTCTCCAACTTTTTGAGCCCTCGACTCAAATTTCTAAGCCAAGTTTCCTTATTCATTTCACCACAAATTCTACCGCAGTTTTTTTCCCCCTCACTCATATGGCAAGGCAAGCTTATTTGTATCGCTCATTTCATGTACAGGACAAATCCGGGTGCTTTGCATAAAACAGTTAAAACATTACAGCGGGGTGCAGAAGAAAAACTTTTAAAAGGATGTAAAGAAATTCAGAAAATCTTATAATAAAATTAGATAAAATGCAAGAAATTCATATTTTTTTTTAAATCTTTGATTTAAAACCAAGCTGCAGTTTTCTGGGAGTTTGTTCTACATGTGAGGAGCATAAAAACTGAACACTGCTTCTCCGTGTTTGTTCTGACTCTGAGACCAGAAAATAGACTTGACCCAGTTTGTTAGAGAGCCGGAAGGTCCTGAATGTTTTTTGGCTCTAAACCATTGTTCTTGTTGGTGCAGACTTTAAAGGATAACTTCCTTTTTTTCAACCTGGACCTTATTTCTAGGAGTTTATACTTGCATTAATTCACTGGTAAAATTTCTGGATCACTTTGACTCCTTCAGAAGATATTGCATTGAGTCGCCCTTCGGCACACATCCAATATAATTGCAGAGACGGGGCAGCCTCTCTACAAGGCATTATCTGCAGCAAAACACATTCATTTAATCAATACTTTAAGTAGAATGAACAATCGAACGAGTCCTATTGTCCTGTGAGTTCAAAATTTACTCTCCGTTCATTATTGGGAGGTTTTCTCTACACTTTACAGGCCATGCACACCTGTTGCCAAACTGAAAACTTGAACCCCTGAACTCAAAGGACAATAGTACTCGTTTGCTCGTTCATTCTCCTCAAAATATGGGTGAAACAAGAGTTTTGCTACAGATAATGCCTTATAGAGAGACTGACCTGTCTCTGCCATTATACTGGATGTACACAGAAGGGCGATTCGATGTAAAATCATCCGGAGGAGTCAAAGTGATTCAGAAATTTTACCGGTGGGCATGTTTTTGATATCTCAAATGCAGCCGGAGATTGGAAAGGTTTTCGTTTTCCCTCAACTAATGGAGTTCACCAGCGCCCGATCCAAAAAGGTCCATAAAAGTCCACAAAAACTTGGCAATATTCCTCCATACTGCTCATCCAATGTAATCCAAGTGTCCTGAGTGGGTAGCATCCATAATTTACTGAACCGACATCATTTAGTATATTTTTAAAGCTTAAACAGTACTACATATAGCTGGCGCAAAGCGAATCAATGAGTGTTCACAACACTACGGAAGCCACGGCAGATGAGATTGCCCATTTTCTTTTTCTTTCTTGGTTTTAAATCAATAGCCAACCCCTCTTGTGTTTGTCCCGGTTTGTCCGTAGCTCGTTTGCTCTTAGCACAATGTAACAGCTAATTTCTTCTTCTATGCTTGCATTATTGGCAGAGTAGTCGCTGAACGCCGCAAGTATAGACTGATCCAGCCAAATGCCACAACTAGACCTTCCGCCATTGCAGCGGGGGTGTTTCTGTACATGTGTAATTAGAACAGATGAGAATCTGACTTTTTCCTTAACAACATGGAGGAAATCTGGAAGGACTGTCACATTCCTGGTTGTTGGAACAACAACCAGGAATGTGACAGGTAATAAGTGAATAAGATCATGGACATTTATTTCATAAAGATTTCTGCCGTCTGACAAAACTGGACACTGCTCCATCCACTGTGTATCAGTGTGTTTGTAACGGGAGGAATATCGGACGCACAGAGCAGAGGAGGAATAACTTGCTGCCACAACGGAGAAAATATTGGATTTTATCCCCAACAACAAAACCACGGTAAATTATGGTGAACACTCATTAATCTGACACTTTATTTCACGTATCTATGCTAAAAGAAAAAAAGACGCACCGCAAAACGTTATCATGCTAGCTAATGCGAACAGAGACAGCTGTGGTGTTGCTACGAGTTAGTGACTAATCTGGGAGATATTGTGAAATATAACGTTATTTGCTCTAATCAGGGCAACGTTAGGACCAGAAAATAAACAGTTCAGTCAAAAACACAAACGGATCAAGAAGACGGTGTCCTGCAGCCTTTAGTTTCATCTTCAGGACATGTGAAGGCTACGTGGTCTGTACAGTCCTTAAACAATACCAAAAGCCAAATATGTGATAAAATAGAAAAGGAACCACCTTTGAAAGAATTTAGTTTATTAAAATTTGATAAGTAATCATGAGATGTGCGTGTTACCCCAGTGTGGCTTGTCATCAAAGCCAGTTTCCGGAGATGAATAATAGTTTAAATTAATGATCCGATGTAAAAATAAATAAATAAATGTCAGAATACTTTAAAGATCTCTGGATAACATACCTATAGGTTATCATGACCTTAGACGACTGTTCAACGTTGTAAATCCAGATATTCACGCTGCTTTTCCATGTTGGTAGATAGGAGATAGGAGTCCCCACCTTAAAGGAATAGTTCACCCTCAGAATGATTTAACTTTATTTTCCACTTACCCTGATGGTGAGCAAGACTCTGGACCACTTTTTTAATATGTCAAATGCAACCGGAGATCAGGACGACTTCTCGTTTCCCCCCAATGGAGTTCGCCAGGGTCCGAGCCAAAAAGGTCCATAAAAGTCCACAAAAAATTGTCAATATTCCTCCATACTGCTTGTCCCATGTAATCCAAGTGTCCTGAGTGGGTAGCGTCCATAATTTACTTGAAACTACGCCATTTAGTATATTTTCAGAGTCTAAACAAGACTACATTGCATGCCTAGCAAGCACGCCGATGCACGTTCACGAAACTACGGAAGCCACGGCAGACGAGATCGCGCGTTCTTTTTCTTTCTTTCTTTCTTTTAGATCAATATCCAACCTCTCCTGTGTTTGTCCCGGTTTGTCTAGATCTCTCGAGCTCTCACCACAATGTAAACGGTGAATTTCTTCTTCTACGCTTGCATTATCGGCAGACTAGGCTCTGAACACCGAGGCTTCCGTAGTTTCCTGACCGCGCATGTGCGCGCTTCATGGATGTAAACAATACTCCCTTTTAGGCTCTAAAAATATAGTAAATGACGTCGTTTCGAGTAAATTCTGGACGCTACCCACTCAGGACACTTGGATTACATGGGACGAGCAGTATGGGGGAATATTGCCAAGTTTTTGTGGACTTTTATGGACCTATTTGGCTCGGACCCTGGTGAACTCCATTTGGGGGAAACGAGAAGTTGTCCTGATCTTCGGCTGCATTTGACATATTAAAAAAGTGGTCCAGAGTCTTGCTCACCATCAGGGTAAGTGGAAAATAAAGTTAAATCATTCTGAGGGTGAACTATTCCTTTAATGGCGGCGCCACAAGATGGCGCCACACACAAAACGCTGGTCGGACCAGTCTACACCCAGCTGCAGCCGCAGACCCAGGGGCGTGTCGTGAAACTGGGCATGGTTTGTAATGAAAATGGCCGTAGTTTATAGTTATGTGGGCGGGTGGTCGTTAGGGTTAGGTTACACTCGTTCCTACGGTGGGCATGGTTTGTAGGGGGCGTAGTTGTAGGGGCGTGGTTTGTAGTGGCTCCGGCTTAAGCAAGGAGCTACTTGATTGCCGCGGCTTCTGTACTGTCGTGAACTCTCATGGACGCGCTTTCCGGCGGTTATATGTCGCACTGTTTAAGCTATAAAAATATACTAAATGATGTCGTTTCGAGTAAATTATGGACGCTACCCACTCAGGACACTTGGATTACATTGGACGAGCAGTATGGAGGAATATTGCCAAGTTTTTGTGGACTTTTATGGACCTTTTTGGTTTGAGGAAAAACAAAAACCTTTCCAATCTCCGGCTGCATTTGAGATATTAAAGTGATCCAGAGTCTTGCTCAGCATGAGGGTGAGTAGAAAGTGAACACACATCATTCTGTGGGTGTACTATTCCTTTAAGCTTCCAGCTTTGCCAAAACAGGAAGGAGACTGGATCTGATGGCAGGGTTTCATGGGCTTTTGAATGTTTTTGTCACAAAATGACCTCTTGAGCAGGAAAAATCACCTGCTACATGACTAAGTATTAAAACTTGGTCAACTTTTTTAGATTCTAGCTATGTTTGTATTGTTCCAGACATGCATGTCTGCTCCAGGATGCACGGATTATCATCAGAAAACCTGAGTGGCATTCCAGTGAAAAGGATGAGCATTGAACTATGATGAGCACATTGTTTTGGGTTTTCTTATCTTGTTATACTGTAAACAATGTGATGGCAGTAGATGTTCAAAGTGTGGGCCAACTGCCCCTTCCCTCCTCATGAAACAAGCACACATGACGCTGAACTGTAAAGGCAGGCAAGCAGCGATTTTTGTTTACACCAACCAACCGTTACTGTAGATGGCGTGTTGTTGTTGTGACATGCCACTGCTGATGACTCAGGCGTGGTGACTAAACAAAAGTTCAGTAACGGCTTTACACTCCCAGATATTAGATCCCAAATCCAAACTAAACAAAGGAGATTCCTGTCGGTTTTCCTCTAGTTGATGTGTTTAGATGAAGCTGCTTCTCTTGGCTTCACTTCATCTTCAAAATTCTGCACTAGGAGTCACTTAAATGAGTTATGAGTTTTATGTCATATTTATGGAGAATGATTAAACTTTAAGGAATGCAGTTGTAAAGAGTGATTGACATATGTGACCCTTTGGCAGCAGATTCATTTGCAGTTTATAAGGCATCAGTGACAGACTATTAAACCCTGCTTTCCTCCTGATCTCTTACTTCCCTTGCATTTATTACATAATCAACTATGACAAGATATTAAATTTGTGTCTTTGCTGTCCTGTTTGTAGTTTTTCCTGTCTGCTCCCTTTCTCTTGTATATTTGTTTGTGTGTGTGTGTGTGTGTGTGTGTGTGTGTGTGTGTGTGTGTGTGTGTGCGCGTGTGCACATGCAGGTATTTATGGCTCTGGAGCTGCATGATTCTGATCTGTATTTACACTAACAGCTATTGTGTTTACTGGTGTGTGTGTTTTGTGCTTATGTATTTGTACTTCCCTGACCCCTAACCTCAGCCTCATACAAAGCAGAAGGCTTTCATTCAGTTGCTAAGTGGTTGTTCAAGGAAATTATTGAGTTTTTCTCTAATATTGTGAGGTCAAAACATGGAGGAAAAAATTTCCTTGAGGTGACCTGGTTGCAGTCATGGCTGAACCTGCTGATTTGAGAAGAGGTTACATGGACTTTGTTCAGTTTCCTACTAAAGTCCACAAAATAGCGATCAGTCAGCATGGTCTGTCTCTTCTCTGACTTGTCATCTAGGAGGGGCATCATCATCAAGACATGCAGGTTTTCTTCAAAAAGTAATTAAGTTTATTGATAAAATGAAAAAAAAAAAAAGCAATTTGTGTATAAAAGGATACATCCCCTGGTACCGGCTATTTAGCTGTCCCTAAAATAAGGACAAAAACCCATGGTGAGGCCTCTTTCCACCATTATGGCCATTATGTAGCCTGCCAGAGAACCTCAGGGCTGCAGAGACTGCTGATGTTTTTAAAAAGAGGCTCAAGACCTACTTTTTTTTTTTTTTTAGCCTGGCACACCAACCTGACCAACACCATGTATGAGATATACGGCAAGTCACATATATGGCGTTTGTCAGGCTGGTGCACCAGGCTACACCTTTTTAGTAAAGCTTTCAATTGAATTAATTTATGTATGTTTTATTAATACATTTTTTAAAATTCTAACGGTTTTTATGGTTTTGATTTTGACCAATGCACATTATTGTAATTGTTTTTATTAACACGTTAATCTATACTTATTGCTCTTATTTGTTCTCATTGATGTTTATTTGATTTTTCTACTTTTAACATCAACTGTAGTGTTTTCCTCATGGGGGGGTCCTTGTATTTCAGTCTACAGGGTCATTGCCATCAGGGGGGCTCTCTTTGGGGTTGCTGAGGGTCCTGCGGTGCAACGCTATGGTTGTGGTGTGAGCCCCAGGCTGCCCAGATCTAGATGGTTCCTGTGGTGGCACTCTTGGTGGTCATGGTAGCTCCTGGTGTGGATGGCGTCAAGCCAGGTTATACTTAATCAGATATAATAAATTCGGTGTAATTATTTTATTTAAATGTCTGTTTTTTAAAAAAAAAACAAAAACAAGAAAACATTGATTTTAATATGTAAAACAGTTTGTGCTACTCATGTACTGAATGCTTGATAAATAAATTTAATTTCACAACCCTCGTCTTTATGCACTCTGCATACAGCTATTTGCATACATGAGAAATCAGTTGGAAGTTAAGTGCATTCTCCTGCTGTAATTTGGGATGAGACAAGTCTGCTCTTGTCTCCTCACACAGCGCAAAGTGAAAATCCCCCAGAGCAACGATGGACTCTGCCTGCTCCTCTCTGAGCATGCAAACTAGCGTCAGAAGACCGTTGAGTGAAGAACTTGAACTATGAACAGTATTTTCAAGGTAGTGGTTTACAGCGACCTCCAAAAAGATTTTCAAACTTTACAGAACAAATGTTACCAGACTCAAGTGTCACACAAATCTTCTGTCCTGGCTTCAAAAACCGTGTCTCACTCAATTGATTCACACTGTCAGATTGTGTATGTTTGCAAGTCTGCGCTACCTTTCTACTCCTAAAAATATTTGTCCTCCAGGATGAAGACACCTCTTTGGGTTCATCCTTCCATTTTCTGATGAAAGAGAACATGCCCTGTGCTACCACAGCACGAGGGACAATCCAATGCATTCTGACAGCTCCGTCAAGCACAAGAAATGGCTGCTGGCTGTCTCTGATGCTGCTGGGTTCCCAAACTTGTTCACACACTCAAGCAAGTATGCATGCATGCACTCTTGCAAATGTTTAATTTTATATACATTAAATAGAGTAATTCTTTAAGGTAGTAGATATAAGGTATTGATTGATTTCTCCACTTCATCATCATAACCACATACTGTCTCTTCCACATATAAAAAGAGGTAAATTGAAATGGAAGCCAGTAAGTTTCCTTGACTGTTAAATGTTAAGTAGAGAAAGTTTGTTTAATAGAAGTGCTTGAAAATTTCTTCGTTTATTATGTATAGAATTTATGTTTCAAAAAATATGTAAAAAGCAAAAAGTTTAAGAAGCATTTGACGTTAGGCTTTTGTTTTCCAGTCGGAGACTGTTATAAGCTGAGCTACAATGATTCAAGCAACAAACTCAGAGGAAATCTCAGTTTGATTACGATGAGTAAATATGCATAGCTGCTGCCAGGTGTTCCAACTTCTTAAAAATGACCCAGTTTACGTTCCCAGAATTTATTGCAGTTCGGCAGTTTTGTTGAGGCTGACCATATTGGTGGACTGTGAATGGCAAGAGGAAAAATGAGAAGGTGAATATCAAGAAATTAAAGTGACCCTCCAGGCAGTTTTTCTCAATTTTATCACTGAACATTTTTCAAGGTGAAATATGCATCGGCACGGAAATGTGACAGAAAACATCTTATTTGAATCTTTGACCTTTTTCACTCTCTCTCTCCTGCTAGCTTCAGGCCACAAACAGAAATGCAAATGAAAATAACCAAAGAATAACAGACACCCACCAGAGGAGTAGTTTGTCTGCATGAGAGGTCATACACTTTACGTTTTGGGGGAATTTAATTTAAATATTGCTTAAATGTCTTGTAAATGAACTCATCCATATATGTGTGGTGTGTGTGTGTGTGTGTGTGTGTGTGTGTGTGTGTATGTATATATATATATATATATATATATATATATATATATATATATATATATATACACACACACACACACACGGCCACTTTATTAGGTACACCTGTCCAAATGCTAGTTAATGCAAATTTCTAATCAGCCAATGGCAGCAACTCAATGCAATGCATTTAGGCATGTAGACATGGTCAAGAGGACTTGCTGCAATTCAAACTGAGCATCAGAATGGGGAAGAAAGGTGATTTACGTGACTTTGAACGTGGCATGGTTGTTGGTCTGAGTATTTCAGAAACTGCTGATCTACTGGGATTTTCATGCACAGCCATCTCTAGGGTTTACAGAGAATGGTCCGAAAAAGAGAAAATATCCAGTGAGCAGCAGTTCTGTGGGTGCAAATGCCTTGTTGATGCCAGAGGTCAGAGGAGAATGACCAGACTGGTTTGAGCTGATAGAAAGACAACAGTAATTCAAATAACCACTTGTTACAACCGAAGTATGCAGAAGAGCATCTCTGAATGCACAACACATCCAACCTGGAAGCAGATGGGCTACAGCAGCAGAAGACCACACCGGGTGCCGCTCCTGTCAGCTAAGAACAGGAAACTGAGGCTACAATTCACACAGACTCACCAGAACTGGACAACAGAAGATGGAGAAATGTTGCCTTGTCTGATGAGTCTAGGTTTCTTCAACAAAATTCGGATGGTAGGATCAGAATTTGGTGACAACAACATGAAAGCATGGATCCATCCTGCCTTGTATCAACGGTTCAGGTTGGTGGTGGTGGTGTAATTGTGTGGGAGAGATTTTCTTGGCACACTTGGGGCCCCTTAGTACCAACGTAGCAGTTTAACCACCACAGCCTACCTGAGTATTGTTGCTCTGATGGCTACTTCCAGCAGGATAACGCGCCATGTCATACAGCATGAATCATCTCAGACTGGTTTTCTGAACATGACAGTGAGTTCATTGAACTCAAATGGCCTCCACAGTCACCAGATCTCAATCCAACAGAGCAGTTTTGGGATGTGGTGGAACGGGAAGTTCTCATCATGGATGTGCAGCCGACAAATCTGCAGCAACTGAATGATGCTGTCATGTCAATATGGAGCAAAATCTCTGAGGAATGTTTCCAGTACCTTGTTGAATCTATGCCGCGAAGGATTAAGATAGTTCTGAAGGCAAAAGGGGTCCCACCTGGTACTAGCAAGGTGTACCTAATAAAGTGGCCAGTGAGTGTATATATATACTGTACTTGTACAGCCATAGAAGAAATGAAGAGGCAACCTTTGTTTTCTCATATTTCTTGGTCATTTTAATGCCTGGTACTACTAAAAGTACGTTTGTCTGGACAAATATGATAGTAACAACAAAAATGGCTCGTAAGAGTTTAATTTAAGAACTGATATCTAACCATTTTTCTATGCTTTTCTTAAGAAGTGCATGTGTCTCCTTTAGTCACATGATTCACACCACAGTTGGTTATGCAATTGTCGAGTACCATCATTCTGATGACGTTTTTTCCATTTTTTTCCATGGCTATGTATATATAATAAAAAAATTACATGCACTGTTTACTTTAGGTGAGTGCTGCGTAGTTGCACGCTGTTGTAGTGAGTGATATTATTAGTGCTGTGTGAGCACTAATCCCTGGTTTACTCACTAGTGTTATAGACAGTCTCTTTGAGCTGTGTCATTCTGATTGGCAGCTTACCTGCAGGGAAGAGGTCCAGGTATGCATATGACTCTTCCCTATTTCTCCACGTGTGAACACCTGATATTTTGTGACAGGAACCCACACAACCCAAACTTTGTCCTCTCTTTGTGTTTGTGGTGAGAATATGCTGATCTATAAACACCACAGCAGCAAAAAAGACAAAAAAAGTCTACTAATCTTCATGTAGGAACACAGCAAAAAGTAGAAGTCCAAGGAAATGTTAACAAAGGGATTTAACTAATGATTTCTCCACATGACGAGAATAGCTTCCGGGCATTGTAATCCTGATACCTCGTTACAAACCGTTACCTCCCACTTGCCAATCTCCAAGAAGGCACGAAGAAGTCTGCACACAACCTCACACACACTGACGGAACAAAAATGATGTGTGTGTATGCCTCCATGTGTCAACAGACGGTTGTCTCTAAGTCTGTTTATATTAAACATGTGTGTGCACACATGCACTACTGCGACCGTTAACTGCTTTGAGTGTATGATTACAGGCACTCGAGGGGAAGGAAAGAAAATTATGTTCGAAAAATGACGAGCATTTGTTTTTACTTCTGTGAATGAGAAAGACATGATTAAAATACTGGCGAATAGAACAAAATACATCCATTTGAAATCAAGAAAAATAATAAAACCAACTACCAGTGAGTCTCAGTTGCACAAACTCCACATGGCTCGAGTCATTTTAACCAAAAATACGGAAGAATGAGTTCTTTATTCTTAATTTTAACTTGATATATTTTCTTATTCCATTCTTAAATCATGTTTTCAGTCCCATCTGTACTCATTTGCTCAGTGATGCTGTTGTCTTAGTTTAATGTTAGTGCATCGATCATTGATGTGAGTGCTTTGATCATCTTTCTTCCAAGCAAAAATGTAGACAAAAGTTTGTGTAGATGCTCTTTTATCAGCTAATTATCTCAAAGATAGGTTTTGAAGTGTGATGATACTTTTTTGTGCATGTCATGTCCTGGGAGCCTCAGTATTCTCAAGAATGTAGGAAAAGTGATATTGGAAGTGAATGATGGACATCAGCAGTGAATAATTATGAATGGGATCACAGGACTTGCTTGGGAAGATGAGCTTTTTTCAGCTCCACCCAGAGGGAAAAAGCTGCCACAGCGACCTCTTTTAGAGTATTTCAAACCCTCAGAGGAGGCTTTATTAGTTTCTTTTTTGCTAACCTTGCACTTACATGAAACATATATGAGCGGCCTCTGATTTTACAGCATTTCCCAGATAATGAAACTGTAGGTGCTTTTTTATTCCTTGTTTTCATTTGATGGCATTATGATGCAGAATACTATTTTTAGGTGATTATAAGAAGAGAAGCTAAATCGGTTTGAATGAAAAGAACTGGATCCTTTAACCACTGAATTTAAAAGTGGGCTTGCTGTTATCTAGCATGATACATTTACAGCAAAATGATATTTACCTTAAAGCAATATTGTGTACAGATTACAAACTATCATTTTGATTAAACACAGTTTTGATGCCAAAACAAAATTAAAAACATTAAGGAATCAAAAGATTCAAAGGACAATGGAGAGCAGGCCATCTACTGGTACCAGTAATAGCCTGAGCACACCTTCTCTTCACCAATAGTGTTTGACGTCGCTCTGAGGATTGACTAACTATGGATGCTAAACAAATCCCAATAAATTCCCAAAGTTTAGGTGTAAACTTTTAGCAAACCCTGAAGAATCTCCACATAGTCTGTTGCAAAATTGCAATTTTTGGTTGGATAGGACACGCTGACATTCAAACACGGTGGCTTGTCATGTATGATGTGTTTCAGTGTTTCTGTGCGTAAACTTTTCTTTCACTAAACTGAAAGGCAATTCTGGGATACCTACCACCAAAGACACAATGGGAGTCCCATCAGCTGTAGCAGCCACTAGGGGATCTAAAGCTTGTTAGATACTCCACGAGAAGCGAAAACTTTGTTCTTGCCCTTGAAGCTGCAAGAAGGAGAATAAAGTCAGTTTTTGTCAAGCCATTACATATGCTGCATTCCATTTTAACTTGGAACTCAGAAATTCCCAGTTCCAAGTAGGAAGTTTCAACTAGAATGGCCCCCCAACGTGGGATTTCCCACTTGGAAAGTCGGACAATCCGAAAGGCAGGGTAGGGGATCCTGGAAAAATGGTTCGAACAAGCTACATTTGAAAAAAATATACACCCCCCTGAAACCACGCCTCCAGAGCACAGGAACGCGTGCGCCAATGGTTGTCGGCGAACATAACCGAGAACAGCCGAGTGGCTAGCCTGTTAACTTCCCAGAAAACAGCAGAGGAACCACGTTTCCTAAAAGTGATGACTATCTCACCTCCAACTTCTGCGGTGTAAAACATCCTCACTGCAAACACCAACACCTCCATGACTTCATCAACTTTCTTTTTTTCTTTTTAAGAGCAAACAGCGGCATAGATAAGAGCAGTGAGCAGCCATGTTCGTCTTGGTTCATCTGCACTGTGAGATGCTAACAGTGAGTTGCAAGCGAGTGCGGAGGGTGGGGGTGTGACAAACGGCAGTCGAGTTTGATGGACATAATAATCATTTAATCAATAAGCATGGGCCGTTTGCAGCCCTATCCAGTGAAATTCATTTCATTTGATGGGGATTTTCCAGTCCTGTACGTTCCACAGGTGATTATTTTTTTCATTTTTTGTGTCAGAACATTTAATTGGCTGCAATCGGGGTGTGAAGAAGACTTTAAGCAATATAGTAAAAAATGCTCCCGGAAAACATCATCCACCCTGCCTTTAAAGGGACATTGTGTAGCAGTAGTATATCGCAAACGACTCGCTTGTATTTTTCATGCTGTGTTCAGGTGAAAGCGGTCAGACAGCAGACAAACGACAGCCGCTGCATGTAAAGGCATCAACAAGCCTCTATGTGAAGACGTGGTTAGTTACAGTGACTTCAGTCCCCATCTCTGATATGTTGTCATGACGATGTCGTATTGTTTTCTCTGACCCATGTTTTACTGTCTTCCTCTCGCCTTCTGTGATTAAAATGACATCTGATTTGTTACCAACGGCCGTCTGCCTGACTGCACATGAACGCAGCATCAGAGTAACGCTCGGTTCCTCCTCACTTCACCACAGTGACTTTTCAAAGGCATTACCTGGACCTGAGCTGACAACTTCGGTGTCTCTGGTGAGTTTCCGTGGTTTCCTGCTGTCACGCTTTTACTGAATGTAAAAAACATGGCGATACGACATGGCAGCCACCACCGAGTCAACCCGTTCGATGTATATATGAATGATACAAACAGCAAATTCAGAGCTTAGAGGAGCACTTCAGTTTGTTGATGGGAGTGATTACTGATTAATGTAAAAACACTTTTGAACCAAATAATTTTTGTGAATAGATAACAGGCGAAGTTACACAATGTCCCTTTAAAGATGGCCGCGCCCAGTGTTAGCAGTCGGGTTAGCAGTTGTAGAAGCTTCTGTAATGATATATTTGCTCATCTGAATAATTTTTGTTGCATTAAATCAGCCATACCTGTGGCAACGGTGTTCACCCAGTGATTATACATTTGTAATAAACTTCTAGAGTTGTGCACACGGTGGTGTACGTGTTTTTAAATGCCACATTGTGCTTCACGCATCTCTGTGTTAACCCCGCCCGCCTCAAATGTCCGACACAATACTTCTGAGAGCTCCACGAGAAGAAAGTTCTGCTTGGCAGAGGGGTGAAGAGCAACCGCAAGCCATGCTCAACCACGTCTGCTGTCCTCGTGGCCCCGAGAATAAGACGAAAGTTCTTCTTTAAGAATATGAAGCAGCCTTAATATTCACAGATCTGATATGTTCGTCTGTTCATCTAAGGACTTTTCAAAATCATAGAACTGATAGCAGAATTCTCAGTGCAGGTTGTCCAATGATTTTCTGTATTTCTTCATGTTGCAGGGCCCCAATCAGCATCATTAGAGTGGGGAAATAAGCAAATAATCTGTTTGTTGATTGCTTTGAGACTAAAGCTAACCCGGCTTTGAAAGCTTTCACATTTGTGTAGATTTTGTGGACAAACACATCTTTTACTTAACTTGACGTTCAGCTCATTCAAGTGTGTCAATATGTGGCTTAGTTTATACACTAAAGCTAGATGCTCTTATCTCGAAAGGGGTTTTTAAAGCTTTTTAAACAGCAGTGTTGCTGCCCCCAGATTGCTAACTCCTCCTGCCTTGGTGTATGTATTTTAGCCTTTGTGTCTTTGTTTATGTTGTAAATTTGTTTACATAGTCTGGTGTTTGGGTTCTTTGTTTTAAATGAGTTTTGTATTATTTATTTTATAGCCTCTGTTACCCTGTCCCTCAGAGGGCCTTGCCTTTTGCCAAGCTGCACTTGGAAAGTAGAATTGTTGTTATAGCTTGGTTAAATAAAAAAAAAAGAAGAAAAATGAGTAGCCCCCTGTTGTGGCATTGACTGGTCGCAAGCATACAAGCTTAATGCAAAAGGCAAATGACGTATTATTTTCAAATTGCAATGTTTCTTGGCAACCAAGATATAAAGCCTTTGATTGGACTTGGCTGGAAAATATTTAGCTATTCATTCCTTATCAAACACTCAGCACTTGCTGTCGACTTCCCTTTCAATGATCCGCTCGCTGTTATGGAGGAGCTCCATGCAGTGGCAAAACTGAAGTACACTGAAAAATAATTGGACCATTATTTACTTAGAAAAACCTAAAATAAGTTTTTCTATGCAGAAATGTTGACTAAATTTTACAAGGAAT
Source organism: Atherinomorus stipes (assembly GCA_023101725.1). Classification (NCBI taxonomy): domain Eukaryota; kingdom Metazoa; phylum Chordata; class Actinopteri; order Atheriniformes; family Atherinidae; genus Atherinomorus; species Atherinomorus stipes. The sequence continues at coordinate 649,142 of JALJCO010002818.1, forward strand.
ATTTTCAAGTAAACTTGCATATGAGTTATTACTACAAGAAAAATATAAGTAGTTTTTACCAGTGTTGTATAAAGTACCTAAAAGCCATACTTGAGTAAAAGTAATGTAACGGAGTAAAAGTATTGTTTTTTTCTGAAAATGTAGTAAAGTAATCGTCATCAGACATAGTAAAGTACAAATATAAAAAAAATACTACGTTAGTAAAGTAACAAAGTATTTTTACTTCGTTACTATACAACACTGGTCTTTACTCGTATTAATCACCATTGCCATTAAGTGTTACTTTGTTGTGACTCTGCTTTGACTCATTTCAAACTGAAAATCTCACAATTGAAATAAATAGCATTTAAGAATAGGGATGGGCATACTGATACCCTGGAGTTGATATTTCGATACCAACCAGACAAAATACCAGAATCGATACTTTTTGAGTATCACAATCCCAACATGCTATGTGTTTTTCACTTAAGAGTTTTAGGCAATGAAAGTATGTGTGAAAGCAGCCAGATTCCAGCTTCTGTGTCACATGATGGTGGTAGCCTATCAGATTTCATGATGATGCTGCTACTGTTAGTGATGATGATGATTATTTGATATCTTTGAATGCTTTAATGCAGGTTATTGCACATTATGTTTTGATAAATTTTTAATATTTCTATTACATTTTATATTTGAGCATTTTCAACTGAATATATTTGAATATTCTTAACCTGTACTGAAGTTATTTGATAATTAAAAGAAGTTTTTAATCTTATTTTTAATATATTCATCAATATAATTTGTTTTAAAAGCATTTCTTTCCTGTATTTGTGTTCTCAAGTTTTACTTATACTTAACATTGCCCTTGCATTTAATATATTAATGCAAACTGTACAATCATGTGATTTACTTTAAAGGGACAGGCATCGATATCGGTATGGATGAAAAAGTATCAAAAACTACTGGTATTGTATCAACAGGAAAAATGTCTGTATCGTCCATCCCTATTAAAGAGTATTATTTAACAACCACACTGGGACAAACTGACAGACTTGTCATTATAAACAGTTAAAATATATACTGTAACAAAGTCCTCCAAACTCCTCAGACAAGAACGTAAAATTGTTGATGGTAAATGGCGATGGTGGATTTACTTATCGATACTGTCCTTTCGCAGTAGCACCTTTACAATTCAAATGCAACAGAACTTTCCAACATAAATGTAAACCATAACCAGAAATTAACTCAAATTTATAGCATAGCATCTACAAAAGGTTAAATTCCTGTTTCTATGCATCTCCCATGAACCTTTGTGGTCCAGATATGTTGAATTTGACAGGACCATGTCAGCAAAGTAAAGTTTACTTGCTTTTTACAAGTTGATTACATAATGAATACTTTGAATACCAATTACTTGATAATTGTGAGTTAGACTTACAATTTAAAATTAAGTAAAAAAAAAAAAAAAAAAAAAAAAAGCGAACAAATGTCAAGATTTCAAAATTATGCCTTTTTTTGAGTAAAAACAGGGTGATAGAAAACTTTTGTAGAGTTTACTTTTCATGTCAAAGTGATTTTTACAAGGCCAAAGAATTCTTTTCAGTGTAGAAAAACTAGACCAGACTCTAATAAAGGTCTGTCTGGAGTACGCCATTCACGGGAATAAACTGAAACGCTAAATATTGCGGGAAAAGGCAAATTAATGTTGTCTGTACTATAATTTCAACAATTTTGTATTCATTTCTCCGGTCAGATTAAAAAAACCAAAGGGGTCATGTTTAGACCGTGGGCCATAAGTCTGCCCATAATATATCAATAAAGATCAGATGGAAAGGCGACAGCTGTTTGGGTACATTTGAGTTAAAATTTGCTTTATGGCAATTGGGTATTTGTTAACCTTCCACCTGAATATTGCCAAACAAGGGAAAATGTATTTTTTTAAGCCATGCTAGATGATATAGAATCAGTTTAACTTTTTTTGTGTGTGTTTTTCTTTTCTTTTCTTTTCATTATTTCTGCTTTCAGTTGTGTAAGTGGAACCTCGGTTGTGACCTGAGGCAAAACTTTTTATTTCATATTTCGTATGAGGTGACTCACCAGAATGTGACCACAATTGTTTACTTTTCACAACTTGCAGACAAATGTAATTCAGCTTGGTTTTCCCAGAGTGTGGACTTTGATAATGGGCCAAATTCGGTTAGTCAGAAGTAGATGAAAAGGCAACTGCCACTCCTTACACACACATTTCTAAGAAATATTCAAATGAAATCCCAGGTAGAGGGACATCATTTCATTGTTTGAGATGCTCCTCAGGTTGATAGATTTGGTGACTTTGATCTATTCATGATAAGTAAAAAGCAGCCTGACACATGATTTATTACATCAAAACATGTTTCATATGTTTACGACACTTCAAAAAAGGAGAAAAAAGATGGAACACTGTGAAATAAAAACATGAAGCAATGATTTCCAAATCTTATAAACCAATAACCTTTTGCAAAGAACATTAAATACTGATAATGAAACATTCTGCCATTTTATTAAAAATATTAGCTCAACCTACAGATAATGGCAGCAACACACACTATATTAAAAAGTTGGAAAGGGCCATGTTTATTGCTGGCTTACTGCCAGTTCAACAGGCAGTAATCCACCCTGATACCATCAGAGGTGCATGGTTTTGAACGGGTTACAGAAAAATAACCAGATCTTTACTTACTGAGTCCAAAGACACTGTTGTCCATAATTTCCAAGAAAGAATTTCTCATTTGGATTTGCCTGACCTCAGAACAGCTTTTAACTCTATGTCAGTCCATTTAAACCAACTTTGACCCAAAGACAGCAATCTTTCGGGATTATGTTCACATATAGCTTTTTCTGTGCTTACGGACACACAACGAAACTTTTAGCAGTTTTTTCAGTGATGTGCCCCCTATCGACGACTAAACTACCATCCATCTTGCATCGTACCTGTGCTGTGAGCTCACTCTAGCCAGTAAAAGAGTCTTGTCTTGACTCTTGTTCTGTCCTCTCTTCCACCGGTAATGTTTCCTTGTGTTTCTTTGCCAAATCCGACATGATGCGCGTTCTAAACACGCTGTGTTCATATCTACGTTCATACACGGTTCACAACCAATAGTCGTCTGCAACATCACGGCCGTATCCTGGATACAAAAGTTACATAGTGCAGTTTCTGAGCCTCGGGATGCCGCAGAGCAGTGACAGTTCGAAAATGCGCATAATGAATGTTGGTGTGCCATTAAAACGAGTCAGAAAACACGGATTTTAAGGTCTAAAAGTTATGTTGTGGGTTTTTAAGCTACTTTGCTTTCCAATGAGTCTCTTGGCCAGGTCTCCCTTGGAAAAGAGATTTGTAATCTCAAAGAACTTCCTGGTAAAATAAAGTTTTAAACAAACATTTTCCAATGCCAAAGTAAACTCTATTTATAGACAATTTCTTTTTATTCAGTGAACTTTGGACGTGCAGCCTGGCATATTTACAACACTAGCTGGGTTTACATGGACCCAAATATACGATTGCTTTCGGTTTAAAAGCTCTTTCGGATTGAAAACGATCCATGTAAACACCTCTTTCCGAATGAAAAGTGCTGAACTGAATGAATTTTCATTCGGTTCACTGGGGTAGAATATTCCTTTCCCCAAACCGAACGGGGTATCATGTAAACGCTGAATCGGAACGTTGTGAGGTTGCGCTCTTACAGCTTCGACAAGACGTCAACGTGCAGCAAGTGACGTTTCCTCACTTTGACAGACGGCTGTGAACAACGCAATTCCCTGGACAGCTACAGAAAGTTTGTTTTTTACTCAAACGCTGTCTCTGCGCTTTTTTCTCTTGGTAACATCATTCTGCGCATGTCAGACAGAATTATTCTGAATAAATATTGGCACATGTAGGCCTACATGTCAGATCAGAATGAATTCGTTCCCATGTAAACAGCTGCCCTGAAATCCTCAATCAGAATGATTTCATTCTGAAAGGAAAAAAAGTCTCCATGTAAACGTACCCATTGATTTCGATGATGGAATCACACTTATTTCTAATGCAGTGCTGCCTGGGGGCTAATTTTCTGGATAATATTTTGAACTCTGGTAATGAAATTTTCAAATTCTTCATCATAAGAAAACAAAGATTTTTTTTTTCAAAAATTGTTCCACAATAAGCTCTTTATACTACATTACATTCCTGGTCTAGATGCAAAGTATCCCCCTCCCTGTTTCTTTTAAGCGCCACATACTTTTTCAGCTTTTTGGTGCCATCAAATTCAACATCAGCATATAAATTAGATAGTAAATTATTTAACTTTTAATAATTGATGTTTTCATGTTCTGTTGGAAACAAACTGAAATATTGCGTTCTGCTTTGTTTTATTTTTGTCCTGGCATTAACTTTTTTTTTATTATTTAAATGGGGCTGCAATGCTCTTGAGCTCAAAACTGACTTGCACTTAGAAATGAATCATATGAGCTCAGGTGATAAAGCAGCAACTAATCTCACACAGTCGATCTGTCATATTTAAATTAGTTATTTGTGCGTGCCAATCATGCTTTTAATATGCTATTAAGAGGACATCAGGGCAAAAGTGTTAATATATGACACGTTGGGGTGTATTTCCTCTCTCTCAATCTCTCTCACAGGCTCTCCTACTTTTTGTGGTTGATTGAGATGATGTGAAAGTAGACAGATGGGGTTGGCAGCCAGACAACAGCCTGTCATCCTCTGGGCTTCTTTCCTTTACTCCCCTGTGTCCTCGCTGCTCTCACCCTCTCTCTCTTTTGGAGCTTTCCCACTCTCACGCTGCTCGCCCTATCTGCCTTTTCTCACTCTTCACCAAAACATTCATTGTCAACATGTGTCTCGAAATCTGTCCTGTTCCCCCTTTTTCATCCCTTTCCACTTTCTCTATTCTTTTACTCAGTGCCATTATGGCCCCACGCTAACGCAGGCCTTCATTAAATGTCAATTATACACCAGAGACCACACAGTGGAAGGAGAAGACACAATGATTTCCGACCCCAGAAGGTCAACACGCTTATGGGCATTCAGCTCTTGCTGGAGAACAGTCGGTATACTCTGAGATCTTAGATGTTAGCTGAAGTTTGCATTACCAAGAGTTGGATAAAACCACAATCACATTGGATTTTTAAAAGGATCTCTGCCTGTCTGGGGTAAGGCACTGCGATAATGCAGAGCTGTGGAGGGAAAAAAGAAAAATCAACGCCTGTGACTTAAATCAAAAAAACTGAAACTTCAGTGAAATTAAAGATGTTATTTGTGCACATATTTGTCTATGATATGGTTGTTCATTAAAAAAAAGGTGCTAGTTCTTTTTAATTAAATGACAATTTTTTATTACAAGCTTCACATGCTAATAGAAATAGAGATGTAAAAGAGGAGAAGAAGATGGGATTTTGTCAAATTAAGAAAAAAAAAGTGTCTCCATATGTGCACGAGCATGGGAATATCTTGACTGCACATCTGTGCACTCTCTGCTGTGTGACTTTCATACTGCAGAGAGGACCGGGCCAGATGGTGTGTGTGTGTGTGTGTGTGTGTGTGTGTGTGGAAGGGGTGAGGGGTATGCCACATGTTGTGAGTATCCATTCACACAAGCTGTGCAGTGTGAACATGCCCCCAGATCTAAATAAACCTGTGGCAGCACCCAGGGTGGAGTCTATAGCACCAAGAGCAGGAGATAGGAAGGGGAATGGTGAACACACAACAGAAGCCTGCTTGTTGTTTTGCTTGCATAGTGTCTGCTGTCACATATTTTGTCCTGAGCTCCATTTTGTTCTTTTATATCGTTTCAGTCTCATTGTACACCATGGTGGAGTTCCACATCTCTGCACTTCTGCATAACTGCCTTCACCCTTTGACCCTAAGTGAACTAAATCCCTCTTGTCTTTTGTGCATCCAAATTACATGAGATTATTTGCTCAAGATTTATGTCGATGTGAGGCAGAAACATGGGGAAAGTGGTATGCATTCGCAGAAGCAGACTGGGAGACAATAAATGTGAAGGAGCTATACAAAGATGGACAGCCATCTGGCAACTCTAGCTGGCCAAAGTGGAAAAAGGGGAGAAAAGAGAGATTCTGTGCACAGCCCCCTAATGAGAGGATATTTTTGAAAGAGGATAAACAACAGCAAGACTATTGCTTAATTTCTCCTAGAGCAGAGAGCTTATAGATAAAAGCACCTTCATCATTAGAAGGATGTACCACAGGGAGGTTTGTGAAGAAAGTTCTTGGGGCAATTGTAAACCCACGGGCACAGCAGTTTTATCTTTTCCCCTTCTTTCCAGGGAAGTACTCCCAGATTACTAATGCATCTCCCTGTCAGCAAGGGCTGAAAATAGGTGAGCACTGACCCATTTAATCAAACTTGTTCTGACCCCCAACTAAGGTGAGAGCAAATGTTTGGTGTGGCGCTGCAGGACTGGCTCAGATCATGCATGTCCAGCAGCCTTTCATCTAGAAATACAGCAATGTGGAAATCACATGTAGCATTTGATGGGTTTGGTTGACTTTGGGATAATCTAGTGGTTCAACACAAAGGTCATGGCATCCTTTTTGCAACACTTTCCCACCCTCCCTGCTCGTTTAAAGATAGAATTTTGGGCTTGCAGCATGTTTGTTGAGCTAACTAGTTTAGTGGTTTCTGAAAGGTGGAAAGAAGTGACACGGGAGATTCTCGTGGGAGACTGATGGTTAAGTTCAGCCAGCTCGTTGACCCATGTCTATCCCTTGTACCTCTCCCTCTGTCCTTGTAGGTGCCCCTTCTGGCCCCTGGTTGCCACCTCTGGCCTTCTGGCCCCTGATGTCCACCCCTAGTGTGCTCCTGTCCACCCACCGCGTACGCTCAAAAAGCCCAAGGGTCAAAGCGGCAGCAGTGAAGGTGAAAATGCATCTCTTTCCTGCCCTATTTGTTCAAGCCTGCCATTATGCTGAGTGTGATCAAGCAACCAAGTTCAGCTCCAAGATAAACCAACCCCCCCCCCCCCCCTCCCCTCAACCACCACCACCCTCCCTTCCTTTTTTCTGTATCCCCTGGGAGATGCACCCCTAGGCGGAGTGTCTTCTTTCTTCAAATGGCAGAGGACCTGCTCCCTGTTTATTCTCCTTTCACTCTTTTGTATCCCTTATTTTAGTTCATATGCTGTTATGCCCCATATTTTTTACTTAATCATAACCCTACTGTTTCAAGGTTCTTCAGCCGCCACCTTCTCCTTGTCTTCCTTGTCTCCTCTGCATTCCTCTTCGCACCCATCTTATCCTTTCTCCATCTCTTTTATCTTTAATCTTCTGTCTATCTTCTCTATGATCTTCTTTCCTGCTTCCATCTCTTTTTCAGTGTGGCCTAGACACCCCATAGTCTGGAAACGGCCCATCCCAGCCCTGCCCTCGAGGCCCTCCGCACGGCCCCGTGGGTAATGGGCATTGTGTATCCCTACTGATCCCTGACGGGGCCATATTGTGCCTCGGCGGGATGTCAGGAGCACAAAGCCAACCGGCCTGCCACATTGTCTCACACTCCAAATGAAGAAGTTCCTCCTCTGGCTCCCAAAACAGCCTTGAAATGTCAGAGGAGAGGGAGGGGGTGTGGCTGTGGTGTGCGTGAGGGTTGGCTTGGTTTTTTGGGAGCTTTTTTTTTTTTTTTTTCTTGTAAGAGACCAAGCATGTGTGGGCTTATTGTTGGAGTTGAGGGTTGTGTGTTACTCATTAATGCACCAACCCTCAACTCATTTGGCTCCAAATCCTACAGGCTTCCAAAAGAAACGCAAAATTTTGGGAGCTTGTTCTTACGTATAAGAAAACACACTCAAGGACAGCATGTTTGTACTGGATTCACTTGTCCACTGACAATCTATCCACTCAATCATGCTGATCGTCTGTGTTGTCTCATTTTCACAACATGGCTATCAAAGGTATGATTCAGATGCCACCCATGTGCGCCAGATAAATAGAGATAAGGAGCTTCACAGACAGGTTTTTGCCTTCACACATATCACAGAGCAGGAGTGATTGGGAAGAGACGTGCCATTCCGACATTTCTGTCTGCTCTGTCTATCTAATGGAAGTCAATATTAACCTTTCTGAAGATAAACTGCTACTTTAACATGACTTCAGTGTCTAATTTTGAGTAGTTTTTTCCCCCTTTATTTCCAAACTGGTTAGATCTGGATCTAACTGATTCCAGATTGCTTTTAGCTTAATTCCTACAGCCCACATTGATATAATAGTAATATTAGTGGTAATAACATAAACAGAATTTATATGTGGCTTATTTGTCTTTACCCTCCCTTCATCCAGGAAGGACTTATTATTTCATGTAAACCAAATGGGATTTTCTGCATGACGACAAATTGCCATTTATTGCATTTGTAAACACAGGTGCAGTACTTGAGCATGTTCACATTAGCTGTTTTTGGATGAAGCTGAACATATCTTCCACAGAGCAGAAAGTTAACCTATTACAAACCTTTAAAAAAACGTTAAACACCTTTGACCTTGTCATGACCATGTTGGATTGTTTGCTTTGACTTAACCAAAAGGCATATTTTTATATGCCTTTTGTGATATCTCTAATAGATTTCTATCCTTCCTTACTGTCTTGGCTACAGTATATGTACAGACCTTGACTCAAACTTATTTAGTGTTAAGAAGGACAGACTGCAGATTGTGTGTGCCTCTACTGTATAGATAGCATTTAATATGGACCCCCATGTTCTAATGAAGCCTCCTGTTTTGTCACACTTGTCGTTAAAGGCACAATCCACTTGATACTGACAATTGCAAGTATTTCTGAGTGGTTGGGAAGATTTTTTTTTACATAGCTTAAAAGGGAAGTTCAGGATTTTTGACATAGGGCCTCATTTTCAAGTGAACCAGGATACTACTTACCACTGGAGACAGTTTCAACAACAAAAAAAAAAGATAAATCAAATTAAAAAGATAAATCAGGTAGATAGAGTGGAGACTATTGTTGGTAAAACTCTCCAAAAAATAGAACTTGGACAGAGATTTCTTCCAAACTTCTCTTCGCTTTGTCCCTCAGAAACAGATTCTTGTTATAAATTCTCTTATTTTCCTTCTCTCCGGAGATCCCGGTGTAATCTCAAATTCTGCTCTTTATATGAGGGAAGCCTGAAGCCTGAAGTCTGTTGTTTTGACTGGAGCTGCCCGGTCTGTAAACAGGCTGCTTAGTTGACCTTGACGATTTGCTATCATAGGACTTTTGAAGCCATACAGCAGATATCCAAGCTGGAGTGATGATTAGGCTCCTTTAGGTCAAGCATTATAATCCAACTGAGGTATTCCACTGCGAAAAAACCTTTCCTGGACCTGTCCTTAGATCCGAGAACGATTAAATCCACAGATTGGAATGACCTGGCTTCAGATATCCAACACTGACCTCGGCGTAATCCAAACATCCCTCTTTCAGAGGAGAGCTATCCCAAAAGATAATTAATCCACAGAATTTGCGAGAAACGGTGAGAAATGGTTAAAAAAATCCCAATCTGAAGTTGTTGTAATCCCCAAATTTCTGTTTTGAAGAGAAAAGCCCAAAAGAGTCATTAAATCCACAGATTGCAGCGATCTGATGTTAGAAAAATCCAATCTGAGAGTGTTGACACTACTTCCAAAATTCCTCTCAGTTTTATCTCCTTGGCGACCTTGCTGTATTTCTGAATGTCCTTTTAAATAAGAGGAGTGAGTATTCAGCCCAATGCGCATTTAGTTATGACCACACGCCTCTCCAAGTGCCATGAACAGCTGCTCCGGTTATCTTTAAAACTCGGTCCCAAATCTGCTATTTTAGCACTAAGCGAGTGCAGCAGACAGAGAATCCAATATTTCTCAGTTGGAGGTTGGACGTGGTTGCATCAGATCTGGTGTTATAAGTCCAACTGGAATATTCCTCTGTGCACCTTTTCCCCGTTGTTCCTGGGAGCTACTCGCTTCTTTAGACCCAAAAGATGCAACCCCGAAGTTCGGCTTTGCACACACCTTTATAGGTATCTCTGACGTAGCTGCTCACGTCATCTTCATTTCCAGAATATTCCTGTCTTGACCACACAGGCTTCGGACTTTAGAATGAGCTGTCTGCAGACAGCCCGCCGGCATCATCTGCTGCTACGTGCATGAACGAATCTGATTAAACAAATATACAGTCAGAACTACAAAAAGAGAAGGAATGAAAAAAAAAAAGAAGGAGAGAGAAAAGCCACGTCTGAAAGGCACGAAGATACGTCAGATTTTGAAGATGATTTAGAACTTTTTTCATCAAACTGTCACCATATCTCTATGAACCAGAGTACACCAAGAGTACCTAACTGCAGTTACAAAGACCGACAAGGGTGCCACCATACATCCAATCCATACAGGAAGTCTCATGTGGAAGTTAGTTAAATACCGCCAAGAATAACTATCTGCAGCTTGCAAACAAATGCGTATAGTGTAGTCGGGTGGTTAGGGTTAGGAGAAGGGTCAGGGTTAGGGTTAGATTTTAGTAAGTTACATCAAAAAGAAACTTTCGATTGGGACTTCCGGAGTGGATTGGATATATGGCGATGTACCGTGACTGCAGTTGGGTCCCTCTCGAGTACACTGCTAAAGGTAGTAACACTACAACCTGTAAGCCAAGTATATCATTACACAGCTGGTAAGAAACTAGTTCCTCAATATCTAATGCAAAATTTGTCATACAAGGCCAGTTTACTAGTTTAACACAGCATTTACACAGAAAGACTTGCTGATTTCCCTCGGGTGTTCTGTGGAGCGGATAAGATTGGTTTTAATGACAGGCTAGCAGATTCCTGTGGACTCACACTAGCATTAGCATCGACAACCTCCTGGAACTAGAATAATGGGATGAAATACTGTATGTTGAAACTGTCTACAATGATAAGTAGGACCGTGGCTCACTTGTAAATGAGGGCCTATGTCAAAAATCTTGAACTTCCCCTTTAAACAGCACATGTGCCATTACAGCCCAACAACTAGTGTCCACTTAACAAAGATATTTATGCAAAGGGATGTGCCCATGTGTCATGTTCCTCCTGTGTTGAATAATATTGCACAATCTCTCTGGTAGCTGCATGGAGCAGAAGTACATGTGTATTTTTGTTTGTGTAGCATTCCCCCAACAATCTCCCACTCGTTACACAAAGCTTAAAGTTGTACTTCCATGGTCATTTCAGTAATATTTCTGTGTTCTCCATTATTATTGAATGCATTCTGCATCGTTTCTGTTTAAAAAAAACCTTCTGGTTGCTTTGTATCCAGCTGTATTTGTATACTAGAAGAGAGGCTTGTGGTCCAACGGCAGCTTTTCCGGGTCCTTCTCATGAATTTCCGTCTGATTGGCTGCCTCCCATCAGTGTATGAAGGAAGCTCCGCCCTCCGCTCTTATTTTGTTACAGACAGAAAATAGAGCCGACAAACAAGTTTGTTCCGCCATGCTGACAAACAGTTAGCTAATTAGCTTCTCAACTCCGAAGCTACAGTCGTGCCGTCTTTACTTCTAGTGTGTAGTGGAGGGTTACCTGCCTTCCAATGGACAGATAGAAACCCCACGTGGGATACGCTATTTGCAATGTGACGTAGAAGTGCAAGGCTGTTCCCGATTCGCTCTTTTCTTCGGATTGTTTCTCTGATGAGACAGCACAGCCGACTGGGGGGAACACAACGCTAGCAAGTCAGCATGTGTAAGTAAACAAGGGGAAACCCTCCGTATTTCAGAAAGAGCAAGTTAAACGGGTTTTCAGTGGAAGGAGGCCTTTAATGACTTTTTGTTTGTGGGTGAATGTGTGTTTTTTGCCTGCCAGCTGGAGCAGCCAGGTCAACTGGATGTCTGAGGGTATTGCTTGTAGGTTGAGCAAACTGCCCCCTGTGAATCCTGCGTGTGAGCTGTTGACACTGAGCACAGTTAGATTGGCTGTGGCTATAATACAGACATAGCCGTGGCTCAGAGGGCTTGGCTTGGGGTCGCATGCTGCTCAGCCCAGTTGTTCACATTCTGTAGGGAGGTTGTCTGCATGTCCAAACTGAAGAGCACTAATCCTTGTAGCAGTGCCCATGCCAGGGTCCTAGTCTACATTTCATGGAAAAAAGTGGATTTTTTTTTTCATTCTATATTCTGCAGCACTCACGACTCGAATCCTCTGAGTTTGAACATTTATCGAAATGTTTATGCTGTTTTATTCATTGTTAGAGCTGCTGTGGAATTTGTTTTGGCCTCTTAGTTTTAACAAATATTGCCCCTTCAGCTTTGTGGTCTGTACAAAGGCTGCTGTCATCTCCTTGACTTGAATTTTGTTTCCATTTGCAGAAGAGTTGCTTCCTTGTCTGGATATAGACAAATATGATGGCCGTTTTGTGCGTTCAGCCATCTTGCGGTGCTGCCATTAGTGAGGTGACCAATCCTAATTACCATTTCTGACATGGACTGCAGCATGAACACCAGGACTTACAACATTAAACAGTGGTCTAAAGTAATTGATAACCTATAGGTATGTTATCTGGAGAGCTCAAAGTTATTCTGTTGCATTAGACATCGGAGATTTAATGTAAACTTTGATTTATCTGGCAGAAACTGATTTTAATGACTGACAATTCACACTAGAATATAAAATCTTGTTTTAATGACCCACCAAAAGTTAGTAAAGAAATTGATCAAAGCTGTTGCAAAGGCTATTTTGTATTTAGTCAGATATCTGGCATAGTTTAGTACTAGTTTAGGCTGCAGGACACCGTGTACATGATGCGTTTGTGTTACTGACTGAATGATTATTATTTTCTGGTCACAATGTTGCTCTGATTAGAACAAATGTTACATGTCACAATATCTCCCAGATTAGTGATTAACTCTCAGCAACACCACAGCTCTTGTCTCTTTAGCTGGATTCACACTCGCGGATTGTCTGCATCAGCGTCACCGCTGTAGGGTCTGTATAGGTCTGCGGAGGCCTGAGACACACTTCTTTGGACCCAAGGCGCATCCCAGTTATGCGAATGCAGAAACACGGAAGTACTACCTTTTGATTGGTCATTGTGATTTCATGTCTCTGGATGTTTTGGTCTTGTAGCTGACTGAATGCATGTCGCCCGCTGTTGTTGCTCAAAAACAGGAAACACTCACCAGAGCTGAAGCGAACAACAGAAAGAGAAAAGACCCTCCGCCCTGTGGACCCACCAGCCCTAATGCCACCTGCAGATCTTGAAAAGAAACTGCAACATGATGTGTAACCCTATGCTTGAGTAAAAACATACACTGCATCTGTATCAGCTACATGGACCCAACGGGGCGCAGATGCTGCACAAGTATACCCAGCTGTAGTATGAGCCGATATGAGTGTATCAGCTGATGCCTAATATGATTCAGAAACTGTTGTTGAATGAATAAACCATATATGTTGCCATGTGAGTGAAGGCATCAGGCTTGACTTACACATTTAGCCATGTTAAAAAGAATTTACGCAGATATAAATGTATTTAATACTAATTATTAACAAAAAACAAAGTACTTTAGCAGCAAAAAGAAATAACACTTCTACTCACTGTGATGATGTAACCAGTGTTGCAATTATAGAATTGCCTTGGCTAGATCACTTTAAGTGTGTTGCTGTGTATGACATTGATAATTTATTTTTTAAATGATAGGATCAGAATGCTTGATCGGCCTCATTCATCTGATATCCAGTCTAACTAATAAGTCTATATCTGAGCCGATATCTGATCCTGGTATCTGCATCTCTGATGGGTGTGCAGCTCTTTCACTTTCTTTTTTATGAATGGGGAAAAAAATTGAGTCTAAGAAATTATAATTAGTATAAATGCTGAAATATGACCATTTCTGGCCAGTGTCCAGCTTCTGCTCTGAAAGGTACTCAGATTTTGCTCCTGTATTCTGGAAGCGTGTACATATAAATCTCTGGTTTTCACACATTACATTTCAACTGTCTTTTTCTTTTCAGTCTTTTTTTTTTTCTCAGTGTTTCTTCCACCTCTTTCCTCTGACTTATCCTTCCATTCTGCAGTAATGAGCGTGCTGTGGCTGCAGGCCTGTCCGTGCTCTGTGTTAATCCTTCCTTTCAGCTGGTGGGCCATTTAGAGCACAAGCACCCAGAGCCTGTTCCAGAATTTAATTAAACATTCTTGGTGTCGCTGTGTTACTTTGCACTTTCTCTTTCTTTCAGACATGCACACACATGCATACCCATGCACACACCAACACCTAAAAAATCTCCACTTCCACTTCCCCTTTACCTCTTTCACTTGCTGCAGCGTGCTTATGACATCGGATAGATCTCATGTTAGTATGAGCTCGTTATACTGCCATCCTCCTGTACTGGAAATAATGTGCATTGTGTTTATCTTCTAACCTGTCAGTGGCTGTGCTTCATATATCACACCAACGTCACCAGTTTTAGATTTTTTTTTTTTTTTTTTTTTTAACAACAAATTTGCCTAAACAGAAAAGAAAAATCTAGTAACCACCCGTCAGAGATAAATCAGGTCATCGGACTGTGTTGGTCATTCCTAATTTACTCAGATGTTTATTTTACAGTTACACCTTACAGGTGCAGTTGGAAAACATTTAAGCACGAATAAGCTCTGATAAAATAGTGATGCAAAATTACTGTTTTTCCACCACTCAGTGATCGGAGAAGGGCAGCTTTATCATGTATTTGGCTATGAAGAATTTGCTTCAGGTGAAAATCATATAGCTAATAATAAAGTCAGAACTCCATAAATCAAATCAGTTTCACCACACCTCAACCAAACGTGCACGGAAAACTACCTCAGAAAACACATTTTTGTGTAAATTCATGCTTGAAAACCACACAAAATGATTTTCTCTGGACTTCTAGCTCAGGTAGTTGGAGGATTCTTGTTCCTGTCATTCAAAAGGCCCTGTAGACACACTCTTTGTGCACAAAAACGCACACCATAAAACAGTTGGACATGTATGACTTGCCCCGGCCAGTTATGCTTGCTGGTATTTTGTTTATAGCTATCTGAGAACGTTCCAACTCAAACTGTAAAATTAATACTGTGCTCCTTTGAGTGCACGGCCGGGGAATAAAAGCAGCACAAAAGAATATTTTCTGTGTTCCGTCTCATCCTTCGTGACTGGGTCACATATTTTGAACAGGTGTATGAAAAAATATGACAATAATTTGGTCAAATTAAAACTTTTTCATGATGAAATGGTGCAGAGGGTCTGAATACACAGCTCTAGTCCCCCCTCACAGTGAGTGTGTGTTATCTTCCTTGGACTAACACAGGACTTCATTCATACTCGGGTCTTTATAACTGGCCAAAGAAAGACTAATTTGGGTGGAGGTTTTTTTTTTTCTTTTGGTGGAGGGGGCTGTATGGGGGAGCTGTATTGTTTGTCTAATCCGCAGTGACTGGGAAGTTGTACACTGTGCAAATAGTGCATATTTGAGCAGCTCTGCTCCAAAGTAAAGCCCCTTCTGCCCCAAACGCTGAGATAAGCATGAGGCTTGGTTTTATTCATAAAGCGTTGTCTTAACGGTCTTCTTTTAATGCCATTTTGTTTTCCATCAGTCCTGCATAAGTGATCAAAACATGGCATACTAAAGGATTTTGGTGCTTTTGCAGTGACAGTTGTGGAATTCTTATCTCATGGCAGCATATCAGGGCTTTTATCTGCTGAGAAGCGGCCACAAAACAACTGTGACATTTTACTGGAGAACAGACAGATTGGTTAAAAGAGATAATGTTACGGAATAACTAGGAAAAACCGTTGCTACAAGACGGAAGTTTCTGTTACCATTTTGTCCCATCCTTTTTTGCCCTTCCCTCTTCCCTTTTCGGATCACCTGTGCCACATGTTTGTGATTAAAAGCACTGATATGATCGATTTAATGTTTCCAAAATGCCATAGTAAATTTACATTGTATAATAAGATGATGAATGACATCTTTGAGTAGAGTGTCTGTAAGTCGGCCGGTTGCCCATCAGTCATGTTACGGTTCACCCTGAACATTTACCCCTGAAACCAGCCCTTCATTAGAAACAGGGATTTTTCACTGTGCAGAGCAGGTTAAGTGTTTGTGTTACAGTCAGTGGGATTGTGTACTTGACAGTTAGTTGGCATGCTCATGCCTCAGTGAAATGCTTCACCTCATTTAACGTGAAGCAGCCAGGCCTTGGGCTACATAGTGTTTTGACGATATGTTGGTGTAAATCTAGAGGTTCTATCGCACCGACTTCACCTCATCTTTAAGTTTCGTTTGACATGGCTTGAGGCTAACTTAACTGTCTTGCCCACTATTTGACTTTTAGATCAGCCAATCTACTACATTACCATAGCAATGGTTTTCAAACACTGCAGACGTTCTGGCTTGGAGCACATAAGTCAAATAGAGTGCACCGAAAGGTTTGATAAGGAGTGTGGGACCAACAGCTAAATCCGCTGTTTATTCTATGGTGTTTTAAAGCTCAATAAATTCAGACAGCTGCAGCAGTTAGCACCATTGTGTTACCTTTTGAATAATTGTGATAGATCTCTGTATCAGAACTTTAAAGGCCGTGTGTAGTCCAATCCTTTTTAATCTCTGTCATCTGCATAGAACTGCATAAAACTGCGGCTCACAATGGCTGTGCAGATCAACAGCAACAAGGCTAACTTGTCCAACAAAGTACTGCTTTATTTCTGCCACCCTTTAAAACACACAAGCTATAATCTACGGGGGAGTGTTTGGATTTGAGGTCTGAATCTTTCAAAAGCAGCGCTCCCCTTTCTTCCCCTTTTTGCTGTATTGAGGAATTCCCTTATCTTGCCTCAGCAGTGGTGTAGCACAGAAAAGAGCAGGCCGCTTCATTGTCAACCCTTTAGAGTTCCAGGCTTGTTTGATAATATTTTCTGTGGGTCACTTGACATCCCCCTCCTTCTTTTTTTTGCAACACCCCCCATTCCCCCTCATTGTTTGCCTCCTTTATTATTCCTCTAACCAGATTCAGGGTGTTTTTGGGGTGTTTGGTGGGGGGATGGGGGGGATTCTTTTTTTTTTTTTTTTTTTTAGAAGTGGTTTAAGGATAGGGAAGTTTGTCTTTGGTTTGAAAAGTGAAAGGATTCTGTCTGCTAACAGCCAGCAAGGGTGAACCTAAATGCCACAGAACCATATGGAGCCTCCCCACAATTAAATTACTTTTCTCTCACTTTTTCTTCCTCCCCCCTTTGTCTTTCTGTTTTCATTTTCTTAAAGAAATTAGTGAGGACCTTTGCATTTTTCACCCAAAGGCAGGGAGGGCATGCCGAAGATGTGACTGAATTCCTCTGCTCTTAATAAGTTAATGAAATAATGAGACCTTTCTGTGTCCATCATGCCCTAAAGAAATCTGGAGAAACGCCTCGCTAAAGCTGGAAACCTTTTAGGAGTTAAATATTTCAGACTCTTGGACGTATTGAAAATTATCATTGAGCACAAAATAAGTTGTGTGTATAACTATACTATCCATACTACAAAACATTCATTTTAATCACAGTAAGATTTTGATTATTTAATTACAGGCGCTTTTAATTATCCTGTTTTTAAGGCTTTTTGACTGTAATAACTCAATTCACACATTTTTTTTTTTTTTTTAACAGAATAAGATTCTCGTGTGATTCTTATCTCAAGGCCCTTGCAGACTAGGAGATGCCAGAACTGTGGCTTAAATAGAGGATGGTCGTCTCTGCACCTGTGGTAAATGCTTTCACCATCTCCTTTAGGAACTGCTTCCATTTGCCATGGTTACGAGCTTCCTCCCTGTCATTTAAATGGCAAGGTGAGTGGAGAATAGCCAGGGGGTGTTTCAAGGGACAGAGGGACATACACTTGCTTGGGGCAGAACTCACGCCAGAGTCGATGCCTGGGTGGCCAATTAGCAAAAAGGAAAGAAAGACCCGGTGCCATCAACCAATGACGGCTGGGGGAGGAAGAAGGGTGAAGTTTTTTGTCTGTTTTCCTCTCCCTTTCCTCCCTCCCTCTGTTCCTCTTTTACTCTCTAGCTCTGTCTGTCAACTTGGTGTCCGCCACAAAACTCCGTCGGAATACCCAATGAGGATTACCAGACTGGAAGAAGTGGGATCTCTGGAGTTGTGTATGTGTGTTTGTGTGTCTATGTATGTATGCATGACTGTGTGTGTGTCTCACTTGTTTGTGGAACAAAAATGTCCTAGTGTGTCCCTAGACAGACATTTGGCTGTTTCTCATTGGCCATAGAGGATTACAAACCCTCTCTTTGCCTCTTCACACTGGTCCACAGTGCTCCAATCCCCCTGGCTAATGACCCAGTGAGACATTCATTCCTTCAAACAGACATCAGATCTTGGCTCATCTCCACACTGAACATTAAACACCAGTGGCTGATTACCAGGAAAGCCAGAAATCACTTTTCTTCATCTATATGAATCAAATATGGTAATTTAGCCTTTCCAATCTCAGCAATTTCAGACTTGTTGGAGATTTCAGAGAGCGATTGCTTGAAAAAAAAAAAAAAAAAAACCTGTTGGTTCTAATAAGCAGCCACAGAAATCATGCCAGTCAGTGCTCTTCAAATCTGTCAGAAACTGAAACTTTATCTCAGCTACTGTTGGCTCTGTGCAACTGGCTGCAGTAATATCTGAAGAGGTCGACGAGGAGGTGGTTGAGGAGCTGTTAGCTGTCTTTCTCCCAGGCCTGTTCAGTAATAACTCAGGAGGAGATGGGGTGTAAGAGAGACCTGTGGGAGCCTGTCTTCTACTATCCTTTACTTCAGCCTTCATCTCCTCTCTCTGCCCCCCAGATATTCTGAACTGATCCTCCCAGACGCCAAGCCAATACATGAACATGTTACCTCCAGCAATGTGACCTATTTTTACAGACTGAGGCTTAATGGAAAGTTTAAAAAGGATAGGAAAGAGTGGGGAAAGAGTTTTAATCAGAAAATGAACTTTTAAATTCCTATTACTGTAATATTTAGTATATTTACTAACTGTTGAAAGAACAAGTCATGGCTTAATGCACACTGTATTTATGTTTACTAAAATTACTTCAAAGATTTATTGATATAGTTTGGTCCTGTATTGCTTTTGTAGCTAATATTAGCTGCCTTGCAATATCCCAATTAACCTTTCCAACAAAACCGCTGTAAATCATCAAAACTACGGCTGCTTGTGTTTGCTTATAGCAGCATGTGCATGTGTGTGCTGGAAAGAGTGTGTCAGTGCTTTTGCTCAAGCAGCCTGTTTTAATGACTTCAGGCCTGTTGAAATTGAGAATAACTAATGAGTGTGTGCCGGTGGCTGTGCATACAGTTGTGTGCAAGCATGCGGTTCTGTGTGTGTCTGCGCGTTCGGGTGCGTGTTGAGGAGCGTAGGCCTGGAGTGGGTTGCTGCTACTGCTTTCGGGTCTTTGTGGCTCTCTGTGAAGCGGGGTCGACCTTGTGGGGCTCTCCTCTGGGGCCCAGACAAAGCCAGTGCAGGATTATCCACCCCAGGACAAAGTGTGTGATTACCATGAGAAAACAGCCAGCTCCAGCCTCATAGCCAAGGACTGCCAGGCCTGCTGGAGAGGTGGGCCGCCACTCATTAGCTGCAGGGAGAAGCTGAATGCAGGCGCACACTCACTACCCTGCACGCACAAGAGAAAACACAATGACACAGACACACGTAATGACTCGCATGCTCATGCTGTTACTCGTGTACATGTGTGCATGCAGAAATGCTGTTTGTGGCTGAATGCACAGGTTAAAGAAAGAAGCTTTTTTAAACTATGGATTGCAATGAATGCACATGGACTTGTCTTTACAAAAGCTCCTCTGTTTAAGAAATGGATCTGCTGGATGCAAGTCGCCCCAACATGCCAAAGCAGCATAAATTCATTTTAGCCTTAAACAAAAGCATGAACGCTACGATAATAAATTATACTTCTGTGTTCCTTACTGATATAAATCAGTATTTTGTCTTTAATATCTTTAGGTTATAGAATATCAACCGATGCTTATATATAATGTGACCTTTGTCTATTAGTCTACAAGATAAATTAGATTTAGCTGTAATTTAACAGTGAAGCACAGGTTGCTTCATTAAACATAATTTAGATTTTCTTATATATTTATTGCATATTATCATTATGTTGTTGTATGTAGTGATTCTCAAATTTACAGTCGTATTTACATGATGCCTGTCATTATATGAAGCATGAATGGCCTGCACTTTGTTTTAACGAGAGCGTGACAATGCCTAAACTAACAGTGTCCCAGCCTGCTGTGATAACCCCAGCAACAGCCACAGGTCTTTCATAGAGTTTGCATCTTAAGCTCCTGATCAGTGGATCTCCCACCTCTTCACTGAAGAGTCTCTCTGTCCACCCTGGATTAAAGGGATGAGCTGATACTTTTCTATCTCCTCATCTGTCGCTCTTGTCCTGGCTGGAGGATGAGAGAAAGATGTCTTTTGTTGGTGGGAGGCAGCCCACTTGAGTCGAGCTGGAGAGGGTTTGCGATGGAGGAGGTTTGGGGGAGGAGAGGTACAGAAGGAGGGAGGATGAGAGACATGATTATTGATGAAGGAGATGTTTTTCAAAGACGCCTACCGGGAGGTATCTCAATGCATAGGCACTAGAAGACACGGTGGCACATAACGACTAAGAGAGAAAGAGGGATGCTGAGTGTATTGTTTTAATTGGGTAGCAGCTCTCGGTCACTCGGGAGGTCAAGAGTTCGGGCCTCTGCCACTTTGACCCCTCACTGTTACAGCACTTTTTTGTCTGCAGCCGCTCTTAGTTTTCTGTCTCTTTTACTACTTTGTGCTATTTTACAACTTCTTTGTTCCCTCATTGTTGAGAGACGTATGAGGAGGATGGATTGAGCTGCAGAGGAAAGGCATTACAACACAGATAACTTTCTTCACTTGCTTTTTTTTAAAATTTGTTTTTACTATTTTTCTAATCCAGTTGCAGCTTTTTCCCCTTCCCTTTACTAGTTATTTATTTATGCTTGAGTACATTTATCTCCCCCTTTCACTGCTTTCTTCTCTTCTGTCCTCCTTTAACTCTGGTTTGGGAGACAGGTCACAGCTTTAGGGGGATGGCAAACCTGTCATGTGCTGCTTTGTTTTGGTTTTCATACCGCCACAAGTTAACCTGGCAACTGGCTGTCTTTTTTTTTTTTCTCCTTTTTTTTCCCCCTCCAACTGTAAACTGGAGAAATAGTAGCATTCCTCCCCAGGCCAGCATTCTCTAGCGACTCCACAAAAGGTCACTTTGACTTTTAATTTCCATCCTCTGGGTATGATTCATGATTTGCTCTTCTTACATGGGTGTGTTGATGTTTATATTTGACTTCCAGAAGAGCTGAAATAGATTAAAATCTGATTGGACACTCAGCTATTTATCTACCTGGAGATGACTGCCAAGGCACTATTCGCTGAAATGGGAATTAGTGAATGTCACGAGAGAGAAATGAATCCTGCTGTGCAGCTCTATAAATATTTGACTCTCCTTCCTCGAGCCCTCACCGTGGAAGGAGGCTCTTGCCTAGTCCTGCTCTCCTTACCAGAGGGAACGGGGTGGCAAGTTGTCTGATTAATAGACTTACAGAGAACATAGATCATGTTTTTGGGAGACCTAGAAAAAGTTTGGGCCTATCCTCGGTACCCTACAGAACATCTTATTCAGCAGTAAATTTGAGTGTGTTTTCAGTGAAACACTGCAGCAGTAAAGCATGCCCTGCTTCTTCCTACATTCCTTTGCTGATGCTTGAAAACTGTTCTCTCTCTGCCACATCTTCATCTTTATGTTGCTTTTCTATTCTTGGCAAAGCAAATGACAAAAGCTTGGATGTTTTTCAGACTCTGTAATTCAGACAGGAATGTTTAATGTTATCGGCCAATATCAGCATGAAAATGGAATACTGGAAAATGTTGGTATTGTTTTTTTCAGACCGCTATTTCTACTTATTAAATCTCGAAATCTTTTGTTCCATTACAAAATTTTGTAATGGAACAAGGAGATCTCGCGAGATTTCGTTTCCATTGGCAGCGGTCCAGCAAGAAGAAAAGTTGCTGTCATTCCATTCTTAGTCATTTGACATGACATTAGCTTTGCTATAATACTGCATATTTACATTTTCTTTGTACATTAATATGCACTTTCTCTTTTTGAATAAATAAACTCAAACTCAATGTGGCTACGGTGCAGCTGCTGCTGCTACAGACTGACTTGCTTTGCAGCTGCTTATAACATGTCAGGTTTTAAGTTGTTGGTTAAGTTACCAAGTTGTCAGAAACATTAGAATTAGCCACATGTTGGCTAATACCTGCCAGTATCTGATATATGGCAGCCAGATGTAAACAAATGAACTCCTCTGGCTGAGTTAAAACTATTCTTTGCTCTTGTATCTTTGAAAATATCAGAGATACAACCTCATATATCGTTATGGGTTGATATCAAATAATGGAAATTTGGAGATGGACAATATCGGATATTGGTAAAAAAGCCAATATCGAACATCCCTAAATTCAGATAATAATTTTTGGGAAAATATAAGCCTGTTGCTTGCTGGATTTTTGTTTTGGGGGGGGGGGGGGGGGGGGCACAAGTTCCATTGCAGGACACCCAATCAGGGAAAAATGTTTCAGTCGCAACTGTGCATGCCTCATTTGCCTTCTCCTGTCGGCTGATTTGAATAACTTTTTTGGGGCACGAGTTCTTCCTTGTTTGCTCTCCGCTTCATATTTTTATGTGCATTCAACCAAATTGCAGAAAAATGCATTTGTTCAAAGTTGCACTTGGTAGCTGCAGGTCTCCAGCACATCTCTACAGCGAGGTGATGGATGCAACTTTCTGACATGTATTTTATCTTTTTAAAAGAGGTTTTGAGAGTTGATTTAAACTTAAAGACGTCTGCAATTTTTCTTTCCCAAGATGTTTCTTTTATAATGTTGCTTTCATTTGAGCATGTGTGCTGTTGTCCATCACGTCATCTGAGAGTATCACAGATGGCCCAAGGCCCCTCTTTTGACATGACTCTCATTTATAACCACCGGGGGTGGACGCGACACCCCTTTCACTCTCTTTGCCATGCTCTTTCTCTGTCTCAACACTTGTTTCTCATACAAATGCTTGCATGCACCAGCAAATATGAAAACTAGATATACCTAGCAATGCTGAAAACTGAATGGCATTGCTCAACTTTGTGGATCAATTTTACATTCAGGAGATTCAGGTGTTTGTTTCTTGCTCATCTGGTTTGTGTCCACAAGGGGGACTGTGTTTCTGTACTGGCCAGTCATCATCACCACAGATATCCAAATCTGGATCAAAATACAAACATTTCATTGTTATTTACAACACCGATTTTTTTTTTTTTTTTTGTGGTTTTCCAGTTTCCATGCTTTTGAAAAAAATGTTTTCCCTCTTTTCATTCAACAGTTATTCTATTCAAATTCCCCAAGTGAGGGAACTCAACAAGCTGTTACCCCCATATCCCCCAAACCCACCACCCACCCACCCACTCCTCCATCCTATCCATCAACACAGCAACCAGTGATCACTGAAGAAAAGGGATCAGCTCCTTCTGGTGTGTTCCCTCGGCCCATTTAGCATAGGTCCCCACCCCGGGGCCTTTGGGCATGGCTCTGTGCCCTGACAGAGGAGTCTGGGGGAATGCACACCCTGCTGAATGCTTTCTAATGGCTCAGAAACATCTTTAATGAGCTTGAGGATGCAGTGCTCCGTATGGTGTTGTTCACCTGGGAAAATCCCAATCTGTGCGTCTGAAGACCGGACACAGGCCTAAGACACACACACACATACACAGAAGCACACACACAAAATTACAAACACACAATCAACTGGCTTTTTGCAGCCTCAGCACACTATTGTCCTTATAGTGAATGGAGCTGGAGCATGGTCAGTCACGGTTCCATTACGGTGGTGTGAATCGGAGGTCTGCCTGTGTGTGTTTGTGTTGCTGTGTCCGATTTTGTGCTCATTGTTTCCATTCTTTGAGTAATTCTCTCGTCTTTATTTCATCTCTTGAATCTAACATCTTCACAGAATACATTTTGTATTGAAAAGAAAACAGTTGCTGCCAGCCAGCACTCTAACATATAGTGTATTCCTTATGTGGCAGGATTCCATTAACATGATGGTTTCCTCTCTTCAGACATCTTGCCCTCCTGATTCCACCAGTCTGCTGCCCGCCTCATGAGTCTCTTGGGTCTCATAAAGCAGCATACTAAATTTGGACAATCGAACATGAGCTTTTCACTGACTGGGGCTTCTTCCTCATTAATAATCTCTTTCTTTTATACAATTTTCTGCATATTTCTAACTTTCAACAGTCTTCTTAGTTTAAATTATCTCAGAGCTTTTTTCATATACACACCTGCTTCGTCACAGCTTTCTGGTCGACCTTGCTCTGCAACGACAAACAACAGAACTTTGATGATATGCAAATGTTTGCTGTGCAGATACAGTCACAAATGATGGTTTAGTAAGTGTTGAAATTTTGATTTTGGGATTTCAACCCCATTTTTTGCCAAGAGAATTCACCTGCATGTTAGTTGCTACATCCTTTTTCTTTCTTCCAAAAGCAATTTGGATGTAAGAGCTGAGAAAATCACGAGAGCTCATAAGTTTCCATGTGACAAATCTAACACACAGCATTTTTATATCAGCTGTGATTTTAAAACCTCTGAACTGTTCCACCTGTGTGTATATATGCTAATTAGATGAGGAATTTTACCAGAAATGAGCACATGTGAGGATTTTGTGCTTGTCAGAGGATTTCCTTACTTCTCCCTCTAATTTACTCCCAGCTGATTGGAACAGGATGTTTTGTTTCAATCTTGTCTTTTTGACATGATTGTCAAGGATTTTATGTTGCAGAAGGATCAATTTATTTTGTGTTATTTGAAAACAAACACATTTAATTGTTAAACTTGACTTGGTAACATCATCAGAGGGTGGACTTCTCCTTTCTTGGACCACAAAGGCAGAATTTGCCATCAAAAGAACTCCATCAACAGAAAGGCACCTGCTGTTGTTTGCATTCAATGGGTGGTGGCCATTCATGGATATGCTGCCCTCTTCAGTCATCTGTCTTCTTTTCTATCAGCCCAAACATGGCTTCTCTCCTTCATCCTTCTTCTCTTCTATCAGTGATAAAATCTGAGCTCCAGCTGAGTGCACATGCAAAGTTCAATGTGTCTTTGACGTAAAATCAACGTTAATCCTCAACTTTTTTCATCTCTCGTGAAAAGTTCCCTGCAGATGTCCTCTCGGGCTTCCTCTCACACCTGAGTTTTACGGTTCTACTTCACAGAGCGTCAGTGATCAGGTCAGCAGAGCATGGTGAGCCTCGGCTCTAAGGCCCCTGACTCAGAGGTTCGGGGCCCTTGCTGCCCCCCGGAGGGTGTGCCCATGGACGCAAGGGGAGGGACAGGGCGGCCCCCTTTGACAGCTCAACACACAAGGTCTGCTGGTGACCAAGGGGCCATCTAGGGGGCCTTAACTATTCTGCTTTAGATGGTACCACACCCCGGTTCCATCCCCCAAGCCTCTGGGCTGTTGTTCCCCCGGAGAGGAGGGTGTGTTTGCAGGAGAGACCAGGCAAAGACGGGCACATCCCGAGACAAAAGGCCGTCCTTTGGCCAGCACTGTTCTGCATGGTAGCGGCTGTATTCTTCCCCCTTTTTCTGCCTTTTCTTTTCTTTAAGTTAGCTGCCTTTGTGGGGCCGTGATAGAAACTGGGGGGCAGATATGATGGATGGAACTGGGGGGGCATGAACGAGCTGGGCCGGGGGGGCATATCGGAATAGAGGGGCCCGGTGTCGTGCTCCCTGTCTGAGAGGAACGTGCGAGGCATGGGGTGGCCTTGGAGACTCAGGCTGGGGGTGCACGGTCTCTATGCGTGTGTTTCATTTAGAAAAAGTAGAGCTGGAAACTGGGGGAAGGGTGCGAGCGCTGGTGTGAAGGAGTGTGGTAAGGGGGATGCAGAGGTCTGTATAGGGGATGAGGATGTGCTTGCGGAAGTTGCTCTGGACGGGGACTTATTACAGAAGATGGTATACATCGTAGGGAAAAAGAGCCCATTCCTTGGCATTGTGGGGGGTTTAGTCCCTAGATGAATAAGCAAGAAAAATCCTTCGTAAGCAGATTTTCAAGTTGAAAAATAAATCATAGTTTCATGGTACATAAACCAATATTAGCACGGATCTGATCAGACAGTTGAAAATGCATCCACTGAATGAAATTAGTTAAAAACAAAGACTAGAGAGACTTGTGTGTTGCACTGCCTGCTGCACTTTTAATGAATGTATGTGTGCACAAGTAGTGGGTGCTGCTGTATGTAGAGCTCAGTTCTCTGGGGGTGAAAAGACAGATGAGGGTGCAGAGTTGGGATGAAGTTACAATATTTCATCACAGACAGTATAGGACCAGGGCTGGATAAATTGTTTAAAATAATCATCATATGACTATCCATTGGCCAATAACATAAATACCACACGCATGGCACATGAAGTTGTCATCAATTCTGACGCTTCACTTTGGTTTTCCTCAGCTTGTGTCTTTTGTAATGTGCTGAATGTCTTCCTGTTTGTTGCTTTGCATCACGAGAGTAAAAAAGAGGAATCTCAGGGGATTAAGCTCCTCTGCCATGCCTCCTTACTGCACCTTGCACTGTGGAATGTCCTTTCAGTAAATGTGTGACAGCCTTTTTCTTGTGTCACTTCCCTCTCCCACTGTCCACCTTGCAACATGGAATGTCCTAATCCATAGAGATAGATGGACAAGTTCTTACTGTATAACCCTAAGAACACCTTTCAGCAATTTGCATCAAAAAGCCCCCTCCCAGCCCCCTAGCACTATTCAAATGAAGAATGTCTTTCTTGCTGTTGCAAAAACAAACTTCATGTTTTAGCAGCATATGCAGTGGTTGCTGCTTTTTTTTTTTTTTTTTTTTATCTCGTCCAATATTTATTTTCAAAGCTTGTTTGATTGTTGTTGAGGTCTTTGAATGAAGCTTTAGGTCTATTAGTAAATGTAGGAACCTCATAGCATTCCTACTGTAGTCCATCAGATTAACTGGAGCTCTTTGTTGACCCATGCAGACCACCTGCTGCATGACAAAACGCCCCGACGTCACACTTTCACTTTCCTCTGACTGAGAAAGACTGCTAACCTCCTCCTTTTCCACTGGAGACAGGAAAGACACAAAGAGAAAATCAGAACAGACGTCAATCTTTTGCCCATCACATACCAGTCAGGACCTGGCAACCTGCTGGCGTCCCTATGGAGGCTTGAGATGAGTGTCTGGCAGCATGCTGGTTGTCCAAGGCAGGCAGGCTGGTGGCTGTCACCCAGTGCCCAGAGAGAGACATCCTCTTAGGGCTGGGACAAAGGTGGCTGGTCCTCAGGGATTAACCATTAGCATGCTAGTTTGTGTGTTTAACACTGGCCTGAATGGAAAGGACAAGAGCCAACACCCCAGTCTATTCTTAGGCGGGGAAGTGTTACTGTTTCAGCTGCTAATGCTGGTTGGACTTATGCATATATATGCATACATGCATGTAAAGAGGAGGGATTTATGCTTCTATCGGTATGCTGACTGCCTTCAGCCAAAGTTACATTGTAAGAATAATTAACTTTATCAATAAATTTTTAATGTAGGCCAACAAATAATCTGCTTAACAATTAGGTTATCTTGTGAACATCCTTCTGACTTTTTACTAATCATAGTTTATAATGTTTCAGGAGACTAATTTCATTACAGTATCATACTTTATAGTCACTGGTCAGTTAGTGATGATCAGAAGCATTCATATATTTAAAATGAGTCCACTTTTGATATTAGATGTGCAAAATATGTATAACTGATGCTTTCAAAGAGAAAACAGACTTTAAACTTATGGGTAAACAGGGCAAAGCCATGCACCAGAGTCTGCCTTGCTTTAGAAATCATGTTAATGTGCAAACAGGACTACCAGAAAGAATTTGAAGCCAGGTGGTGCTGAATAAGCCACTTTCAGAATGTTTTTTTTCTTTTTTACTTCGTTATCTGTTCACTGAACTGAACATTGTCCAGCTTTTTCTGTTTGTGTGTTGGCTTAATGATGTGGAAAGACGCCTGTATGGAAATCTGAATTTGCGATTGTGTTTTTGTATGTATATCCATGATTGTGAGCAATGCCCCTTTTTTTTTCCTGCTGCTGCTGTGTGTGTGATTATGTGCTCAGCCTTGCTGGCTGGTGGCTGATAATAACACAAGAGACCGTGTGTTTGTGAATCTCTTAGTTGAGGAGATTCCCACCGTGCTCAGCGTGTCTGGGCTCTGTGTGTTTTTGGGGTTGCACGCGTGACTCTGCCAGCTGTTCTATTCTCCTGTTGGCCCCCTCAACCCTACGCAGCCCTTGTCCCTCGCCGACCCCTCCTTCCCTCAGAGGCCTGCTCTTCATCTGATAAGGGCTGCACTGGCCAAACCCTCAGCAGAGCTCCTCAGAGCTGCTCCATGCTAACAATACACCCTCCTTCCCCTCCATCCTCACACCATTTACATGTGAAAACACTGGGTCTTATCTTCAGTCCACTGGAGCAATGGCACAACAGCCAAGTAAGAGTGTGTGTTATTATATATATGTGAGGGGCCTTAAGAGAGCTGCATGAGTCAAATCAAACTGCAAGTGTACATGTGTGCCAAAGACTGCATTTCTATTTCTATCACCCCCTTTTTTTTCCAGCTGAGAAGCAACATGAACAAATTAAATATACAATAACCTCAAGGGTCTCAGTCAAGTTGAAAGAATTAGAGGTTTTGTTTTTAGTGGGATATTAGCAAGCTTTATCACACTTGCACCATATCCAATAGCTTGCGGCCATGGTAACGCATAATCAAAGACTCCCAAGAGAGGAAAAGTAGTCCCTCTCTTCCATATCCTTGGATTGTAGCCACGGTGGCTGCAAGTAATGATTTTCATCTACATGAATGATAATGTCAGCATTCTCTTCTCTGTCCTAACTGCCAACACTATTACTCCTTACCTCATCACTGTTTGCATTTTCCTCACAGTTCTCTGCAGTGCTGCCACCCAGTCTAGTGTTGCATAACTTAATAACAATGAAACACAACTAATAAATGAACATACAATTTTGCAGTGTGCATAGAAATTCCGTTCTGCCCATTCACCAGCTGCCATGCAAAGGAGAGAGCAGGACAGACAGTGGGGAGAAGTGTGCAGGCTTTTAATTAAAGTCTGTGTAGTTAAGGGCCGAGGCTACGCAAACATGGGCCTCCGGCAGCAGAGTTTAAGATGAGGTAAAGGAGAGCGGGGTGTCAAGAGAAAAGCGGCTAAAATTGGAAGGAGGAGGAGATGTGAGGGGAATGAAAATGAGCGATTTGTGAGGGTGGGAAGATGAAAGATGAGCAGAGGCTGGTAAGAAGTGATGGGCAGGTAGGTGATGGGAAGGACAGAAGAGGGGATGGGCGAGAGCTGTCAAAGATGGTATCATGTTATCTGATGTGTCATAATGTGATGCGGATATTGAGGTGAAACAGCAGGATGACAATCAGGGCTCTAGGGGGGGGGGGGGTATTACAATGAAAATGGGGGGCAGCTGTTGAGATAATATTTATGTATTCACTAAGTTGTTTCTGAGGCATGTAGATCCAAGTGTATGTAGATATAAGTTAGAAATGAAATGCTTAGAAAAAGTCCACTGATGTGTTTGTAGGACCAAATTAATGAATAATACAAAAAATAAGTGGAAAAAAGCAATGCAACAAGGTGAAGGAACAGATGACAGTTTTGAATGAATCAAGCTTGGCTGAACTTGTGCTCAGTGGTCACACAGTGACATCTGCTGGTGGAACTGTAGAACTGCATGTTTCAGTTCAGCTGCTAAATTAACTTTAATGACTTCAGCTCCAAACAAAGTTTTTAGTTAAAATTTAGAAACTTTCTGATTTTCTGACGTCAGCACAATTAATTAAATATTGCACAAAATTTATTCTACTGGCATACCAACAGCTGAGCTGGAAATCTGGTACTTTTAACTACATTGAAAATAAAATACCTCACTGACAAAGTGAATTAGAGCAGTTTTTGACTTAAATAAACAATTTATTTTCAGTTAACATATAAAATAGTTGTTTGCTGGGTTAAATATTTTTTCAAAATGTTATCCCAATGTGATTTTGTCTCATGTTATCCCTACATAATATATACACTGTGTTTCATGAACACAATTCATTTAAGTACCATGAACAACAAAGTAAACAACTTGTTTCTTTTAATTTAAAGTAGCATATTACAATTATGTGGAACCCGCTGACAAACCCCCCCAAAACAAGTCAAAGATAAATTTCTATGAGTGCTCTATTGTTTTGGTTTGGTTTGGTTTTGCACAAGATTTTGCGATAAATTTCTTTAGTATTACCCTACTTTAACACATCCTGACTAAAATATGAGCTTTTACAGACAAAAAGTAAAAAAAAAACAATTTTATATGTCCAGTGTCATCATCCACTGTTTTTTATTTTTTGGAAGATTGGTTGTTTATCTGGGAGGAAAAAAATAAAATTTTCTGCTTTGAATTCTCAAATTCTTTTATTGTTAAAGGTCTAAGGGTCAAAACTATCAAAATAAAACTTTATTTCACAGTCTGTTCTCTCTTTACACCAGTATTCAGCTTTGATCAGGTCCAATGTGGAGCAGTTGAGAAGATATAAACTTTATCAAGAAAATCACATTGTCATGATCATTGAGATGAAAGTTTTATTCTGACTTATTTGGTCACTGTATATGAATGAATGAACATGTTATATTTACCTTTAAATTTCTGAACACTGCTCTGATTTTTAGCAGCAGTGTGAGCATTTGTTCTACCTATTCTGTTTTTCATTTAATTTCTTAGTACACTGCACACCTTTTAAAAAGTTTTTTTTAAAGGGTCTCTCCTTGTAAACTTAGAAAAAGTAAGAAATTTTATGATTTGTGAATTATTTCTCTGCTTTACTGCCAATTAGTGTCTTACACACTGTTAGAAAGGTGATTAGTCAATTTTATAATTATCATGTTTCTGTGGATTAAACAACACGGCGGCATGTAGCCAAAACGTAGTGCACCAAAAAAAAAAAAAAAAAACTCCTCTATGATTGTGATGTTGATATTCACTCTTGTTTTGAGTTACTTGGTGGATTTGATAATCTCAGGTTTTGAGAATGACACACATATTAATGCTCACAAAGTCCGCTGCTTCAGTTTTTATTATGACAATATGCATATACTCCAGAATGTTGTGAGGAGGGATCAGATTAATAATAATTAAAAGTAAAGTCCCTCTTTGCCATGAAAATGAGGTTAATCCCAAAAACATTTTCACTGCAAGGACCAGCTCACATCATTTCAGTGGTTCTCCCATTAACACAGGTGTGTGTTGATGATCAGCCTGCCATTCTGACCGAGTTTGTGCTTTAAAAGGATGGTGGTGCAAGACAAGCAAAGAAGTCACAGTGAATGCTGCTGTAATCAAAGGTAAAGGTGGTCCAATAAAATATTAGAGTGTACAGTATGACCTTTTTTTTTTTTTGGTGGCGTCTTTTTTGGGGGGGGGGGGGGGGGGGGGTGTACCTGACATGCATGGAAGAAGTGGCAGCTGAGGCGACGATACTTGGCCCGTTTGGCTAAAGTGCAGCGTGAACACGGTCTCAGGAGATCACCCCCGCCCATCAACTAGCCGAGTCTCGAATCAGACCGAGTCTAGTGGACTATCTGGTGTGAATGCACCCGTGGAGTAATATCACATTTCTTTTAGGTTGTTTTTTATGTGCTGTATTTTCAAAACAATTGAAGGTAACACAGTTATTTGATCGTGCCATAAAAGGGAACTGACAAAATACAAAATAAATACAAAATATAAAAATGCCTCAATCAAGAAATGAATATCCCAACTGGTTACATAAAGAAATAGTAATGAAAAAAAAAAACATTTTTAATGTATTGTCATTTTGAACTGTTGGGTTGTACAGCACCTCGGGCTCTAATAGGACATTGTTAGTGTGCTATAAATTTGAACTTGAACTTCATTTAACTTTGTGTTAATATGCCTATTTATTTAGTTAGTTTTCGGTGAAATTTTTAGTTTATCAATTAATTTAGTTGATGTTTTTTACATTTCTAACTTCTTCATTTTTATGCTTCTTTTCTATTTTTCTATTTTACATTTACTTTCCCCTCCAAATTATTTATTTCTGCATTTATTTTTCATCTGACATTTTATTCATTTATTGAAACTTTTTAAAATTCAGTCATATTTATGTCCTCAATATTTCCAATCTTACTTTTTCTTCACTTATTTTTGCAAGCAATTTATTTCTGTTTCGCCATTTTTACATTTCCTTGCCTCCTTTTTACATTTTCGTGTGTCATTTTTACATTTCTTTATGCATTACTGCCTCATTATGTAACAGGCTTTCAAGGGGTGCTGAAAACCAATAGCTGGTTTTCCATTACACCTGGAATTTCGCTATATCTAAATATTGCAATTATCACCACTGGCTCCATAGTCTCATTACAATATAATCTTTTTTATCAATCACGTGCTATTCTGCGACTGACACACACCTGGGAGTAGGGATGTATACGGAGTACCGTATCATTTGGTAACGGTTCCTTATCTTAACACTAGGGTGCCGTTAAGATTCTTGACAATTACGTTATCAATACTTTTTGAACATCTACCTAACTGTCATTTAATCACGGTGGTGGAGAAAGAGACACACTTCCTTTATTCTCACAGCTGTCCATCTACCATTACTGTACTTTCAGTGGCTTGGATGTTAATTGTTACCAAACACTGCATCTTTAAACATCTTGGAATATCTCTATTGTTTACTCTAAATTATGTTATAGTATCAATAAGAATATCAATAAATATCAGCATCAATAAGGAGTATCGATATTGGTATCAATAAAATCACAATATACATCTCTACCTTGGAGCGCCTGAATCTAAAAACAAGCATGAACTCCGACATGATATATTACAGGGATTTTGGGGATATTGCCTACACATTTAGCTGTGCTGCTTATTCTATAGGATCATAATTCTTACACGTTTTACTTAATTGAAAAGGCAACTAATCAGATTTTCCAATGATGTATAATACAACACAAAATGGTTTTATTAAAGGGGGGATTAGATGACTGAAAATAATTTTCTTACTTTTTGTGCCAAGTATCTGCCTGGGCCACAGGCTTTCCGGGCAACTGCATGCTTTCTAATAAATATGCCTTGACAACACATAAAAATGATGATAAAAATGGATTACCAAGTCTAGGAAAAGTCACACACAAGGTCTGAGTCAGAAATTTATATCACTTCGAATATACACAAGACAGAATAGAAACACGATCACGGACATTTTCACAAACATGAGAAAATAAGTAAGGAAAGAAAAAACAAACAAACCTTGAAACAGATTGTTCTTCAAATCAAAACCAAGATATCAACACTGGTGTAGTATTGTCCTGAGAAACATTTCCAGTTTACTGCAAATATATAATGTTTATTTTTATAAAATGAAGGTACAAACATTTTTTTCCTTTGGAAGGTAAAATCTTGGGAAAGTGTTAATGATGATTTTCTTTGGTTTGATTGTAACTATTATTATTTTTATACAATTAGTAGTTTTGTACCAGCATTACCACTGCTTTCTCCAGAAAACAAAAACAAGAACAACAAAACAAAGATGCAAATCACAACTACATCTTATTACACATTCATTTCTCTTTAAACTCTGAGTAGTGCTCTACTTTAAATAAATTTCTTTGCCTGTCTAAGTCATATGTACAGTGCTAAACATACCACAAAAGAACATTTATCCTTCAGATATGCATTTTGTCAGTCTAATACTACCAAGGATGATTTTTCTGAATGACACACAGCTGCTTTATATACATTAATTTGAACTTTGAAAAAACAAAACATTGTGTATGAACTTCCTGTTTAATCTCGCATCAGGCCGCTGGTTCCTGGTGTATCTAAGGAGAATATTTGTGCCCGTTAACACGTAACATACAAAAGGCACTGGCACATATAAAGGCCTCTACAAAATCCTGTTTTTTCTTTCTCTTTCAAAAAAAAAAAAAAAAAAAAAGAGGTTTTGGTCTTCAAACAGATATATAAAACAAAAAAATAATTTTTAGCCAACAGATGTGGCTTTTCGGTTTAAAGGAATGATTTAACATGCTAAGGGTAAAAAGCTACAAAGCATAATGTCAGAAGATCTAAGTGGTCCTTTTCACATGTGAAGAGGGGGAAAAATTCTGAATAACAGAAAAAGCCTCGTTATTTGTTGTTACATCTAATTTAAAAGGCATGTTTAGCTTGTCCACATTATCATGGTCATTTTCACATCAACACTGTCCAAAGACAAAAAAAACCCAAAAATCACTGCTGTTTGGCTTCAAGGTTTTCAGTATATTCATTAGAAATACTGTTTAGGTTTGATTTGGTTTTTGGACATTTTTCACTTCAAACAAGCTAAAAAAAATGTATGGAAAATCTTGTAGATGACTGAGGAAAAGAAATTATGGATTGTAAAAAATGCTGCAGGATTTAAGCTCTTCAAGTGCTGCTAAAGTGTTTCCAAACACACACACAAATATCACAACTTCATTTAAGGTTAGAAGTAGCTGTTGAATATGAAATTGAGTAACTGATTACCACCTCCCTCTCTGGAGATGCTCTGATAGGTTTTAAACATGCTTTTTTTCTCAAAATGGGCCACAAGTTAACGGAGCTGAACTTATTTGATGTAACTAACAACGGTGTACCGCAGCTGTCAGACCAGCAGGGGGCACCGTCGTATAAGCTGAGTCTACCAGGAGGAGCTGGGCTCAGTCTGCCGCTTCGGTAAGCTGATGTGCAGGCAGCCAGGTGTGGACAAGTCCTTCACCAAGTGTTCAGTCTGATCAACCAGGTCTTTGTGGTGGACTGTCCTCTAGTCCACCCCAGCCCAGCAGCCTGATCCTTGATTCATGCAGACGCTCAGTCCAAAGTGTCACCAGCCTGCAAGAGAGCGGTTACAGCTGGTCTGACTCCTCTGTGTGGCTGAAACTCTGCTCCGAGGCCACAGTTCTGGATGTGGAGGGTGCAGAGGGATGGGGTGTGGGGGGGCTCAAAGGGTCCTGTGGACCGTCGTATTGAGGAAGCTCGCCTTCAGAAGGAAGCTCCACATCTGGGAGATAAGGAGGAGGAGGAAGATCGAACCAGGGAGGCCGACTGGAGAAAAAGAAAGATATGCAGTCAGAAGATGCTACATAGATCATCATTTCTTTCTAACACCAGAACAAACCCCAATTCCAATGAAATTGGGACTTCGGGGAAAATGTAAATGATTTGCAAATCCTCTTCAACTTATATGAAACTGAATACAATACATAGAGAAGATATGTAATGTTCCAATTGATAAACTTTATTGCTTTATTTGCTCATTTTGAAATGGATGCCTGCAATGGATTCCACTAAAGCTGGGACACGGGTGTGTTTACAACTGTGTTACATCACCTTTCCTTCTAACAACACTCAATGAGCGTTTGGGAACTGAGGACACTAATTATTGAAGCTTTGTAGGAGGAATTCTTTCTCATTCTTGCTGATGTACCACTTGAGTTGTTCAACAGTCTGGGTCTATGTTGACGTATTTTTTGCTTCATAATGTGGCACACATTTTCAGTGGGCGACAGGTCTCGACTGCAGGTAGGCCGGTCTAGTACGCGCTGTTGTAGCGCGTGCAGAATGTGGCTCGGCATCATCCTGCTGAAATAAGCAGCGACGTCCCTGTGAGAGATGTGGCTTGGATGGCAGCAGGTGCTGCTCCAAAACCTGGATGCACTTTTCAGCATTGATGATGTCATCACAGATGTGTAAGCTGCCCATGCCATGGCCACTAACACCCCCACCCATAGCTGGTAACTGGTAACAATCTGGATGTTCTTTTTCCTCTTGTTCTCAGAAGACACGACATCTGTGATTTCCAGGAACAATTTGAATGTGGACTCATCAGACCACAGCACACTTTTCTACTTTGCATCTGTCCATTTCAGATGAGCTGGGGCACAGAGAAGACTGTGGTATTTCTGGATGTTGTTGATTTTTGGCTTTGGCTTTGCATGGTTGAGTTTTTAACTTGCACGTGCAGATGTAGCAACAAACTGTGTGAACTGACAATGGTTTCCTGAAGTGTTGCTGAGTCCACACAGTAAGATCCTTTACACAATTTATGTCGGTTTTTAATAAGTGCCGCCTGAGGGATCAAAAAGTCACAGGAATTCACTGTTGGTTCTTGGTCTTGCTGCTTCTGTAGGAAGTTTTCCAGATTCTCTGAATTTTTTGATAATAATATAGACTGTAGATGATGCAATCCCTAAATTCCGACACGACAACATTCCGAAAACAGAAAGCAAATGCGGAACAAAACGAAAAAGATGTGGTCATTTTTCTGATTAAAAATGTTAATTTAACCCCCCCCCCTTCTGTTTTTATTGATTTATTGAAATGAAATGAAATAAAAAATACTTATACTATACTACTATATTTTTATATATAAAAATACTTATCTATTTCCACAAATGGCACCCTGATGAAGACTATCCTAGACAAGACAAGCGATCAGAGATATAGGCTTCAACATTTAGTCGGATGATTCCTGAAAGGTCTAAAAAATTCTGGTATGGGGGGTATAAAAAAATTTTTTTGTGGGGGCACAAATTTTTTTTTTCCCCCGGGGGGGGGGAGAGAAGAGACGAAAGAGCTTGTTATTCTTTCAGGGGTTGGATTGTTGGTTCTTCCACGTAAAAAGGGAAATGATAAAAGAAAAGAATAAATGTAATTTTTTCCTCAAAAATATTCCATAATCTTAGGGAATTCTTGTTCTCTCTCTCTCTTTTTCCCGGGGGGGAGAAGAGGGGGAGTAAACGGTTAAATGGAGTCATGGATATGGGGAGAGAGCAACATAAAAGGCATTAACGGTGTACATTATCACATTGGTTATACAAATAATTTTACGTTCGAACAAATTTTTAGTGAGTAGGAGTATTGAAAAAGGGAATAATAAAAATTATGAAAAAAGTTTAAAGAGGAAGGAGAAAAGAATAGGGAGAAAGGGGGGAAAAAGAAAAGAGGTTTTAAAAAAATGTTCAAAAGGGAATGGAGGGGGGGGGGTAAGCCAAAAAAAAATAAAAACATGTTAGGGGGGGGGAGGAAAGGGGAAATATATCATAAATAATAACACTATGACTACAGGAAAGAAAAGATAACATTCATCAAAAAGGGGAATCGCCGAAGAAAAAAAATAAAAAAATCAAAAAAAAAAAAATATAAGAAAAAAATAAATTTATTTTTTTTTCATATTTAAAAATAAAAAAAGGAAAAAAGACTTCCCGGAACCGTAATTTTACTTATCTACCCCCGCTCCGGGTCGCCGGGGGGGGCTCCGGGCCACCTCCTGTTTCAAGTTCACTTGTGGAATGTTACAAACAGGTGATCCTCGAGCATTCATCAACTTTCCCAGTCTTTTGTTACCGTGTCCCAGCTTTATTGGAATGTTTTAAAGGCATCCATTAAAAATGGGCAAATATTTGCTCAAAAAAGTTTATCAGTTTGAACATTAAATATCTAATCTTTGTAGTGCA
Source organism: Atherinomorus stipes (assembly GCA_023101725.1). NCBI lineage: Eukaryota > Metazoa > Chordata > Actinopteri > Atheriniformes > Atherinidae > Atherinomorus > Atherinomorus stipes. The sequence goes on from JALJCO010002818.1 coordinate 686,838, forward strand.
TTCAGTTGAATATAGTTTGAAGAAGACCTGCAAATCATTGTATTCTGCTTTTATTTACATTTTACCCAATGTCCCAGCTTCATTGGAACTGGAGTTTTTACTCTCATGCTGTAGAAAGTCATGCAGTTAGTCGAGTAAAAACCTGTGAGATTGTATAAATTTAGCTTCCTCTTATTAATATTTATAACTGTACCAGCAAACTACCAAAATGACAGATTAGAAATCATTCTCTCTTTCACCTGACATCCAGAACAGCCTCTGAGTATGAAGGGGGTGAGTCCATGGAGAGTGTGGAGGGATACAGGGTCCCAGACAGGAGCTGCAGCGCCTGAGGGGCTGAGCTGTACTGGCCTGCCGCAGTGGGGGAGCTGGGGGAGAGACTCGAACCTCTGGCATGTACGTGGCCCCGGTCCAGTATGACCAGACGGGACAGCAGGAGGGGCTGGTGGTGGTGATGGTGGTGGTGGGAGCTCCCTCTCACACCTCTGGGCAACAGGATGCTCCGTTTCCTCTGGTGATGGAGCACCAAAGCCAGCAAGGCCACCACCAGCACGAAGATGACGGCGCTGCCGATGACCGCGTAGGTGATGCTCGGGTAGTAGCGAAGACGGTAGTCGAGTGTCACAAAGTCCTGGCCAGGAGCTTCTGGGTGGGAGAGGGGGGCGGGGGCAGATAAAGGACAAACGAAAGATGGATCATGTAGTTGCAGGATGGAAGGAGGAAGGGTTTAGGAAGGGAGGCTGAGGACACAGAGGATGAACACTGGAGTTGCAGAACAGGGTGAAAGAAAGAGGCGTGAATTTCAATCTGTAAACTGTTTCCAGTTTTTTTTTTTTTTTTTTTTTTCAAATGTATTCTGTGTGATTTAATAACAGCAGCAGTGGTGCATAATAAGCATTACAGGAGCCAGACTCTCCATGAGATTAGGAGGACAACAGGACCTATTTCTTAGTCCAGGACTGAAAAAAAGTGACTTCAACTCTTTAAAATTACGGGAGGGAGGAAAAACCCCCCCCCAAAAACAAGGACGCTAGACAGTTCTTTGTGAAGGTAAACCAGCTTACACCATGCTAAGATAAAACACGTCTCTTGTTGCTTTGCATTAAAGATGAAAGAAGGCAAAGGAGCACCAGGAGCTGTCACACATTACCATGTTTGTCACAGTGAGAAAAGGATTCTACAGTCTGCAGTAGTTGGAAGTCCAGGGGAACTTAACGCTCAGGATGAGAGCTCGGGCTTGCAGTAACAAACGCAGAGCAAGCCAACTTAATGCCTGAAGTGAGGAAAAGGACGCCTGTAATGCCAGAGAGCACTGCAGCTTGTTATTCCAGATAGGATGACGGAAAAGCACTTAAACATTTCTGCTGACTGATATTACAGCGAGAGAATTTCAATCAGGCACTCGGGACGGGCTCATGTAAATGGTGTTTGGCTTATCAGCTGACAACACTGTTGTATTAAGTGGGGAGGAAGAGAGAAAGGAAGGAATCCTATTTATTACTGAACTGGAGAAAGAATGTGCTAATGAGGAACGAGCAACATAAAAGTATTTTACTGTTGCAGTTTCAGTTCAAATTACATTTACGCCTCAGGGGACTGCGAACATCAAACGTCCGTGTGCCTCATAAAAAACTTAAAACACTCAAGGGAATACTTTGTGTGTTCCAGGTTTCCATGTTGCAGCTTAAAAGATCACATGCATTAAAACCTGATGTCCTCAAACGTCCACTTGTCCATGTCCACTAGCCATCAAGCAGACAGTTGAGGATATTAGCCGGAAAGCTTGCCAGGAAATGACCATTACCAGATATCTCGGGGTTGAATCAATAGACCGAAAATGCTTCCATCTGTAAGGATTAGATCCGAGGAAACAGCAAAGCAGCGAAGCCATTTTGGAGCTTTTTGAAGTTTTCCAGGCTTATATAGACTTAGAGGCTCTGGGGGGTTATGATGTTTTGCCAAGCGTAGACATCCCTCCACCACATTTACAAGTAGAGCCTCAGAGAAACAAGCAGAAGATTAAACCAAATTTCATTGAAGATGCTGAAGCTGTGAAATGCTCCCTTCTTTTTCTTTTTTCAATAAATGCAAAATTGAAATTTTAATGCTGGCAAAAATGCTTCAAAGAGTCGGCACAGCTGGATTTAATCAAATCCCATTTTCTCTGAACAACCCCTGATGAGTTTTATCTGTAGTTTTGAAAGCTAAATGTTTCCCCAGACTTTGTCTCTTTGGGATTTTTGACCTTTATGCTAATAAATCTAATTTCTTGTTTTCATACTTTTCTAGAATCTCGATTGTCTTTTTTAACATCACACTCGTTTTCCAGGTTTTTGTTTTTTTGCCTCTTAAACTTTTTCTTTTTTAAAATTTGCATTTCTTTTCCATATTTTTTCTTCCAAGGACGGCCTGTCACCTATAGTCACAAGCAGGAAGTAGTGAACAAATAAATGAGATTGTGAACACGAGCAGCCAAAATGAGAGACAGGGATAGGGTGAGATGCTCAGTCATCCAGTTCTGGGCTCAGAGAGGAGCCAGATGAGGTGGCTCGGGCAGGTTAGGAGCCTCTGGACACCTCCCTGGTGAGGTGTTCCAGCCACGTCCCTCTGGGAGACGTTGGATTGATCGTCTCTCAGCTGGCCTGGCTGGAGAGTGGCCTGGGAAAGGGAAGTCTGGGCTTCTTTGCTTAGGTAGAACTGGATGACTGAGCATCTCACCCTATCTTCATGGACACAGAGCTAAACTTTGAAAAACACAATAAGGCAGTTACTAAATCCGCCTTCTTTCACCTGAAGAACACCTCAAGGATTACAAATCTGATGTCTCAGCAAAATATGGAAAAAGTTGCGTTCATCTTTAGGCCATGTCTACACTAGGCCATCTAAGTGCTTAAACGCATAAATATTAAGTCAATACCCCGTCTCAGCCACACTGGCCTATCATTAAAGTTTCCCCTCCCCGGATATATATATATATATATATATATATATATATATATATATATATATATATATATTTTTTTTTTTTTTACACAGGTAAGTGTGCCAGCTAATTCTTGAATCTCCTGTTCTTGGATTGGTATAGACTCGTTAGGCATTTAAGAACTGAGTTTGGTAAGGAAGTGACGTCATAACCAGCTTATCAACCGGTGACCACTCAGAGGTAAACATGGCAAGATGGAGGTGAAAATCTCTCTTCTTCTGGACAGACATTTTCGTTGACTTTGCTCAACAGGTCGCAGATCAAAAATGAGTTTCTTGCTTCTTCTATGTAGGTAGGACATACTTCCAGGTCAGAGGTGACTGTGATGTAATAAATGCGCGTCTGCCTTTTGTTGTGCATGCGGGCAGCAGGGGGAGCACGTTGTAAACAATGCATTGTGTGTGTGTGGACAGGTATAAGTTTAGATGGGATTTACCCTGTACAACCTTAGCCGTGTTAGTGTAGAAGTAGCCTTAGTCGGCTTGAATACTGTAACAGTGTCTTTACTGGTCTACCTAAAAAAACCACTTGGACACCTGGAGCTCATTCAGAAGTCTGCATGTTCTCCCCATGTATGCCTGGGTTCTCTCCAGGTACTCCGGCTTCCTCCCACCATCCAAAGACATGTTAGGATAATCGATTACTCTAAATTGTCCCTAGGAATGAATGTGAGTGTGAATGGTTGTCTGTCACGCTGTGTTGACCCTGTGACAGACTGGTGACCTGTCCAGGGTGTACCCTGCCTTTTGCCTGAAATTGGCTGGGATAGGCTCCAGCAACCCCCGCGACCCTGAACTGGATAAGTGGTACAGAAAATGACTGATGACTGACGTTCCAGTTCTTGTTCTGCAGGAGTTTAGTTGTTGGGAATGACCTCCTGTACCGTTCATAGTTAGAGTCGACCCGAAGAAGCCTCTCACTGAACACACTGTTGTTTCCTCACTGTGTTGAGAGGGTGCGAAGAAATGTCCATTATGTTCAGCAGCTTTTGCAGCATTCTTCTTAATCACCTCCAGCAGCTCCAGTTTCCCCAGCACAGAGCCAGCCTTGTTGGTTCAGCTTTTTAAAGCCAGGATAAACTACCGACTTTTTCCGTCGTTCACGATGGCATATGTCAGATTAACAGAAATTGGATAAAATCGTACGGTGTCGTGTTCTGCGTGTGGTCACACTACAAGGATTGACCAGACAGACAAGTCTGATCGTGGGGGTGTGAAAAGAAACTAAACGGGAGGTGGGACAAGCAGCTGTCAATCAGTCACTTGGTTTGGAGTCTCTGAATTGACTGTTTGGGTCACTTATGAAATGGAAAGTGGACGGAGACATCAGTTCCCTCCATTATTGTGACCAACATGAACTGTTTGTGTATTCTGCCTGTTCCAGTTGTTCTGTGGAGCGGGTTTTCATTTGTAACTAAACGGGATTAAATCCACGATGCGCACAGAAAGACTCGCTGCTCATCTTTGAAATAGAGTTTTGAAAGAGAGAAACTGGGCTCTGATCAGCGCCGTTGCTTCCACCAGGTGCATCACGCACCGCGCGCAGGACGCCCAGTGCCAAGCGAAGCCAAAACCATCAGTCTGACCACAGTCTGCTGCCACGAGAGCAAAGTCCTGCCGACCCAGTAAAAAGTAAAAAACTTTTTAAAAAGTTTTTTACTTTTAAAAAACTGCCATAAAGTGAAATAAAGTGTGTTGTTCTATACGAACGCATACGGGTGCGTCCTCACGTCATTCACTGAACTCCATCAGCTCAGAGCGCACGCTGGAAACCATGGCAACCACATGAAACCACACACGCATGATAAACTTAGAGCTGCGCAGCAGCAGCATCGCTGTCTATATTCTGCACTCAGTAGGTGTGTTCAGATGGTTAATTAGCTTTGATGATCACGCGTAATGTGGATAGTTACGGCTGAGTGCACGAGCGCGCGCATGGGTGTCATATTTGCTCATCTCATTGAGCGCAATGTCTGTTATGTTGCGGTGTTTTTATTTAAACAAAGTGATTTTTCTGTGACTTTGTCACCGATTTATCTGAGAGCGTACATTCGTGCACGTTTGGACCTGCTGTGAACTCCTGTTGACTTTTACTATTACTGATATAACACACATATCGTGTAGTTATGTTTCGAGTTAATAAAGTAATGTTTTATTCAAGAGAGATACACCCTTTTGAATGTTCGTGGAGGTTTAACACTGTTGAAAATAAATTTGGCACACCCAGTCTTGCTTTTCTTTTCTTTTTTCTGGAGTAAACTGATGCCACAGCTCCATAAATCTCTCTACCGTTCCACCGGAGAGCGGCTGCGTCTCTCCTCCTTTCCTCCACTGTTGTTTGTGTACAGGCGCTCCTGAGCGTCTCTCTGATAGAGGCGAAAGGCGCACTGTCCTCCTATTGGTCGATATGAAGGGACATGTCGTGGGACGTGTCACACTAGACGGACAAAACCAAAAAATTCTGACACGCCAGTCGCAGACGCCAAATCGCCAATCGCTGATTGTGTCACATTACACGGAGCGAAGACACGACGTCCTGCGACCCGACGACGCAGAATCGTGCACGACAGTGAGCGACTGTCTGAAAATCGGGCTAAATTCGTGTAGTTTGGACCAGGCTTAAGTCTCTGGCTCTGATGCTGCTGTGCTAACAGATGGCTGCAAAGCTGATTTCACTTTCCACAACAGACTTATAGAAAGTCTGAGGGAGGATAACCTTAAACTGTGTGTTTGGCCAGATTGGGTTCAATAGCATTCTTTGATAATCCAAAACTTTGCAATATCATGGAAATATTTCTTTGATACTGAATCTGCTTCACAGCAGAGCGATTTCATGCCCTTGAGGCTGAAATGCAGATGTCCATCACTCATAATTCCTTTGATAAGTACGGATAAAACAAAAACAAAAACAAAAAAATCAATTTCTTCCTGAAGCATGTCCATACAACAAGACTGTTTTTATGTCCAGTGGGACATAATTTAACAACTCTGTAATGAAGGGCATTGCTTCCACTGCTATTTATTAACATTGTAGAATGATTCACTCTTTCTAAAACTGCAGTTTCATACAACGCACACACACTCGTCCACTCAGCGCACCTGTGTGTAACAGTGGTGTCTGATGTAGTCATCATAAAACAGACTCAACAACGCACACTGCAAAAACTCAAATCTTACCAAGTATATTTTCTTAATTTCTAATCAAAATATATCATAACACTCAAAATAAGACAAAATTACCTGAAGAGAAAATTTCAGTGAGATATAGGAACTTGTTTTAAACAATGCATTTTATTTCAAGAAGTCTTTAAGAAAATTTCACTTGTTCTGTTGGCAGAATTATTTTGCCTATTACAAGCATTTTTTTTTTCTCTGTGGCCAAGATTTATTTTACTTGTAATAAGCAAAAGAATTCAGCCAACAGAACAAGTGATATTTTCTTGGTAAGATGTCTTGAAAAAGATGCATTTGTTAAAACAAGTTCTTATATCTCACTGAAATGTTTCTCTTCAGGTGATTTTCTCTTATTTTGAGTGTGATGAGAGATTTTGAGTAGATATTAGAAAAATGTACTTGGTAAGATTTGAGTTTTTGCAGGGGGTTTCGATAAATCAAATATGTACAAATTCAACTTTGTCGATCTAAAGTATGCATTAAAAGCTTTGTGCATGCCACCTGATCTTTGGCACATTCTTAATAAGCCTAGGACACTTGGTTGGCAACCACTCATTTGAATGACCCACAAATAATCTTAATCTGCTTTTATCATTTAAACCATATTCTAGGTGTTGCCTTGTTAGTTTAATGACACATGAAAGTGCAGAAACAGAGATAGAGGAGTAGCAGGAAATAAAACGTTAACTGGCTAATATGTCTTGGAGTGAGTCTTTATGAGTCATCTGCAGCTACATTCCTGAAGCATAGTAGTTGTTGACAGTAGAGACTCCTGAAATCACTGCACCTGACCAATAAACACTGACACACAACACCTGCTACACTGTAACATTTGGTTTCTGCATGCAGGATTAATCAAGGTACAACTGTTCCAGCAGCCTGTTGTATGACTTTGACTTCACGGTCTACCTAGCTGCTTCCAGTTGCTGATTTAAGCTAACAAATGATGCTGGTTATAGTTTGATTGTATACAGATTTCCTCAATTATTCATACACCTAAATTAAAGGAGAAAAAAAAATCAGCTGTCAGTGAAATAAGATGAAATTGACCAAAGTCGTAATAAATAAAAATTCTATGAAAATCAGGATGTTGATTTTTAATTGTGGTTTGAAAGAAATATTAAAAACAAACACACACAAAAAAAAATAAAACAAGCATGATGGAGCTCCAAAGCTAAAATTTTGTTGAGCAACACTTTGAGGCAATCAAGTGTTTTCTGTAATGTTCTGAAAGACTTCTGCACCTGTTGACAGGTAATTGGTCCACTGTTCATGGGAAAGGTGCTCTAATGTGTCTGAGACAGTTTTTTTTTTTAAATCATTATTTCCAACCACAATTCAAAAGAATATTTCACTACACTACAAAAGCAATATTTTACTACAGTTATATAACAGTTCTTGTGCACGGACACAATTTGTCCACAAGGGTCACCAAAGGGACTTTCTGACACTACATAAAAAATACAAATGTTATCAAATTAATATTGTTGCTAATATTTGACATATGCAAGTGTCTAATCACCACCAAAGACCCATCCTTGTAATATTTATTATATGGAAAATAATTCAGTTTTTGTGTTTTTTTTTTAAAATTATGAATAAGTCAGCAATTCAGACACTGAAACTGGCATTTAAAGGGTTAAAATCCTAAAAACAATTGAATGTTTGGTAGTTTTGAGCTGGAAAGAATTTGCTTAATTTATGAAAAAAAATCTATAAAAATATTAATGCATGATGATTTTATAACAGTGTTTGTGCTGGGACGCTTCTGTCCTGAGGATCAGCACAGGGTGCAAAATTCTTCTACTGAGTATTAAAGACGTTTGAGGGGAAAAGAGGCTGGATTTCAAAAATTTGTCTAAAAACAAGAGTTTTTGAATTTGCAGAAACGCATGCCCCTTGCGCAACACAGCTGAAATGATCACTCGTAAAAAAAAGTGACCAAAATGGACAAAAGCGTCCCAAGGAAGGCATAAGAGTTAAGGAAACGTGTCAAAGCCCGTTTCATGAGACTATTATCTGTATGAAAAATGCTATTTTTAGATGTTTTTCTTTAAAACTTGTTCTCCTTCTACTTCTTGACACCATGTTGTCTGCTTCCTCATCTACCTGACCTTGAAGGCCTGGGGGAGCTTTTTCAACGTGTGTGTGTGTGTGCGTGCGTGTGTGTGTATGTGTGCTCACTCATAATGTTGAATTCTCAACAACAACCACCCTGGCATACAGCTTATTTATTTACCAGTGTGTAGTCAGGGGCCCCATGCCTTGCCTTAATTAAATCTAATCTAATTCAGATGCTCCACCCGCCTGCTGCCCCTACCAGGCACCAGCCAATAAAACAAGCCCCCCTCGACCCCTCCCCTTGTGATTTAAAATTGCCCAGTCCTTCACGCTACCAATTAATTATGGATTGGACTCTCAGCAGAGAAAGACGAAAACAAAAAGGAGTTATTTCCATAATTACCTTGTAAAAAAAAGAAAAAAAAAGGCTCAGTATAAGAGATGCTGCCGCTGCCAAAACTATGCAGCCTATCGGGTTCAGCGCAGTCCTCTGGGAGCAAGGAAAAAAAGACACATCCAAAAGAAAGCAATGCTTTAACATGAACAATGGGAGCGTCCTCGGAACATTCCTGATAGAGCTCTGAAAGGCTGTTGCAAATCATGCAAATCGCACAGGAGATGAAAAGACTGTGAGGAAAAAAGGAGGAGGGAGACTGAGGCGGCATCCGTTTCTGTCAGGGGAGAATGGCCTTGTAGGTTTTTGCCCCCCCCGCTGTGTGCCTGATTGAGTTCTGGATTCAGTGTTCCACCACAGCTTCTGCTGGCAGAGGAAGGTGGCCACATTGCATGCGATACACGAGAGGTACTCGAAGAAAATGAAAGTTTATGCTGATGTTAAAGAAGTCCTCATGTTATGGAAGTCAAGTGTTTGCCTACAACTTGATCATGACTCGTGTCTTTTTGTCTTGCACTTGTGTTGGCCTGTGTCTCATGGTTGATCCTGCTTCTATTCCTGCAGTCACATCTTCAGTATTCATAGTTTGTGCCTCGGTTAGTTTGTTCAAAATCTTTTTATTTTGCTGTACATTCATCGTTGTGGTTTTTCTGTACATGCATACTTTTTTTTCTCGAGTATCCTTGGAAAAGTTCTTTTTTTCTTTGACCTGACTTTCAGTGTCCTGATCTTAAGCTTTCTTTTGCTTTTCACTAAAAATTCTTGTCACTCCATTACTCTATAGAAATATTTACAAGTCAAGCCCATTCATGCATTCATTCACTCAGCATCAATATATCAGCTACTGTTCCTACAAATATCATTGCAGCAAAGAATGGCTGCAACACGTCAGCCATTGGATGATGAGCTGAGCTAAGATGTTGTGTTTGAAGTATATGAAAGTGTAAAGGTGAAGCAAAACACTCAACTCTGGTGCAACCTTCATCTGATAGAAGTCATGTATTGATGTATTGGCTGCAAAAAAGAAAAAAAAAAAAAAGCCTGTGTTGTTCTCAAAGACTGGTAAAAAATGGATGTAGTATCCGGTCACATCTGAATAGGGGAAACTGAAGCCAGTTGGGCGTTTCCCACTGTCGCTATCTTGCCGTGTCATGTGTCGTCACACTAAAATTGGCAAAGTGTGGCCTTGGGGCAAATGATTGACAGCGAATGTACTCTGGGCTAAATGCTAACCAAGCTAATTCGAATCTAACAAGAGGTAACGAAGATTAGCCCCCTAAGAGGGCGGGCTAAACGTAAGGCATATATGGACTTGTTGTTAGCTGCTAAAAACCACCATTTTGCTATTCTGCGGCAGACTGAGACCTTACCGAGAGCAAAGGAGGAGCTAACTGTTAGCCACTGACCGGCAGGCTGACATCTGGTCTCAATAAAAAGGTGACAAAGTTGACGTGAGACGCCCCTAATTATGTGTAATTTCAAGATTAAATACCATCCAAATGGATGAGTTATAAAAAAGGTAAACTTGACTATAAAAGGTAAACTTGACCTATTAGGCTTAAAATTATTTTTTGAACCAGTCTGTAAACATGTTTATTTCTGCTATGAAGTTGGTCTTTTTAACATGGGAGTCTATGGAGGGTTGGGAAACTCGGTTTGGAGCCGCAAGCGGCTTTTTAGTCCCTTTGTTGGTCTCCGGAATTGAAAAAGAAATAAAGAATAATTTAATAAAGTGTAATTAATTTGTTGGTTTCTTTTAAAAAATAAATTTAAAAAGACAAGAAAAATTCCCTTGAGAGAAAAAAAAATTTTTTATTTTAATTTAAAAGTGAGGATAATATATTCCCCTGGGGAATTAATATAAATTGCCTTTTTCCGGTTTCGAACAAAAAAGAAAGAAAAAAAAAACCAAAAAAAATAAAAAAAAAAAAAAAAAAAAAAATATATTTTTTTACATTTTAAAAGCCCAAGGAAGAAAAAAGGGGAAAAGAAAGAGGAGGTCAAATCAAAAATGATCCCAAACAATTCCGAACAAAGTAAAATAAACTCACTCTCTGCGCGCCGCAGTGGGAGAAGAATAAATAACACTATAAAAAAAAAAAAAAAAAAAAAAAAAAAAAAAAAAATAAAAAAAAAAAAAAAACAGGGGAGGGGGGGAGAACTTTTCTTCCGCCGCCCAACAAGCGGAGCGATTTGTGTTTTAATTTGATTAAATAAAAAAAAAAAAAAAAAAATTCTTCCACCCGCATGTGGCTGATCACTTCTCCAGCAGGAGGGGAGATGGAGAAGGAGAGAAAGAAGACGGCGTGGGGGGATTATTTTTTATTCAGATTATTATGTTTTATTTTTTATAAAAAAAATTTTTTCGCTAAAAAGTAAGAAGGAGGGGTGTGTTAATTTAATTTTTAAATCTCATAAATACAAATCAAAAAAAAAAAAATAAAAAAAAAAATAACAACCTATTTTTAATATTTTTTAGAAATGAATTCTTTTTTATTTAATAACAAAAAATAAAATTATTAAAAAAAGTCATTATTGAAGGAAGGGGAAGGTAAAAAATTTTGTTTTTTAAAGTCTATGGGGATTTGCTCTGTTTTGTGGCTCCTAGTGGATGAAGAAAGAACTACAATGATTAAACTTAAAGTCTGGGCTTCACTCTTTTCCAGCAGTTTGCCCTTTGATTGTTCTGAAATAAATTCTGCCACTGCATACACACCCTAAACTGGGAAAGTTTTTTGCTCCCTTTCATAAATCCTTCCATTTTTTACCATTAGTGCCTCTGAACTGCAGCATATCCGACAATTTTCCTTGATTACTAATTTATTTGGTAGAAATGATCAAAGCTGAACATCAAAGCTACGGCAAGCTCCCACGTCTCGTCACGCTTTAGACTGCAAGCTCAGGAGCATCCGTGCTGTCGACCCGCAGCAGGAGTGTCCAGCTCCGGTCCTTCAGGGTCCTGCAGGTTTCAGGTGTTTCCCTGCTCTGATGCACTTGTTTCAAATTAAAAGGCTCTCCTCAACAGCTTTTTGTCAAGTGATGCCCAAACATGTCGACCCATTAATCTGGCATCCCAAACCTACAGGACAGCCAGCCTCGAGGACTGAATTTGGACACCCCTGTACTCGCCTGGTACACCAGCCTGACTAATGCCATGTATGGGAGAGACACGACAAGTCAGTTTGGACTCCCACCATTGGGAAGTGATTTTCAATCCGATAAAAAATTGACTAGACCAATCACAAATGCGGGACTTTTACGATACGCTCTCACTTGGCAACTCAGTTTTCTAACCATAAACAGTCAAAATGGCGTCTGCAGAAGAGCGAAGACTGAATTATGCCCTTTCTGATGTCTTAAATGAGCTGTGCCTGTCCTTAAATCCGCAATAACTTGCTGCTCTGAGGACTGTCCTCTTACAAAAAGATGTTTGCGTCACTTCCGTGTTTCTCTGATTGGTTCTCTCCAGTTCAATTTGTTCCTGTTAGTCCGGCCTCTCGTCCCGCGTTGGAAATCAGTCTCCAACAGAGGGAACACAGACTGGCTTGCCATGTATCTTATACAGGGCAAGTCAGTCTGGTGTACCAGGCTACTGCCCTACAGCTGTGGTTAGCATCCTAAATACTGCTGTTATAAAAAAACGTTCTGCATGGCTTACCTTCAGCCAGACATAAACCAGCCATTTCCAACCAGGAGTACATAAAACCAGGATAGGCCAGATGATAAATACTTATTGAGCAAGTTTATACAGTTAACAGCTGATAAAATCTATCTGAAGCTTACAACTACATGATGAATAATTGGAAATAACATTACAGGCAAAGTATTTATCCAAAAGTAATAAAGAGGTAAAATATGACAGATACATAGTTTAAACATTTAGATTCTTCCAGTCCAAGTGCATGCAATGGGGCTGCACAGATGCACTTGCGTTCCACATTAATAACCTCTCTGCAGCCCTCTCAGCAGCTCTGGCACCTCTCACACTGCATCTATACTGTATTCATAAACTCATAAACCTTCCACATATGGGCTTGGGGAGAGGAGCAGGATGCAGCCTTTCAAATAGGCCACTTTAATTACATCAGAGTGCCTTCTCCTCACATTTCTCTCCATCTCGTACTCCTCCCAGTCCTCCCCCTCACACTCCCTCCACCTCTCCCAGTGCATTTTGCTCCTCTCTTGTTTTTCTCCTCCACCCTGCCCTCAGCTTTGGGCTTTTCATAGTTGCCCTCTTTCTCTATGCTCTCCTCATGTCAGTAAATTACTGTCATGGGGATGACATCCACCTTGCCTCCATGATATACAGTAACTGCACTCAACGTGGATTAAACTCTCACCAGAATTCTTATCAACTGAACAAAAAGCCCAATCAAATCCGGCTCCAAATCTTTCTCCACTTTGTCTCATGCTTTTGGTTTCAACTACTCAACCCTCCTTCCTGCCTGCTCTCTTGGCAATAGGTTACCCCTTTCTGTTTTACATTTCATTATCTACCACCTGGATCATTTTTTATTACCCCGGTGCAAGAAAGAAGAATTATAGGGGCATACAGCGGTCACGGACAACATAACGGTTGAAAGAGGATAGAGAGAGAGAGAAAAAACAGACGAGTCTTAGGGGAGAGGAAGGAAAGATAAGCATAAGTACAGTGCCAGTTGAAGCATTATGTGCACACGTTTTCCTAAAACTTAAAGCAACACAGCCCTGCTGTATGCTGTTTCCAGTATGGGGATCACACTCCTTTCAGCTTGCAGATCTGTGTTCATCCCTCTAAAAACCGGGGAAATGATTCTTTTCATTTCCTGCTTTTCTGTGAAATAAAAGGAACAATGAAAGCACAGCCATCTTTGTGATGACTCACAGTCAGCTTTTCTTAAAAACCCAGCATGTGGAGCCATGATGCAGACCTGCAGACTGACGGTGCCACAGGGTGAAAAAGAACGCGGGTTATGAGGGAACAGAGGTGTCATCAGGTAAAAAAGACAAATGATCAAACTTTATAGATGCTACTATTAGCGCTTTGTAAATTATCATAAATATATGAAGCAAATCATGTTAAATAATGACATGTCATTTTGAGGATTTACCTGAAACTACTTTTCCTGAAACTGTATCATCTTCTGTCTAAAGCCCCATCTTGAAAAAGCAAGTCTGCTCTCACTGGCCACCTGAATCACGCAGCGTGAAATGCAACTGATTGTTTTTCGTTTTTGTGTGCCAAAGAAGCCTCAAAGCGGGTGCATTTTTATGCATTTCACTGTGATGTCACTAAGTTATGGAAATCCGAGACTACAATTAAGGCATTTCAGGAGCAGGATTTTGTTTCGAGCATTACCGTTCCTCAGGGAGTAACTCCCTATTTGTGGATTTTAAACTCAAACAGCACAAAAATATACAATATTCTTAAAGAAAGGGAATAAAAAAAGTCTAAATAGTGAGATAACCTCTCTGACCTTTTGCTTTAGCAGTAAAAAGTTGGAGCTGGGAATGATGTCACACCTGGGATGGCTGTGACTGAGCATCATGAGCTAATGCCCTAATAAACACTTTATAATGGCTTTTATGCACAGGGCAGCCGTGTTGAATATCAAGGTTAAAGCTGGAGAATTTCTTCCGACTCTGAGTAACAAATGCGACTTTGCAAAATAAACTTTCTTTTTGGGAACTTAGTAATTTCCAACTTCTGAGTTAAAAGGGAAAACATGAACGCCTCTGGTTTGTTTCAGTCTGACGCAACAGATATTTTTTAAAGACATAAAAACATCTGCATTTCCTTATTATTAATAATAAGAGCAAAGTCAAAAAATGGAAATAAAAGCAAAAGGTTGAACTCGCAGTGTTTTCACTTAGTTATTCTTTTTCTTCAGTGGCTGAAACATAAAAGCTTTCGGTGAACAGTTTTAGGTTCTTCAGAAAACCCTCAAGATTAAGGAAACTGTTTTCAAGCAATGCTTAGATCTCATGCTTTTAAAAACCAAGCCTTTGGCATGAATAAAAAATGAAACTCTCAGGATGCAAAAACTAAACAACAATGTCCTGGCCATGACAACAGAACAACGGATAGTTAGTGTGAAGCAATTACACGCTTTAGTTCAACAAGCACAACATCCTCCACGTCCCAGTGGATCAAAACACCTCAGGGTGGGTTAGATAAAACTCAAGATGGCATGTCAACATTTTTTCACATAAACAAACAAAAAAGTAATATTGCCGTAATATACACACTTTACATCACAGAATTGAGATGTTTAGTTTCTCAGAAAATCCAAATTGACAGTTTGGAAAAAAAAGTTGGAATACTGTAAAATGGAATTGACAAAAAACAATGACTTGCAAATCTCATTAGCCCAGATCTTATTCTCAAAGAACATAAACAACATTTGAGATGCTAAAATTATTATTTAGCATTTGCTGACAGTAACATATCTAAAAGAAAAAAAAGAACCAGCAGCAACAAAAGGCATAAAAAGTAACTGGTAAAAACAACCAGAGGAGCATTTGGCAGCTAATGAGATTAATTGGCAACAGGTCAGTAACTAGTGGAGCACGATGTTATAGAATAGATATCGTCCCGATGTAGATCCAATATCGGCTGATAATTTTAAAAATTTTGTTTGTTTATTTGATAGAGACAGAGCATATAAAAAACAAAGAAAGCTTTTTAAATATGTCGCATTAGCCAAAAGGCTAGTTTTAATCCGTTGCCAGATATGAAAAGGCTTCATGAAATAAGGAAATAAAAAAAAAATCCAATTCTAAATAAAAGAGTTATCAATATAATTAATCAAATTTTAACGGGTATGGTTTTTTTTTCCCTTTTCTTCTTTTTTTAATTCATGGAGGATGGGAACAACACATGGCCACACCCATCGTGCAACATTATGACGTCTCCGACAACGACTGGATCTGCAGCAGATGCAGAAGAAGTGTTTTTCTAATTTTGCACTAGGAATGAACATTATATCATTTTCAGCTTTAATATTGGTATCGGCCATGACAAGCAGAAAATTATCGGTTCTCGGTATCTGATGACATTTTTCATATCGTTTATCACTATCAGCAACATGACTGGGTGTAGAAGGAGCATTTCTGAGAGCAACGTCTCTCCGATGTAAAGATCGGCCGAGGTTCATCAATCTGTAACAAACTGCTTTTACAGAAATGTACAAACGGACAATTTCAGAAAATGTCATTTCTCCAGCTTTCATCCGCACAACATCTCTTTTGCAGATTTAACCAAGACGCTGCTAAACCCCATACTGCACCCATCACAACAGCATGGCTGAAAACAGGAGCTGAGTCCGGGTGCTGACCTGGCCTGCCTGCAGTCCAGACCTTTCACCAGTACAAAACATTTAGGGCATCGTGAAAGAAAACAAGAAAAAACAAAAGCAACTCGTCTCAGTACTTCCCAGACATTTATAGATTGTTTGCACATCACCAACTTGACACATGTTGCTGCCATCACATTCAAAATGATGTTTTCAATTAAACGATACTGCAAAAACTCAAATCTTCCCAAATATATTTTTCTAATTTCTAGTGAAAATATCTCGTCACGCTCAATATAAGACCAAATCACCTAAAGACAAACATTTCAATGAGATACAGGAACTTGTTTTAAGAAAAATGCATCTTATTTCAAGAAATCTTATTAAAAATTTTTGGAGAAGGTTTTGCTTATTACATGCAAAAAAATCTTGGCCACTCTTAAAACTTATAAAAAAGATTTTTTTTTCTTTTGCTTGTAATAAGCAAAACATTCTGCCAATGTATCAAACTAAATTTTCTGGATAAGATTTGTTGAAATAAGATGCATTTGTCTTGAAACAAGTTCCTGTATCTCATTGAAATGTTTCTCTTTAGGTAATTTTGTGTTATATTGAGTGTGATGAGATATTCTGACCAGAAATGAGAAAAATATACTTGGTAAGATTTGAGTTTTTGCAGTGCAACGTTTAATATGTGTTTTATATTCCATTGGGAATAAAATACAGGTTTAAGATTTGCAAATAATTGCAATTGCATTCTGTTTTTATTTACCTAACACAGCGTTTCAACTTTTTTTAAAACTGAGCTTTACTTCAAATTTTATTAGTGCAGATTCAAAAGTCTGAAGTATTTCCGGCTGTGACAAACCTACTACTTCACTTAAAATAATCTAAATAAAAGTAACACAAAAAACAAGAAAAAAAAGATAAATCCAAAATTTGAATAGCAATATATTCTCTCTTTTTTCTTATGCATGCACGAGTACACATCCAAACTCACTTTGTGTGACTGTATGTTTCATTCTACACTGGAAAAGATGCTCTAAACACTCAAAAAACATTTACATTATAATGTTTCACAGCCTATGAGCAAGAAGCAAGAAAGCTTTCTCATCAAAATCACCAATATAAGCATTAGCTGGAATTTAATGAAACCAGAAATCCAGTGAGAGATGCTAAAGCTGGAGATGAGACAGAATATTGGCGCAAACGTACATGCCCACAAACACAGAAAACTGTTTGCAGCTACTGAAGCAAAGTGAGGGCTGCTGTTGGTGCACAATGAGCTATTGAGCATGCGGTGATTAATACACGCTCTGAGGCACTCTTTTGTCTGTCTTTAATCAAACTATGCTGCAGATCAACAGCAGACCAGCCGTTGGGTTGCTGAGATACAAGCTCTTTTTTTGTTAATGGGGCCAATTCTTTTGTCCTGACTGGCTACCTGCCATTGAATATGCTAACTAACCACTGTCAGACTACGCTCATCCAAAGATAAACGAGCAAAATAAAATGAAAAGAAATCGGGGTAATAAAAGACTCCACATATCTTAATTGCCACACTTAAAACGCTTCTGAATGAAGGGAATGGAGATATCCCCACCTCCCCCCAGCTTATTTCATGGAGAAGAGATAGGGGCTGAACAGATGTGCTGTACTTTCCCTTTGCACTGAACACTCATTTTACATTCACAAAGTCTCTGCTTTAAAAGAGTCGGGAGTAGGATGAGGGTGGGGAAGTAATCTTCCTCTGGCTTCACCATTCCAGGGTTTGCTACTACAAGTCAAGCTGAGCTTCATTCAGTTGCTAAAGTGCTTTCCTTATCTGATTCTAGCTGGTGTGGGGCTGCTGGCTAATTTAAAAGCTACATTAAC
This sequence comes from Atherinomorus stipes, assembly GCA_023101725.1. NCBI lineage: Eukaryota > Metazoa > Chordata > Actinopteri > Atheriniformes > Atherinidae > Atherinomorus > Atherinomorus stipes. The sequence goes on from JALJCO010002818.1 coordinate 704,598, forward strand.
ACAGTTAAAACCTTGATGATAGGATGCTTAAAATATAAGGAACAAGTGACAAGCATGACCGTGTTATATCTCAGGGCATGCCTGAGTGTGAATGAAGGCAAAGGATAAGACAAGAGAACCACCAGGGGGCAGGCAGATCACATTTTTGCAGTGAGAGGACTGGGTGGGCATGCAGAGCAGTGGGAGGGCGTGCAGTGGGTGGAAGAGTGTGAGAAGGGCGGCCCACCATCTGGCTTCAAACATACCCACAAACAGACGCACACTCGTGGGATTTAAGTGCAGTCCCTCGCCACATCGCAGCATGCATCTGCAAGCGTACCGGACTGCAAGTTAATCAGAAATAAAAGTTTAAACAGTCACACACACACCCACAGCCTGCGTATGAGTGAAAACCGGCAGTATGAACCCAGCAATCCTTTCATCCTGATCCAAAGTGAGCTAACTGAACCAGTCCCACATGGTAGAGATTCTGATGAAAAATGTGGAGGAACTATTAACAGAAACTTGTGGGTTGTTTGGCGCACTCGTGCTGTTATCCTCTTCAGGCTCCGCTTACAGTACGGTGGCATCTAGAGGGTGAAAAACAAACTCTTAAAGTGACTGTGGTGCATTCAGTCTCCATAAACAAATCTAAAAAAGGATCGTAAAACTGAAAACATCCTGCTTTTTTACTGCGACTCTGACCCACTTTACACTTGCAATTAAACTAAACTGCATCTGGAATATTACACAGTCACAATGCTGGATCTCTGCCTCCATCTGGCCTGGTTTAAGGTCATATTTTTAAAACACAACAATGCAGATGGAGTCAAAGATGCAGGAGGACTGGATGTTTATATGTCATTAACAGAAACATGCAGGTGATGTGGTGATGTCGTGCATTTTCTTCTGCTACAGAAGCCATCTGCAAACAGTTTTATAGTTGCTTTGAGGCTGTGAAAGGCTTAGCAGCACAGTTATTACTTCTATCTTATAGAAATATCTAATACATTCCAATCCCTCTCCAATCAAAATCATCTTCAGCGGTGGTCTGGATGATTTACTCTCATGATGCCCTCACACATTTCATTAAAACACAATCCTCTTTATCTAGAGAAGACATCAAGATACGGATCAAAGTTTTTAATTCTACGCCACAATGAATTTCATGCTTCACCCCCATGCCCGCTAACATGTACTTAGATGCATGGTGTTTGTTTGTGTGTTGTATCCTACAGAGATGTGTCCACCCAGGCATCACTGATAAATGGCTTTTGGTGCAGGTGTTTCACATTCTCCTGTAAAAAAGTGTATTTCACCTCGTAGATACAGTTGATCAATGTCTGGCCTTGGTAGTTGCTAGGCACAAAGTATTTGCAGCACATTAAATACTTGATTACTTCGACCCACTCCAACAACCAAAGCCTTTTGTAAAGCTGCCTGAATGCCTCATTAAACAAAAAAGGGAGCTTTTTATTTTTTGTAGTTTGCTGTAAAAACACGTTGATTGTGGATTTCAAGGGAAATGTTTGAACGAAACAAGGGGAGGAAGAAAACTGTATAAGCAAATTTTATGTCAAGATGCAGGTTTGGAGGATTCTGAATTAATTCACAAACCTCAGTTATCGATTTCCTATAAGTTACCTGATAAGAATATGCTGACAAACCCAAACTGTAGGAAAAGTGGAAATGAAGCGGCCAGACAGTCTAACAGTCTTTAGACAGCTGGGTGGGAATCTGACTGGCACCCTCAGCATCCAGAGCTGACATGGAAACATTACAGCTTTTATAAAGTTGAACTAAAACACCTTAGGCACATGGCAAACAAGAAAAACCACACAACATTTTTCTAGCCAGGGAAGACTGAAAAACACAGATATTGTTGCCCACCAATGAGCAAATGATATCAGAGCTTCATTCCACGGTAAAAACTATCACAATCTTATTGTCAAAGATTTGCATCCAATCAGTTTTGGAAACAGGGCTTTTGCATCAGACTGTCAGAGAGCATTTAACTTGCTCAAAACTAGGAATTGAAATAGACAATACTGCGCAAAACTGATATTTTTTTATCAGCCTCAGCCAATGGCCGATACAACCTGCTAATATTTGGGGCCAATACTGCATTTGACTCCCAAATTAATGCAAATAACGAAGGATACAATGAAAGTCATAAAAAATATAAAAAAGAACAAAGCACTTCAAATAAATATACAAAAAAAGAAAAAGTACACTTGTAAACAAATATTAAATAGAAATATTAAACTTGTAATGTGGGGGTATCAGCCAATACACCTTATGTATTAGCTGATGCGATACTAGCAAAAAGCACAAATATCGGCCTAAGATATCAGCCAGCCTGTGTATCGGTCTATCCTTACTCAAAACGGATGATTACGTATAGTAGGGCTGGGAGATAATTAAATATTGATATATAGAGAGAGAGAGGTGTTTGAAAAAAAAAAAAGAGAGAGAAAAAAAAAAAATAGAAAAAAGAAAACAGTTCGGCGAGGGGAATCATGAGCCCTCCCCCAACAAAAAAAACCAGAAGGGGAAAGGGGAATTGGGAATAGAGAGGTATTGTGGGAGAAAGAAAAAGAAAAAAGGGGAGGAGATATTACTACTAACTAATAATAAATATTAACACAGAATGGAATGAAGAGATTGGAGAATAAAAGCAAAAAAAAAAAAAAAAAAAAAAAACAGAGAAAACAGGGGAGGGAAGAGGGATAAAAAAAAAAAGAAGGAGGGGGAGGAGAGGAGGAGAGTGAGGGGAATAAAAAAGGGGAAGAAGGTGAGAAAATAATAGAAAACGGGAAAAAAGAGGAGAGGAAAAAAATGAGAAGAAACGGAGAGAAAGAGTCCAAGGGAAAGGTGTTGTTGATAATCTTAAAAAATACAATTTTTTTATTCCCTCTTACTCAGTGTAGGAGGACGTTGGCTAGATTTTTAAAAAAAATTTTTTTTTTACTGCAAACAAACGGAAACATGCCGGCATCTTCGCTTTTTCCATCACCAAACATTCATATATCAATGTTACTGACACTGACACAAGGTGGGGGAAGTGCCTTGCTCAAGGACACAGCAGATTGGGGATGAAGCAAGTCAAGGGATGACCTGCTTTGACCGCCTGAACCATCGCTGCTCTTTTACTAGTTTTTTTTTTTTTTTTTTTTTTGCAATGGTGGGAAATATGTTGGCAGATGTAATCTTCCAGGGGGTAAATCTCTTCCACCTCCATTCCATCCATCCATCTTCAAAACCTGCATTCTTAAGAGCGCGTGGTTGTGCATGTACTTTAAATATCAGCTTACTCTTACTGACCTCTGTTGAGTGTTAAAGTTTTCATAAACCTTTGCTGCCAGCGAACCTGCCTCTGGAGCATTAAACACTGATTGACTGAAAGCTGCGGTGGCAGACCACACAACAAAGCAAAAACATGCCAACATCACTGCAACAGCATTTTTATGTATCCCTTAGCCAGAGCATGATTAATATTCATGCTCCATGTTGTCACCCCGTTCCTTTCGCTATGGCCTGTCATGTCTGTTCTCTGTACGTCTATTCTCATTAGCTTGCACTGAAAAAGAAGGCATTAATGTGCAGGCTGGGCGTGTATGTGTCTGTATTACTTGTCTAAGACGCTGTTCATGTCTTAATAGTTTCTTGTGTGAAAAAAAGCTGTGAAAATTACCTCTGTACTTGCTTTCTATGTGTTTGCATGTGTTTTTGTCTGTCTGTGTCCATTTCTGTCCTATCTGTCTGTATATTCCCTCATATGTGTGTCTGTGTGTAAGTGGAGCTTTAGGGAAAGGAAGGTTTTCATGCTTCATCGAGCCTCTATTTGCCTGTCCTGTAATAACTTGTTCGCTCCATTGCCTGCCTCTATCAGACCCCCACCATAACACTCAGTCACAGCTTACTGTGGGCGGCAGGAGGAGTGGAGAGAAGATGGGTTAGAGTTAATGGATGACTTCAACATCAGGACAACGTCCACAGAGGAGGAGAAAGACAAAGAAGAGTGCAAAGGGTTCCTTCTGGAGCAAAATAATAGGAAAAGCTGTGTTGGGTTCATTGACAAGAAAGCATACAACACCCCCAGGGCAAACATCCAGCAGAGAAAGTAGAGATGTCAGCAGAAACAAGGCACAGACTTCAACAACACGAGAAATTCAGAGAAATGTGGGCTACTAAAGCGAGAGCATGTGCCAAATACTGGGTTGCCAAACTAGCTTAGTACATTTCATGCTTACTTTCATCTTTCAAACAGTGCGTTACCGGGTAGAATCTATTCCACCTCCAGCTGACCTCCTACTATCAGAATCCACAGTGGATGTGAGAAGAGTCCTGCTGAGTGTAAATGCATGCAAATCTGCAGAGCCTGCTAACACCCCGAAAATCATGTAGCAATCAGCTTGCTGATGTCACTGCTGAGGTTTCTAACATATCACGAGTGTTAATGCGTGCTCCAAGACAGCCACCATCATCATCTTAACACCTCAATAATATGCAGCGTGCAGTTTGAGATTTTGTGGTACTTGCAGCCATTCTGATGGGAATGGGCAACGCAGCCAAAGGGATCCTCGTCAGTAATGATAACAGCTCCCACAGAAGAACGGAGTCGGCTGATAAGCTGGTTTAACTAATAAAACAGTTTGGATACGTAAAGGCAGGTTGCCATAAATCAATGCCTTTCCCCTTTCCCTATTTTTCTACAGCCAAATGAAATATCACACAGTGCAAATTATGTTCAGGACAAGAAATTAAACATGACCAGGTAATATACAGAACAGAGGAAGGATATCATTTAAGGGGTAATTTGAATCTAAAAACTTTGAGTGCAGGCACATCAAACAGAAGTTTTGTGTTTCCATTTGTGGTGTACGACTGTGTAAGTAAAACAATGTAGAAACATAAAAAAGTTTAAAGTTATGTATAAACAAAGAGGACAGAGTTTAACTACTGTCTGGGTGTTTGTTATTTACCAAATACTGAATTGTTCTAATATTATGTTGGAATGCACTGACTGGTTAGACAGCAGGTTGTTAAAATGGGTGACATGTGTCTTACAAATATTTTTGTTGCTCTTTCCGTTTCACTTTGTTTAGAACAGAAGAACATTAAAGTGAGATTAATAATAAAAAATGGAGAAGGGGAGGGATTTTATACACATTTACTTCTACACACTCCTTTTCTGACACATATTTGGATTAGGGCTGTAGCAATACACTAATCTCACGATACGATACACGATATTCAGCTCACGATATGATTCGATATAATCTGATACACTTATATAATTTTGTGAAAGATTTTAAAGGAACAGAGGGAATTTGGTGACATTTTGTGAATGTTCAATTTACTTGGATTGAATTAATTGAACCAAAAACTTAAAACATCAATTACACAATATCTGTCTCTGACTGGACAGAGTGTCTACAGCTTGCAAGTTCTGGACAAAATGAATCAAAGATTTATTGAGAAAATAAGTTTCATTTATTGAAATGGTGCAAACTGTAGCTTACCAGCCTTTGAAGTAAACAAAATGCAGTATCACAATGACTGTAACAACAGTGTTAGTCACTTAAATAACAAAGGCACATTAAACATCAGTAATTCTGCCATATATCAGATACTAGAAGGTACAGTATTATCCAACATGTAGCTAATTATGTTTCTGACAACTTGGTAACTTCACCAAAAACTTAAAACCAGACATATTATCAGCAGTTTCAAAGCATGTCAGTCTGTAGCAGCAGCAGCCGCACCGTAGTCACATGACTCTGAAAGGAATGCTGGGATATGAAGTTCTTCCAGGATAACAGGGACTTTTATACATGCTGATAGAACAAGTTCTTGCAAAATTTTGTAAGGGAACAATGAGATCTTGTGAGATATTGTTAGTAAAAATATCAATACCTTGATTTTTAATATCGATACAATATCGCAACACTAAATATCGCAACACAAAATATCAATATATATCAGCATGACAATATCTTCCTACATCCCATTCGGATTTATTTGTTTTGTTATATTTATTTGCTGACCTCTGTTTTGATGGGGTGTGTCTTGTATTGTGTTTTTGTTACAACGTCCAAAATACTGCATTTATTCAGAATGCAAAGAATTTAATGTTGCTCATGATGAGAGAAAAGGTAGAGCAGTAAAATGAGGGATGGAGGAGAAGCCTGTGTAGCTTACTGATGTGGCCATAATTAAAAGCCTGTAGGTGTTTATGAGGGGAAAAAAATTATTTTCACTTTTTTGTTTCTGATGTTTCACTCTTTCATTCTTTGAGTCTCATGCTGCATGCTTCAACTGAAACACACACAAGGGAGCTCCATGTTTTTCTCTCTTTTTTCTTTTAGAAACCTTTTAGTGGAGGAGTGCTTGTGGAGGGTGGGCTATTTTTCCTGGAGCAAAAGGAAGAATGGAGAGGGTGAGAGGTTGTTTAGGATTGCTGAGGGGCTTTGACTACAAGCCCATTCCACCAAACTGACGGGCAAAATCTCCATGGCAACGGTTCTTAGGCGCCAAAAGGTGAGTGAAGAATGAGTGGAAGGGCGGTGGGTAGCGTCACAATGAACAAAAACAGAGCTGCCAAACAGAGAGAGCGTATCTACAAAGCCTTGCTGTGTTTGAGATCAGCGATAAGGCTACAGAGGGTCCCGTTTGGGCCCACGTACATGTGTAAAGATGAATCCTGCAGAGTTCTGACCAAGCCCTGCAGGAGGGTCAGGACACCATCATAAATTGTAGCCTGCAGACTGAAGTGACAGAACAGCCAACAGGGAGGACATGCAGGACACAGAGAAGACACTGACTCATCTGACAGCCTCGGTGACAAGATGCTGATACGGGATAAGGTCAGTCTGAGACGAGAAATAAAACGTTTAATGAGTTTGAGTGAAAACAGTCGTGTCAGCTCTTGAATTGTTTTTCTATAAGGTCAAATTATCAGATACCTGATAAAAACCAGCGTAAACCAAAAAGGTGAATCCACCTTAAAAAAGACCTCCCAAAAAACAGGATGAAAGGAATTATTTGGTGGAAGTGGTGAAAATTTCCGTTTTTGAGGAACAAAACAAAGGACGCAGGCTTTAAAATGTAAGTCCAATGACTGTGGATGTAGCAGCAGAGGGATGTTTGTCATGTCGCTGGACTAAGGCCACGTCTGCTTAAACGCATATATATACACTTTATTAATCCCAATTAGGAAATTCATTCTCTGCATTTAACCCATCTCAGGTTGAATCTGAGTAGGCTGCTAATTAAGGCACCTGGGGAGCAGTTGGTAGGGGTTAAGGACCTTGCTCAGGGGTGCACAGTGGTTCACTTCGGTTTAGGGATACACCGATGCATCGGCTGGACATCGGTATCGGCCGATGTTTGCCTTGTTACCTGCCATCAGCCATCGGCCAATAAAAATGATATTCGCCGATGGCAGTGGCCGATTATTATATATAGCCTATATATATATAATGAGTTACATGTGTCATCAACACTGTGCTTAAGAAAAACTCTTTTTCCCCCTCTTTTTTGGGCGGGTGGGGGGAGATACTGGTAGAAGGCATCTGCACATTTTCCTCAGTAGAGAAACGAAGATGGCGGTGGTCGTGTGCCAATATTTTACAGTTTCAGAAAAAGATCAGCGTTACGCAGTTTGCAGTACATGCTCCACAAATATTTTTTATTGGGCCATGAAAATAATCTTCTCACTGAGTATGTTTTTGTTTATTAGGCTAAAACCACTCAATTTTGTTGGGCAATATACTGAAGCATTCTTTTTAGTGATTATCAGTCCCAGGTTTTTGAAAGGTTTTCAGAAAAGAGCTTGTTATAACTAATGTCAACTACAAAGTGACATTAAAGGTTGTTTCTGTTTCATAAATTAGTCTGAATTTGTGCTCATTCAAGGATAGACTGATGAAGAGCTGAAAGACTCGTAAATTTCTGTGGCACAAAGGAAGTAATAAATAAAAATAGATAACATCGGCCATCGGCCAAGTTGTTATGTTAAACATCGGTATCGGTATCGGCCCAGACTTTCACAATCGGTGCATCCCTACTTCGGTTCCATGTTGGGGACTTGAGCCCAGGTCTTCCACTACGCTACCCACTCCCCCATTATTAAGCCCATACCCTGCCTCAACCACACTAGCCTATCGTTTAAGGTTCCTCTCCCCGGATATTTCTGTACACGGGTAAGTGCGCCGTCTATTTCTTTTTCTTTTTTCGTAACTTGTCCTGTCCAGCATCGTAGCAAGCAGAATGATGATCTGGCTGCTTTATTGTGTTGAACAGTTTTGCTTTGCCAAAGGGAGCTTTATGAACACAAGGCTCCCCTTGATACTCTGTTTATTCATTTTATTTCTTTAATTAACCATTTATTTACAACAGCATTTTACATCATATTGCTGGGCTTGACGAGAGAAAAATGAAAGAAAAGAAAGTTAAAAGAAGCAATGATAGAAAGTGAAACATAGAGAAAGGAGTGAGAAAAAGAGAGGAGAGAGAGAAAAAAATCTTGAATCTCCGGTTCTTGGATTGGTTTGTAGACTTGCTGCATTGTGTGTGTGGACAGGTAGAGGGTTAGGTGGGATTTACCCTGCGTAACATTAGCCGTGTCAGTGTACAAGTAGCCTAATTCTCTCATATCTGCATGGTCTCTTCATTTACATCTGTGATGCTGACATTCTATTCATTTAGCTTTTGGCATGTCTACACTTTTGTCCTTTTACACCATGAATTTATATTTTAATTAGGGGTGCAAAAGACTGTAATTATCAGGCCGGTAAGAGGAAACTATGACGTCATTCGATAATTTCGATATCATGACGACTTGCCCCCTATATTCAGGGGCACAGATGGGATTTTTAAAGTGGGAAGGAGACCAAATGATTTCAATTCAATAAGTTATTGAGTGTGTAACTTGGGCTTTATCCCCGAAAGAAAGCTGCTGCCTCACAGGAGAGACCCCAAGCTGCTTCCAAACAACTTTCCCTTCTTATGTTAGACACCAGCTACCCCATACAGTTTTACTCTAAAAAAAAAAAATATTTCTTCATTTAAAGAGTGAAAAGTCTTTTGGTTTTGTTAATAGTTTTGATGTCATGATTAGGTATGTATGTGTGCTATCAGTTATCAGTATCGCCCTTTAGGAGCTTAAATTTATCTGTTATCGGTATCGTTTTAAAAAAAAAGGTTATTGTGCATCCCTGATTTGAAATGTACAGTGTGTATGAATTACTGACATCTCGTGGAAAAGATGGGTATTTGAAAGAAAATATGTTTTCTTTCAAATGACATCATATTCCAAGCACTGTTGTGAATGTACGGTGAATTTCTCCCAGACATATAGATGTTTTCATCTGTGAGTGGATCCAGTGGTCTCAGGTGTAGCTATGAAAGTACTATGAGTAACTACTTTTAATGTCTTTTAAAGGTGTTATTTATCCCAAACAGTGCTTTAACTTCATTTAAAGTTGTACTTCCGTGGTCATTTCATTAATATTTCTGTGTTCTCCATTATTATTGAATGCATTCTGCATCGTTTCTGTTTAAAAAACCTTCTGGTTGCTTTTTATCCAGCTGTATTTGTATACTAGAAGAGAGGCTTGTGGTCCAACGGCAGGCTTTTCCAGGTCCTTCTCATGAATTTCCGTCTGATTGGCTGCCTCCCATCAGTGTATGAAGGAAGCTCTGCCCTCCGCTCTTATTTCGCCACAGACAGGAAATAGAGCCGACAAACAAGTTTGTTCCACCATGCTAACAAACAGTTAGCTAATTAGCTTCTCAACTCCGAAGCTACAGTCGTGCCGTCTTTACTTCTAGTGTGTAGTGGAGGGTTACCTGCCTTCCAATGGACAGATAGAAACCCCACGTGGGATACGCTATTTGCAATGTTACGTAGAAGGGCAAGGCTGTTCCCGATTCGCTCTTTTCTTCGTATTGTTTCTGTGATGAGAAAGCACAGCCGACTGGGGGGAACGCAACGCTAGCAAGTCAGCATGTGTAAGTAAACAAGGGGAAACCCTCCGTATTTCAGAAGGAGCAAGTTAAACGGGTTTTCAGTGGAAGGAGGCCTTTAAACAAAGCTGGTACAGCAGTTTTAAAGTTCAGAGGGTTCTCACTTTACTCACATTGTTTTGTTCATTTAGGGACACTGTTGTAAAAATGGCGGCACGAATATGGCAGCCTCCATGTATGTGTGCACCCCCAGCAAGTAGATATAAATGACTCACTAAGAAAATAAGAAAATAAATATTCTAGTGAAGTAGTTACATTTCAATAGAAACACAGTTTTGGATACTAAATTTTTTTCTGCCATTTGTTTTTTTCCACACTGTACCTTTAATGGAGGCCAATCTGATCCAATCAACTTTTCAAAGCATTCAGAGGTTTCAGTGTCATCAGGATGTTGGATGCAGTGATTTCCATCTCAGGCAGTTTGATTGAGATGGTTTTCTTGTCCTTTACAAGCAACTTAATAATTAACTACAAATTACTGTTTTCTTTTGCTTCATATTTCATAGTACTTTTTGTGCTTAGGCTATTTTAGGAGTTCTCATTTCCTTTTCATAAATGGAAAGAGAACTATTTTGCGTTAATAAGATATTAGGTAAGACAGGGTTGTAGAAGCAAAAACAGTTATTGGAATGAATTCTGGAAATAGAGTGAAGATGCATTTCTTCCATTAAACATTTCAGCAACGACTCACAAATTTCCATCACAGAGACCCTGAATACACAGGCAGACAAGATCCTTAATTTGCACTCAAATTAATCTAATTATTCTGAAAGAAAAAGCTATAAAAGGTTAAAAAAAAAAAACTGCCAGCACTTTAATGAAAACTTTCTATAAAGTTATACACAGTAGCTGTCACCCTTGTCACAGTTTCCTTGTGTAACAGCCTGTGGTTAGACGGCGAGTCTCATTCAGCTCTCCGATGGGAGCTGTCCCCACATCCACACACTGCAGTGATCAGACCAGTGAATGGTTATAACAAGCAGAGCAAGTTTCCAGTGTAAATGCCACTTATATTGATCGCAAAAGTGGCAGTTTAGCCATCAGTCTTTTCCAGGCTGCCACTCTGCAGGTTCACCTGATCTGTTTGTCCCACGGAGCCCTGCTGGCTGGCAGGACTACAGCTGATTTAGGATGGTTAAATGGCTGCTGTTGCGCAGCTTTCTATACCCGAGCTAAAACGACTGCACTGTAATTGTTTCCTTTTTGGGCCCTAATCTGTATAGTGTTTGATTTTCCAGTTAAAAGCAAATCTATTCATTTGAATTTTTGGCTACTTTTTCTTGGCTGAATCAAAGTCTGGAAGATGAAGGTTATTTCGGGAGTGCAGTTTGCTGTAGTCTGTAGTTCTAGGCGTCCTCTAGAAGTCTGACGGCTGATGAATATTAGCTAAAATATTATGCATGTCCTGTCATTCAGAGTTGCTCTATGTTTGTTCCATTATGTTAACTGTTCACTTGCTCAGGCTGTGATATATTTACCTTCATGTCAGAGCAGCAAAGCTCTGACAGTATGAACAGCGTGGGCTGCTACACTGACGCAGATTCCCATGATGGCACAGATGAGTAAATGTAAATGTTACACTTCATCTGAAGAAAATGCTGGTTAGAGGAACAGAAGTTAATTTATAGAAAAAACAGAATCCACGGAAAATTGCACATATAGCATGACGACTCGCTGCCTTCATGTAAAACGGTAATTACTGGTACTATGTGCAATATGTGCACTGTCTAACAAAGTCGCTGGAATTAAAACATGTAATTGCTTAAACCGTTTCACATGGGGATTTACAGAAATTAAATGCAAAAGTAGGAGATTTTATTAACCTCCGCAACAAGCTGTTAGACACAAAATTACATTAAAACCAAGTAGAACATAAAACATAAGGTTTTACCATTATAGCTCACAGTTGAGGGAAAGGTTGTTTAAAAAGTAAGTTATTTTCACCATTATAATTCTCAAGTATTCCTGCCAGTCAGGGATAAATGTAAGTACTCAGTACTGTTAGATAACAGCACAGAGCTGGTCTTCTTCCACCCACAGCATGGGTCCTGTTTATCCTGGCAGGCCATGCTACAATAAGTCTGAGCTCAGAAAAACAGCACAAGTGCAGAGCAGTCAAACCAGGATCTGGCTTTAGATCAAGGGAGATAAAACTTACCAACACACACACAGACAAAGAGCTGGAAATACACACACACAAACTTCTCCATGCACATGCTCACAAAACATCAGAGCCCACATACAATGCCCGCCCTCCCTTGGCTTCAGTTCTGCCGTATTCTTCTCCTGGTTTAGAAACAGAGCAAGACCTCTGGTGTCTATGCCTACATCTAATCCCCCCTCCTTTAACAATGGGTCTGGTCAGGCGAGTGGAGGCGCAAGGAGGCCCAGCATGTTTTTATCAAAGTCAGACAACAGAGAAACACAGCCCATAGCTGAAGGTCTGTGGCTCCTGCTCATATCTGTGTTCAGCTAGAGTGGAATCAATGGCCTCTGTCTGAGTGATAAGAAGTCAAGCACGATGGTCAGTTGTGCCGCTCGTGCACATTCACCCCAAGTGTGGCAGTTAGGCTTCAGGAAGCAGGGAAAGATTGGAGGTCAGCGCCTAAAGGGAGGCCGGCACTTTGGAAGCCGAAGATAAGACCAGTCCCAGAGCTTTCTCTGATAAGTGATTAACCTTTTAAGTTTGGGAAACCGAGGTCGAGCCGAAATATGAAGGCAAGTCATGCACACGATGTGATCAGTATGAACAACGAGGAGCTGTGCACTGCTGACAGAAATGAGGCAGTGATAGAGAGCAAGAAGCTCCATCAGAAATTGATTTTCCTCACCAAAGGGTAGAAGAAGTATGCCACCATCCCTCTGATTTGCTTTGATTTTAAACACCCTCATTATTACGCCATCTCAGCTGCCTCCCTTTACTCTACCTGCACATGCATTTACATCATCAAAAAGCACACAGCTGACTCTTCAAGGCCAAAAAGTCTGAAAGCAATGGTTCAGAGGTTGTAAAGCAGTAGGTTATGGAAACATCTCATCCTGGTTGTTCATATCGTTTAAATAATTAAGAGAATCATATACAGTCGTCCTCACAATTATTCATACAATCAGCTGACAGTGAAATAAGTTGAAATGGACAAAAGTAATAAGAAATAAAAATTCTATGAAAATCATAACACTGATTTTGAATTGAGATTCAACAGAAATATTAAAAAAAAACACACAAAAAATAAAACAGGTAAACAAGCATGATGGGGCTCCGCTAAAATTCTGTTGAGCAACACTTTGAGGCAATCACTGCAATCAGGTGTTTTCTCTAATGTTCAGTTCAAAAGCAATATTTTATTTCACTAACTTATAATTTTGTACATTTTTTCTTTAGTTTGTTGTGATTTGAATTACTATTGTGAATTTAGCCTTTTCTTTAATTGACGGGTATAAATAATTTTGAGATCACTGAAGGGATCTGAAAGTCACACATAAAAACACATAAAAGTAGGTTTAATATCGTAGTGTATAAAAATATGAAAAAACTATGTGGTTTCTTTGCGCAGGTGAAGCTAAATGACTCTGTGAGTTTAACCTTTAGCGTATAAGTTGGAATAAGTATATACAGTAAGGGCAAGTGTTCACCTGTGGCTTTTTCAATCATTTACAGTGAGGAAAGAGCTCTGGGAGGGCACACATGGCTGCCTACAGTAAAACTGCTGCATTCAACATCTTTTTCTCTTTTTTTACGGACTGCTCCCAAGCCACTCCAAGCACTTTGGGTCCAAAATCTGTTTTCAGAAAAGTGCTGATGTCACTGTTGTTGCTACTTCTCAGGGGCAAAAAATTGCCACCTTGATAACCAAGAAAATGAAGATGCAGTTCAGGGATCATCTGTCTGTCCTGACCTTTTCTTGGATGCTACAGTTAGAAATTATCATAATGAAAGGAGAATTACCAAGATGCTAAATGCAACAGTGGACCGCTGCTCTTTCCTCACAGCGTGAGAAAAGAGCACGCTGTGCTCTTTTTGTTTTGTATGTTAAAACAAACAAACAAAAAAACCAATTTTATACACATCAAAAGTTTCCCCTTAAGTTGAAATACAGAAAAACAAATCTGAATCACAAACATAAATGGCTCTATTGAAAAAAAAAAATCTTTAATGATCCTGAGGAAGAAAATATCTGCATTGAAACTAAAAATAAGTTTAGAAAAAAAAACCCTAAAACACAACTTATGTTTCTGGCTTTGTAATCTTTAAATTATTTTCATGTGTGCTGCAGCTGGTTCTTCTGCCCCAAACCGAGGGACCCTCATTATCACTGTTCACCTCATCAAGAGTCAGACTATTTCCTCTCCCCAGTACCATCCCCTCTGCAGGGTTGTGGAGAGTAGCACATAAGAAATAAAAAAATAAAACATTGAAAGGTGGAGGCTGAGAGCAGAATTGTAATGCACGCTGTCAGTGTGAGCGCTGAGGAGGCTGCTGTGGAGCTGCTGGCCTGAGACAGACGAGTCAGATCAAACTGGAAAATCCAACGCTGCTCAAATTCAATAAAGAAACTGACTCAGCTCCTCAGTCCTTTCCATTCTTTACTGAAATCAAATCTTTTTGGCATTTCTATCCGGTTGCTCTCTCATTTTGCTGTGTGTGTGTGTGCGTGTGTGTGCGTGTGTGTGTAGCTTGAATGCAACCAATGACAAACTCAATTTCCAAAAATGTGATGTTTAAGAAAAATAAGCCGCTACTTTTTTCACATGCTTTGAACACTGCAGCTTGAACAATGATGCAGCTAATAGATAAGACTGTTACAGCAAATGAGCTTCACCTGATCCTTCTCATTTATGATGCTTCTCATTTATGGTACATGACTTATATGTATGTTACTGGTAGACTATTCAATCAAAAGTAAAAAAAAAAAAAAAAAAGTAAAGAAAAATATCTCATGTTACAACATGGGCATGTGGGGCTTATTGACAAGTGCAGCTTGTATATGTACAAATCTTATTTTCTAGTGGGTGCAACTTATATTCAGCTGTGCTCAATAGTTCGCAAAGTACGGTACAGCTGACAGATACACGTATATATAAGTACAGTCCATTTTCCATCTAACAGACTGCTTGAATGGGCTGCACGGTGGTGTGGTGGTTCGCACCACAGCCTCACAGTAAGAAAGTTGCTTGTTCATGTCTCGGCTGGGCCGGAGTTCCAACAGTTCTAGCTGTGGCTTTTCTGTGTGAAGTTTCAATGTTCTTTTAGAGTACGTGTAGGTTCTCCGGCTTCCTCCCATCATCCAAAGACATGCATGTTAGGTTAATTACTTACTAGGGCTGCAATGATTAGTCAATTAATCGACTAATCATTAATTATCAAATAGTCGGTGACTAATTTCATAATCGACTAATCGTTTATTGTTTATAAGCTTTGTTTTCTTCTCAAAATTGCCACTGTACCTTCCACTGCCTTGTCTGCCTTTCTGTCTGCTCAGCTTTTCTTGAATAGTTTATTGACATAAATAAACACACACACTACCAGTCAAAAGTTTGGACACGTTATTCCATTAGATTCAATGAGAAAGTGTAAAATTGTAAAAGTGTAAATTACTTTTGACTGGTACTGTAAATATGCTGCAATTTTTACATGATTCAATTATTCGACTAATCGACAACATAATTGGTGATTAATCAATTATCAAAATAATAATTTGTGACAGCCCCATTGCTTACTTTAAATTTTCCCTGTGAGTGAAAAAAAGCATGCATGGTTGTCTGTCTCTCTGTGTTGACCCTGCGACAGACTGGCCACCTGTCCAGGTGTACCTGCCTCTCGCCTGATAATAGCTGGGATAGACTCCAGCGACCCTGAATTGGACAAGCGGTACAGATAATGAATACACATTCTATATATGGAAAATTAGGAGTTTGAATTTTCTTTTCGTCCCACGCAGCAAATCTTCTACATTTAAGAACAACCGACCCAGTTGCAAATCATGTCCCACAATTTTATGAGGCCGCTTTTTTCCACAGAGAAATGTTAAAATGTTTGATGTCCACTACAAAACAGACAAGAAGCTTGTGCGTTTCTCACCATGTGTGCACCTCTAACAGGATTCAGTGCTCCACGAACATAGTTGCACATTACTGTGGATGGCATTTTTTCCTGCAAACACAGGTTTCTACTACTCAAGGAATAAAAATCCACAAATTGTGCAGTTAAATTGTGTTAATCATTTCAATGTTTTTGTTTGGAGAATGGAGTCATTTTGCTTTTAAAATTGGTGTAAAAAGACATGGGTTTGGGTCGGTACTGCAAACTGAGTATGGGACTGCAGAATGAGGTGTGATCGTAAGTGGTGGGAGTAATACTTATTGTCAAACCAACCTTTGTTTTTTATGTAAAGGCTACATTTTTTGCTCAGGCATGTCCTTTCTGGCTTGCCTCAGACTGTCAGCTGTGCGTTCTGTATTCAAGCCGCAACACCATAAGCACACCTCCTCTGACTTGGTTATGTACTGCATAGTAATAGACATGAAGGTGCCTGCTTCTCTCTTAGTCCACAGATCAGATGTGCAGGCACTGAGTGGTTTATTGCAGATATGCTGCGTTATGAGTTTTCTAGTTTCAGAGTAGATTTTGGGGATCTCTGAACACATGGAAAAAAGGAAATCTCTCTTTGGTCGCTGGTATCTGGGGATAAACTATTCAAGCGTTTGCTGGAATCCAAGCTTTACCACTGTGTAGATAGAAACCTGATTTATGCATATGAATTCAGCTATCCACAGTTTCCTGGCTTCATGTGAAGTTTTGTCCTATTTTTGGTGCCTCTAAAAGCCTGGGATGTGAATGGCTGTGTCTGTTTGTCTACTTTGTGCCTTTCTCTTCTGCTCAACATCCTCCTCATGCTGATGCAGTGAAAAGACAATTAGGAAGATTCAGTTATCAGGTGCAGTTCCACAAAAACCACACTGAGACTGCTGCACACACACATGCACGCTGTTATATGTTGACAGGCTGAACAGTAACAGCGGTGCAAACATTATTAGCTGCACACAGCTTAAATTATGAGCTTTTGCCGTGTTAGCCTAAATAAGCAATGGTTATCCTTTGTAAACATTATGTGTGCAGCATTGCTACAACAGAAGCAGCTGTCTTTTTTCAGATCAAGTTAACAATTGAAAGTCTCTCTGTGCAGCTCTAGCTGGAAATCTCTCAGGTACTTAGACTTTGAGGTGCTTCATCATTTTGTTCCATTTTCTCTACAATGTTTGCTAACTTTTCCAAGCTTCAAACTCCGGGCATTATTAGCATTTTGTAATCACTCTTTGAGGCGACGCAACTAGCCTGGAAATGTCTTTTTGTTTGTTGTTGTTTTTTAAGTCATCATCCTATATCTAGTAAAAGAACGCAAAGGAACAATGCCATCATTAAAGATGTAAAGAAAGCAACGCCACAACTTTCTTGTACCACCCTCTGTGTGGCCCTATATTTGTCAGAAAGCTAGTCAGAGATTCCAGCGTGAACTTAAAATGTGAGAAACACTTGAAGTGCAACATTATTAAACTGTCCACACATTGATGCTGGAGGAACCGCAGCACATCTGTCAGCAGCATCTTTAAAAAGAAGGAATATAATCATCGCTCTGCAGAAGGGGAAGTGACAAAAAGTTCAAAAGAAGTTGGTGTGTCTTCTGTTCAACTGAATGTTTGATTTCACACACTGAGGCTTTTCATTTAAAATAAAAAGGGCAGTCTGGCATTTCTTTGAATAGTTTATCACAAATGCTTCCTCAGAAATGCAGGTAAGGTGTAGAAAATAATGTGCTGCACTGAAGTTCTGAAAAAAAAAAAACAGGAGCACCAGCATCATTAGTGAATGAAGTTACGAAGGCCTTCTTTTGCCCTCTTGCCCCTTTCGTACTTGCTCTGGAAAGCGGTAATAACGTGGACTTTGGGCCAGATCTACTAAGATCTAGTGGTGTCTGATATTATCAGCCGATACTGGCATTAAAATGTGATATCAGAAATATCAGTATCATTTTTTTGGTCAGTTTTTTTAACTAACAAAATCTTGTAAGATCTTGTAAGATCTTGTTATTACATTCTGACATCTTGCAAGATTTCATTCCATCAGCACCACTCCAGCATGTAGAAAAGTCCCTGTTATTTTGAAACAACTTCATATCCCAGCATTCCTTTCAATCAAGTGACTACGGTGCAGCTGCTGCTGTTACAGACTGACTTGTTTTGAAGCTGCTTATAATGTGTCTGGTTTTAAGTTGTTGGTTAAGTTACCAAGTTGTCAGAAACATTAGAATTAGCCACATGTTGGCTAATACCTGCTAGTATCTGATATATGGCAGCCAGATGTCCAAAATGAACTCCTCTGGCTGAGTTAAGGATATTTTGGGATCTTTGCATTCAGAGCAGAATAAGTTGTATCTCTCAAAATATGAAAGATACAATCTCACAGTTGTCTGCAAATATTGGGATGGGTTGATATCGGGTATCGGAAATTAAGGGTTGGACAATATCGGATAACGGATATCGGGGGGAAAAAAAAAAGAAGAAGCTAATATCGAACATCCCTACTAAGATCAAATCTGAGACCCTATGGAGATGGAGATATTAGTGGAACAGGGAGATGAAAATATGATTTAAAATAAGTTTGATAAATATAAAAACATAAATATGAAAACCTGCTAGCTCCCATGTCATTAGAGTGGAAATGTTACGGCACGTCTTTTTGGCTAATTAAACGAGAAAATGTTTTGTAAAATGACGAAAGGATGGCTGTCACTGTAGGTGCAACAATCAACCTATCTGCAACATTTCCCAATACCTGAATGTGGCCGGGACGTAGGGCTGGGCGATATGGACCAAAAGTCATATCTCGATATATTAAGGCTGAATATCGGTATAGATATATATCCCAATATTTTTATCGCAAAGTGAGAGCAAATTTTTAGTTACAGTCAAAGCCAAACATGACATAACAAGTAGTTCTATTCAAACCGGCCAGATGAAATAATGCTTAGCTGTTCAAAGAACAATAAAATGTAAACATAAATACTGTTTAACTGTACAAGAAACTGACAGAGGCGAATAAGGCTCATTATAAAAGAATTAATCATGACAAACCCTAGTAAGAGTAGCATTTCTGTAAGGCAAAACAAACAAACATTGAACTACGTACTGTATATCGATATATGCAATATGGTCCAATTCCATATCTCATTTAAAAATATATCAATATATTTCTCATATCGATATATCGCCCAGCCCTACCGGAACGCAATAAAACCGTGAGAAAGCAGCATGTTTATAAAGACAACTCAGCACTATTCCATTATATTGTACTTTAAAGTAACATGGTAACTTTCTGACCTTAAATATATTACTGTCTGACTCGTTTTTATGTCACAGTGACATTTATTATGTAGACTCTTGAAGCCACTGTTGCCCAGTAGCCTGCTGATCCTGAGAAACTGCTCTTAATATCTTGGTGTTCCAGCCTGTAACGTTGTTTTACAGCTGAAGTACACGTTACACACTGCGTCACACAGCGTCAACACACTGGCCATTTTGAACGCATGAAGGATCAAAGAACTGCAAGGGGCCAATATTGACGAAAGAGGAAAAGAGGGAGAGAAAAGGACAGAGCAAGAAAAGAGATAAAAGTCAACACCGACTTTTATAGACTAGAAAGAACTCAGAGTACAGGTCAGGGTGCTGAATTAGCATTAGCTGTCAATGGGGGGGGTCTGCCCATATTTACCAGATTAAATAGATATTCTTTAAATTAACCTGGAGTTTAACAATGACACTGAACCAGACATGCGTTTCCCTGCTGATATTGAACATATCAATGTAATTTTTTTTAACTAAGTCCCTAAAGAACTTCTGTTTGCTATTCACGTTGCTGTCTGCTGCACATCAACAGCTGCAGTATTTAGTAAGGAATAAAGCTGCATCAGTGTAATCAATCCTTCTCCATGCCATCACACATACTTTTGTTTCATCTCTGTAATTAAGGCTTTTGAAATGGGACCCATTTACTGAGGATCCCATCCATCAGCACCAAGCCCAGGCATGCATGGCCTTATTCGATAACAGAGAAACACAATCTCTCACCCACAGCACCCACAGCACCACAGCTGAGACAGACCACACATCACGTTGTGGTCTACAGCGAAAGTGAGTCAACTTTATGCCCATCCAATTAATAATGCAGCTTCTAGCTTTGCATCATCCATAGCCAGGGGGAGTCATGGGATACTTTGTTAGGAAGGGTGATCATAAAGCCTTTTCTGGATGGTTTGTGTGTTGCAGAAACAACCTGCAGAGATGCAGTAACATGTAGAAACACAAAAGCTGCGTCCCACTTCCATATGTACTGGAAATACAGAAAATAAATGAAGATGAGAGCTTGAAGGCATCAGCCCGTTTGAGACTTTGGATAACTAATACCAAAAGCCTTTTCTCAAATATTCTCTCATTTATTTTTGAGTTTTAAGATTTCCCTGAAGCTGTCTCACTAATGTCATTAAGTTTCTTCCTGCAGTAATTAGCTTCTTTTCTGTTTTGCATACAGTTTGTTTTGCTCGTAGAAAACATAATGAAACACACAACACCCAAAACCCAGAGAGAATTACTGCCTTGCACGTAAGAATATAGGTACACTTTTATTATTAAAGTTACATATTATGTTATTTTTCTCTCTAGTCATTTTACACAAATTGCTCTTCAAAAATTCGTATTTAGCTTTTAGCTCTGGGTTTTCTAATTCCAGGGCTTACATCACCTGGTTCAAGGCTCTGTGGGAAAGCTGCAGCCCACTCACAGGCCAACGTCTGGAAGCTAGCAGAAGAGCAGCATTCAGTACTAGCAAGGACCACAATGTAAACATGTCAACATTACAAACTGTAAACCCACAAAGAATTTGTTATTTTGTGTTGTTGATGGTAACTTCACCTCATATCCTGGAGGATTCACAAAGGATTCAAAAAGGATTTACAAACATCTAGAGTAATTCAGATAACAGTTGGACCTCCCTGATAAATATAAAAACTGTCTTTTGAGAGAAATCTTCTACAGTAGATGTAGTCTTCAGTCACTGATCATAAATTTATATGTTTCTATTTATGTCCATGTTAAAAGTAACAGAAAGTACACAACCTTCTATTTTTGTTTTAATGTGGTTACACATTCCTCTGAATATCTGGTGCTGATTTGCAAGAGTGAAATAAAATGATAATTTTTTTAGGTGAATAATCATGTCCATCCCTGATGTATGCAAGTAAGTATCCAAAATGTAGAGTTAAGTTAAAAACAGCTGCTGTGAGGAAGTACAAGTAACACAGACATTGAATTATTCTGCCGTTGTCAAACAACTGCAGTATCTCACTTTCTTGACAGCTTTTTGCTGTCTTATATTTGTAAGCAGTGCAGAGATATACTTGGTGCTGTATGCAAAATAATTCCTGCTATTGAGAATTTGCACAGACAACCTTTTGGAGAAAACGCAACTGAACAAAAGGAAAATTAAGGATCGAAGTTGATGATATCTCTACACCAGTGTTTCTTAACTGCAGTCCTCGGGACCCACTGCCCTGCAGGTCTTCTATGTGCTCCTACTCCAGCACACCTGATTCAGATGAATGATCTTCCTCATCAAGTTCTTTGCAGGTCTTTTAACGAACCAGTTACTGGATTCAGGTGTGTGAAAGTACGGTTGCCTAAAACAGGGTTTCCCAGCTCCAGTCCTCAGGACCCATGCCTGCATGTCTTGGAGGCAACCTTAATTTTTCACACCTGAATCAAATGAATGACTCGTTAAAAGACCTGCAAAGAATCTGATGAGGAAGTTCATGAATCTGAATCAAGTGTTGGAGTAGGAACACATTAGCTGTGTTCGAAATCATCCACTCATCTACTCACTCCCTATTCCCTACAGTGTGTATGATGTAGTCCACTATATCATGTACACTATGTAAGGACGGCGGGAGGAGATTTCGGACACTACATGGGGTGACATAAGTAGATGCGCCAAGTACTGCTGCGATCTGCAGTAGCAGAACTTCAATAAAGTAAAAAAAAAAAAAAAAAAAAAGACGTGCAGTAGCGGTAGCTAACAGTTATGAACAGCAGACAGCTTTCCTGCTACGAAGAAATACCATTACTGTTAAAAGCTACAAAATAACGCCACTAAAGCAAATGTTGGTACTTTAACGTTACTTACATTTATACAAAAAGTTGCTTCAACATTTTTCTTCTTCTGCGATCACAAAACACGACCGCATTGCATTGTGGTATATGGGAGTAAAATGTAGGGTACATCGCTTGTACACTTACATTCGCAGTACATTATGGGTATTTGGACGATGTAGTGGATGAAAAGTAGTGAACAGAATTCGAACAACACTACAAAATGGCGTGCTCACTTTATAGTGCACTACATCCGTGATAGGGAGCGATTCTGAACACAGTTATTGCAGACATGCAGGTCGGTGGGGCCTGAGGACTGGAATTGACAAACACTGCTTTACACCACTTACAGCAGGGAAGTCCAGGCCGCAATCCTGCAGGTTTTAGACATTTCCCCAGGCTAAAAGGACAAGCAGCAGACTGACAGAGGGGTTAAATTAGACTAATAATACTAAAACACTTGACCATTCTGTAGTTAAACAACCTGCTGATATAAATAATTTCTACTGTGCACAGTCAACAGTACAAGGAAACAAACTAGTTTAGAATTAGGGATGTCCGATATTATCGGCCGATATTGGCATTAAAATGTGGTATCGGAAAATATTTTTACCAACGAAATCTTGGTTTTGTAACAGAACAATGAGATCTCGTGGGAGTTTGTTCCATCAGCACTGCCGGAAGGACTTCATTTCCCAGCATTCCTTTCAGTCATGTGGCTACAGTGCAGCTGCTGCTGCTACAGACTGACTTGCTTTGAAGCTGCTTATAATATCTAATATAATATTAATATGAAGTTGTTGGTTATCTTACCAAGTTGTCAGAAACCTAATTAGCCACATGTTGGCTAATACCTGCTAGTATCTGATATCTGGCAGCCAGATGTCCAAAATGAACTCCTCTGGCTGAGTTAAGGATATTTTGGGATCTTTGCTATTGGAGCAGAATATAATTGTATTTCTCAAAATATGACTGATACAACCTCACAGTTATTTGCATATATTGATACCAGATATTGGAAATTAAGAGGTTGACAATATTGGATATCGGTAAAAAAGCCAATATTTAGAATGAAACAAATAAACAAATGATTTATAATTAAAGGCTGATAGCCACATGTTCCAGTCTCGTTAAAACACCAGCAGGAGTGTAAATCCTGGACAGCAGGTGACCTGATGATAAAACACTACATGAAGCTCAACTGAGTTGAGGAGAAACAAGTAAGATGTAGAAACTTTCTGGTGATAAAAACTGCAGTTTCGGGACATTAAAGTGCTTGAAGACCTTCCTCTTTATGGTAAAAGCTTCCATGGATGTGAAGTTAGTTTAGGAACATTCTTCTTGATAACAGTCATGAGTACATTTCTTATTGTGAGCAGAAATTTCACTTTTAAAGTAATTCCTTGAAGAGGTCGCATGTATGTTTATTCAGCATCTATCCTTCAAGATGCTTTAGAAACTATTGCCACAATGAGAAACTTCTAGCCAAAAATAGCAGTAATGTCAACAAGAGTGGGATAGATTTGAAATGCACAGCTTCAGAACAGTCTCTGCAAAGAACAAACACAGAAGTACTGAGACAAATATAAGAGAAAAGTGCCGCTACAACAAACTAATGCTTATCCTCATTTATAGTTATTTATGGCTTCTGCAGAGCACAAATTACTGTGCTTCATAAAAAATAAGCAAACTAAAATGAATGAGTCATGCTTTGCTTGCTTCAGAATCCAAGCTGATTTAACTTGGAAACGCTTGTGCTAGTCTGGATATAAGGAACCATTTTTAAAAAGCATGTCAACCTTATTGTTTTGTCTGTGAAAGCTTTTATGCATCACTGGACAAAAGCAGGTTGAATTTATGAGAACGGGCACCATAATGTCAGAATAAGCATGCAGAGCATTGTCTGCTCCTGCATACTGTCTGAATTGACCCCATTCACCAAACAGCCATTAGTTGAAAAATAAGCTGAAGAAGTCAAATGTAAAATGTTACAGAGTTGGTCAAAGCTACTGAAGCATTAAAGTCAAAATCTACAGAGAAGAGCATGCAAGTGCATTTATATAGAATAAAGTGGTGGAAAAACAGAGCAATGATGTAAGAGGGGTCAAATATGTATTAATGACATACAAAATATCACTTCCAAATGGATCCATTTCATCATAGATTTGATATTTTAATCTTGTATCTTAGTAAAAGAAATGTTAATGGTAACATATGGTGAGTTTTGTTTTATTATTTAAGCTGCTGCAGCCATATAAAGTAATTCTTCTTATCCAGGAGATTACATACATTATGTATATACACAGATTTGCATACACATTTGTCTTGCAGGCACATTTGTGCTCTCTTTTTCCACTTCTATCAAGCAAAGCTGCTTAAGAGGAGCACCACAGGTGAAACACAAAGTAAAAACTTTATTTTTTTGTCCTGATATCCATTGCTCCTTTTGTCTTTCCCTCCCCAGGCTCACTGAAAACCCAGCGTGGTTTCAACTTGCCTCGGGCATGTGGGTGTCCTTATGACAGTTTCAAACAATGAAAACAGCATAAAGAGAAAGGCTGAATGAGAGAAAAACAAAGAGAACATGGGATAAGAAGGGTTTTAGAGGGATGCATTCCTTTTAAATCTTGCGGTTCTGAACAAAGTGACCGGAGCTTGAGAGCAGAAGCATGACCAGTGAATACCGGCCTGACAAGCAAGTCCATGATGAGGGGAGTTGGGACAGAGGGGCAACAGGAGGTGGAATTTAAAAGAGAAGTGATGAGAAAAAGGTAGAGACAGGAGCCAAATGCTAAAACTGACAAAAGGTGATGGGAGGCTAATGGTACATGAGTCAAGCAAGTCAGAGAGAAAGAGAGGAGAGAACAAAGAGAACAAAATTGAGAAAGATGGTGCAGACTCGCAGTAATTGCTATGAATGAGATCAGTGTTGCATAAAGGGACAAATCTAGCCCCTAGTAAGTCTGAGTTTCAAATATGACCCTTTTAAAAATGGCTGCGCCTCTTTTCTTTCCTCTCATGTTATCATTCAAACTCCTATTTTCCGTTTTATGTTGTTTTCAACCTTACCTCCTCACCACTTTAGTCTAAACTGCTTTGTTTCATTCCCACCTCACCACTCTGGCTCATCTTCAATCCACTGATCCTGATCAGTGGATTTCCCCCGGTGTTTCTCTCTGTTCCATTCTTACCTTTACTTCTTGCATCTGTCTCTCAGCTTTCAGTCTGCTCATTCTTATTTCTTGTTTCCTGCTTGTTTTATCATCTTTCCCCTCCAGTTCTTCTTCTTACTCTCCGACTCCTTGGTGCATTTTTTCCCCTTTGTTTTCTCTCTAACTAGCATCTATATTTTTGTATTTTTTTATTTTATTATTTGCACAATATAAAAACAATGAATAAAACATCAAAAACAGTGTGCAGGTGAGATAACAAAAAAACTCCCAAAAGTTATAGAAAATCTCACCTAAATGTTAAAGGAGCACAGCGCAAGTTCCAGCTTTTTGTCCAGAAGTTCGCCCCCCTCTGGCGACAAGTGGAAGTGACGCTAGTCGTGCACACGCATGAGCTGCTTCGACTGCTCTGGTCTCTAATTTAACCCACATTAGTAATAGTTATAAATCTGTAAGTTGTTTACAGTTTGATCGTTGAGTAAACTGACGGACTGTATGCTAACGGTAACAACAGGCTAACGCTGCCATGTATTTCAAATATCTAAATTCACAGGCTGAGACCACGATTACCATATGAAATTAAAGAAGTGAATAGAGTATCTCTTCCCTGGGAACAGTCATATGGCTGTCATACTGCTACATTTACACGCTGAAAACTTAGCATTGCAATATTATGCATCCTTATTTTCCGTCATACATCCCCTTGTTAGTGAGAAGAAAGCCAACTGTGGGTCCTCTTTTATTCCCAGACAGGATCGGAGCTCCCTCCTATTGGAAAAAAAAAAAAAAAAAAAGAAAAAAAGCTGCTCGGTTGTTTACTCCCGTCTTACTCCGGTGCCGGTGTTGTGCTGAAAAAAGCCCCCCTGCCGTGGGGACCGGTCAGATTCCAGTTTAGTTCTCTTTGTCTCACAAGACAAAACTTTTCTTCTTTGTCTTACGGGAGTCTGAGTTGGGGTTTCAGAGGCACCTGCTCTCCATCTTTTAGCAGCATACTTGGACCTGCGGTGGCGGAATACGATACCGGTGCAGCCAGACGAACGAGAACGTGCAGCTCGTCTTCCCCACAAGTGCCCCTTTGAGGCTTCGTACCCGAAGCTCTCGCATTCAGAAACAGTATTAGAGACCACCGCAGTGAAGAAAGATCAGCTCATTCTACACATCATGCAATTGTAAGAGCATGTGGAGGAAAGAAAAGAGTACTTAACATTTAAACTTGCGCAATGCGCATAAAGAAAAAAATTCAACTGACAGAGGAAAACTACTTCATTACTAAAATACAGTACCTGTGGTGTATTGACTGTTATGAAGCTGCCATGAATAAGAGTTAATGTTTCCGGTTAAACCGGATGTTGTATCCACAGTCACTGGCGTAGAAGAAGAATAAAACTACCAGGCCTGAAGCAGCCATGAAGTAGCTACGTCCCGGCCTCCTTCTTTAACCATAAGAACGCAACAGTACCAAAATAGAAATAAAAGTAATTGACAAAACAAAAAAGAAGATACAATGTAATCACATAAAATTCCCTCATTAAGTGTGTATGTGTATGAATGTGCACATGTATATACATACACACACATTCTATGACCCCCATTTAGCATTTTCACTTTCTTGTTTCACTTTGTCAACCCTCTGGATTCTCTATCTCTACATACAATAAATTTCCATCACATCCCTCTCATTCTCCATCTCCCTCCCTTGTACCCCCCTCCCTCATATGTGTACTCATATCCATTTCTCACATTGTCTGGCATATTTTCTGTCACTCTGGAGCACTCTTCTATTTCCCCTGTTCCATCTAAGCCCTCTCCCTTCATTTGGTATTTCCCTGATGGACACATCCAAGTCAAACACATCCATGAATCCTCAAACCTCTTAAACCGCACCAAGGCTACTGCAATGTAAAACACTTCTGCATTATATCACACCTCTGTAATTACTGGGGACGCCTTTAAGGCAGCTATATAACAGGAGAATACTCGCTGACAGTCATGGCTGGAAAAAGCCCATCTTATTACAGTGAGAACTGGCTGATGCTCTCTTTACCCATGATAGCTGCAGAACAGATAATGGTGCCACTTTGTAATTAACATTGGATCAGTTACTGTCAGATTAACGAACAAATAAATGCAAATCACTGAGTCATGGGAAATAAAGCACCTGCAAATAATTTCAGCTATCCATATAATACCTGTCAACTGGATGTCAGCTAGTATGGGCCAAACAGCTGGCAGCTCCTTTCCTTACCTCCAGCTCTATACGTACTGTTGTCAAAATCTCCTTAGCTATTTAAAAGAACAAGCTCCCAGCTATTAACCTACGTTACATATGCCAAGCTTTGATGGAGATTTAGATCCTGCAGTGACAGGACTGTTCGGTTCATTTGATGAATGGCTGAAAAGGACTCACAGGGAATGTTTACATCTGCAGATCTAATACAGTTATTGCATAAAACAGAACCGTGAAAACATTTTTTCACAATAAAAGATTTTTTTTCAATAATTCTGTCCCTACATTAACACCCCTCTGTAATCCTCTAAGACTGTTTAAAAAGGACTTTCTAGAAAACTGCCAGCAAGCTCTCCATAAAAACCATGTCATCTTTTAGCTATTAATAGTCATTTAAAGGGTTTTCTGCTAGTGATGCACAATAACCTTTTTTGAAAAACAATACAGATAACTGATAAATTTTGGTTCTTAAAGGCCGATACTGATAATGATGACCAATAAAGCTGGATTTATACTCGCGCAGCGTCTGTGTCCAGTCGGGTCTGCGTAGCTGACGCAGAGGCAGTGTGTGCTTTTACTTGAGTGGGATGCACGTCAGGTCTGAAGAGGTGCGCGTAGGTCCGCGGACCAACGCAAAGCCTTCGTGGAGCTTATGGCAGTTACGCAGACGCAGATGATGCATGAGTATGAATCCAGCTTAACTCAAATACATACTTAATCATGACATCTAAACTATTAACAAAACCAAAAAGACATTTCAAGCTTAAAACTGGGATTTTCAACTTCCGATTGTGAAATTCCAACTGTGGGGGGTAGCTAGTAGGGGTGGATACTGGCAAAGACTTCACAATACAATACATATCATGATACACGGGTCACAATACAACATTGCAATAATGTGACACTGCGATATACTGCAATATTTTAGGCAATTTAGAGAAATTTAAACTGCAGCTTAATATAAAAGTTATACCTACTGTATACGTTGGAAGACTGAAACAACAACATGAGTCAAAATGAATGAAATTCAATTTCTCCATGTCCCATTTATTAAACTTGGACAGGTTTTTATGCCACTTGGATCTCATAATAAAACCATTTACCATCGTCCCCCTGAACACAAATATTTCTCAATTTGGGAAAACCCTACTGAATAGATGCGCAAATAAAATAAAATCAAAGTTTTCAAAACAACATTACCACTGCTGAGCTGGAAAAGTATAAATGTGCACAAATTAATTTGAAATTAGTAAAACAGTAGTACAAAGCAGTGTACGAGTATATGAAAACGCATACTAGTGCATAAAATAAACATTTCAGTCAGTCATTATAATCTCAATCAACTGGGTGGTTTATGAAAACATGGACACACATTTTACTTGCACTTTCCACTGTATGTAAAGTTTAATCTGAACCTGTGCAGATGCACATAGATATCAGTGGAAAGCAGATGCTTTTCTATATGCTGGACCGTTGCAAATAAAACAAAATCTTGCGATATTTTATCGTTCAATTACGGAATTTACTAATTTTGTTAGTAAAATATCAATACCAAGTTTTTTTTAATATCGATATAATATCACAATATTAAATATTGTAATATTTTAGTTTATCGATATTTTGTCCCACCCATTGTAGCTATTGTCTAAAATAAGAAAGGAGAGTGGTTTGGAAGCAGCAGCTTACTTTCAGGGTTAAAGCCATAGACCGTTAATCGAGAGGGACGAACCTTCCGCTACGTCACCCGTTGGTTTCTGAAGAGCTAAAAGTGAAGCCAGGTGGGCGTGTCCCACTGTCGCCATCTTGTCATGTCACGTGTGTCGTCACTCCCGGAAAATACTAAAATGGTCAAAGGCAAGGCCGCTCCGAGCCGCGGGGAAAAATGATTGACAGCTGACGTACTCTGGCCTAAACGCTAACCGAGCTAACTCGAAACTAACAGGAGCTAACGAAGATTAGCCCCCTAAGCAGCGGGGTAAAGGTAAGACACGCTTAGACTTGCTATTATCTGACTAAAAACTTCTTTCAGGTAGACTCATAGTTAGCCACCGGAGGTTGAAGCCCAAATTACACAAAAATAACTTAGTTGAGTTGAAATCATTTGGTCCCCCCCAGTTTAAGAATCTGCACCACTGAATATATCTGTTCTCTGGGCATGTCATTATATCGAACAGATCGGAGTCATGATTTCCTGGTATCGGCACAATAATTATCGTGCACCCCTATTTTCTGCTTATTGTTCAGATAAAGTCCGGACACTGCCCTCATATTCATTAGTATCGTTTAAAATTCACTCTAACAGTGAATTGTCTGGACTTCAACAGCAAAGTTGGTGCAGAGCAGAACGGCTATGGGTAGAAAGCTGTCACACTTATAGGTTGAGTGAAAAAAAAAGAAAAAAAAAGTGTTTTGAAGGATAAATAAAGCTTTGAATATGTGTGTAAAAATCACAAAGATGTGATGTTAAAATAACCAATTTCTCCAACTACAATGAGAATATGAATTTAATATCTAAAATACAATAATATCTTATTTAGAAAAAGTTAAATAGTCTGAGTATGGTCATGTGTGTACACAGAGTATTCCCAGAACTGCCACAGCGCTGTTGAAGGGTCCCCGGCACCCAGACAGCCAATCAGTTTGTTTTTGTAGCCTAAATGAGTATAAATGAGTAAATTAGAAAAGCTATTTCTTTTGATAACATGAACTGAAACACCAGATGACAAAGTTAATTACTCCATTAAATTCCATTTTATTTATACAGCAGCAAATCACAACATTAGTCATTTTAGAAAAAATGGGTCAAGACCTTATTGCTCAAATTTATAATTCAGTTCGAGCCATTTTCTTTTTCTCTCCATCTGCCATCAATTCCAGGAGCTGATATCCGAGAATACTGGGGTGTGAGCGAAACAACCAAACTGCATTTACCTTTTTAACCAGCTTCATCTGTGAACACAGATCATTCTGCATCAACAAACCGCATTAAAACACAATCATGCCAAGAAAAGAAAAAAATAAAAAGCCATGAGACCATTTCTAATTAGTGTGTGGTGCTATATATCTTCTTTTCTTGGTTTTGACTTGTGTACAATAATTCCCTAAAGTGCAATAATTTTAAGTTTCTGGTAAAATTTCCCATCTAAAAATGTTGAGTGCAGCAGACTGAGTACCTCTCACTGTATGGACGGTTGCATTAGACATGCTTGGAGAAAAGATAATGCGCTCATAAAACTAGGGTGGCGGAAATTAAATTGAGTTCTGGGCACATAACCATCTTTGAAAATTGCTATGTCCAAATTTCTCAAACATTCATCAAAGCCATCCAAGAAAATGAAATCCTATTCATAGAACCTTTGTACTCTGGCCTCTTCTTCTTTCTTTAATTTTAAACTCAAACTAGTGCAGTTTTACGGTGCAAAGACAGCATTAACCCGTACTATTGAGATACACGGTAAATAGACAGATATATGAAATAATGATCCCAAAGGGAACATTTAACCTTCTAAATACTGAAATCCCTCAAGATGGTTCCAAACTGTACCAAAAAACATCACGTGAACCATCTTTGCTAAAAACAACTCTAATCTTGTTCTTCATCCCTTTCATCGGAGTCGACCTTGCAGGGACATAGTTCACATATTGGACCAGGATTTGATGGAAAATTAGAGCTACAGCCGCATCATTCCAAGGTGATATTCAATCATATTCATCCTGGAAACGTTTTTCCTTCTGCAACTGTTTCATTTGTGCAGTGTCATCTTCAATTATTCTTCACCAGCATCACATACACTGATAGATATACATGGTGTCCATAAAGTGTCTTAACACCTTTAAAAATCAATCATGAAGGCATTTGATTAGAGATCTTAACCAGATTTGTTTTATTGTAAAAAGGGATGTAACGATTACAGATAAAATGGTTAACCGTGATAAACTTCCCAACGATGAGTAATACCCTTTCAAATTTTAATTATCGTTAAAACCGTGACTGATTACTGCACTTTGAAAAACTCCCAGTCATGCAGTTTGCAATGTTTAATTTATGAAAACATGGCGGAAGGCAACAAAGGCACCCACACGGCCAGTTCTCTTGAGATTTTTCCCTCTTTAAAAAGGACAAAGAAGACATTTAGAGCCATTTTGGATATTTTAAAAGATGCTGGGGGATATTTCAATAATACTGCGATAAAATTGATAACCGTGAACATTTTGGTCACAATAATCCTGATATTAAATTTTCATATCGTTACATCCCTAATTGTAATTAGTGGTGGTCAAAGTTTTTTGTTGATCTTCTTTTCTTTTTTTACCTCATTTTATACACCTCTGTAGGGGGACCATTAGTTTCATGAAGCACATGAAGACGGTACTTGATTTCTTTCCATGTTTGCTGTAGCACAGCCTCATCAATGGTGGCAATAGGATCATAAATCTTTTGTTTCAAGTCAGTAATGCCCCATATCTTTGTTCGATACATGATATCTTTAACATAACTCCATAGAAAGAATAGAAAAGAATGTCTCAATAAACAACAATACACAATGTGGCTTATCTTGTGGCTTATCGATCCACTTTTTTAAGGTTTCACTTAACAGTGCCTCTTTTACCAACAGAACACCTGAAACACACAGTTTAAAATGTGATTACAAACTTTGATAAATACAGATTACAAGAGGTAATTTGTTAAGATAGCTTATCAACTATCTGTAATAATTTTTAAGATTGTAAAGAGACTTTATGGACATCCCTGTACATCTTTATAAATCTCCCTTCACTCTGACCCCTAACAGACCTCGTGGTTGTAGAGATATTTCATTGTGGGTGTGCAATTTTCCAACAGAAGTGTAAAAAATAGGCACAAAGGTCTCAAAGGATTAAAGAAGAAATGGAAAACAAACTGAATATACTTTCTAAAAGATTCCCTCTACTGTACTGACCAATAAATTTATTATAGACTTCATTAATCATCTTCAAACTTTGAAACTGACCAAAGTATCCTGCCAATGTAGAGAAATCCAGATGAACTGCCTATTTCAGGTATTTATGTGACTTCTTCACCTCTTTTCTTTTTGTGTGATATTGTCCTGTAATGATGGCCAAGTTTGCACAATGCAGACCACGGAGGCACGTTTCTAAAAAGTGTCAATTGAAAGGTAAAGCAGATGAATAAAAATAGAATATGCAGAGATGGAGGGGTGGGGCTTCTGTTGAAAGCTGAACACTTCAAACGGTGCTCTTGGCTTCTTTAAGCTGTCAGAAAACCCGTGACCGTGCAGTGTGGGGCCAGCAAATGACAAGTCTCTCAGATACAGTATGGATGAAGATGAGCCAGGCTTAAGACACTGCAATGCAAATAATAGCCTAACTACAAAGCCATAAAATCAATGAGATCATGAGAATGTTCTTGTCCTGTTTTGGGGTTTTACAGTTAACTGTGCTACTTTAAATATTTTAATTGTTTAGAATGATCATAGACAGTAATGCAAATCTCTAAATTTCTATATGTGCACATTAACTTAAATTTTGTATTCAGCTACTGCAGAAAAAGAGGAGAAAATAAACTAAATGAATGAAATTAAATGAAATATACTGTATTTATCCCAGAAGGGTTATTCATATTGTAATAGTCTCTCTCACTCTCTTTTTTTTTTAAGTGAATATATAGCTATTCATATATGGATGTTTTGTTACAGTATAATTATCCTTTTGTTGTTGGATTTCTCCACAAAACAAGTACAACTCTACCCAACAGCAACAGTGGAGCTATTGTTCAGAGCAAAATTCCTCCACTAGTCTGTGGGTGCTGGTAATCACTTGACCAGCATCACCATGGTGACTGAAGGAGGATAATTTAGGAGGGAAAGGTTGTTAATTTAGAGGAGCCTGAACAGCGACAGCCAACTGGTTCAGATTCAAGGACGTAGATGAATCATGCAGGCTCTACTCCCCAGAGTGACCCTCCTGCAGTCACAGCCAATGGCAACGAGGACTTTAAAAAACAGCAGCTCTAAAAGAACTGACACCTGGCCTTGGTGAGTAGGAGGGCAGGGGAACTGATGACAAAAGATGAAACAAAAGCACATGCAATAATATCGGTTAAAGTGCAGAGAACACACCTTTCTGCAGACAGGGTGCACATTTGAATCCGTACGCAAAATCTACATGATTATGTGTAATAACTAACTCCTACTTTACTAAACATAGAAATCAATTCAATCTACAATTTAAATAACAGAACACCTGGCTGCACCCTGTCAGTTCACCACTGCCGGCAGCATCATGCCAACTCACAGACCTCATCTCTGCTTTCTGAACCTGCCTCAAGCCACTAAGAGCTAAGACCTGAAACTTTTCCAGAGTTTAAATCCATGGGTGTTGACATGTGTAACCCCCCCTCCTCCATCTATTTGTGCCTGTCAAGTGTGCGTTGGCTCTGATAAACTGGCACTATTACATTCCACTCCCACACCCCAGTCTCCTGCCATTATATTCCCCTATACTATTTCACGCTCCCTCCCACACCTTTCTCTCTCTGCCAGCTCTTTGAGAGCCGCTGACAAGGGCATGAACAGATCAACATCTTAGCATCACACACATCTCTTCAACAAATATCACACATGGATTAATTTGTCATTCTAATCTGCAGCATCTATATTATTATTCGTCTGTAATCAATTGGGGAGGATGCGGCTTGGTGAGCAGCTATTAGCGAGCTAAAAGGATACAGATAGTGAAAACAGGCTGAGGGACTTTAATCACTCTGACATTCTTTGTTCTTTATATATTAGACTGACACTATATATTAATGTCTAGTTTATGGCAGCATTAATGGAGAGGAAGGAATTACTTCTTGGTGTCAGCACACAGTCACTGTACATTCAGCTTTCTCTGAATTACTGCTGTTTATTGACCCTGTAAATGGCAACGCTGCAAAGGCAGGTTGTTGACTGCAAAGTACTTATGCAAAACAGCAGATGCAGAGTTAGTGAATCTATCGTGGAGTTCTTACAGTGCCTTAGGAGGATACAGCAAATAAAAAGCTGCAGATTACTCTGCAAGAGGGGGGCCATCCCTGGAGTTTTAAATGGGGGATTTGACGTCTCTGAGCGCACACACTGCACGAACCAGAGGTTAAAAGTGCTTATTGCGCTGTTGGTGGGGATAGAAAGGGTTTATGGATTTGTGCCTATGGTGGGCACATGAAGCTTATTAGCATACAGTGTTTTAGGTAGAAAGTCGCTGTTGAAATTCACTAAATTCCCCTGACAGGCGCTGTGGAAACAAGTCATTTTTAGCTGAAAGGCGTTTCAAAAAGTACAAAAGAAACTGGCAGGTTTAATTATACAGTCATGTTCTCACAATAAAAAAAGAAAAGGAAAAAAGTCTTACCAGTTAATTTTGCAGAAATTGGACAATGTGTAGTTGGGGGGTTAATTTTCCCAAAACATATCAGTGTCGGGTGACATCAGCTGCCAGTGTTTTTATGTTACCGTCTTTAATCTGTTATTTTGATTTGAGAGTTTCAATCTTTGCTTTCTATTTTAGATATTGCACTGCTCCCTTTCAGAAATCTGCCCTGATGCTGAAAAGGTCCTCGCCGGGCTCCACCTCATAATGTCTCTGCACTCCGGTGCAATCTCGGCAACAAAACTATCCTGCAATTCTTCTGTGCACTTGGAAATATTCAGCTCTTGAATTATTGCTTTTTGCTTTCCTTCTGCTGTAAGGCGACCCTGTGAGCCCCCCCTCCCCCCCTTCTCCCACCCACTCACAGAACACCAGATGTCACACTGACAGCTATACAGTTTAACTGGGTTTAGGAGACAACTTGTGAAAATGGATCACCACAGCTAGTATAACAGGTACAGTATCATCATAAAATTACTGTATATGGAAGTACAGATAATTTAGATCTGTATCTGTTTCCATGACAATTAGTCACAAATTGTTTTATAATCTATATTCGCAGCCAAAAAAAGATAGACAAATACGAAATATAGAGATGCACCAATCTGATACCCGGATCGGATATCGGCTCCGATACTGATAAATTAGCTGGATCGGATATCAAATGAATGAAACGGATCCAGTTATTTCTTAAAAAAAAAAAAAAAAAAAAATCATACATAGCAATACAGTTACAGTGATCTTGTTGCTTCAATTCTATGTTTGCAACGCCGGTAACGTCATCATACAGAGCACACAGGTGTTTTTTATTTCTTTTTGCTGCTCACGTACTATTTATTTGTTTACAGATAATATTGAGTACGTTTATATCTGTGTTGATTTGTTACCCCTTTTATGTTAAGGCTGACGCCTTCACTCACACAGTAAAGTATACAGTACATTCATTCGACAGTATCGGATCAGTATCTGGTATCGGCTGATACGCTCAGCCCAAGTATCGTATCAAATTGGATTGGAAAAAACGAAATCAGTGAATCTCAGATGAAATATGCTCACATGAAGGTTCAATTATGAAAATAATCATCATAATCCTACCTATTGCACCTTATTTGGGTGCATTTGAGTGGTTGAAACACTTTTATTTCAAACATATTTTTTGAATATAAACTAAGTAAGGCTTCAGTCTGTGCTTCTTTGTCAGTACCTCTAGCTTTGGAGAGGACCGTTTCCATGGCAGAGAAGTAGCTGGAATATATACGGCAGGGAAAAAAGTTTTGAACATGTCAACATTTTTTCTCAGAAAACTGAAATGAAATTTTCACCAGATGTCGGCAACAACCCAAGTAATGCACACATGCAAAGAAATCCTAAACATTTATGTCCATAAATTAAGTTACGTGTAATATATAGTGATCATGATAATATAGCTTTACTAGAAATATATTTTCCGAGAAAATGTTGATCTGTTTAATACTTTTTTTCCCTGCTGTAAATATCTAGCAAGCTTTTGAATATCAGGATAAAATTTTGTCCTTGAGTTCCGCTCTTTTAATGGATATTCTCCACTGAAATTTGAAATTTATTAAACGGAGAGCCCCTTGAGATGCAGCATCTCATGTTGAAAGGGGGAAATGTACCTGTAAGACTCAGTCAAATAAAGCTGAACCACCACTACTTTTCACCTGCAGGAAATCCGAGAAGAACACGGTGAAACCCGGTGTATGTATTTTGTCTGAAGGCAAAACAAGTTTGTGTTGCAGATTTCATGTACAGGACGAGTGCTTTCATGTAAAACATTAAAAACATTACAATGGGGTGCAGAGGAAGCATTAAAATAAACACTTTTTAAACTTTTATAAGGTTAATGTGAGCATATTTGTCTCCTTTTCAATTCGGGTGAGAATCTTTTCCATTTTTAAAAAAATGACATGGTTTAACAATAGTCTGCACTCCTCTGTATCCAGATGTTGGATCGGTTATTGAATTAATCATAATTCTCTTTCCTATAGATGGTATCACAAGTAAAAACACATTTTTTCTTTCATTCTTTAACAGTTGAGTTTGCAGAAAAATGGACATTATAAACAAAATACTCCAACAACACATACCTAGTTTGTTTGAAAACAAAAGCTATAACTGTCTTTGCTTACAATGCATATAAATCTAATGGTCTTATCCTCCATGTGTTATGGATGTCAACCTTTCTGAACCATTTGTTGAATTAATGTGGCCCCTTTTGCTTAAAGAATGAGCTCCACTGACGCTGTGAGGCTTTTAAAGTGGTTTTAAATTACAGCCTGTGCTCTTGAAGGGTTTATTCGACTTTTAGTCGTGCAGTAATTGCACTGATATTAAAACAAATGGAGTCTAGAGGAGATGCAGAAGTGAGAACATAAATCTTCCCTCATCGGGAGCAAAGCTGTAGTCCATCATCAAACTTTTGAGCATTGCTACCTCAACTTTGTCAAGTTTCCATGTATAGGCAAATAAAAACAAAACAAGCCTTTGAAGCTCATGGCTATACAAAGGATCCCTTATCTTGAAAATGCACAAAGCCGGTTGCGAGCTTTTGAAGCCCTCACATCATCCTCTGGCCCTCTGTTCTTACCTTCACATCATTTGCACTTCCCTTCACTGTTACTTTTTCTCACTTCAAAGCTTCACTTAAGTACCAAGATGAAGCTTCTTTAAGATGGAGGAGGTGTGAGCATTAATCACTATCGCGATCTCCCACAGTCGCCGCACCATCTGATCCTGTTTGTCTCCCCGTGTTAATTAATGCATAATGAGCGACGCTGATGTGGGCATTTTAAATCAATTACTTGGCTGAAAAAAAGCTCCAACTCACGTCTGCTTAGCTGATGTCTTTTGATCTCTAAACTTGTCAGCGTTTTGACCTTCGGCGAGTTTTATCTGGAGATTAAAGTATATTTTTCTACAGGTAAATATGCAGAACAATCACTGTCAGATGCACTGACTTCCTTTCAGTGTACGACTCTGTTAGCATGCATTCATGCACTCATGCAGATGCTTTCGTGGTTACGGTGTGAGGCGCAGAGAATCCTGTAAACCCCTTTGGTGGTATTTCAATAACAATTACTTGCAGGCGTAAACAGTCTCATCCTCACTGCAATCTGTATCCTTTCTTGTAAGACAACCAGAAAAGTGAAGAGAAGCTCAGCTTTGCAAAAAAAAAAAAAAAATTGTTTTTCGCTGCAGTCCTGTTTTCAGAGCTACACCACTCGGCCCCAGGGCTCGGCTTGAGATGGATGCAGCGCTCATCCTCTCCAGCTTATCGCTATCCCTCACTAACTTCTATCCAAATCCCTGCCTTTTCTCTGCCAAATCACCTGTTTCTCTTTGCTTACCTCCATCTTCCTGCCCATTGCTATTCATTGCTTCCTTCAACTCAATCCCGAGGTTCACTATGTTATGTTTATGTGGTGCTCCCTCCATTTCTTTATCTCAGATATCCATTACCGTTGCCCCATCCCACTCCGTCTATCTCACTTTGCGATGATTGCACCAATGCATTTATAGGAGATTGTGAATTGTTACATTACTCTGTCCGCCACTTTGCCACTTCTCTGCTATTTCAAAAATCAATTACCCATCAAATAAAACAATAAACAGCGACGGCAGCTCTTTGGGGCTCTGTCTGTGCCTAACTGTGCAACATCGCTAAAATCACTGTGACCGGAAATGAAGAATACATTCGGGGCATTTATGGGGGGGGATAAAAAAATAAAAATCTAGAATGGTGCTGCCTCAGTAGATTTCACTGTCTGACACCTCCAGGGCAGGATAAACAAATCTATCATATAAATACAATGATGATCTGTCCACTGGCAGACCGCGAGCTGAGCTCTCACTAGACCCAGTAAATAGCAAAAGCAAATGAGGAGAAACTGAAGCACATAATTATGAATATGAAAAAAAAAAGAGAAGTTGAACAGACAAAGAGAGGCAGGGGAGAAAATGAGGAAGATGCTATGCTCAGGTGGCTTAGAGCGGATATTGTAAGCCTTATCTGTCACCTGCAGGTCTGTGCTTATTATAGAAAGTGGCAAAGTCAGAGCAGAATGTGAGGGAGGGGGGGGGTGTGTGTGTGTGTGTGTGAATGCAAACCACAGTGATGCTTTCACATTGTCAGTAGCACAGAATGTGATAGTATAAATAGATAAATAATAAAAAACCAACACCGCCTTGCCTTGATGTGTTCTAAAGGCCACAGGAAGATGGAACTAACAACATCTCGATGCTTGTACTTTAAGCATTGCTACAAACGTTTTCAACTGCAGAAATAAGCAGGGGAACATCTGGGTCATTTGCACACCATACATGCAGACACCACTGTAAAACCTGTGCTGACAGGGACTCTTTGGGAATACAGCAGTAACACACCGAAGCCCTCTCAGGAAGAAAGCAGGTGCACTGATTTTTGTGCAAACTCCTTCAAAGATGAAAACAGCTCAGCTTGGAGGTTAAAATTCATCAGCTCCTGCGATAACCTGGGACTCCTGCCTGTAACCTGGAGACATTTTGCAGATGGAGTAACTCAGAAGAATGTCCCCTGAAGAGACCTTTCCATAAAACTGCTTCTAGGCAGCACACTTTCTTTATGTGGGAAATGGTTACATAGTTGTACTGGCATCCGACAACATACACCGAACCTGGGGTGACGGGGCCTTTTCAGTCATTGGCCCCACCCTCCATTATTCACTCCCACAACACATCTGTGACACTATTGACCCTTTCACCTTCAAACCACAGCTCAAAACTCACTTATTTTCAGCTCCTTTTCGTACATCTTCATTAACTTTTTAACTCCTGTGTCTTATTAAGTATTTGTTGTATTGCCCTCTGTTTTTGTATTTTGTTATATTCTGCATCTCCCTGTATTTTACCTTGTATTTATCTGAACTGTAACGCTGCAGCTTTCAGATCCTTTAAAAGCGCTATAGAAAACAAAATGCATTATTATTTTACAGCTTCGGAAAAAAAAAAAAGAGACCACTGCTCCAACATTTGGGTAAATTTCTACCTTTTTTTTGCAAAAAAATAAAACTGGTGTACTGGTGGTTCGCACTGCAGCCTTACGGTACACTGCAAAATTTCCAAAAGAGAAACATTTCAGTGAGATATAAAAACTGGTTTTAAGGCAATGAATCTTATTTCAAGAAATCTTTGGCTTGTTCTATTGGCGAATTTTTTTTTTTTTTTCACAACTTCAGTTTCCTCCACAAAAAGCCATTTTAAAAAGCACTGCAGTCCCACATGTGTTTGTTGTTGTAACGTTTACCCACAATGCCGTGCAAAACCAAATGCAGGAAGCAGCAGCGGACCGAGACCTGTGTTTGTAGGTGGACCGAGTCCACTTGTTTGGTCTGGATCAGAGTCCGTTTGCACATTCAAAACTCCCCCAATGAAGCGGACTTTCCGAGCAAACGGACTCTGATTTGAATTAACAGCTTCGTGAATGGGCCCTTTATTTAACTGTCAGTGTGAGACACTGTGGTTGTCGACCTCTTCAGGTCTCATCTAAACATAAAACCAGCAGGTGTTGGACAGAGCTGAAAACTGGACTCACAGAAGATGACTTCACTCCAGTTTTCTTCAGGTCACTTCCTGTGATCTTTTTCAAACCTCAAAGAGATCTTTGCTTCTCACTAGTTCAGGTGAGTTCTGCATGAGTCCAGTCCTGCCTGGAGGAGCCTGTTTCCAGCTGTTCTTGCCGTGCGTTTCACCCCAGTCTCAGTTAGGCTCTCAGTTAATTCTTAAGTGTTCGGTTTGTAGTTTCTGCCAGACTGGAGCTTTGCTGTCCTCAGAAAGCAGAATCAGATCTTTTTAGTTGTTATACTCAGAGATGCTGTTTTAAGAAGAGATAGCAGTGGTCTCTTATTTTTCCAGAGCTGTATAACAAGAGTAGATCTTACTAGTGTGCATAAGCCCTTTATGAGATAATGTATCAGAGAATTGCTGAAACTGATAACGTTTCCCTAGCAGGAGCTGAGGCATTGGTTTATTGTCCGTAAATTTTACTTGCCTGTTTGTAACTTGAAATCTGTAAAACTACAAGCTGAATCTTACATGACTTCATGGAGAGGTGAAATGGGGGCGAGGAAAGAATCCGTTGAGTTCTGCTGAGGTTTCCAATCAGTTTCTTTTACAAATACAAAATTGGTCTATGTCAAGCTCAACTTTTTTTTAAAAATTGTATTAAATAGGAACAACCTTCCTCAAATTCGTCTAGGGTTAGTTTTTTTGTCTGCCGGCAGTCAGCCGTTTGATCTTTCCGCCGCTCTGTAAAGCACCCAGTGCTGGCTGTAAGGGCTGCTTTCTGAGATCCAATTCCCTTAGACGCTGCAGTTTAAAGATTCACAGCAACACTCTGGAGTCAGTATTGTTCACTTGTCAACAAGGAAATGGAGTGCAGTGGACACAGATATCGATCAATATTTATGCATCACAATAAAGCTTTGTTCAGCATTATGTGTCTTTGCATTGAGCTCTGAGGCCTGACAGGATGGGCTAGTAATTAAACATCGACTCCTTTTTCTTTCCCTCCAAGTTTGTCTCAAACACAGAGGAAAAAAAGCTCAATAACTCAGCCTTTACTAATTAGACTGATTGAGAAAAGGTAAATTAACTATAGCATATTAAATTTTTGGCTTGGAAGGTAATTACATTACCATGAGAATTATAAACAGAGTAATTAGCCCACTGTAAGCATGATATAATCTTTATTTTGTTAGTGCGCCTGAGCCATTAAAGCTATCCTACTCAAGGAATAAAATTTAAACAACTTTTCACTGAGTTATAATTTCTCTACAGCCTGTTTTTTGCTAAATCTTTTCTTGCAGCACAGGGTGACAGCCGTGTAGTGACAGAGAGATACAGATGCAGAGATTCTCTTTAAAAGGTCCACATTTGGATGCCTGGGGTTATATGTGCACCAGGGTTGGACTGCTGGAAGAAATCACTGGCTTGCCAATGAGAGCACAGCAGAAGTGTTGACAGAAGTCGACTGCTGTGCTTGTATGCATGCCAGATAGAAGAAGTGCCAGCAAGAAAAAAAAAAAGACAACCTATAACAGGAGGCATCGGACTCATTATCAGATTACTGCTGCACGTGTTACAATACAAGTCAGCACAGCTTCTTCTAACATTACTCTAATGATCCCATGGTGTGTTTTCACTGTGGTAAATGCTGCTCTTTAGTTTTTTGTAAAGTAAAATGATATTTTATTCACATCCTCTGGCACAAAGTTGAATCATTCAGGGGCTTTGCAGCATCTCTTTAAAGCACAGACTGCAGAGGACATTTCCTATGCGATGCTTCCACAAGCATCAGAAGATGTGACATATTGAGTGACAGAATACTCCAACTCCATCATCATGACTTCATCTAATCTAATACAGAATCTACAAAACTGCTCTGATATTTCAGGCAATTTGGGTCAAAGTGAATTTGAAGATGAAGCTGGTTACCATCCTTTTAATCAATGATGACATCATTGTGAATGTGCTTATACGGTAAATGAAACAGAATCTATAAGCAATTTAAAAACTCCTTAAAAACTCAACAGTGTCCCTGAACTTATCAAATCTATGTGTGGTGAGGTTTTTGGAGCAGTTTTATTACCTCTATGTCAGCCATTCCATTAATATTAGTAGTCATGGCAACTGTGTGACGACAAGTTAATAACCAATTATTGTCAGCTAGTAATTAAATTTAGTTGAATGTACTTGTTTTTCATTGATAAACTGGAGCTCAGGGCTTAAAGCAAATTAAAACCCTGAGCCTGAACTTTTTGAGGACAAGTGGGGTTGTTTAAAGAGAGTTTATTTGCATTTGCATTGGAGAATTTGGCCAAAAACAGAGGCTATTTTTCATATATTTTTTTATATTTACATAAGCTTTAAATAACTGTGCGAGCTGAGTGCAGCAAATATTATTATACTTTTTATTTTATTATACTAAAACAAGTCCCAATATCTAAATTAATTTAGACCCTATACTTGCAGTTCCAGTAAGTATTCCTTGCATTCCTAAACGAGCAACAGCTGTTCTTTCTAATAAACACTCAGTAAAACTGTGTTGTTTACGGAGGATCTGATCCCAGTTTGGTCCCAGTTTGACGTCATCATGGCAGTCACAGTTTATGGAAACTGCCCAGTAAATGTCTCATCCTTCTCCAGAACATATTCTGTAGTCATCTGATGGAGTTACATCACTTTAGTACAAACTAAAGATATCAGAAAGCTCACGTTTATGCTGATCATAGTCATCATTTGAGCACACGTCACACTATAAAACGTTGTTACTGTGAGGTTTTTTTTTTTTTTGCTCTTGCTGCAAAATTGCAGCATGCCAGAAATCCGGCACGGTGCCGCAAAAGTTTAAGCCCTGGAAGCTGGTTTATCATTTAGAAAATTTTACAATGTATTCTTCCAGAAAAGTTCAATGTTTTTAAAGAGGCAACATCATCAGAATCAATCTGGTCCTCCTTTCTGGAGTTTGTGATGACCAACTGCCGACACATTCTGATTTGCAAACATTTACTGTCCCATAATGTGACCTCACATATATTTTTTATGCATTTATATCTCAGATGTATTTCTATGCCTGTGTAGATGTTCAACTTCCAGCTCTGCAAAGAAGAGTTGAATTTTCTTTTTTCATGAATATAAACCATTTCGTTGGCTTAATGACTTACCGGCTGTGGTCAGGCAGAGCTCCTCATCGCTGTTGTCCTGACAGTTATCTTCGCCATTGCACAGGAAGCTGCGGTCTACACATCGCCCGTTCC
This sequence comes from Atherinomorus stipes, assembly GCA_023101725.1. NCBI lineage: Eukaryota > Metazoa > Chordata > Actinopteri > Atheriniformes > Atherinidae > Atherinomorus > Atherinomorus stipes. The sequence goes on from JALJCO010002818.1 coordinate 748,424, forward strand.
GACACTTGAAGCGAGCTTCAGAGCACACCAGAGGGTTGCCTGCTGTGGTGGAATCAGGGCAGAGGTCAGAGGGCAACAGTGAGGGTTTTCAGCTCAAAGACACCGGATATAACTCACACAAACTATGCAAAGGAAATCACTTAAAAGCAGATTTAAACTAATATTCTGCATTTTCCGTTTGTGGAAGTCACTGCAAGTCAAGTCTGCATCAAAATAAAAGATAGTTACTAATGTTTAATGGGCATTTTCTGAGAGTAAACAAAACAAGACTATGCAAACTCAAAGTGTTTGATTTGTGGAGTTTGATAAAAAGAAAAAATCAAAAGATTAGAAAAACTATTCCATATCCTGCAGAGCACCAGTCCTATTTTTCCCCATACGTTATGGTTTTTGTCTTTGTTCTGGCTTCTGCAAAATGGGGCATAATTATCTTGTGAGAAGATCCAGACAGTCACACAGCGGTGACGCAGAAAGTGCAGTGAGCATGGAGCAAAGCTCCATTTAAATGGCTAGATTAGATTTGTGAGCATGGGCCCAGCAGGCAAAGAACACTGCTTCTGACAAAGGCGAGTGATTGGCCTGATTCCTATTCCCTGTTGGGAAAGCAGCAAAAGGGGCATGCATGCACAAACTATCGGCATAGCCAAGTTTGAACAAGTTAAAATGGCTCCAACTTCTAAATAGAGAATACATTTTTACTGTTTTTGCCCATTTTAGACTCGTCCCTGCTATTATTATCAGTTCTAAGATAAGATTCAAGATTAGGTAGAAGAGACAGTAGACAGAAGTTTTATTCTAAACAGGAACATTTTATGTGTCTTGAATGAGGGACAAAAATGGATTCACAGAATTGGAAGATATCATCAGAAATATAGGAAATCTATCAGGGAAATAAAAGCAAAGGGTGGAAAAACAGGCCAACACCCAAAGCTCAAAACTAACTCTTACCAAAGTAATAATTACAGGCGGGTGCCAAATGTTTCACGAGAAAAACAAACAAAAGAAACACATATCCAAGTCTGTAAAATAAAGGTTTGGAACTTTGTCAGTTTTTGGCAGCCGCAATCTTTCTGTTTACTTATGACAGAGACGTGATTGGACATTAAATGAGCAGGGTGGTAAAGAGAGAAAGTGTTACGAAAGCATTATGAAACAATCTCAGTGAATTTAGAGGTGTCCAGCTCTGTTTCTAGAGGGCTGCAGTCCTGCAGGTTTTAGATGTTTCCCTGCTCCAACACACCTGATTCAAGTTAAAGGAACTAGAGGCAGGAATTTTAAAAAAAACCAAAAAAACATACATGTACATTTTTTTAATACTAATGGGTGATGAAGCGCTAAATACCAAAAAGAACGTTTCCACCAACGTCTCTCTCTGTTGCCTTGCAGGCTGTGTGCTGCAAAATGCGCTGCAATTCGGTGTCTGAATTTCCCGCGCTGCCCTGCGGATGTGACGTCAAATGACGCTTCATCCGCAGTTTTGATACAGGAAGAAGACGGTCGCGGTAAATTCAAACACTGTAAGCAGGGCTTGAAATTCACTTCTCAAAATGGGGGGGAATTCCCCCCCTTCATGCTTCACCAAGGGGGGATTTGTATACTTTGGGGGGGATATTTACAGGGTGCTGCACCACAGGTCTTCCAGTGTCCTACCTGTACCTCAGATTAATAAGGAGCATTAATTTGTCTTTTTCGTCCTTCTTAGTTTCCATCTTAGTCAGCTCTCTTGTCCCGTCTCCGTTCTCTTTATCAGCTATCATCAGTTTTTACCAACTTAATATAAAAAGTACATATTGCAGTAATCTGTTGCATCTTTCAACTGCATAATTATAATCAGTGGTTCTGGTGGTTCTTTCTTCCTGCTCTGTTCTGTTCCCTCTCCTCTATGTAATCTCTTGCATTTGATAAAAGTTCTGTTAAAATAAAACTGGTCTTGGGGAGGACAGCATCTTCTACATGCAAGGCTAGAAAACTGTCAGAAACTTAATGAATATAATAATAACACATTTATAACACCTTTAAGAACACCCAAATATACTTAATAGGAAAGAAAATAAAGCCACAGAAAATACAATAAAGAACCTAAGATAAACAAGAACAAGTGAAGAGCAGTGAGAATGTGAGAAAATGATGAGGAAACATTCCCAAAATCAGCTTCTTTCTCCAAGATACCAAATTTAGATTTTTAATATGACGTATTTAATGCTGTTTAGCCTATGCGTCAAAATATAAAATGTATTCATAATATCAAACTACTATTTATCAATATTATCTTGAGTCGATCTCACATTCAGCTGCCATGTGAGAAACGGTGACGCAGCGCTGATGTTGGTCTCATCACACCAACATTAAACTGAGCAGCTCGTGTCTCCATCATTATGATCAAACACGGATATTCTGAGCCCGTTAGGCTAAAACCTTTCTTTGAGCTGCTTGGTACCGTGACCAGCACCGGCGCTGCCTGAGGATCCGGAGGATTTGGGTCGTAAACGAGACCGACACCGGCGCTGCCGCAGCGCAGATCTTTACTGGTGTTGGTCCAGACCAGCTTCCCTTCAGATGACCCGAAGTTACATTTACGTTATAAGACTCCGTGAAAGTATCGTCTTACTGGTGGGAAATCCGCCAACAATGGTTGGTTTATCAACATGAGGGAAGCTGCGACATCTGACAGGTCAGAGAGAGAGAAGGGGAGTGCGCTTTATTAAAGGGCCGACTCGGGAGGCGACGTCACTCCTTCTAAATCAAAGGAGAAGGTGACGTCGACTCAAGCGTGTTGAGCCCTTTATTCTACGTTATTTCATGGCTCCAATGCAAATGTTCACTGCACATTACGTCGCTGCAATTGCAAGCGGGAATTTCCCGCATTATAAGAGCGAAGTTTGCGGGAATTGATGGTATTATGCGTGATTCCCACAATCCCGCAGTGAATTTCAGGCCCTGACTGTAACTGATAGTTATGGATTCTTCTGCCATCAGCAAACGATCCAGGTCAACTGAAAGACATAAAAGTGTAACTACGAGGAAAAGGTGTAGTAAACAAATTATGCTTCAGTTTGTGCACGCTCCCGTGGCGGCTTGGCTCGTGGCTGAGTGAAGTTTTTTTTTGATCATCCGACATTGTTAGAAAACAGAGCTCATTCATGTCATGTCGCTTGAAGCTAGTAATAAATTTACTATGTAGTGGTAATATAACATCCTACCAGCAGGGGACGATGTAGCCTAAGGACAGCAGAGAAAGCTGCCTGCGAGCTGCCTTCTTCCCTGTCACTCAGCTGAAAGAGGGCTCGTCTAAACATGAAGGGAGCACAGCGAAGTCTGGTGTGGAACCATTTTGTGTTAGAAAATGACACCTCACATTGTAATACTGCGACACGCTTCGTAATAACAACTCAACAAAAACTACCATGATGTACCATTTAAAAAATGCTGATCCGCTTAGAGGTAATGAATCCTCTTTCAACACACTGTTGTCTCAGTCTGAAGCCTGAGGAGATGTGATGCAAAGCGGGCAGAGAAAATTACGGAGCGAATCTGTAAAATGATTAAAGTCCATATGTTGCCCAGAAGTGTCATCGATAGGGAAAGGTTTCCGAAATTTGATGAATTTACTAGAACCAGTCTATCAGTTTCCTTCATGGCGCTCCATTATCAGGCTCATTGAAACACGAGAAGTGAAAGCAAGAGCTGCTAAACAAGTTAGCCACAGCAGCTAGCGTCGCCATAAGAACAGACTGTTGGACCGCTTTAACAGCAGAGGGCTACTTCACCATAACGTGCCACCACTGCTGACCTTCTCACCGAGATGATTGAGGCTGTGGAGCAGTGGGGGGTTGACATAAATATGTATTTTAGAAAAAAACAAAAAAAAACAGTGCCTGTGGTATGTGTAATTATCTTTTAACATGCATTTCTTAATGATTAAATCGATAATTGATCGTAAACTCTCCCGACGATCAATCAAAATGCTCGCAAATGCCCATCCCTAATGCAAACAATAAGAAAAAGCAAAAACCTTCAAGGAATTTCCAGTTTTCATCACATCTTTTAAGGTTTCAGCAAATCTGATGAACACAAGAAATAATTGCAGCTGCAATACAAATAAATGACCCAAATCTTCAGCCTCTATGCTGTCTGTGTTATTAAAAACAAAACTCTATAGAGTTAAATCCTCTGCAGGAGCTGGCAAACCTCTGAAAGTCAGGTTTTATCACCATATCCACAAGATGAAACTCCCAAAATTACTTTAGATAATATCCAGAAACACTTCCTTCTCTGAGCCTGACCTCATTTAAAGTGGACTGAGTTAAGGTGAAGACATCCTCCAAGACAGAGACGGACGAGGTGGTTTGTTATCAGTGTCTACTTTGAAAACCAACATCTGACATGATTTAGAAGTGCTTTAGTGCACCTGGCACCGGCAACTCTGGTAGCTGAGGCACTTTTATTACCAAACACTACACACGGGGGGAAATGCTTCCATTAAGAAGTCGTCTTTCCCAGGAAGGAACAGCTACTATCTGCAGAGAAAGAGTTTAAGTGCTAAGATGTTCTGCCTCAATGCAGAGCTGTCATTCACTGAAACATTCTAAGTGTTATAAATTGGAAAATATGACAAAGTGTTGAGCAGATGAATAGGAAATTGTTTTGCTTTTGAAACGGCCTCAGTTCCTAAACACTTCCACAGAGTTGTTAAAGGAAGAAGTGATGCAACGCAGAGGTAAACATTCCTGCTCTGACTCTTTTTAACTCGCTTGCTAAAATAAAAAACTAAACATTTCCAGAAAACTCATTTTTCTCCTCCTACACTTGGTCTGTTTTTAGTTGCCTTTACATGAGTGGTGCATAATGAGTAAAATTACTTGATGATTGCTGCAAAACTGCTGGATTACCGCCTTTAATAAGCTCAGACTTTACAGCAGTACGACACTAATATGTCACGTCAGGAGGCAACATTTGCAGCACTCCTCCGTCCACAAATTGTTATGACTGGAGGATAGTACATCACGGATCAAGCTATTACTTCTCGCGACCGTGGCCTGCAGCATACAGGTGCTGCTGAATCACACTCACTGCAGTCTTCCTCGTCACTCCCGTCCGGGCAATCGCTGAAGCCGTTGCAGCGGAATCTCCCGATGATGCAGTGGACACCATTAGCGCAGGCGAAGAATGTAGGGGCACACTTTGACTTGACCTTAGCTGGAGGGACAGATGACAGGAGGGGTGGAAAGAAGAACAATGGATTAGTGTGTTGGAGACGGGGAAGAGAACAGCCATTTTCAAAGCACTACATCATGTTTTATGATGGTATTAGCCTTGGCAGTGATGCACACAGGCAGGGAGAAACCCCATAATGTCAGCTGGGGCTTTTTTCTTGAAGTTTTCCTGGTTATAATCCAGCTGACAGGTAAAACAGTGGAGCAGCAGCATTGTTACAGACACTAATTAATATTCAGATATTGTTCTGAGACTTATCTTAAATTTCTAATAAGTATGACAAGGAAACAATAAGATTCTAAGCACAAAGTCCTGATAAGGGAAAACAGCTTAATGACAAAGACAAAGTGAGCAAATTGCGTGGAAGAGTGTTTGTATGGATTCAGTCATCGATCAGCCTAAGCCGGCCATGGGTCTTATCTCCAAGGACGGGCCTGAGACTGACTGACGAGCCCGTAGCAACATCAATGCCTGCCGTATTCAGTTTAGAGCTAACCCAATAGCTCTTAGCTCCACTTGATCTTCTTTAAAAGAAGAAAAGTAAGATAACAGGTAGACACAAGCAAATACATGAAGGAAAAAAAGGCCCTTGCTTAAGTTTGAGCGTTGTGACACTAGCATATTATAGCAAGGGAAAATATACAAATGGCACCGCATTAGAGACACTGCCGCTGCCTTAAAGTGTCAACTCTCTCAGCTCCCTTTTCTCCACTCTGGTCTTTGTTAAACGGCTTATGTATTATTCCCTTTCTGTTATATGCATTGTAATGCAAAAGCGTAACCGCATAAATCTGACTTTGCAGGAGTAGTTACTGAAGATAAAAAGGAATAAAAGCTACAAATTACAGCTAAGACACTGATATAATAAAACAACATTTTAAATATGGCAAAAAGGAACAAAATCAAAGGACAGAACATCTCCCACTTGCACACAGGAAGGAGAAAAGTGAGCAGGCATCCACAGATCTTACAACAAGCCACAAAATATTCATTTTTTTCCCTCCCCTTTGGAATACAAAAGGGCGGAATTGTCCTGCTCAGTTTGGCATCGGGCCGTCTCGAATGCCAGGGGTGCACATTTTTCCCTTGACAATATATTGTAGCAGGCTGATTTATGAGCTCTTTCAAGCTGTGGTGATTATGTGCTGCAAGTAGGGAGGGCGAAGCATAACAACCATGTTGGTTTGGAGCACCAATCTCTGGGATGAAACGTAATCTGTTGGATGCAGGAGGAAACCGGGATAGCAACCGGTCCATGTGCATGTAGTCTGGGGAGCCTTTGTTTACCTGGACAGCTGAGACTCACAGTCTGCATGGGATATCACATCCATTAAAGCCCAGAGAGGAAAACAGACAAGGCTTTGAGCTGCACACAAGATAAAAAACAACGCAACACAAGCTGCTGTGGAAGCGTGACATGAAATTTATCCAGCCACAAACAAAAGCATCATCTTTTATTCTGTTTGACTATTTCACATTTCTATTATTTTTCTTCCTTTTTTAGATTATTGTGCACCTGTACCAAATGATAGAACGTCTCTTTCACTTGTCTCTTTTTTCCCCCTGAATTTATCTATTTTTGTGCTTTGCAAGTTTGGCAAAAAGGACGGTTGTGCTGCTGCTCTGAGATTCCTCAGTCACTTCCTCCCTCATCTGAATCCTCATTACCACTTCTGTTGCTGGCTTGGATTCATCTGACTCCATGTTTTTGCGTCAAATTACCTAAAAGTCGCATGAAGGACAAACTCATGAGGGGAAATTGTGAGTGGGAGCAGACAGAGTTGGGTGGAAGGACAAAGTTAATGTGCTTAGCTGTATTTTGGGGGGGAGCATGACCCTCCATAGCCTGAGTTGAGCAGTTTTTGGAGTTGGAAGACGAAAAATTAATTAGATATAGAGAAGTGAGGGTGGGAGGAGATGCTAAAAACGCATATTAAGCTTCCACTGATAATCACACCTCTGTTGAGTCAGGTATTTGGGCTCATCTGCTTTGCTCTTCCACTTGTAGTCGCCTGTTTTCATCCCATCCTCATGACTTCTGTCATCACCCTGGTTTCTGCTTTACCTCTGTGCCAGATTTTCTCTCTCTCCTCTCAGCCTGTGTGGAAGTTGTTTACTAAAAGCAGGCAGGGTGTTGGATCGCTTCCAAACTTAGTTCCAGTGTTCAGCTGAGCAGCACAAATGAAAACGAATGAGGTTAGAAGTTGAGCTGATTCCTTGAGGTAAGACTATCACTAGCAGAAAAACACGGCTGGTTCACATTGAAACGCAGGCTGGAGGGCATGCAAACAGCGGCACCAAAACAAACAAGTTTGCCGTCTGGTGTAATAAAAACTTCAAACATTTCAGGCTCAAATCTGAATGCAAAGTTAAGCTCAGTGTGTCTTTTTTTTTTGTTACTATATTCCCGATAGCTTCGGTATTATGACAGGTAGGTACGCAGGGTAGCACGCTTTCCCCTTTCCCGGTATGCACTTCCATGTTCACTTCACCCCCTTGTCTTTCTCTCCTTGACTTGCTCAGCGCAGGTAGGCTCAGTCACAATGGGCATGCATGATTGACAGAGTAAGGAGAAGGCCTGGAAGAAGAGACTAACAAGAAAAGAAAATGTGGAGAGAATAGAGGCAGGAAGGACCAGAGACAGCTGAGGACTTCAAAGGTTTCTCTGACCTTGCTGAGCATTTCTGAGGGGAAGAAATCAATAGGTAATGGAGTTGCGGTGTAAGCAAGAAGGGCATGGGTAGTTTCACTCTAGTGGGCCTGAGGATCAAAATAATCACTCTGTGCATTGCACTGTCTAAGCCCTGCACACTTGTAGTACAATACAATAGAAGAATTACATTACAGTATAGAGCTTTCTTCACCTCAAGGGGTAAGCATTTATAACTTAAAGGTGTTTAGCAAATGCAAGATGAGACAGCAAATTTGGCTTGTATACCACACAGAAAGTCCATGTGTGGGGAAATAAAAATATAATAATGGTGCCGCTTCAATCATTTCTGGCAACAGGAGCGCGTCGGGTGGAAAAGTAGCACATGGGCAGACGGATGATAACACTGCTGCAATATTCATGATAGAAAGCAAAGCCAGGCTGGAATTGCTTCATTTGATTTGTTACTGCCCCAAAATGATTTTTTTTTTCATTCTTGTAATGACGAGACAGCATTTTTCCATGTCTTTGAAGAATTTCAAGGAAACATTTTTTGTCTAATTTGTGGCAATAATGATGGGATGAGTATAGTACTCAAGAGAGGAGGGAAAAACCCAAAGACAGAATCGGAGTGAGACAGTGTGTGTGATACTAATTAATATTTCATCCATGGTATTAATTACAGCAGCTTATCGATCAGTCAGCCATTAAGCTCATGGTATCCACCAGATATAGTCCAATAAACCTTTCTATTCTTTCCTATTCAGGGTGTGTTGCTCCACATTTTCAGTCTAAGAATTATAAAATGCAACTCCTAATCACGCTTTAGTTTAAATTCCAACCCAAAAATTTTGAACAAACCTGACATTTTGTGAAGCAATCTTAAGAAGACAGCCTGAAACTATAACAGTAGAATAAAAAATGTCGAATGAAAAAGAAAGATCACTACAAGTTACCAAAAATGTACATTTTTTTCATTTAAAAGCCTTTTTTTTTTCTTAGAGAAGTACTGAGTTCTCAAAATTGTTGAGACTGTCAGATTCGTGAGAGGCAGGTGAGACAAGAGACCCCCCCCCCCCCCCCCCCAAATCCACATATCAAAGATAAGGGCATATGTAATGGTAATGTACTAACTGCAAGTAAGTACTGCTTTTATACATGCAGATCTCTTATCTCTAAAGCAGCCTGCTCCAGAGCAGTGTAGCCTGCAATATAAGTTACCATGGTGATGCACCGTATGTACAAAATCAAGATCTGTACAGTTGCTGTGCTGGGAGCACAGTGAAAGGAACATGATCGAGCCAGCACCATTTTAATGTATTTAGTCAACAGAATGAATAAGAGTTGCTGGTTTGACCACAGAGATGTAAAACCATGTTTGGCAGGTGGTTTGCTGGCTTTAGTTAGGTTAGAAAGTATCACCAATGTCAGCTGTAACAGTTTATCGCTGCCCAGGTCAGTACCTGGTTTCAGTCAGGACATAGTCCCTGCCTGCTTCTCAGTTAGTTCATTTTGTTTTTCTGACAGGACAACTTGGGCTTTCTCACAAAACACAGGTTTCATCTGTGAAACAAGACCACAGGAACAGCTTTCTGGTTGGAAGGTGCTCGCCACAAATACAGTAGAAAAACATACAACAGAACAACATGGGAAGGGGGGGGGGAGGTGTTGTTCACAGAACCGCTTCGCTATGCGTGATGAATCTGGTAACAAGCTGGCATTGTCCGAGCATTGATACTTCAATGTTAAAGACATTATAGAAGATGTTTCTTTCAACAATTTTTGCAATATTCAATGAAATTGGGTTCACTACCTCATACGCTATGATTCATTAAAAACTTTAAATTAGGGATGTCCGATATTACCAGCCTACCGAAATTATCTGCCAATATTGGCTTTAAAACGTGATATAAAAATATCTGTATCTGCTTTTTGGACTGATATTTTTACTAACTAAACCTCGCGAGATCTCATGAGATCTTGTTCCATTAGCATTAGTCCAGCATGTAGAAAAGTCCCTGTTATCCTGGAAGAACTTCATATCCCAGCATTCCTTTCAGAGACATGTGACTACGGTGGAGCTGCTGCTGCTACAGACTGACTTGCTTTGAAGCTGCTTATATGTCTGGTTTTAGGTTGTTGGTTGGGTTACCAAGTTGTCAGAAACATTAAAATTAGCCACATGTTGGCTAATACCTGCTAGTATCTGATATCTGGCAGCCAGATGTCCAAAATGAACTCCTCTGGCTGAGTTAAGGCTATTTTGGGATCTTTGCTCTAAGAGCAGAATATACTGTAGTTGTATCTTTCAAAATATGAGAGATACAACCTCACAGTTGTCTGCATGTATTGGTAGATATTGGTATCAGAATTTAAGAGTTGGACAATATCGGATATCGGTAAAAAAGCCAATATTGAACATCCCGACTTTAAATATATAAATATTATCATCAGCTGTGAAAGTTATGGGGCTGAAAAAACATCCACCAATCATCTCTGCATTCCTATAGTAAAGGGCACTTCACACTAAATGTGCAAAGGGCATGAATGGGCAAACCCATTCATTGGTATGTGTTACCGCAACGGCATTGAAAAATTTTAAATCTGTGACGACATACTAGCGCATCCAATGGGAGAGGGCAGTTCCGGAAAAAAGTTATCCTTGGTCAAGTAGTAAACCTGGAAGCGGCCTGTGTGAGCCTGAACTCCCCCAAGTCCTGCCTTGCCATCAGGATCAGATGGACCCACCCTTTTTATTTGCTGCTGGTCTTCTCCTCCTCCTCAAGAGAAAAGCTCTTTGCTGCGACGATGAGAGGATCATCTTTCACAACGAAGCAGGCTGGGGAGAAAACACTTCCTGGTCTGTCGCTTAGCAACGCGTGTCTGACGTGCTCGCTGCCGCCGTGCTCTGCTGCCTGCTCTGCACCCCACCCCGCGGTGAGCGCAGGGAAAACTGCGTCCTATGTGAAGGGCCCTTAAGAGTGATGGACGGTCAATTCAACGGGTAATAGGCGAAACTGATCAATGAGAGTGATCAATGAGAGTGATTGACTGGTGACAGTATACTGCGTGCCAGAAGCGGCGCTCTCTCTTCTGATGTTTACAGTAGGTAGCTAACAATCATTCTGCTAGCAGTTAGCGACGTTCAGAGAATGACATCTGTTTACTTGCATTTGTGACATGATGGGAGAATCTGTACCTGATGTCTGCTAAACACCAGAGTGGCTCATGCACATTGTGCTGTGGCGGGGGGAGGGAGCTGTGAATCTAGCAGGTTGGTCTTGTGCATGCGCATTATTCAAAAACTCGCTAACAGTGTCTGCTTTCTGAAATGCCGAAAACAACTTCTAGCGCCTTTAAACAAACTGGTTCAGGAGGTTTTTAGGCGTGTTTAACTCCTGCTGATGAAGTGAGCTTTGCTGTTGCTACGCATTTATAGTTCAAGTTAATAAAATAAGAGGTCAGTATTAAAAAAAGGGAAAAAAAATCCCACTAAAGCAGTTGCTGCCTTTTTTTTTTAGCTGTTTTAAGTGATTATTCTAATATAATAATTTTGAGTAATCCATTTAAGAGGAATTTTTTACGCAACTTGTTGCATAGACAGGCCTTGTGATGGTCTGCTGACATACTAAGATACACAAACATCTGTATGCCAGGGATCACCAACTCTGGTCCTCGAGGGCCGGTATCCTGCAGGTATTGGAAGCTTCCCTGCTGCAACACACCTGACTCCAGTCAATGGGTAATTAGAAAAGCTTGACAGAGCTTGACATCGAGCTCTGGACAAGTCACACGGTGTGCTGCAGCAGGGAAACTCCTAATACCTGCAGGATACCAGACCTCCAGGACCGAAATGGTGATCCCCGCTGTATGCCTTAAAAAAGTATGTTTAAAGACACAAACGGAACTTTTAGCAGTTTTCTCAGTGACGCGCCCCCCTATCGGCGACTAAACTAGCAACCATTTTGTATCATACCTGCACCGTGATTCACTCCAGCCAGTAAAAGACAGTCTTATCTTGACTCTTTTCTGTCCCTTCCTCTCTTCCTTTTCCTCTCTTCCTCCTGTAATGTTTCCTTACCGAATCCGATATGATGTGCATTCAAAACAATTGCGGGGTTGATCCCTGGTTTACATCCGGTTGCTAGTGAGTGACGCGGTGCTGCAGCCAATAGTCGGCTGCAACGTCACAGTCGCGTCCCGGATGGGAATCTTACATAGTGCTGTTTCTGATGCTGCGTTCCATTTGAACTCGGAAGTCGGAAATTCCCAGTTCCAAGTAGGAAGTTTCAACTGGAACGCCCCCCTGAAGTCGGATTTCCCACTCGGAAAGTCGGACAACTCTCGCAGCTCCGAGTTCAGATTTAAAGATGGCCGCGCCAAGTGTTAGCAGTCTTAGAAGCTTCTGTAATGTTACCTTTATTTACACTTCTTACTTATATTTTGTTGCATAAATCAATCATACACGTAGTATTGGTTTATACAGATGTACGGGGAAGCTGCTGTAGTGTAATTCACATTTTTCATGTCGTATATGTGAACTACAACACCAGCTGTGCCAACAACGGCTAATAACAATAGCCTTAGCAAACATGTTGTTTTGCTAGGTTGCTAACTGGTTTTCCGACCAGTGAGCTGGAACGCAAGTTGGTCGGGTGTGACGTCACCCCCCAGTTCCCACTTCCCAGTTCCGATGAAAATGGAACGCAGCATGAGCCCCGGGACGCCTCTGGGCAGTGACGGCTCGAAAATGCGCAAAATGAATGTTGGTGTGCCATTAAAACGAGTCAGAAACGCAGATTTTTAAGGTCTAAAAGTTACGTTGTGTGTCTTTAACAAACAAGTACGGTTTATAAATCTCAGCTTCATAAAGTCTGCATTTCATGGAAGGATGATTTATTGTCCATACGTCACAGAATGATAGAATGTCCGCTGTGAACAAAGCACCTTTTAAGTGACCTCTCACCACATAATATCATAGATCCTACATCTGTGACTGGAAAGAGATTCAAACAAGCAGCCTTTCCTCCTCAAATGCTTTGCTTTGGCTTCTTCTGCTGAATGGTGCTACTGTGGTCAGTATTCAGGTACAACTTCAGCTTGAATCAAAGCATGTGTTCTGATCTTTGCTCTGTGAATGTAGCTGACCTCGCTATTGGTCCTTCTAGTTGTAAGACAAGTCAACACCGACGGTTTACAGACATTGGCCCTCATTTATCAAACGATCGTAGAAATGATCGCACATCTGATCGTAAAAATGGTCGTACGATTGGACCCACGTGTGATTTATTAAAACGTTCGTATCGGTCCAATCTCGTCGTACGAACAAAAGAGTCTTGATAAATTCCACTGCTGAAATTTATCGTCATTTAAATGTCACGCCCACGGTTATGCCCTTAAACATGCATAATGATGAGGCTTCACCCAGCGAGGTTGGACCATGGAGAGGAGAGATTCTGCCAAAAAAGAAACTTTTGGGGGGATCAAGACAGAATTCCTCATTTGTGAGGTGACAAAGATTAAAGATGTGCTGTTTGGCAGCTTAAAAACCGAAGTCAGAGACGTGCACAAAAACGCTAACCTGACTCCCGCCACCTGGTATTTGCAATACCATCTGGGGAGGGAGTTAACCCGATGTCATTTCAAATTAGTCTTTTTTTTTCTAAAACTCTTGCATGTGATTGGATAGAATATCTGTCCGTCATCTTGACTGACACGCTACTTCAGCCACTCACGTTGAACCGAATGACGCAACCCGTGACGCAACTCAGAGCGACACCAGAGCCACCACGCATAGAGGATCGAGTTATCAAAACATGTTATCAAGCTCAAAAAGCTTCAGTCAAACAACATGGCGGCGGCGGCGACAGCTAGTACGAGCGGTGTACAGTCTGTGAACGACTTTTGTCGAATGTGCAAAGAAAACCTCCGGATAAAAGGCAACATATGCAACAGCCAGCGCATATTTGAAGGAGTTCCTTACGGAAAGAGGGTAGACCAACGTCTTGCAGAACTTGGTCTAAACTTGGTTAACACTCCAGACAAGTCGATTCGGATACGCCTGTGCTTCTACATCACATCCGGCCAAAACGTCGCCCATCCTTCAAAAGTCCCACCCGCGATTAGTGATTGGCTCCTATTATTCTCTAACCAGACGAAATCACCTATAACTGTCGCCTTACTCAGATGGAGTGCGTGAGGAAAGGGAACGCCCCCGCGTGTACTTGTTGAACGCACCCAGATGATGTAAATCAGGTTACAAAAACGCTGCACGGAAGAGGATCAGTCAGCCTCACCGCTGTTGAACGACCGGCTGAGATATTAATAAAAGTCTCATTCTAGGCCTGGTTTATATGGTTTATTCGTTTTATTAGCTATGAAATTTAATAATAGGCCACATCCGATGGCAACGTCTCAATTCTTTAGCCAATGGGTCAAGAAGAAGTGGTCCAATATGAAACTTAACACCAAAAGATGATGCCGCCCCCCCCCCACCCCTCCGTCATGAGTCCAACCGCTGCGCTCTAACAGGTGACACGTGGATGCCGGTCAGATCCGAGCCTGACCCAGATGGGGACAGAAAAAATATAACTTGCATTTGCAAAGCTAAGGGCCGGTCTACTGACTGAGCACTGATACAACTTTAAAGGCCTCCTTCCACTGAAAACCCGTTTAACTTGCTCCTTCTGAAATACGGAGGGTTTCCCCTTGTTTACTTACACATGCTGACTTGCTAGCGTTGCGTTCCCCTCAGTCGGCTGTGCTTCCTCACATTTATTCAAATTTAAGTTGAGCCCTGAAGCATTTGAAAAAATTTTAATTGTTTGAAGAACTTTGGGAATCTGCGAGACATCTTTGAGGAAAAGCGCTGTGTCGTCAGCTAGCTGACTTATAAGAATTTCTTTACCAGCAACAGAAATGCCTTGGATAGAGCTTGACTTAATGTAGCGGCAAAAGATTTGTGCTACCATAAGAAAAAGAAATTCACTGGGCACCCTTGCCTTATACCTCTTTCTAGACGAAACCTGCGAGTAGTGCCATGACTTAACTTTACAGAGCTATTTCCATGCATATATAAGGTTTTAATGGCATTACTAAGGTAACTCCCAAAACCAAGTTTATCAAGACAATAGAAAATGAAAGGATGCTCGATGGTATCAAAGGCTTTGAAATAGTCAAGAAAAAAATAAAGCTTTCATTAGGTATTAGTTCTGAATAATCAATTAGATCAAAAATTAGCCGAATATTGTTTGAAATGCTTCTATTTTTAATGAAACCGGATTGATTCTCATCTATGACATTGTTTATGATCTTTTTTAATCGCAGGGCTAACACGGCAGCTAATATCTTATAATCGTTATTGAGAAGACTTATAGGTCTCCAGTTGTCCAAGAGCAGGGTGTCTTTGTGTGGTTTTGGTATCAAAGAGATTACACTTTGAGTCATGCTTGGTGGAAGACTAGTATTGGCAAAGCTTTCCATATATACATTAAGCAAAAAAGGTATTAACTCATTTGAAAACTCTTTATAAAATTCTGCAGTAATGCCATCATTACCTGGCGATTTGTTGCTTTTTAAATGATTAATAGCATCTGCTATTTCCTGCATGGTGATGGGAGAGTCGCATAAAAATCGGTCATTATCACTGATTTTATCTATATTGTTTATATAGGCAGTAAATGTTGACATTGCAACCTCATTAAATCTACTTTTATATAAGTTTGAATAAAATTCATAGCAGTATTTTGAAATGTCTTTTTTATCATTTGTAATATTTCCTTCTATATTTAATTGAATAACTGAATTAAATTTTGCTTGATATTTTTCAAGCTTAAAGAAATAAGCTGTCATTTGTTCACCTTGTTCCAACCACTTCTGTCTAGACCTTATAAAAGCTCCTTCTGCCTTGGTTTTGTAGATGTCATCCAATTTATTTTGAAGGTCTAATAGCTTTAAGTTTTCTTCTTCACTTAAACTTCCTGGAGGTAAGCTAGAAAGTGTTGTTATTTCAGAAATTACTTTTTCTTCAGCTAAACGTTTGGATTTGGCATGGAGGCTACCATATTTTCTCATGTATTTTGAAATTCCAAATTTTAGAAGTTCCCAGTTAGTGCCGTAAATATTCTCTTTTTGAGCTTTATTCCAATAAGTTTGGACAAGTTTTTTAATTTCTGCTTTCACACAGTTATGATTAAGCAATGAATTGTTCATTTTCCAGTAGCTAATGCATACTGACTCACTCTCATCGGAGTAAAATCTTATTTGAATAAATACTGCTTTGTGGTCTGTTAACGGTGTAGTTATGATTTTAGTATCTACTTTCTCTTTTTCCATTGACTTGGGAGTAAGCCAGAAATCTATTCTTTATTGTCTGGATCCATCTTTATTGCTCCATGTAAATTGTTTACTATAAGCGAACTTGTTTCTCCACATATCAGTTAGTTCAAATTTATCAGAAAACAGTTCCAGTCTTGAAATGGATTTAAGAGGTTGACTAGGAGGCCATCGATCATTGCATGGGTCTGAAACTGTGTTAAAATCACCTCCAATCAATACATTTGCACTTGGAAATTTAGATAACCAAAATAATAATTTTTCTTCTAAATCGTCAAGCAGTTGGTTGTTTCTTGTGTTGGAATTGAAGCCGTATATATTCACTAATATGCTAATAAAATCATTAACTTTAATAATCAACAACATAAAGTGCCCCTGAGTATCAGCGTCAGTGTCTAAGACAACAACTAAAACTAAAATTATTTTTTAAACAACATACCCCTGCTGAAAATTCTGTTCCATGTGAGAACCAAAGATCATTGCCCCACTGAGCTCTCCAAAAGTTCAAGTCTTTGGCAAGAGAATGTGATTCCTGAAAAAACACAAAGTCAGTTTTTTGCTGTTTAGCAAACAAAAATAAGGCTTTACGTTTTAAATTGTTCCTTAACCCCCTGGCATTTAAGGATAGAACTGACAAAGACATAAAAAAAAAAGAGTAACAAAGAAAATTAACCTCTCAAGTTGTATTTAAGTTTAGTCCAAAATATAGGTCACAAAGCAAACGCATCTGCACATATACATATTCAAGAAAAAGTAATGTGGTCACACCTAGAACACAGTGCCCTTTAAAAAAGATAAAGATAACTCTGTAAAGTTAGAAGCAGAAATAAAACCAAGTCTAACAACAGTTTTTTTTTGGTGGTTTTTTTTGTTGTTGTTGTTGTTTTAACGATGTTTAGCCAAACTTTGGCTGATAATTTGTCATTTCATGTTTAGAGGTGAGGACAGAATGTCATCACATTTCACGTATCAGAAAGGATGATTTCTCCTTCTCCCTTGATGAAAGCTCTAGCGCCAGAGTAGTACGCCACTTTTCCCGCCGCACGAGCCTTTTGTATCTCCGGATACAGCCGCTGTCTTCTCGCTTGATCACCCTTGGAAAAATCCAGCTGGAAACGCAAACCGTGTTCCTTAAGATACGAAGATTCTCTCCCCGCCTTCCACACCGCATCTTTGTACTCTCGTGATATGAAGTGGAAGATGATGGGCCTGGGTCTCACTGGTCCGGAGCCTGCCGCCTCTCGCCTTTTCATGCCGAGCCGATGAACAGCATCGATACCGTGTACAAATGCTTCCTTCATTGATGGGACAACCTTTTGACAGATCTTAATCACAACTTGGCGAAGGTTTTCCTGATCAGTTTCGGCAACACCCAGAAGCTTCAAGTTACACCTCCTGGAGCGGGATTCAAGATCATCGATTTTTCTTTGTAGCGCTTTAACAGGTTGCTCCAGTGAATCGACTCGTTTTTCAATCTCAGCCATTTTCTTGCTAACTGCTTTGAGGTCGTCCGCCATGGCGTCTACCTTGTTGTTGAGACCAGATATTTTTTCTTCAATATTGTCAGCCCTGTTATTAATTAGATCAGCCAATCGAAGGTAGCCATCATCGTTAGCAGCCATAGTAGCTGGACTTTGCGTCTTTCTCTTGGGAATGGGCGACTTACTTGGTGTTAGTGGCAGCGGTGGGAACTCTTCTTCCAGGCAGTAGTCATGTCCACCGTGAACTACCCCGCTAACACTTGGACCAGCAACCTCGGTTACAGCTGCATGATCACGCTTATTTTTCACCATGTCTGTTGTTTAAAAAAGTCACAGAGACACAATAGAAAGAGTGGTGGATGATAGAGCACGATCTGAAGATAATTTTACCACTTTAGTCCAAGTTTTGTGCAGAGCGTCGCAAAGTTGAACCGGTTAGGCCGCCATCTTGAACCGCCCTCTCCAGATGGAACAAACTTGTTTGTCGGCTCTATTTCCTGTCTGTAGCGAAATAAGAGCGGAGGGCGGAGCTTCCTTCATACACTGATGGGAG
Organism: Atherinomorus stipes; assembly: GCA_023101725.1. Classification (NCBI taxonomy): domain Eukaryota; kingdom Metazoa; phylum Chordata; class Actinopteri; order Atheriniformes; family Atherinidae; genus Atherinomorus; species Atherinomorus stipes. The sequence goes on from JALJCO010002818.1 coordinate 766,656, forward strand.
GCAGCCAATCAGACGGAAATTCATGAGAAGGACCCGGAAAAGCTGCCGTTGGACCACAAGCCTCTCTTCTAGTATACAAATACAGCTGGATACTAAGCAACCAGAAGGTTTTTTTTAAACAGAAACGATGCAGAATGCATTCAATAATAATGGAGAACACAGAAATATTAATGAAATGACCATGGAAGTACAACTTTAAAGTAATGATTACTTATTAGAAATGACAGATCAGCTCCGGTCTCCTCCATATAGCCCAGTGGGGGCTGCAGAGCTGCTCCGGGCGCATCTTTTCCTGCGCATCAAAACTCTCCAGCGGTCCGAGCGATGTGCAGCACTGCACAGGACAGGAGTGTTGTAGATTTTCTCAGAGTCTAAAGCAGCGTTTCATCCCGCCGGGTCCGAGTCGGACCGTCTGACACCCACCTGCCTTCCTGCAGCCCGAAGCACCTGGGCACCTGCGCGTGTGTGCGTACTGATGCCAACCTCCGCTCCTATGTGGCAGTTTTACCAGCGGGGTGAGGAGATGCACGAAGAGTGAAAAGCACTTGTCTCCTAGAACTATATGTTAATGATTTTAATAATTTGTTGAGATAAATGGAGGAATTAAATTCAGTCACAGCTATTTTTGTAATTTTGGGAATACATTCTACATTCACTTTTTCCCTTTTCTTTGCAAATGGGTTCATTCTTCGTGCTGATATGTGAATGCTTATGATTAAATGACAGTTTGCGGTTTGGTAAATAAATATTTTCATGTTCTGCTGCGTTGCAAACCCTCACTGACTCAAACTTGCGTACACGAACTCAGAGCTGTCGTGAGATTTGATCGTATCCTACGATCACGTTCAAATTGATAAATGCCGAGTCTTGCGTGGAAATGGTCGTACGCACAGATTTTCGTCGTACGATCGTTCGATAAATGAGGGCCAGTGTGTGTACAGAAAATGAAACACGCGGATGCTCACAAACAGAGAGGACCCAACTTCAACCTGCACCACTGCAAGTTTGGAACAATGGTTGCTTTGAAAATCACCTCTCCGACTTCTCTATCTCTCCGAGACACATTGCTGCAAAGGTCTCAGTCTCTGACTCCACTCCTCTTGCTTTATGCATCACATCAACTCCCTCCTGCTTTCAGGCCTACCATGTCTTTGCTCTCTTGCCTGCTCACGCCTTGTCGGAGGATGCTCAGACAAGGGCAAAGAGGCTAATCCTGGCTCTGAGGCCCTCTAAGCTCAGTCAGCTCTCTCTTCCTCTCTTCTGTCAGCAACCATTTCGTCTAACACTCTCCCAGGCTGCCGTTATGGACACCAGAGAAAAGGACAGTACTTCTGACCTCTTTATGTGGGGAATAATTCAGCACCCTCCCTCTGAACCTCCACCTCGGGCCTTTTTGAAGAACATATAGAAATTACCCCTTTTCATTACTCTTGCAGACAAAACTGAACTCTGATCTTTTGTTATGTTTTCTCCTTTGTTTGTTTGACTTCCATCCTAGCATTATGCAATAAGGCATCTTCCTTTTACTCAGAGGATGGAAATCTGCATAAGGTTTAGAAATCTTTGGTCATAGTCATGTGGGTTAGTTACAACTTCAAAAGCCCTGTTTTATAAACTACACAGATTTACACACTGCCTTTGTCCTCTGAGCTGACAGGAGGTTAGATCCCACACAACTGTGGAAAAACGGACACAGTCCCTGTTGCTGACTCACAGCGGATCGACCACTCAACACACACAGGTAAAGCTTTCTGCATTCTGAGTCACAGCATCTTCAAACGGCGTGGCGATGATACACAGCTGATGCCGCCCACACTGAAGGGAAGCAACGTAAACACAGGCTGAGGCGAGTTGAGCCAAGCCATGCAAAACAATGCAACCGCTTCACAGCTGTGACACATGAGGAACATATTCAGGATTGGATATACTGCAAAAACTATAAACTAGATCCCATTTGCAAGTAGTTAAATTCATGTGGGGGGTGAAAAAAAAGGTTAAAACTCCATGTAAAAAAAGAGAAATGGATTGGATAAAAGCAATTTGTAACAGGTCCTGACCTCACACTGCAGAATATTTACACTGCATTTTATCTTAATGCAATCAGACTGAGTTGAGGTGATATTGCTTCTACTTCCTCGGCATGAACTGTAAAAAGCAAGCAAGAAGTATTTACATGACTCAAGTTGACCCTTGTGCTGGAGGGAAGCAGAATAACAAACAAACAGAGAGGGAGCGGTGGAGTTTGGGGGAAGATAGAAACCAGCGTTTTCTTGGTGAATAAACATTCTTGACCATTGGAGACAACTCTTAGCAGCCCGGTGTGTCTGGCAGAACAGACTAGGACGCATCTGTAATAAATAATAGATTTAGAGGGGCATATTCAGACAAGGAATTTCATGATTCTCCTCAAAACCTCCTCACTTTTGGAAAGCAATGAAACACAGCACAGTCAGGTCAACAAGAAGGCACAGATGGGTTTATTTTTTCAGCAAACCAACTCTTATAAAAACACAATCTTCCAGAAAATGTCATTCAGAGTTCACGAGTGGGTGGGTAGATCTTGTAAAACACTGTACTCCTCGTGGACATGATGTTGAATGTTAAAAAATACTAATACCCACCATCATTTCTGTCTCCATGTCAACCTCTTGGTTTCCAAAACCAAGATTTTTTATTAATGAGACAACAGGGCGATGTCACCACACATGACCTTTACTCCAAGCACCAAATAAGCATTTCTTGGATCAGAGACATCCGCATCAGCACAATCTGCTGGCTAATGGGCTTTAAGGGGATCTACTACAGCTGTCTTCTGGTGCAAATGCATGCGATAAAAATAGCCGCTGATCAGGGGTAAAAAATGTGCCAGAGAATTTTATATGTTGACACACTGAGATTATAAATGTGTGTATGTGCACACGTGCAAAGCACAAACAGTCGATGCCTTCCAGGTACACAGAGAGAGCTAGAAGATAGCTACACAATCTCATTATCTTTAACAAAGCAGTGTAATCCTACGGCATTCAAATTTGACTAACTCCAGTTAATCTAATGTACAAAAATAATCTAAATATTCACGCTGACATACAGTTGAGGCTCATATTCTTGGAAACTACATGACAGAAGGCATCCGCTCATGTTACAGATGAGGGGAAATTTTATATCTTGCAGTGGTCAACGCTGCACAGCCTCCATAGCAACAGCTGTGATTCCAAAGGACAGCAGAGACAAAACAAAAGACACCCTGTGTGATTTATGGTGATATAATACTGATGAAAGTCGGTCTGGCAGCAACATGTCACAGCAACTAAAAAGGATTTTTTTTTCTTCTTGGAGACATCTGCATCGGGACACAATATTCATGTAGCTCACAGCCAGACGCAGGGTGAGCAAAGTCAACAAACTGTCATCAAGATAGCAGAAATACATCCATATTCAAGTATTTGTGTGTGTTTTCTTAGCGGGGGGTGACTAATTATAATTCTACTTGCAGAGAATCGAGAGCTGCAGCCTCAAAGTTTCAAGGCGCTGCGTTTTCTTTAGTCAACATCCAGTCAGACAGAGCTTCTGCTCAAGCCACCAGAATGAGTCCCTCCTACACTCCATACTTGCATCTGTCTTTCTGTCCGTCTGCCTGCTGGTCTCTGCAGAGGCCCTGATGGAGACGCAAGTTTGTCTGGGGGACTTTTGTGCAGCCATCGCCTGTCAGCTAGTCATCTATTTGAGGATAATAAGGCCCACTTACGCCAGAGGAGATAATGTAGAAGTCTTCAACGAGCATAAATAGTTGCCCAATTGCCAAGGCAGGCTGAGTGTGATGCCTTCAGATTACTTTTTTTCTTTGAGAGTTTATGCTACATGTAGTATCAGCGACCTCTGAGCTGACAGCGACCAAAAAAAATACAGGAAGAAAAATACTGAATTGTTCGTAACAGTGAAAGCATCAGCAGTAAATCAGACTTAACTACAGTCGTTAACACCCTCCAATTAGAGAAAAGGCTAAATTCACAATAGTAATTTAAATAAAAAGAAACTTATGAAACTAATAATAAGTTAAAATTTACAAAATTATAATTTAGTGAAATAAAATGTTACTTTTGAATTGTGGTTGGAAACAATAGTGAAAAAAACAAACAAACAAAACTATCCCAGACACATTAGAGCACCTTTCCCATGAAGAGTGGAAAAAAAACTGTCAACAGGTGCAGACGTCTTTTTGAACTTTACAGAAAACAACTACATTTTAGCTTCAGAGCCCCATCATGCTTGTTTACCTCTTTTATTTTGTTTTAGTTTGTTTCTTATATTTCTTTCAAACCACAATTCAAAATCAATGTCATGATTTTCATAGAATTTTTACATATTATTACTTTTGTTAATTTCATTCTTTTTCACTGACAGCTGATTTTTTTTCCCTTCTTTTATTTGAGGGTATGAATTATTTTGAGGAGGACTGTGTTTGAAATGCCTTTAAACAAACCAAATCTAGGGCAAATAATTCATCCATTCACTAGAAATAATTCATTATTGTAACATGGATTATAGGGCTGCTCGATTATGGAAGAAATCATTTTCACGATTAGGGATGTAACGATATGAAAATGTCATATCATGGTTATTGTGACCAAAATGATCACGGTTATTATTAAAATCCCCCACGATCTTTGAAAATATCCAAAATGGGTCTAGACGTCTACTTTGTACTTGTCAAAGGGGAAAAATCTCCAGAGTACTGTCCACATGGACGCCTTTGTTGCTTTCCACCATGTTTTCTTAGATTGAATAATGCAAACTGGGACTGCAGCTGCTTTTCCAGCCAATAAACAGCATCAGTGAGTTTTTCAAATTGTAGTAATCAATCATGGTTTTAACAACAATTAAAATTTGAAATGGTATCACGAATCGTTGGGAATTTTCTCACAGTTTATTATTTTTATTGGTAATTGTTACATCCCTAATCACGATTATTTTGGTCAATATTGAAATCTCGATTATTTAAACAATTATTTTTTTAGTTACACAATGCATTTATTCAGCATTTCTCTCGGTCAAAAACACTTTGTTATTGATCGTTTAGGCAAAACACAACACACCTCCACCACTCTTCAGCAACATGAGTTTAGGTTGTAGGGGGGCCGCGTGGAAGGGAACGTATTGTTTCAGAAATTTCACAAATTGTGTCTAAAAAAAAAAAAGGCAAATATATTAAAGGATCATTTTCTTTTTCCAAACTGGACCTTATTTCTAGGAGTATATACATGCATTTACTCAGTGGTAAAGTACCTGCATCACTGAGTCCTTCGGAAGATATTATGTTGAGTTGCCCTTCTGTGTTTCTCCAGTAAAATGGGAGAGTCACTCTAAGGCAGTCATTATAAGACATTCTCTGCAGCAAAACTCCTTGATTTTCATCAATACTTTAAGTAGAATAAACGAACAAACGAGTTCTATAGTCCCATGAGTCCAGGTTTAGCTTTCTGTTAGTTATCAGGGTGTTCTACACACTTTTTGGGGCCATGCGTTCACAATGCGCGCTTCCGTAGTACAGCTGAGAAGAGCAGCTCGCTACCCAGACAACAACAAAAACACAATTTGCAAAACTGAACTCACAGGACAATAGTACTCTTTGGTTTGCCCAATCTTCTTGAAGCATTGATGAAATGAAGGAGTTTTGCTGCAGATAATGTCTTATATAGTGGCTGCCCTGTTTCTTCCATTTTACTGGAGGAACACCGAAGGGCGACTCAACGTAATATCTTCCGAAGGACTCAAAGTGATGCAGATACTTTACCAGTGACTAATGCACGTTTATACTCCTAGAAATAAGGTCCAGGTTGAAAAAAAGAAAATTATCCTTTAATATATTTGCCTTTTTTTTTTAGACACAATTTCTGAAATCTCTGAAACAATACGTTCCCTTCCATGCGGCTCTAAGTACTTCTGGAAAATGACTGATCACACCATAGTTTACTTTTATTGGCTGAGGGTCTGCCTCCATGTGTGTCGATACGCCATGGGACACAAAATTGTCAAGAGTTGTCTGTCTGCTCCCTGAGCTGCCAACAAGAAAAAACAGTGAGAGAAAAGACTGCTAGAGGAGGGGGAAGAAGGGGGAAAAAAATGACAGAATGGAAGAAAAACCAAATGTGACTCTTCCAGCAGAGAATAAAACAGGTCAGAGAAATGCATAAAAAACTGCTGCAGAAGAGGTTTCTGCTTTTTAATCAAAAACAAGCTACCATGAAGCAAATTACAAGCCAAAAATCATCAGAAGAGATAAATTGGGAAGGAGATTGGAGGAGTGAAAACAGGAGTGCGAGACTTTCAGACGGATGAATATAGTGGGCGATGGGGGTTTCGATTCAGCGTGGCAGAACCTCAAAGTCAATCTTCATCATCAGTCCCATCTTGGAGTGGAGCTCTGACTGTGATGGGAGGGAGAAAGGGAGGTGCAGCAGACCAGGAAGATCAAAGCAAACTAAATGTGAGGATCAAAATGAACTATTACTCTGGCTTTACAATAGAATTATGTATGTGGAACAATTCCTGCACACAGAAGTAATCGGCCTTTGCTTTGATGGTATTAAATTTTGCCCTGGTGTTAAAGCGGGGCCGAGAAGATGAAGGAAAAGAGGAAGGGTGAACGCAGAGGGGGAGAGGAGGGGGTTCATTTAAGTTGGCAGAAAATGAGCTTTAACTGGCCCTCATGGCTCTGTGGGCAAGTAAGGGAGAAGAACTAAATCTGCAACAGGGTATAGTAAGAAGAGTTCAAGAGTTGACAGAACATGACGTGACTCTAAATAGGCAATCTGGTTTCAGTGCTTTAAGAGATTTGATAATGGAGTCCGAACTTGAACTTACGACAGCCTTTCTCGTCGCTCTTGTCAAAGCAGTCGGGTAATCCGTCACACTGCCAGCCACCTGGTACGCACTTCCCATCTCCACACATGAAGTTTCCAGGGATGTTGCACTCTGTGGTGAAGTTATTCCCCGGAAGCAGCTGGCCCTCTGATTGACGAGCACAGGGAAAAGAAGACACACTATTACCATCTCCTCACCCTGTACAGAAACCCCCCAGTTAAGATGTCTCATTTAAGCAATACTCATCACCACAGTGAAAATGGACAACCATTATTACCTCGACTCTTTAAAGAAAGGAAGGAATCGTAAAGGGAGTGGTTCTATTTAACAGGCAACATCAGTCTGGGAGCAGATAGAGGAAAATCTCATGACTGCTAAAACTGAGCGGGCCATTCAGCGCTAACGGCATCGTAGGCAAAATCACCAGTTTAAGGAAGGCAATATTATAAAGGAGAGATAAGGACGCAAACACCAAGGAATGCTCATACACAAACAAAGCACATACTTACACCTCAAACATAGATCCACGGCTGCACACACACACATAATGAGGTTGAGGCATATCCAGTTGACGCAGTGCAGCTGCAACATAATGAGCTGGAATGTGAAACATGGCCTTTTGGCCAAGGTTTGACACTACGTGGTGAGCGGTTTAGCTCGTAAACAAAACTATGTGGCGGTAATAAGGATCCCTGGCTAGACTAGAGAGCAATTTCACTCTGCTGTGTTGAGACTGGCTTCAACTAGCGGGGTCAATTCATAACACTTGAAGGGACACAGAAGTGCACCTGTTGTGAAAGATTTTTGGACCTGATCACCTTTAATGGACCAGTTCACTCAATTAACCATTTCTCAGCCCCTTCCAGAACTTGTAATGTTGCGATTGCAAGATGAATTCAGCCAATCCTTGTTAAAATCTGCAAGTTCTTTAAATTTTGCCCAATCATTGTAACTTTGATGCAACTTTGAGCAGTCACAGGGCTCCTCTGCATTATACTCGTCCTCAAAATTATTCATACCGTCCAATTAAAGAAAAGGCCAAATTCATCCACAATAGTCATTAAAAAAAACAAGAAACTAAATAAACCAACAATAAATAAAAATTTACAAAATTATAACTTAGTGCAATGAAATATTGCTTTTGGATTGTGGTTGTCAATAATAATTAAAAAAAACAAACAAACAAAGCTGTCCCAGACACATTAGAGCACCTTTCCCGTGAACAGTGGATGAAAATACCTGTCAGCAGGTGTAGAAGTCTTTTTGAACATTACAGAAAACACATGATTGCAGTGATTGCCTCAAAGTGTTGCTCAACAAAATTTTAGCTTTGGAGCCCCATCATGCTTGTTTGGTTGTTTTATTTTTTGGGTGTTTGTTTTTTATATTTCTTTTGAACCACAATTGAAAAATCAGTGTCATGATTTTCATAGAATTTTTATTTATTATTACTTTTGTCAATTTCAACTTATTTCACTGACAGCTGATTTTTCTTCCTTCTTAATTTTCCTCAATAATTTTGCGGACGACTGTATGTTATGAGCTTGACTTCATTGTTTCTGATTATGAACATGCAAACTTGTGCAAGAGAAACATCCCATATTTGAGGGGCCTGGAAGTACCAGCATGCTCTATGCATGACACTTTCCCAGTGTTTGAGTGAAAGTGGAGATAACTGGTTTGTACTGTGTGCATGATTGTGGTGGAAACCAAACAGAATGTTGTTAAATGACAAACATTTTTTTTCTTTCTGCAAAACAGAGTCATAAGAACGCCTGAAATGTGCAGACACGACAAAAAAACCACAATGGAGTCTCGAACATCCACATGTTATTTTCTTTTCTTTTTTTGTTTGTTTGCTTGCTGTTTGAACAGTAAGTTGCAGCTTTAGTAGCACTCAGCACCCAGACTCTCCCCCTGTGAAGTCATGCTGTTATCATGGATGCAGAATGTGGTTTAGCACTGTCTTGCTTAAAAATGCAACACATTCCCTGCAACAGACGCTGTCTGGATGGGAGTTATGTTGCTCTAAAATCCGTTATGGTGCCATTACAAATGCAGAAGCTGCGTACACCATACCCCATACACCCCATACCATCAGATATGCAGGGTTTTGAACGGCTTGCTGATAACAAGCTGGATGCTTGCTCTCCTCTGTGGTCTGCAGGACACAGCATCGACTGTTTCCAGAGAGAATTTTAAATTTTGATTAATCTGAACACAGAACAGTTTTCCTCAGAATATTTCAAATGAGTCCAGAGAAAGATGGCAGCTATTCTGTATCGTGTACATATAGCTTCTTTGCATGATAAAGCTTTAACCTGCACTTACATGACTGCATGGCAAAATGTGTTGACAGAGAGTGATTTCTGAAGTGCTGCTGAGCTCATGCACTCATTTCCTGTTCAGTGCTGCCAGAGGACCTGAAGATCATAAGCGTCCAGTTTTGACCTTCAGTCATGTCCCCACGCACAGAGATTCCTCTTGATTCTCTGAATCTTTTGATCATATTGTACACTGTAGATGGTGAGATCTTCAAAGTCTTTGATATTTTACCCCGAGGAACATTTTTCTGAAACTGCTCCACAAATTTTAGATACAAGTGTCTATTCACTAGTGAATCCCTGTCTATGAGCACAACTTTCATGAAGTTTAAACGTCACCTGTCGAGTTCTTCGGACTATTTCAGTGCTGACTGTGCAGCAATGAAATATGAAAATCCATGTTTCCAATTCTCATGTTTAACTTTCAACACAGGTTAGAAGCAGCAAGTTCACCTGAAGCTGTTATCGCAGCAGAACACCGTTTACAATAATCAAACCACATTAGGCCTGGGACAATAATCAATAAATTAATTAGTCGCATGATAAATGAAAAATAACTGAATAATTTTTCCAGCCTCGATATATCGCGTATATTTGTTTTCCTCGTCTCTCGCCTCAAACACGCTGAAAGACAAGAGGGTTCACTCTGTGCATTGCCTCAGCACCTGGATGCGTTTGTTGCTTGGCAGAATGAAATGAAGGGAGTGAACCATCTTGTCAGTCATTCAGGATCTTTGTATCTATGGGAGGAGGCGGAGCCACAAGCACACATACATACCCAGACTGCAGCAAGTGAGCTTCTAGGAGATAGGAAACGCTTGTTGCAAAGCCTGAGAATCCTTTTCTATTTTTTTTTTGTTTGTTTATTTAGAATATTTAAAAGTTCTGGTTCTGAACATTCCAATGTGAAATAAAAGTTTAATTGTTGCATTTTAAAGGATGTACTTGTATTATTATGATATAATAACACTGCATGAGTGGTTATTTTGGTCTGGGTAATGTCGACAATAATATAGTTTATAGTCAATAATATGTGGGACAATATATTGTCCAGCAAAATTTGTTATCGTCCCAGGCCTTATCCACATTAAAACGTAAGTGCAGTGCATATGCCAGTCACAATTACTCCATAGTCACTTTGTTGCATCATAATTTTCCTTTGCTTGCAATAAAATAGCTGGTTAAAGCAGCAGCACCACTTACTTTTGGCATTTTTTGCTCTTTGGTGCCACTTAGTAAAGGTAATTTGGCATTAATCTTGCGCCCCGTTTCTTTTCTGCGCTCCCTCTCCAGCCAGTAAAAAACCATCCAGTGTTGATTCTTGTCTTTATCTCTTACTCTTTCTTATTTGCTTCCTTCTATAATGTCCTCTTGGGTTTCTTTGCTGAATCAGCCATGGTGTGCATCCAAAACAGCCAGTGTGTTGATTCACACTGTCTGGCATGTGGCGCGATGCCGTAAAGCAAAATGCAACTGTCACATGGTGCTCTGAGCTGGAACACAGCACAACAACAGTCACAGGAATGTGCACAATGAATGGCAGCGGGGAGAGCTGCTGTAAAACGTACAAGTTTCAGAAGCAGTATTTTCATGTTTTCATCTCTTTCTTTGCTATATCCATCACAGGCTAATCACTTTCTAATTTTCAAAGAAGAGATAGTTGATTAATAATCGGCTAACCACAGTTTAATATTTTATATAATTTCTTACTATTTATTGTGAAACTAAAAGTTCACAGTCATTAAAGAAGTTAAATATACTACTGAGAACTACCACTACTTCCATACAAATCAATGAAGACAGAAAGCTCTGACATTTGAGTTTACACTGTCACCTCAGCGAGGTGATATTCACTTAGCAGAAGCTGTCAGCTCCAGAATACAGCTGAGTAACTGCCAAGATGAAATAATCAGTTTTTACATCATTCTACCCCCGCTGTCCTGCTCCCACAGCAGGTTCTGGAAACCATGTATAGATCCTTTCTTAAATGAGACAGCACGACCCCTCTGATCCTCTGAGGGGATGATGCAAAGCCCTATTTTGTCTCTTGCAATACAGAAACAAGACAGTGAGAGGATAAAGAGAAAAGCCTCTTGTAATCTATGAAGGCAGAAATGCATTCCAATTATGATTTTTCTCTTTATTCATTCATCTCATTCGGCTGTGATATTATACTTTGTAACTGCTGCTTTCACAAAACTAAAAGACACAGTCGACTAATTGTGTTTGCTTTGTAGTATTTTCGCCAGTGTGGTGTGATGTTGCTGTAAATGACATTGCACCATTCACAAATTATGCTGCAGACTATTTCATGCAGGCAGGCAGCACCTTTCTTGATCTAACGAAGATGGGCGAAAAAGTAGTTTCAGAAAAGCACCAGGACTCTTTTACAGTTCTTGGACTCTTCGCTTGCTTAAAGGGTAAAAGATGTCTGAAGGGGTTAAAACTGTCAGCCTAATTAGTTATATGTGTTACAAAATATGCATAGCTATTAAAGGGACATCGTGTAACTTCTCCTGATATCTGTTCACAAAAATCGATTATTTTGTTCAAAAATGTTTTTCAATTAATCAGTAAATCACTCCATCAACAACCGGCAGTGCTCCTGTAAGCTGTGAATTTGTTCATATCATTCATATCTACATGGAACTGGCAGGCTCAGTGGTGGCTGCCATGTTGTGTCACCATGTTTTTACGTTCAGTAGAAGCGTGACCGTAGGAAACCACGGAAACTCTTCGGAGACACCGGAGTTGTCGGCTCAGGTCGAGGTAATGCCTTTGGAAAGTCACCGCGGTGCAGTGAGGAGGAACCGAGCATTACACTGATGCTGCGTTCATGTGCAGTCGGGCAGACGGCCGTCAGTCACAAACCACATGTCATTTTAATCACAGAAGCTGAGAAAGACGGTAAAACACAGGTCAGGGAAAACATGACATCGCCATGACAACATATCAGAGATGTAGACTGAAGTCACTGTAACTGACACATAGAGGCTCGTTTATGCCTTTACATGCAGCGGCTGTCATCCGTCTGCCCGGTTTCACCTGAATTAGAGAGGCACCGATCCAGTTTTATCAGATCCAGTCTGATACCGATACCTGGGCTAAGCGTATTGGCCGATACCGATCCCAAACTACCTGTTGAATAAATAAGCCATATTACTTGCCATGTGAGTGAAGGCATCAAGCTTGACATAAAGATTTAGCCTTCTTATTAAAAAAAAAGGCAGCAAATGAACACAGATATAAATGTACTTCCTTTTATCTATTAACAAATAAATGCACATTTATTATGATATTAATTAAAACAGAAATGACAGGATCAAATGTTGGATCGGACAAATTAATTTAATAATGATTTGTCAGTATCGTAGCCGATATTCAATACAGGTATCAGATCGGTTCATCTCTAACATGAATCCAGCGTGAAAAGTAAGAGCGAGTTGCTGCAATATACAGCTGCTACAGAATGTCCCTCTAAGGATAGACCAAGATATCGGCCAGACGATATTTGCGGGGTTTTTTTTGTTTTGTTTTTGTTTTTTGCTGATATCGGAATGGCCAATACGTCTGGTGTGTTGGCCGATACCCCTACTTGGCATAATTTACAGACCGTTTTAATATACATCTATAAAAAGTTCAATGCTTCCATTTAATATGCATTTACAGGTGCACTGTTTCTTTTTTCTATATTCATTTGAAGTGCTTTATTCTTCTTTTATATTAAAATACTTATAAAATTACCTTTCATTGTATCCATTATATAAATTTGGGAGTCAAATGCAGTATCGGCCATCAGTTGGTTGATTGGTCAATCCCTAACATCTATACACTTGTTTTTATTTGAACCTCAGCGAAGCAGATGGCTTGTGGGCCAAATACGGTTCAGCAGCCTTGCTCCACTGGGGCTGCAGAAATGCTGGACAACATGTTTCAGTACTTTGCTGCCACTTGGGAGCGATCTCAGAAAAATGTGGAACAATGAGAGATGTGGGCTGCTTGGTTTTTAGCTTTGTTCTGCCTTTTGGAAAAAACTGACGCCAACTTGAAGAAAACAAAGCATGCACTTTGTGGTAAAGTGAAGGTTCAAAGATTCATATTCAGATCTGTTTGTCGCATTGCACATCAGCAGTGAAATGAAATTGCAAACACTCATTCTGCTGTACAGAAAAAGTACAGTCTGTACCTAAAATGAATCCTTTATTATGTAGAAGAAGCAATGCTTGCATGAGTCACACATTACAGCTGCTGTCAGCTATATTTCATTTCTTTTTGTTGAATCAAGTCATTTTTAATTAGGAATTATAACTGATAACAATTTAAAGCTCATAAATTCTCCCCACTAACAGCCAGACAGTCAGGTAGTAAATGTTTGAAAAACTCCTAATGTCAACTTTTTATCTTTTTATAACCCACAATCATCTTTACATAGCCTCCCCTAGATTGTCCCTCTAATCTTTCTTTGTTCACAACCTCCAGAATAAAGGATTAACAAAAACTGGCACAAAGTGAAAAGAAATCCATGTGCAGAGAACAATGACATCATAATGTTAGAGAATGTGAGGTGGAAAAGCTGTAGTTCACAAGATTAAACATGCTTAAAAATGTTAGGTATATTTGAATAAAAAAATAAAATGAACAAAAGCCAAACTACTCACAACATTTACAGTATCAGTGAATACTCATCTCATAAAGCTGTATCATGGGTCGTTTTCTCATCTTTTAGATGCAAGTCCTTTATTTTGCAGAGTGTAACTGATAAGGATGAAGTTCATGTCACATTGAAGGTGTAAAACCTACCTGCACTTTTGTTCATCCCTCAATTCCTCATAATAAAGTCCTAATGTGTACATCTCTTTAAGTTTATTTCAGAGCACTCAATGGCCTTCATGTTAGGGCTGCGACAACGAATCGATAAAATCGATAAAAATAGATTTTTGAAAAGCGTTGGCAACTAATTTCATCATTGATTTGTTGTGTCAAGGGATTTGTGCATCACTCACCGTGTAGCAATGCTGTTTGTTTCACATGAAGAGCTTTGTCAACACTGGCTGAATGAAACAAAGTTTGAAAAAAAAAAAAAAAGACCCACCGGCAGCTACAGAACAGAGGCGGTATTTTCATAGGAAAATAAAATTCAACAAATGAAACATGACCAGAGCGGCTGGCTCTCACACATCCAACAACGAGACATGTTGGAGTTACCGATGAGGATGAAGGCAGCTCTGCAGCAGGTGAGTCGCTACAATATCCTACATTTATTCCGTTTTAAAGTGAGGAAAGTTTCTTCACTTTAAAATGGAGACAAACGTTTCCTTAGGAAATGTAACGTTACTCTCTGGTAGCTGCCCGATGCTAGCGTTTATATAATAATAATAGTATAATAATGACAGTGCGTGTGTGTGCGTGATATGTTTTATTTCAGTTTAATCAGCTTAATAAGAGTTTAAATGTGCTTTACATTAACTTGCACACAATGGTGGAAATAATTTTTGAAAGATTTAGGGAGAGGACGATTGCGGGTAAAATAGGCAAACTATTTCATCAGGAGTGCCTTTTGTTCACACGGCAACGGCGTTATTCTGGGTTGAAGACACAAAAATCTGAAGACTTATTCCAAAGTGGAACTCGTCTGCACGGTCCAAAACGCAGAAATGATGGTGGACCGACAGACCTGCTGACGCCGTGCTCACGTTCCATGCACGCGACGTCACACAATACAGGAAAAATAACAATGTTGGGCTACGGAAGCCCAGCGGATCGGAGAAGTTTGGAGAAGTAAATCTACCTCCTCATCTGTCCACACAAAGTTCCTCCTCGCCGCCGCCATAGTTGTTTTGATTTAGAAGCGAACAGAGACGAACGATTGTACGCATGATGGAGATCTGTCACAGCACCGCCTATAGGCCTGGCGTGCAGATCCAATCAAATTCCATACACACTTGCGTCCTCATATGCACGCAGATTTCTGTACGACGATGCTCGTGTGAACGCGGATAAAAAGATGAAGACGAGACACCACTTTTGCGTCTTCTCTTCTGATCGTCGCCGTGTGAACGTCATCTAAGATTCAAGTTTTAATTTCCTGATCAAGTCATTTAAATCGCAGTTTGCTGTAGAAGCAAAGCGGAACGTTGTGTCAGTGCTGATTTTCTGATACACCTGATTACGCCGGTACACATGGCAGAACTCAGCGTATTGTTGCTATGGCTACTAATCGGGTTGTCAGACTCCCCTGATAACTTTGTCTTATAAAGCAGCAAGCGACAAGTCTTGGTGATCGTTTTCAAATGCCTGCACTCCCTAGCGCCCTCATACCTCAGCGATTTAGTTTTACACGCCACCCAGAGCCCTGAGATCAGCTGATCAACAGCTATTGGTTGTTCCAAAAGCGAGACTGAAGTTGAGGGTAATGAAGCCTTTTCAGTTGTGTCTCCCAAACTATTGAACCCAATAGGAGCGAGGACTACTTCTTCCCTAGACCAGTTTAAGTCCAGGCTCAAGACTTCTCTTTTTTCATTGGCATTTAAATAAACTCAGAGGCTAGTCTGATCTCAGCTGGACTTTTAGAATGATGCAAACAGATCTGCTTTTATTGTGTTTTATTGCTTTTATGTGTTTTTGTTTAATGCTTTGATTTTTCTGTGATTTTGATCTTATTGGGTTTTATTTTGTTGTGAAGCACATTGGACAACAGTTGTTGTTTTTAATTGTGCTTATAAATAAATTTGAATTAAATTGAATAGGTGACTTTGTGTCCGTTGTTATTGGAGACTTTGCAGCATGAAGCATCACCGTCCAGCTGCAGACACAGCTGTAGATGTTTACCTCTGCTTCATGAACAAGACTGAAAATGAAGCTCAAAGCTGTCTCCGATCATCAGATATTAATGCTTCTTAGTTTACACTGCTTCATTACAGAAAATGTTACACATAAAACTAGTCTCAGTTCACAACTTGTATTTTTAAATTTAAATTTCATGTTAATTTGTTGTTGCGAATGGGTCGGGTCACTTTATGCAACTTTCTACAATACAAAACTATTTTGGCCATACATTACACATACATTTCTGTGTTTTTATGTTGGTTTATGACAAATTTGACCTTACAGCACTTTGATAAAAAAAAAAAAAAGCCATTTAAAACTGTTTTTTCTTATTCTTTGATATTTCAACAGCTGTAGGAGATTTGAAGTGAGAACATGTTGTCAAATAATGTTCTGTTGCTAAATTAAGTGATGGAAGGAGAGAAAAAATGTTTCCCTGGTGCTTTAACAAAAAATAAAAAAATCGATTAATCGAGATGAGACCTTATCCGATTTATCGATGATCCAAATAATCGTTTGTTGCAGTATTCTCAGAGACCAGCTTATGTACCCAAACATGGCATGCTTAGGGTCTCTTACTGTGCGTTCAGACCAAGAGCGACTAAAGCTGTAAAATCGCCGGAAGTCATTCACTTTCAATGGACAGGAGCGACAAGAGCGAATAAAGCGACAGAAGCGACGAGCTACAAAAGTTGAGCGATTAGAGCGACTAAACAAAGTTAAAAATAGTTTAACTTTATGCAAATTGGCTATGACACGTTTCGGCTGTAAAACCCTGACAACCAATTGGAATGTTTGGCCTGAGTGTTGCAAGTCACACCGCGTCTCCTACGGTTGCAACAGAAGCCCAACTTTTTGTAGCTTTGGTATAGTGTCTGAGCCCCAAACATGAATTCATGCTCATTCAAGGCACAAAGGCACGGTTACCACGCTCCTGTGTTGAAAATGCCTGGTTAAGCGTTTCTCGCCGAGATATTGCGTTTGGGGAATTTTCGCTCCTGCTTCCCAGGAACAACCCGGAGCTGCTTCCAACCCTTTTGCCCTTCTTATTTTGGACACTAGCTACCAGCTACATTTGGAATTTTTAAGATCGGATGTTCAGAAATAAAGCTTTGAGCGCTGCTTTTTCACCGGCTCTCGCGCAGAAACTTGTCCGCTTTAAGGGTGCTCATAATCGGCCTGAGTGTTGCAAGTCACACCGCGTCTCCAAGTGTTACAATAAGCAACAGAGGCCCAACTTTTTGCAGGTTTCTATGAGCCCCAAATGCGAAACTTGCCTGCTAATCGAGCGCCTATCATGCTATGTTAATGGGACGATATCATTTATAAATATCGAAAGTACTAATAATAATAATTGACAGGGATAAAAATACGTATTTCCCTTTTGTCCCTCGTCTTGACATTTAGTTTGAGAGTAAAGGCCTTTTCACACTGCGAATAAACAGCACGAAATTGCGAATAATTCAGAGGAGAAATATCGACGCATTTGTCTATACACACCTGCTCCGACGCGAAATTACGATGATGCTATAGAACAAACTCGCATCTGTTATTCCAGAGGAACGTGAGCACATGCAGCAGTGACGGAGGGAGAGGCGGCTGCAGGGAAACAACTGGATGCTGAAAACAGCTGATCTCACCGTGGAGATGCCAAATGGGGATTTTAAATACAACACCTGTAGCTAATAACCTCGAATGGCTACAAAATGTAGGGAAAACACTGCTACTTCAGCTGTGACACCACCCCCCCCCCAGCCCCCGTTTGCCAAACAATAGTGAGCAACACGAAGGTGATAACACCTGAGCCATAATGATGCAGTAACAGCGACCAAGCGACACCTCTCTCTTTTTCCTTTCTCTTTTTGCCTGCAACCAGCTCTGTGACGGTCAGAGCGCCTTCTCTGATTGGTGGATTGTGTATCTGTCGGATGCGAATATTAAGAAAATCGACCCCAGTTCGAAAAAATAAACGTCGCAAAATCGCAAGACGAAATTTTGTCACTGATGTGAACGCTCCCGTTGACTTGATATTAATTTGATTAAAGCTTTTGCCGTGCGAATCTTTCGGACGAAAAATCCGGAGTAGGTGTGTAAAGGCCTTTAGAGATGAACGAGTGAAGATCTGCAGATGCAGATCAGTGAAGATGATGTACTAAACTAAGCTACAACAATATTTTGTTTTGGGGTGTAATTTAATCAGTTATGTCCAGACCGTTGTTTTTCAGTAGGAGACGGATTTCTGGTTAATCACAAGCTACAACTTGTCAAAGCACAAGGCAGCAATCACGAAAAGCATCACTGCAAAAGCTCTGCTAATGGTAAAAAGCATACGGTCCTTTTAAAAGGACATGCAAAATTGAACGTGATGTCATAAGCGACTTGAGCGACAAAAGCGAACAGATTTTTTGTAGCAGCTATTTTTATGAGCGACAAAAGCTATTTTACAGCTTTAGTCGCTCTTGGTCTGAATGCACAGTTAGGGTTGACAGTGCTGCAGAGTGAAATATACCAGAAACGTCCGTTCAGAGTTACGCAGAACAAATGTAGGAGAGAACCAAGTAAAATGACTTCAAAGAGCTGGTGGAGAGAGACGGCGGGTTAATTGGAAAGTTGCTTTGAGGGAATGAATGGATAGTGAAGGGACTGTGTGTGGTATGTGTGTGACTGAGAGACAGCAAAAAAGAGTGAAGAAGGGGTAGAAAGTAGAAAATAGAAGGAAAAAAAAGGAAAGACGATTGACAGCTCATCTTTTCAAACACTGCCCATAGCAAACCTTTGGCAGGCAGATTGTGAGCCCATTTTTTGGCAAGCAAAACACATCCTATTCCAACACCCTTGTCATTATATGGATGCAGTAATGAGCCTGAGTACTTTCAGTGGTTTACTGCCGAAGTAACAAACAATTCTACCTCATTACCAGTGTAAATGTAGCAAGCTCATTATAGACGGCTCTAGAACAGTAACGCTGTTCTCTTTAGGCATCGCAAAACTCCCAAGGTGATTCGGACAGTTTTAATGGGCACCACTGTCTGCATACATTGTGCTTAAACCCATCCATCCTACATGCTTTTAACTATAATGTTGCAGATAGCTGGAGGCATTACGCACAGCAGCGCAACTTAGCTGTGTACAGCTATGGTCACGCAGTGAGTGTGTGGGGGAAAACAGAAGGAGATAAGAGGGGATGAAGCTGGACAGCTGTGTATTTTGCTGAAGGAAGTGTAGACCAATTACTCAGAGTAAATATTGACTATACTATCTTTGCCTCTCCAGAACCAGTCTCCCCCCGTCATCCTCCTTTCCAAACTTTCACTCTTTCCAAACAGGTTCCATTTAGATGGCAAAAAATAGAAGGTAAACATGTACTGAATACTTTTTATCAACATTTACCTGCACATATCTGTTTTTTTTTTACTGTATCATGAAGTTTCAGATGATTACGAAGGGCAAAATATTTTCTCTTCATTGCTGTATCACCTGCAACACTTGAAAACCAAGATAAGCCAGCAGAACCCCCCCCCCCCCAGGAGGATTTGCAAGCACTTTAATGTAAAAGTTGCATATGCATCACGATGTGATACCCTGTGGAGAATTTGGCCACGTGAGGTCTTCATCAGCAGGAATGAGGATGCAAATACATTCCTGGTATACTGTAGGTGCAGCAGCGTTTTGTCTGTTACTTCTTTCCAGTAACAGACAAAGGAACTAGACCCCGTTTACAGTTTCTGTTTAAGACAGGACTGCTGCACCTCATCACTGCCACTATGTTACAAAGGCAGAATGAGAGGTCAAACATGATGTGCCTTAAGGCGGAGACACCAGACAGGCTGCCAACCGGTGCGATGGTCGTCAGGAAATGATGTCAGGCTGATCAGTCAGATCAGGTATGAGGTGATAGAAGATGGTGCAACACACAAAATGACTGCTAGTCCCGTCAATAGTAGTGATGCACGATATTGGAATTTTGGCCGATATCCTACATGCCGATATTTTGAAACTTATGTGGCTGATAACCGATACTGATACAGATATTAAAGCTGAAAAATAAATTATGTAATATTCATTCCTTGTGCAAAATTTGAAAAATACCTCAACTTGTGTTATGTATAACAAGTCAACTTAATGACAGCTGTTCAAACAAAACTAATACGATATGTGCGTTATATCCTAGAACCACCTGGATTTTCTTCTGCTTGAGGAAAAAGAAAAACAACATCCCAAAACAGGGGATATTTAGTCATTTACACAAATGACCGTGTACAGTATATGTTGAGACTCAAACATTTTACAGTAAAAATTTTGCTTATTTGGAGTTTGATGTCAGCAACACATCTGGATAAAGTTGGAACAGGGGCAAAAAAACAGTAAAGTAAATAAACAAACAGTGCATTTTGGCAGCAAATCAATAACATGATGAGGTATAAAAGGAGCATTTCAGAGACGCAGAGCCTCTTAGATGTAAGGATGGGCAGAGATTTACTAATGTGAAACAAACTGCATCAAAATTTTGTGAAATATTTAGAAAGATTTTCCTCAATCTAAAATTGTGAAAACATCAATGATCCTACCATCTAGTGTTTACAGCATTATTAAAAAGATTAAGAGAATCAAGAATGTGTGATCTTACATCTCTGCAAAGGCATCGTCAATGCTGAAAAGTACATGAACAGTTTCAGAGCAACATCTGCTCCCATCCAGCCTCTCTCGGGGAAAGCCTTGCATATTTCAGACACAAACTGCATCGATCACAACAGCATGGCTGCAGGAGACGAGTCCAGGTGATCAGCTGGCCTGCCCGCAGTTCAGACCAAGTGAAAACTTTTAATGGTTCATGAAATGAAAAATCTGGGAAATGATCCTCAGGACTGCTGAGCAGCTAGAATTCTGCATCAGACAAGCGTGAGATAAAATTCTTGTCTCAGAAGCAGCTACCTAAACTGTGACAAATATTTGTCCCTATTTGCATATTTTAAGGAACTGATGTGTTCCATGATGTGCATTCACGCTGTGTGGCAGATCAGACTCTTCCTGGATGCTGCAAGCAGATGCTAATGGCTGCAGTACATGAAGTGAGTGGTATGGGGAAGGAAGGTAACGACAGTAGAGATGAAAATGTGGATGCAGAACAGGTGGCTAAAAGAACAGCCTGTCGGCCATTTGGAACTATATTGGTGAGAAGATAAAGGACACTACAAACTCAAGACAACCACAAGGCACACTGTAAAATCTCACTAGTTGGCTGTACTTAAGAAACATTATGCAAACTTGCTGCCTTAGAAAAATTAAGTATTCAGTAATAGGAGTGATGAAGTAGAATCAACTGGAATGGTTTCAGTTTGTAGAACTTCCTTGAACTTGAAAAATCTCATTTAGCTGTAAGTGAACGAGGTTGTGGAGGAAACTTGATGTGATTAATTTCACATTAGATGAGATGCTTCCACACAAACTTCATTTTATTTTGTACCAACATGATGAATACAAGTTAATCTTACTTGAAGTAACTAATGAACTCAAAATTGTTCTTGTTTTGGAGCAGGAACTTAGTCTGGATGGGTTTTAGCCAAACTCATGTCAGACCACAGACGTCACTGTCACGGAGCAGCAGCTGCTGGATACAGTATTACTGTATATACAGGAATAAAAAAACATGTTGAGAGCAGTCACATGACACTACCAACACTATTTATAAATCCTTAATTTGTGAATTATCTCTAATTTCTTGTTAAAAGAAGTGAACTGCTTTCTAGGAAACCTGCTGCCTCACCATCACCATCATCATTTCCCTGTACTCATTTTAATCAAACTGATTCAGATTAAGTAAATTAAGTTTTCCAGCATTTTGCCCTCCAACTTTCTCACAATTTATTTAAGATTAGTATTACTAAAAACTAAGTCAAAATTAAGTTATAGCTACTAGATATATTCTATTAAAACCCATATTACATTTTACAGTGCACTATTGATTAAGGATCTATGATATAATCGGCCCCCTATCAATATCGGCCTAAACTGTATAAACTCTGCTTACGCAGAAAATCTTAAAAGAAACCGTCTTTAGAAGTCTGTAAAAAAAAAAAGACGTTTTAGAAGAAGAAGAAGTTTGGGGTTTTTTTTTTAGACTTAAGAAACATTAGCCT
Source organism: Atherinomorus stipes (assembly GCA_023101725.1). Lineage (NCBI taxonomy): Eukaryota > Metazoa > Chordata > Actinopteri > Atheriniformes > Atherinidae > Atherinomorus > Atherinomorus stipes. The sequence continues at coordinate 788,803 of JALJCO010002818.1, forward strand.
GATCATTTAAATATTGGTTGAATACTGGTGGGGTGGCTGATGTCCGATACTCAGTTTTAAGGCCGATACTTTATGGCGGTTATGTTTCAGAGATTTGCACGTTACATTCTGTTTTTTATTTAGATTTTACACAGCCTCCCAATTTTTTTTTTCAGATTGAGATGGTACAGAAACATGGCATGCAGGATCGGGAGGCAGAGGTTACTGCAATCTGCAAGTCACTACATGCCACTAAATTTTTCCTCGTACATTTTTGAAAATTTTTTTCTTTCTACATAAGATATCCTTACTTGATTTTTATCACTTATAATTGACATCTACCTTTTGATTTTTGCACATTTTCAACTTCTACATCTCTGTGTGTTACATTTGTGCTCTTGTACTGTAGATAGGGCTGTGCAATTAATCAAAATTTGATTGTGATTTAAATTTTCATACCAAACGATCTCCAAACTCATATAATCGAGCTGAAACAATTCTTTTGCCATTTTTTTTTTTACACAATTCCTGAAAGTTATTCTGAAGTTAAAGTTAATTTCAGTGGTTTCTCACCCTGTAATTTGTTGGGTCTCTAACAAAAATAGTAGATCTGGAATGTTGTAACATTGGACTTAAGTTTTATTTTGGGTTATTTCTTGAATAAATAAGTATGTTTATTCTATTCTTTAAATATAGAGAAATTGCAGAACATCTGGATACATAGTTTATTTTGGATACATTTATGTTTTCTGTGCATTATTCAATGTTCAAAGAAGTTTTTTTTTATTCATTTAATGTTTTATACATTGCAAAACAACTGTAATGTAAATATTTGTCATCGTCCCCCCCGCCAATTTCATCATTTTGTTTAAATTTTCAATAAAGTGTTTTTTGACAGAGAGAGAAATGCATTATTCAATGTTCAAAGAAGTTTTTTTTATTCATTTAATGTTTTATACATTGCAAAACAACTGTAATGTAAATATTTGTCATCGTCCCCCTGCCAATTTCATCATTTTGTTTAAATTTTCAATAAAGTGTTTTTTGACAGAGAGAGAAATGCTAAATGAATGCATTGTGACCAAGAAAATAATGTTTAAATAATTGTGATTTCAATATTGACCAAAACAATGATGATAATGACTTTTGCTATAATTGAGCAGCCCTAGTTGTAGTTGGTGAATTTCTCCACTGTGAGATCGATAAAGTCTTATCTTAAAGGAGTGATGACATAGCAGTTAAAAACTAGTTTATGTTGTTGGCATTACTGCATATGTAAATACTCCAAAGAAAAAAACGGCATTTTTTTTTACAGCGGGGTATTGTTTTGAAACGCCAGACCTCACTTCCTCAGTAATACAGTTGGGTCCGGTGATGATATGGAGCTTTACCCGGAGACCACGTTGACTTCATTTTGATTGGCTACACATTATTTGGCTATGACCTTATTTGGAGAATCTAGGTCAAGCTGCGGTCTGAGTTTGCTAAAGGCTAACTGCTAGCAACATGGGCACTTCAGACAGTGTGAGCTACGTTTATCAGACAAGACAGCATTTAGAAAATAAATAAACTTACAGGTAATGACAAGGTTGTGGCCCCCTCCCTCAGTGTTGCTGCAGAAGTTTGCTTTTAAATCCATTTGTTTGAAAATCCAGACCTGACTGCACAGAAGTTACTACTAGCTCCATACACGAAGCTGAATCAGACAGGGAGGGGAGGGGGGAGCGGACGGTGCATAAACCGTTAGGAGAGAGAGAGGGGGGGCTGTTTACTTGATAGTGTGCTCTTATTGGAGCAAATAAATTACGCAGAATGATAGAACTACGTAGAATGATAGTCTGCTGTATGATTCAACCGTTTCTGAGCAGAGAGACAAAGCTGACAGACCATAAACAGGAACTTTGATTCTCACTCTGGACATTCACATGGCCTCATCAGTGCACAACAGATCATATTATACACCCAAAACCCCAGAAAAGTGAAATTTGATGTCATGGCACCTTTAAACCTAACACACTCCTTTAATAAAAGCATTCATGCGTTAAGTTTGACTTTAGAAAATATCACTAAATGCCACAAAGAAGTCAAAGTGATCCTGTCTGCAAAGAAAATGACGAAATTAAAAGTTTAGGTAACGAAATAGCAACGATTTGTAGGTACGAAGTTCTAAATGATTCAGTACTTTTGACGACTGTTGCCAAATTGAACAAGCAAAAAATCAAGCCAGTGCACAAATGGCAAGCTTCCAGCTTTCATTCAAAGATTTTCCACGGTTACACCTCATCCATAATGATTCTGTAAATGGCAGCCTGGAGACTTTTAGGCACCCTAAGCTATTCTCTGAATATGCAAAGACACATCCAGCCACCCACATGCACCACTGTCTTATAGGTCTTATGAATATTTTCATATCAAATGTCAGTATGCTGCTCCAACACTGGATGGCCGATTTGGTAATAAAATCTATATTACTTCTGACAGAAGCTACTGAAAATTTAATAAACTTTAAAAGTATGAAGCAGGCATACCCTCCTCTACAAGGCCTTTCCGGGCATGTCTGTCCCTCAGGTTCTGCTACTAGAAACCCAACAGCAAGTGTTACACAACAGGAAGATAAAGAAAAGTACTACACAGGGGAGGCCGAATAAGTTAATAAACACCACAAGATGCATCATTTGAAGACTGCTGCACTAAAGGAAGGTGGACAATAGGAAAGATGAAAAAAACAGAACAGAGCAGAAAGTAAGAAAACAAGTGGACATAAGTTGCATTAAAAATCATGGAAGAAAATGGTTGAGAGGGTGATAAAACAAGAGGTGCACTGCAACATTATTTTCTGCCCTTGAATCCCTGTAATAGCCACCCTAAGCAAGTTCTATTCCCTGTGCTCTGCACAAGAAAGGTCAGCGATATAAATCTAAATCTGAGGTGTCTGTTGGCTGGGCGGTTACCGCTTTAACCCGTGTTCCTCAGTAAGCTCAGAAAGCTCTGACCTGCATTGATTAGGCCTGGATAAAAGGTTCAGTCTCAAAGTGAAGCAGCACCCGAGAATTGATTTGGCTGACTTCGTTTATTTTGAGAGATAGACTAGTAGTAAAAGTAACACCGAGGGGAGAAGAATCACAATAAAATGTTTATAAAAGAAAGTTGCTGCACTTTCCCTGAGAAAAGAGAAAATGTCCTGCCCTCAGGAAGAATCCCGCTTCCTCATTAGCCATCCCTAAATGTAAGCTTCGTGTCTCCAGTAACACCACGCTGTGTAAAAAAACATCTCAGGTGAGTTGTATGAAATTGTGTTTGAGCCTGCAAAAGAGCATGGCAAGTTACATTCCAGCCTGATAATATCAGCACGAACACGGACAGCAAGGTCTGCCACAGCCGCAGGATGAGGCAGAGAGAATCAATACATCCCAGCTCTGAATGAAAACCAGCTTTTTCAGGCTCAAGGATAAAAACCGCCATTTTAACTGCACATGACTCTTGATAGGATGGCTATACAAGCTGAGGTGCAGCAGGGGGCTGGAGGTGATTCTGTTGCCTTTATTTTTTACAATCTGAGCCTCACAAAGACGCATTTTGTATGAGTCTGTGTGCGGCAGAGAGAAAACAGGGGAGGGAAAGATTCTCCACCCCGCTCCTTTGGCTGAATGAAGTATCCAGGACAAATAAGCACAAGCGTAAACAACCTTTGCATTAATTAAAGCCATCTTAGGAAAGACGAGCGCTGAGCAACAGGCAGCAAGGCCTTAATGGGAAGAGATATAGAACGGAGCAGTCATGCATGGAAATGCATGGCAGAATAATATGAAGCCAGCCTCCATCCCTATCAGCTGCTCTTCCAGGAAGGAATCTGTTCTGTCAATCCATTTGTTTCGGGGGAGGTATCACTGCTTCCATAACCTACTATGTGTTAGTGTCACTGGGCAATAAAAACTAAATGAGCAATTGACTATAAAACCTAATTGAGCAAGACCCACAGTTCATTTTGAACTAATTAGATTTTACCGGGAGAAAGACGCAGGACAAGTTGCTAAGGTGGGAAATCATCACATCCTCACACATGCCAGTCAGAAACTGATGGCAAATTACAAAACAAAAACAATTGCTGTTTGGCTTAAAACATGCAAATTAAAAGTTGTTGAGTGGATCTTAAATCCTTTGTGGCAAATAATGCCCACTTCACTCACTCAAACACACAAACAAAAAGCCGTTTGTGAATGTAAATGGGATAATTTATTATGCATTCAAAGTAGACATAAATATCAAGGATGTCTCATCAACAACTCCTCATTAGAGTCCCACTTACATAACCTTGTTAGTATGAGTTACATAAAACAGCAGTAAGTGGGAGTAAATTTCTACTTTGAATCTGGAGAGCAGCGTCTACATGCTTGGAAAGGTGAGATCAGACCACCTGTATGCTGCACACTCAGTACTGAAGGATACCATCCAGGCTACATGCTGGGTAGGGCTTCGCAGCTTATTTGCATCCACTGTCAGGAACAAATTAATTGTGAAGCTGGATTTAGCTAGAAGGAGACGTTACAGACTAGGTGGACAAGACGGGGCAATGTAAGCAAGGAGGAGAAACGACTTGGTGAGATTTGCTCTTGTCAAGATAAGTGTTTATGGCTTTAAAAAAACATCATGTAACCAGGGCCAATGACAGAAGAGGACTCAGTTTATTTGGAATGATTGTAGAGTCTTAAATCTGATGCAGCTGTTTTATTTATTTATTTTTTTTTTTTTACAAAAAAAAAAAAATATGAGTTACTTTTCAAGTGCGTCTCTATTGTTTGCTGTTTTTGTACTCTAGTTGCATTTCCTCTCGGTAGACGGCCTTTCATACCTCTACCAAGCCACCCAGCTTCACCCAGACAGGTTCCATGAAATCACCACTGAGTCAATGTACTCAATTTAGCAGCTCCGTCATTAATGCTGCCTTCATGTGGTATCGTATTTATGGTAAATATCAAAGTCCGAAATCAAAATTGCACTTGAACACCCACTCATGTCGTAATTTCCACTGGGAAACTGGAAAAATTTTATGATGCCCGAGTTGCCAAGATGAAGTAAACTCTGACCTTTCAACATGGCGGAGAGCAATGAAAATATCCTGAATGGGAAGCAATACATTATGTCTGAAGTTTTCTGCTGCTGTTACGTGGTTAGTTTGTAGTTGGGATAATTCTGTGACGTACAGAACTTTAATAACATCACCATTTAAACTTAGTTTTGTTTGTAAAAATATGGTTATTATTTGGTTTACTTCCTCAGAGGAGATTCTAGCTAGCAGCTAGCTAGCTAGTCAGTCGAAGATAGCCTCCATTGTTAAACTTCATTGCGACAAGAAATCACTTGAACACAACGATCTGGTAATTTCCATTTAACAAGTAGAAAGGATCATCTTTCCCATACCACATGAAGGCAGCATAACTCACTGGCTGCCATCCACATCCATAGATGTTGATTTAAATATGAACATAAACTGCCATTCACGTCTACAAATGTTAATTGCGGTTTTTAATGGGGGGAGCTGCAGCACACTGTGGCAGAGCTTGTCAGACAAAAACAAATGTTGATCGTCTTTATTTCTGTAAATATCTCCCGATTCAGTAGATGGCAGTGTCAGATAACCTTAAAGAAAATATGATGTGGTCAACCAGGAAGTCATGTTGTGTGGTCAGAAAGGCTACAGGAAGTCTGCTTGATTCTCTCGTGGGGGAGAGAGAATATGGCGACCGCTCTTAATCTAAGCAGTTTAGGCGGCAGACGTGAGAGAAAAGTTTGTGTGAAAACTGATGGTGACATACAGTGACACGATTGATCAAAGACACAATCAATAGATCGAACTACAGCGGCAATGTGCGGCATTGCTGCAAAAATGCTTGTTTTCTCAGCTTTTTGGTGAAAAGCAGACATTTTTGCTGCAACTACCCCATGTTCTACTGCAGATTACAAAAGAACAGAAAAAGCTAGAAACAAATGGGGTTTTTTTGTTTGTTTTTTCTGATGAAAGAACAGCGTTTAAGCTTTCCTTTGGTAGATTCAGTGTTTGCAAAGGCATAGTACACAATGTTCTGAGGCTCTCCAAAAATCAGTGAAAATGCTTGAAAATCTTGGCAATATGGAGCGCTCTGCTCTGACAACGTCTGGCCATCAATGAGTAAACAGCTGTTTGGTCCACGTCTCAGAGCTGAAAACAAGGTGCATGATTCACCCTACTCGTCATGAGAATTGACATATGGCTTAAACATGTTAAAAGACTGGTTATGCATAAAAAATTTAAATTAAAATTAAACAGACAAGATAAAAACTTTTCTGGTGGTGATGTGGGAAACGTCTGATTTGTATCAGAAATCAACCTGAAATTTAATCAAACTCAAGCCATTTTAAGGCTTCAATATTGTTTTGTACCTACACTCCCACAGCAGTAATATGATATGGAATAAATGTATCTGACTAAAAAAGTGAACCTGTAGTTGACTGCCTCTAATGCACCTCAAAGACATCTGAACAAATACCTTTAAAGATAAAAAAAAAAAAAGAAGTTCAGTAAAGTTTGCATTCAAAAACAAAATGCTCTGTCATATGTTCCACTTTTCATTCATCTGTCTGCTTCTTTAAAGGCGTTGTGCATTTGTTTGCTGTACAAATGGTGAACATAACAAGCAGGTCATGTCTTTTATTTGAGCTTCTAATGTGCAGCACATTTCCAAAAATAAGACTTCCTGACATGAGAGAAACAGTCAGACGGATGTGACTCAGTCTTCCTGCAGCAGCCTCTGATGTTTCTGGAGAAGCAGAACATCTAAGAGGTCAGAAACGCAAACATCCCTCTTGTCCTAGAATCGCCTGATTCATGCACTTGATGTGCAACACAGAATCCAGGGAAGAAACATACCTTTGATTTTTTTTTTTTTTTTTAACTTTTGTATTTATCCATTTTCATTTCTAAAATGTGTTTTAAAAATAGAACTATATATATATAAAAGCATTTTTACCAATATGACCATTCAAATTTATCCAGCTAATTTTCTCCCCGTAGCTGAGGGTCAATTACTGCTGATTAGGGCTGTCAAAATAGCTCCAAAATGACATTTGAATATTTGTTCTACAATTAACACATAATTCAAATATATTCGAATATCCGTCCATATCCAAACTAATACAAGACATAACTACCTGTATAGGTATTTTTATTTTTATTTTAATATTAACATCTTTACCAGGACATTACTAAATGAACTGGCTGCAGTTCCCCTGCCCCATCTCCCAAACTTGTGCGAGCAATTAAAGGTCCCAACTAAAGGTCGACCGACAGTGGATTTTTAAAGGCCGATATAATAACAATAGTTTGGAGCAGGAAAAAGCCGATAGCCGATTAATTGGCGGTTAACCCCCCCCCCCCCCCCCCCATTGCAAAAAAAAATTCAATGCTGTGTGTATAGATACGGGGAGTGCAGAATTATTAGGCAAATGAGTATTTTGGCCACATCATCCTCTTTATGCATGTTGTCTTACTCCAAGCTGTACAGGCCAAAGCCTACTACCAATTAAGCATATCAGGTGATGTGCATCTCTGTAATGAGAAGGGCTGTGGTCTAATGACATCAACACCCTATATCAGGTTTATTAGGCAAACATAAGTGTTAGCCAACTTCTTTTCCTTTACCAAAATGGGTCAGAAGAGGGACTTGACAGGCTCAGAAAAGTCAAAAATAGTGAGATGTCTTGCAGAGGGATGCAGCACTCTTAAAATTGCCAAGCTTCTGAAGCGTGATCATCCAACAATCAAGCGTTTTATTCAAAATAGTCAACAGGGTCGCAAGAAACGTGTGGAAAAACCAAGGTGCAAAATAACTGCCGATGAACTGAGAAAAGTCAAGTGTGCAGTTGCCAAGATGCCACTTGCCAGCAGTTCTGCCATATTTCAGTGCTGCAACATCACTGGAGTGCCCAAAAGCATAAGGTGTGCAATACTCAGAGACATGGCCAAGGTAAGAAAGGCTGAAAAACCACCACCACTGAACAAGACACACAAGCTGAAACGTCAAGACTGGGCCAAGAAATATCTCAAGACTGATTTTTCTAAGGTTTTATGGACTGATGAAATGAGAGTGAGTCTTGATGGGCCAGATGGATGGGCCCGTGGCTGGATCAGTAAAGGGCAGAGAGCTCCAGTCCGACTCAGACACCAGCAAGGTGGAAGTGGGGTACTGGTATGGGCTGGTATCACCAAAGATGAGCTTGTGGGGCCTTTTCGGGTTGAGGATGGAGTCAAGCTCAACTCCCAGTCCTACTGCCAGTTTCTGGAAGACACCTTCTTCAAGCAGTGGTACAGGAAGAAGTCTGCATCCTTCAAGAAAAACATGATTTTCATGCAGGACAATGCTCCATCACACGCATCCAAGAACTCCACAGCGTGGCTGGCAAGAAAGGGTCTAAAAGGAGAAAAACTAATGACATGGCCTCCTTGTTCACCTGATCTGAACCCCATAGAGAACCTGTGGTCCCTCATCAAATGTGAGATTTACAAGGAGGGAAAACAGTCCACCTCTCTGAACAGTGTCTGGGAGGCTGTGGTTGCTGCTGCACGCAATGTTGATGGTGAACAGATCAAAACACTGACAGGATCCATGGATGGCAGCTTTTGAGTGTCCTTGCAAAGAAAAGTGGCTATATTGGTCACTGATTTGTTTTTGTTTTGTTTATGAATGTCAGAAATGTATATTTGTGAATGTTGAGCTGTTACATTGGTTTCCCTGGTGAAAAAACAAAAGACAAAAAACAAACAAACATAGGTATTAGAAAATTAAGAGGTCCTTCACATTTATGTGAGTGATGGCACTCTATGCCATAAAAAAATAATATTCACAAAACAACTTGTTAAACAGACGTCTAGTGAAGGAAGTTGAACTGGGGTTTCTCATCCTTACACAGTCAGACTGTAACCACTAACCAGCTGGAGAGGATGGTATGTTTGGATTTTATCTCTATCTTATCCATTTTAAACAGTCCTGATCTTAATCAACAAAGCTTATTTTGGTCCTTAATGACCTTTTTATTAAAGAATAAATTCACAAAAGGAATGAATTTATATTTAAAATATAACTACATTTTTTATCCCCCGCAGCAGCAGCAAAGTCACTACAAAGTCATATCTGGACACAAATCGAGGGAGGGGCTGGTTTGTCTCAGCCAGCACTGAAGTTTGCAAGAATTTGCCCAATTTTAAGATTCTTGAAAAACTAAGGTCACATAAATCAGACGTGTTTTCACGTAAATATCCTATGTTTTCCTTAGTTAATTTCTGGAAAATCCCTCACAGATGTGATGTTGGCGGAATCCCGTTGCAGTCGGATGATTGTTCTACACGCAGTTTTACAAGTTTTTCCAGGACAACAGGGACTTTTCCACAATCTTGTGATATTTTGTTTTTAAAAATATCGGTCGAAAAAAACAATACCAATATTTTCCAATATCACATTTTAATGCACGGGGCTGCACGGTGGCGTGGTGGTTAGCACCGCAGCCTCACAGAAAGAAGGTTGCTGGTTCGATTCCCGGCTGGGGAGGGGGTTTGAACAATTCCAACTGTGACCTTCCTGTGTGGAGTTTGCATGTTCTCCCCGTGTATGCGTGGGTTCTCTCCGGGTACTCCGGCTTCCTCCCACCATCCAAAGACATGCATGTTAGGTTAATTGATCACTCTAAATTTCCCCTAGGAATGAATGTGAGCGTGAATGGTTGTCTGTCTCTCAGTGTTGGCCCTGCAACAGACTGGCGACCTGTCCAGGGTGTACCCCGCCTCTCGCCTGATAATAGCTGGGATAGGCTCCAGCAACCCCCGCGACCCTGAACTGGATAAGCGGTACAGAAAATGACTGACTGACTGACTGACTGACATTTTAATGCCAATATCGGATGATAATATTCGTAGGCAGCTCATCGGACCTAATGAAATGTACAAATTTTAACAACAGTATACAGTGGGTATGGAAAGTATTCAGACCCCTTTAAACTTTTTACTCTTTGTTTCATTGCAGCCATTTGCTAAAATAAAATATATATATATATATATATATATATATATATATATATATATTTCTCATTAATGTACACTCAGCACCCCATCTTGACAGAAAAAAACAGAAATGTAGAAATTTTGCAAATTTATTAAAAAAAAAAAACTGAAATATCACATGCTCAAAGGTATTCAGACTGTTTGCAGTGACACTCATATTTAACTCACAGGCTGTCCATTTCTTCTGGTCCTCCTTGAGATGGTTGTACTCCTTCACTGGAGTCCAGTTGTGTTTAAATAAACTGAGTGGGCATTATTTGGAAAGGCACACACCTGTCTATATAAGACCACAGCTTATAGTGCATGTCAAAGCAAATGAGAATCATGAGGTCGAAGGAACTGTCCAAAGAGACAAAATTGTGGCAAGACACAGATCTGGCAAAGGTTACAAAAGAATTTCTGCAGCACTAAAGGTTCCTAAGAGCACGGTGGCCTCCATAGTTCTTAAATGGAAGAAGTTTGGGACGACCAGAACTCTTCCTAGACCCGGCCGTCCAGCCAAACTGAGCAATGGTGGGAGAAGAGCCTTGGTGAGAGAGTAAAGAAGAACCCAAAGATCACTGTGGCTGAGCTCCAGAGATGCAGTAGGGAGATAGAGAAAGTTCCACAAAGTCAACTATCACTGCAGCCTCCACCAGTCGGGGCTTTATGGCAGAGTGGCCTGACGGAAGCCCCTCCTCAGTGCAAGACATATAAAAGCCCGCATAGAGTTTGCCAAAAAACACACAAAGGACTGTGAGAGATAAGATTCTCTGGTCTGATGAGACCAAGATTGAACTTTTTGGAGTTAATTCTAAGCGGTATGTGTGGAGAAAAAAAAGGGGGGAAAAGAAAAGATAATGGAGAAGGAGGTAGGGATAATTGGAAACAAAAGGGGGGGGAGGAGGGGGGGGAGGGAGAAAAAGAAGAAAAGGAGGGAAGGGAGAGAGGGGCTGTGGGGAAAAAAAAAAGAAAAAAAAAAAAAAAGGAGGGGGGGGAAGGGGGGGAAAAAAATCAGGAGAAGGAAAGGGGAGGTATGGGGGGAAAATGAAAAAATATGAGGGAGGAATAGAGTGTGATAATAGAAAATTGGAAGAAAGAGGGAGAAAAGAAAAAGATGAAAAAAAAAGAGAGAGGAGAGGAGAAGGGGAAGGGGGGGGGGCTGCCAACTCATAGAAAGAAGCGAGGAGAAAAGAGGAGGAGAAGAAAAAAAACAAGGAAAAAAAATTCCCAGAAAAAGAGAATAAAGAGGAAATAAATAAAAAAAAAGCTTATAAACTAAAAAAGGATAAAACAAAATATAATAAAAAAAAAAGAAAAGAAAAAAAAAAAATAAAAAAAAAAAAAAAAAAAAAAAAAAAAAAAAGAAAGATGGAAAAAAAAAAAAAAGAAAAACCAAAACGATAAAAGGAAAGATCATTAAAAAAAAAAAAAAAAAAGACAAATAAATATATATATATATATATATATATAAAAAAAAAAAAAATAAAAAATCAAAAAATATTTTTATACATTAGGGTAGGAAGGGGAGGGGGTATAAAAAAAATGATGGGGGGAAAAAAGGCATTAATATCAGAGTACCCGAGTAAAGAAAAATAAAAAAAAAAAAAAAACAAAACCAGACACTGCTCATCACCTGCCCAATACCATCCCAATAGTGAAACATGGGGGTGGCAGCATCATGCTATGAGGGTGTTTTTCAGCTGCAGGGACAGGACGACTGGTTGCAACTGAAGGAAAGATGAATGCAGCCAAGTACAGAGAGATCCTGGAAGAAAAGCTCTTCCAGAGTTCAGGAGCTCAGACTGGGCCGAAGGTTCACCTTCCAACAAGACAATGACCCTCAGCACACAGAAATAACAAAGGAGTGGATCAGAACAACTCTGGACCATTCTTGACTGGCCCAGCCAGAACCCTGACCTAAACCTAACTGAGCATCTCTGGAGAGACCTGAAAATGGCTGAACACCACCGTTCACCATCCAACCTGACAGAACTGGAGAGGATCTGCAAGGAAGAATGCAGAAGATCCCAAATCCAGATGTGGAACACTTGTTGCATCATTCCCAAGAAGACTCACAGCTGTACTAGCTCAAAGGGGTGCTTATAATCAGGACTGGGCAAAGGGTCTGAATACTTGTGACTGAGATATTTCAGTTCTTCTTTTTAAATAAATTTACAAAAATTTCTACAATTCTTTTTTTCCGTCAAGATGGGGTGCTGAGTGACATTAATGAGGAATAAAATGAACTTTTTTTATTTTGGTAAATGGCTGCAATGAAACAAAGTGTGAAAAGTTAAAAGGGGTCTGTACACTTCCCGTACCCACCGTATGTGGTTTTCATCACAATAAAACAATGCTAAGGTGTTTACAATAAAAAAAATGACATTTTAGGATTCACTACCCCTTCAATTTTTGGGTTTCATTTAACCAGTCGGGGCTTTACTCTGCGACTCTCCCACTCTTCCTCTCTGCCTTCCCTGTATCTCTCTAATAAAAGCCAATGTGTTAGAATCCTTTTGACATTTTATCCCATCATCATCGCTTGCTTTCCTCATGATGCAAAGGCAGCCACACCACTGAAGTTAACTGTGCTTTTCTCTGATTTTCAAACTACAAATAATATTTCACATGCAGGTCAGCTTTGGAACTCATCTGAAGACAGGTGAGGTAATTGTGATGAGAAAAAAAATAGAAGATCAGAAGAAGATAAGCGTGTTTCATCTTTACAGAAAATGTTCCACTAAATCAGTTTCAGTGGCACAGCTCAATAACTGAGCTTTTATAACTAGCCTGATACAATATGTGCACATATTGGAGGGTGACAAGCCACACGGGGTACGCTGATGCAATGAGAGTGCAACAACATTGATAAACAACTTTTACCAATTTCCAAAAGCAATGTTGCAGCTTATTTTGGGATTTATAAGCACTGCAGTGTTTGTCGTGAGTAGCCATGCTGTTTGTGGGAGAAGGAAGGTGCACTGGATCAAAATTTAAACCTTTCCTGTCATTTACTTCTACTGTTTCTATCCTGACTGAGCTGTCAGGATTATTTCATCTAAGCTACATCAGGGTGCATCCCCACAGACTGCTACTTCCTATTGTTTCCCTGTGTGTTGCCATATACTCCTGATCTGATAATCCTGGGGTTTTTTTGTATTTCGTGATAATATACTGCAAAGATATACGTTTCTCTTTCTGTGACTTGGAACACATTCACACGATCAAACCATTTAATATCCAACAGGGTAAATTCAAACACATACAGCCCAGGGAGATATACACAAAGCAAAGGAGGCATACTGAGTGAGAAAGTTAAATAAAGCAGCGTGCTTTCTGCTGGAGAGAAAAATTACATTTAAGAATCCTCCTCCGACAGTAGTCGGTGATGTAATGTTTTGCTTTCCTCATTTCATGTGGCATTCAAATATTTCACATCCTTTCTGAGTCAGACACGTTTGTCTGAACAACTAATGATATGAAAATGTCAGTGGGATGCCACCGTCTTGAGGAAAAGGGCTTAATGAAAAGAGGACTTTCAGCCCAAATACCCTGCTGAATTTAATGCAAAAAAATAATAAAAAATAAAATAAAATCACAGACCAAATGTAGCACATGCATATTAACAGCCGATAAATTTAAGCCTTTGAAATAAAAAAAATTGAGATTTGAGAAGCTGTGCTCAGACTGAAGTGTGATCAGACCACCAACATGGCAGCTGTGGGTGTGATGCGGCGTGCCACTGAGCCTGGAGGCATCTTTCATTTGCATATTCAGAGTTTGGAATATTTGATGAGAAACATGGAGCACAAGTACTTTTAATCCTTTCCGTTAGTTTATCAAACATGCGTTTGTGGAACACATATTAAAAAAAAATGTATTCATTGCAAAGTGTTTTTTGGTTTTTGTATCTCTCTGTGGGAACTTTTAAGCAAAGTTTAATTGATTATATTCCAGTGAAACAAGTCAGGTTAGAATGAGGGAGGAGAGGATGCAATATGATGCAAGGTAAACAAGCTTTTATATTCCCTCAACCCACTAAATATCCCATCTAACATTTTTCCAAACAATGAACATGGGAAATAAAGCAGCATCATGCGCTCAGTGTGAACATTATATGCACGTTATTTTCTGAATTGCATCTTTGATCTTGTGTGAATCACTTTTCCTGAAGGAATGAAAGTTATTCGACCTCCTGTAGCTTGTTGCATTGAGGGATAGCTAGCTGTTATTCAGAGTGCTTTACACAGACAACAGACATCATGCAATTAATGTCAACACATGTGCATACACCTCACAAAACGAAGCAGACGGCACCACGTGGGTTCTGCCTCACAAGATCTCCGACAGTGCAGCACGAGGCTGTCACAAGCCTTCTGTTCTCTCCGGAAAAATGTAAACAAAATATGTTCAAGTAGAATCAGAAGACAGACTGAGAGATCATTTCAAACATCTGCACACAGTGTTGATTCTTTACATCCTGGCTAAACAACCATCTCCTGGCCAAGCCAGCGTTAATTGCATTTCAGCATTTGCACAAGACGGCTTCAGAAAAAACATAAATGAAGTTGGTTTCCATCAGATTATCCACAGATGGAAGCTGCTTCCACAAAATACCAATACTGTGCACACATACATGCTCCCATTCTGCTTTAGAAAATGTGACCTTCTACAGGGTAAATGGAGGACCACTGAATAGAATAAGTGTTTTTTTGCTTCTGCTTCTGCTCAGCCCTTTGAACTATGATGTTCTTTTCAAAGGAAATGAGTATTCAGGCCAATGACAAGACAGCTGTGAATTAATGATGAGGATGAGATGTGGACTCATCAAGGAAATATGTGGAGCTCCAGACATTAAATGTTCAGTTTAGCAAGTAGTTTTTGCAAACAAATTACTGAAAAATACTGCTATGACAATATCAGCATTTCCAACACCAACACCTCAGGTTTTGACTTGAAATAAGACAAAACGTGGCTAATGAGGCTGCAGGAGTGAAGTGCAGCTCTTGTTAATAAAACTGTGATTTGAATCACATATTGAAGTATTTGTTTGTATCATAACATAATCCCAGTATTTCACAATAATATCATATATCACGTGTCGTTCTACAATCATGCATTCAAAATTGCTGGAATAACTTCCCTTTACTTGCTCAAAGACTTTAAACAGGAGACTTTTGAAGTGCAACAACATGGAGCATGAACTGTGCAGAAACAGATGCACTGATGAGCTGCAGTGAGTCTACAGCAGGTGCAGGCTTTAAAGGCAAAAAAAAAAAAATCTGGTTCTAAACACTTTGGGGGGAAAAATATGCTCAATTCTCTACATTTAATTAGAATGACTCATAAAATGGAAATAAATACTTAATTTAACTCATGTCCAGCTAAAGAGCAAAGATGTAGATGTGTAATCGAATACATGTGGCAAGGCAAGGCAAGGCAAGGCAAGGCAAGGCAAGTTTATTTGTATAGCACATTTCATGTACAGAACAATTCAAAGTGCTTTACATAAAACATTATAAGCAAAAGGGAGATAAAAAAACAACAAAAAAAAACAATTAGAAGCATGATTCAGAATTAAAAGCATTTAAGATTAAAAAGAGAGAATACAGAGACGTGCGGATTTTAACTTTTGAATAAAATTACGTAAATGCAGCTGAGAACAGGTGGGTCTTCAGCCTGGATTTAAATAAACTAAGTGTTTCAGCTGATCTGAGACTTTCTGGGGAGTTTGTTCCAGACATGTGGAGCATAGAAGCTGAACGCAGCTTCTCCATGTCTGGTTCTGACTCTGGGAACTGATAAAAGGCCGGATCCAGATGACCTGAGGGGTCTAGTAGGTTCATACTGGGTCAAGAGGTCACTGATGTATTTTGGGCCTAAACCATTCAGAGCTTTATAGACCAGCAGCAGAACTTTAAAGTCTATTCTCTGATGGACCGGCAGCCAGTGTAAAGACCTCAGAACTGGACTGATGTGGTCCACTTTTCTGGTCTTGTGAGAACTCGGGCAGCAGAGTTCTGAATGAGCTGCAGCTGTTTAACTGATTTTTTAGGTAGACCAGTAAAGACGCTGTTACAGTAGTCAAGCCGACTGAAGATGAATGCATGGACTAGTTTTTCCAGATTTTCCTGAGACATCAGATCTTTGATCTTTGAGATGTTCTTCAGGTGATAGTAGGCTGATTTAGTGATCGCTTTGATGTGTTTTTCAAAGTTTAGGTCTGAGTCCATCACTACACCCAGATTTCTGGCCTGATTGGTGGTTTTTATGTGGATGGACTGAAGTTCTGTGACAACCTGCTGTCGTTTCTCTTTGGCTCCAAAAACAATCACCTCAGTTTTGTTTTTGTTCAGCTGAAGAAAGTTGAGGCACATTCAGTCATTAATCTCATCAATACATTTACCAAGAGCCTGCACAGGGCCCCGGTCTCCTGGTGATACTGTAATATATAGCTGTGTGTCATCTGCGTAGCTATGGTAACTAATATTGTTGTTCTTTATAACCTGAGCCAGTGGGAGCATGTAGATGTTAAACAGAAAGAGGCCCCAGGATAGAGCCCTGGGGAACTCCAGAGGTCATCCTTGTCTGCTCAGATGTAAAAATTGCCTACTGACACAGTATGCGCATGATGCGCGTTATTGTGACGTTTTATTGTGACGTATTGTGACGCGCGTTATTGTGACGTGCAGTTTCCAATTAATATTTGTTCTATCTCCAATTAATATTTGTTCTATCTCAACATCTTTACAGATAAATGATTTGTTATCAAATTGTTTAACCCGCAGAGAAAACAAATGATGCGTTGATATTCAGGGATTTATTAATTTGGCCTTTATGTTGGGGGGAAAAAATAGATAAAAAGTTATTTTTTTTTTCTTTCTTATCAGCAACTTCTCTTTCTGATTTTTGCTGTCAAATCAAATTAATTTCTCCATTTATGACCAAAGCATCTATTCACCAGAAATGCAGTCAAGATGAAAAAAATATGTGAATACTTCATTTAGGTTAATTTAAAGACACAACAGAACTTTTCGCAGTTTTCTCTGTGACGCGCCCCCTATCGACGGCTAAACTAGCTTCCATCTTGCATCGTACCTGCACTGTGAGCTCACTCCAGCCAGTAAAAGACAGTCTTATTCTGCCCCTTCCTCTCTTTCTTTTCCTCTCTTTCTCCGGGAATGCTTCCTTGCGTTTCTTTACCGAATCCAACATGATGCGCGTTCAAAACACCCGCTGTGTTCATATCTGGTTCATATCCGTTGGCTAGTGCGCAACCAATAGTCGGCTGCAATGTCACGGCCGCGTCCCAGATACAAAACCTACATGTTGTTTCGGGACGCTGCTGGGCAGTGACGGCTCGAAACATAATGAATGCTAGTATGCCATCAAAACGAGTCAGAAACGCATATTTTAAAGGTCTAAAAAGTACGTTGTGTGTCTTTAAGAGGTGTGTCTAACTTTTGTGTTCC
Organism: Atherinomorus stipes; assembly: GCA_023101725.1. Classification (NCBI taxonomy): domain Eukaryota; kingdom Metazoa; phylum Chordata; class Actinopteri; order Atheriniformes; family Atherinidae; genus Atherinomorus; species Atherinomorus stipes. The sequence goes on from JALJCO010002818.1 coordinate 806,323, forward strand.
TACATTCCAGTCAGGAGCACCAGTGCTGTGCTGGAGACAGACTGGAGTTGTTTATTAAGAACATTTTATGGTTCTTAGTAGGATTGGGCAAAATGATATCTTGTGTGATATATCATCAAAGAAATTCCCCATGGTAATAATTTTTTGTCTCATGATTAAAAGGATAAAATCATTTTATCAAGTTGTATCTTACAGTTATTTACATGTATTTATTTTTGCTGTTTGCACCATTTAAATAAATGTCAAATTTGTTATATTTCAGACTTGTTTGTTTAGTGCCACAACAGTTTTGTTATACAGGTGCACTACTTGAACTTAACTGATGTAATTTAGTGGCTTCCAACATTATTTTAGGGCTCTCAAGACAGAATGTAGTGATAGATTTATAATAAAAAAGACTAGGTTGACTTTTTTTATCGTCACTTATCATTACCGTGATGAAAACCAGAAATTACCGCGGTACATATTCTAGTCCATATCGCCCATCCCTAGTTCCTAGTGGCAATATTTAATCACTGCAGTATTTAAAATGTTATAGTAGAGTTTTGGGTATCTTTCTCCAGTTCACAACTACTGTAGAAATCAAAGCACTGACTTTCAGCTGCAACATTGATTGCATTAGTTTTAGTGCTCTCACATTGACCAGGCATCTGCATGTCAGTATCACATCTCTCATTTTAAAACAGGGTTCATGTCCTTGAATATTTACATCACTTACTGATTCAACAATGAAGACATAACAGTCTGTACAAAGTTACACCCAACAGAAAGGGCTTCATTAGCCTGTGCCGCATTATTATGTATTAATGTGGCAGCCAATTCGTTATAAAAATGAATAAATAAATAAAAAGCCTTGCTTACAATGAATGTCTTCCATTCTCTTTGAATCTTTGGAAAAATTACTGGCTAAATTAGGCTGGCTTGGCTAAATGAGGCTCCATTAATCACACACTGCTCTCCAGTTAATGTGGGATCACAGATCACACTGGGCCTATAATCCCATAGCAACGCTGTTTACGAGTCCATCTGTGACCACACTAAAAAGAAGATCAGAGCATAAACGCATCATAACACCATCTCAATAACATAGACTTGAAACGCAGCTGAGCCGTGTTACGTGTTGCATGCATCCTGGCAGCATAAGGGACTCTCAGAAAAGTGGTTTTATTGCAATTTTCTTTTAACCACTTGGGTATCAGAGAAGTAATTGTCCATCTAATCCTCTAAGAGATGAGAGTGGCAGTATAAACAGAATCCCAGCCTATTAACATCACCTTAGGATTACCTTTGCAAAGAGGAGATGGAGGGTGGAAGGATGTGGAGAATGAGACTGCAAGGAGATTTTGATATGCTGGAAAGCTGTTCACAGCTCAAATGGGGACAAAAGTCTGTGCTATTTGACAAAAAAGAAAAAATAACAGTAATGCACAAATATGTGGAAGAAGATTATGCAAAAGTACACACAATGTCAGCAGGGTAGAAATCTTATTAGTCTGCATTTCCTCAACAGGTCCGGGAGAAAAGTTCCCTCTGTCAAACAAACATCTTTTCCATTCACAAAACTAAATGTCAACACTCCCCTGCGTCTCTTTCATCAAGCAGCTGACTGTGGCAGAACACACTGGTAAACAGGACATAACCTTCATCCATCATTATGCTTGGAGACCCCTTACTGAGCAAATTGGCATTTCAGCAGAGCCGGCTGGATAGACAGAAATGATGCAGGCGGCGTGACAGAGGGACTCTGCCAGATCCGTCCCAATGTTACACCTGCAAGGCTCTCAAATTATCTCCCATGCTCGCCTTCGGAAATGCACCAAAGTGCAGATCTTCCAGTCAAATGAGCAAACGATAAGGAACATTTTTGTTTTCCAGAAATAAAAATGAACCAATCACTACTGAGCGTACATCTAAAAAATAAATAAATAAATAAATAAAACAGAATTGAAGAAACGATACTTAAGAGATGGAAATTGAACTATTAATTCTTTTTAGCGCACACAGGCTCATTATACACAATGGAGAAGACGTACTGTAGGGTACGATGAGAGGAGTGAGCGGGCAGAGGAAGAGAAATTGCACCCTTTTGCTTAAAAAGCGCCTCGGGAGGAAGAGAGATAAAATGATGGAAGCGAGCTTCGCAAAACAAAAAAGGCTCAGACTGCCTTTGTCTGTCTTCTGCTCTGTGTATTAGCAAGTAATGAGCCCCTAATTGTGTAGCCGGGCCATGGAGTCACTGCAGGGGTTGAAAAGCAGTGGGATTTAACTATATCTGCCAAACGTGTGAGGGCAAAGAGAGCGACAGAGGAACAGAAATGGAGAGCACAAGGTGAGTGAGGGAAGAAATAAAGGGATGTGAGATGGAGACACTTCATTAAGAGGAAGGGGTAAGGGGAAAATGATGGGGGCATTACAGTGAAAATGTTTATTGCAACAGAATGCAGATGAGGGAAGAGTGCGCCAGTGGCCTTTTAGTGTACTCCATCTCGTTTGTAATATCTGTCTCTTATTGCCCTGTCTCTCTTTATAATACATCATCTGCTCAGTGGTAAACGAGTCAAAATGCTAATAAGCTAAATGGATGGCCTGAGTTTAAAATGTAGAGGGTGCACCCTACGAGTAGCAGTGATTAAAGGTCATTCTAATAAGGTTTTGGTCGAAGTTCTGTCTGTAAAAGGTCAACTTTGACGGAAGCAAAATGACAGGAGGAGACTTGACTGATGATGACAAAAGGTCACAAATTCTAGACAAACGTGCTGAGGATGAAAGGCTGGAGTGTGTTTTCCTGCACCTCTATCTGTGTGACTGTGTACTTAAGCAGGTGGTCCAACCCCATTTGCTGGTCTCAAAGTCATCCCAACATGATTGCAGTGTTGACAGCCATCATTTTTCCATTCTTCTCCTCTGAGGGTGAGCCTGCTGCCTTCGGCTTCACTTCCCCTGAATTACCCAGAGCTGTTATTCTGTTGCACACAGCTGCAGACCTCTATGTTGTCATGGTAATGGCTAAAAAGTAACCCCCTCGCCACACTTGGAAAAAGCTTCTTAAGGCTCGTGTTAAGAAAGGCGAACATTTACTTTTCACCATGTAGCACATCAGAGCTCCTGCCGCTCACGGACAGTGAGTCCACGCTCCCATGAAACCTGAGTAACACCTGCTGCTATGACATTATTCCACATTAGCGATAGCTTCCTGCGGCTTTTCCTCTACATCCTTTTACTTTAGCAGCTTGGTGACCAGGGTGATCAGTCTGCACCAGCAATTAATGCCTTCCACCTCATTTCTCCTCACTGCTGCTTTCCACCAGCAGCATATGTGATCACAGAATGAAAAGGTGGTGGTTTGGGGTGGAGGAGGTGACAGACGCACTGTTTAAAGTGCTCTGCGCGGCACCGGTAAAGACACCAAACCAAATGAAAACAAATGGCCTGCTGTGAAGCAACTCGCCCTCTCTGGAAATGGTTTTAGAAGGTGTTTTTTCTCTTTCTCCTTTTTTTCTCCCATGGGTTTACACGCCTTTATGTGAGTTTGTGGTGAGTTAATTAGGTTCAAGAATCTCCCTGCTGCCAGTCTGAGCTGACCTGCACTTGCATAAAAATGGCAGTGCATTGTTTTAACAAGGGGGTGCACACATATATAGACATCAAACTGACTTTGTTGTTGTAAAGTAAATTCACTCTGAAACAGGAATCTGCAAAGTGTAAAGATTATAAACTTTTGTGTGTTTTTTGTGTGTGCAATTGCAGGAAAGAATTTGGGACTGGCTGTAGAGGTCAGCCAGGGAAGAACCTATCATAAGCCATCATAATCAGCTGCTGTGTGGATTCTTTGGGACAGATGAGCTCCTGACCCATGGCAGCCACTGCGAAGATGAGAATCACATGAGGGTGAAATGTGATGTTTACCAGCTTCACTGCTTTCTGTATTAGATATTTTTAACTCTGCCTGAGTCTGTGTAGATGGAGCAAGCAGGGCAACCTTCGCCTGAAAGTTTCTGGCCTTTGCAGCAACTTTGAAAGTTTTATTTCACTTTTATTTCCAATAAATGTGCATTTGTATTTGTGGAAAACTTCATAAGATAAATATGAAGTAATGGACACATTATGGCCTGTCCATTAAGACAAAGTAATGGCTGCTGGCTGTACAACGAGGGCATAAAAATGTAAACAAAATATCTTTATGTTTGTTATAAAGTTTATAGAGTGTTTCTTGGGCTAGGGACCATTTCATTTTTAGTGCTCAGCTCTTTACATCCTGGCAAGATTTGTTGCCCTTCCAGTGCCAAGCGTGTCCAAGTATTTGATTTTTTTTTTTTTTTTTTTTTTAAAAGCAGCCATGATATCGATATACTGTAAATTTGTGTTTAGTTTTTTTCAAATGAAACACGGCTCCATTAGGATGCAACCACCAGACGACTAACAGGCATCTAGATGGGAGTGGCTTTTGACAAACCCTCTTAAAAGCCTCAGCCTTGTTTAAAAGGCTGCATTATTGATAGTGCATCTGTGGGCTGAAATAGCACCAGCAAGTGGAGAGACATGGGGATAAATAATGTCTGAGCCTTTTTGAGAGGGAGAAAGGGTTAGACTAAGAAAGAGATATTATAAACTGAAAAATGAGTAGAAACATGAAGTCTATGGCCCAATTCCAACTCCTATATTCAATCCTACCCCTTCCCCTTGGCCCTAGCAATAAGAACAGAGTTTTAAGTGCTAGGGATTGAATTATTCCCGTAAGAAATGGGACAAACCTTCGGAATGCTTATGGGTTACCAATAGTCATCCATGGCGCAGTAAACTACTGACATGAGTTCGCAATGCCGTCTGGAGCAGCAATAATCTGTCTTTCCTGGACCATTGGATTATTTTTTCAGCTTTGGGACGAAAAATGTAAAAATAAAAAGGAAAGGTAGATGGCTTCGACTTAAACTTAACATTAATGTTACGTTAATAAAAAAGCATTAATGTTACGTGGGCTGCTCTGCGGCGGTGGGCGGGTCGCTGGTGGGGCCCTGGCCAGTTGCTGTTGGCCGGCGCCAGGTGGGCAGGGCTGTAAGGGGGGGACTGTATGGGGTATTGGGGGGTATGGGGGGGTGGGGGCGTCTGTGGGGCGGGTAGGGAGGGGTTGGCCCCTGCAGTTATGTGGGGGGGGGCGGTGTGTGGACCCGGCTTGAGGCGGTGGGGGGGGGCGGGCGGTAGCGGGACGTGCCTCCTCTGGTTTTGGCCGGTCCTCACGACCTGGTGTCTAGTCACTGCGCCGGGGGGGGGGGTGCCTCTGCTGTGTGCGTGCGGGTGTGTGTGGGGGTGGGGGTGTGTGTGGGGGGTGTGGTGGGAGGGGGTTGCGGGGTGGGGGTGGTCTTTTCCGCGCCGGGTGCAGGTCTGTGGTGCCCGGCCGCTGTGTCCGTTGGGGCTGGCCTGCGCTGGGGTGGTCTCATGCGAGTTGGTCTCGCGTGGTCCGGGGGCTGGGCCTGCGGTGGACTTGTGGCGGGGGGGGGGGGGCTGATGGGCCCGTGGTCCCTCGTCCTTGGTGTGTGTGGGTGGGTGTGTGACTGGAGGGGGGGCGTGAATGCGGGGTGTGTGTGTGTGTGGTTGCCTGTGGGGGTGTGTGGAGATGGGTGGGTGGGTGGGTGGGGGGTGCATGGGGGATGGGTGTTTGGGTGTGGGGGTGGTGGTGCATTGGTGGGGTTTGTGTGTCGGCGGGTTGGGGGGGTTTGGGTGGGGAGCGGGGGTTGATCTGTGGGGGGATCGGATGCGGGGCGGCTGGGTGGGTGGGGGGGGGGGGGTGTGGGTGGGTGGGTGGGCAGTGGCTCTGGCGGGGTTGGGGGATTGTGCGTGTCGCGGCCTGGGTGGGGGTGCAGGCTTGGGTTTGGAGGGGGGCCATGGGTACCGGGGGGCGGATGTGCGGGGATTAACTGGCTATGCAGGAGGGGCGGGAGGAGGATGGGATGGGGGAGTGTTGACGGGGGTAAAGTTGTGGGTTGTTTGAAGTAGGGTTTAGGGGTGATACGATAGAGTGGGGGAGGAAAGGGGAGGGGGGAGGGAAAAAAAAAAAAAAAAGCAGCTCTGCGTGCCTCTTGGGGGGTTTGCGGGGCCTAGGGATGTTGGGCCAGTGACTCTGGCCCCTCCGCCGACCCTTTCCGCTCCCGTCCCTTTTCCCCCCTCCCTGGCCTGGGGTGGTCGGGCGCCCCCAGGGGCCGAGGCTGGCCCCTCTGTGGTGAATGCCGGTCGCCTGGCCGTGAGGGCGGCCATGCCTGCCCCCTTCTGCCCCCTTCTGACCAGGGGGGAATTCATACCCCCCTGGTCTCTGGTCTCAACGTGTTGGGGGCTTGGAGCTCACGGCTCCTTCCCCGGCCCGAGCTACCACTCAGGAGGCACGAGGGCATGGGCAAGAGTGAGGTGGGTATGTGAGAATAATGAATGAGAGTGTGAAAGAGGAAATGTGGGAGGGAGGAACTTGGGCTGGAAGAGGGAGGAGATGTGGGTAAGTGGTTGGAGGAAAGGGGGGATGGAGGAAGGAGTGGCATGCTCGTGAGTGTCTAGTAGGGATGGTCGTGAGGGGCTGAAGGAAGGAAGGGCGGGGAGTGTGATAGGTCAGAGGGATGGGCAGGGCTGGACATGTAAGGGGGGGACTGTATGGGGTATTGGGGGTATAGGGAGGTGGGGGCGTATGTGTGGGGGGTAGGGAGGGGTTGGTGCAGTTATGTGGGGGGAGTGCATGTGTGCGTTAGAGGGTATGAGGAGGTGGGGGTAGGTGTGGACGGTAGAGGGAGGAGAATGTTGGGGGTGGAGGGAGGAGTGAGTGTGGGTATGTAAGGTCGGAGAGCGGAGTGGGTGGGTGTATGTGTGTGTGGGGGGGGGGGGGTACATGGGGGTGTTGGGGTAGGTGTGTGGGGAGTGTGTGTGTGAGCGTGGTGGTGGGGTAGGGGGTGGTAGAGGTGGTGGCGCCCTGGTGTCAGGTGTGTGGGGCAGGGACGTTGGGGTGGGGGCTGGCCTGCCCTGGGGGGTGTCGTCTGGGGGGGTCCGGTCCTCCTGGGTTTCAGTTGGGCCGCCCCGGGTCGGGGGGGGGGGGGGGTGGTGGCTGCTCCTGGGCGCTTGGGCCCTGGGCCCGACGCTGTCTCTGCTCCGGGGGGGGAGGGGCTCCGGCTGGGGCCGCCTTTTGCCGCCCTTCGGGGGATGCATGTCCGCTCTTTGGGGGGGTAGCTGGGATCTGGGCCTCTGGGTGGCCTCCGGGGGGGGAACATAAGGCAAGTGGAGCCTTATGTTCATAAAGCTCCGCTTGGTAAAGCAAAACTGTTCAACAAAATAAAGCAATCAGATTTCCATTCTGCTTGCTTCGATGCTGGACAGGACTAGTAGAAAAAAAAAAAAAAATAAACAAAAACAAAAAAAACATTAATGTTACGTTACAGACACGAGCAGATGCGCGTCATGTAACTAAACTAGCCTTTTTTTTCACATTTGTAATAAAACTGTCTGTAATACATTAAAGCAACCTTAAGAATAGCAATTTTCATATTATATTTACAAAAAAGTACTTACATTTGTGCATTTCTCTGTCTGCCACTGCCAATTTCCTCGCCATTTTGCCTGTATTTTGCATGAAATTGTGAGTAATATCATACCACTCGTTTTCTAGTGTGCCCCTGGAAAATCTCCATTTAGAGGGCCAGATAGCCCTACCACGTCCCCCTCAGTCTGAACCAGAATCAGGACACCACTACCCCTTCATATTTACGTGCAAAAAAAAAAAGGTTTGGGCCAAGGGCTAGTGCTAAGGGGGGAATTACCCAAGGGACACACTGGACGCAGAAGAGCAGCAGTTTCATTTAGGCACCCATGGTAACAGACAGTGTCGACCACATCAGGTGCCTCACAGCACGCCACGGAGCGCAGCGTCTCAATTCGGGCTTCTGTTCCATTTTTTGCGCAAGCCACGACCAAATTTGTCAAGCCGGGTAGGAAGTTAAGCAGGAACACCAGGCAAATCTATCAAAATAAAACTATTTTCAAAATGAAACACCCAGATAAGTCTAAAATCCGATTTTTTTTTTTTTAAAAATAGATCTAATTATATGTCAATCATGTCTTCATCTTTATTGACAATGCAAGTGGAAGGATTCACACACAAAGATGTCGGCTTTCTGCTTGTAAATCCTATGAAAGGAGAACAGGAGATGTGCCCATTGTGGAATTATCAGCCGTAGAAGTACAGCAGAGAAGCAGGACTGCCTACCAACTGTGTGTGTCCGATGTGGACAGAAAGAGGGGCGGTGTCAACGAGAAAATCGGTGCGGTGCGCTTCGGTGCGCTTCGGTGCGCTTCCGTATGCAGTGTGTCCCTGGCATTAGAATTCACCCTACATTTATGTTTAGCTGCGGAGAAAATGAAGATCTTAAATTGAAAATTGGATGTACTTCTCACCGTTAAACAACCCCCCCCCGAAAAAAAAAAAAAAAACATGGATATAAACATTGCTTTTGTATTTTGTACACTGCAGCATGATGACATGAAAAGCTTTGGAATCCCATTACAGATATTCTGTCAGACCACTCTAACTATGGAGTAAATCAATATCAAGCTACATGAAAGTCTTTGTAAATCCCACCAATCCGTCATTAAGTATCCTGAGTCATTAGGCGCAGGACGGCTGGCCTGACGTATTGTCTTGGGCATAGAAGAAATGAGTCAAATCCCGGGTCTGCAGCTTCTCATCAGAGCAAGCTGTACAGGGACAAACTCAATTACCATCTCTGACACACTAGACCCTGGCAAAACTAATAGTTCTTGTCTAATGACGAACTTCTCTCTCTGCTCTCTTTCATTCCAACTTCCCCTTTCATTTGCCCTCCCACAATCTCAATCTGACCTTCCCAATTAAAAAAAAAGAAAAAAACTATCAAAGGAAAATATTTGTTGCTCTTTATTGCAGAGGAGCAGAAGCTCTCATTTGTCTTTGGTTTTCATTGAAAAATTGAAGTAGTTCATGCATTTTGTGGCCGAGTCATGCGGGCCGATGAGAATCCGTGCTTCTCAGGGAAGCAGCATTAAGGCAATTAGCATGGGCTTTGCTTTGGGTTTTGGTTGGCAAGATTGCTTCTGTACACAGCGAGCAGGATTGGGTGATTAGTTTCTGTGAAGATGAGCGCTTCGCCTCCTTTGGTACCTGTCCAAGAGAGGATTACCCTTTCCACATATTGCACACATATGCCCCACACCTTTCACATACGCTCCTGCACATTTGCACTGGCTCAAAGGAATGATGGCTGCAAGAGAAGAAAGACAATAGCGGGGAAATCAAAGAGTGCGTACACCGGAGCGGGTGACTCACGGGGTTAAGCTATGTTTGTGAAATGGCAGAGATGGAATATTATCTGTTCCACGCATTAACTTCTAGCTGCTGCATCACTTCACCTTTACGGGCTCAGTCAGACGGAAAAATGATCTCCTGCTTTCTTTACTCTTTTATCATCCATTTCACAAAAAGACTCATTGCATTCAGCTCCATTTAATGAGCAGGTTTTCAGGTACGTAATAATAGGACGTTCAATATCAATATCAAGGGGTCTTGAGTCAAGGCTTTGAAATTAATTGTGACAAATAGGCAATTCTTTAGTCGGGCGAGTTGAGACTGATCTTATTTGTTCATGCGGTACTTCCCTGTAGAAGTAGCTTTAAGTCCATTATATCATTTATGTTCACAGACGGGAATTTCACTTGAGAGGCTGCTAAATCAAAAGTGTGTCCATGTCAATGAGTATGCTGTAACAGGTGAAGAGGATTCAATTGGCAGTGTCTGCTAAATGTCAATCTTGTGCGAAAAGAGCTGCAGATTGCAACCCTGCCTTGTGCTTTTTCCAACAGATGGGGTTTCAGAGTGACCGAGATTTAACTGTCATTTTCCCTCACTTCATCAAGCCTGGCCATACACGCTCCCAGAAGTATGTTACTAATATATGAAGCCATGTGTGAATCTCTTTGTCTAAGGGTGCGCACACATCTGCATTAGGGCTGCTCAATTATGGAAAAAATCATTATGATTATTTTGGCTAATACTGAAATCCCGATTATTCAAACCATTATTTGTCGTTACATGATGCATTTATTCAGCATTTCTTTCTCGGTCAAAAATATTGTTATTGATAATTTATACAAAACACAACACACCTCCTTTGCTCTTCAAATGTGTGAGTGTAGGTTGTAGCAGGGCAGCGTGGAATACAATGTACTGCGCATATGTGCCTCTTTCAGAAATTGTTTAAAAATAAATGGCAAATACATTGTTTCAACTCGATTTTATGAGTATGGAGATTGTTTGACATGAAAATTTAAATCACGATCAAATTTCAATTAATTACACAGCCCTAACCTGCATGACATAAAAAGGGCACATCCCCCTTAAATTAAGAAAAAACTGTCAAAGGTAGGGCAGTAACCCGACTCGCCAGATGGATTTGCTCCCGCATATCTGGGAATATTGTTAGAGTAGTTTTGGGAAGGGGCAAAAATACTGGTTAGCTGATTGGATAAGGCATCTGTCTATCACCACCTATGTTGGTGATAGCGGGCCAAATCAACCAACCAATCAGATCAACGAAGCATATGATGTACTAACAGAGCGACGACGAAAACACAACAGGCAGCCAGGCTACCCTTGCTGCTGCCGGCAATGGCTCGTTAGCTTAGCAAACAAGAAACATGGGAGTAATTCCGATAAAACTTGGGCGATAGCCATGCTGACGCTAGTTTCATTGCTGAAGCCACCATGTTGTTGAGACTGAACTGTCACTTCTGTTGCGTCACACCTCAGCCCGCCTCAAAGCCAACGCTGATTAAACGTTCGTTTGGTGAACTGCTCCAAATTCTCTTCAACGGAAAGTAGCCAGACTGATCTGCGAGTGAAAACCTGAGCTGCGAGGTAAGGTGTGGGAGGGCGATGGCATTTTATAATTAGATTGATATATATTATTTTTGTAATTTGTTTTTGGAATAAATATTTTATTTTTTAGTGGTGATTGATTTGTCGATGTGAAATTACCAGTGTTGGGCTGATTAATTGGGTGATCGCATAATTGATGGGCTGCATGTGATTAAATGTGTGATTTATGTTTTTTTGTTTGTTTTTCCTCTATTGCCTGTCCTTCGGTGCTGTTGCTTGTTTTGGAATATGGTATGTAGGGTAGCTTTTATGTTATTGTGGAATGTTTATTAATAGAGTGTCAGTTTGTGTTGTTTGCTAATGTTGTATTTTGATTTTGTATTAATTATTTGTGGGGTTTGAGTGGTGGAGACTGTTGTTGTTTATGTTTCCTGTCCAACAGGTAAAATAATGGTGGAGAAGTGGTTATATTTTAGGAGATGGGAAGTATGTTGTGTAGTTAGTGGGACGTTGGAGGTATGCGTGGTTAACAAGAAAGCTTGAAGAAGAAAGTAGTCAATTCCAATTTCGCTGATGAGAAGTTGAATGGGTAGTTTACGAACAGCTGTCAAGGTGGCTTTTAAATACACGGAAACAACTGCGTGCACAACTCCGCCCCCCCACATTAATAACCACCCCATCACGGACTAAGCTTTTTGTGGAGTATGAAATGACTGGACCAAAACAAACTTTTTTCTTGTTCTTGCTGCCTTGAGAACAAGAAGAAATCTCTCTCTTCTCACGGAGTATGGGACAAGCTATTACCGTAAGTCAATGCGCTGCTTTTGCCTTCCTCCTTCTCAGTTGCTGCCAGGCTTCTGGCTTCATGCGTTTGACAATATCAAAACAACGACAGAGCAAATGCGCGTTTCACCCAAATTCTATCACAATATCTAACTTCCCTATCATACCCTTATGTTACACCAGACATCAATAAGACATGCAGATATAGGACTGAGGGCGAGTCTCGGTCCGTTTGGGGACTCTGTTCGGCTGGGGGCGGGGGTGGTCTTTCGGACCGAGATCATGTTCACGTTACACCATAGCCAAACGAGCCAAATGGGCCAAACCTTTTGAATAATGTTCCCAATCTCAGGTGAAGCTGCATTCAGATTCACCGTAGGTGAGGACAACACGTACAACGAACAAGAAGGTTCTCACAACTTCCATTTCCTCCACAAAAACATTATTTTTTTGTGCATATTTACAAGGAGCTGGGTAGGGATGTAACGATTACCAGTGAAATGGTTAACCGTGATAAAATTCCCAACGATTAGTAATACCGTTTCACATTTTAGTGATGCTGCTCATTGCCTGGAAAAGCAGCAGCAGTCCCAGTTTGCCACGTTTAATTTATGAAAGCATGGCAAAAGGCAACGAAGGCACCCACGTAGACAGTGCTCTGGAGAATTTTCCCCCTTTAAAAAGGACAAAGTAATCGTCTAGACCGATTTTGGATGTTTTTGATGATACTGGGGGGTGATTTCAATAATACTGTGAAAATAATGATAACCGTGATAATTTTTGTCACAATAACCATGATATGAAATTTTCATATCGTTACATCCCTAGAGCTGGGATATGCTTTCATCAGACCAAATAGCGATTATGCTTTTACTTTCTCATAACTCCACGTCTGACCACGAGCCATCTCAAGAAGTACTGCAAACCCACACCTGTGTTTGTTGTCGTAGCGTTTACCCTCAATGCCCAACAAAATTTGTCCGCCTTTGTAGGCGGACCGAGTCCACTTGTTTGTTCCGGATCAGAGTCCGTTTGCGCATTCACAACTCCCCCAAAACGAAGCGGACTTTCCAAGCAAACAGACTCTGACTCGAATCTAAAAAGCTTTGTGAATGCGCCCATAGATCCAAAGGGGGAAGGAATTTCAGCACACTGTAAATTTCACACTCCACAGCATCCCGATTGTAATTGTGATGCTTACTTCAGCAAAAGGGCTTATTCCATAAGCCAGCATTGCTTGCACGTTAGTCCCAGAGTTTCAGTCTACCCTGACCTACTGGTTTTCTAACAGAAAGAATGAAGATTCCCACACCAGTTTTCTGTAATCCCACAGATTCTTTCTAATGCTGGAGATGATAATAACAGTAAGAAGATGTGCTTTGAAAACCATTTAAAATGCGATTCACACAATTTTTACACTTCCTTTAAACATGGAAAAGAATATAGAAAATAGATGATTTCTTGATGATTACATGTTTAAATAAGAATAACAGAAATGCATCTAATTACAGGTACAGCCTCCAAATCTGGAGGATAAAATTGGAACAATCAATAGTGTGATTAAACTGCCTGAAGTAAACAAGGATTGCAAAACAACTATGCATGGGGCTTGAGGTGCGTTCAAATAAAGATTTAGTTCTGCATAATTATCACCACGGGAGTTTGGCTGCTGTTATGTTCAGTTCCCAGAAACACAATTTTCATTTAGACTTTTTTCCTGTATGCTTGTTTCATTTGTGGCTGAAAAAAGTGATTAATCCATTTCTGGAATTCACTTCATTACTTCACTTTTTAATGTTTATACTGAGAAAACCAGCAGTGGAAAACTATTTCCTTGTGGTTTCAAGTCTTTGATGCAATAATAATAACCTTTTTTTAAACAATCTGTTAACTGTTGCATTTTTTAAAATGAACAAAACGTGAAAAATAACATAAAAACTTTTCACACCGAGGCTACAAAACTAAACATGTAGAGGTAAAGACATTATTTCCTTAAAAATGAGTGATTTATAATGACTAAAATGTCCTCCACCAAACTTAACTAAGATACTAATGGGAGTATAATAATAAATGGTTTCTTGAATTAATTTCTTTGAGTTAAGTTGCAAATAGGGGGTTCAGTTTTAAGCTGATAACCATCCTAGTATGACCAGTGAAAAATCAAAGTGTAAAAAATAGAAAACAATGATCACAGAAAACACAATTTTAGTCAGTTCTCTAAACAAACTGTGAAATCAGCAGCCCTGATTTGCTATCTACGTTCCTCTCTGGGTTCATGTTGACCTTTAAGGTAGCGTTTGTTTGGACTGACAGAGGGATGCTGGAATTTCAGTCCAAAATAGCCTGTCAGTGTCCACACTGGCTGCCACGGTGACTGCGAGACACAGTACAGCAAATGACTGCTAACCACGGGGGACGGTAGGGGAGCCAGCTGTCAGCATGCCAGGGTCCATTCCCAGTCGGATGGCAGGCAAAGAAAGACAGGGACGCGTACAGCAGGTCGCTCTCTTCTCAGAGGGGGCACCTTGGATGAGGATTAAACAGGGAAACCAAGGTGTCTGAGCAGTGCATAACAGAGCCAAAGCCATGGTAGCACCTGATAATAACTACAGCTCAGCTCTGTTGAGAGTTCGGTTTCTTTCACTGTGCTTGCTGCATTTCCAGATTTAACACTTTATAGCAGGTTGACACTGTTAAAGAGTCAGAAAAGATTTGGCCCAAAGTCAACAACAGAACAATAAACCACACTATTACTGATGTAAAACACACAAGCTCAGAGAAGTTTCCTTTAGCAATGAAAACCAACATGATGACCTCATAGCTCAGTCAGTGATAACTGCTCTGTTAAATGAGTCATTTACTGCCTCTCTCTCCAACAACGGAACGGAAAGTTAGAAACTAGATGACGTTCTACCGAAGCCGTTATCTAGTGTAAAGATTACACAGCAGGAGATGCCCATCCCAGCCCTGATGCTGATTGGTTAGCCGACCTGTCCGTGAGTAGCATTCCGCTTCTGATTGGTGAGCTTAGTTGGCTGGTACAGAGACGGCAAGTAGCGCGTGTGTACAACAGTGGACAGAGCAGATCCTGGGTCAGTCAGGAGCGCTGGAAAAACCGCAGCTTTGGCGATCACGTGATCACATGGTCTGAAATCGCAATTTCGATCTCAAAACGATAAATCGTTCAGCCCTATTATCAGCCCAAAACTGGTATCGGTCGATATTGGCTTTAAAACTAAACATCAATACCCACCCTATATCAATCAGATATAGACCCAATATCTGCCCAAATATTTCTTATTTTATTTGTTTATTCGATAGGGACAGAGCATATAAAAAAATGAAAAAAAGATATATATATATATATATATGCCAGATTTAGGAAAAAGGCTAGTTCAAAATTTCTCTTTCTTTCATTCTTTTTTTTTCTGATTTTATTCGTGGTTTACATAGTTACAAATACTACGATGCAATTTCACCATTATACACCACAAATGAAAAGGAACAGGAAGAAGATAAACTTGTAACGCCTGCCCCTTTCTGTACAAATATTTCTGTTAGGTACTAATGAGGAAAATGGAAAAATACAGAAATACCAAATTGTAAATAAAACATTTATCAATATGTAACATTCTGGCAACTACTGGAACTGCAGCAGATGCAGCAGAAGTCATTTTCTAATTTTGGACAAGGAATGCATATTACATTATTTCCAGCTTTAACACTGGTATCATATCGGCCATGAGAAGCAGAAATTATCGGTTATTGGTATTGGTTGAAGTTTTTTATAGCATGCATCGCTATTTTTTGTTGTTGTTGTTTTTTTATTGTTTTTATTGCCCAATGTTTCTTTTCTAAGTTAAGATAAAATCATCTGTTTTAACAGTAATTTTCTTTGTTTTTATTCATAATTTGGTTGTGGTCACTTGTGCTGCCATCTTGGCCAGAGCACTATTGGAAAAGAGGTTCTTACCATAGTTGGTTTGTATCCCTGTAAAATAAATGTTAGATATAATAGATTTGTTTTAAAGAAGATTTAGCTTGATATTTAGTAAACAGAAACTAAGCATATCTTAGAGTTTAACTGCTGCAAATTTCAGAGTTTTTGTCATTGAACAGAGGCCAGACTTTTTATTACTGACGATGGGGGTGCTGACTGGATCTGGAAGTGAGCGGCACATCACAAATTTAACAGTTAATTTGACCTTACCCTTTCCATAGCGTAGTAGGGCATAGTGCACATGTCCTTGGCAAAAGCCTTAGCCAAATGTTTTGAGTCAGAGTGCTGCATTTTCTAGTCAATAAAAAGTAAAACTGTAATGGCAGGTGTTCTTGAGTCAACTCTCCAAAGTAGAGAAGCCGATTCATCCAAGGTTTGATCCAGACAGCAAGGCTCATCAATATGAAGTAACCATCATGGATTCACAAAACCTCTGCAACACTTCATGGTAATCTACAAGAGATCAATCCATAATCAATATGTAATGAGCTGTCTGCCAACTTTTTCCAGTACATTTTACTCTTCTCCGTTTCTCTCTGTCCTTTGATCTGCATACACTAGGCTCCATGAAATATTTAACATCATGACTTATTGATCATAGATGCTAAAAGAGACTGGTCAGAGTACATACAGTGGTCAAAGATCCTACTACGTACAAATGTTTTATTTGTGAAAGCTATTAAACATACATAATGTGGAGTAATGTTAGCCTGATGAATGATGACGTATCAACATCCACTCAGAGTAGCTAAAGCTGCTCTGAAACGTGACTCCAGTCATGTGGCTTTGTTTATCTATGGGAACTAAAGCCACGTTGGCCCACCTCAATCCCTGTCCTTTTCAATAACATGCAACCATGGCTGGAAGCCCATTAGCCTGAGCAAAAACCCAGCATTTCCTCTTCTGTCTGTTTTTTGTTTGTTTCAAAGACATGCAAACATGAACACAAACAGGCAGAGGTGGATTGGTCCAACTGGCTTGCTTCACTGAAGCCACAAAGCAGAAATAAAAATCTCAATAAGCAGAACACAGAGTGACTCTGTTATCCTGTTCACTGAGAGAAATGACCTAAAAAGTCTCTGGTTGTCTGTGAAATCCTCCGACCATCTGGCCTCTGTGTGTGGCCTTGTACCAAAAGGCAAGCATGGGACCGCGAGATACATTTTCCACGTGATGATATTTAGCAAATATCACGACAAGCACTTGTCTGAACTTCAGCTCCAGTGTGGAGTTTAGAAAATCATTGACCAAGAAATTGCCCTCAATATGCTCAACGCTGTGTGAGAATGAATAAGTGTAGGAAAAGTGCACTGTAATGGTGGTTGGGAGAACCCAGATTAGGTTAATTAGGCTCTTTAAAAGTGAAGTCCAATCAGCTGAACTCATTAACTCTGTGATCAGGTCGCACAGTACGCTGAATGATAGGCTTTACACGATCAGGATTTTTGGGGCCGATCATCAATCACCGATCTGATCATGTGAGGAAGCAAAAGCATCTATTTAAATAGCTCATTTACCTGTATTTGTACAGTTTACTGAGTATAATAAAAAGGATTTTTGTTAACATTTTTTGTCCTGAACTGAGATGAAAAGGTTAATCAATAACCTCTAATGGGCATTCAGGTTTAATCAGGACAAACCAAAATAATTTGAGCCAGTGGCACACATAATAGGCCCAACTTAAACAGTCATAACTGAAATTATTTACAGTCACAGTGCAAATGAAGGCAGTAATGCTCCTTAAAAGTTGGGGCTCACATCTGATGAGGTCATATCAATGATCAAACTAATCGAGTGACTGTTTCCCTCAGAAGAACCTCGACGTGAGAATGAACAACCCACTGCAGCTCATGTAGGCTGGTATCACCACAGTAGGGCTGGAATATATTTGCTGTGGACGCATGCGTCAGCATCAGGAGCGTTTGTGTACATACTTGCTGCAGCAGGTGAGGAGCAGGTGGCGGCCAAAACGCTCGACACTGGAGGTCTCCACTATAGGAGGACTATGGAGCTCTTTGACTGAAAAGAGCGCATTTCCTGCATTTCCGCAGGAAATGTCGCCATGTCTCCATCAAAGACTGTAAATAACAGGTCTCCGGACACGTTTGCTTACTTTGTTTGCAACCAACAGTCGCCATCCTTTACGTGTGGCGTATTCTGGATTGTAAAAACTTTATCATCCAGCACATAGTGACAGAGCTCACGACAAAAACGCCACGAAGACGTAAAACACACACTAGTGAGACGTGTCTATTCTGCTTTGTTTGTTTGTTTTCTAAGTTCAATTGGTGTAAATGAGAGTTTTACCGGAGCAGATTTAAATGACAATGACGTCATTGATCAGAGTTGAATGAAGAGTTATGGGCCGATCAGAAAATTTGAAAAAAAAAAAAAGTGAAATATCGGCCGATCCGATCAAACCGACCTGATCAGTGGAAAGCCTACTGAATGAAAAGTAACATGTAAAGCACGGAGGTTGACGATGAAAATAAAAATTATTCAAAAGTACAAGTTAGCCTAAAATTATTAATACTCTGAAGAAAGCATGTTTTTATCATCCGACCTGTATGTTGAACACATACCATGAACTTTTAGACCTTAAAGGTAGAGTCCGAAGTCCCTCCAGCGTTTCTGTTTGCAAACAACAGTATTCAAACTTAGCGCTCCTCCCTCTCAGGCTAGCGGCCGCCTCGTTCTAGCTAACCTATTCAACTCCAGGCCCAAAGGCGGGTTTTGAGACGGATTTCACTTGCTCAAGTCTAACATTTATTTTTTACCGGGGGAACTTCAAATTATACCTTTAAAAATAAGCATTTCTGACTCGTTTTGATGGCACACCAACACTCATTGTTCGCATTTTCCAGCCGTCACTGCCCAGAGACGTCCCGAGGCTCAGAAACTGCAGTGTGTAACTTTTGTATCGAGGACATGGCTGAGACGTTGCAGTCAACTACTGGCTATGCATCGTGTCACTTACTAGCAAATGGATATGAACCAGATATGAACATAGCGGGTGTTTTGAACGCACATCATGTCAGATTCGGCAAAGAAATGCAAGGAAACATTACAGGAGGAAGAGAGGAAAAGAAAGAGAGGAAGGGACAGAACAAGAGTCACAGGTAAGACTGTCTTTTACTGGCTGGAGTGACTCACGGTGCAGGTACAATGCAAGATGGATGCTAGTTTAGCTGTCAATAGGGGGCATGTCACTGAAAAAAATGCTGAAAATTCTATTGTGGGCCTTTAAAAAGAAATTAAACTGCATATGCCGGTTAAAATTCATTTTGCAAATATAGAAACTTTTAACCATGATGGCTGGTGATGAATTAGTGAGGCGTCTTCAAAGCAAACAGAAAAACAAGACTCTGTCAAGAAAAACTGAATCTTCTGCCCATCAGCTGGCAGAGGTGGGACTTTAGTTTGAGTGCACCCATACAGCCAATCAGATGCAAGGACAGACTGGGATCATACCACAATGTGAAAGAAGGAAAAGGGTCAGATGCTCCAAAGACAGTAAATGTAGGGGCACAAGCCAGGTGTAAGCCCAGTCCCAACACCCCCACTTCCATCCTTGTGCCCCTCAAATCCACATTAAAGTGTGAAGTGCGTCCCAATGGACCCTATTTGTAAGTAGTACATCACTTGCACATGCTCGCAACTGCCATCAAAGATCAGAAAGCTTTGGAATTCCATTGAAAATGAATAGAAACTGGTCTTTACAGAGTTAATTGCAACAATGCAGGACACTTTTTGCATTTTTGACTGCTTTACTCGATGAGGGGAGAACTCTCCTAGACGGGGAATAATTTTTACTAGCTTCCTGTGAAGAAACACCAGCGATCAGCCTGGATTTGTGCAGTCACTCATGTTAAAACTGTACGCAACACCCGCTCTGCAGTCTCCTGATTGCGTCCAATGACCACAAAGACGTGGTTTAAATGTGGAAATAAGGTGGAAGATGAGAGACAACCGCACAAGCGGGGGGCAAAACTGAGTCGATCGCTGGGGAATTAAGGTTTGATTAAATTGTCAATAAAAACTGTAAATTTTCAAATTAAAAAGTGCATTAAAAAGGCTTTTAAAGACACACAACGCAACTTTTAGCAGTTTTCTCAATGACGCGCCCCCCTATCGATGGCTAAATTAGCATCCATCTTGCATTGTAACTGTACTGTGAGCTCACTCCAGCCAGGAAAAGACAGTCTTATCTTGACTCTCTCCCTCTCTCTCTTCCTTTTCCTCTCTTCCTCTGGTAATGTTCCCTTGTGTTTCTTTACCGAATCTGACATGATGCGCCTTCAAAACACCCGCTGTGTTCATATCTGGTTCATATCCGTTTGCTAGTAAGTGACGCAGTGCGCGTCCCGGATGGGAAACTTACATATTGCAGTTTCTAAGCCTCAAGACGCCTCTGGGCAGTGACGGCTGGAAAATGTGCATAATGAATGTTGGTGTGCCATCAAAACAAGTCAGTTTTAAGGTCTAAAAGTTACGTTGTGTGTCTTTAAGAAATCACTGAATAAAAGGAATGTTTCCAACAAAAACAACTCATAGTTCCTGAATTAGTCTAAAGTAGAGCTAACAAAGATTAGCCTCCTAAGCGGCAGGCTAAAGGTAAGGCATATTTGGACTTGCTGTTAGCTGGCTAAAAACCACCATTATACGACTCTGCTACAGACTGAGACCTTACAGAGAGCAAACGAGCTAACCGATAGCCACTGGCCGGCACCTGGTCTGCCGCCTGTCAATCAAAAGGACACGCCCCTAATTATGTGTTTGTAAATTATTTCATCTTGAAATAATTTACAAACAGATGAGTTATAAAAAAAAAATTCACCCTCCTCACAGCTGACATGAAGGTAAACTTGACCTATTAAACCTAAGAGAGAGCGCAGCTTCAGTGCCAGACTGATCCACCCTCCCTGTATGAAGGAGAGATACGGCAGGTCTTTCCTCCCGGCTGCTGTCAGACTTTACAATGAGCACATCTAAAGACTTCATTTCACCTGTGCAGCCTTTATATCTGTCACCATCACTTCCAGATCATGTGCAATACTTTACAACAACTATGTGCAATAATTTATTTATGTTGAAATTTACAATACACACCAGTTTGTTATTTATGCATTTATGAATATCCATATATTGTACACACCCACTTATCAGCCAAATTACTATACTTATTCATTATTTATTCATTATTGTGTTTTAAAACTCCTGTACAGTCTACTTAACTTAATTTATTTTAATCTATCCATTGTTTATGTTTGTAAATTTTTCTGTCTATTCACTTACCTTTGGCAAGACTGGTCCGCTGTTCGTGTGCTGTTGCAGAATTGCATATTTCCCCATTGTGGGACAAATAAAGGTTTTCTTATCTTATTTTATCTTATCTTAAAATGATTTTTTGAACCAGGCTGTAAATGTTTATTTCTGCTGTGAAGTTGGCCTTTTTAACATGGAGTCTATGGGGATTTACTCTGCTTTGCAGTCAGCCCCTAGCAGATGAAGAAAGAATACCTATTTTTTAGCACTTTCCCAGATTTTCACATTGGTTTGACAGTTGGCCACCAGAGGTGGCTGCTTGACGTCGATAGGGGGCTTGTCACTGAGAAAATTGAACTACAGGTAAAAACCCTGTCTTTTAATCACCTGGTCAATTTTGAGATTTTCATTTTTTTCCCCCTTCAATATGTTTTCTTTCAGACTAGTGTAAAAAAATGTCCAAAATAAACATTTTAGGGGTTTATTTCATGACACTTTGTCTGATGCACCCAAATCCCATCAAAATGCAGTTAAAGTTGCCGTCAAAATGAGTTTTTTTCTCTTTCTCTGGGTGAAAAAATCTTAACTTCAGGAGCACTTACAGAAACCAAACTTTCAAGTTTTGTCCCTGACTTTATTCTTAAAGTTTTTACAGAAACATTTTTTGATATTTCATTCACAGCCTGATTTATAGAACATTTCATCCCAAAAATATGCCAATTTTTTTTTTTCTGGTTGTTGACAGTATATTCTAATGATGAATAGAGATATCCAAAATCCCCTCTGTAAAACCTTTTAGCTTTAATATGTGAACAAAATTCAAAAAGGAACTTTGAACCTGGTTTAATCCTGTGTTTAGATTTTTTTCCTAGAAATGTCTGCAAATTAGTGCATTTTTGGCTATATGACAACTCATTTGCATATTTAAACACAAAATTTCAGAAAACTTGCAATACAAAAAAATGATAGCCCTAATGTGAAGAATAAACCAGGAAAATGTCATGCTGATACCAGTTAGTTATTTTTTATTACCCTATTTGCCTGTAGTGTCTCACCTCCCTTTATAAAAGTGCTTGTCTATGATGTCTACTGCAGTTCTAAAAAAATACTGAAAATCAGTGCAAACAAAAGTGAAATTCTCTGACTCAGACTTGAGTAATGCCAACATGCATCTTTAGTTTCCTGGAAACCTGCTGTGACAGACTTGACTTGACAATAATCACTGAAAATACTGTTTAAAACTGAAGGTTTTGATGATTACAGCAGTCCCCACAGCTGAAAACACAAACCTCCCAGGCTGATTTTTCTAACCAATATAAAATATCCAACATGATCACCCAGCACTGGAAAAAAATATCAAGACTATGTGTTACAAAGCAAAAGCCCCTCATTAATTACATTTAAAGATGTCATTTGGTCCTCACGTAGCTCTCCGAATTTCTGTGACATTTCTAACAGTAATGTGATGGTCTACAGCTGAAAGGTTCGGAAATTATGTTTGTGAAGCAATTTGTGTATTCCAATAACTTGGTTGGACTTCAGCTGTGAACTGGATGAGGGAGTGGGAAAAAAAAAAAAAAAAAAAAAAAAAAAAAACAACTCATACATTATCATGCTTTAAATGTGCGAATATGGGGGGAAGATTCTCCACAAACTGTGCACGCATCACAGCATTCATCTTGCAGATTTTACTTGCTTTCTAAGAAGTATTTTTAGCATTGACTATGACAGGAGGGGAAATACTGCCAGCCTGATTCTCTGTTCCCACATGTTCAAATGTCAGCATTGTCATTAACATTTTAATGGATAGTGTGTGCTGCCCCTCACAAAAAAAGCAAAAAAAAAAAAACTATTTATTTTGAATCTGCAGTGGATCTTTTTCCATTTCTGGACTAAATGTCCAATCAAATGAACAGTGTTGCCACATTGCGTCCAATTTAGACCTCGTATCACTGTAAATGATAAGGACAGATTATAAAATACAAACAGCAACAACTATAAAATGCTGTTAAATGGTGAGAATGCTGGGTGGTAAATTCTAACCCATAAACTGACCTGAAAAACAAGGCAACACAAACTAATAAACACACATAAACATGGTTCAGCTAATATGTGGTGGATGTTATTACCATGCTCAGATTATGAGCTAATAAAACCCCAAAGCTGAAAAAACATGTGTAATATGGATGAAAACATACAACAACCACCTTCTGGAGAGAAGCTGTTGCATTAATAGGAAGGTACATTCTCCAGAAAGCATCACACTAGAACAGTGCGATATACTGATATGGTATCACGATATGATATTTACACATATCGTTATATCACAGTATTAGTTGTGCAAATTTTTTTTGCTTCATTTTTTTGTTATGACCCAGCTCCACCTCAACTGACTACAAAAGGGGTCACCTGAATATTTGATAAGGGTGGGAAAAAACACTGATACACTGAAATATCACAATATTTTCATATGCCGATCCCATATTTATATTTGAAAACGCGGTATCGATCTATTTTACAAATGAAATCTTATGAGATATCGAAAACAATGACACCGTTGTGGCAATCCACAACAGTATGGACCTGAAATAGATGCAGCTAAAAGACCTTCATCAACTGCTGGTTGGTTAACCAATCTTAGTGGTTAGTTGTAAATAATGTTAGCATGTGAACAGTATGCATGCGGTGTATAGGTACGAGTCACCACCCCATAGAATTGGCTGCACCACTAGGCAGCTTCACAAAATATGACTGACATGTTCTTTCCCAAAGAAAGGACTGCACTTGATTGAACAAATGCTCTCACTTGTGGTCTGTCTGCTCACATATTTCAAATCAAAACAGCATAGCAGCTGCTCCGGAGACTTTCTCTCATATTGGAAAACTACTCATGAAGATGCCTTTCCAAAATCGTTTCAGGTGAGCCATGAAAATGCTGAATCTGTCTTAGTTTTTCATTAATGAAGATGAGTTTCATAGTTTTTTCCATGCATATGAAGAGCTCAGCTGAAAGAACAAGCAGGTTTATCCTTGAGGCATTTCATAGGTTTTTGCATGAGCAATGAATGGAGGTATCCAGGTGGCATCCTGCGGACATACGGACATGTCCACCACAAAGGCATCACTTTAAATCATGTTGACCAGATATTTCAACAATAATCTGTTGAACTCTTGGAAAAGTCACATAACTTACAAAGAAAAAAATCAAAAAGTATAAAAATTTGTTTTAAAAAAATGTCAAGTTGACAATAACTCCTGCACAAACCTAATTTACAGCTTTATGATTTTTTTATATATATATATATATATATATATATATATATATATATATATATATATATATTTTAATCAAAGTAGCTCCTGTAAATTACAATTTTGTCAGTCACAAATAAGGCTAGGCAAGACAAGGATCGACTTAAAGGACAACTTTCTTTTTTTTTTCAACCTGCACCTTATTTCTAAAGTAGGAGCATATATGTGCATTTACTCACTAAAGTTTCTGCATCACTTTGACTCCTTTCGAAAGAATATTTTGTTGAGTCGCCCTTCGGCGTGCATCCTGCAAAATAGCAGGGACGGGGCAGCCACTATATAAGACATTATGTGCAGTAAAACTCCTTCATTTCATCAATGCTTCAACTAGAATGAACAAACGAATGAGCACTATTGTTCTGTGAGTTCAGAGTTTAGCAAATTGTGTTTTTCTTGTTGTCTGGGTCGCAAGCTGCTCTCCTCAGCTGTGCTACGGAAGCACACATCGTGAACGCGCGGCCCCAAAAAGTGTGTAGAACACCCCGATAACTAACGGAAAGCTAAATCTGGACACACGGGACAATAGTGCTTGTTCGTTCATTCATTCTACTTAAAGTATTGGTGAAAATCAAGGAGTTTTGCTGCAGATAATGTCTTCTATAGTGACTGCCCCATCTCCGCCATTATTACTGGATGCACGCCAAAGGGCGACTCAACATAATATATTCCGAAGGACTCAAAGTAATGCAGAAACTTTACTGGTGAGTAATATACTCCTAAAAATAAGGTCCAGGTTGAAAAAAAAAAGAAAGTTATTCTTTAAAGGAAGCATCAGGTTTGTTAGAATGAATTTTCTAACAGAAAACCAGTTGACATTTCAACAATAATCCCAGTTTTGTTTTAGTTTTTCTTTCAGAATTGATTAATCCCTGGGAATTCAGACTAGATTCTGAAAATAACTCACTTTGCAAGTTTACTGTCAAGATTTTACTTCCAAAAACACGCAAACCAGTATCAGTTTATCACTTAAAGAGGAAATCTGAGCTTAGGCTGCATCATCATCATCATCTACGTGGATACATATTATCTCTGAGCCACTGATTGAGACGTTGATGCATAAATTCACATGTAGTTTTACAGTTAGCCAGTGGTGAAATGCCCTTTATAAACAGCAGCTCAGACATCATGTGCATGAATTCCAGCTGGCTAAATAAGCTCCTGTGCAATGTTCTCCACCGGGTCCCAGCTGCCATGACGGGGCTGGAGAACCGATAGACATGTCAACACCCTCCCCTGTCAGCAACCTCTGGTCCTAAAGTCACGGTGCAGACTACAGCCTCATCCAAAACACAGCATGGAGGGTGTCTCCAGCAAAAGTATCCTCACTCCAAGGTGAAGGGGACACCCTGGACAATGCACTCGACATGCACGAAAAACTCTGAAACTGCTGGCCCCGGCTGCGAACATTTTCAATTTGCAGACAGAAAAAAGCCAATTCAGTCGACGGGAATGTAGTCTGATCATTTATTTTCACAGAAGTGGCTCCAAAAAGTCTGAGCCAATTCGTCGAAGTATAAAAAAGCAGCAGAACACCACACTGAGAAACTCCTGCAGATTTCACGTCGCCCCCCTTCTTTCCCTCCCGCACTGAAGCGTGTCCGCGCCGTGATAACAACATTACTTTCCTCGGTGCTTTTCTCAAACTTACCTACAGTTCTTGAGCCTGACCCCGAACCAAGCAGAAGGTACCAGATCCACATCATACGGTCGCCTTTTTTAACGCCGCCCCCGGCCTGCTGTTGTTGTCCTGCCCCACCACGGGGCCAAAAAGTGGGGGTAAGGAAAAAAGTTCTCCGATGCAGCAGTTCTGCCAGTTGCACTTTGAAAGTCTGACTTTGTTTTATTTTCCAGTAAAAGAAGACGCGTGAGTGGCGCGAGAGGAGGTGGGTTCGCGGTGGGACAGCCGTGTCAGGTCCAGTTTGTGGTGGGGAGAAGGGAGGGTCCGAAGCTGGAGGGGCTTCGGGGTGGCGGGCAGGCTGGCTCTGGAGACGGTCGCTCTGTGTTGGAGCTGAGAGGGAGGCGGAGCCGGAGGCAGAGAACCGGAGAGCAGAGGTCGGCTAGTCCGGGGCAGAGGTGCTCAAACTAAGGAGCTCAGTTGCTTTTATTCACATAAACGCTTTCCATTAATAAAGTCACACACTGCTTATATGAACATGTGAATTTCTATTTGTTTGCAGCAGCATTCTGAATGGATTGTAAGCGGCGGGGGACCATTTTATTGAGTGATGAAAACAGAGTTGGTTGATACAGAGGATGAGATGAAAGCAAGCACCTCCACATCTGCATCCTCAGTTTACTGATGTTATACACCTGTGGGAAAAAGAACAGGATTTTGCCCTGATTTTATGTGCGTGTTGAATGATAGTGATCAAATGACACCAACTTTCTTAAAGGATATCTTTTTTTTTTAACTTGGACCTTATTTCTAGGAGTTTGTTCGTGCATTTACACCACAGTCAAATTTCTGTATCACTTTGACTCCTCGGTAGATACGTTAAGTCGCCCTTCGGCGTGCATCCATATAATGGGAGAGACGGGGCAGCCTCTTTGTAAGGCATTATCTGCAGTAGAACTTCTTCATTTCACCAACACTTTAAGTAGAAATAACGAACGAAGAAGTACTACTATTGCCCTGAAAGTTCAGAGGTTCAAAGTTTTCAGTTTGGTGGTGTCTGGGTTGCGAGTTGCTCTCTCAGCAGTACTGCAGCACATGCGGCCTGTAGAGTGTTGAGAAAACTTCCCAATAACTAATGGAAAGTTTAACTCTGAACTCACAGGACAATAGTACTCGTTCGTTCGTTCATTCTACTTTAAGCATTGATGGAATGAAGGAGTTTTTGCTGCAGTTAATGCATAAGAGAGAGGCTGCCCCGTCTCTAATGTTATATGGATGTACACCAAAGAGCAACTCAACGTAATATCGTCCAAAGGAGTCAACGTGAATTTTACCGGTGAGTAAATGCATGTATAAACTCCTAGAAATAAGGTCCAGGTTGAAAAAAAGGAAGTTATCCTTTAAGCTTGAGCAAACTGTGACACCAAGTAATGAAGATTCTGCTTCATTACAGGAAATATGCCATCTGGAACTACGATGAGGACCTCAGTCTTGTCAGGATTTAACTGAGGGACATTAACAGTCTTTTAATGCCGCAACACAATCAAGGAGTGTGTGAGTTGAGTTGTCTCTGTTTTCTTAAATGTGAAGTGAGGCTGCAATGTCATCCATGTAAAAGTAACACAGGGTATCAAAAGTGTATGTGATCCAAAGGCAGCATACTGTATACACAGTAAATAGTACTTGTCCCAGTACTAACCCCTATGAGATGCCACAGTCAGAGGTGAGGGACCAGTGACAGGGTTCTTGCAGGGTCTTAAAAAGTCTAAAAATGTCTAAAATTCTAAACTTTAAAGGATAACTTTATTTTTTTTCAACCTGGACCTTATTTCTAAGAGCATATACGTGCATTTGCTCACCGGTAAAGTTTCTGCATCACTTTGACTCCTTGAATACTGAAGTGTTTTAGTCTCTTTTTTTAATGCAAGGAAATTTTAATTACTAAATTAATAAAAAAAAAAGGGTTTGGGATTGGATCATTTGAATTATTTTGGTGATGAATCATGTTGGTCTTAAATTTAATTCATTAACGTCTTAAAAGGTTTTTAGAGGTCTTAAATTTAATTTGCTGAAACCTGCAAGAACCCTGAGTGAGTACTGGTTGAGAGTACCAGGGTATCAGCTGAATCCAGACCAGAATATATCATATAGCTCAAATCTTTCTAGCACTGTTGTGTGTTGATTTACATAACCTTTTTTTTTTTTTTTTTTTTTTTAAAGTTTAGATAGTAATGGGTCCAAAACATTTTAACACTGATGAGTCAGAGTTAGGCATGGGAGGGGACACAACTTTTAGTTAAAGAAAAGTTGATGATTGCAGCTTTCAGGGACCATAAACTGCTCAGGAATAGGAATTTCTGCTTGTCAGAGCTTATAAAACAAGCAACAGAATCCTGTTAGGGGAGTGGCGTATTATCACAGCTAGGTAATGTATTTATTTTTTTTTTACATTCATCCCAGTGTTTTCATTGAGATCTTTTTTCCAACAACAAAACTAAATGGAAACACCAGATGGCACAGTGGAAAACTATTTGGATCCATCTCATAACAGATGGTTGGCCTTGATGAAAGTTAAAAGAGAAAACTATTTCAGGAAAATCAAAGCATGGGAGAATCTGTGATGTTGGCACAGAAGCTAAGCAAAACAATCGTAGAAAGAGATTTCTTGTTCTCCATTGTATCTCTGGTGTCCCTGAACAAACTTGGCTCTGCCTTCCACACATTTTAAGGGGTTTTGTATTTAACAACACATCCAGTGCGCTGTGCAGGCACAGATCATAGCTGCATATAATATATACAGTCTATTGTATGCAAGCCCAACTCAGAGACAGAAAGTCAGAAAGTCTTCCACTGCTTTAAACTGTTATTATGTTTGCATGCAATTTAAAGTTGGATTCAATTAGAGGGAGACAGGAGAAGGGATGGAAGGACAGGAAGCTTCACCTATCAAACCTCTCTCCTTTTTTATCATAGAAGTGCAGCTGTGTGCAAGCACACAACCTCGCTTCAAACAAACCCCTCCTTTTGATAGCATGCTAACCTGGAGGCGTATGATTGGGATGAGTCCCAATATCAGACTCCTCCAGCTCACTTTGTATTCATGCTCACACTCCCTTATCAAGCAAAAGCCTTTGCGCAGGCTCAAACCCCAAGGGAAGGGTCTTGGCATGTCAGCCGGATCCACTGAAACTTTGTCAAAGATCCCAGTTTGATACCTTCTGCAGGGGCATGTTGTCCTCCTTCCCTTCCATTTTTGCCTGCGAGGCATTATGTATTTCATTCCGTTGGGATGAGTGCTGATGCTCGACGGAAGTGCATATGCTCTGCTTAACCACTCTCAAAAAGTCTTACAGTTGGCAGACATAAATATTTTAATGATTACCACAGTTAACAAAAGCAGACACAAGTCTCCTCTGCACAAATCCTGGATACAATCAACAGTAATAAAACTAAATGCCTGCTGAGGAGAAAGAAGATTTGTCAGTCAATGTTAAATGGATTTTATTCTGGTCCCCTGGAGTTATCATTAATGTTAATGCTGAGCTGTCTCAGAAATTATAAAGCCTGATCCATGAACCAGAACAGTATAATCTGTTTTGGGGTGGGGGTGGAGGGATGGGAGGTCTGCATAAGAGGGCTGCAAGCTAAAAGCAGAAATGTGCTCATACACATTACCGATAGACACAAAGTGTTTCTGCAATGCCCATCAAATAGTTAGGCTATCTATAAACAGCGGAGACCTAATTAGCCACTGGCCAACAAATGGACTCATTAAGGGACACTGAACTCTGATATGAATGGTGTTATTGAGTTAATCGGAGGAGAAACCCAATTAGTGGCCAAATTTGGAAAATTACTTTGGGGCTGTGTGATGTTCTGATTGGCCAAATTGAGGGGAAGCACAGCAACCTGGGATGACTTTGCCTGCGGGAGAGGGAATGGCACTGAGAGAAAGATTGAACATCGGATTAAATGAGAGGTAAAAGAATGCGTAACAGGAGGAACACAAAGAGAGGCTTTCTGAGCATGTGGACTTGGTGTTGCGAGAGACAACAGTGCTTTCAGAGCAGCGGGTAAGACATCAGGAGCAGGGAAAGTATTAGGAGGAGGTGGATAAAGAAAGTGAGATGGAGACAACGTGACACGGTGTGGCAATGTAGCAGAGTTAAAGAATATGAAAGAGATGGAATAAGACAAGAAATGTGCTTGGAAATTTTCTTTATTATTCAAGAGACTGCCTCTACGGAGAAAAAAAATGCAAGCCGCAGGCTATTTCTGAAAGAAAATATACTTAAACTTTGCCAACAAGCATGGCTGAGCCCCCCCTGCCAATGAGGGGTTTGCTAATAATATACAATTTTATCTAATGGGAATATGAGCTGAGTGCAAGGGAGCAATTATACAGTTCATGTGAGCTTCAGGATGGCATATGCTTGTCATGCCAGACAGCCATCAAGGTAGCTGTGAAATACCAAGGCCCCTCAAGGACTGGCAGAGGCAGGTTCATTCTCTAGTGAGAGCCTCTTGACATTCATCATCTAATAAGCAGTGTATGAATGAGAAGGGTGTTTTTGTTTGTTAATGAGTGTGTGAGTCATGACAAGAGAAAGGACATACTGCAGAAAAATGAGCTAATGATTCTGGTAAATTCTTAGGTCATCAAAAAGTTCATTAAACTGGTAAATATTGAGAGCAAAACACACACACACTCTGATGCTCATTCATATGAAATATATACATCATGGAATTCAGGGGGCGTTCTCCTCCCCAGTGCTCATTATTGAGTTATTATCTATTTATGTGATCAATGGGACGTTCCTCTGATGTCATTTAACACCGACTTCCTGGCTTTTGGTGCAAGATCGGCTTCCCTCAGCAGCTGAGGAAGCACACAAAGTTGCTTATGTGTGTGAGAACCATTTTGTGCTTTTAACCAACATAGTGAGGACATTTTAGCTGGTCCTCACTAAAAAAGCCTAAGGGCACATTCACACCGGCCTTTTTGATTCGAATCAGGGTCCGTTTCCACAGAAAGTCCGCTTCGTTTGGGGGTATTGTGAATGTGCAAAGAGACTGATCCGGAACAAACTAGCGGACTCGGTCCACCAACAAACGTGGGTCTCGGTCCACTTCAAGTGGACCAAATGTAGAAGTGGACTACAAACTGCTGCTTCCTGCATTTGGTTTAGCATGGCATTGTGGGTAAAATGTTGGGCATTGTGGGTAAACGCTACAACAACAAGCACACGTGTAGGACTGCAGTACTTTTAAAAATGGCTGCGGTCAGACGTGGAGTGACAAGGAAGTAAAAGCTTTAATCGATATTTGGTCTGATGAAAGCATATCCCAGCTCTCCTAAGTACGCACAAAAATAATGTCATGCGTTGTGTGTGCATGTGGAGGAAACAGAAGCTGTGAGAGCCTTCTTGCTAGTTGTATGTCTTGTCCTCGCCTATGGTGAATCCGAAAACAGCGCCACCTCTGGAGAGATTGGTAGCATTATTCAAAACGTTTGGCTCATTTGGCTACGGTGCAACATGGACACGATCTTGGTCTGGAAGAGCACCCCAGCCGAGCCGAGCACACAATTGGACCAAGTCTACCGGTCTATGCTTTCTGAATGCACCCATAGATACAGTATCTACATGCAATTGCTAGATGACTCACCAGCGCTGTTGGCCAATGGAGTCAAACATCCACACATGGCGTCTATCTTACCACAGGCAGCTCGCTCATTTACAGCATTGGCGTTTAATGGAGATGTACTTTTTAAATAACCATAACTTACACAATTTTCTACTGATTTTAAATCAGTCTGGTTTGTTATAAATATCAAAGATACAGTTATGAAACTATATAGGCCTACTTAACTAGAAAAGCACTCAGAGAGCGCAGACCTCCGCCAAGCAGCTCACTGCTGCTCATAGGTTTCATTTCTGCATCCTGACATCATGTGCTCAGTCCCACTGCTGCATATTTCTGCCACAAGGGGGCACTCATGCCTCATAAATAGCCTTTCCAACATGGGCTATCTCACGATGATAAAGAATCCTTCAAAACATTCCTGGATCCAGAAGGTGATCCAGATCACCACCAAAATTTAATGGGTTCGTCCTTGGGCTGATGCACACGGTTGGTGAAAATTTCAGGTCAATCCATCCAGTACTTTTTCCATAAAGTTGCTGACGGACAGACGAACGGACGGACAAACCAATGCTATCGAAAATATTACTTCCTTGGTGGAGGTAATGATTATAAGAACGATTCTAGAGCGGAGCAAGCTATAACCATAGAATTTCATATTATAATAAACAGGCGAGGTGCAATAAATATACGCATGCCCAAGGCATTTCTATTATATGTTTATATATTATTTAACTAATCAGCATTTAGGCTGCTAAAACTAATCACACACACACACACACACACACGTTTGTTTTTATATCCCCATGGGGTACATCCATTGACATAATGCATTCCCTAGCCCTTACCCTAAACCTAACGGCCACAACTGATTGCCTTACCTAACTGTACCTTAATCTCTAAAACCTAATCTTGACCCTCAAAACGGGTTTCGTACCCATAAGGACCGGGAAAATGTCCCCACAAGGGCAAGACGTCCCCATGGTGATGGTAAAAATCGAGAACA
Organism: Atherinomorus stipes; assembly: GCA_023101725.1. Taxonomy (NCBI): domain Eukaryota; kingdom Metazoa; phylum Chordata; class Actinopteri; order Atheriniformes; family Atherinidae; genus Atherinomorus; species Atherinomorus stipes. The sequence goes on from JALJCO010002818.1 coordinate 838,823, forward strand.
TGGTCCCCACAATGTTGCAAAAACGCGCCCACACACGCCCACACGCATACATATATATATATATATATATATATATATATATATATATATATATATATATAAAAACTTGTTGAAGAAAAAAAATTTAAATAGGGACAATACAATCAACATAAAAGTTCAGAGTAAACTTAACTAGATTTCACTCACAGATTTCCACCTCACCTGAATTACACCTACTTTGTGGGCATGTAGGTTCATTCAAACATAATCTTTTTAGTCAACAGACAAAAAAAGAAGGACGGGAGGACCGGACTAAAGCTCCGTCTGTAGGGTGTAAATAAGACTTTAGAGAGGGCACGTTTATTAAAACCATAGTTGCTAAACTGTTAGCAAAATAGTTTGGGAAATTACATCACATTATGTCAGCATCTATGGTTTTGGGAAACACACTCAGCTAATAACTACTGTACAGTCACACTACAACCACAGATTTTAATGTAAACAAAAGAGTTAATCATAAAATTGTCACTGTTGTTTGTAAAACCTTGCGGTTTAATTGGAGATCTAATTGTGGTCTCAGCCTTGATAACTAGCTAGCAAGTAGGCTAGCTATCTTAGCCGTGATACACAAATATGCTACAGGATTCTGTTGTTTTTCAAAAGGAAATGCTGCAATTTCAGCATGTTCAAGCCTCCAGAACTATAGCCACATTAATAACGTTTGTAACAAACCAAACCCTTTGTTAGTCAAGATTTCAGCGAAATATGATCATTTCCAGTTGAGCAGGTCACTCTCCTTCATTCAGAAACCATCGGTCCCGAGAGAGCCTGCCTGTGGTAAGATGGCTGCCTGTGATTCCATTCAGCAGTCCATTATAAGAGATCTACCAATTATATAAATATCTATGATTGAAGTGAACCAGATGCAGCAGCCTACCACACTGCATTTGGTCCAGCATGGCATTGTGGGTCAATTATATCAAAACAAACATGTGTAGGACTTCTTTAGTAATGGCTAAAGAAGTTTAGGTTACAGTTTGGTTTTGGTTAGAGTTAGGTTTAGGTTTAGGCAATCAGTTGTGGTGGTTAGGGTTAGGGTAAGGGGCTATGGAATGTATTATGTCAATGAATGCCCTCACAAAGATAGAAGTACAAGGATTTGTGCCTCTGTCTGTGTGTGCGTGTGTGTTTGCGTATAGCTGTCAATCTTTAAAGTGAAGGCAGGGAATCAAATATGGAACAGATATTGATTTAAGATTTCAGATGCAGGAGCCAATAGCAGATGCCTGAAGCGTTGATGATTTCCTTCTTCATTAATCTTGAAACCATGCACACTGGGACGGGTTACATATGAATCTCCAAAATGAAAGATGATGATGAACATAATAAATATAATTACGTTATGCTAATGCCATCACATAAAATGCAAGCGCCTGTTAAATAAATAAGATCAATCCCTGGGCTATTTGAGTAAATGTAAATAACCGGTGTCTTCTGATGCTGTAAATGCTCATTAAAACCAATTTGGGTAAAATGGTGGGGGGAAAATGGCTTGTTAGGCAAATTATACCACAAATGGAGAGATACTAATTTATCCATTAAATGTAAAGCAAAGATTTACATTTGCTTGTTTAACAGTAAATGGTACACAGGAAGATTGGACTTTGTGTTAGTCATATAATGACTACATTATGATGTGAAACGAGTTTGTGGATTTATTCTGGGATGAATAAGCTCTCAAGGCCACCGTCGTCTCATGTGGTCTTCAAAAAACAGGCAGGGACATTTCTAAGTAACAGCCTTAAACAAGGTCAATTATCACTGAGCAATGGCCAATCTTCTCTCACTTATGTATAATTAGTAGACAGTTCACTCTGATCAGTCATCAAGATTTTGTCCCGCACATTTTGCCCTTCATTTTCGGAAAAATATGAGCTGAACCAATGCTTGTTCAACCTTCTGTGTCACCCTAAATGATTAAATTATTGACAATTGAGTTTAAATGATGGCTGATTAAAGAAAAAGATACACCAGGGGCAGCTTGTCAGACTCCAAATGTCCTCTGTGAGCATCTACTTTGGCACGGCGGTGCCCTGAGCTGAATGCTGCGTGCAGCTGTGGCTGCTGGGAATGTTATTAGTTTCAGTCTAAAAATGAAGAATCGGTCAAACCGACATTCTGATGTGATCGGAGTATTGTAAGTGAGGGATAACCAACAAAGACATAAACCTTTTCTATCAAACAGCACGCTACCTTAGCCAAGACTGATGAATAACAGTAGGCTACATGAAAAGACAAAAGGCCCCCCAAGACTCTGTGTCCATTCTGATCCACTCAGGAAGTCATATTTAAGTCACGCTTATCATTAGAAGTCAAAAGAATCATTTTCTTAGGAATGTATATAGCATTGTTTCAGTTCTTTAGAAATTACATGAAGTGGTACTGACAGAAATATAAAGGCATCTTATAAAGATTCATACTATGGACGCCACGGCTGTCTGTACTGAGTTTATTTAATATTTATCAAGATATTTCTGGCTTACAGCCTCGGGGACCTGCTGTTAGCATGACTGAAACTAAAGCAGTAATGGTTTCTACAAAGATTCATGACATCCAGTGTTCAGTTTTTTAATGAAATGTGACTGCTTGGGCTTATACGAATCATGTTTTGTTTTTTGTTTTTCTAAAAGTAAAGAGGCTAGTAACATGATGCTGTTGTAATATCTTAGCATTAAGAGTTTGCATTTTATTTCCTGACAGGTCATTTTTTTATTTTTTGGTTTTGTTTTTTTCTTCTAAAGCAACACTACTGAGCCTTGGCAGATTTTTGCCTCCTAACAAAGGCTAATTCCACATCCATCTTGTATGCTGTCTCTTCTCTGAGAGAGTAAAAACCAGTCCAGTGTTGACTCTTGTGTTTTTTCCCCTGCTTCCTCTGCTAATGCCCTCTTGGGTTTCTTTGCTGAATCATGCATGCTGCGTTTCCAAAGCAGCCAGTGTGTCAGTATTCAGTCGCTGGTGTCTGGTATGGTGCCGTAAAGCAAAACATGGCTGTAAAGTGATGGTGTGGACTGAAGTGTAGTTTCTCAGCCCTCGGTGGATGCTGCAGGGCAACGGCAGCCCGCAAATGTGTATATGTGTATATACATTATAAACATACTGTATGTTTATTGCACATTTTGTTAATTTACAAATGAACAACATGGAACAAAAAGGCACATACAGTGGGTACAGAAAGTATTCAGACCCCTTTAAACTTTTCACTCTTTGTTTCATTGCAGCCATTTGCCAAAATTTTTATAATTTCATTTTATTTATCAATATTGTACACTCAGCACCCCATCTTGACAGAAAAAAAACAGAAGTTATTTTTTTTAATTATATTTTAATTATAATATATTATATTAAAATATTATGTTATTATATATAATAAATATTATATAAAATATTATATTTTATTAAAACATTATATTATATTTAATTATATTAAAATTATATTTTTTCTATATACAGAAATGCAGAAATTGTTGCATACATGGCATACATTTATACATACATGTCACTAATGTGTATAATATCAGTGTGCGATTGCGATCAAACCAAGTCAGAACCACAAAGTTTTAAAGTCAAAAACTGATATAGTATTGCTTTATTAGGGGGACTTTCTTTTGTTATCGTTTACATACATTTTGCTTTGATTGGATTTTAAACCATCCTCAATAGTTATGTGGGGCAGTAATGAAATTATAAAAACTAAACCTTTTCAATTTTGCTCCACTTCCCAGTGCGCATAAGCCTGGGCGTATTTGACTAACTGACCAGACAAAATCTAATAAAATATAGAACAGAAGGAATTGTGTGACCACAGAGAATGAGCAAGAGGGTGAGGGAAACCAGGCAGCATCAGGGCTACAAGGTCATGTGATGAAGTTAGGCCAAAATGAAAAGAGGCACCATTGCTCCCAGCAGGCTTGACCTGTTTTACAGCGTTCATTTTGGTTCGGCCCACTGCTCACACCCACCGGCTGCCTTCATTTAAAAGACCACCAGTCGTCTCAGGTGTTATTTTTTATTGGCCAAACTGGGCCGCTCATTCCCTACCTCCCTGTGACAGGGCCCCTCTCTGCATTTGTGTTAGATAAAGAGACCTAGATTTGCAGAAGGGTAACTGAGTGTAACCTTGAGAAAATTACGTAATGCTGCATGTCTACAAAATAACGGAAAGAAGGCATATTTACAGTAGAGCACTTAGAAGAGTGTGACACATCTGAGCTATTGAAGACTGAATCAGGATTGAGGGAACAAAGGAAAACAGTTGATGGCAGAAGAAAGTTGGATATAACAGGTAAAAAAAAGTGTAAGTTTGCACTTTAGATTCAGCAATTAACACTATTAACACAGGTGCATATAAGAGGAGGTTTGAAGAAAAGGAGAGAAACTTAATTAGATAGAAATTTTTTGTTGCTGCAAAGAGAGATTTTTGTCAAGAATGTGCGATGACTGGATTGTGTGAAGCCCACTGGTCAAATCACAGGGGAGACTTGCAGTGCAACAGCATTGTGGCTGCATAAAGTAATCTAAATAGGCCAAGACTCAAATCAGAGCTTTGCATCTGGGTGTAGTTACAGCATGCAGGTTGACAATAAGAGGAGGAAATTGGGTTTGAAGGGGTAAGACTCAGCACGGTGAGGGGTTACCAGGCGGGACCAGTAAGATCTGCAAGACTCAGGGATAATAAGCAACACCACCACAGGGTTATAACTCACGCTTGACTGCTCTTCACTGTGATTGGAGCAGCCAGGAGAGGGGAGGGAAAGGAAAATAGGGGGAACTATGAGAGCGGGTGGTAAGGGAGCTCTCTGAAAAGCGGGTCTTTGATCACTGGGTGAAGAATTATCAACTCAATGCCCACTGCTGCTGGGTCCCAGCCCCAAAGCACCATGGGAAATGTTCACATTCAAATGTCAGCCTTTCTCCCAACACCGATTCCTTTATTGGCAGACTACACACACAAATCCTGCACTAGACACACACAAACAAATAAATCTCTTTGTACTCTAGACTCGCTGTGGGCCAGCTCTCATTAGAGTCATTGCTGTGAAGCAAAGGGGCTATGACACGTTTACAGAGTTTTTCCACGTAGAAACTTTTTTTTTTTATCTGCAATGACACGCTGAAGCCTCTGTTGTGTACCATTTGTCTCTCTGCCTGTCTGGAAGATGAAAATCTAGATAAATTTCTTTAAACTATGAGCTTCATGCATGGCGTCCTTCGCTATGAATGACTACCACTATAACTATTACTATGAAGGCGTCATTTCAAATGTTTAATCCTCAATATTCACTCACAGAAATATTTATTCCAACTTTTAAAATGTATGTTATTATTATATAAAATAAAAAATTCTCTGTTTATCTTTTTTTTGGGGAGGGGGGTTCCACATACTGGCTATTTTTTCTTTTTTTTAAAGATAGATTTTAACCCAAACCTACCAAAGAAACCTTACATGATGCATATTCATTAGTGTAATAAAGCCTATTTATTTGAAGCTGCATCTATGTAGTATTAATAAAGTGTAATTACTCTAGATTAATAATTAGTATTTATTTCAAATACACAAAGACTATTGTTTGAATTCCATTTTAATCATCCAATTCAAACAATATACTTTATGTTTTACAGTCTCAGGGTTCATGCAGACTATGGGAACCAGTAGAAATGAAAGGGTCTCTGCCTGTGTCATGTTAAGTTGCCAACAAAAAAAACAAAACACACACACACACACACACACCGTAGAGACACTGTCCAACTGTCTGCTTCGTTGCATCATCTGATGTCCACCTGTTCTTGAAATAGTAAATCTTCAAAGCAAAAGGGGGAAGTTGTTGGGATTTGTGGATTACTCCTATATTTTTGTCTCCTGCTTCTGGCTTCCAGGTGTTGAATGATGGCTTATTCAGCTTGCCTGCTACTACTCCAATGGCTTCGTCTTTTTAAGATGCATACCTGGATAGTTCACTAACCAGGTGGGCTCCCAGAAAGCCTAAGATCAGCTGAAACACTCAGTTTGTGAAAGATCCACCTGTTCTTAGCTGCATTTGAATAGAGTTTTTATTCAGGAGTTTAGATGTGCGCTGTTTCTTTGAAGCTGAAACTTTTTATCCCTTTCCTTTTTTAAAATCTTAAATCATTCTTATTTAAATCTCTTTTACTTCTTTTTCTCTGTATTGCTTCCGTTGCCTCTCGCTATAACACTTTTTTTTTTTTTTTTTTTTTTTTTTTATTGCTTTTCAGGGTTAAGGATACAGCAGTTAACTCAGTACATACACAGCATACACAATACATACAGACAACAGCAACAAGAAAAAAAAACAAAATAAAGCAAAACAAACAAACAAAAAAAAGAAACAGAAACCGAAATAGCAAAAAATTCTTTTTTTCCCTTTTCTAAGTAAATAAATAGAACTACCAAACAAACAAACAACAAAAAAAAGAAAAAAGTATATATACACATACATACACACACATGTACATATATACACACATACACATACATACATATATATATATATATATATATATATATATATATATATATATACATATACATATATATATATACATATATATACACACATATATATATATATATATATAAGAAATGCATATAAATAAAAATATCATATATATATATATATATATATATATATATATCTCTATAGATATAATAAATATCCATAAATTTAGGTATATATATATATATATATATATATATGGGGATATATATATATATATGCATGCTCTACTTCTATAACCCCCTGCCTACTTCGGCGATGGAGAGCCATGGGGCATAAGGCTCCTAGATAAACCCAGTGGCCCATGTTTCAAAGCCCATTCGCACACACCTTTAACATCTAAAACCCAGCCTTCCACCCATCCTATCAGACTCAAGAGACAGCTGATATGACTCCCTTCAGTTTTCCAGTTGATCGGATGTTATATTGATTTTTCTAATATAGCAAAAGAAAGGGATCCAAGAGGAAAAAAAATAAACTATGTAACAAATTTAGAGGAATATTATTTTTATTTATATATATATTATGCAGTGGTGACGCAGATGACGCTGTAGTGACGCAGTATCTGTGGGACGGTAGGCGATTCAAACCAGGCGAGTTAAGAAATTTAGCGCTTCAACTTGAACTTATTAATATTTGCCAATATAATAAATAATCATTAAAACAAATAATAAAAAAAAAAATCAGTATAGTGAAGGGTACAACCTGGAGGGAAGCGGGGAAGATTCGATCAGCCCGGCGGATTACATTGATCTTCTGTACCATGAACAGCAGGCCATGAAAAAAGGTTTAAAAAAACCGAAGTCAGCGTCTACTCCGGAGAGGAAAAAAAAAGGCAAGAGAGCTCGGGTAGGAGATTCCTCTAGTGCGATGTCTTCATTAGAAAACTCGGTGGACATCCTTCTCTCCATAGAGAGGAAAGTAGACAGCTTTGACGCCCGTTTGAACCTGGTGGAGGTTCTCCATAAAGAATTCCAGGCGCTCCGGGAATCATTGGAGTTCAGCCAGAAACAGGTGGAAACACTAGCGGCCGCAAACGCCGACCTACAAGACACGGTTAAGTCCCTCACTGAGGGAATAAACCGGCTGTCAGGAGAAAATAAAAAGATGAGGGAGTCAGTAATCGATCTGCAGGCTCGGAGCATGAGAGATAATCTGGTATTTGCAGGGATCCCAGAGCAGGCAGACGAAAACCCCGAGGAAACAATAAAAACCTTCATCCATAAACAACTAAAACTCCCCTCCGATACAGTCAATGGTATCGGCTTTCATCGCGTCCACCGCATGGGAAGTAAAATGCCGGATTCACGCAGACCAAGACCGATTGTTGCTAAGTTTGTTCACTTTAAACAAAAAGAGCAAGTAAAGAAGCAGGGCCGCGAGCTGAAAGGGACCAACTTTGGAGTAAACGACCAGTATCCTAAAGAAATCCTGGACCGGCGTAAAGTCCTGTTTCCTATCAGGAAAAAAAGCCATTACGGAGGGATCCCGAGCTGTCATCGCGGTGGATAAATTATTTATTAACGGACATCTTTATCGGGACTCAAACATCACCCCGTGGCTCTTCTGATGTCAGGTACAGTTCAGTTTCATATCCTCCTAACTCTGATTAGATGAATTATTATCTGTTATGATCATAATTACTAATCTCACTACCGTTTCCACTTCACGGCTCACAACACGGATGCACTTTTTAAACCTCTGGTTTTTTGTCACTTTTCTTGTTTCATTTTTCACTCCTTTCCTCCCCTCTCTTTTTTTTCCCTCAATCCTACACAGTGAACTGTCATTTCACTCGCGACTTTACAAACGTGAACACTACGGGTGTAGAAACTCCAGCACACGCAGCGCGAGGCACACATGCAGGCGCACGCACACACACACTGCAGGAAGAAACAGCGCGATGTACACACAGACAGACTCGTCTAGCCTGCAGCTTAGTATTCATACTTACGGCAGAAATACGCGAACAGATGCACGGCTTTATTAATATGCATGTAACACTTATTTCAGCGTTGGTTGAATGAAAATAGTCACCTGGAATGTGCGCGGAGCTCGCACAGGGGATAAGAGATTAAAAATTTCCAACCGGCTAAAAGATCTTCAGGCAGACATTGTCTTACTTCAGGAAACACATTTATCAAACTCCTCAGTCGATCTCCTTCAGACAAGACAGTTTCCACACGTGTATTCAGCTGGTTATAATTCTAGACAGAGAGGTGTAGCAATTTTGATTAATAGCAGGTTAAAATTTGACATTGATGATGTAATCAGAGATCCAGAAGGCAGATTTATAATAGTCACATTAACTGTTCAGAATCTTAAGGTATGCATTGCAAATATATATGGACCAAACGTAGATGATCCATTATTCTTTGACTCATTTTTCTCTGCTTTGCATAACTACTCTGATAGGGCGGTATTATTGGGCGGAGACTTCAACATGGTATGTGATCCAGGTATGGACAGGCTCAGTACAGCAGGACATAACAAAATATGGCATTCATCAGATATCGTTAAGCAGTACATGAAGGATTTCGGCCTTTGTGATGCATGGCGATCTCATCACCCCACCACGAGACAATATACCTTCTTCTCCTCAGTTCACCATTCCTACTCTAGATTAGATTACTTCTTAACCAGCAGCTCACTGATGAGTGAAATCTCAGAAATAGAAATCCATCCAATAACCATCAGTGATCACGCACCAGTATCATTAACTCTGAGAAATAAAACTATTAAACCAGCAACTAGGAGTTGGAGATTTAATACATCATTACTGAAAGATCCTGAGTTTATCAGCTATTTTAAAAGAGAATGGTCCATTTATCTAGAGAACAACGATGTACCAGAAACTCCAGCATGTGTCCTTTGGGAAGCAGGTAAAGCAGTAATGCGAGGAAAAATAATTTCCTTCTCTTCCCATAAAAAAAAAAAAGGAAGCTGCAAGAATCTCAGAATTAGAAGTTAGAATTAAATCACTAGAAGACGCCTACCAGGTCTCCCCGGAGGAACACATGCTGAATGATATAAGGAAATTCAAGCTCGAGTTAAACAAAATAATAGACCAAAAAACACAATTCTTAGTTCAAAGACTTCGTTTAGAAAACTTCGACCATGGTAACAAGTCTGGCAAGCTTCTAGCTAATCAGTTAAAAATAAATAAGGAAAAAGCAACAATCTCCTCCGTTAAAGACTCAGAAGGAAGTATCAGCCATGATCCTGACCAGATAAATAACATTTTTAGAAACTTCTACAGAACACTATATAAATCACAAATAAACCCCACAGATGATGATATTAATCAATTTCTTAATAGTATCATTCTTCCAAAACTACAACAGGAAAATATTACGGTTTTAGATTCACCCCTCTCAATAAGTGAATTACATGACGCTCTGCAACATATGCCCAATAATAAAGCCCCAGGCCCAGATGGATATCCGGTCGAATTTTACAAAGAGTTCTGGACAATTCTGGCTCCCACTTTTTATAAAATGATACTAGAAATAAAAGAGAAACAGAAAATACCACCAAATATGAATTCAGCAAATATCACCGTATTATTAAAACCAGGTAAAGACCCGACACTTCCAGCTAGTTATCGGCCAATCTCATTAATAAATGTAGATCTTAAGATAATCAGCAAAGCACTCGCTAAAAGGATAGAAAAAATAACTCCTCTGATAATACATCCTGATCAAACTGGTTTTATTAAAGGTCGACATTCTTCTACTAACACACGCAGGCTGATTAATCTAATAGACTATGCTACCATTCATAATCTGGAATCCACTATCATCTCGTTAGATGCAGAAAAAGCCTTCGATCGTGTTAACTGGAAATTCCTGTTTGCAACATTAAATAAATTTGGTTTTGGTCCTTATTTCATAGACTGGATAAAAATACTTTATAACAACCCTAATGCATGTGTGAGGACCAATGACCAAACTTCTCCAAGTTTCTGTTTACAGCGAGGCACCAGGCAGGGCTGCCCGCTCTCCCCTTCACTTTTTGCCATTTTCATTGAACCACTAGCAGCCGCTATAAGACAGGACAGAGATATTAAAGGGATCCCCGGCAAAAATCTAGAACATAAAATAAGTCTTTATGCAGACGACGTACTGCTTTTCCTCCAGAACTCATCAACATCTCTCTCCCAGACAATCACATTGATCAATAAATTTTCAATGATATCTGAGTACTCTATTAACTGGACCAAGACTACAGCTTTATCTGTTAATTGTACTTTACAAAACATCCCTAACACCACAATACAGTCTGGTAATATCAGATATTTAGGAATAAATATTTCTCCACAACTTTCAGAGTTAATAAAGTTAAATTATGTCCAGCTATTAAAGTCAATAGAGGAAGATCTCACGCGATGGAAGCACTTACCCATATCACTCATGGGGAGAGTTGCTACCATCAAAATGATGGTTCTACCGAAAATTAACTACTTGTTCTCAATGATACCCACCAAACCTTCCTCCAGTTGGTTTAAGTCACTGGACTCTCACATTTCCAAATTTCTTTGGAAAAACAAGCCATCACGTATCAGTTTAAAAACCTTACAACAGGTAAAAGACCGGGGAGGGTTAGACTCACCCAATTTCAATTATTATTTCCTAGCAAATAAGCTACAATTTATTTCCAAATGGCTGAAACCTACCCATCTAGATGAACCGTGGCTAGACACAGAACAAGCATTATGTGAGGATCTGGATGTCTCTGATTTGCCGTTCATCAGTTCAGCAGTCAGATCTCATAAATGCTTTAAAAGTATCAACATCTGCTCTACTCTGAAAGCATGGTGGGAATTCCTGAAGTTAACCGAGTCTTCTATTATTCCATGTAAACTCACACCCATCTGGAATAACCTGGATATTTTACAAAACAAGAAAATGATTAATTTTGTGCATTGGAAGGATAAAGGAGTAAAACAATTACAACATATCATTGAAAATGGAAAATTCCTGTCATTTAATACACTTACCTTACAATACGGGATCAGTAGTACTAAATTCTTAGAATACCATCAACTTAAATCTATATTAAGCAAAAAATATACCTCTAACCAACTGATCTTGCAGACTCCGGTCAGGGTAGCAGAATTCCTGAATCTCTCTATCCCCAAACTACTGTCGAAAATATATAGATTATTATTAAAACTGGATGATTCAATTTCCCTTCCAACTTCGAAGTGGGAGGCTGACTTGTCCAGAACCCTTAACCAAAACACATGGACACAGATATGTTTAAACACGTTCCTAATGACTAAAAACTCAAATATACAGTTGATACAATTCAAGGTTTTACACAGAGTACATTACACAGGACAGAGGATGTTCAAGATGGGTCTGTCACCTTCAAATATTTGTTTGCACTGCAATGAGAATACAACAGACAATTATCTTCACGCCTTGTGGTCTTGTCCACCTGTCCAGAGGTTTTGGCTTCAGGTATGTGATGACCTGTCAACGTGGCTCAGGTGTAACTTTCCTGCAAGCCCCACACTGTGTTTACTGGGGGACTTGGATGAGATCAACACGGTAACCAACTATGCACATATGATACTTACTGTATTATGTATTGCAAAGAAAACTATCTTGGTAAACTGGAAATCCAAAAATAATCTGAGCATTAGCCAGTTTAGGAATTTCTTAGTAGACCATATCAGTATTGAGACGATGTCTGCCTCCTCTAAGAACCAGTTAGATGAATTCCACTCCCTCTGGTCCCCTGTGATTAGCTCCATCACTTAACGTTGGTGTAGGAGAGCCGCCTCGGCGATGTGGGGGTTGGGTGCCGGCGAGTGCTTGATGGCTATGGATCCCTGGCGGTTGACTTGGGGGGGGTCTGGGCTGCCTCGCCGCTGGGGCGGGGCTGTATCCAGCCCGATGGGGGGCATGGGGGTCAGCGGTTGGGGCTGCTCTGCGGCGGTGGGCGGGTCGCTGGTGGGGCCCTGGCCGGTGGCTGTCGGCTGGCGCCGGGTGGCCGGGGTCGTCCCGGGGCGGGGGGGGCGGGGGTCCTGGGCCCCGGTGCTCCGGGGTGGCCCCTGCCTCCGGGGCCGGGGGACCCGGCTTGGCGCTGGGGGGGGGCGGGCCGGCGGGACGTGCCTCCTCTGGATTTGGCCGGTCCTCACGACCTGGTGACGTCTAGTCACTGCGCCGGGGGCCGGGGCGCCTCTGCTGTGTGCGTGCGGGTGTGTGTGCTGGTGGGGGTGTGTGTGTGGTGGGGCTGGGGGATGTATCGTTGTCGTGTCTGTGTCGGGATGTGGGCATCCGGGATGTTGGTGTCGCGGGGAGCGGCTATGTGGGGGGTGTGGATTTCCCCTGTGCTTGTCCTGCGTGTGGGGCTCTGGGGGTCGCGGACGGAGCTGCGCTTTCCGCCGGGGTGCTTGGTTTTCGGCGGACCCGTGGTCATGTCGTGTCGTATCGATGTTGGGGTGTCTGGCGTGGCTGTCGGGGTGTGGGGTTTTGTCCATATCGTTCAGCTCTAGTGTGTGGAGGTGGGGGGTTGCGGGGTGGCCGGGTCTTTTCCACGCCGGGTGCCTGTCCCGCCCGGCCGCTGTGTCGGTTGGGGCTGGCCTGCGCTGGTGGTCTCGTGCGGGTTGGTCTCGCGTGGTCCGGGGGCTGGGGGCGGTGGACTTGTGGCGTGGGGGGGGCTGGTGGCCCCGTGGCCCCCGTCCTTGGTATGTGTGGGTGGGTGTGTGACTGGAGGGGGGCGTGAATGCGGTTGTGTGTGTGTGTGGCTGCCTGTGGGGGTGTGTGGAGATGGGTGGGTGGGTGGGGGTGCATGGATGATGGGTGTTTGGGTGCGGGGGTGGTGGTGCATTGGTGGGGTTTGTGTGTGTCGGGTTGGGGGGGGGGGGGGGGAAAAAGGGAAAAAAAAAAAAAAAAAAAAATAGCAGCTCTGCGTGCCTCTTGGGGGGTTTGCGAGGCCTGGGGATGTTGGGCCGGTGACTCTGGCCCCTCCGCCGACCCTTTCCGCTCCCGTCCCTTTTCCCCCCTCCCTGGCCTGGCGTGGTCGAGCGCCCCCAGGGGCCGAGGCTGGCCCCTCTGTGGTGAACGCCGGACGCCGGGCCGTGGGGGCGGCCATGCCTGCCCCTTCTGCCCTGGGGGGATCCCGGGAGGCAGGGGTACCTAATGCCGGTAACGGCTCTCCTTCCAGGGGGGGAATTCATACCCCCCCTGGTCTCCTTTCCCAAGACCCCCCCCCCCCCTGCTCTACCTCACACACACACACGTAGGGTTTTGGGGAGGGTGCGTGTCAAGCGGGCGTGGTGAGGGAGGGCACCAAAGTGCCTTTGCTTGCCACGTCTAGAGGCAGCCTGCTCCCCAGTTTTAACCACACTTAGACACCTAAACACATAAAATAACAACAGCTCACAACCACTTCTGAGGGGCGGGCCATATAGTGTGTGGAAGGAGGGAGGGGCCGGTTGGGGGGTCATGCCCCCTACGCGACCCCACTCCCGGCATGACTTGGCACTGCCCCTTAGTTTTAACTGCAAACAACACACATCTTACACACACAGTCATGAGCGGGGGGTGGGGGGGGGGGACAGGGTCCTTTCATACCCCGGTCTCCCGGGCGCTACTGGGGGGAGGGGGGACAGTGGCTACTTCACGCGCCAGTGGTTAAGGCTGGCTGCATTGCGGGGGATCTGCTGGCCTGGGGGATGCCTGGCCTGCTGCGTCCGGGGGTGGGGGATGGGGGTGGTGGTGGGGGGGGGGGGACGTGTTGGGGGCTTGGAGCTCGCGGCTCCTTCCCCGGCCCGAGCTACCACTCAGGAGGCACGAGGGCATGGGCAAGAGAGAGGTGGGTATGTGAGAATAATGAATGAGAGTGTGAAAGAGGAAATGTGGGAGGGAGGAACTTGGGCTGGAAGAGGGAGGAGATGTGGGTAAGTGGTTGGAGGAAAGGGGGGGGATGGAGGAAGGAGTGGCATGCTCGTGAGTGTCTATTAGGGATGGTCATGAGGGGCTGAAGGAAGGAAGGGCGGGAGTGTGATAGGTCAGAGGGATGGGCGGGGCTGGACATGTAAGGGGGGACTGTATGGGGTATTGGGGGTATAGGGAGGTGGGGGCGTATGTGTGGGGGGGTGGGGAGGGGTTGGTGCAGTTATGTGGGGGGAGTGCATGTGTGTGTTAGAGGGTATGAGGAGGTGGGGGTAGGTGTGGACGGTAGAGGGAGGAGAGTGTTGGGGGTGGAGAGAGGAGTGAGTGTGGGTATGTAAGGTCGGAGAGCGGAGTGGGTGGGTGTATGTGTGTGTGGGGGGGGTACACGGAGGTGTTGGGTAGGGCTGGGCGGTGTGGGCGGAGGTTCGTATCTCGGTATTCGTGCCGGGCATCTTGGTGTCGGTGTGGTGCGGTGTGGCTGCGGGTTGGTTGGGGGCCGGGCGCTTTGGTGGGGGGTGCGGTTTTGTTTGTGGCTTCCGGGGCTTTTTGTGCGGGGCGGGCGCAGGGGGGATCTGTATCCTGTATGTGGTTGCTCTTGCGGTATTGATGTCTTGGGTGCCTGTGTCTCGATGTGGGGGCGGTGACGGTATATCTTTCAGCCCTAGTGTTGGGGTAGGTGTGTGGGGAGTGTGTGTGCGAGCGTGGTGGCGGGGTAGGGGGTGGTAGAGGTGGTGGCGCCCTGGTGTCAGGTGTATGGGGCAGGGACTTTGGGGTGGGGGCTGGCCTGCCCTGGGGGGGCGTCGTCTGGGGGGTCCGGTCCTCCTGGGTTTCGGTTGGGCCGCCCGGGTCCGGGGGGGGGGGTGGCTGCTCCTGGGCGCTTGGGCCCTGGGCCCGGCGCTGTCTCCGCTCCGGGGGACGCCCGGCGCCCGGTGGGGTCGGCAGCTGCTGGTCTTGGTCCGCTGGGGCCTGGGCCTCCAGACTGCAGGGGGCTCCGGCTGGGGCCGCCTTTTGCCGCCCTTCGGGGGATGCATGTCCGCTCTTTGGGGGGGGGTAGCTGGGATCTGGGCCTCTGGGTGGCTGCTGGGGGCCTGGGTCGTGAGCCTTGCGGGCTTCCTCCTCCTTGCGGAGACGAGGCTGCATCTGCATGACTGTATCACCACGGAGCACCCTTTATTATGCATGTTGACACTGTGACACTGCTTCCCATTGCGATGACTAGGTTGTACCTCTTCTCTACTTCCCATTGCGATGACTAGGTTGTACCTCTTCTCTACTTCCCATTGCGCTGACTAGGTTGTACCTCTTCTCTGCGTAGTTCTGCGTGTGTTTGTGTGTGTTTGTATGATCTGAGGATATTTAAGCCACCTGCAGGTCCTCCTGTAGGGGATTGCTTGTTTTGTTTTCCAACAGAGACCTTGGTTGTTTAGGGATCGCGGTACAGATGTACCAGTGAACTGTGTAAGTGGATTCATGTTTTCTCTCCTCTCTCTCTTCCTCTTCCTTACTCTTCTCTCTCTGTTTCACTTTCTATCATTACCTCTGTTAACTTTCATTTCTCCCTTGTCAGGCCCAGCAGTATGAAATGGAATGGTGTAATAGACAAATGTTTAAATAAAGAAATAAAATGAACTAGAACTGCAAGCAGTTATCACGGGGTCCAAGCCCGACCATGCACCGCCTCCCCTGGCGCACCGCCCTCCCTGGCCCCGCCTCCCATTGTTCGACAAACACTTAGATTTGTAGCCCTCCGGAACAAAGGGATGTTTTTTGATTATTTTGCAAAGAAGGTTTGCCCACCATGAAAACCTGTTGTCTTCAATTACGGTGCAGCATGAAGTTTGTGTGTATGGGTAATGTTGTCTCAGTTTTCAGGAAAATGTCTAACAGCTGCAGGATTGTGGCTCTAAAGGACCAGCACTGGACACCCCTGTTGTAGACCAACATTTAAAAAAAAATAACAGCCACCAACTACTGCAGATCCTCTCCTCAAACTTCACCACAAGCAGTACAGTACCATCCGGCTTCTGCTTTAACAGATGTTCCTAAGGTGAATATCAGACATCAATATTCAAACATCCAGCTGGCTGTCCTCCGTGTGTCTAGTCTGCTGAACACGACCAGGATTCTTCCTCCTTGTCCTTTCACTGTTCTCAGTGTCTAAAGACCTGCCATCGCCCAGCTCAAACACAGTCTTCCAAGCTGCAGGCACGCGAGTGACTGATCTCGGTCGATGGTTTATATGGAAAACTGAAAAGTTTAATCAGTTTGCACAGGGAAAAAAATATGCGCGACACTACCCGGCGCCTTTAAGAAAGATGTGCTGTTGAGTTAGAAAATTTTATGCCACAATAGTCTTTAGACTGATGAAGAAAAAAAGGTCAAATAGTTTTTTGTGACCTGAAAAGTTTCAGAGCATCTGAACTGGGCTTAGAGGGTGACGTGATCCTGCTTTCTCCCACCGCGAGACAGGATTGTGGCTCTGAGGGTTTTTATGTAAATTCAGGTATTGTTACAGCCCTATATATGAATGATCAATGGCATAACCATGTAAAAATGAAGACAAACACACTACAGATGCAGTTGTAAACTTTTGACAACTTTGATATTTGCAGGATGAAAAATCTTTCCCAAACTGCTTGGGATTCATAAGGAATATCTTGACATTAATTGCAGCAAGATTGGTTTTTATTTGGGATGCACGATAATTATTGGGCCGATAACAGGACATTATGATGTCATTCCGATAAGTCCGATGTCATGACGACATACCCCGATAATCTTTGTCCCATAAAGTTGGAATTTTAAAGATTGGACATGCAGAAGTTGAAAATCCCACTTTATGCTTTTCACGCTGAGATATTGCGATTGGGGAAAGAAAGCCGCTGCTTCACAGGGCAAACCCAAAACTGCTTACAAACCTCTTTCCCTATCTTATATTAGACACTACCTACCTTATACAATTGGAAATTTTAAGATTGGACATGCACAAGTTAAAAATCCCAGTTAATGCTTTTTTGTGGCTCTCGAGGACCAGCACTGAACACTCCTGTTGTCAACCAACATTCACAGAATACTAACAGCCACCAGCCACTCTAGATCCTCTCTGTTCTCAAACTTCACCACAAGCCTTACAGTACAATAGGACTTCTGTTTTAACAGATGTTAATACACATTCGCACATGCACACACATCTGTGGCAATATGTTTGCTCCAGCAGGACTGACCACATACTTCAGTTAGAATAATCAATGTCTTATCCATCTAAAAATGAAGACAAACACACTACGGTGAATATCAGACATCAATATTTAAACATCCAGCTGGACGTCCGTGCATCTGGCCTGCCAACCACGACCAGGATCTTCTCCTTCTTTCCTTTCACTGTTCTCAGTGTCTGAAGATCTGCTATCGCGCACCTCATTCACACACTCCCCAGCTGCATGCGTGCAAGTGGATCATTCCGATTAAAGGTTTATGTGCCCATGGAAAACTGACAAGTTTCATTTGACCTGCAGGGAAAAAAAACTTGTGTAACACCGTACCTGGTGACTCTAAGACAGATGTGTTGTCTAATTAGTAACTGGATGCTTCCAAGAGTTTGTAGCTTGATGGAGAAAAAAGTGAAACAGTGTGATGTGATCTGAGAAGTTTCAGACCATCTGAACTGGGCTTGGAAGGTGACGTGATCCTGCTTTTCTCCCACCGCGAGACAGGATTGTGGCTCTGAGGATCACAGTTTTTATTTAAATTCAGATATTGTTGCAGCCCTATATATAAATGATCAGTGACATAACCATGTAAAAATAAAGACAAACACACTACAGATGCAGTTGTTAACTTTAGACAACATTGATATGTGCAGGATTATAAATCTTTGCCAAACTGCTTGGGATTCATGAGGACTATCTTGACATTAACTGTAACAAGATTAGTTTTTATAGATTTATCTGTCATAGAAATCCTTGTGTTGAGCAAATTTGCATATTTCAGCCAAACCTTAGGGTGTAAAATCAATACAGAGTGAAGGCTGGATGGATTCAAATGTTCAGTATGATTCAGGGAATATCCATCACATTTTAGCTGTCTAGGAGAAACAGCTGATTTTAAATGTAATAAAAATCAGGGTGATGCCCGCTCATAAACCATTCCCACTTTGTCCAATCATAGCCATCCTCTTGGGATCAGCACAGAGTGATGATATGAACATACACAGTGAGTTTCATATATATCTGATCAATTGTTTGTGAAATATAATAAGTGTCATAGCGCCCCCTAGATTTAAAAAATTTGCATTATGCAACATGAGTAGATAATCACGTTCCCTTGTTGGTGTAGGAGTTTCATGGAATTATCTGATGCGGTTTTAAAGTTATGGCCTTTGAAGTACGTAGCTAGCTTTGAACAAAATGTTTCAATGCGCATAACTCCGCAACGAAGCAAAAATCCAACAATCGCTCTGATCAGTTTGTTCCTCTTGCTATGTTCTTTGTGTGGTACAATTTTCAGTTGGATTGGGCTAAAACTCTAGGAGGAGTAAAATAAACAATGTTTTGCATATTTTGCACTGTAGCAAAAAAAAAAAATTATAGGCGGAAATGGGCGTGGCCTATGTCATAAAATTCAGGAGGGTCCAAGGAATCTGGGGATATAAGGCACTTAAATTTACTCCAAGCCGTTTTCGAGCTAGAGGCCAAAACGTGCTACCCAATGGTATAGCGCCACCTAGTGTCTGACATGAGTTTTTTCTCTTTTATAATTTCACAAAAAATGTATTCTACCATCCCTGTAAGTGGCAATATAAATCCACCTTTGATTTGGCCTCCCTGGCCATTTTTGTTGGGTCAGGGGAAGAAAAATAGCGGTCCAGGGCCCCTCGGCCGATTTCCGCCCCTGGGTTACAAAATCGCTAATAAAACACGCCCACGTGGTCCAATCCTAACCATCTTCTAGAAATATGCTCAGAGGGTCACTATCTACGTACCTTGGGTGCGGCGTGCAGATCGGAAAAGCGGTTTTGCCAATATAAAAAAATCAGGATAACAGCGCCCCCCTAGATTTGAAAAATTTCCTCCTTCGGTATATTTGTATAAAATCAAGTGCCCCACTGGGGTTTTGAAGGAATTGTAATCATGTGTTGTCGTTTTTGAGTTATGGCCTTTTAAGTTTTTAGCTAGGTTTTCATAAATGTTTAAACGCGCATAATTTCGTAACCGAGTAAAATTTCAAAAATCTGTTACATAACTTTGTTTGTCTATGTCTCTATTATATGTGGTACAATTTTCAGCCTGATCGGGTCAAAATTGTAGGACGAGTTTACGAAAATAGGTTTTGCTTATATCGCCCCCTAGCAAAAAATCTATCTAGGCAAATGGGCGTGGCCTATGTCAGGAGATGCGGAAGGGTCCAAGGAATCTGCTCATCCAGGTCCCATAAATTTATTCCAAGCGGTTTGGGAGCTAGAGGCCAAAACGTACTACCCCCTGGTATAGCGCCCCCTAGTGTCTGACATGTGTCATTTTTCTTATTTCTCTACATGAACCACTTTTGTCCAAGCCCATTTATATGCTTTTTATGGTTCTTTTGCGGTTTAGCCTCCCCACGGAGTTTTTGGGGCGGAAGAATAATAATAATAGTGAAAAATAATAATAACGAAGAATAAAAAACGAAGCAAACTCAATAGGGTTCCAGCACGCTGGAGTGCTGGGAACCGCGTTGCAGTGAAACGCGGGCCCTGCGCTGCTCCGCGGGCTTGGACCCCTAATAAACATGATATCAAGTGGAGCCTTATATTCATAAAGCTCCGCTTGATAAAGCAAAACTGTTCAACAGAATAAAGCAGTCAGATTTCCATTCTGCTTGCTTCGATGCTGGACAGGACAAGTAAAAAAAAAAAAAAAAAAAAAAAAGATATTGCATTATATCTATAATCCATCTAGAGTGTGAAGGTGGTGTGGCTTTTTTCCAGTCCATAAGTATCAGCCGTCTTGCAAGCAGCGTAGTGAATGCCAGAGCCTCAAGGGTTGACCTTTCCAGACATGTATTGTTAGGGGCGATTCCAAATAGAGCAATCAGTGGACAGGGATCTATTTGGACTTCATATATTGTAGAAAAGGTTTTAAATATATTAGACCAGAAGCATGACAATCTGGGACATTGCCAGAACATATGAATAAGTGTTGCTGGTTCAGCGTGACAGCGCTCACATGTTTCATCTATATCTTTGTACATTTTCTTCAGTCTTGTTTTGGAATAGTATATACGGTGTAAAAATTTAAACTGAATTAAGGAATGCCTGGCACATATAGATGATGAATGTACTCTTTCTAGAGCTTGTTTCCATTCGCTCTCTGTAAAACAGTATTCTAAGTCTGTTTCCCACTGTGTTCTGATCTTTGACATAGAGGGACTAAATTGAGAAGAGATAAAAGAATATATGGTAGCTATCTTAGCGTTGTTATCTAGGCCATATTTTAAGATAGAATCTAAAGTCGATTTAACCGGTACAGTTGGAAAATCGTTGAACGTTTGCCTTACAAAGTTCCTGACTTGTAAATAACGGAAAAAATTGGATTTTGGGAGATCATATTTCTCCACTAATTGTTCAAAAGATGCAAAGCCGTTATTAATGAACAAGTCCATTATTGTTTTGATACCTTTTCTTGACCAAATAGCAAATGCTGTATCCTGACATGATGGTGGAAATTGGTGATTGTTATGGATAGTAGTATAAACTGAGGTGGCATGCAGATGAAAATGTCTTCTAAACTGTAGCCATATTCTTAGTGAGTTTTTTACCACTGGGTTGGTTGTATAACATGCAATTTTGCAAGGTAAAGATGAAGACAGGAGTGCAGGAAGTGATGAAGAATGACATGAAGATTTTTCAATCTGTAACCAAGCAGGCTGTTCTGAAGTGTCCTGAAAGTTCATCCAAAGTGTCATGCATCTGATATTTGCAGACCAATAATAAAATTGAAACTTAGGCAGGGCCAGACCTCCTAGTTTCTTTGGTCTTTGTAGAAGAGATATACGTAACCTAGGTGTTTTTTTGTTCCAGATAAAAGTAGTAACTAGTTGATCTATTGAGTTAAAATAGGACTTTGGAATAAAAACTGGAATGGACTGAAACAAATGGATCAATTTAGGGAGTAGAGTCATTTTAATTGAATTAATACGTCCTAAAAGGGATATCGGCAATAAAGACTAACGTTCAAGATCTAGCTTCACTTTTTCAAGCAATGGAAGAAAGTTAGCTTTAAACAGATCTTTATAATAGCGTGTAACAGTTATACCCAGATATGTGAACTGCGTCGACACCAATTTAAATGGTAAATTAGAGAGCCTACAATCTGAAGAGGGCTTGTGGAGCAGCAGCATTTCACTTTTTTCTAGATTTAGTTTATATCCCGAAACCTTTCCAAATATAGATAGGGTATGCAAGATAGGCGGAACAGATATCAATGGGTTGGATACATACAATAAAATATCATCAGCATAAAGTGAAATCAAATGCTCCTGATCACCTCTAACGATACCGCACACATCCCTGTTGTTGCGTAGGGCAATAGCGAGAGGTTCAATAGCTAGCGCAAACAATAGAGGGGAGAGCGGACATCCTTGTCTAGTACCACGGTTAAGAGAAAAGTATGGAGAAGATATATCATTTGATCTGACAGAAGCAAGAGGAGTTTTATATATAATTTTGATCCAAGAAATAAAATTGTTTCCGAAACCAAAATGTTGTAATGTCCTAAAAAGATAATCCCATTCAATCCGATCAAAAGCTTTCTCTGCATCCATTGAAATGACTGCTTCAGGGGTCGATGCTGTTTTGGTATACATAATGTTGAATAAACGCCTCAGATTTGAGAAGGAGAGCCTATTCTTTATAAAACCAGTCTGATCTGGAGAAATTAAAGAAGGCAAGACTTTTTCGCTATAACACTTTTAATGTTTTAAAGCAACCCTTACCGATGTTGCATTCTTACACTATTTTTCTAACAGGGTAAAATGCTATGAATGAGGTAATGGAACTCTAAAATACAAGACAGACCCACCATTAATCAAAATAAAATATTATTCCAATCTCTAAATATTCAATGAAAACTCCAACCAATCCTTGAAGTGGGGTGCACCTCTAGGATTGGCCAAGGGACCTGCGTGTCAGACCTTTGATTCTGCATTGGGAGGTGGAGGGAATGAAGGGGTGTGTCTTAGGAGTGAGGCGGGACTGTTGATATTCAAATAATCTTGCTGTGCTTTCTGAAATGCAAGATCGGTAAAGGTTGCTTTAAGTGAAGCACTTTAAATTATCGTGTCCATGAAATGTGCTACATAAATAAACTTGTCTTGCCTTGCTGGACTTGGTGCTGTTTGGCTGGGTACTCGGTTCAGTTGGGGAGCAGAGCATTCTCCCGGAATGAGTTTGCATTCATGTTGAACTAAATGAATCAGACCTTTTATACATTGTTACAGAGGCAGCATTAAAAATGAATGGACAATACAAGACACTCAACAAAGGGGGAAAACTCATTCATCTGCTGGTTCATGCAGGACAGTTTCTGTTTCCAGCTCATGACAGCAAAGCATGGAGCTGCATCAGATCCTAGTTGTCTTGTGTTGATCATATTTCTATCAAAGCTTTGACCAAGTTCCTCCATATCTGACCATTCCCTCCCTGCCAGAGCCACCTATTGTTCCACTAATGTGTATGTTTTGGTTGTGTTTACCCACAATGCCCTGCACTGAACCCACAATGTACTTTGTTCTGTAGTCCGCTTCCTGCATTTGAGCCACTTGAGCTTGTTTGTGGATTTACAATTCCCCCAAAAAGTGGACTTTCCCAGAAAAAACGTGAGTGTGAATGCATCCTTAAGGGATTCAGTGAATCTTCAGACAAACCTTCAATAGTCGGTTAAGCTCTATTCTTTCTCTACAGATCTCTCTTGCCAAAATATTTAGCATTGGATTCACCGGTTGTCATCTTGTCCTGCAGTCTTCAGGATTTCTCCATGCTGAACAAGCATCAACAACTCCAGCAACTTCTGTGATTTAGGTAATCTTGTTTATAAATTCTTTCCAGATCGCCCTCTGGACTTAAATTTCTGTTTTTGAGCCCTGCCTCCAGTACAAAACCATAACAGAAGTAGTAGTCTACCAACGGTTTTCAAAAAAAGGCCAACGGAGTCTACAGATAAAGATTTCTTCTTCAAAATTGCTACTTATTACTGTTTGTTCACTCACCATAGATATGTGAAAATATGACTCAGCTGATCTATATGTGCTGAGCAGTAATCCCTGTGTATTGGATCTTGAAAAGGAAGGTGGAGGGGAGGTGGTGGAAAGTCACAAAACTGAAGAAATCAGAGTTCTCGTTTTAACTTGCAGTTTAGTTGAATGTAAATGAAATGATTTCCATGTTTAGTTCACATTTCTAAACCAGCTGGTTAGGTTGAAGAACTGAAGAAAAAAAAACTTTGTTTAGGTAAAGGTTTTGATTTGGTTTAATAAAAACTGTTTCACAGTATCAATTAGGGGTGGGTATCACCAGATACCTCACGATACGATACTGTCACAGTATTTTTCCTACGATAAAATAATATCAGGACACAGCAATTCTGCACGTATCGATATATTGCAATAAATTTAAATTTCCTGTTCATGATACACCACAATATGTGTCACAGAAGACATTTCAAATTTATTGACCAAACTGAATCCATTTTAAATGAGTTACAAAATCAATCAGTTTCACATAATGACAGTAACTGATGTGGAATTAGTAAAACAGTAAAGTGCACAGTGGCTTTTCTTAAAGGAGCATATGAAAACACATATCAGTGCATATGAAATATAAACATTTCAGTGCATTATAATCTCAAACAACTGGGTGGCCTAATCCTGGATACACATTTTAACTTCTTCCACTGTGTATAAAGTTGAACCTAAAGCTGCACTGTAGACTGCACATAAATATCAGTGCTGAAGCAGTGATTTTTCTACATGCTGTACTGGTGCAAATAGAATATCAAGATCTCATGAGATTTATTGATACAGTGCTTTTTAATATTAATATGATATAACATAAAATGTCATGATATGTTAGTGTATTGATATTTTCTCACACCCCTAGTATCAATCCATGTATTGAATATGGTGTTTTTAATGATCCTTTAATGCAGGAAGTTGAAAAACTGTTTTTACCCCAGCACATTCAATGAACAAAATGGGATAAAAAAAAAAAACAAAACAAAAAAAACAACACAAGACACAAAAACAGGTTTTGCTAACTCTTTACAAACTGAAAACAGTAATGGAGAGATTTTAAAGGAGCCTTATCATGAAAAATGGACTTAAAGAGCTTTTAAGCATGTCAGTGTGTTATTCCCTGATCAAGAAATGATTTAAATCGTTATTTTTCTTCATTTGTGCATATTTGAGTAATCTACATGAATATTTATTTATTTATTTATTTATTTATTTTTTACTTGTCCTGTCCAGCATTGAAGCAAGCAGAATGGAAATCTGATTGCTTTATTTTGTTGAACAGTTTTGCTTTACTTGATATCATGTTTATTCATTATATTTCTTTAATTAAACATTTGTCTATTACACCATTCCATTTCACATTGCTGGGCCTGACATGAATATTTAAACCAAGCACTACCTCCCTGCAAATGACTGACTATCCACCCCGTTACGTATGAACGTGGCACCAATCACGAAGCAACAAACACGCATGCGCAGCATCGTAGCAAGATGCCCTCTTTGTTGAACAGAAACTCAGAGAATCCTATACAAAATCTCTCTGAGGAAGAAACTAACAGTCTGCAGGAAGATTTCCTCAGAGACAAGCAGCCATCAGCTAACAGACGTTTGATCCAGAGTTCAGTTGATTTTTTTTTCCTTTCTTTTTCTTTTTTTTTTAAGCTCTAGAGGATGGCAAGTTGAGAAAAATGTGGTTGCGTTCAGCGTGGGAGTTTGTTTGTTGTACTTGACGAATCGACTTGCCAGAAGTGGTTGGATTATAACTTCAGGAGTAGAAAAAAAAACCTCAACTTTGTGTGTGAACTTCACTCCTGACAACTTCATGAATATTAGACAGTAAAGTGTTTTTTTCTCTGGGATTACTTCTGAAACCTGACGCAGTTCCTACTATAAAACGCGCATGGACAGACAACAACACCGGTGAGTCAAACACATCTCTCAGCTAAATGCTAACTGTTAGCCTAAGATTTGGTCCGTTTTATCCTGTCAATCGGAGTCCGATTATCCATCAATGTTTACAGGTAACATCCATGTGAGTGCTGCTTAGCTCAATGCTAACTGTTAGCCTATGATTTGTTCGCTAATATACTTATTTGTCAGGGGTCTTTGTGGTACTTCTGTGGTACTGCGTGTACTTCAAACTCCATATCAGCCTCTGGGTCGAGCGCATACAGCTTCCATAACAAGCTGGTCCGTTTTATCCCGTCAATCAGAGTCCGATTATCCAGCAATGTTTACAAATAACATCCACGTGAGTGCTGCCTGTGCCGGTGTTAGGAACAATTCTGTGATCCTTCAGAATCAGTGTCTCTTCCGGGGCGACGTCATCAAATGGGCCTAAAACATGTTGCAATTGGTCGAGAGCTCCGTGGTTCAGTACAGTCAGCCATCTTACTTCCGTGTTGGAAATTAGACGCATCGAAAAACTAATATTTAACACCAAATTAGTTTCTATAGTAGCGATGGGAACATATTAGCTTATAAATGCCTGTATTTGACTTTTGGAACGTTTGAAAAGCATGATACAGCTCCTTTAAGTTTCTATGAAAGTAGCCTTTTGGTGAACGGGTAAAAGCTAGAAAACCCATCTGTGGGAGTTTTTTTTTTCTCTTTTCCTGTTACCAATCTTGTATTTCAGAAAGCACAGCAAAATTATTTGAATATCAACAGTCCCGCCTCACACCAAAGACCCACCCCCCATTCCCTCCGCCACCTAATGCGGAAGCAAAGCTCTGATGGACCTGCCTATCAGAGCTTTGCTTCCGCAAATAACAAATGAATAAAATATAAAACAGACCCATCAGATTAAATAGAATATTATTCTGATCTCTAAATTTTCAATGAAAACTCCAACCAATCCTTGCAGTGTGATATTTTAGTGTTCAATAGTATTTTACCCTACTAAAAAAATAGTATAACAATGCAACATCAGTAAGGGTTGCTTAAGTGATGAAAAAATCTCAAACGTCTCTATTGTTCTTTAAGGCAGAAATAATTACACCTCCCTCTGTGAATCCCAACATTGCTGCGGTTTGTGACAGTGCCTAAACTTGTTTCTCAGTGACACATTTATAAAAAAAAGTGATTCACCTCAACACACACGAACACACAAAAAAAGAGAATGATAATAATGTAATGAAAGAAAACAATACCTAAAGTGAAGCCCCTCAACACTCGTTAGCAATATTATAATTCTTCTGAGGAGAACTGGCTTCCTGGCCTTTGGGGCCTACCTGAAGAACCCACTGACTGATGAATAGGTTTGTATGGTCTGACTGGAGTTTCCCACCCGTTGTTAAAAGGAGGAATGAGGAACGTGGAATAAAAACATCTTTGATGGATGCATGTCTTTAAAAAAACAGTGTGGAAAATCCCAGTTTCATCAGCAGGGGAAATCCATACAGTGCGTGTGCTGCACAGTATTAACTAAACTACACAACATTTGAAACGATTCTAATGGCCCTTATGGTAATTTTTTTTCTTTCTTTTGTAAAACAAAAAAGCACAATAGGGGAAAAAAGAATAATGAGGACGATCAATCTGTCTTTTATGGGAAACTCCCACCTAGAAGTACCTGCTGAGAGCAGAAAAGCTTCCATCTTAGTTTCCATGTAGATAATTTAATGGAAAAAGTCTCCATTGAACACCAATGGTGGTGCCTGAACTTACACATGTTGAGTTGTTTTTTTTCATTATAAGAGTATTTAACATGACTGAATGGATGTTTAATCAGACGACCATTTCATTGTCATTACCTTAATGACAACTCATATATCATAGTTATAGTCTAAGTCCAAATAGGGGTTTTCAGTGTGGTGAAGTGGCCACAGGGTTAAATGAGGTCTGTGAATGGCTACGACAGATGGTTCAAATGTAATCTCAAAGTGCTCTCAGAATATAGAAAGCTGATGTTAAACACAAGGCAGGGGAAAGATTTTTGTTAAATCCACCCATTATTCTACTGAGACATAGACAAAGCTTTCATGGGGAAAAGATTTAGTATACAGTGAAATTATGACTCAAGTGCAGTGTGGATAAACAGATTCAGGTTCTCACAAACAAGCTGCTTATTCATTTCACCCTCTGAATTATTGTCTTGTGCTCTCAGTGAGTTAATTTGCATGCACGTTGTTGACATCCTTTGCCCTTTCATTCGCCACCAAACCCATTGTGATGGGTACAGAGCGGCCACGTTTGAGACGATCATGCTTTATATGCTTTAGATCTTTGGAAGTGGAGATAATATGTCTACAGAAATGAGGCAAAACAAAAAAATAGAGTTGTCTGTGTAGCTGTTTTTATACAGTACATTCATAAAATCCCATTTATTGGTGTTTTTGGTATTCCACCCACAGGTAGAGATAACAAAGGCACTATGAAACAGGCCAAGCCTCTTTGGGACAGCTCCAGCCTTCACTTCATGGTCTCCCTATACTGTGAGATGCAGCAGGGCACTCAGAGGGGTGGTGAAAATTGGAACACATTCCTCTCAATAGCCTGCCTGCCAGCACTAATAGGTACTAGCCTGTTTTGGAGAGACAATGAAACTAAAGAAAGGCGGAATTTTAGACTCCTGTGGACATGAATGAAAACATAAATAGCTTTAATCTCTGTGCATGCATGTATATTTTACTTGATTTCAAATACAGCAGCTTTTAAATGCATTTTTTTAAGCTTTGGTTAAGTACTAATGTGCCAGCTGGTAGTAATTAGTTTGGGACATGGCATGGCTCGTTATCCCTCTCTATCTATTCATCTGTTCCTTTTTTATTTTGAGTCCAATTCCCTATTTCCTCTATCACAGAAAAAAAAAAATGCTTAAAGGATTATTCCATTCAGATTTGTAGTTTGGGAAGGAATATTCAGACCTTCTTAGTGGAACATCTGTATTTGTTTGTTGAGCTTTGACTACACATCATAAGGTATTTTCTGTCTGCAGTCACATTTACAACCAGGTGCAGAATCTTCTCCATGCCTTGTTTACTGATTTTGTTTCTGCACTTTCTGCTTCAAAATGCACCTCAGTTTAAGTTTCCATCTACCTGTAATGTAGTTTTGTCCCTAGTCTCCCTCAAGACTATTCTATCCCTTTCAAATAAGAAGTGAAATAATAAAGCATCAGCTGTAAATATCTCTTCTGACAATTTCCAGTTTAGAAATCCAGCAAAGATTCCTAGAAACCCTCATTTACCTACTTATCTATCGGAAAGCTTCCTGTGCAGTAATAACAACCTAAAACAGTGAAGAATGACAGGCAATAAAAGGATTCTTGTACAAGATTGCATCTTCTGTATTCCTGTGCATCTGTTACAAAATAACCCCACAGATGAGATAGATAAACTTTTTTTTTTCAGACCCTGATTTCTATGCAGAGGAAAAGTATTGAGCTGTTGATGTTGCTGCAAAAGTAGAAAATGCTGTTTCCTCTGCTGAGTACAGGTCATTAGTGCAGCTGTGACTTACTTGCAATTATTTCTTTTTTTCATGGATTAGTGTTACAGCACCAAAGAAGTGACAGACACATCAACAGGAACCAAATATCAGGGGGATGAAACAGATGCAGTCATTTATCTTTTCCTTATTCTATCTCAAAAAGAATTTTCTTTTACCTAAAACTTCCTCTCCGGTAATTGTGTTGAACAGGAAAATTTTAAAAAGTTTTATCACAGAAACAGTTTATTTTCCTTCTTGTTAGCTACTTTTTTTGTTATCGTTATTGCATCGCATAAAGACATGATGTTTAAAAGAGTCATCACCCGGAAATCCCCCTTTTTCACGTCAAAACATGTATTGGAATAGGATCTCAGTTAAAAAGTGCCAGAAACTACGGAAAGTGAAAGTCCATTTTTGAGTGGGGGCTCGGTCATCTCACCAGAATCGACCACAAGAGCACGCTCTCCACAGTACGCGATGTGCATTTTTTTTATACGAATGACATGAACTACAGAGGCTGCTAGCTGCTAAGCTAGCTTCTTTAGCACCACCTGAAATGAGCTGATTGCCTGCCGCGGAGTAGCGTTATGACCAGCTTTGTCAGAGAGGACAACGACGAGGAGGAGGGGGGAAAAAATTGCCGTGCTGAGCTGCCTCAGCAGAAATTCAGCAAATTTTCAGTGCTTTAACAGGAGGGACAGCACTACCATGGACCATTGGATTATATTTATTCAGTGAGGATGTGCAGTCGGTAAGTGTTGCTGCTTGTGTAACTTATTATCTTTTGTGTAAGAGACCAGTAAACGATGGTTGATGAACAGACAAGCTGCTAATGTAGCTACAAAAGCTAACAGTGTTTGGTTAACTTCACGTCAGGCGTCCGCTCCTTATATTCATCAGAGTCCAGCCGTTTTACTCCGCGGATCCTCTCTACATATCAGCTGCACCGTTGCTTTTTCATCACGTTTTTCTCTGTTGGGACATTATTTCCTTCACTTGGTCTGTTCTGATAAAACTTTGTTTTGACTTTGACGTTTTCCTCGTGAACACGCTTACAGACAGGTCTAACTCTCGTGCGTATTCTCGTGACAAACAAAAGTTGGGGATAAAAAGAGGTTAAAATGAGCTCATTGAATTTTCGTCCCACCCAACTATAATTAAAAATTCATTTGAAGATAATTTAAGAAGGATTGTGTACGTAAAACACTAGGTTATGACACCTTTAAGCCGCCTGCGATGGACTAGCGACCAGTCTGGGTTGTTCCCTGTTTCTTCCCTGGAAGCTGCTGGGATGGACTCCTTACAGAAATTTTAAAAAGTTTTTGGTATGAGCCGGTGTGTGTCCCAGTTCTGGATTACAACTTTTGTTTACTATTAATAATTAATTTCGGGATAATCTCTGGCTTTTAAGCTCCGTTTTTGGTGCCTGGCATGTGAGGCTGGGGCATTGGGATAGATACTGGCCCACAGGGCTACATGATGTTGGAAAAAACTGACATTACAAGTTTTTTTAACCCTGAAATTTAATATGAAAAAAAAAAAAAAACAAGGATTTCCTCTCCTCCTTCTTTTTTTTCTAATCTTACCTCTACAAGTCTGGTTTGTGTCTGATTTGAGGATTAAACTTATTATTTTACAGTGCTTGCTTTTATCGTGCTAGGACCTGAGTACACGTTTCATTTTATTACGTACAAATGTGACTTGTGTTTCACCACAGTGGCAGGATGAAGGAGGGCCCAGACGGGGTTTGGACCCTAATGTCCTGGGTAAGATTCAAGTGAACTAACCAGTCAGTCAAAGGGACATCCTTGGGGCCAAGTAGCCAGGGTGCGTGATCACTTGGAGGCATAGTGACTGGACCGTCAGCTGTCATCTCTCTCCCCCTCTTTCCACAAACACGTCCTTGTGCTCAGTGCAGGCTGCCACCCATCAGGAATCCATGGACCCAACCCTAATGCTACATGGATCCCTACCTGCAAGCATCAGAATGAGGCGAACGAAGGAGGGCCCGGGTGGGGCTTGAACTTACTCTCCTGGGTAAAAGTCAAACGTGATAACCATTCAATATGGCTGGCATTTCCATGGGAACAGTGAGGTGATAAAATGGCTGCCATTTCCATGGGAACCTAGATGTGACAATATAGCCACTATTTCCAAGGGAACGGTTAAGTGACAATATGGCCGCCATTTCTTAGGGAACAATGCAATGACAATAGGGTCACCACTTTCACGGGAGCAACGAGGAAACAAAATGGTGGTTATTTTCCTACAAACTATGGCTGTGTCTTAATGTACACAACCTATTCTCTACATAAAGATCCTGCCATTTACAAGGGGAAAGAAAAAAGTAGTGCACTCAAAATTACCCAAAGTTGATGTTGAAAACTGGTGGGCTTTGATGGTCCTTAAACAGGTCAATATAGAACAGAATGCAATGCGGGTAGGAGCACCTAATGGTGAGGGGTCCAAATTGGCCATTTCAGACCCCTCGCTCAAAATAAAGCCTCTCTCATTTTGTTTTGCATCCTTTTGTCAAAGGATGCAAATGTTCATCATGTTTACTTGAAAGTAGACATGGTGAACATTTTCGAGCTAGTCCTTTTGTCAAAGTTAGAAAAAAATGGTCATACACACAAAAAATTACTTGTTAGGTTAAATTACTCTGAATGCTTCAGCATACCAAGACATTTTGGACAATTCCATGCTCCCAACTTTGTGGAAACAGTTTGGAGCTGGTCCCTTCTTCCAACATGACTGTACACCAGTGCACAAAGCAGGTCCATAAAGACCTGGATGCAGAGTCTGGTGTGGAAGAACTGGACTGGCCTGCACAGAGTCCTGACCTCAACCTGATAGAACACCTTTGGGATGAATTAGAGCGGAGACTGAGAGCCAGGCCTTCTCGTCCAACATCAGTGTGTGACCTCACAAATGCGCTTCTGGAAGAATGGTCAAAAATTCCCATAAACATTCCTAAACCTTGTGGACAGCCTTCCCAGAAGAGTTGAAGCTGTTCTAGCTGCAAAGGTGGACCAACATCATACTGAACCCTATGGATCAAGAATAGGATGTCACTTTAGCTCATAAGCAGGTGAGCGAATACTTTTGGCAGTATAGTGTACATCTGCATCATTTCAAAGGGATATTAATATTCCTCTTGAAAGTGTTGTTGTCTTTTGGGCAAGCCTGAAACATTTTTTATTTGTGCTTTGTCCCACCTTCACTTGTTCTTAACCACATTTATACATTGCTACATCAATTTTACACATTCCCTTTCTATGACTCCACTAGTAATTAAATTGGCCCAATGGTTGCAGAGATGTTCTCACTTTGTTATCCTTCCATTTAAAATCACCAGTTGACCTAAGACGCATGTTTATGGACTGTGGGAGAAAGCCACAGTGAGAACCCATGCATGCGGTGGAAAAGCCCCAGACGAGCTTTGAATCTGTGAGGCGACAGTACTAACCACTGTACCACAGGTCCACCTCATTTGAAATAGAGGTTGAAAAACTGCTTCTAAGTGATTGTCCAACATAGATTTTGATAATCAGATTGTATGGAAAGAATACTTTCTGTATTTTTATTACAACAAACATGTAGAAACCTCTAAGCCAAACATAACCTAAACATTACAGAAGTAAAAGAAGGTTTTGTTGATTCTGGTCCAGCTGCTGAGCTCTGAACAATCCCTTCTGATCTTAGAATGAGCACGCTCTGGTCACAGCAAAGGCTTTATCACCGTTATAAAATCACAGTCACATCTCGGAAAAAAAATTCCTCAAACCAGCATCAAGAGGCAGAAGCAGCTGATGTGTGCAGAGATAGCTGCTGGAATCCTGCCACCATCATCATACACCACCTTGAAAGGCAAAAAATATTTGAGATAAATAACCTGAGTAACTGTGCATACAGTGGCTTGCAAAAGTATTCATACCCATGACCAAAACTCAATTGCTCAGAACAGAACAAAGAAAAAGAGGGGATCACCTTTTTATATTACGGGGGGAGGAAAAAACAAAAAATATATATATATTTTTTTTTGTAAGGGATGTTTATTATAAATAGATTGTAAAAAATTGTATTTCATTGTTGAAAATGTATTCCCACCTTTGCACCAAAGATGTTATTTTGAGTTGAAAATGATTGCACACTATAAACTATTGCCTCACAGTGTCACAGGGGGGTATGTAGTCGGGGGTGATTTATATATTTTAAATTTCCCCCAATAATTGGCCAATAGTAGTCTGTTATCAAAATCCTCCCATTGTTGGCAGGAAACAATAATTGAGGAGAAAGGGAGCTCTCAGAAGGTCAGAGAAAGAAAGTTGGAGAGAAGGATGGGGAGGGGAAAGGGATGGGGAAAGCGAAATAACACTCAAAGAGGTAAGAATGATGTTGGATCATGGTGGAAAGGGGGAAGGGCAAGGGAGAGCGAAAAAAAAAGAGGGGGAGGCCGCCAAAACAAGGAAAGGGAAAAAGGAAAAAGGAAGAAGGGGAGGGGAGCCAAAGCAGGGCCGTCAGAGAAGATTAAAGGAAGAAGTATGAGGGGGAGGGGGGGGGGGACAAGGGGCAAGGGAAAAAAGTACCTAAATAAAAGAAAGGTGTATATGGGGGGGGTGAAGAGAAGAGGAGAGATAAAAAAAAAGAAATAAGATGGGAGGGAGTAATGCAGCCAGCCAAAAGGAGGGAGAGGTGGGATGAGGAGAGAAGAAAAAAAAAGAGAGCTGGAGCGAGAAAAGAAATGAATGTGGGGGGGAAAAAAAATATAGAAGGGGTGATGGAACATCACATATCTATAGAAAGAAGAGGGGGGGAGAAGATAAAAAGGTGGGGGTGTTATTCTTCTGCTGGGGGGGGGGGTGGGTGTGTCGGGGGAGGGGGGATAGTAAAAAAGATAAAAATATTGGGGGAAGAGGGAAAAAATATATAAAAAAGAGGAAAGGGGGAGGAGGTAGAGAGGTAGAGAGGAAAGAGGAAAATAATCAAAGGAAAGGCAGGAGAAATGGAAGGAAGAAGGGGGAGAGGGAGGGGGAAGGGGAAGACAAAGCGGGAAGAAAGATGGAAAACGGGGAGGAGAGGAAGAGGGGGGTTCAGGAGGGAGCACAAGGTAGGAGGACAGGGAAGGAGAGGAAGTAGGAGAGGGAGGAGGAGAAGGAGAAAAGGAAGAGTAGGGAAGAATTTAACAAAATAAAATGGAATGAGAGGATAAAGAGGAAAGGAGATGAAAAGAGGAGAAGAAGATGATAGGAGATAATGAATATATGAATAATAAAAAGAGAATAAACATATAATAAAAGTAAAGATAAAGAGAGGAGATGAGTGAATTATTATTTGATTAAATTTTTATTTTTGCTTTGTTACAGTATCTGACCAAAGGCCAGGCTACCGTGAAGAACGAAAGAGTCTTTCATTGCACGGGAGGTGAGATTTCAGAGGAGGCTGAGCATGTGCGTGTAAATTTTAACATGTTGCTTCAAACCAGAGGGTTGATGAAACCAAACAGCAGTGTGTGAAACATACACAGTAACTAAATGTTTCTCTCTAACCAGCAAATTATTTAATCTCAGAGCAGGACTACTGGTTTAACCTTAA
Organism: Atherinomorus stipes; assembly: GCA_023101725.1. NCBI lineage: Eukaryota > Metazoa > Chordata > Actinopteri > Atheriniformes > Atherinidae > Atherinomorus > Atherinomorus stipes. Next base: position 873,579 of record JALJCO010002818.1, read on the forward strand.
TAAAAACAAGACTGACTGATAATACAGTGCATTCCTAAATGACGTTCCAAATATTTCACTATGACATTAAACCTGCCAAAAATCACCATTTTTACCAGTAACAAATAAAACTCTCACACCAAACCCAGCAACACCTATGGCATCTTCACCAACCGCTCTAACACGATTTCACTGTTCACTTTCACTGGACAAGTCACACTCTTTAGCAACAGTGAACAGTTATGTGGCAGCAGAAACGTACCAAGACAGTTTTTACTGAGAGAAAATCTTCTCCAGGCTGACAGAAAGGCTCTCAGGTCAGAGTTTGACCCAGATGCTGCATGTGTGAAGGTGATCATGCCAACTATTCAGCCACATTGCAGATTTTGGCATGTTTCCTATATCATGTTACATTTCTGTGCTGTCACTGGTTGCTTCATATTTTATCTGCAGGATTATAGAGTTCTCTCTCCTCCTCCTCTGCAGGGAATAAAACTGTACCAGTCTCAATTTGGCAGCAGCTCCTAGGACACAAAAATAAATCAATTCAACCTCAATAAATTTTAGCAAGGTGTACATATTTTGAAGCGACAATCCCTCCTTTTCAATCAGTCAAAACAACACCATTTTGGAAGCTTTATATAAAAACAGATCTCACTTGTTCCCTTTCAAATGCTGCCTTTGATTTAGGATCATTACTAGTGTAGAATATCCAATCTCTTCAAGGATGGCATGATGAATGGGGGGCACTGACAGTAAGCTACAAACTGAGGGAAAGCCATTTGTGCAACAGCCGGCGCTTCAGTCTGCCATTCTTGTGCATGTGGGTCTACACATTTTGCATTTAATCTTGGTGCATAAGACTAAAGAAAAACAAATAAACTGAAAAGATAACACTGTGCCCCTGCTGTAATATAAAGGCCAACACAATATAGGAAGATGTACAGCTACTCTGCTTATACTGTATATGTAAATAAACTCTACTCTGGTCCAGCATGCATAAATGAATACTAATCTGTTGTTTTTTTCCCATCTTTAGTCATTTTAGTTTTATTACTAGTCTTGTTGTGTGTTAAAAAAGCAACATTTCTTTCTAAACTGAGAAAAATAATTTAATTACACCAAGGAGATAAAAACAAGGTTAAATAATATACTTCCTCATGATGGTTTTAATATTAAATGACATGGCTTTAAAAAAAAAAAATACTGCTCCAAAACTACTGTATTCGTCCAGTATATTATAATTCTGATGAGCTTTACTAGCCTGTAACACTCCTTGGCTGAATTAACCAAACAGTTGTTTGAGGATGAAGCATGCTTGAATAAAGCAGATTAAGAATAAGCTGCATGCTGTATGTGATTATGCTCTGATGACTACTGAATGGTGAGTGTGCATAAAAGGAAAATATTTTAACACCAAAAGTCATGAAATATGCCCAGCTGAAGCACTCTGGCAGAGAATGTGATGAAATGCAGGTTGAAAATAATTAAAAGTGCTAATTCGTGACTGGAAGATGAACATTTGTGTTGGTGAATTTTCATGACGCTACACAAATGCATGTATTGTTTCATTGCAGCATAGTTGAACAAACCCAATAAAGACAGCAGAACAATTTAGAGCGTCCCTGATTAACCTGCTAGCGCCGTCTACCTCATCAAACACAGAGAAATGCATCTAATCGTGCAGCCTCAGGGCAGACCTGGAGGCCAGATGGCCGCACCCTTCCTCCCCTCAAGCCAGACTAGAGCAATTACTACTGCTGCTTTACTCAGACTTGTGTCACCAATGCAATTAACAAGCTCCGGAGGAGCCTGGGCAACCAGAAAGGGGCAGACTGTGTACACAGCATGAATGACGAGAGACCGAAGGTGGATGGAAAACAAAGGGGAAAACATGAGTGGATCATGTCGAGCTGCAAGGCTTTAGTGGAACAGAGTGGGCTGATCTCAACCTAAAACTCACAACTTGAGGATTTTTATACAATGCAATGCATATCCATACTTTTCCCTTAAAAAAAAAAAAAAAACAACAAAAAAACCCTGTTTTCATATTACAATAAAGGATATAGTGTTTCAGTTTCATAGTCCCTTCAGGCGCACATTTTGTAAAGCGGGTCTGCAAATGCTGTATTTTGCCTCCCACTTCTCTTCATTCTGCATTCATCCTTGTTGTGAGGATGATTCATCACAGCTGTGGCAGAGGGTATAATGTGTTACAGCTCCCACAAGGAAAGGCATAGGTGTTATCAAGGTGGAATGTTCATTTTATTCAGAGGCATGTTTCATTATCAGCTGGAGCCTCTGGGCTCCTTTCCACTGCAGCCACACCACCTCCATCATCACCATCTGTGTTACCTCATTAGTGACCAGTCTTATTCCTCTACTCATATTGTGCTCAAAGTGAAGCAATACAAACAAACAAACAAAAAAAGAAACATGCTTCTTCAACACTGCTCTATTCTGGGCTAAATTGCCTCCATGGCTTGCTGTCTATCAGGCTGTGTTTGTATTAACACTACTTTAAACGGACATTTATGCTCATGAGCTCATATTAAATTAGATTATGACAAATTTATATATTAAATCAAAATATTTTAGGATGTCTGTAAATCAAAACAATCATCTGAATTGAAGTCATCATTTGGGCAAGTTGGAGTTATCGACCCAGTTCACTCGCAGTGTCTCTTCATTCTCAACTTTCATCCTCGTACTAAACCACTATGAACCCTCTCATCTGTTGGTCTTTTGATCACAACATCCCTTTAGTTCCACTCTTTCTTTCCCTACTCTATAATTCCCTTACTTGTCCAAGTGGGATGCCAGAAAAAACGGCAAAGAGGTTAAAGAAAGAGGCCTTTAGGCATCTTCACTGACTTGGGTGTGAAAGAGCGATGGAGGCTGTCTGAAGGGAAGATGGATTCCTCCGCCTGTCTCGTCTCCACCTAGTCATTGTTCATAAGCCTGAGCTGCCAGACAGCTGTCTGTACCTGCTACCTCTGACAGATGCCTACTGTCAGTCACTCTGCAACGGGCCACGATCTGCATCGCCCTCTCACAGGCTGCTTCTCATACAAAAAAAAAAAAAGACAACTTATAAATGATTGATTCACTCCTTGTTACCATTTCACAGATGTATCTCAGTCTTTTGATGAAAACACACAATTTCACACTTCGAGTTGGGATATGAAGTTATTTTAGGAAAAAAGGAAAACCATTACAAGTTAAAAGGGACTAAAGGCAGGAATTAAAAAACAAACAAACATGCATGTCCATTTTTTTTATGCTAATGGGTGATGAAGCGCTAAATACCAAAAAGAACGAGCCCACCCATGTCTCTCTCCATTGCCTTGAACAGGCTGTGTGCTTCAAAATGCGCTGCAATTGGGTGTCCGAATTTCCCTCACGACCCTGCGGATGTGACGTCAAATGATGCTGCATCCGCATCCCCGACAGTTTTAATACAGGAAGAAGACGGTCTCGGTAAATTCAAACACTGTTAGTGATAGTAATGGATTCAGCAAACAATCCAGATCAACTGAAAGACACTCAAAAGTGTAACTACGAAGAAAAAGCGTAGTAAACAACATTATAGCTTTAGTTTGTGCATGCTCCCGTGACGGCTTGGTTTGTGGCTGCAGTTACCTGCAGCGGCAGTCGCAAGTTTAATTTCTTAATCTTGCCTCTAGTCCCTTTAAAGGTTGGATATGGAATACGGACAGAACAGCAACATCACATGTGTCCAGGTTGTAGATGCAATGGCAGAAAAACCACTTCAGCCGCTGGATTGCCAGGCTCGCTGTTGACATGGCAAGTGATCAGCAGCCTGTAGCATGTCCAACAAGTATTGCAGAGGAGTTTATAACTAGCAGCTAATATTAGCCACGTTAGCAAACAAGTTAGCTTACCAATCCAGGAGAAAAGTCGCCATTTCCATATTTTGATGGTGTGGAAAATGTTTATGTGGGTCCATCTAGTGACGTTTTCACCTAAATTTACTCCAGTTTTTGCTCTTCTCAGGTCACTCTTCTTCTAGGCAGATATCTCCGGGAAGCCGCTTGACTTGCCAACTCCACCATTTTCCCCATTGCTAGCCAAATTGTACCGAACATACTATGGTCACTAGAGATGGAAATCGTTCCAATTCCATGAAATCGTTCATCTGCCTGTCTAACGCATTTGCTCGATGACTTCACGTATGCGTCTCCAACATAGCGTTGCAGCAAACGTGCTCCAAAGTTTGTTTGAATTTCAAGAAAAAATATGATATAAGCGCGAGTTTACACGTATGGAACGTTGATCACATCAGAGGGAGGAACCTCCAACATTTGGCCACACAGCAGTTAGTTTGTCGGAATATAAAACCTTTCGTGCGTTTGCTAAGCAACCGTGATGTCGCTCGGTGTTGAGCCTCAGCATGTCTTCTGTCTGAAACGTCCCAGGTAACGCAAGTCTCCTGTTGACTGTAATAATGTTAGAGATTATTCATAAAGCATTGTGCTATGTCATATTAACCTGTAGTCTTTAGTTTATTTTGAACATGTTGGAAAGTAGAGCAGCAGCAACTTCTGTGTCAGTGTGGAGTGTGTACTGCTGTGTACTGCTCTGTAAATTATAACAAAATATCTGACAAATGAAACGAAACACACACAAACATATACATACATAATTCACACACACAATTTAAATACATGTTCAAAAGGAGTAAAAAGTCGTCTACCTTATTTAATCCGTTCCCTTTAAGTCCTAAAAGATCTTATATCCTTCATCAAAAGGTAAACATGCTATTTTTTTCTGCACAAAAATTTCTCCTGGTTACTGTAAAAAAGTTGATCATTGCAGTTGTATTCAAATTATTTTTTAAGTGAAGTCAGCTTTAAGTTGAAGTTGAAGGCAAAAGGTTGATGCATATTTTAAATGAAAGAGTAACTGCAACCAAAGCCATTCATATTACATTTCATCTTTCAATGAGAATCGATAAGAGAATTAATAAGGAACCGAATCGAAAAGTGGAAAAGTGACATTGAAAATGGAACGGGAATCGCTAAATTCATAATGATTCCCATCCCTATTTGCCATACAGAGATCTTATCTGGCATTCCACAGTGGGGGCCTGTATTGGCTTGTAGATGTAAACACAATGCCACTGTCAAACCCATTAAAATGTATTTCATATCTAGTTTCAGGCTTAATAAAAAATTTTTTAAAAGAAAATGCTGTATTTTCATTCTGCATCCATCCAAACACCTTGTGGAGGTTTTTTTTTTTTTTTTCTTTTTAAAAAAAATATAGCTTTTAATAAAAATGTTCCATATTTAACCTTTAAGGGGGAAAGTAGTTTTCATGAGCCCCTTTTGGACAGAGAAGCTCTAAAAACTGTCCACAATTTAGTTCTAGGAACTACCCTACCCCAGGGGAACGTTCTCATTTTGCATTCGCACGAGTCAGGGACCTTGACAGGGACTGATGTGATGCAACAGTGACGTGTTACTTTCGTGCCACACTCACACATAGTGCCAACAAAACAAAACCCATAAAAAAAGGAGAGAAGACAACAACATAACCATGAAGCTAGCATGTGGAGTAGAGCTTCAGCCTCCTTATTGGTCCATTTATCACAGACTCTGTCCATTTGGTTGTTGTTTTCCCTGTAATAAACAGTTACAACAGTAGCTGTTTTGGTTTTTTTTTTTAATGGCGGGGGGGTGTAATGACAATAGGAAATCTGGCAAGTGGTGTAGCTTTTGAGTTCTACAGTCATGCTCAAGTTTATTGGCATCCTCCCATCATAGAACAGGGCAGAATTGACAAGTCACTCATAACTAGGAGCTGAAAAAAGTAGTAATTTAAAAAACAAACAACTTAATTATAATTTAGTGAAATAAGACATTACTTTTGAACTGTGGCTGAAAAGAATAATAAAAAAACTGCTCTGAACAAACTGGAGCACTTTTCTAAAAACAATGGGCCAAAATACCTGCCAGAAGGTGCAGAGAGTCTGATTGAGAGGTACAGAAAACACTTGTTTGTACTGATTGCCTCAAAGAGTTGCTTAAAAAAATTCATTTTTGGGTACCATCATGATTTTTTAAAAATGTTTCTATTGAGCCACAATTCAAAGGCTATAGGATTTGTATTGAATTTTTTTTATCTATATACGGTAGATTTGTAAATCTCAACTCATCTCAGTGACAGCTGGGTTTTTTTTTTTTTCTTCTTTTTTTCCTATTTCAATGCCGATAACCTTGATCAGGACTTTACCAAACATGTCATAAGAGTTCCCGTACAACCCTGAAAAGACCCTGCCTCAGAGTAGGAGCCAAAATGGTTATAGGAACTGAAGGCCGTTGTCCATTGTTCTTATGTATCCGAATGCGCCAAATAACAGCCTGGTTCCCGAAAAGGTTATAGGAATTCCAAAAGGTTCCCACACCAAATGTTCATAATCAAGTGTTAAGTGTGACAGAATCAGTGGATGGACTCAAGGCAAGCAATGGAGTAAGTGAAAAAAAAATCTGAGCAACAATTCCTGCTGTTATACTCATTTCATGTTTGTGTGTGTGTGTGTGTGTGTGTGTGTGTGTGTGTGTGTGTGTGTGTGTGTGTGTGTGTGTGGAGAGGTCGAAGGGAAAAATGAATAAGAAAATGCATTTACTATGAGACAAGCCATAGATTCCGTTGAATGGTGCAAGAACATGCAATTTGAGCACGGGTGGAGGTGTGGATCTCTGGAAATAAACTGTCATTTCTCACAGCCCAATGCACATCTTCAAAAACCTTGTAAGTGCACGCACGCACGCGCACACACACCCACCCACCCCCCACACACACAGCTGGCATCTAATAGTAAAGTCGAGCCTTTTATTACAGAAACTTCCTCTTTCTCTATCAGCTCTTTCATACTAATGAAGAGAATTATTAAGGCATGTCATGGTGGGCTGGTGGATCTGGTCCATTACTGTGAAACCGCAGACTCCAACTGTCTTCTTTAAAATGATGGGAGAGAAGCAGGCTCTATTAAAGGCGGCAATCAAAGCCGCATCACCACTAGTAGGCATGTCACGTAGCTAATTCAATCTCACAAGCCATGAAGCAATTAATTCATGTCAATACAAATACACAAATAGTCTTTTTCTTTGTCCCACTGGGAAAGCGGAGGTCTTCCGTTTGTGCCTCTGCTTATTTCTTGCATCTTTGTGCCCCTCTGTGAACATGCTCAGTGATGTGGCCCTAAAAGAGCAGGTGTAATTGGGTGTGGAAAAAGGGAACCTTGTGATCTCGATGCCTAAATGAGATCAGACAATCTTCTCCTCTTCATTTCCTCCCCTGACAACAGGGACACTGTCCCCTCCTCAGCTTTGTTATTATGGCTCCAGGACAGAAATGCACATCAAGGGATAAAGATTATTGTCTATTTGATAGCAAGAGCCTCTATCTAGTTATGCCCATGCCCAGCTAACTTACATCACAGACATGAGACGAGGAAATCTCCAAAGGAGTTAAAGTGATGTGGGGCTCGTTCAGCAGGAAATGCTGCAGAGAATTTTAAATCAGATGTTACCAGCTCGGTGGCAAAGACCAGTGGCTAAATGAGCATCCCTGAATCAATCCAGTATGTCAGGTGTGATGCTAATGTGTGTTGAATAGTGTTAGTTTTTCTTCTTATGTGAGGAGACATGAGAATGAAATGGAGCTGCAGAGAAACAAAGGCTTTCAGACTGAGGCTATAAGTGGATGGAAGTTTGTTCTGGCTTGTTTCGGTCCGGAGGCACAAACAGGTTCTAGATTTAAAAGCATCTGTGGAGAAGCAAAGACCCCAAAGAGCTTTCCTTCTCTGCCCCTCATTCCCAAACCTCCTATTCCCCACTCCATCTTGATGTGTCCCTGCTTTGAATTTTAATGAAGGAAAACTTTCCACTTTCTGAATTCTTCTTCGAAGTAGATCATCACTTTTCCTGCCCACATCAATAAAAAAAACACTTACACTCCTGGTAGATTAGCTGATGAGAACTTGGTTGTCTTTTGATTTTTTGTCTTTTTTTGAGGTTTTCAAGAAGAAAATAACATAATGGTTCTTGAAATAGAGACATGTGTGCCATCTTCTACATCCAATATACAAAACAGGCCATTTATTCTTAGATTTAAGACCAAAATAGACAAAAAAAAAAAACAAAACAAGAGGAAACATCAGACAGTCAGACTCCTCTCTGTTGTCACAGTAGAATACAGAAAAGGCTCTTGCTGTTTTTTCAATAAGCTGTTGACACACCAACAACTCCCCTGGGAGGGTACACAGCTTCAGTGTAACTTAGTGAAGTCATGTTGTCTTGTCCCACATTTTATTAGTAGCATGCTCCTAATTCTGGATTTAAGGCAATGAATCCATCACAATTAAAACAAACTGCTGATATGTGGACGGACTCGAGGCACTACATCATAAGTGAAAGCTGTCTGAGCAGGTCAAAGTAGAAAGTGCACACGCTATTCTAGACCGTAATCCGTCATATGCAGCAGATTGGCTGGAAGTAATGAGCCTTTACGTTACTGTACAAAGAGACTTGATAAATGTGGTGTTTTGTGCAATCAAATTACAATTTAATTCTTATCTAATAGAAATTAGCACTAATCACCAACAGGAAGTATCAAAATGTCCCCAAATTTTGGTAATAGGTCTGAAAAGTAAAAACAAATGCAGAAACATTCAGAATCAGCAGGTAAGGGAAAGGAGAGGTGAAGGGCACAGGATGATGGAGAGTACAAAAGACACTTTTGCTGTTTTCTTCTTCTTTTTTTTCAACAAGACAAATGCAACCATCAGAATATCTTTGAGATATTTCTGATGATGTAAGGCATTGTGGCGTCTGAGAAATGCCCCTTTTCTGTCTCTCAGACTGTCCCGAGTGTCTAAACAGCAGAACCGAAATCATACTGCCATTAAATGAAGAGTGAAAAAGCACCACGTCGCAGACTTTCCTCGTCTTTACATCCGTCGGGTTTAACAGATGCCGTGCAGGGCTGTGCCTACCCAGGCTCCTCTTCCAATCAGCCAGCCTCACCAGTAGCCAAGGATCTGACTGGCTGTGGAAATTGAGCCTGATGGTAATTGATTGCACATAACTTGCATGCTTCAATTATAGAAAGTTAGTAGCAAGTGAAGAATTAAAAAAGTTTGAGAGTAGAAAAGACGTGGCCATCCATATTTGTCACAGCAGCCTTCTTCAAGGTCGCTTCACTGCCAGAGAGGGGAGGTGGGGGGAGGAAGAGAGGGAGATGACTGACAGAAAGGGGGCCGGTCTGACAGCTCAACAGTGCTGACGGCTGCCCGAAGCGGATCGTGAAGGACAGGTGGATGTACGGGGAGTCTGGTCAGCTCATATCAGGGGGCGTGGTCCATGGACGGTCCAGAATCATTGTCTTCAAAGTCCTGGGGGTCCATGGGGTGTGCCCTCGGCTCTGGCAGCCTGCAAGAATAAACAAACACACATCAAATAGGCGGCAGTTCTCCAGCTCGTCCCTTCCATGTTTTACAACAAGCACCCCCACAAACACAAACCCCACCCACACACACATATAACAAACCTTGCTGAAATGTAATCAGCTTCAATCAAGCTGCACCTTAAGTAGAAATCATCCATTCTGTCGGTTTTATATCAGCAGCAGGTGTGACAGAGACAAAGTGATAACTAAATCGCAGGGACCTGGGGTAATCTGAGCCCGGCTGATATATTCCACAGGAGACAGTCTACACTAATCATATGCTCTAATTGGACAGCGTCATGAGGGTGACGGAGCTCTCCCTGAGAGTCAACCCTCCTGTAACTTCTCCCTTTCCCCCCTCCATCTTTATTATGCTTTCCCCACTAAATCCACAGAACCACAATCCATTTTCAAAAGACTGTCAGCAGAATTTTCTAAACACACATTCGCTGTATGGGGGGTGGGGGGTGTTTAAGTCAATGAAATTCAATGTACTTTAAAAAGCATGCCATTCAATTTCACTGTTCAAATGTCATTTGATTTAAAACAATCATGTCCAAGGACCTCCAGCGACTGGTTTGCATTTTTATTTGTGAACTTGCACGAGAACATGGGAACAAACGGGACAAGCGAACTGCTACGACGGCTTGAATGCCTGCTTAAAAAAAACTTCAAGCTCAGGGTGAGAACTAATATCATTTCTGCAAAGCACAGACATCATCAGTGTAAGCCACTGTGATCATTTGCTCTCTCACTATTAAGTATTCATACACACAATGCAGATGAGTTCCAACTTTATTGACAGTGGTTCATGACAACAAATGGAGCGACAGGTCATTTGAAAGCAAAGCAATATTATCCCCCACAAAAACTGTTCCATAACACAGTTAATAAAAGAGATGAATGATCTGTAAGGCAAGCAGAGAGAGAGCAATAACAGGACCCAAATGAATAAATTGAGTATGAATGGATGGAAGTTTTCTATAAACAGCAGCATGGCAGCAAGTCATGAAGCAAAAAGCCATTGGAGGGAAATCCAGTGTGATAGAGATACACAAAACAGGATTTCAACTTTTTTTTTTACCTCCTCGTCTCCAGTTTTCTTAAACGCAGATTGGCTAAGTATGCAGAGCAATTTATCACTGGATCCCAGTGTTCAGTATCGCTGAACTCGTCTGTTAATTAGGAAAACAAATATGCTGCTTGATTCTGCTTTTTATGTTTGATTTGAATGATTTTGAAATAAACAAACATGTTTAATACAGTCTGACTCAAACAAAACATTCTGCTTCTGTATTTCTCACTGCATAATATTGTTCTGCATTTAAAATAGATTTCAGGCAACCCCCCACCCCACTTCCCCAGGCAGCAGGCTGACAAAGTCATCTATCATAATGAAAAATGTTGCAATCTTTGAGCTAACAAAAGCTTAATAAAAATAAAGTATCATATCCAGATTTAAAATCCAAAGAAGAATGTCAGTTTATCCTCATTAATGTCATGTCAGCTGTGGGAACTGATGGTTAGGAACACTGGAATGAGATGCTGCCCTTAGGAAAACCAAATGTGCTCCACATGCTTGAGCACATAGACCTGAAATTTTTGGTTTAATTAGACAATCTTATCTTATTTGTCCATTTTTTAAAATACACACTGATATTTTTGCACTCAAATTTAAATACGCACATCAACATGAATCCAGCATATTGCAGTAAATAGATAAATGGAGGCAGAAGATGTTATTTTTCAGTGAGAACTGCACACATTCAGTGGCACACAGGGACTATCTCAAGCTGGGCACCTGTTCACACACACAGCCTGAGACCACACACAGACCCGCCCCTTCAAGCCTCCTGCACACAAAGAGGAGGATGCACCCCTGGTGGTGATGTGACAATTACGAGGCTACACGTTACTGCTGGCTGTGCCAGATTACCCATGACTGGCCGAGAGTCTATTCATTTACCAGCGGTCTAAAATCCCAATGAAATGAAGATGCCTTTGTAAAAAAAAAAAAAGAAAAAAAAAAAACAGACATAAATAAAAAAAAACTTAAACATTTACTTTACCCAGGAATTACACAGCTGGAGATATTCCTACTTAAAGACTGCAGCTTTGATCCACACAGTCAACTGGCTAGTATATTATCATGTCAATTGTATTAAGAACAACAATGGATCGACTTGTAACTCAACCAAAAGAGTCCACAAGCACAAGAGGTGAGAGTCCATACCTGGGTCCACATCCCCTCCGCCTCAGAAACCACCATCAAAAATAAAAGTGGTGAGGCGGCGCCTGCTGCTGCTGAGAGTTGGTGCAAATGTGACAAGACCAAAAAATATACATAAGAATTTGTGGTTTGTATTTACCTTCAAAGAGACAGATGGCAATGAATCACAAATCTGTACCAAATGTATTGGACTAGGTGGCTACTTTAAAAAGTGGATTATTATCATGCTTGTAAAAGCTGTGACTTCACAAGTGGACGCACTACATGCTGCACAGGGAGGCACTTGTTGCCAAAGACAAGTGCTAAATGTCATGGACTCAGTCATGAAAGGTGTCAATAGTCAAGGAGAGTGCTCTGTAAATACATCTCCGTTCTAATCTCAGTGTTGCCGGGGGAGACGAAGACACCGCAGCTGTACTCGTCTGAAGTTTGATTGCTTTCACATGAAAGTGTTGTCATGTGTGCTGAAATTACACAAGTTTTTTACACTTCCAAATAGGGCTGCAACTGTTAGTCAGATAATCGAGAATTGTCGAGTATCATAATAGTCGGTAACTAATTTCATAATTGACTAATCGTTTGTTGTTTATAATCTTTGTTTTTCCTCTCTAAATTGCTGATGTACCTTCCGCTGCCTTGTCTGCCTTTCTGTCCTTGAAGCCCATGCATAGTCGGGTCAGCTTTTCTTTAATTGTATTGACAGAAATAAACACACACTATCAGTCAAACCTTTGGACACATTTTTCCATTAAATTCAATACAAAAGTGTCCAGACTCTTGACTGGTACTGTAGATATGCTACAATTTTTTATGTGTTCTGATTTGTCGACTAATCGCCAAAATAACTGGTGACTATTCAATTATGAAAATAATCGTTTTTTGGCAGCGCTACTTCCAAAGGTGCACAGAGCTGAAGCACAGTGGCAATGTCTGATCACCAAACTCACGTTAACCATATACATGGTTTCAGTACACATGCAAATCAGCTGCATGATAGTCCCTGCGACATCTTTTTAAGGGTCCTTGGCCTGAAAAATGTTGGAGACCCCTCCTCTAGAGGATTAAGCATTTGTAGCTACTACAACTACAATAGACTACAACTATGAAGCAATAAATAAAAATAAATCAAGCAAAAATCGTAACAAAGGAAAATAATCTGGGCTACATAGAGTATGGTTGAATTCAAATAATGCAATCTAGTTATTTAATATATACATAATGAATATATATTTTTAAAACTTTGAAAACATTTGAAAAATGCAAAAAATAGAGATTATAAACCTTTATTTGTTAATGTCAAGATGGTCACAAGCCTCTGTTTTTGTGGAACTCGCACACGCGGCCCCAGCTGCTGCAGAAATATAGTGCAGCCAAAATCTGAGCAGTAAACAGCTTGGTAATCTATAATGCAATATGCTGTCTGGAGAGTCATGACAGCTGAATATGTTTTAGGACAAAGACATTTTTTTCCCTCCAAAAGCAGCTAATGAATAAATATCCAATAAATCTGAGTTATTTGATGTTATTATTTTATCTCCATCTCCGATCTCCCTGACAAGGACACATTTGTAAGCATCTCTCTCTACGGCCTGCATTTGCTTTAACACCACTCCACATGTGCATCCTCCTTCCTCTCGCCTTTGCCATAAGAAGCAGTATCGGGGAAATAAGCTTGTAAATAAGCCCTTCTGAGGACGGCTCCCAGAGTATTCCTGTCTGACATACTTCTGTTGGCAGAAGCCGTTTCCTCTCTGCCTGCACCTCCTCAAACAAATTCAAACAAGTCATGTCAAAAAATGACACACAGAAGAGAGCACCCAGTATTGTGCATGTACACCCACAAGCAGAGCCTTTCGCATCTTAATACGCTAATTCAAAAATACACAGCAGACAAGTTTTGAAACTCTTTAAAGTAGCAGCAACAATAAGTATCCAGACACACAATGCCTGGCGTCAAGTCCCAAATAAGCCACTGCCAAAGAAAATGATGGTGCTGAACACACACGGGGTTAATTGCTGTGTAGCTGTACCATCTCTCCAAAGTATATAATTGAGACATTAATTATGCAACAGGGTTGTTAATTCAAATCCTTGGCTAAGCTGCCACTTCACCAGTTTCACTCCAAACTTTCTGCAGCAGCGAGCAGGCTGTTTTCTCTCCTTTGCAGCACAGCACACACTCATGTTCTCACACAACTTCATCCCGTCCGAGTTGGAGTTTAGGGTAAAACGTTGGCAAGAGAAAAGCAATTTCACCTCAATACTCCAATCGACTGAAACAGTGACAGTGCTCTTAAGAAAAAGAGAATATAATTAGAAATATATTCATATGGCAAAAAGTAAAGGCCTGTGGACGCAAGTGAACTACTTATATCCAGCCAGTCTTTGCTAAGCCTCAGGACACAGGGATGCAATAACTTATTTATGCCACCTGCAGGAAAAAGGCCATTACATGAGAGAGCAGCAGCAAGTTGAATGGGTGTGGGGGGTGGTGGAGCTTTAACACACAACAAAATGTCAGTGAATGGCTGAAAAAATTCCCTTTAAGTTAAGGCCTTTGCTTTGTTCTCTTTTTCTGTCTGTTCATCTTTCCTGGCCTAAGTAAAAGACTATTTCCTCTGTGTGTGTGTGTCCTGACCACTGGGTTCTTTCAGTTCATGACTTATTCATACGCTTTAATGCAGTCGATGTTTTATTGATCAGGAATGATCATTGCCTCCTCCACTTGATGTGACCACGGCCTGTGGAAAGGAGTGGAGCTGATGGCTGGGAGGCTGGCCACAGATCTGGTCTGGGCCTCAGTGAGACACACCAGCTGTGCTTCTGGGTGATGGATGGACAACAGCCATGGTTTGTGGAAATTTGGGACATTGGGAGTGTGTGTGGGGGAGAATGAGAGCGAGATAAGAGTTTAGATAGGTCTGATTGAGTGGAACAAAGTTAATCTTACTAATATCTCTTTTCTGACTGAAACAGAAAAGTTTCTCCAATAGCCCTAAAATGAACCCATCACTCATGGGGAAAAACCTCTGGCTCCTCTGAGGAAAACAGAGTGGGAGTGTGCATGATGCTGCCTAGACTTTGACTTTTGTCTCTCTCATTCTATTCCTGTTTTGGCCTGAGCCCCATAGAGCTTGCTGGGAGATGGAGAAGGGAGGGGTCCTTGCCCTGATTAAGTTTGAATTCCCTGCTCTTGGCAGCAAAGCTGCAGGACTCCTAAGTCATCATCCGGAAACACTCCCATCACGCTGTGGCAGCCTTGCCAGCTTGATACAGCCTCATTGCCATATGAATATTCATCTTGCAGTTGCTTGGATATGCTGAGTGAGCCTTAGAGCTGTGCGTTAATGTGTGGATGTAAGGATGGAGGGATGTAAAAGGGAGGAGCAGAGGAGCAAACTGGGGGTTGCTGATAGGGAAGAGAGGTTCCTCTTGATTAAGTGAAAAGGTTGAATGAGAGTAAGGCCATACGTAGACCTCATGGCAATCATCAGGGGGGGGGGAAATAAGCATTCCAATTTACATTCCTAAACAGTGGTAATGCCATCTAAGCATACTCCATCACACAGGACAGCTGAGCCCATTTCTCAAGCCTGGGGACCTTATGAAGTTTGGTCTAATGAAAGAGGATCCTTAATGGTTATTGATGGAGCCCAAGAGGACCGACTCTTACCCTTACTTTCCAGCAAAGCAGTCCACTTTGCCATTACTTAATGAAGTAAAACCTGTTGCTTCCAAAGGATAATTTACTGCTACAAACACCGTTCTGACAAGAGATAACTACGGTATGGAAAAGGGGTCAAATAAAGAAGTGAAATGAAGATAAAACATCAAGAATGTGAGAAAAAGAAAATGAATAAAAACAGTTGATTTGTAGATGGAAATCTAATGCAAGGAAAATTTACCACCTATTTGTCTATTGTCTCTTCTAGTCTACAAACCTCCCCACTTTTCTTAGTGGTGTATATTCTTTCCTTTCATCTGCAGCTTTGTCTAGGATGTCAAATGTGTTTTTTTGCATTCTGGTTATGCTGAAAGCAAGAATTTCAGACATAGATGTGGAGAAATGCTGAGGGGAAAAAAACAAGGACAACAAAGGGGTGAAAAAGAGGAGGAGAAAATGTTAAGGAGGAGGAGAAAACCATTTTAAATGAGCTTCAGGAGGGTGAAAATTGGGAGGAACATCAGTAATATTATTTTGATCGATAGCTGTAGCTGAAATATGAAAAAGGGAGAGTTTGAAAGCTGCAGTTTATAGATTTTTCAAGGGTTTCTATTACACCTCATTCATTGTTGCTAATGATTCAGGCCATCATGAGAGGTGTTGGTAATCACTCAGCACTGAACACTCTCATTAAACATTGTAAATACACTGTAAATATGCCCAAGAAGGCTTGGTTTGCATTACAGATTAAATTTTTAACAAAAATGCTTTAATTTAAGGGAGATACGCCTCACACACACATAAATGGGGAAGATTATGTGACGCCACTGAGGAGTAACAAAGTGATTGCCTTGTCGCTGCACCAAACAACGTTAATGAGATGTTAGCCGAGCTTTATACTCAGGATAAACTTCAATAATTTTCTAAAATATAATATTTCCAGGTTTTTTCAGAAGCTGTGAAGAAATATTTCAGTGCACTGTCTGAAGAAAACCTTCAAGTTTCAAAAGGCTTTTTAAAATCAAGCCTCAGGTTATAAATATGCTAATGAAGCCAAAAATGAAAAATCAAGCTTTAAGTTCACAGAGTGTGAACAGTCAAGGATTCACAGGACCACATCTTTTCAAAATAGGTTAAATTTAGACCAAAGTCTACATCAGTGTTTACCTCACATCTTAAGTATGTGGTCAAAATAGCTCATTATCTGTGTGCACTTGCATTATTTCAGATCAGTGAGACTCTTCCTCGCTTTTATGGCTCCGTTTTGTCGAACATGAATTTGTGAGCGTTTCATTTGCTGCGTTCATGAACTGCGCTGTCTGCTGCCGTGCTTGACTCTGTTCGGTAAAGAAAGACAAAAGATAACTGGATAAGAAAGCCTTGTAGGGTGTAAGGTGGTGCGGATCTGCTCTTATTACAGGGTGTGTGGTTGTGGGTACTAAAAAAAAAAATCTGGTGCAGTGCTATGCTTAGGCAGAGGTGTTTCTCTTGAATATATTCCCTCCAGTAACAAAGAAAGCTGTGACTGCAGCTGTCAACTATTGATGATATAAACCTGCATGCTGTTCTATAATAAAAATTAGTTATATATCTACTGTTTGTTGACAAAGCATTGGAAATGTGTTTGTGTCATGTCTGTTCCTCCGACTAGGACTTTCCATCCTCTGCTGTGTTGTTACCCTGGCTTATTCAAAGTGCAGCTGTTCAGATTTTACCTGCTGGAAAGACATGGGGGTAATTTCCCTTGACACAGTGATTCCCGCCTTATACGCCATTTTTACACTCATTATTCTAAAATTTACCCGAGTAGTTTTAAAGCATGAATGCATCTTCCAGATTTTGACAACTTTAAAGGTTTCCCCCTAGATAAACTCCATTTGAATTGTGCACTTGGGGCTCTGAGGCTTTACAGTAACCCACTTCAGAAGATCAGGCTAGACAGGTTAGTAAAAAGGCCCCGCATCACTCTTATATCAAAATGCATTTATATGCTAATGTTTTCATCCAGCAACTTGTTGATGTCTGATGATTTGGCATTTCTTTCTCCTTTCTACAGCTCCGTCTTATTTATATTTTGAAATATAATGCACGGCTGTGTTCCACTAAAGTTTTTCTCCTGCCATGGCAAGAAGGGGAAACTGGAAGCAGTGTGGTGACTGTTATTGATGAGTGAGGACTTCATTAAGATTCCATGGTGAGAGGTGCTACCATCTGTGCAGGTACTGGAGCTGCATGGCAGACAGGATGAGTCACAAGCTTGGATTTCATAACATGAACTTTTTACAGTTAAACCACCAACACACAGGATGTGCATGTGAAGCAGCTGCTAGATATTCTCAACAGCATGCGTATGCCATGTGACCGAATTCTATCATTTGAAAGATGGTTTTACAAACAAACTGTGGGACAGATTTGTACATTTTCTTTTAAAATCTGCTCAGATTTCTTTTTCTTTTTTTTTTTTTTCAATTCAATAAATCTGCTATTCAGGACTGTTCAGATGCAGCTGAATCCATGTGTGAGGTTTTCTGATGGAATAAGAAATATTCACAAATACTCTGCAAAGGAGGCACATGGGGATTCATGATGATCGCGATTTGCCTTGAGGCTAAGAAAACAACTACAGCGCTGTTCCTCCTCCATGTAATGGAAGAAAAATCTACAGGGGAGTCAAAGCTCCCTGGGCGTTTTAATGACAAATCTGTGAATATCTAGAAAATCTGCAGTTTGTAGCAACCCCTTGTGAACTATGGAGAACCTGCAGAAGTATAGCTTTATTTTGCAATGTATCACATTGGGCTGAAGGAAATTTTTACCCCCAGAAAATACATCTTTACACTCAAGATATGGGGTACACTGTGGGATAAAAAGTACTGTTGCATAATAGCTTAACTGGCAATTGATGTGTTACCTTGTCACTTATTCATTACAAACAAAGCAACCTAATTGAAATCCTGCATTATCTTGATAACTATCAGACAAAGAAAGAACCTACCATCACATAATAAATGTTCAGAACAAACTGATTAATTGCTACAACAGCGACAATCTGCTTCTTTCAAATTCACTGGTCTATTCATGTTGTTCAAGGGACTGTGTTCCCCCTGTAAGACAATGCAACACTTTGTGGTGCTTTTCAAAAGACCTAATCAGCTCACAAAGAAGCTAAAGAGACAAGGCACAACAACAGGCAATGCATCACAGCCCAACACGGAACCGAGAGTTCGCGGAAGTTTAATATGACCCTGCCTGTGCACCGCAGCTTCTCTCATCAGAACGAAACGAGTCAAGGCAAAGATAAATCCATTTCATTATCTGCCACATGTTTCACATCAAGCAGGGTCCATTCAAACTCATGTTCATATCGGCCACTATTGCAAAGTTTAAATCATGAAATGCACTAATGTAAACCACTCTAATCAAGGATTACTCGCAGGAAGCTCAATATATGACGCATGAGCTGTTGCACAGCCAGGCAGAAAAGGTCAGCGATGCAGAACAAAGGAGTGTGCTGATGCTCAGCCAATCAGAATAATCTCATAGGTTTGTCTGTGCTTCAGCAGGTGAAAAGAGTTGGATAAATACCATCGTTCCCCCATAAAATAAAATCTCGCCTGCCTTGACAAGTGTACCTGCCAATAATCAGAGGAATTAATGCAAAGCTATTCATATATGAGCATTAAACAACAGTTAAGGCTTTCATTGTCTCATTTAATGATTTCACAATCACTAAAAGAGCAATTGAGGAATTCATTGTGGATGACTGTAGTAATCCTATCTGTAAATCCCACAATAATTAAGCTGCTCAATACTGTAAATGTAACTAAAAAAAATCTACCTGAACATAGAGAAAACATCCTTTGTCACCTATTTTACATACAGTCCATGTCTATGTCTGTACAAGCACACATCTTTAAAAAACATTTTCCACTTAGAGGCTTTTAGTCAGTCAACAGCCAACAATTACTCTGAATATTGCTCGCCTATAGGCACACCGCTGCCCGCTCCAATTTTTACAGCCATTACGCTATGAATCACAAAATGCATGGCAATGATGCAAAGAAAATCCCCTTGAAGGAAAGCAACAGCAAAATAATGGAATGATTTTCATGGTTTCCTAATGTAAAACAAAGTGGAGAGAAGACTAATAATTCATTTCAGCTTCATTTGTATCATGCCAAAGTATCTCAAGACAGTTTTTCAGACCACTCAAAGTCCAAACTAGGTTGGATGTAGTTGGTTTATTTATTTTTAAATGTATTTTGGATCATTGTCATATTATTGGCCTTATTAACCAGCTTTAATTTTTGTCAAAAACACTTGTTAGAAAGGAACTTGAAGGAGGGGAATTACTGTAAATGGCTCTATGTGATCTCATATAAACAGTTTACTTTTTCTGGTGATACAAAATAAATCTTCAGTAAGAGACTGAATCTAATTTATCCCATGACAACCTGGGCTCAGTTTGCTGCAGAAGGATGGCCAAACTATTGGATGCTGACAGGCGCACTTATACGGAACGCATATAAAGTTGATAAACAGTCAAGGGGTAATGCAAATACAGCAAAAGAACCTACAAAAATTAAATTTGGGAAGATGGAGCCAATTTAACAGAAACTGTTAAAAGCAGAAAGGGCTCTCTTGGGCCATCAGAGTAAAAATATCCAGAGACACATAGTATCATACACTATATTGCCAAAAGTATTCGCTCACCTGCCTTGACTCAAATAGGGTTCAATATGATGTTGGTCCACCTTTGCAGCTCAAACAGCTTCAACTTTTCTGGGAAGGCTGTCCACAAGGTTTAGGAGTGTGTTTATGGGAATTTTTGACCATTATTCCAGAAGCGCATTTGTGAGGTCACACACTGATGTTGGATGAGAAGGCCTGGCTCTCAGTCTCCGCTCTAATTCATCCCAAAGGTGTTCTGTTAGGTTGAAGTCAAGACTCAGTTCCTCGGTCCAGTTCCTCCACACTAGACTGCCATCCATGTCTTTTTGGACCTGCTTTGTGCACTGGTACAGTCATGTTAGAAGAGGAAGGGGCCAGCTTCAAACTGTTCCCACAAAGTTGGGAGCATGGAATTGTCCAAAATGTCTTGGTATGCTGAAGCATTCAGAGTCCCTTTCAATGGAACTAAGGGGCCAAGCCCAGCTCCTGAAACAACCCCACACCATAATCCCCCCTCCTCCAAACTTTACACTTGGCACAATACAGTCATACAAGCAACATTCTCCTGGCAACCACAAAACCCAAATTCGTCCATCAAATTGCCAGATGGAGAAGCGTGATTTGTCATTCCAGAGAATGCGCCTCCACTGCTATAAGTCCAGTTGCGGAGCACTTTACATCACTGCGTCTGATGCTTTGCATTGCACTTGGTGATGTATGGATGGATGCAGCTGCTCCACCATGGAAACCCATTACATGAAGCTCTCTGCACACTGCTCTTGAGCTGAAGGCCACATGAAGTTTTGAGGTTTGTAGTGACTGACTCTGCAGACAGTTGGCGACCTCTTCGCACTATGTGTTCAGCATCCGCTGACCCAGTGAAGTCAGTTTATGTGGCCGAGTTGCTTTCATTCCCAAACACTTCCATTTTCTTGTAACACACCAGACAGTTGACAGTGGAATATTTAGGAGCAAGGAAATTTCATGACTGGATTTGTTGCACAGGTGGCATCCTATCAGAGTTCCACACTGGAATTCACTGAGCTCCTGAGAGTGACCCATTCTTTCACAAATGTCTGTAAAACCAGTCAGCATGCCTAGCTGCCTCATTTTATACACCTGTGGACATGGAAGTGATTGGAACACTTGATTCCCACAATTTGGATGGGTAAGAAAATACTTCTGGTAATATAGTGTACATGCATACATTTTCCTAAGCAAGAGTAAGTGACAGCAATTGCATTGATAATGTTCATCAATTGTGTCATCAATTGTGGGTAGTTAGAAAAACTCCCCTTTATTACAAATGTAATAAACTGTGATAACATCAGTTATGGCATCAAATCAGGTATTTACTGTGTAAAAAGTGCTTAACTATCACAGAGCTCCCATTGTTTTCTGTGTTTGAATGAGAGGGGGAATGTTCTGATACACATTACTGCATCAGAAAAGATATACAGTAGCCTCACCTGAGCTGCTGACAAAAATAAGCATAAGATGTTATTTCTAATACAGCAGGCTAAGATTTCAGGAAGTTTTCATTGCAAAGAGCAGATACATTAAACTGGCATTAAACTGAGATGAATGCAAGACAAAATGGTCGTGGGGAAAAAAGCATAAATTTGTTGAGTATATCCCAGTGAAATGCGAATTGACTACTGAAACATTAAATCATGCTTTACCGATGTTTAAAAACCTTTATATACTTACACAGCCATTGCATTTTGTCAACAGCAGTGGAACTTATGTATTATTTCATTTTTATTGTTTGGAGATGTTGAGTTTGTGTTATTTGTTCTAAGGATTTTTGGCAGTATTAACTGCAGACCCAGTATCACATTCATGCATACATTTTCCTAAACAAGAGTAAGTGACAGCAGTTGCATTTGTAATGTTAATCAATTATGTCAGTCAGTTGCAAATGGGTAGTTAGTGAGAAAAACTCCCCTTTATTACAAATTTAATCAACTGTGATAACATAAATTATGGCATCAAATCAAGTATTTACTATATAAAAAGTGCTAAGCCGTCACGAGCTTCCATTGTTTTGTGTGTTTGAATGAGAGGGGGAATGTTCTGATGCACATTATGATAGAAAAGAAAAGATATAGCCTCGCCTGAGTTGTGACAGTCTGAGTCTGGGGATAAATGATATTTACCAAACAAAGTGAAACCCTCTTTTCTTATGTGTTACAATAAAATGCATGATTTAAATTCAGGCTATCTCTGGCCTAAAATTAATTTTCTGTTGTACAGTATGCGGCACTCTTTTGAAGTTTGGATCTCAAGCTCACAAGAGTGATAAAGGGAGTGTGAAACACATTGGAGAGATAAACTTTATCTTTCTTTTCTATAGCACCCAGCTTCAGCTTACAGGTAACGAATAGAGAGGCCTTACTGTCCCTACTCTACCATTTAGTACTTTTTCTTCCCAATGTACCAACTCGGCTTTAGGTTAGTTTCTTTGTTCAGCCTCCAAACTTGATGATATCCTGTGTCACTTTTCTTTTTCTGTCACTTTCCTACTATGATCATCCATAATCCTAAAAGCCTCCCCTCCCTGTCCTTGTAGTCTGCTTAGGCACCACTGATCCAGGGTTTGCGATGGCAGTCCCTCCTCGTCTGATCTTCACATTCTGCCATGTGAGCCCCAAACTGGCTCATTCTCAGGGGCAGGCGGCCATTATGAAGACTGACTGGCCACAGTAGCGCCCACACATTTGGCAGCCTGGCAGAGCTGCCCCCTGTTGTCTTTTTCAAACAAACCCCCCTCTTTTTCTTTAGCAGCAGAGCGCCGACACCTACGTAAAAAGAAACTGCTCAGGTACCCCGACAAGCTGTCATGGAAACGGGAATGCTCTGGAAAAAAATTTGAAATTAAAAACCCTGTTGCCTCCTACTCTGTGTGCACTCTCCTCCATCAGAGATGGGGGGATGTCAGGGGCACATGTGGCCTGAGAAGAGGAAAGAAAAAGGCAGAAAAGTGTGTCTGTAGACGAGGAAAAAAACAGACAGAACAGACTGGCTATTAGGCGAAGCCTTCTGTCGCATGAAAACTCCCCCTCCCTAGCATCCATGCCTGTCATCCAAGTCCTCAGTGTGAAGGACATGGAGACAGACAGCCCAGAAAAGCCTCAGCTCCAGACTGTCACAACTCTTATCCTGCCTGATAAAAGTATAATATAGCTCATTTACCCATTTCTACTTTGTCCTTAGTGGAATGTCAGTTATACAGCAATTAAGGACTTTACCTCAGTGATTGGCATGAAGAACTTCCAACTGCAATAAACAAGAAGATTGATGCATCTAAAACACAAAACCTACCTAGACGCTTTAATATATAAAGTATGCGCTACAATGCACATGTAGCATTATTAGACTCTACAGATGCTACACTACAAACCGAGTTAAGGGCTTTATTTCCTCAGACTGATATTTTCTTGTTTTGTTCCTGCAGTAGCAGTATAGTTGGATCCAAAATTGCTGCAGAGTGAAATTGAGTCATAGAACTCAAAGGGTCCCCTGTGCTGCCTGACTAATAAATTTTTATGTGTACTAATGCATCCTGTAAAACATCAGTCACAAAAACATGGCTTTTCCTGGAGGTGACATGCTCTGACTGACTGTTCCATCATCAGGAAATTTGAAGCAATGTCACTGTTTCAAAAAATGAAAAAAAAAAAATTTTTTTCTCTTAAAAAAAAAAAGCTAACCTTTTCATAATGTATTAAACAAATCAAAGCATCTGAAGAGGAAATGAAATCCAGCAAAAATGGAACAAATTTCAGAAAAAGCTACCCAGCTTTCATCTGCATCCCTCCCTCCTCAGAACGAAGCTGGATAAAAGGTGAGTTTGCTAAAGTGCATACTAAACCTCCATTTAGAAACCAGCGGTAGCTAAATCTCAACCATCTTCTCATAGCTCTCTACCCAATACTATAAATCTACATGATGTCAGAGCTTGTCGTGAGACTGCTGAATTAAACATGCCAACCTTCGCACACTTCTGCTTCCTCCCAGTTTGAGGTTAACTGATTAGTAAGGTCAAAGTGGGGACAGGGAGGAGCACAGTGCCTTGAATGTGTTGTGGCATTGTTGCCTTGCTCAACTATGGAAGGGAGATTATTTCCAACATTGTGTGTGTGTGTGTGGAGAGAGAAAGACGGTATACTGTTTCTGTGTTGACAGTTCATACCTAGAGCAAGAGTTTGATAAGCCTCTGATTCATGGCCTCTTGGTTCAGTCTGTCATTATCGTCCTTTTAGATCTGCACCAAGCTGAAATCAGACCTTCAATTCAACTCCAAGGCTAACACGCTGGGGTATGCATACATATATGTGTGTGTGTAGTTAAAGTGGTCATAGGTCAGACTGGAAGAGGAAAGCATTTGTGCATGAGAGCAACCTCTACTCCGTGGAGAAATGGTTTTCTTTTTGCCTTTCCTCTCATTATCAGGGATTTGTGTGTCTTGTTTATGTGATTTTTAGAATGAATAATGAATGTTTATACAGTGTGACAACTTTTGAGAGCTTTTACAGCATATGCGTGAGCACTGAATGCACAATAGGGTACAAGGCGAAGTCTCAACAGATCCAACATGACAATCTGCCTTGTGGATAAAACACCAAGACAAAGAATGTGCTTGTTTTTGAGAAAATGCAAAGAAATTCCAGAGAATGTGTTTTTCCTTTTGGGAAACGGGTACAATTTTGACAGGAAAGAGGAGAAGAGGAAGCTCTAATTGGCTTATCTGCTTCCTGTGCAATATGTCACTTCAGTCATGCTTGGGAAAAATAATGTTATTTTCAAAGCAAATGAAACCCTCAGGTACCACAGGACGGCCGACAGCGTGCAACACGCCGAGAGGATCAATAATCAACTGGCTGACTGCCAGTTTCTTCAGGTAAACATTTCCCATGACAACACTGGAATCTTTAAATCCATACAGTCCAGATGTTAATGTTGGAGCTGACTGAACTGCTCAGAGGTAGCAAGTAAAATAAAGTCAGACAAAGATCGATTAAATGAGGACATGGCTGTCTGAAAATATCCCAATTCTCTGTTTTTAGGCACAGTTACAGTATGGATAGTGTTGGTAATGTGCAGCTATCGATTCATCTGTCAGTTGTTGCACTTCATCGTCCCAGACTGAAACTGGATCATTTTGAGGGGAAATTTTGTACTGATATCAAACAAAGTAAAACTTAAGTTAAACTCTTCTAGGGACATAACTAGGGATGCATATTGTTATGATTTAATCGATACCAATATCAATATCAACATCAATACCCATCAGTGCCGATATTTATCCATACCACAACAAAATTTAGAGTAAAGTACAAAGACATTACCAGATGTTAAAATATTCGATTTTCTAAAAAAATTCCCACAAGGAGAATCAGAACATAACAGAAGCTATTCTTACAATGAAATACTTCTAACAGTAGATCAGAGAGAAAACCATACATACACAGAACAGTGCATTAGGGTGCGTTCACACTCTGGCTGTTTGGTCAGCTTTAAACAGACTGTGGTCCGAATCCATGGATAGTTCACTTCATTTGGTGCAGTCTGAACACCAACTGTACTCTGGTGTGCACCAAAGAAGCGGACTTTGGTCTGTATGAAAGCCGGGGCTCTTGGTTCACTTGCAAACAGACTATCAGACTTTCCAGTACAGACATCCAGCGCACCCAATGGAAGTGACGGTTGTCGACTACAATAAAGCAGAAGAAGTAGAAGGAAGTGGGGTAGATTATCATTTGGGTCTGAGGAAAAACAAAGCAAACAGCACATGTTTAAAGAATCCGAGATCAAAACAACAACAGAAAACAACTGGAAAATGTGCAGACAGACGAGTAGCATAATAATAAGAAGCAGAAAGATTTCCACTTTAATCACGAGTACGGGTTTCTTCTTCTTCCTGCTTTTTCCATCATTGATCAGTGGTTGTATTGGGGAGTGTCACCACCTCACGAGCAGTTGTTTTAACTACAGTGGTTTAACCAGGCGGTTCGGTCTGCTGCAGTTACTGCAGTTTGAATGCAAACCGAAGCAAAGAAAGGTGAGAAATTTTTAAGAAATCCCCGCCCAATCAGACTGAGGATTATCCTGGTGTGAATGCACCCTTAGAGGTACTTCTGCAGCATTTGGCCAGATTTGGTTAAGAAAAAGCAACACATTTACTTTCTCAGGCTGCAGCCGAAGCTTCTCTGGACAGAATGTCTCAGGTGGTGGAGAACGCTGGTTCAGATGGCGTTAAACAGGCTGGACGCAAAGGTAGGTGAAGGACAGCGGGAAGCGTGGCTGTCTTACTCCACCACCATGTTTCCGCAATGGT
This sequence comes from Atherinomorus stipes, assembly GCA_023101725.1. Lineage (NCBI taxonomy): Eukaryota > Metazoa > Chordata > Actinopteri > Atheriniformes > Atherinidae > Atherinomorus > Atherinomorus stipes. The sequence continues at coordinate 899,937 of JALJCO010002818.1, forward strand.
TAGGTACATGTTCAAAAAGTATCATTTAGAGCAGGGATCACAATTCCCGGTATCCTGCACCTGCAGGATACCGGCAGTATTGTTCGTCCAGAATTGTAAGGTACCAAATTATATACTCAGTATACATCCCTAGACAACCCAAGCCTATATTTTGTTTTTTGATTTTCACCTGAGCAGTCCAACTTCAGCGATCCCATGATGATTTATGTTGGCTCATGAAGACTGTGGCAACTCCAGCATAGCTCTGGACTTCATTTCAGCTAGCTACTATAGCTTTGATTCCTTTTCTCCTCCTCTCATTTTTTCCCCCGATAACTGATTAAAATTCCGCACTTTGAAGTATGCCATTATCTATTCTTAAATAATGTAATGTTGCTGCTGTTATACAAGCAAGATCACGCTTTACAGTCTGACAGCAAAATACCCTCCAGGCATGACACCATTTTTACTACAAAATATTACTCATTAATAAACAAAATCCAACACAGAAGGTCATGCCATTACTGCTGCATGTGAGGACAATATGTAGAAGTGCATCTTTTGCTAAACTCTTTGTGACCAAATGACTTTATCACTTTTTTTTTTCCATCTGGCATTCTCTTTTGAATAATTACACGCATGCATAAATAACTCCAACACAAGAAAATCTGTTTTCAGAAGTGGGGAAAGTGAGTTGTAATCAACACATTTGGATTCATATTTATGATAATGATTCTTTTGCAGCCCGTGTCTTAACAAAACACACAAACGTGGAAGATTCTGTAGCAACACGATCATCAGATTGGACAGTGAGAGATGTCTGGGTGGGGAATTTAATGAGAGTAAGCAGAGAAAAAATAATTAAGACAAGCAGCGAGAAAGAAGCACAGCCGTAGCAACACTGTTCTCCAGCTGTATAAAGCAGAGCAGATAATAACACATCAACACGTTTTTATGATGTGGCATAAAGATGACACGGCCAACCTCAATTTACAGTCAAAGGTAGTAAAAGAAGGCAAGATCTGAACAACAAGGGGGAAAAAAAAACAAAAACATGATGCGGTTTCTCATTTTAAGTGACTCGATATGATGTTCAGCTCTGCACTCGACAGCACAAGGTTATCAGGAAGGTATTTGTTGAAGTAGATACAGCAAAATATGAGCCAATGGAAAAGATAAAATGCTCATACTAGAAAGCTCGGTAAGTTTACTGGACTAACCTATTGTTGCCGTCTTGTGCACTGTAGCCTTCTGAAATATTAGTTGCCATGCTTCCTTTCATTTATTGTGCCTTTCCCCCACTGTGTAACCAATCTACACAGAGAGCTCACCTTAGTTTTCCTATTTTCAAGTTCTCTTATTTCTTCCTCTTCAGCAGTCAGCTCACACCGGCCTCATTGAAGTGGAAATGCATCTCTACAGGTGACTCCGCATGTTCATCTCATCACAAACCAACCTCTGCCAAGTTTACATTTCTGCTCCTGGAACACCTTTATTATTAGACTTCTTGGACCAACGCTAATATGCACAATTCACAAAATCCTCAGAGATTCAGCCTTATTTGTAAAACATGATCCTGACAATCACTTTCAGTTAAATTGTGTCTTTTTTCCAGTTAAGAGGCAAAGTTCAGCGAAGATGTATATTTAAAGAGTCCTGTGCTCCTTGTTAAATTTTTAAATATCTCTCATCTGCATTTTAGTGCCAGCAGAACAAAAACTGGAAATCTTGTTATAAAATTCCCTTTTAACCCTTTAAGGGGCCATTCACACGAGGATGATTGCGGGTAAAAATGGCAAAAATATTTAATCAGAAGTGCCTTTCATTTACACGGTAAAGGTGTTATTCTGGGTTGAAGACGCAAAAATCTGAAGACTCATTCCAAAGTGGAATTCCTGAAGACTCGACGCTCTTGCATTCTCGTCTGCACAGTCCAAAACGCAAAAATGACAGTGGACCTGCTCACTCCATTCACGCGTTGCATGCGCATTGACGTCACACACAAACAAGAAAAACAACAATGTCCGCAATGTCCGTAAACCCAGCGGATCTAAGGCAGATTTGTACGCGGACATAGTGGAGTTCTATCACAGCACCACCTAACCGCCTGGCTTGCACATCCAATCGAATTCTACACACTCTTGCGTCCTCGTATGCACGCAGATTTCTTCATGACGACGCTCGTGTAAACACGGATAAAAAGATGAAGACAATACGCCACTTTTGCGTCTTCTCTTTTGATCGTTGCAGTGTGAATGTAGCCTAAGACTGGAAACATTGGAACATTAACGCACTTGGTGTTATGCAAATAATTTATAATAAAAATCTAAAAGCATGTTTAAACTGTTTTAGAAGATAAATATCCATGCAAACAACATCATATTGGATGAGCATAAGAAAGCTTTCGTAACAGATTTATACACTAGAATATAAATGAGGGTAGGCCTGCAAACACCTTCGTGCACACGCACTAGTTAAGAAAAACAAAAACAGCTGTGGAGAGGCAAGAAAAGGTGTGTGAGGGAGAGAAGCTCTATACAAGGATTAACAATCCATTACTCATAGGCATTAGAAGCTCAGAACATCAACACAAACAGCAATAACCTGATTTTGGCACAATGGATGCATCTCAGATACTTAATGCAGAGTCTGTGTGCTCTGGGATCACTGACAAAACACACAGCAGCAGTAAACTACTCATATCTAAGTGTCTATCACAGCAGATCATCAGCTGAAGTACACTTGAACACTCCAAGTCTCAAGCCCTGACAGAGCTATAATGCAGGAAATAAACAACAATGTATAACTGCTACTAGTTCCCTACAGTTGCAGCAGAGTTCAAAATACTTCAGATCAAGCTGATCAGAGGGCAATCCCCACTGCAGCCAGTTCTCAGTTTACAATGGCAAACGTCTTGATTCCTGACACTTTTCTTAAACTGATTCCATTTTCCGATTTGCTCTGGAGTCATCACTGCAGGTTTGTGTTTCAGCTGGATCCAAACACATTTTTTATTTTGAACATCAAACTTGAAGATTTCTCTGCTTTGTGAGACAATCTGCAAAAAAGTGTTTTAAAAGTTCAACTATTGCAGACAGTCATTGGACTCATTTCTACAATACTGCCACCCTGAATGAATATTTCATTGCTCCCTACTTGAGTTTTTGTCTCTTAAACAGAAAAGAAACTGAGGTAAGTTGAATGTATTTTGATTTTAGAAGCAGAAGCGGAGCCTTTCTTATTCAGTTTTTGTTCAAATGATGAAGCACGGAGCCACCAAGGTTACTTTCTCAATAGAACATATCCATTTCCACCATCAGTGCATAATATTAAAAGTTATTTAGAAGCAGTTGTACAGATTTGGCACATTTATAAAAGGCACTTATGGCAGAGCCATTTCACAGAATTTCAGCTTATTCCTGCCATATCCCGCACATCTACCCACCACACCGCCATCTGTTCAGCTCTCACAAGCGAGATGCTGACTGAACAATAGAAAAGAGAAACTGCTCAGTGCAGTAATGTGGAGAAGTTATATGTCTGACCTTCACCAGAGATGGAAAGGAAGATCATTTGACAGAAAAACATATGGACTTCTGGGTCATTTAAGCAAATCGCAGGGGCTATAGTTGGGTAAGCCATGCTTTGTGGTTAAATACACGATTTGTACCATTTTTTATGACTATTAGTAATGTTATTAAGATGATATGATCATTATTGTTTGATCAATAATGATCAGCATTATTGTTACTTAGATTGTTTTCTTTAATGCCAGGTTTAGATACGTTTGTGTGGTGGAAGCTGTAAGTTGTATGGATTGTTTAGCTGTTAAAGATTGACAGGATTAATTTTACATTCATAATTGACCCACACTTAGAGACAAACACATTCCCATTTTTTCCTATTTACCACCTACCACTGCAAAAAAGAAGAATTTTTAGGGACACTAGCTATAAGACGTATAGACCAAACCACAGATGAAAAATTGAGGTCTTTGCAAAATAGTGGATTTGGAGAAATTGCTAGTTTGGATGCAATCTGCATGCAAAGGAAAATAAATAGGTATTGCTAAACCATCCCAAACAGAAGTATCTTTCCTACTTAAATGACCTCATTTATATTAAAGCAGAGCTAATAACTGCCATAAGTTATCTCCAAAGGCAAAGCAAACAAAAGTATGTGCAAACACACATTTACATTTCTCCCCCTTTAACAGCTCACATACATGTTCACCTCCCCAGCCTCATTAAAACCAAGCAAGCTGGAGATGACGTTCATAAAACACCCTCAAACACAAATGACTGACATCTTAAAAATCAAGGCAACAATGTGCTTGTGGCATAAATTATGCATGCTTAAGTCTTTTATCGTCTAAATGCTTGTCTTTCCCTTTGCCAGTTTGCTTTGTGTGTCTTTTGCATTCATTTGGGACCTCAGGGACCCCCTGTGGGACAGTCTGAGGAAGAGAGAGGTGACAACATGACAGAAAGAGAGACAGATCAAGAAAAGTCTCACATATGCAGATAGACAAGAAAATGGAAACAGATTTATCCTATCTGAATGAGGCATTATGTGCACCCACATGTTTTGGGCCGTTTTTGTGAGAACATTGATTAACGAGACATTTGCTCCATTAACCCCTGTAATTAAATGACCTTAACTGCCACTAAATCTGATGTCTACCATAAAACCTACTCCTCATTCAGCCTTTAAGTGGTGTTAAAAACAGAGATGGACCAGTCAAAATGTCACTTTGATCTAAAACTTAAACTGTGTCTCAAGCATTTAGACAAACACACACTGAAAATAAACGCTGTCATGTCAAATTGTAAAGCATTCACATTGTTTGGCTGTAAAATATGTTCCCGTTTTTTGATAAAAACTGAAAAGTTTGCTCCATATCTGCATTAAGGTGTGATACAGCTCCCACTGCATAGCCGATGACGGTTCTCCATGTCATCACAACAAAAATGTTCCTACCTTCAGGTGTGAGCCTGCTAGTCAGGATTCTGTCCTTTACAAGCTTTTCTATTCCAGCCCTCACTTACTTTTGTACTATTATCTCACTGCTAATAGTTATGCGCTGTTATTACATTTACACTCAATGTTAGAAAAACCTAAACTGTCAGACTGTAAAGTTTTATACTGATCGGTTGTGCTTCTTATCTAAAGTGGAGCTCTTCAGCATAAAACTGCTAAAGAAAACAACAACAACTAAAAAAGAAAACTACTAAAAAAGTTGTTATACAAATCTGAAACGCACGCTGTGGAACTAATATGTTTTGTGCTTCTGGAAAACATTTATATTTTACCATTTCTGCTGAGACTGGGCTGGAAAAACATGGCAGCTGCATAAAAGCCAGTGGTGGCTTCTGTTGTGGGAGACCATGTAAATTTTTTATAAGAGTAAATGCAGCTCCTTCCCTCCATGCCTTCATCTGAGAGCTGCATCATATGTCCTCTGGCCACTCTCTGCTGACAACTCCTTGCTTCGCTTAACACATCTACTTGACCCAGTGAAGGGCAAGAAGCCCAGACAGATAAGCTGCGTCCTAAAGAATCTGCACTGCCTCCCTGTCAGCCGCCTTTTTTCTTTAGTGCGTTCATGTGAATGAGGGCCGTGGTCGTGGGTGGCCTTCAGCCTTCACTCAGTGGGGCAGAGAGCCCCCTCATAGCCCTCCTCTGTCAGTGAAGATTCAATGATGGCAGATCACAAGTAGGGGAGAATACAAGGATGCAGAACAGGAAGTACAAAAACAACAGGTTTCTAGCTCAACACTGACAAAACTGACAAGAATTAAAAACTTTACTTTTTTTACTATGATATATGAAGTCAATAAAGTCAAATAGAGAATCACATGTCAAATATGTGAAGATAAATACTTATAGTCATACTCCCATACAACTTGCAGTAGTGCAATGAGATTGGTGTATTTTTGTTAATTCCTGCAAGGCTACACAGACTGATGTGTGTCCATGTAAAGCAAAAACTACAGGTGAAAAGATTATGGAAAAATCTGAATCTGTGTGTGTGTTTGGGATCATGCATGCATGATGAGGTGAGTAAAGTGATATGAGAACTGCAGAGGACATGCAAGAATGAAGAGCAATGAATTCTTCTGTGAGTGCATGTGACTACACTTCATGATTTATGGGCTTAATAGCCGCCATCATTCTAGCTAAGCAAATCTGCCACATGTTTCCAGATTTTGCATGTTTTGATTTACTTGTTTTGATTAAATAGCTTTTGACTTCAGGTATATATTTTCTCTATCGGAATTTTAGATAACACGTGACATTTTATTTAAAGCTGCATTACACGTCCAGTTTTTTTTTCCAAAGTCATGATGATAAAAATTCATGCTGATAACAAACGTGAGCTCTGATACCCACATTAATTATATTTTAGGCATCTGAAAGGGGATTAGATTGGTAAACTTGGTAAATCTATAAAAAAAAAAAAATTAAAAAAAGACCACCACTAACTTGGTTACTTAGTAACAAGGCATCCGGAACTCCAGCTCTAAAAGAATGTTGGCCAAAAAGCAGCAAATTACTTAAACTTGCTTGAAAAGAATCTCCCAAAGTCCCAATGGAAGAGACAAATTTAAGCTTAGAGAGCTGAATTCCTTAGTTTGCATGTCTTTTTCTGTCATTTCTGTCTTTTGACATTTGCGCCCATTTCTCTTTTAAGCACAATACCTCTGGAGACAACATGAAAGTGGCTTTTAGATATCAAAGTGTTGCTGAAACAGTAAATCCTTTTTCCCTACTTTGCTGTGTGTGCACATTTATGAGTTTGTAGTCTTCACTACTTAGCATTGGTATGATGACTGTAGATGCGTCATGGCTATAGTGTGATGAGGAGTGATACGAGAAAGCAAATGAGCGGTATTGGTATTGATGAAAAAATATAAAAGTATTTAAAGGCCTCCTTCCACTGAAAACCCGTTTAACTTGCTCCTTCTGAAATACGGAGGGTTTCCCCTTGTTTACTTACACATGCTGACTTGCTAGCGTTGCGTTCCCCCAGTCGGTTGTGCTTCCTCATCACAGAAACAATACGAAGAGAAGAGCGAATCGGGAACAGCCTCGCACTTCTACGTCACATTGCAAATAGCGTATCCCACGTGGGGTTTCTATCTGTCCATTGGAAGGCAGGTAACCCTCCACTACACACTAGAAGTAAAGACGGCACTACTGTAGCTTCGGAGTTGAGAAGCTAATTAGCTAACTGTTTGTTAGCATGATGGAACAAACTTGTCTGTCGGCTCTATTTCCTGTCTGTAGCGAAATAAGAGCGGAGGGCGGAGCTTCCTTCATACACTGATGGGAGGCAGCCAATCAGACGGAAATTCATGAGAAGGACCCGGAAAAGCCTGCCGTTGGACCACAAGCCTCTCTTCTAGTATACAAATACAGCTGGATACTAAGCAACCAGAAGGTTTTTAAACAGAAACGATGCAGAATGCATTCAATAATAATGGAGAACACAGAAATATTAATGAAATGACCACGGAAGTACAACTTTAAGAATTTAAGGCTACATTTAATTATTTCTCTGGAAATCTAACATATCAGATACATTTCAATAACATACTATAGCTTCCAAGCAACTACTCTATATTGCCAAAAGTATTTGCTCACCCATCCAAATTATGAGAATCAGGTGTTCCAATCACTTCCATGGCCACAGGTGTATAAATTAAGCATCTAGGTATGCAGACTGTTTTACAAACATTTGTGAAAGAATGAGTCGCTGTCAGGAGCTCAGTGAATTCCAGCGTGGAACTGGGATAGGATGCCCAGTTCCTCGCTCCTGAATATTCCATAGTTAACTGTCAGCTGTAAAGGACTCGAAAGTGTGACATCAGGGACTGGGAAAACCGCAATGCATTGTGGGTCTCATGGTCAACTGTCAAGCTTGTTTACGCCGACTGCATGCACAATGCTGCTCTCGTTCCTTCTTTTTGTTTACAAGTTTGTTACAAGTTTAAAACATGGTGCGATCATGCTGTATCATTAACTGCCACACTGATTCGTTCACACGAATGCTTCAGTTAAAAAAAACGATGGGGTGAGATCTTCTCATTTCCAATGCAAAGCCAGGGAGCTCGGATATGTGAGCCAACAAAGAAATGCTGAATGGCCTGGACAGCAGCGGTGAGACGGTTACATGCTGGCATTCCGACATACCACTATTCTGAAATCCCGCTATTCCGTCACACAAACGTCCCACCATTCCGACAAGGCTTTCCATGTAAGGAAACGTGTGTTAACACGAGTCACTTACTCGGCACTCTCTGGTGCTGAACTGCAATGGTGATGAGTCACTGATTAGCCATTTTGCTTCTGAAATCAGATTTTAAACAGTTCTGATGGAGCTCAGTGCTTATCTGAATGTTGCAGCTTCATTCTGGACCATTTTACTGAACCTGGACGACCCGGATGATGCCAGTTTTGTGTGACGTGCATAAGTGCGCAGGATACACACCCTCTCCTGCTGCACGACATGAAGGAGACTGGACATCAAGATTGTGCTGGAATTAGTCAGTAGCTTCAGGTGTCACCCGCAGCGCTGTCATTGCAACTGCAGTTATTAATGTTGCAAATGATGCCAGTGTGCATGAAGACAGCTCTGTGGAGACTCTGCTCCAGCTGGCTGCAGTGACAGGTGACTGACTGCATTTCTACGTCCAGTCAGTGATCCCTGAGAACATGTTTTAGACCAGCCGAGTTACATTAATACGTGTAGGCGTATTATATTTCCCGTTTCAGGAGATTTTGATAACAGATTATTAAATTGGTTTGCAAGATTGTGGAGTTCGTCTGCTGTAAAAGCACATAAAAATCTGAATACCGGGGGAGGGAGGAGGCTTTTAAAGGAATTGTCGGAATGGTGGGATGTTTATTTTTTCTTAAATACCGTCATTCCGACCACAGAATGAAAAATTGTTGGAATGAGACGTTTGGCAGAAATTTAAGTGTTGGCATTTCGACAACTGGGGACCCATGTCGGAGTGGAGGAATGTCGGAAAGGTAATTGCCTTTCGTAAATACTTTTGAGTTTATATAAATGTTTGCACTCATGGCAGATTTACTTTTAGAGTTTATTATAACTGACCTCATTTTAAAGAAACGGGCGTGTGGGATGCCTGCATATGAAATGAATGAAACCCATCCAGACTGGGGCCGTGAGTACATCTGGAACATACGGAGGTGAAAGCTACAGATAATGGCAGATTTACACGGAGAAAAAGGAGACGGGAGAGTGATGTGACAGTCATCAGTACAACTGCAACATTCTCTCCGATTCTATCCATTTTTCAATGAGTTTGAGTCTGTGTCTCGCAGCACTGTGCTGTAAAACAAGCTCTTGCCCATGAAGACCACAATGCATTGTGAAATGTCTCGTGCCCTTTCGAGCCCTATTATAAGAAAATAGAAGTGTTTGGGAATGACAGCAACTCAGTCACGAAGTGGTAGGCCACGTAAACTGATGGAGCGGAGTCAGCGAATGCTGAAGCACAGAGTACAAAGGAGGTCCCCAACTTTCTGCAGGGCCAATCACTACAGACCTTCAAACTTCATGTGGCCTTCAGAACAGCTCAAGAAAAGCATGCAGAGAGCTTCATGGAATGGGTTTCTATGGTAATCAGCTGCATCCATCTATACATCATCAAGTGCAAAGCAAAGCGTTGGATGCAGTGGTGCCACTGAACTCTAGAGCAGTGGAGGCATTTACTGGAGTGACGAACCAAACCCATCCATCTGCCAATCTGATGGACGAGTCTTGGTTTGGCAGTTGCCAGGACAACGATACATGTCTGACTGCATCGTGCCAAGTGTAAAATTTGGTGGGGGGGGATTATGGCATGAGGGTGTTTTTCAGGAGCTGGCCCCTTAGTTCCAGTGAAAGGAACTCTGATTGCTTCAGCATACCAAGACATTTTGGATAATTCCACGCTCCCAACTTTGTGGGAACTGTTTGGAGCTGGCCCCTTCCTCTTCCAACATGACTGTGCACCAGTGCACAAAGCAGGCCCATAAAGACATGGATGTCAGAGTCTGGTGTGGAGGAACTGGACTGGCCTGCACAGAGTCCTGACCTCAACCTGATAGAACACCTTTGGGATGAATTAGAGCGGGGACAGAGCCAGGCCTTCTCGTCCAACATCAGTGTGTGACCTCACAAATGCGCTTCTGGAAGAATGGTCAAAAATTCCCATAAACACTCTTAAATCTTGTGGACAACCTTCCCAGAAGAGTTGAAGCTGTTTGAGCTGCAAAGGGCGGACCAACGTCATACTGAACCCTATGGATTAGGAATGGAATGTCACTTAGGGCGCATTCAGAAAGCATAGTCCGCTAGTCTCGGCCCGTTTGGGGACTCGGTTCGGTTGGGGGCGGGGGTGGTCTTCCGGACAGAGATCGCGTTAACGTTGCACTATTGCCAAACGAGCCAAACGAACCAAACGGGCCAAGAATGAGAATCTCACGTGGTGCTGCTTTCAGATTCACCGTAGGTGAGGACAAGACGCGCGTACAAGAAGGTTCTCACAACTTCTGTTTCCTCCACAGAGCGACATTATTTTTGTACGAGAAGCTGGATATGCTTTCATCAGATAAAATATCGATTAAAGCTTTAACTTCCTTGTAACTCCACATCTGACCACGACACATCAGTCCGACACCTGTGTTTGTTGTTGTAGCGTTTACCCATGTTGTCCAACGTTTGACCCACAATGCCAATGCAATTTGTAGTCCACTTCCTGTCTTTGGTTCACTTGAATCGCACCGAGACCTGCGTTTGTAGACGGACCGAGTCCGGTTGTTTTTTCCGGATCAGAGTCCATTTGCACATTCACAACTCCCCTACACGAAGCGGACTTCCGAGCAAATGGACTCTGATTCGAATCAAAAAAGCTTTGTGAATGTGCTCTTCAGCTCATATGTGAGTCAAGGCAGGTGAATGAATACTTTTGGCAATATAATGTATATTACACCTTGGGTGTATATAGTATTATTACATGCGCATGTAGTATACGCATGCCTTCACCACACATAGAAAATTAGATATGAAAAGACTGCAACAGCTCTAAAAGACATTATGTTCTGCCTCGCCTGGTAAGAAGATTCATACATACAAATACAAACAAACACTAACAGAGAGCTAAACACCTGAATACTATTAATGTATAATGTGTGAAAACAAAAACATGCACACAAACATATGTAAAGCCCAAAATGTCAGACAACAGCTGGATGGGAGGTGTGCAGATTAAAGTCAAAGAGAGAAAGTGAAATTTGCAATGCATCGCATTAGAGGCAGAAGTGAAATGGTCGGGCAGCTGGGAGTAAAGAAAGATTTATATTCAGAGGAGAGCAAATCTTGGCAGGCATGGAGTACCTATGTTGACAGGCTTGGGGAGAGGCGGGGATTCGTATTGATGAGCGCGTCCAAGAAAGATGCCTGTGGGTGCCGGATTGAGGTCCTGTGGGGATGCTCTGTCTACGGAAGCGATATGGGGCTCAGACAGCGGATTAGTGTTTCTGCTCCATAATCAATTTGCTGTCTGGATCCCACTGCACATAACCCTAAACATCCACTTGTCGCTTGATCCTCTAAAATCTCTCCTTGCCTTCTCTTTATTTCTCCCTAGATGCCAAATTTGATCACACTTTCACCTTCAACCTTGAGAAAACTTTAATCTCTTTCATTCAGGAAACACAAAGCCATCCAGAATCTACTTTAGTTTCCTTTCTTTCACCAACTAAAAACTTATCTTTTTTTTTTTTTTTTCCCCTATATTTCTTTCCAAAGTGTAGGTTGTTTCACAAGCCACAGTTAATTCTGCTCAGACTGCATTTCTGGGAAATATGAGTTACTCTGGGAGTAATTATATCAGGGTGTGTATTTGTAAGAATGTAAAATTCAACCTTGTCAAAGGGCAAACCATTAGCTGCATCTCACCCTTGGGTCCAAGCTGGCTGCCATCTGTTCAGGAACTTAGGGGTCACAATACAGGCTGACCAATCAATAACATATTACATGCTGGCACTGAGCACCCACCTTAATTATGACTTTCCTTGCTTATTAAAAACCAAGGCACCTGAAATTTTCAGTGAGGAAATACAAAACATTTCCAAAAAGCAGGCAGCACAACCTAAGTGGCTCAAAATGAAATCAAGTTAATTTCTATTCCCAGAAAAAACAAGCATGTTGACCATCAAAATTGTGTTATACAGTGCATAGGGCTGATTCTGAATTCAGCTCTTGCTTCAGCTAAAGTCTGGTGGATAAAATGGTCCTTTTCACTAAGAACAGATGCACTGGCATTTCCTGAAGGTGTCTGAGTCTCTGTTATGTATGTATATATGTGTGTCTGTAGGTGGGAGAAGCCTTTTGAGATGAAAGCCAACTGAGACAGCTAATGGGGTAGGCAGAGATATCAGCTGGTGCTACAAGTGCTTCAGTCTGGGTGGAGAAGTCAGGGAGGTTTTCCCCATCAGCAGATCAATAAGTGCGGCACTGACAGAGTACTATCCATTTCAAACTGTGTGACACAGACAGAGATAAAGGTCAAATATATAGTGTACGATACGAATAAACAGCAGCTCAACAATAATAAGGCTGCATTACAAAGCACTTGGAATAGTCTTGTACTTTCAACGTGCCGTAACAAGAAACTTGCCTTGCCATCAGTATTGCTCCTCGTGCACCTGCCTGCTGGCACACTGAACCAAGTTTGTGATAGCAGAAATGCAAAGACGATGTTTTATAAGAGTGAGACTTGACCCCACTAATGACACAACAGCTTGTCTTACCACGGGTGCATGCACACAGACACACACAAACACACACAGTTAAGGCTTTAAACTGTCAGCCACTGTTTTGCAATGCTTTCATCGGTTTAGGCATATTGTCACCTCCACTGCACTGATGTGACTTGCATGCAATCAGATTTGAGGCACGGCAGACTTTATGTGTCTGTCGTGAGGTTGTTGGATGTTTAAGACGGAAACTGGCAGGTGGAAAGTATGTGTGGGCGTATATGTATACATACATACATATATATATATATTATATATAGTCTTCAAAATTATTCATACCCTCCCATTAAAGAAAAGACTAAATTCACAATAGTAATTCGAATAACAAGAAACAAACAAAAAAAAAACTAATAAAAATGTACAAAATTATAATTCAGTGAAATTAAATTTTGCTTTTGAATTGTGGTTGGAAATAATTTTGAAAAACGAACAAAAAAAAACTGTCAGACACATTAAAGCACCTTTCCGATGAAAAGGGGACAAAAATACCTGTCGATAGGTGCAGACATCTTTTGAACATTTGAGTATTAAAGTAAAATCTTATGTTGGGTTATAGTTCAACAACTTAAGGAAGGTGGTCTTGAAGGGTCCTCTGTGGCAACTAAATCACCCTGATATAAAAAGTAAAGCAAGCATGAATGATTCTTACCTTGGCCTGGCGTCAATGTTGTGCTGAAAAAAAAAAAAGAAGAAAATAGGAGGTAAGGGAGATTGGAGGGAGAACTACAAATCTGAATTCTTTGCACAGGTGTTGTGAAAAACAAAAAACCATAAACAACATCATTTACATTATCATGGGTCCACAGCTGGCATGGCTCTAAATCTGACCAATTAATTTTCACTTTTATCCACCAGTTGTGTTCATGTATATTCATGAACTTTTGTGGAGCAAAGCACCAACTGAGCTGCAAATGTAATTCACACGATGACTTTCATATCAAATTTTCATCAGGTCTTAAGAGATTTTTCAACGTCAGACTGGTGGACGTCTCTCTGTTGACTGACAAAGAACTGAATCAAACAAATCCTTAACAATCAAAAGGCATAATTCTTAGCTCTAGACCATGACATCCAGCACTAATTTCACTGCACCAGAAAGAGTAACTAGCAGCATCAAGAGAGTCTTTGAGCCGACCGGAGAAGAGCTGATGAGTGGAGGCTGCAGAGCGACAAGTGGCTGTTTGCCTCACTGATTACGCTTCAGCTTTGCACCAAATAAGCTCCAATTCTTGGCAGTGAGATTTTTATTCATTCTTGTTGTCAAGCTCTTCAGCAGACACAAATGTCAGTTTGTAAAATCAGAGCACAAATCTGACATTCCCTGAGAAAAAACATCAGTAAATTTCCTCTATGCAAATGTGCAAACCTCTCGATGTTTATCTATCAGGGCTGGGGTGATGTGTTTTTTCCTGATTCGATTCTTTTACTCAAGATGATGATTCAATTAAAATTGCAATTCTTTGATAAAGCTGATTTTTGTGATTCTTAGTTTGCTTTTAACACCAGACCAAGTTGTTAATGATTTTCTGCCTTTTTCCAATGGAGGGACATTGGAAGCAATACCACCAGCAATACCAGTGGAGCAATACCACTGGAAACTGCGGGGCCCGTGCTGAGCTGTGTAGCTGATATGCAGGAGAAAAACCAGGGAAGAAGAATGGGAACCGGAAGAAAACACCACAAAAACCGCCAGCATCAAATAGCCCAATAGAAGCAACTGAGAAAGAAGACGCCAAACAAACAGAGAAGAGCATCTGTAGACATGGCTGGAGCTTTTGAGGAGAGGCTGCGTGAATGTGTCCGAAAATACATTGATATCTACGTTTCCGACACCAAGTGGTGTAAAGTGACATTAAAACAGGGAAATTAACTATGAACTCAGCACTGCCGCCTCGTGGACAAACTGATTTAAGAACCTTGGGAACGCAGAAGACGCATGGAAGAATGAAGGCAGCAATGCATGGCAACGCATGAAACGGATGTAGCCATTTACGTACGCAAGGGAGCATATATGGGTTAAAGAAGTCACAATTAGTGTCAGATGAGGATCCAGCTTTAGCATCAGTAGGACTAAATAAACTCAAATCTATTTCAGTGATGGCAAATAAGTACAACAGATACCTTATTGCAAGTGATACTGGGTTAGATTTGTTAAGAATTAGGTATAGAGGTATAGAAAAACACACGTTCAATAGCAACTTGTAGTTTGTCCAACCTTGTGGAGCTAAACTGTATACTTTTATAAAAAAAAAAATTCACATTCAAATCCAGCCAAGACAAAGAATCATTGATAAAAGATCATCCTTTTTTGCTTTTATTGCTTTTTAAAACAAAAACTGCTTCCTAATATTTGCTAGCCAACACATACAGTATGAATAAAGCAATTTTGAGCCACATCCGAGTCTGGGTTGAAAGACAGTAAAGTGAAACTTCACATCTTCTGACTAATGGGGCATCTATACTTTTTTTTTCCAGATTGGAGTTCTTTAAAGCTTAGAAGAATTGAGTATCCCTAAATACCTCACAAGAGACGATCACAGATATGAAAAACATCACTAAACCTCCTTGGCAATACATATGCAAATGTGGCATGACAAAAGTGAATAATAAAGAGGATGAGGCAGACTCAGGCGGACTGGAATGTGCATCTCATTACCAACTTACAGGAACATATAAGTCAAACATTACTCTCTCATCAGTAACTTTTAAAGGCTTTTATGAACCAACTTAGATGTGAGGCACCCTCTGAACATGGGAACTTATGATGTATACAGTCTTCATATATTAACATTAATAATTTTACAGTTAAACAGAGGCATCTATAGTATTAAGCAAACAATGAATGCATGTTTTTGGTTGGAAAATACATCATTGAATGAAAATAATCCTATCAAATTGCGCCTGTGGACATTTTTTTTTTAAAAAAAAGGTGACTGGACACAGACTGAGACAAAGCAACATAGTATTCTCCCTCTGGCCTCTACTGATTGGTCAATTTTCAGAAAGCCATTTTCATTCCTGACCCCTTTATTGTGCATCTAGTAACACTTGTGTACCACTGCAGAAACATTATATACTCATAATCATGTCTGTTTGACCTAAAGCTACAGAGCTTGTCTTAATTATGTAACTTATTCTCTGGGATGCTGTTGAAGAGATTGGTCTTGTGAGGTAATGAATGTTTTACATCACAAGCATTCAACAAGCTTGCAGTATTTGAGCTTGACATGCATACGGACCATGCATACTTAGGCCATGTCTCAGACAGCGCACTTGCACTACGTAGAACCTACTTTAGAGTAAATGTGGGTTCAACTGAAATTCAGTGCTTTTAAAAGAACCCGGATGCTGCCCTAAAAACTGTAAAAAAATCCAGCGCTGAACACTACTTGCACTGAACGGACGCCATCTTGCTGATGTAATGTAGCGGAAGAGGCACGAGTTTGAAGCCGAATAATAACGAAAAACAACACGGTGGCGACCCCTGCTGCGGCGGAGGCTGTATTGTACTCATGTTACAAATGTTCAGGGAATAATTCAGATTTAATTACTAATTTATATTGAGGCATCCTACCAAGCTGTTCACTCCCTGATGACAGTTATGATTTGGTCATTTGTTTGAGGCCGCGGTTATACTGGCTCTGTAGAGTCAGCACACGTTAGTTCTCTATGCAAGTCCGTCACTTCCAGTAAGTGCAGTGCTCCATTCGAGTCAGCATTTACTCATGATAATGTGCACTACAGACAAGGTGCACAATGCACATTACGCACTTTCTGTGCACTCACTCACACAAATGCACTTACTGAGATGCAGCTTCTATCATTACTATTTTCTTGTTACAACTCTACTCTTGCTATGCTTCTTTTATTTCTACACAAAACCACACTGGACCTTTTTATTTTTGTGGACAGGATTTATTTCTGCTCTCCATTTTCAGAACTTGTTTTGAACTGGAAAAAAAAAAAGTGCTCAACACAATGTAACATACAATAATTTCTGAACTATTGAGCACACCTGAATACAAGCTGCACTGACCAGAAAATAACCACACTTGTCAATAAGCTGTAGGTGTCCACGTTGTAAGGTGCGATATTTACAGTTTTTAAATACCTGTAACGCACATATGGGCTATGTACTGTCAATGCTTTTTTCCCGAACGGTGTTTGGAACAGGGCTGTTTTTTTTTTTTTTAGTTTTCTTTCTGTCGCCAACATCTCACCAGTGAACACTGATGACAAGCTTACATACAGTAAGCTACATACATCAAATCCAGAACCCTCACACAGCAGTAGTTTTAACTGCTGTGGAGGTGAAGACTTGATGTGTTGGACTTGAGGACTATGAGCAATCATAAATAAGAAGGATGAGGTGTTTCTTTTCCCCCATAATTTCCTTCAAAAATCTCATTTGCCTGTAACGATCCATCAGCTAGCTGCATTGTTGTTCAAGCTGCAGTGTTCCAAGAGTGTAATAAAAGTAGCAGCTTGCAGCCCAGAATTTACGGTAGTCTAACAGAAAGAGTGAATGGAGGTGAGTTCATGTCATTTAGGCACAATCTCTATTCTCTTTTTTACCCTTTGCCAGTTAAAATGGGGCCACAAGGGGTAAGGCTTAAAGTCACCCCCTTCAAACTGGGACACCCTTAACAATCGCATACGTCAACAATGAACCCCTCCAGCTTGTATGTATGCTGAGCTGTCACCGCAAATCTCGAGAAATCAAGCTGTGGGTTAATGTTACCAAGCAAGTCCAATTTGTGCATGGCATTCCCACTTGTGTTGTATCCCATAACGCCCTCCATGAAACAGAAGACCAGCAGCGATGTTGCCGAAGTTATCAGGGCTGCCTGCAGAGCATCGCTGGTTTTCAGCCTGGTAGCGTTTACGTTACTGAAGCAATGTTGCACTAGCGATTTTTTTTCATGTGCATTTTACAAAGAAAATTACTTTTAACATTTTAACAACAAATAAAATGGCTTTCATACATTTTTAAACTTTATCTATGGAGAAAATATTTACATTTTTTGGATTTTTTTTGGACTTGATAGCAGCCATCTTGCCGGTTATTTGCACATTTTGTTTTAGGTGTGCATCGGAAAACCATTCGTTTGAAGGGGTATGCACCCCTACCACTTAACTTTACCCTTCTGTCCCAGCATTGAGACACCCCTTCCCGTACACGTAAATGCACAAAACAGAGGGGAAGGGCTAAGGGGGAGAATTGAGATTGGGCCTTATTCTCCTTAATCATGAAATGCCATACTTATGAAGAAAAACAACCAAGTAGTTGTGTGTGTGCCACCACCACGCTAATAACTTCATTATACTTGATGCAACTCCTCCTCCCATCGACTGTCTTGGTGGCAGTTTAATCTCAACTTCAGACCTCACACTTTCAAGCATTCTCAGCTTAGAAATGCAACTGAGAATGGTTGAGTACCTACATAGACAGAATGGGACCCATTGGAGTGAATAGCTGTCTAACCAGCCTTTCAACTTCCACATGGCACTTCTCCAATAACCATAAATATCCAAACAACACTGTGTTGCTTACTGCAGCAATAAGGAACACATAAGAACAAACAGGGCAACCACTGGCATTCAATTAGAGCCTTAATGAACCTGGCCCTCCACGGATTAATTTCTCAGCAAAAAAGCAATCTACACATCAGCCACTGCCACTACTACAGCTTCTCCAGGGAACACTCCAGCTCCCTCTTTGGCTGCGGTGACTAAAATAAGTCGAGTGACAAGTGGACCAATGGGATACTTTAGCTTGGGGCCTATCAGTAGTTTAAGCCTTCTATGCAATTTTCAAGGAGGCATACGGGAGTGACGTGCTGCAGAATGCGAGGAGTGTGAGAGGATGTGACTTGCACTTCTGCCAGTTTAAACATCCACACACTGACCTTCATGTAGGAATTGTTTAATGTTTGGTTGGTACATCTTTTAGGTATTAGTTTTGTCCATAGCAGTGGAAATTGTGCTTTAACAGTTTGGGTTAAGATCAATGTGACTTACTCTTCAACTGTAGAACAATTTTTCAGCTTTTAATCTTTCAAAAATCTTTTTTCTGACTTTTTTTTTTTTTAAAAGACCGCTACTCTAAAAGTAGTCCGGCTTATCCGGTAATCTGGCCTTTTTCATCTTTGAGGCTAATGACTACTTTGCCTATTATGGCCCCCTCTACATTTCCCATTGTGAATTATTTTCTCTTTTAAGAAAAGCAGGTGATTGTGATCAGGCGGAGAGGTTTACCATGTTGCTAAGCCCACCATTGTACTCTTTTGTTTTTCATCCAAATGTCCCAAACTATTGATTGAGCCACTTCTAATGTTCCAGCTATCTCTGTGATGGATTTGTTCTGTTTTTCCAACCTAAAAATAGCCTGTTTCACTTGCACTGAGGGCTCCTTTGACCACACGCTGTTGGCTCACAGCAACATCTTTTGCAAACTGAAATGACACAAAGGAAATCAACCTTACAGCTTTTTGTCAGCTCTATTAATGAAAATATTTTTTTAAAGAATGGCTCACACCTGTGCAAAGTGCAGCTTTTTGGTCAGCTACCAATTTAATTTCTCCCACTAAAATATAATTTTAACTACAGTGCTAAAAAAATAAATAAATAAAAAGGGAACACTTAAAAAAGACAATGTAACTCCAAATATATCATATATATATATATATATATATCATATCATATAAGTTATATGAAATTAACTTGTCCAGTTAGGAAGCATCATTAATTATGAACCTGTTGTGCAAATGAAAGACAACAGGTGGAAACGAGAGGCAATTATCAAGACAACCCCTCCAAATGGTTCTGCAGGTGGTGACCACAAACCATTACTCTGTTGTCATTGTTTCTGGCTGATGTTTTAGTCACTTTTAAATTTTGTCAGTTTTCTCAGCCCGAGAGGCAGCATGAGGCGTGCCTACAACCAACAAACTGCTGAGGTTGTGCAGCACATCCAGAGTGGCACATCAATACAAGCTGTAGCAAGAAGGTGTGCTGTGTCTCTCAGCACAGTGTCTAGGGCATGGAGGAGATACCATGCTCTGGGAGACAGGGCAGTAAACCAGGACATGTGGAGGAGGCTGTAGGAGATCAACAAGTCAGCAGCAGGACCGCCATCTCTTTTACTGTTCAAAAACAAACTTGTGTTTGAAAGTGTTTCATGTGTTGCCCCAAAGATTATTTTCAAACAACCAAATGTGGATTTACCAGAAAAAAATAGTTTTCATGGAGAAACAGCAAAGGTAAGAGAAATCTTTAAAACTAGTTTGTGGCTGAGTGTTTTCAGATGTTGCTGCTTATTGCCTTCAATCTCTGTAATGCTTCGGTGTAGACGACTGTGAAGCACATGTTTGGATTCTGCAGAGTCTAAGTGTTAATTTGGTATATCATTTGTGTGGGTTTGATGCGGGGTTGTGGCTGTGGAGATAGAAATGTTGTACATAGGTTGCTATTATGGCCGTGTCTTTACGTTAAACATTTTTTATTTAATGTGGATGTAACTTTAGTTGTGTTTTGCACAATTAAAAAAGGTTTGTGCAGGCTTGTAGCCTAGCTTCTGCTGTTTAATTTGATGTGCCACATTGCAATAATCTCCGTCATTAATGTGTCGTTTATCACCGTTGTTGTTGAGTAACAATCATGAGGGACCTTATAAGGTCCTTCTTGGGTTCAAAAAGTACCGGGATGAGATCCTCAGACCCATTGTGAGACCACTGCTGGTGCAATAGGCCCTGGGTTCCTTCTTGCATGACAATGCCAGACCTAAAGTGGCTGAAGTGTGTCAATAGTTCCTCCATGATGAAGTTGTTGATGCTAAGGACTGGCCTGTCCATTCCATCTTGGACATTATGTCTGTTCCATCCACCAATGCAACGTTACACCACAGACTGTCCAGGAGGTGACTGATGCTTTAATCCAAGTCTGGGAGGCGGGCCGTCAAGAGAACATCTGCCGCCTCTTCAGAAGCATGCCCAGGCGTCACAGGGAGGTCCTACAGCCACGTGTAGGCCACACACACAACTGAGCTTTATCAACTTATCTTGAGGCATTTTGGATCTGCCTACAATGAGATTTACCACTTTTATTTTGAGTATGGTTCTGAATCCACACCTCCATCAGAAAATACTTTTGATTTACATGGACATTTTTATGTTCTTTTGTTCTCAACACAATCTACTATAAGTATTAAACAAAGATTTTCAACTGCAATATTTCCATTAATTGAGATCTAAGATGTTTTGTTTAAGTGTTCCCTTTATTTTTTGAGCAGTATCGTTCACACTTGAATGTAAATATCCACCTCTATTTATCTGCTGCTATACCTACCAATGCCATTACATTATACACATGAGCTTTGTGTTTGTCTGGATGAATATTACAAGCAGTCTCATCTTTCATTTGGAGCAAAGTTGTGTACAGCTGCACCTGATCTCTATATCTATCTTATACATTTTATTCTTATCTTATCAACTTCCATTTTTCAGCAGGTTCTGCAGTCATTGGGAAGATAATACTGTACTTAAATGGAGGCCATTTAGGGATCAGAGCTTTACAACTGCAAGCATTACTGCTGTTAAAGTGTCATTCAGCAAGAAAGCGAATTCTGATCAATAAGATATTTCCAGGCTAAATCACAGATAAATATGAAAAGTTGAGGTGCTACTGCTAGCTAGGCTCTCTTATGACAACAAGTTGCCATTTTATGATCAGAAACAAAACCACCTTTGTGCTGATTGGAGAACTGGCTGTAATTAGGAGGGGCGGAGGTGATGTAATCACCGGCGTTTGTCCGTCCGTCCACATTTGAACAGATTTGGATGAAATGTTGATAATGGTACAAGGAAGAACTGATTAAGTTTTAGTGTTGATCCGGATAATCCCGGATCAGATTTTTTTTAAAGGATTCTTTGTTATTGTGAGATATGCCCACATGGGGGGCACATGAGCTCTGCTCACATTTAAAACTAAAATGGTGGTGGTGGGGAGAACGTGCTCCATGGTGAAGATCTGCGCTCTCTGAGTGCTTCGCTAGTTGTTAAGGAGTAAAAGTAACAGCATCTGTTTATCAAGGCTGCTTTTAGGAACATTTCTGGCAGCAAACATCTGTGCTTCAAATTTAAATTAATCATTGACTTTGGTTTGTTCTGTTAAAAAGGTGTTTTATGCATTCTATGTTAAATGTTCAGTTATAATGTCCAACACACTGACGTTTTGACTAACAAGTTAGTAAGCACTTTCTATTTGTAAAGAGTTCCAAACAAGACTGCTGTCATAATTAAGTTATCTGGAGAACTAATATCATGAACCCCCCCCCCTGTAGTCTGCCAGGAAAAAGGTCAAATTAAAGTAAAGTTCAAAAGCAAATCCCTAACAACCATTAAGTTATATGCTTGCTTTTTAACGTATGAGGTTAGTTAAAGGTTGAGGCCAATTTTTGGTTAAAATCATGGGAGACAATGTGACACTGCAACATTTTAGATGATATTTAAGGGCCATAGATCAACTACATTAGAAATATGGTCTCATTTGTCCTTATACAGCCTCTACTGGTAACCTTGGTAACACATCTTTGGTAAGTGCATCATAAAATTCTGAGGAAAAGCACGACTGAAAATCTAAAGACAGACAGGATAGCATGCACTAACACACATAGGCATAATCAAAAGCAGGAATAATCTCAGCTCACCTAGGATGACAAATGGTTTAAGCCACCAGATTTAAGACACATCAACAAACAGAATGATAATATGAAGGAGAAATGGTGTGTTTTCAAGTGCACAAGGTTCAAGCACATTACTTTTATATGTGTTCTCATTTTTTGTGCTACCCATATATGAAGGTGTGCAGATTTACATGTACTTTCTTGCAAAGCTAAACATGCAGTTCAAATCAATTATGCTGAGAGTTAAAAAAGGAGATGTTCTCACCAGGGCTCTGTGGACCGGTCCAGGCACTGCTGCAAGGACCTGTGCTGCTACCGCAGGACCTACTGCCTGCGCCTCAGCCTGTTCCAGTAGGCACAGCTGGTGTGTAATGTTGTCCATCTCTTCCTGCAGCTTTTCGGTCTCAACAGTGATCTCAGCAATTTTCTCTGCAGCAGACGCTGTGAGGAATGCTTCCTTGAGGTCTACAAGGTGAAGGGTCCTCCTCTCCTCCAGACGCACCAATTTGCGAAGCTCATCAAACTGACTGTTCACGTATTCTTCCAGCTCCTCTGTAGACATCTAAAAGATGCAGATTGAACACAAGTGGCAAAGAGGGAAAGAGCAAGAATGACTCAAGTGGACAAATTAAAGAAGCAAAATCTCTGATTTACAAGGATGAAAAGCTCCATTCAGCTGCCTCCAGTTATGCCAAATGCACCACATTGGTCCAGGTATGAATCATGAAAACAAACACAGATGAAACAAAACCAAACTAAGAGATCAAAGTGAGTTTTTAGAATAAAAGATGAGACAAAACTTCTGTATTTTACTTTGACGTGAATATTATTCCAGTATGCCCACACGTCTCTGTCATGCAGTAACTAATTGATAGCATATAGGAGAATCCCTGAAGGCAAACTCCCTGCACCCCGTCTGTAGATAGAGAACTCAGAGGCTCCCCTGACTACAGAAAGCCATCTGTTTGGCTTTCAAGTCGGCTGAACTGCTCACGGAGATACCTTTTTAATTCCTTTCTCTGTTCCCCAGTGAGGCCCTCTTTAGCTATGACTCATTACGTTAAAACACCTCAATAAACAGACTCCTCCCTGCAGTCCTTCCTACTTGAAATGACTCCTCCTTAAATGAAAATGCTGCCATGACGTAAAACAACCCAAAGCAGCTTGTCATGATCTCTTCTCCTGAATAGTTGTAATTGCTTCAATCTGTGAACATGAGCGCTGTGTCTCCGCTCTTCCCTGGAGCGGAGCTTCACTTTCTTCCTTTCCATCTATTTCATCTAGTTTCCCTCAGCCTCCCTCTCTCCAGTGAAGCAAAGGAATCATCCGTCTTTACAAAGGCTGGCAGAGCAACTGCCCCTTAGGGCCCCAAGTTTTATCATGTATT
Source organism: Atherinomorus stipes (assembly GCA_023101725.1). Classification (NCBI taxonomy): domain Eukaryota; kingdom Metazoa; phylum Chordata; class Actinopteri; order Atheriniformes; family Atherinidae; genus Atherinomorus; species Atherinomorus stipes. The sequence continues at coordinate 923,819 of JALJCO010002818.1, forward strand.
TGCCATTTCTGCACAAGCAATCAGATTCTCCAAATTGCCCATTAAATCAAGCGCAAGAAGTAACACTTTTAATTTACTCTCCTTGTGTGAGGACAGGAAAGGATGCACATCAGTAATTCAGGGTGAGATAGAATGAGTTTGTTAAATCTAATTGGAAAGCAATGAATAGCTTTCTTCTCTTGCTTCAATTAAATCAACATCCTAAAAATGTGTCTGATAGATGATTTTCTTCTGAGCTGGGCGAGTTATGTGCTCAACTTCTTGTCCAGATGCGGAATGTATATGTAAATGTGGATGATGTGGCAGAAAATAGCATTTTCAAAATTTAATTTTCTCCAGATTTAAATGATTAAACTTAACACTCAAATATGTTAACTCTCTAAAGTTACAATTTAGGCTGGTTATTTAACCAGCCTAAATTGTAACTTTAGAGAGTTCTAGACTTCTAGAAGTCTCGTGATTTTTAACATAAGAATCAGAAATGCATTTTACAAAAAAGTAAAAAAAAAAAAAAAAAACCAAAGAAAAAGAAAAAAAAAAAAAAAAAAAAAAAAAGGAGGTATTTTCTACATCATCTAACACCGATACTAGAATTAATGCTTTTGCTACTAATTCTTTCATATATATCTATGACGTCCATCTGAACTTATATCAGTGGATTTGTTGCAATCAAGGAGTAGCTACACTCTACTTTTCGTCAAATTCTTTCAACATCTTTCAAAATGCATTTTTTCCAGAATGTTTTTATTTTTTTATTATTGGATTTTCATTTTTTAATACTCATTTCTAAAAGCTTTAACCTCAATAATGTTTTGCATTCAGGCTGCAAATGTTTTTCAAAAACAATGCAATACTACCATGCACAATATTGATATTGTAAAGACATTCTGGCTTGGAATATAATGAGCTTAGGTTTATCAACGAGAGTGGTATTCCACTCAGAGCAGCGACGTCAAACTCTGGTCGTCCAGGGCTGCCATCCTGCAGGTTTTCCATGTTTCCCTGCTTTATCAAAACTTATTCGAAATAAATGGAATGCCTCAAAAGACAAGCTAAGCAATGCTCAAGCCTGTTGATAAACTGTTCAAGAACTGGAATTAACCTCTATGACTGGATGCTTTGCCTTGGTGCAACTTCAACAACTAACTTTACGCAGGGCTGCAGAAGTGGAATATAGCCGATGTGCATGAGATTAGTACAAAGTATTGAAATTATGTTTATATGTAAGTCATATAATGTATGTTATTACACAGCATATTTTTCCTAATAGTGTGAAGCCCTTATTTGCATTTATATTAAAGGTCTGAGAAATGAAACCTGACTGTCTTCTATTTCTGTATCCATGGATTCATTAAGAGCTAACAGTAGTAATATGAGCATCATTTGCTGTAGAATATTTAATTGCTTTAATTAATTTAGTTGCATGTTTTTCTGAAACAGCTTTACTGAATATAAAGTAAGACTCATTTTTCTACCACAAATACAAAGTTCAGTTTATGTAAATAATAAACTGTGATACATTACTGAGAGAGTCAATTCAACAGGTTCTAGCTAGCTTTATGTCTCTTTTGCAGTTATGTTAATTTCTGTGAAAGCATTTACCATAATCCAGTAAGAGACCATAGTGATCACTATAAAGCAAAAGTTTAAAAGGAAAATTTCAATTAGGTGGAACTGGGACAATATCTGCCACACAACATAAGCAACAGTAAGTACTAACATAAATGGAGATGTTAGAATTTTAATGTTATATAGCACTAAATATTGGTATTAAGTGCTATATAACAAGGTGCATTGGTAAATTAGTGCTTAAAAAAGGTATAGTCATGTTGATATTTGCTTCTGGCACTGTTGTGCATGTGTTTCAAGGAGGTTCCACCTCAGAGCTCAAAACATGGGGAGTCAAGAAATCAATTCTGCAGAGTAATCTGCTGAGAATTGAGTGGACTGTACCATTATATATTGATAAGAAGCATGACATATTTTGAGCGACTTGGCTGTGGTTGTTGCTGCACAGATGATGAACACATGTTGTGCAACACTAGTGGGAGGAAAATGTGTAAAAGAAAGAATTCTCTACTTACTTGCAATGCTAGGAGAAGAAACAGTCCGAATGTCTGCTGAGCAGTGCTTTTCTCAATTAACTGGAAGGAACATTTGGAAACATAATGACTTGTGATCTCTAACGTGGAGTCATGCTGCACCCACTGTTCCAAAACTTTTCTTATTTTGTTCTTTGTTTTATGTGTTTGTTTTAGATTTATGTGTTTGTTTTAGATCTATTTGTAGCTGGGATGCCATCACATCATCAGCAGTGCTGTCGCAGAATGCAGAGCAATAAATGGTTGCTAAATGATGAGGAGGTTGCAATGTCCTTGCAGTTTTATACCCAACATGCCTTCACTTTTTGAAATAACACCTGTTTGTAATACTCCAGGTTATTTTCTGGCTACATGTTGATGATTGTTCCCTGTGCTGTCTGATCCTAAGTGATAGAAGATGAATTATTTTGGATGTTTTTAAACTGCATACTTTAGTTTTATGACTCATATGAGTGGTGTTTTATCACATAAGACCTGATAAAACATTTTTTTTCACCTGAGGCAATAAACACATCTTAAATATTTTAACCAACCGATGAACAGTTTCAAGCTCACATGACCTGTGTTCTAACAAGAAGCAAGCTGTGCCTCCATCTACAGCTCCTGATTATCAACATCAACAGGTCGACATTAATCTGCACAGCACCCAGCAGAGTTTGAGGACATCACCCACAGATCTGGACACTCATCTTTGCTTTTTGTGGATTGCAACTAGATGCTAATTTGCCCAGGGATGAAAACCTGTCCTTCAATTTTCTCACTGTTCAATCTGCAGGACTGTTCAATCTGCATGGAGTCTCCATGGCCTGCATGGCAGATGGCGGCTGTGATCTGGGATCTATGTGATAGTGGAGTAAGAGCCCTCTGCTGCTGGACCTTTCACTCTGAAAAATGGTTCCAAGAAACAAGCATTTGTGCGTGCTAATCTTCGTTTGGACTGTGGCAAGCTGAGGCCACAGAATGAAGCCTCAGGAGAGACAGCAGAGCTCTGCCTCCTCTGGCAGACACAGCAGCAGAAGACACTGGAAGGACCTCTGGCAGATTTTCTTTTCTCCCCATATACAAACAGAAATATGATTAAAAAAAAATATGGATGGACTTAGAATAAAAATTATACAAATGGTTTATTATATTTATATCAAAAATGAAATGGATTTATAGTAAAAGTGTAATTTGTGATTGGCTTTAAAAATGGCTCTGTTACTCATCAGTGTTGATTCAAAAAGAACAACAAAAAATACTAATGAAGAGCTGAAGCCCTTGGGAGTAAAAATAGATCTGTGTGAAAACAAAAGTGACAGCAATTACATAATACTATGTACAACTGCGTGGAGCTATGGTTATAGTTTGTCCAGGCAATTTAACTGGACCACTGCCATCATCCCATTTACACCCAAATAAAAGCATCAGACTAACCACAGAAGTACACTCTATGTTTAAGACATTCTGTGACTCATAGCTTTTACTGTTGGAGATCACTGTGCATCTACAGCTGGAAAAACCTTGTTTTTCAGTTACTTGAATGGTAATTTATGTCAGCTGATGCTGTGGCAATGAAATCATTTTATTAGAGTCTGGAAATGTCTGATGTGATTCAAAGTTTTCATGGGCAGCTTTTCAGTAACAATTTCCAACCAAGTTAGCATCAGGTAAATGCAGCAGAAGGACATGTGAATAAGAGCAACCTTATTGGAAATTCAGCTGTTTTAATTTACACTTGTGCAGAAAAGATTAATGTGCCCATGTCTATTTAAGTCTAGATGAACAGACGCATGTTATTTTAGTTATAATTGTTTTTATACAATGTATCTCAGTTTAAAGGAGCTGTATCATGCTTTTCAAATGTTCCAAAAGTCAAATATAGGCATTTATAAGCTAGATATGTTCCCATCGTTACTATAGAAACTAATTTGGTGTTAAATATTAGTTTTTCGATGCATCTAATTTCCAACACGGAAGTAAGATGGCTGACTGTCCTGAACCGCGGAGCTCTCGACCAATTGCAGCATGTTTTACGCCCATTTCATGACGTCGCCCCGGAAGAGACACTTATTCTGAAGGGTCACAGAATTGTCTGTAGCACCGGCACCGGCAGCTCTCATGTGGATGTTAGTTGTAAACATTGATGGATAATTACTCCGATCGACGGGATAAAACAGACCAGCCTGTTATGGAGCTGTATGCGCTCGACTCAGAGTCTGATATGGAGTTTGAAGTACACGCAGTACCACAGAAGTACCACAGAGACCCCTGACAAGTAAGTAAATTAGCGAACAAATCATAGCCTAACAGTTAGCATTGAGCTGAGAGATGTGTTGACTCACCAGTGTTGTTGTCTGTCCATGCGCGTTTTTATAGTAGGAACTGCGTCATGTTTCAGAAGTAATCCCAGAGAAAAAAACACTTTACTGCCCGACATTCATGAAGTTGTCAGGAGTGAAGTTCTCACACAAAGTTGAGTTGTTTTTCCCTGCTCCTTAAGTTAAAATCCAACCACTTCTGGCAAGTCGATTCATCCAGTACAACAAATAAACTCCCACGCTGAACATAACCACGCTGAACGTAACTGCATTTTCCCCAACTTGCTGTCCTCTAGAGCTTAAAAAAAAAGAAAAAAAAGGAGGAAAATTCTCCTGAATCTGGATCAAACGTCTGTTAGCTGATGGCTGCTTGTCTCTGAGGAAATCTTCCTGCAGGTGTTAGTTTCTTCCTCAGAGAGTGTGTATAGGATTCTCTGAGTTTCTGTTCAACAGAGGGCGTCTTGCTACGATGCTGAGCATGCGCATTTGGACTTTCGTGATTGGTGCCACGTTCATACGTAACGCGGTGGGTAGTCAGCCGTTTGCAGGGAGGTAGCGCTTGGTTTAAATATTCATGTAGATTACTCAAATATGCATGAATGAAGAAAAATAACGATTTAAATCATTTCTTGATGAGGAAATAACACACTGACATGCTGAAAAGCTCTTAAAAGTCCATTTTTCATGATAGGGCTCCTTTAACATGTTTACAAAGACCAATTCTAGTTTCAGTTGGGGTGAAAGGACTTGTTGCCAGCTGAAAGATAATCGCCCATGCAGTAATTATCCAATAGGAGGCTCGTACCTATTTGCTTAGTTAAATCCAGGTGGCGACTTTTTTTTTGGCCAGGCAGTGTATATATATATATATATATATATATATATATATACACACACACACACACACACACACACACACACGTACTACCCAGAAAATTTGAATATTGTGTAAAAGTTAATGTTTTTCTAGAATTCAACTTAAAGGTGGAATTCACATATTGTATAGACAAATACAGGGAGTGCAGAATTATTAGGCAAATGAGTATTTTGACCACATCATCTTCTTTATGCATGTTGCCTTACTCCAAGCTGCATAGGCTGAACGTGAGGTTTTTTATTTCATTGTAACCTTTCCCACCACACAGAAACTTCAAAAAGTCCATAATATACATTTTTGAAGACCAAACAACTCCAATTTTTAGGAAACAACATGTTACCCAACAGAGCTGAACCAAATCAACTGGTTGCAACAAACTGGTTGCAAAAACATAAACACAATACTGGCAGTCTTTGATGCAAATCTTTTTTCTAACAACTCTGAACCATTAAGAAAATGATTAAAATATAAAGAACATTTAGAGGAAAGTGTTTATCAAATAATTGAAACACTGCAGTGAAACTAAAATGCCTTAAAGGGACTAGAGGTAGGAATTTAAAAAAAAACAAACATGCATGTCCATTTTTTTTTTTATACTAATGGGTGATGAAACGCTAAATACCAAAAATAACGTTTCCACCCACGTTTCTCTCCGTTGTCTTTAACAGGCTGTGTGCTGCAAAATGCGCTACAATTCGGTGTCCGAATTTCCCGCGCTGCCCTGCGGACGTGACATCAAATGACGCTACATCCGCAGTTTTGATACAGGAAGAAGACGGCCGCGGTAAATTCAAACACTGTAAGCGATAGTTATGGATTCTTTTGCCGTCAGCAATCAATCCAGATCAACTGAAAGACACTAAAAAGTGGAACTACGAAGAAAAAGCTTAGTAAACAACATTATAGCTTCAGTTTGTGCACACTCCCGTGACGGCTTGGCTTGTGGCTGCAGTAACCTGAAGTGCCAGTTGCGGCAGGGCTCAAAAAAAAAAATCAATTTTCCAACTCTGAATCGATTCTTATATTAATTTCCAAAGATCGATTCATATGTCCAAAGATCGATTTTTCTTATCTTTTTTTTTTTTAAATGACCATTTAATGTACTTCCCCTGGTTAGTGTACTTCCCAGTGGCTCAGCCGCTCCGCTAGGGGGAGATAGTGAGCTGGACAGAGTGTAGGACTACTTAAGCTAGTGCAGTGCCAGAAGAAGACTAAGTGGTGCTGGTAAAAGTAGTTTCTAAAAATTCAGTTTAAACAGAACAGAGGAAACATCTGCTTGTAAGTACTTTAATAAAGGCAGTTAATGATACTTTCTACTTTCTATTTTGTATGTTATCTTTGAAGTTACAACGTAGAAGCTAATTCCGTTAGCATGTCAAAGGCATTTTCCATTAATAGCTAGCATCGAGCTAGCAGGTTAGTTGCTAGTCGTTTTAAGTTTTAAATGCTGACTTACTGTGTATTTTGCCTCACTGAATCATAATTTTGTGAATTTTTATTATTTGTTGCCTGTAATTTTTTTTTTTTTTTTAAGGATTTTTTGGGCACTAGTGGCCTTTATACAACAGTGTATAGTGACAGGAAAGGGGCAGAGAGAGTGGGGAGTGACATGCAGCAAAGGGACCTGGACCGGGAATCGAACCGGGGCCGACTGCACTGAGGAACTGTAGCCTCTGTTCATGGGGCGGCTGCTCAACCAACTGAGCTAATCACCGCCCCAGTTGCCTGTAATTTGAATTACTGTTGTGAATGTAGTCTTTTTAAATTGGAGGGTGTGAATAATTTTGTGGATGACTAACTGGGGAAAGGGTTTGGTTTGGTCCTTACAGCCACCATTAACTATATTACTTCATTCATTTGTTCTAGAATATTAATATAATACTAGCATTAATATGATGCATAACTACAGGGTTATGGAATTCGGGTAAAGCCTAAAATTTTTTTCAGTACCAGCAAACCAAATTGAGATCGAATCGAGATTGGACAGATCAAAAATAATCGATTCAAAACCATAAGAATCGGAATCGAATATATTCTTGAAATCTGAATCGATACCCAGCCCTAGTCGCGAGTTTCGTTTCTTAATCTTGCCTCAAGTCCCTTAAATCCTTGCCAACTGTGCTACTATTATTCAGAGCTTCCCGGATTTTGATGCCTCCTTAAAAAGGACTAAAAGGCATTAATAATACATTAGAAGTAAATGGATTTGAACCGCCCTTGCCCTTAGCACGAGTGGCCCTGCTCCAAGGGAACACTACTCTCTTACTCTCATGTTTGCCTTCATCTCTTCCAGTATTAGACATTCCAGTTTAGCCTCAAACACAAAAATAACAAAAAGGTTTATTTGAAAAACCCAGCGCTGCAGTGGTCATGGAAGTATAATAGTAAAGTTTCAATACCCAGCACCTTTTTATTGGTTTTGAGTGAAGCAATGTCAGCCAAGGATCTTCCTGGGCAATGGTACTAAGTAATCTAATTAAAATGCTGAGAAGGAACAGTAGTGACAGCATTAAAAAGCAATGGGACAGGGGTAGAGGAGAGAGAAAAGGATAAAGGGAAGGAGCAGAAAAAGAATGAATAAATCTGACAGTAGCAGCCAAGTCTTTTTATGAGTCTTCTCTCGGTTGCGCAGCCTTGGCTCTCAAAAACAGTTTTAATGTGCCTGCTTCTCTAATAGATCTTATGGAGGCAGATAAAATAGATTTAGCCAATGAAGATGCATGCACATTTGACTGACGGTGCTGAGCTGAGGTACCACACTCCTTTCTCTGCCTCTGCAGGAAGTAGCTCCTTTGGCACTCTGCACCCCTACTTAATACTCTAGGGGCAGAAATAAGTGAAGAGTAAATAAAGTAGAAGATAAGCTAAACTTGCTTATTTTCTATTTTTCTGGTGAGCAGATGCAGTTTGCTTCAAATATCCCAGGATGCTATCTGACAAAAAGTAATGCTTTCTGACAGGATGAGTGACAGGCAGCCATCTAAACCTCCCGTCATGTCACACCTCAGGTCCTCCATTAATATATTTGCAGCTACACTGGTGTTTTCCTCTGCTTTCTTCTATTCTCTGCTGGCAAACGACAAAATGAGTTTTAAGAGGTTACGATTAGGGCTGGGCGATAAACCCAAAATTTACAGACGCTGACATTTACAACGATAACCAACGTTATTTTGCCTATGTCGGTATATTCTGTTTGCTGCCCCTTTAAAGGTGCCATGACATCAAATTTAACTTTTCTAGGGTTTGGGGGGTATAATGTTATCTGTTGTGCACTGATGAGGCCATGTGAATGTCCAGAGTGAGTATCAAAGTTCCTGTTTATGATCTGTCAGCTTTGTCTCCGTTCAGAAACGGCTGAATCAGACAGCAGCTCATTATTTTATGTAACTCAATTGCTCCACTAAGAGCACACTATCAAGCAAACAGCCCCCCCCCCCCCCCCCCCCTCCTTCCACCCCCTCCGGTCCGTTCTCACCCCCTCCCTCAGCTGATTCAGCTGCGTAAGTGGAGCTGAGTAAACTCACTGCTAAGCAGTCAGGTCTGGGTTTTCAAACAAATGGATTTAAAAGAAAACTTCTGCAGCAACACTGAGGGAGGCGACCACAACCTTGTCATTACCTGTAGGTTTATTTTCTAAATGCTGTCTTGTCTGATAAACATAGCTCACAGTCTGAAATGCACATGTTGCTAACAGATAGCCTTTAACAAACTCCGAGTGGTAGGGCAGCTTGACCTACTTTCTCTAAATAAGGTTTAGCCAAATATGGTGTAGCCAATCAAAATGAAGTCAACTTGGTCTCCGGGTAAAGCTGCATATCATAACCGGACCCAACTGTGCTACTGAGGAAGGGAGGTCTAGCGTGGCAAAACAACCCCCGCTGTAAAAAAATAAAGTTTTTTCTTTGGAATATTTACATATGCCGTAATGTCAACTACATCAACCAGTTTTTACTGCTATGTCATCACTCCTTTAAGAAAGCCGCAACGGGACTTTTTTACTATCCAGACTTGCCGTAGTTTCTTGCAGCTTCTGGGTGTTTTACTATCATCTTTTGCACGTTTTCTGTACATAACCTTAAAGAACATGTCTGCAAGTGATCAGTGAAGTTTATTTAGTGTCAGTGTTAGGTGTAAAACATTTGAAGGAATGCCGTTTGTGTTAAACACCTTGAAAACGTTAGCGATGCTAATTGCGTTAGCCTGTCCATGGGTTTTTCAATGTTAAGTTCGCATTCATGCTAATCAAAAGTCGTGTGTGTGCAATTAAATAATAAATTCATCACTGTGTTTATCATGGACACAAAATAATATTTGCTCATATGTAAATAAGAATCTGACTCATTTGAGTTTATTAATATGTAAAATTTATATGTTTGTATTTTAGTTTCAAATAGCTTCTAATGAACGTCTCCTGCCTCCTGGGTCTTTAATGAGGAACCTGTTATCTACCTGCCAAACTAGAAGTCTCATCAAGTTACAGTAAGGACAGAATTAAGGTGTTTTATTAAATGAAAAGTGTGTTTTAGTTGTTTATGGGTTGGCTGTACTCATGTCCATGTAAGGCTGAGCTACGTGTACCGTCTGAAGTCACATGACTCCATCCCATCCAGTCTATAACCAGTTACTTCCATTTATCGTTGCAGAGGTGAACTGCTCAATATATCGTGATATTGATTTTAACTATATCGCCAAGCTCTAGTTATAATCCTAATGCTTGAACAAAAATAATCGAGCAGGCTAGATTAGATAGGCAGTCAGTCTGCAAGGGTTATATGTTTTCACCCACCCTCTTCTTCCCTGTAGTCCTTCAGGGTGCCAATACCTTGCAGTTTAACCTCTCTACCTCTGTCTTTCCTCACTAGTTGTCTCTCTGAAGGATACCTGTCATGCAAAAACAAAACGCTGACCTTTGAGAGTGCAGAGGACATGCTGAGAAGCCCACATAGCTTTCTCTAACATAGACAGCAGGTAGGAAGGGTTTTATTGCCCAGCATACTGCATCCTTTTAGCAGAGCAGAAGTAGAAGTGCAGGAACTCCTTTGGGTAGCAGTGATATTTCTCTATTATAATGACATGAACTGAGGTGGGGTGCCAGTGACCAGAAAAAACTGATGTCACTTACAGGCCAGTGAAATTAACCTTCCACACTCTGCTACTGTGCCTGGGTCACATCTCTGCAGATATTCAGCTACGCTCTTGTGTGCCACTGGTCTCAGATGGGTACTAAGAAAAGGTATAAATGCAGAGAACGAGGCAGAACAAGGGCTGCAGGGGTGGCTGAGCGAGCAGGTGCTGCACACATTCTGTAAAATTGCAGAGAACGCAGCTGTACTTTCCTGATCCCGCCTCTCACCATTCCACCTCTCACTGCACAGCCCCGCAACTCTACGTGGTCAGGTTTTATTTTTAGTGGCAGAACATGCCCCCACTATGGCATCTGTAATGGAAATACAGAAACTGCTTTCAAGGTTGACTTGTCATGAAAATTCACTTTGAGTAGCTTTTGTTTTGGCTGACATCAAGAGAAATGACTGCATGTGAAATGCACTAGGTGCCCTGTTTGTGTTTTTTTTTCCCCATCTTCAATGGCAGCCCCGAGGAGTTTTGACAAGAATGCTGAAATAAAGTTATGAATCTGACATGAGGATGGAGAGAATCTGCTCATAAGAGAGAAAAGCTCTGTCACCTCCCCTCAATAACTACCTAAGAATGTGCTTTGGCACAAAGCACAACCGCAACGAAGCAACTACAAATCAGTATACTATAGAAGTTGACGTCCTTGGTATTAGTGTAGGGCAGGGGTTCTCAAACTTAGTTTTCAAAAGGACCATATCTGCTCTCTACTGAATGCCAGAGGTCCAGAAAAATTTGCAAAAACAAAATTGTTGATTAAACTTTTGTCTCTGCATTTTCTTCCATAAAAAACTACCACAATAATATAACAAAAAAATGACAAATGACTTAAATGAATATTAGTAAGGATTAAACAACAAGGAGCTGTGCATTATGCGGTTTTAAAGCACAATGTGGAGTCTACAACACCAGAACATGCAGCGTGGTAGTGTTCACACTACCACGCTGCATGTTCAGTGCATGGTCCCACAGAGTAAACATTATTTGACAAATGTTTATTTTTTCTAGAACTTTCTAAACATGTTTAAGGATAGGAACCATTTTATGCTGGCCTTGATCCATTTTATGCTAACCAACCGATGTCAAGAGAAATGGACTATCGTCAGATGTTAGCCAGCTGATCTGCACCAGCTGGTTTGTGCATTGCTACAGTGATGCCTGTAGCAGAGTGATTTTGACAGTGATTTAACTTGCCGAACCACATGCGTGTAAACAAAAATAATGGACGCCAGTTAGCAATAGAATTCTCACTGACCATGGTTTAATATAAATTCACCATATGCTAGAGGAAATTCAGAATGACAAACATAAACAGGAGCAGCTGACAGAGATTTCTTTTAATTTAACTTCTTAACTTCAAGTGACATGCGAACGGCCATCCTATTTTGCTTCTGATTGGTTCCAACATCACAAACCCCTGTGTACCGATGGGCTACTGGTTTGTGTCATTTAAAGCAGCCCTCCTGCCCGTTTCAGACAGAGGGCAGGTTGGCCGTCACAGATGGTCGAGACACAAGGTTTTATGAGCGAGACGGCAAAAGCTAGTAAACATGAAGAGCTGTTATCACTAGACTGCCATGAATAACATCCAGGGACACTATACCTTACATTATAAACAATTTATTTACTTTTAATTATTTAAGATTAATTTTGAAAAAAAGACTTTGGATAATAGCGTTTTGTAATTCAACACAAGTTGGGCTGGGTCTGGACCGACGTGCCACACGTCTCCTGGACTTTGAGGGTCCCTGGTGTCTGGGGTAAATGAACATTAATTAATGGCCTGGACCCTTGACAGAATCAATCCTGTAAATGTAAAAACTTTCTTAATGCTAGTATTGATTATTTTATTTACTATGATTGTTTTTCACCACAAATATGATCAAGTTCCTTTTTTACCCCCTACTTAAACAGTTCTGATGCATTGAAGCATGGACCTCACTCGACCTCTGAAGGTATGCAGACTTATCTGGCACCAAACGTCTGTATCAGATGCTCTGAGTTCTGTAAGTTCTGTAGACTAAACATGGAGAAGCAGCATTTCAGCTGTTTGCTGAAAACAAGTAGAACAAACCGCCAGCAGAGATTAAGCATTCACTGATGTGAACGCTTAAAGTGCTGATGACACATTTTTGACATTTTTTGCCATGTTTTATAGACCAAAACGTCCTTTATGATGATCTGTGTAACAGAAACAAGCGCAGCTGCATAGATGAGTAATTAGAAAACATTGTTGCTTTTTCAGCACATCTGACCAGACTGTGGCGCTGTGAGCCGAAACCGGATATGACATCTGCAAGAGCCTCTTCTTCGCTGCTTATTTAACATAAGTGGCTTCATTGCGGTTTTTAAGTTCCTTTTCCAGTTTTACAGACAAACAGTAACAACTCAGCTTTCAAATTGTGTTGACAGTTAATGGTTAAAAGCTCGTAAGTGCAGCGTTAGTTTATTTAGGTTTCCTACAGATTCAGAATTTTACTTTGAAGAAGATAAGGAAGCAGATCGGAGTCGTTCTCGACGGGAAACAGGCAGCAACAGGACCTCTCTGCTCATCTACAGCATCTGTTCACTGAAACTTCAGGAACCAGCGTGTTGAGACTTCTAACACAATGAAACTGACATCATCTCCTCGGAAATATTCTTTTTCAACCATCGTTAAATCATCGCATCGGTCATACAGCTCCTGCTATTGGCAGACAGCTGCGGCTCGGTTGTATGAGGACGTCTCCAGTCATCAGATCTCCTCCAGCTGTTTCCAAAGATCCATCCTTCCCTCCATCCTCATCCTTATAAACAGGAACTATTCAAAACTTGACTGGAATCATGTAAGTTGTTATCTTCTCATTTTTTAAAGGTTAATTATTTACCGCAGCTAGCTCGCGGCTGCCGTTAGCTGCGAGCTAACACAGGGGGTGAGTGCCTCGTTTCTGTCACTCCTGGATCTACTGTATGTCAAACCGCTGCAACTCATCGAGTTGTGGGTCTGCTTTGTGTTGTTCCGGGTCGCTCCTTACAGTTCTGGTTCCCTCGGTGTGGTCTCGCAGGCTTTTAGCTGAACCAGTGGACCTGAGGCTGGGAGATAGGCTGTAGGCAGCTGGCTCCAGTTCTGCTCCAGTTCCAGCTTGTAAAATGTGATTTCCCCAAATTCTTCAGCATGGTCACACTTTTCTGAACTGGCTGATGATCCAGCAAACAATCCAGTTCCAATCTAGCTGTTCTGGAGCATCTTTCATGTTTTCCACGGCTTAGATTATACATGTAACTCAATGGGCGGACCGCAACTCTGTACAGTCGCTGACGACAACATGGCGGCTCGTTTCGCGACTGAAAAGCTATTAGCCTTTAGCCAAGCCTTCTTAACAAATGATATTTACGTAAATACACATTTAATTAAGTTCTGACTGCACAGAGCTACTTATTTTGTCTTGGTGTGTTGTATGGCAAAGTGACTTGAAGTTAAGGTTGTGCCATCAACACTTTAAATTCAGGTTAAAACATTTTTTTCATATGTACAAATGAAAACTCCACAGCTTCATTAACTGATCTAGACTATTGCTTGCTCTTTATCTTTTTATTTTAGTTGATGAATCTATAACGTTTATAATGTCTTAATCTCTTTATAATCTTACATACTTTTAAAGCTTATTCTGCACCCACCTGTTATGCTTTTAATGTTGTATGTAAAGTGCTTTGAATTATCTTGTACATGAATTGTGCTACAAATAAACTTGCCCAAGTCCCAATTGTGTGCCTCCAGAGACTTGACATGCTTGACTATATTGTAATCTGGGGAATATGAAGGCCAAAAGAAGACCTTAAACTTGTATTCGTCAAACTATTTTTGTGCAGCACGGTCAATTTTCTAGCGCTTCAATGAGCCTTGGACAACCATGACCCACTGGTGGCTCACTCGTCTTTTTTCTTTGGACCACTTTTTAGTAGGTCAAGGAGACCACTGCTGAATGGGGACATCCCACAGGAGCTGCAGTAGTGGAAATGCTAAGGCCCCACCGTGCAGCCATCACAATTCAGCCCTTGTTGAGGTTGTTCAGATCCATACAACTGCTATTTTTTAGTGCGTCCATGACATCAGATTCAAGGACAGAATGTTCACCATCTGTGTAATGTATTCCACCTACTGCCAGGTGCTGTTGTAATGAGATAATGTTTTTCACTTCACCTGTCAGTGATCATAATCTTTTGGCTGATTGGTGTGTACTGATATTTTGTCCATCTCATTTACTCATACAGAAAGATATAATTAGTAGGAAGTCATTAAAATTCAACACAGTGTGTAATACAGTGTCCACCATCTAAGTTTTCTTAATTTTTTACAAAGATTCTCATCTTCCTGAGTTCAGTAAGACTTTAAAACCAGCTGGATGTATTCAGCAATCAACATTTCTCTATATTTTTTGCTTTATTTGAATCCATGCTTGTAAAAATGCAACCTCTGACTTCACACATTTGTGCTGACAAAAAGAAGTGACAGCGGCAAACGCTGAAATATGCCCTGACTCATGCCATGCTTCAAAAACAACAATATCTAGAGGCCAACCCAACAGACCTGTGATCTGTGAACGGGGCACCACAAAATGTAAATGGATTTAAACACTTGGCGAGAGCGTTTGCAACCAAATATCTTTATGACATAATCTCTTCCTAATCCCCAGTTATTGCATCTCATTCTGCACTGTTGTATCTCTCCAATTGCACTGTCTATATCACCACACTTCTTACTGCCGTAATCACTGAATCAAAAAATGCACAAGTGGCTCATTGTTTTTTTTTTCCCCTCCTGCTGTGTTACAACTTCATTTGGGGATTTACCAAAGTATTTTCGTAAATACCCTGAAAGAGGAAAAAAAAAAAAAAAAAAAAACCTCATTACATTCTATGACTCTATACTCAGACAATATAATAAAGCAAATGATACATGTGAAGCCTGCATGTCAAATATTAAAGCAAACATAACAGCTATCAGGCATCAATTTATATCAACATTGTAATAAGCATTAGTGATGCACGGTATCATCTGCCTGATATCAGTATCGGGCGATATTGGCTTTAAGACTGAATATCGATATCAGTCTGATATGACCAGATATCAGCTGATATTTTTCAATTTTATTTGTTTATTTGATACAGATAGATCATATGGAAGAAAACCCCAAAACTTCTCAATTCTTCTTCAGAGAAGATTCTTCACACCCTCTACTCAACACGGTGAAGAATCAACAGAGTGCGTTCAGTAGGAGGCATGGTCAGGTCTACTGTAAAGGCTAAGTAAGCAAGAGTTAAGTGGTCACCTATTTGCAAGGAGGAATTAAACGATCACCTTTAAAAGGCTCCCTGAACTGAGGAGAAACAGAAATATCAAATAGTAAATACATTTAACCAATATATAACAGGCGCTGTTTGGTGGCGAACCTGCGGAATGCTATTTATTTGTTTTTCTTTCTTTTTTTTTTTAAACATCCATGGGGAATGGGAACAACATAAGGCTGTAGTTTCCAACATAAGTAGTTTCCGGCAACCACTGGATCTGCAGCAGAAACTATTTTCTAATTTTGCACAAGGGATGAACGATACATTTTCAGCTTTGAAATCGGTATCGGCCATAAGAAGCAAAAAAATGCTGGTTATTGTTATTAGTTGAAATTTTTCATATTGTGCATCACTACTTAGCATCATTTAAGAGGAAATAAGGCTCTCAAAGTCCATACAAGGTGACTATTAACTTCATCAGGCGTTTCTGAAGAGTCAATGGTGGCTTCAGGACTTCGGTCTTTTAACATAAATTCATCTCATAAGGGTTCTTATGAAGCATTATACAGAATATTTGCTGTAATATCTATTCTTGTGCAGCAATGTCTAAAATGCAAAGTTAATTTGACATTTGGGTACAATCGTAATAAAAAGCTAAGTGATTTGCACATGGGAGAATGACATTCCTCCACATTTTACTGCTTTAGAGCCACTCTCATTCCATTTGTTGAGAGTTAGTGGGAATTCACTGCAAAAGCAGAACAGCCCGGAGCTCGTGTTTGGTGAGAGTTTTCTAAAATGCTCTTTATAAGTCATGTCAGCATTCAATTCAAGGGTCCTGTTACACAGGTTTGCACTCACCTCAGGATTTGTCCACTTGGTCTTGATCCTTTCAGCCATCTGCTGTGTATAGCCCAACAGGTCATAGCCCTGCCTGCTCTGCAGGTAGAGAGCACCAACAAGCCATATAAACAAGTATGTCACAACATAAAGAGCAGCATGTGTTCTTTCTGTGCAGCTCAAACTATAACACAAACATCCAGACAAGAATTTGTGAGCGTCATCTGTCAAAAAGAAGACCACAAAACTCCCCATACAATTTGTATGCAAAGACACAAAAACTTGGTTCACCATGTTTATAAGGGGGTGCTTAAAAACTGTTAACACAAAATAAAAAGTGTGTTGCATCCTTGGCTGCAACTTTACTTTAGAGTCTTTAAATGTGCTGCAGTGAAACAAACATAAATGGTTCTCTGTATGAATAAACTAACAGAAATCAGCACAAAGGCTGAAGTAGGTTTAGAATAAAAATAACGTGCCTTCAGGCTGTACGTGTGACCTTCTTTGTCTCTCGTTAATCCATACATGTCTGTGATGTTGGGGTAAGCCAGTCAAGTGTGCTGCTCTACTTTTTGTTTTCAGCCATGGGGCAGAGGACAGCACCGCTGATTTAAGTGGATGAACATCATAAATTAATGTGGCAACATTCAAATGTTTATATTTTCCTTATTTAGTTTGTTGCATTGCTCATAAACAAAATCCTTTGCTGTTTGTAATATTTATCCAAAGTTAGGCCCCAATTTCTGATTAAATAATTTAAATAAAAACTGTCAGTCAGCTCTCTATGAATGTGTTTAATTAGCTGAAAACAGGACTAAGTAGCATCAGGTCACCAAAAGAATTTTTTTTTTCTGCACATGGAAAAATGGGATCCTTGCAAATATTTTTTGGTAAGAATTGTAAATCAATGAAACTGTTTAAAAATTTGGAATTTGGGTAGTTTCACTTCTTAGTTGCGTCAGCTTCTCTTCTGACAATAATCTTAAAGTGCAAGAAACTGAGAGGTGCACATAAAGCATTTTCTCCTTACTTTAGGTCTCCTTGTGACTTATAATTAACCTACAATACAATACAGTTACAATAGAACTAGAGATGCATGATATTGGAATTTTGGCCGATAGCTGATATGCCGATATTTTAAAACTCATGTGGCCGATAATGGATATCAATACTGATATTAAACCTGAAAAATAAGATATGTAATATTCATTCCTTGTGCAAAACTAGAAAAATACCTCAACTTGTATTATGTATAACAAGTCAAATTTAATCAGTTGTTCAAACAAAACTAATAGGATATGTGCGTAATATCTGAGAACCACCTGGATTTTTTTTCTCCCTGAGAAAAAAAACCCCAAAACAAAACAAAAACACGGGATATTTGGTAGGGGTGGGGAAAATATTGCTACACTGAAATATCGCTTATTCTCATATGCTGATATATATTGATATTTAAAAATGCGGTATCGATCTATTCTAATAAAGAAATCTTGCAAGATTTTATCGTTCCGTTATGAAATCTCGCGGGTTTTCATGAAATCTTGCAAGATTTCGTAAGTAAAATAGTCAATATCGTGTTTTCAAATATCAATATGAAATCTGCATACGAAAATATTGCAATATTTCAGTGTATCGACATTTTCCCCGGCCCTAATATTTGGTTATTTACACAAATGACCGCGTATAAACTGTTCACACAGAACATCCTAAGCTAAACTGTCTTCAGAAGTTTTAAAGTCTGTAAAAAAAAAAAAAAAAAAATTTTTAAAGAGGAAGAAGGTTTTGTTTTTTTGTTAGACTTTGGAAAAAGCAGCCTGATCAGTTAAATATCGGTGGGGTGGCCGATGTCTGATACTCAGTTTTAAGGCTGATATAGGCCGATACCGATAGGGGGCCGATTATATCGTGCATCCCCAAATAGAACCACTATAACAACAGGTACAGGTTGTACCTTAGTACTTTTTAGCTGAAACAAACTGGGCTTGCTCTAAAATAAAATATCTGAATGCAACAATTTTTTGCTTCAAAACCCAGATGCCCTTCACTGTAAATGGTGCCTTCACTTAACAGCATACCACCCACCCACGTTGCGCCTACTAATGCACCTCAACAAAAGGACGCGGCTTTTAGGTTGTGTGCTGAGATCGAGCCGAGTCGTTTCTCTTTTGAGAGGACAAATAGAATTCCTGAGATTTTAAAGGGCCAAGTCTGTTTTTACTTTCTCTATTCACCTTGTGGCAATACAATGATTTCAAACATACACTGGTGTTTTCTTTTCCATTTGTTAAAGTTTTCTACAGAGATTTATACTTTATTTAATTAAATTATGCATCTCAGACAATGAAATCTGAATATTATGTTGAGAAATGTAGTGATAACTGAATAAAAACATTGGTTTGTTTTTCCTTGAAGCTGATAAAATGATGACAGCCTCAAATTCTTTCATCTGTCCCTGACTTAATCTCCACTCAGCCTCTTTGGGATACTATTTTCATAATTCATCATTTAATTGATCAGCTGACAATTAACTCTAAGATGTTCCATCCACTTTTTTGTTTAATCTCTTTATTTTTCAACCATTGAACAACTTTTGTTTTGTTTGTGTGCTCATTCAAACAGATTTAAAAGCCATTTCATGTCTTTAAGATAAAATACAGATATAGTTGTACTCAAAGTCATTCACACCAACAATTAAAGAAAAGTCAAATTCACAATAGTAATTCAAATAACTAAAAGAACAGGATAAATGAATAAAAATTAACAAAATTATGATTTAGTGAAATAAATTATTGCTTTTAAATTGTGGTTGAAAATAAGAATTTAGCAAAATAAACAATACCTGTCAACAGGTGTAGAAGTCTTATTGAACGTTACAGAAAATACCTGATTGCAGTAATTGCCCCAAAGTGTTGCTCAACAAAATTTTGGCTTCGGAGCCCCATTATGCTTGTTTAAACGTTTCATTTTTTGTGTGTTTGTTTTTATTTTTTCTGTTGTGACATTGATTCAAAATCAATGTCACAATTTTCATAGAATTTTTATTCATTATTACTTTTGTCAATTTCAACGTATTTAACTGACAGATGATTTCTTTTCTTCTTTAATTGGAGGGTATAAATAATTTTGAGGACGACTGTAAATATTTCCTAGTTTTAACATATATTGTGTTTTGTTTTGCCCCAAAGAAAAACAATTACCATAATCATATTTAGGTTATAAACAAATAGGAAATGCTGACGTTCTATGTATATTTCAAACAGCTTCCCAGATTTTTTGAGAGTTGTACAGCTATCAGAACTCGCAGTATTGTTAGCATCACATTGCACTGAACATCTGCTGACTCAGAGCTTGTCAAATATGCTTGAAGAAAAGCCTCATCCTGGAAAACAAAGGAAGCATGAAAGCATAACTGGCAGAAAGCCACATGTGAAATGAGGTAGATTCATAAGGTTCCATTTCCATTTTGCTGTTTTCATAAAATCTTTTTATATAAACAGCATAATTCAATCAATTTATTAATGAAGTCATGTGGGAAATCATGAGTCATTGTTGTGTTTAAAATATTATACGGAGCACTTGCGTAGTCCTAGTGAGTTGACTTAATGACTAAAAGGCCTCCAGCTATTGGGATACTACTTGATACTAAATTAGCAATGCAAACTAGAAAGGTGATGCTCTGAATGCATTATGTTACAGAGCTGCAGATGTTGTGAGGCAAGCTGTAGTGATTAAGTGCAACACAGAGCTTATAATAAATCACAAACTACACATAAACCTGCCACGATGCGAGTGTGCAACTCACCTTCTGCCACACATACGCCTCATGGAGAGTAATGATCTCATGCTCCCTGTGCTCGCCCTGCACAGCACACACCACACAGATTATCTTCTCATCTGGTTTACAGTAGAGGGAGCCCTCCTGTCCGTGCTCCTTGCAACGCAGCCTCTCTACTGTCACTGTGTCTTTTTTTGCAGCCTCTCCAGCAGCCTCGGGTCCGGCTTCTGCACCTTCGGCACCCGGCTCAGCTTCCTGAGGGGAACAGTTCTGGGCTCCTTCTCTTTCCTCAGTGTGCCCATTCTCACTGCCACTAGCAACTGCAACATCAAGTGGTGCCATCCCCTGGTTTACACCCATCGGGGCTGCCCTCTGTCCTCCAGCCTCATCTTCGGCTTCGCCTGCGCCGTGGGAGTCTCTGACTGTATCCAGACCATTAGCCTGGGACTCTTGGTAGTCATAAGGCATTAGCGTATGACGTGTGCTGCTGGCGTGCCTGTCAGCATGGAGGGGGCAGAAGGCGAAGCTGCAGATGTGGCACACTTGTGTCGCTGGCTGGGCCTCGTCAGGCTCGCATGCATCACATGAACCGTCCATCTGAGGCAGCTCGTCTTGTTTCAGCCCAGTGGCTCCTTCCAGAGGTTCCCCTTTGTGATCCATAGTGGCTAAAGAAGAAAAACAAACAAAAAAAAAGGGTGAATCAGAGATGTAAGCTTTATATGAAGACATACATACAGTAGAGGATAATGTATAAATAACTGTGACCTTCTAGGACACTTCTCATATTTGCACAAGGGAAAGTCCAAGATTCTCAAGGCTAATCCCTCTGCTATAATGTTCCAACAGCAGATGGCATGGAGACCACAGTCCACAGGAAGAACCGCCCAGAACAACACGGTAACACAAGCGACACAATTAAGTATCACTATGCAAGCACTCTGACCAGGAAGTTCCATCTGAAGTTGCTAAACTGCCTCTGCGTGCAAACACTCCTTGTTTACTGACTCACCAACAAAAACTGCTGAGTGTGTTCACCTGCACCATCAGCATGTCCAGGCACCCCCATGCTCTCCCAGGCCCTGACCTTTCCATTTCTTTTGTTTTTTTGTCTTGAAGTGCTTACATCCTCCTGCCTTCAGTCCACTCTGCAGGAGTCAAAGGAGAATTTGTGCCGAACTAACCCAGTTATTTATTTATTTTTACTTTTCATTTCTCCTGAAAGCGTTTCCTCTTGAGCTCCGTTGTCTAATCCTTCCCACTGCTTACTCAAATACCAAACAGAAAACTGCTGCAGTGCAGAGCTCTACAAACACTTTTAGACCCACGTTTTAACCCCAAACACCACAGGCATTATCTGCCTCATACAGCAGGGCTGCGTGTACTTACTCGTCCGTGTCTTCCTCTCCCTGCTTTTCTACGTTTGAAGATAATGAGGAGTCTGTGAAACAATTAGCTCGGCGGCTAATTTCCGCAGCTGTTTTAATTCGGTCGGCTAATCTACTTTCACTTAGCAGAAGAGGTAGAGGGGCTCCATGTCCAATTCTACAGCGTTTACTTCCTTATTTCCATCAGCTGCTGCTTTCTTTTTTCTACTTCCTGCTTGCAGGCTGCGGTGCGCGTGGAAGCGACAGAGACACGCAGAGGCTGGGAGAGAAAACTGGTTTGACCAGCAGCATAGAGGCAAACTGCATCCCGAAGCAGGTAGTTAGCACAAACACAAGACAACGTTAAACGTGTAAATGCGACATGAAGCTTGTTGTTTGATAACGTACAGGTTAATGCCTTCACCGTGTTCTTTTGGTTTCGAAAAATATGGTGAACTGGACAATTTTCTCTTCAAGTTGATGTGGAAATGCCAGAAAAGACTTATTTATTTATTCACTCATTTATTTATCTGAAGTGGCTACCGTTATAATGAAAATGTTATTCTATTTATATAGCTTGTTATAACAACGTTACAACGTACTTATGATGAAAAAAAAAATAGTAATAATAAAAGCCTTTTAAACAACTAATAAATTGGAAAATTAACATAGTCTTCCATATAAACAGGATGTTTATTCCTTGGCTGAATCCTTTTTTCTACTCATCTTATTATTATTATTATTACCTCTTTCCACCTTTTTACAACAGTATTACATAGTAACTATATATCCAGCACAATTATTATGAACTTTGGTTGAAATCAGTATGTGAAATAAAGAAATTCTGGACACCCTCTATTAACAGGTTTAAAACTACTTTGATCATTCAAAGCTAAATTGTGTTTACAGGTTTATTTTTGCATAATTTGTAACAGCTTCAATAGATGAAAAAGAAAATACTCTCATCTGTGGTATTTTCACACTGCGGGCTTTGACAATATTTCTTTTAAATTATGAACATTGAAAAAGAGCTAATTGTAACCACGAAGTCCTTTATTTGGCAGAGAAAATTGTGTTATTTTTTTTTTTTACCGATATCTGATATACCAATATTGCCCAACTCTTAATTTCTGATATCCGATGTCAACTGATACTGATCTGTGCAGAGACAACTGTGAAGTTGTATTTTCTTGTATTTTGAGAGACACAATTATATTCTCCTCCCAGAGCCAAGATCCAAAATTGCCTTAACTCAGCCAGAGGAATTTTTTTGGGAGATCTGACAGCAATACTAGCAGGTATTATCCAACTAGTGACTAATTATAATGTTTCTGTCAACTTGGTAACTTAACCAACAACTTAAAACCAGACCTTCTTGAAAGCAAATCAAATCTGTAGCAGTAGCAGCTGCACCATGGTCACATGACTCTAAACGGAATGCTGGGATATGAAGTTCTTCCAGAATAACAGTGACTTTTCTACATGATGGACCCATGCTAATGGAACAGCAAGATCTTCTAAGATTTTATAACTGAACAGCAAGATCTTGCAAGATTTTGTTAGTAAAGAAAATATCGGTCCAAATAACCGATACTGATATTTCCCGATATCACATTTTAATGCTGATATTGGACATCTCTAGTTTTGACCATGGCATATTATAGAAAAACCCAAGATCAACCAGCCGAAGTGTAGTTGTTTGAAGTGCAGCTCTGTTTTTAAGAGTAAGAGAGAGTTAGGCACCAAACCCTCAAACCCCACGACCCATCATGTCCACCCATATTTCACAAACTGGTTTGCCACTTATGACACTGACTATTTTAAACAAATACATTAGTATCATTTGTTGTCACCTCTCATAATTTTAGAAAAAAGCAGATTCATTCTGTCTTTCATGACAATATTTAACTCAGGTAAACTTCTACAGCACTTTATCAAGAGCACCATGAGACAGTAACAACAACAGCAACAGCAACAGTAACAACAAATGAAATAAAACTAATAAAAATAAAGATGGTGAGCAAAGCAAGGATAAAGATGTTGAAGATGTTTACTTTGTTTCCCATGATAATAAATTTGAACAGCTACCAATCAGATTGAGGCAGCCTGTTAGAATCAGCAAACACTTAACATAATCAACAACAGTAACATAATCACCTAACATGTAACATCTCATGTATAATTTTTGTAACAATTTAAGAAGAGTATTAGAAAATTTAATTTGAAATTATTAAATTGTGTTCTGGTGCATAATAAACGTAGGATGCTGCACTTGAAGGGCTGTTTGATGGCTCTATACTTCTGTGTAACATCACTCACTCTTGTATATCTATTTATATAAACTTAGTCTACATAAGCGGTCTTGAACAATAGCTTTTGAGACTTTTTGAAGCCATTTTAAAGTTTTTTTTTCCTTTTTTCAATGGTTTGTTTATGTAAGACATCTAGAACAGAGGAATGAATCGTTCAAACAAAAGAAAGGTGCCTGTCTGAAGAGATAAACCGTGTGTCTACATCTAACAGACAACTTAGCAAAGAAGATATTTTAAATTCTGCCCTTTGGCACTTTGTTGCCTGCAGCTTATCATGAATACTTATAACTTCTCAATTTTTTAAGTTATATTTATGGAAAAACGTTAAAGTTAACTGGGCCTGTATGCATCAACACTGTCTGAACGTGTTTTGTGTGCTATAGTGTCACCAAGGTGATTCTGGAAGGGGCACTGTGCATCAGTTGAAATCTGAACAGGATAAATTGGTCTAAATTTAGCAGCCCCTTTGCTTGTGAATCAATGATATAATACTAAAGGCAATCTACACTGGAGTAAAAACATACCAAAGCAATTCTGAGCAGCACAAACCATCCAGATTTAAACTCTCTTAGCATTAAAAAATAAATTAATACTTGAAATACTTTGTTAGCTTTTAGAAACTGAGTGATTTGCATTGCAGTTTATTCACAAAGCTCAATTCAAACTTGTCTTGGGATTTGGAGGACTCATCTCCAAAAATAGCTCAAATGTTTAATACTGTGCATGCCTTTAAATTTAATTATTGTCATGAACTGGCAGGTTTGTCTGTTATTCGAATCTAATCAGTGGTGGAATGTAACCACATGCAGTCAAATACTACATAACACTTTAATTTGTTGCTTGTTGGCCACGTCAGTGCATCACTGTTTTGACACCACTATATTTATTCCATAACACTTTCCACAGTGCTGGTACTATTGGTAATTATCAACACAAACGTCTGAAAAAGCAGCAGTGGTTCCAATCAAGGCTCGAGAATGAGAAGAAAAACTAATTTCCATAGAGGATTAGGCAAAATGAGTGTGCTTATATCATAAAAAGCAGTGGTGATTTCCTGCTGTGTGCATTTTACTGGAAGTATAGCAAATGTGCTGTATTGTCTATTCATACATTCATAATAAATTACATCAAAATGAGCATGAGGCTGAGTGCTTGCTTATGTATGAATAAGAGGGAGACAGAGGAAAGGAAAAGGCTCAGCAGGAAGGGTAAACAGTGAAGTTCAACACTAGTCTTAATGGGGAGTTTCTAATTATTATATCATTTTTCCCCTTCTGTTCACGTCTTGACTTTTCCCTCCATAAAGCAGCACTAAGAGACAATGGAGCAGGATTAAAGATCTGCAGAGAGAGTCAGAGAAATGAGGAAAAACAGGCTTTCCTCTGTAGTCATCTAAAAGGCTACCGAACTGGGCTTCACAAGCTGTCTTTGACAAATACTTGTTGGCTTCTATTCTCATTTAAATGGCAAGCCATGAATAACCATTGACCATGTTCCAAAAACGCTTCTTGCCTTCTCCCGATATGAATGATGAATCTGTTTTTGCCCCAAGGTTTCTAAGCTTTTTGATGGGGATTTCTGTCATTGAAAGATTTCCACCCAAAATCATGTATCATAAGACTATAAACATAAAGGATGATTCAATGCGAGCAAACTCATTATGCAAAAGCTAATTTAGATAGTGTTTCCAGAGGGCATATTGTCCAAACAGATGTATGACTTTGACTGGAGATGAAGTTAACTTGTAATTAAAAACATAAATGGTTTTGCCACTCACATGACAATGTACTACTCTGTACTACTGCTTGGTCAGTGTGGTTTAGTCATCTGGCTCATTTCAAAATCTCACTCTGCATTACATTTTATTACACAATGAAAGAAAGCATTATCTTGCATTCTGCATTAAACTGAAAACAATTAAAAGGCTCATTGATTTGCAGTTCATTAAAATAAGCATTCAATAGATATGCAATATGTGTCTACCGAAGCTCGAATCTGTTTTTCTCTGCTGGGAAAGTATAGTGAAGCTAAATGTCACATGCAGTGGGAAATAAATTTGTTTGCTTAAATTGTTTTCTGCAGCTCAGGAAAGGATGTGCATAGATGCTGGCAATACAAAAAAAAACAGGATCTCAGAAACACCAGCCAAGAGTGAAGGAGGGAGCTCTGGCAGACGAGCAGAGCAGACAGAAAACACTTACTTAATGCTTCGGCTTAAACGTTGTGTGACTGGCATGAGGTCAGTTGTTGGGCTCAAGATGAAATTTTCTGCAGTGCAACAATACTGGACTGTCAGAGCAGCGCTTCTTCTCATTCTCTCTCCAAATCATAGCTGAAAAACAGAAAATAGAATCAGTTTGTGAGGTTGTAGATGTTTGAATCCTATCTCATAAAGCAGGATAACCAAACTTTGAACTCTTTGACCTCCACAAAGCTGGTTTAGAACAGAGTAAACAAGTATAAAACTCTTCTGTTGTGCTGTTGAATTAGAATTGTTGCTCCATTAGGAGGCCCTTCCTGTTGCACTTTCTCGGTAATGCTTGACTGGTTTGTTTGTTTCAATTAAAACTGATTAGAGGCATTGAGATACAGGTAAGAACAGAAAAAGCACAATGAACAAGAAGGATTAAAGCAGGGGTGTCCAGCTCCAGTCCTCAAGGGCCACAATCCTGCAGGTTTTCATTGTTTCCCTGCTCGCATGAACAGGCATCGGGGAAGTGCAATGTTCTACTGTTGAAACTATAAAAATATACTAAATGATGTCGTCTGGAGTAAATTATGGACGCTACCCAGGACACTTGGATTACATCAGACGAGCAGTATGGAGGAACATTGCTAAGTTTTTGTGGACTTTTATGGACCTTTTTGTTTCAAATGCGGTACATTACACGAACGTGAGGCAAGACGGTAGCAGTAACAAATGGCGATCGCCAGGTAATGTTGATACTTTCGTTCATTTCTCCTCTCTAGTATGATGTCGGACACTCGAGACTGTACGAGCCCTCCAGTGTGGGAAAAAAAGCCAATTGTCCCATACTTATCATTAGCTGGGCTTCTAGGCTGCCTGCCTGGGTAAATACTGGAGCCATCTTGAAAATTCCTTTCTCCATCACTAACATATATGAAAGGACATATGAAAAATGACCCCAGGTTCAAAAAAAGCTAAATTCCTCTTTAAAAAAGTGCTCCAGAGTCTTGCTCAGCATGAAGGCACATCATTCTGTGGGTGTTTTATCCCTTTAAAAATATTTTTATATCTCACTAAAATGTTTCTCCTTTGGTGATTATGTCTTCTGTTGAGTGTGATGAGATATTTTGACTAGAAATTAGTAAAACATACTTGGTAAGATTTGAGTTTTTGCAGTGTGGGTTTGTTTTTTTGTGTGTTCAGTTCTGTATTTGTCATTCTCTGATGTTAATCACGATGCATTCACCTTAAATAAGCTAGTTCATTGGTTGTATAATTAATCCTTCAATAATGAATGCCCCTTTTTATCAATATTAGTATTTTATTATTATCATTGATAATAAGAGGCTGCCATCCCAAGGTTCTTTGTTTAATTTAATTTTCAGTTGGAGGTTTTTGGGGCATTATTTGCCTTTTCTCAGAAAGTTATGTGCTTGGTTGTTTGCAGGATTGTGCTCAATACTAGTCTGACAAATTTAATTAAACTTGGTTGAAAATTGGTACACAAGCAGAAAAAGGACTCATTCAATGTTAGGTGTTGGATTTGGGTTCATTTTAGCTAAAACAGCAAAATACAGCTTTGGCCTTGGATAATGTGCTCTGTAGGGGGTTCTGTTGGTAAAACTGAATTGAATAATGTGTTGAATTAACAGTCAACTTCATATTTAATTACCCGTCAACAGCACATTGTTGACTGGTTAGTTGGTATATCTTGCACTATTATGAAAAGTAAATTAGTTTAAATCAAACTCTGTTCGTTAATGTTAGTTAAAAGTATCTTTTGGACAGAAAAAATATCAGGCATCTTTACTGTAGAACAGATTTTAGTGATATGAATGAGTTATAAAGTTATTTTTTTTTCCTCCTTACCAAAGCTAAACCTGTTAATGTCTGTCTCAGAACTCAGGTCATCAGTTTTAAATTGGTACATTACAACCTCTATTTCACAGTCTTTTGAGCAGACATGTAACATGCAAACAACAAACTTATTACCGCCTCCTGCCACAGGGTTATCTGAGCTAATTTTCTTTTTCCTGAGTCTTTCTCATTTTTCTGTCTCCCTCCCTCTTTCTCTCAGTGTCACCTTTAATGTCTCTCACTAACTGATTGCTAGAAACACATTTTTGATGTAAATGAAGATAGAAATGCCATTGTAGAGCAAGTTGAGAAGAATCCTTGTCACTTTAACCCTAAGAGTGCATCCCTGAAGCATGTGATGTTTTATACTTATATTACTGGAATTTACATCTTAGAAGGTAAAATCTATTTTATGTATTTCACTTGGGCTGTGCCTTGTTTGGTTGATTGTTAACTGGTTGTTAATCAGATTTAGATGATATTGCCTTGTACAGTAGATTAGATTATTGTATAATTGAATGATGATGCTATTTTGAAGTTATGTATTAGAGATTGATGCATTTGGCAAATTTTGGAAAAAGCCTGCCCTTTAAAAGTTTAACATTAATTGTTTTTTTTTTTGTTGTTGTTGTTGTTTCGTCTATTTTGCAAAAGAGTTTGAGTGCAGTAATGAACGATAAAAACAAAAACAAGCAAACAAAAGAACTTTTTTTTTTTTTTTTTTTTTTTGCATCAACTCCTGGGATAAATATCTCCCGTGACCAATCAAATGTATCATTTCATTTAATCATTAAGGGGTTATATTACAAGTGATATTTCTACATTGGTCACAATCTTGTTTTCTCCTTTCAGGGATAAAGATTAATTTACACCCCCTCTACAGTTCTATCAAGATATATAAAAGACAACTTGTCCTTCAAATTTCCATCAGCTTGGACAGAACAGCAACAAGACTAAGTGAGTGAGTTTACAATTTTGAATCAGGACCCAAGCTCTCAGTTCAGCATTGTAAATAATAGAGATACACTGAGCCGATACCTGGATTGGATATTGGCTCCGGTATTGACTAGTTAGCTGGATCAGATTTCAGTTGAATGTGGCCAATCCAGCATTACGATCCAGTCATTTCTGTTTTATTAATATCATATAAAATGTACACTTTGTTTGCTAATGAACAACATTAAGTACATTTAAATATCTGTGTTAATTTGCTATGCTTGTCAAGCTTGATACCTTCACCCATATGGCAACAGTTCATTCATTCAACAGTATCGGATCTGTATCAAGTATCGGCCAATATGCTCAGCTCAGATATTGCATTCGGACATGATCGGTGCATCTTTAGTAAATAACCAGTTAAACAGTGGTCTGTGTAATCATAAACAAAATTGCAGGTATTTTATATGGTGCAAAGGCAGAAAAAAGAAAAAAACTGTTTTCTTGATAATTTATGCAATCTCAAAGAACATGATTTTAAAGACATGAACTTGGCTGAATTTCATATTTCTTCGTCATGGCTCTGTTTTTTTATCCCACTGTAATATACATACACTGAATATGCACATGCATTTAATCTCCTTTAAGACCAAATACACTAAGGAGATGAACTAGAAATGAACCTTCATTACCCTAACATATTCTCCCCTGTTACACAGCTCTTATCATGCTGTGACCCTGGTAGCTACACGACTAGATATAAAGCAGTGATGTTCAAACAGTATTTTCCTATTGGTCCTACTGACATGCTTGATGGCAATAGCTTTGTTTGGAATCAAACATCTCTCTTTCATTTCCGAAGCATATAAGCTAAAGTGTTTTTAACTGCATCATTCAGCGATGTCTTCAGTAATTACACACGGGGAATAATTCAGGCAGTAAACTTTTTTTTTTTTTATCATATACCTGAGTTTAGACTGCAGCTGAGAGTTGTTGAAACCCAGGCAGCAAGATACACCTGCACATCCTTAGGTTCTCTTTTCATAACAAAGACTTTCACTTTCATCAAGTTCAAATGGTTTATGCAATCATGTAAAAGTTCTCTCAGCTTATATAAAATATTTTGCAAGCAATACTACTACATACTGTATCTCAGTATGTCATGTGAATCAAGCCCAGTCATAAGTGTGCTTTGCCCCTTAACTACTTTGGCCAGTGTTGTTTGTGTGCACTGCTTGCATACCAGTAACTGTGCAACACAAATGCTGAATAAAAAGCAATATTTTGTGACAATAACAGAATCAACCAAAGATATGGGCACACTGACTTTTTTGCAAAAGCACTGAACAGCTTGTGTTTAAGGACAGACCGATACGTCGGCTGGACGATATTTGTGTTTTTTGCTGATAGCAGCAGCGGCCGATATGTCAGTTGTGTTGGCCGATACCCCCACTCGGCATAATTTACAGACTTTTTTTTTTTCCATACATATTCATTACAAGTTCAATGTTACTATTTGATATTTGTTTAAAAGTGCACTATTCCTTTCTTATATTTTTATTTGAAGTGCTTTGTTCTTTCTTTTGTAATAATTTGGGTGTCAAATGCAGTATCGGCCCCAAATATCAGCCCCAAATATTGGCCGTGGTATCAGCCATCAAAGCTGATGAGAAAATATCGGCATTGGTATCGGCCTTTAAAAAAATCTGTATCGGTCAATTTCTACTTGTGTTCAACAGAATGCCCCACTAAAAGCATTTTCAGAAATCATTATCAGAATTGCAATGCTTATTTTATAAATACATCTCTCTCCCTCGTCCCTTTTCTCTCTCTCTCCATATATGAATGAACGAAATTATTAGATTTATTTATAAAGCACTTTTCATGCAAGAGTAGCTTTATATAATGCTTTATTTATTCAAATCAGCAACATTTCAATAAAATAACAATTAGACAAATAATTACACATTCTCTCTCTCTCTCTATCTATCTATCTATCTATCTAGATATCTATCTAGATATCTATCTATCTAGATATCTAGATATGTATATATATGTATAGTATGAGGGGTACTAATTTTAACATTCTTCTTTTTCTTTCTATCATTAACATTACTTAAGCAATGAATTATTGACCTGTATATACTCAGAGTAAAGATTGGAAGATGGCTGCACCCAGTGTTAGCATGAGAGGCATCAGAATTCTTTGCTTCAGAACTTAATTAGACAAGTGTATTTGCTAAAGAGTCAAGATAGAGTGAAAAATTAAATATATGAAGCTGAAAAATTCCAGTATTGATAACATTATCTCTGGACATGACCATCCTTGAAGTTATTTTTGGAATTAGGTTACAGGAAGCATTTTGGCGATGGATTTCAAGAACAAAGCTTAGTGCAAGTGAATTCTCAATTTACAGCAGAGCAATCAAAATATTAAGTTCTTATTATAGTTCCCAAACTGTGACAGATGGTGACTGACTCTCTGTAGGATGATCTCTTTACTTCTTTGCATAGTGACATGTGACGTCACCCCTTGTCAACAGTTTATAGAGCTGAGTGTACTGTTAAAGCATTGCTGTTAAATCATTGCACAGTTGCATTGCTTTTATCTTATTCTGCACAAAACATCCGTAAAATATCAAAGAAAATGTCATATGTTGACGTTAGTGGTGGGGAGACAAAAACAACAACAACAAAAAAGAGGGTGAAATGTGCCATTTTAATATAGGATTTTATTTTATTTTTTAGAGTCTGGTGGGAGAAGAGTCGCTCCTCAGATTTATTGCCCTCTGGACAACTTCAAGATGAAGTTATATAATTTCTGATAGTGTTGTAGAATTCAGTGAATTAAAAAAAGAAAAAAATCCTGCA
Source organism: Atherinomorus stipes (assembly GCA_023101725.1). Taxonomy (NCBI): domain Eukaryota; kingdom Metazoa; phylum Chordata; class Actinopteri; order Atheriniformes; family Atherinidae; genus Atherinomorus; species Atherinomorus stipes. Next base: position 955,642 of record JALJCO010002818.1, read on the forward strand.
AAGCCACTTGTACAGTTTGTGTGTTTTTTAGATACTCCTTCAGGATTCCTTCATTGACTTCCATTAAAACCACATTTAATCTCACAACCATAATGATAAACCCTGTATTTGTGTTTCATCTTGAAGAAAAGTGATGACATACAGTATTTACTACATTACACCAGAGTCAACTGTTAACTCCATTGTAGGCTGATGCATGATTGTTTTTCTGTAAAATATTAATGTGACTATATCTTGGTAAGCTTCACCAGCAAAAGTGAAGGCTGAATTTATTGTCAGTATTCACAGTGAGATAGGCTACCTCTGCTAAAAAAACAGCTTGACCAGCTAAAGCACCAACTAAAATGGAACCAAAACACACCTTAGACCAGCTAACTAGCTAACTAGCCCAGCTAACTAGCTGGTCTAATGCTGCATTCCATTTGAACTCGGAACTTGGAAATTCCCAGTTCCGAGTAGAAAGTTTAAACTGGAACGGCCCCCCAGGTGGGATTTCCTACTTGGAAAGTAGGAAAATCCTGCAACCTCCGAGTAAAGATTGGAAGATGGCTGCACCCAGTGTTAGCAGTCGGGTTAGCAGTTGCCTCTGTATTGTTACATTTATTTACACTTCTGACTATCTCTTATTGCATTAAATCAGTCATACACTTGTTATTCTTTTATATAGATGTAGGGGGAAGTTGTTGTGGTGCAATTCACATTTTTCATGTGGTATAGACTAATCTGACAAGTGTGCGTTGCGCCATCTTGCGGCGCTGCCATCTTGCGGCGCCGCCATTGCAACGGTGGCGAGTCCCAATTACCTCCTATCTGCCAACACAGAAAGCAGCGTGAAAATCTGGATTTACAATGCTTGACAGTCATTTAAGGTAATGATAACCTATAGGTATGTTATCTGGAGATCTCTAAAGTATTAATTTAAACTATTATTCATCTCCGGAAATGGCTTTAATGACAAGTCACACTGGAATAACAAGTAAATCTCATGATTACTTAAAAAAAAGTTTTAAAAAACTAAACTTTTTCAAAGGTCGTTACTTTTCTATTTTGTCATATATTTGACTTTTGGTATTGCTTAAGGACTGCAGCTATAAACCAGGTAGTCTTCACATGTCCTGCAGATGAAACTAAAGGCTGCAGGACACCGTCTTCCTGATCCGTTCCTGTTTGCGACTGAATTTTCTGGTCCGAATGTTGCCCTGATCAGAACAAATAATGTTATATTTCACAATATCTCCCAGATTAGTCATTAACTCGCAGCAACACCACAGCTGTCTCTGTTAGTACTAGCTATCATAATGACTTATGCGGTGCGTCGTTTTCATATATATGTGAAATAAAGTGTCACATTCATGAGTGTTCACCATAATTTACCGTGTTTTTGTTGTTGCGGTCTAAATCCAGTGTTTTCTCCGCCGTGCCAGCAAGTTATTTCTCCTCCGCTCTGTGTGTATTCCTCCCGATACGAACACACTGACATCGGTGGACTGAGCAGGACCTTCCACTTTTGTCACAGACAGTAGAGATCTTCATGAAATAAATGTCTGTGATCTACTTATTCACTTATTACCACAATTAAAGTTTTCCTCTGATGTTCCAACAACCAGGAATGCGACAGTCCTTCAAGATTTCCTCCATGTTGGTAAGAAAAAAGTCTGATTCTTATCTGTTCTCATTACACATGTACAGAAACGCCACCGTGGCAATGGCGAACAGTGTAGTTGTGGCGCTTGGCCGGATTGGTCTATTTGTGAACTACGGCTGTGCTAACAACGACTAATAACAATAGCCTTAGCAAACATGCTGTTTTGTTAGGCTGTTATCTTATTTTCCGACCAGTGAACTGGAATGCAATTTGGTCGAATGTGGTCACCCCCCAGTTCCCACTTCCCAGTTCCAAGGTAAATGGAATGCAGCATAAGGTGTGTTTTGGCTGGTTTCTAGACCAGCTAGTTACCTGGGTTTTCAGCAGGGACATTGTAGAAGCATGACTAAGACTACAGTATTTTCTCAATATATACTACACCAGCATCTGGTACATCTGCCCCTCTCGTCTCCATGATTTCCATGAAGATTATGCAGAACACAATAAATCAGCCCCACATATTTCACCAGCTGAATGTCAGTCATTCCTTCAGCCTTTAGAAACATTTGACAACAGCCTGTAGTACTGGACAGAATCTCTGGTGTGTTCTGTCGTCAGATGTCCAGTATAATGTAGTGGTTTCAAGAGCCAGTCCTGCTGGGGATAAGCTGAGTCTCCATGGATGTCAGCCAGAAGTCAAGGCGCCAACATTGCTGATGTGATCTGGGGAGAGGTTTCCATGGCTGGCTAACCCCCACGGTGGGCAGTTTTAAGAACAGCATCGTCCAGACCAACTGTTCTGGTAGTAATTTTCTGGTAGATTCAAGAGCCCCCTGAAATACATACATCATATTTTAATGTTCCATAGCAACAACATGAAACCATAACAGCATTTTACACAATGCTTATTATTAAAGTGCAAACTAGCATTAGCTAGCATTAGCTTACTACAATCATCTTCATATCCTCCCATTTTTGCTGTGATACCCCTCTGTGGTGTCTCAAACTCTGCTAGACTTTTCCTGTGTTGTCTTGCTGCCTGCAGTCTTTTCATGTGCTCCCAAGCCCTTTAAATCTAAATCTTATTGTGCTGGTAGCATTGTTTGTTCAGTTTGTTTAGTTAGTGGCTAAATGTTAGTTTGTGTTTTTGTCACATGGAATCATTTTAGATAGATCTAATATGTTAGGACTATTTTTTGCCTCTGAACTATTTTCTGCTCATTAAAGTAGCTGCATCCTAATCTGGTTAAGATATTTAGATACACTGTGTCTGTTCCCTCGAATCAAGAAGGAAGAAAACTGAGTGAAATACAATGGGTAGTTTTCTGAGGTTGTTCTGTCTTGGCTTTACTCACACAACCTTTTCGTGCTACAGCTGTGCTTCATCAGTGGGAAACTAGTGTATACTTGCCTCTGAGTCAGAATCTGTCGAGCAGAGAGCACATCACTTGTATTTTTAGATCCCTACCAACTAATAGTTTGAGACTGAGGAAAAGTTTTTTTGTAAATGGAATATAGCTGTAAAAAAATAAATAAATAAAAATGAAATGTAATGAAAATGAACCCCCATATAGCTTGCATGCAAGAAAACCCAAGTATATGCTGAGATTAATGACTTTACACAGTAGTTTTGGGTGCTTCACCACAGCTGGATCGCTCGTCTTCCATGACATCATGGGACTCAGAGCAGATCACTGACACTGTGAAGTTTAACAATGACATTCAGTGTTTTACTCTGTAGTCCCTCTCAGCAGGCCCCTAAACGTGGGCGCCAGGTCACAATGCTCCTCTGTGCCCTCAGACGTATGGCACCCTGGCACTGACGTGGCCCTGGAAGGTTCTCATTGTGAATGCTCATGCCAAAGCTTCCAAACGCTCCAAATCCCTGGATGGCACCCACAGGGCTCATGCTCAATGTGAATCACGTTCCAAAGTTCTGACAGAGAGAGACACTTCCAAGGTTATTTTATTAAACGAGATAGGTTGAGAAAGTGAAAAAAGGACAGAAATGCAATTTTTTTCAAATAAAAAAATAAATACTCCTAACTAGCTGTCAAACCCACTCACCACAGTGACGTAGATTTCCATAAAGTTCTTGTTAAGAGGAGAAATAAAAAAGCCAGCTTGATCTTTGAAACCTGACAACCACTTCGAGCTTTTCACATCACAGACCCCCTAATTACCCTTCATATTGACTCCAGCTTCCTTAGTCATGCAGTGTCCACCAATCAGACTATAGCATTGATTACAGAGTACAGTAACATTGCACCTGTCAATCAAAAGGTTGCTGCCTAAACCTTGTTCTGCCAAATAAAGAGGAAAACTCTGGAAACTTTTTGTGTTGAGTTGCTGATACAATTACATATTAAAAAGAGATTCATGCCCATCTTGTTTAAATGTCTATGCCCAAGGCAAAGAAAATGAAGTAGAGTCTTTTCTTTTCTGTTGCTGATATGACTCAGAATAGCGAAAGGAAAGATGAATAACAAGAACAAGTGAAGAGTTGGTAAGTAGGAGGAAGGAAGCAGAAAATACTTTTACTGCTGGGTTGTGAGGGGGTAGGTAAGGGAAGAAAAAACCAGCAAGTGAAAGGATGAAGATTGAATTTCATCTTTACAGGCAAGAACACCGCCTGTGAGCAAACAAAAGGATGAAAAGATGACCTGCCGCTGTTCTCTTACTGATGGTTGGACAGTCTTCCTGATGGCAGCCCCTCCTCTTTCACTCCTTTTCTTGATGCAAGTCTCTTACTCCCACTATCCAATGTCAACTCTTGACAATTACCGGAGCGCCAGAGGGTCGGCATGTGCAGAGTCAGCAAACAAACCGGGAAGTCTTCCTGTCATAGAACATGGGAAGATGGAAAGAGTTAAGGAAAGGACATGCTGTGGGATGGGAAGACAAAAATGGGGTGTAATGCAGAAAGAATGAATGATTCATTTTTGAAATGAAAATCTAAAGACAGTTAAGCTGCTTAGTCATCTGGCTGATGCTGCAAAAATGCATGTGCACATGTGCGCACAGTTGTGCTGACTGTTTATCCCCTGTCTTTAGGGGGATACAACACTAGTCACAGCAAAAGCAGATTATGAGATTAAGTGGTGTGCTTCTGGAAAAAAAAATATGAATAATTGAATACAGTAACTACAATGGCACAACAAGAAGATCATTCCTAACTGAATTTTCAGTGGTTTGTGTGGGTAGTGGTAGTATGGGAGTAAAGTTTGAATGAAGTAGATACAGTGGGGGAAAAAAAGCTTTGAACATGTCAACATTTATCTCAGAAGATATATTTCTAGTAGAGCGATTGAAATGGAATTTTCACCAGATGTCGGCAACAACCCAAGTAATGCAAACATCCAAAGAAATCCCAACATTTATGTCCATAAATGAAGTTATATGTAATATAGTGAAATGACACAGGGAATAAGTATTGAATACGTTTACAGACGTTTACTTAGTGCACAAATCTTTGTTAGTGATTACACTCCAGTAAAGTTATAGTACATGCTCAAAAACAGCGCCACACCATGATGTTCCCACCTCCAAACTTCACTGTTGCAATGGTGTTTTTGGGATCAAGTGCGGTGCCGTCTCTCCTCCAAACATGTTGTGTCTTATGACATCTGAAGAGTTCAGTTTTGGTCCCATCTGACCAGACTATGTTTTCCTAGAATGTCATGGGTATGTCCAGATGTTGTGTTGCAAACTTCACACGAGCATCAACATGCTTTTTCTTCAAAAATGGAGTCTTGCGTGGTGTGCGTGCATGAAGGCCATGGTGGTTGAGTGCATTACTTCTTGTTTTCTCTGAAACACCTGCTGATTTCAGGTCTTTCTGAAGCTCTCCATGAGTGGTCCTGGGCTGTTAGAGAACCTTTCTGATTATTGTTCTGTGTGAAATCTTGCGAGGAGCACCTGGTCGTGGCCGCTTTATGACAATGCCCTCTTCTTTCCACTTCTGGATGATGGTCCCAATGGTGCTCACTGGAACTTTCAGAAGTTTAGAAATGCACCTGGAACCAATGCCTTCAGTGTGTTTGCAATAATAAGGTCTTGCTCTTTGCCTTTACCCATCATGCAATGCTTCTTGTCTGACACCTTGGTGATGAGAAACCTTTTTTAAGGCATCAATCACACAGTAAAATCTCCAGTGTTAAATCTGAGTTGTTAAGTCATATTAACTCTTTCTAACACCATTGAGAGTAAAATGACCACCAGTGCTGGTGAAAATTTTCAGAGTTAAATCAAATTTCCTCTTTCAGTGTATAATTGACTCTATCAAGTGTATTTAAATGCACCCAGGAAGACTCCGCCCTTTTGGGCGTGAATATTTCCTGTCATGCTTTGTGACTCCCTTGTATGGTCCTGCACCACGAGTTACAGATGCAGACATGAAAAAGTTCCCCTTTCTGCCGACTGCCTGCCACTTACCAGCCACTTACCAAAAATTGTCTGCTAATTTAATCGCACAGAGAAATGTCGGTGTGCCCAGGGGAAACGATTTCAGAGCATAAATGAATGCCTGGAACAAGGACGTTCCCACACGCCAAGTTTGGACACTGTGCGTGATGACTTATTCGTGGGACAAATCGTTCAGCCAGTGACAGTGCACTATTACTGCACCACTTCTGGCAGAAAAAGGCGGAACTTTTTTATGCCTGCATCTGTAAGTGTATATGTGATCCCTTTGGGTCTCCCTGGTTTTTGATATGTATTTATCAGCATAAGGTATTGTGACAGTTTGATCTGTGCATCAGTACTCACTTGACAACCATCTTAGCAATACGTGATTCTTCACAACTGATACAAATTTTGTGATGCTGTCTTGAACACAAGAAATGGCTCAGCCCATAGTTCAGTTTGTGATGGGATAAATATCATTATCAATGCTGAATTGTGCATTACCAGTGTACACCTCCACTAACTCAATTCAGGGACAAAAATTATTTATGTTTGAGTTGATTTATCACCACAATAGAGTAACTCTTTGACACTGCTGAGAATCATATTAACTCTCTCCAGTGTTATTAACCTACAGTGTTAAGTTCTATTAACACTGTACAGTGTAAGCCAGTGTTAAATTTGAACTCAATTATGAGTTAATTTTACACTGAAATTTCAACACTATGGAAAGAGTTAATTCAACACTACTGATAAGGAACAAATACACTTGGATAAATTTAACTCTTTAAGTGTTGATTTAACACTGTAAAATGTGCTGTGAAGGACTAAACTAGCAGATATTACTTTGCACTGATGGGGGACAGGATTACTTTCTAAATGCTGACAGACTCCAGCTGCTTTCTTGGCTTTCCAGATCTTTTTGTCCCTCCATTCCTTCATGTGTTCAATACTAATTCCTTGTCATTTCACTATATTAGACATAACTTCATTTATGGATATAAATGTTAGGATTTCTTTGTAATATGTGCATTGCGGGTTGTTGCCGGCTTCTGGAGAAAATTTCATGTCAACAGCTCTACTAGAAATATATTTTCTGAGAAAAATGTTGACATGTTCCACCCCCCCTACATCATGTGACGAGTAGGGCAGAGAGGTTACTTCTCCTTTGTCGTGGCTTTACTGGGAGCAGGAAAACGAATTGCTAAATCAGTAGGACTGATAATCGGCTCTGCACAGAAGTAATCTGCAGAGAATCACAATAACTTTGTCTCTTATGCTTTTTTATCTCCTGTGCTGCTGATAAAGTTGCCCAAGATTGCCTTGCGAGTGCACCGCATAATCCCATGAGATTAAATCTTTTTACATGGAACATGTGTTGCAGTGCAGCACATGAATCCTAAAACACAGGAAATATCAAATCAAGGCTTTGATGTTAGAACACTGGAGGGCTCACACTTTCTTTCTACTTAATATACTTCTTTTTCTGCATCCCTCCCCCTTCCTCCCGTCCGGTTCTTTCTGTGTGTTTAGAAATAGGATCTTATAGGCCAAATTGAAAATGGGACTGCTTTGTAGCGCTCAACACATGGCAGCAGATGCATAGCAAGATGTAAAAAGGAAATAAGACTGAGGGAAAAAGAGACTGAGGGAAAAACACAAAGGGCCTGATTTACAAAGACTCCAAATTGCGGGTCTAATGTCTTTGCCTCGCAAAAAAAATAGCGTGCGCTGTCATTTTAGCGTTTGCGGGTGATCTACAAAGATTACACGCGCAATCTGTAACAGGCGCAAACAGCAGGATTTAAATGAGGATTTAGCGTGCGCTCTCCCTGCGCCACGGGAAGTTCAGAAGAGCATGTGGTAAACGCAAAATGAAATTCATCCTGATAGAGAGATGTTAGTTTCAGAGATATAATGAGGCAAATAAAAAAGACAAACGCCATTTAGAAAAAACGGGGTTAACTGCTTTTGCAAATAAACTCTTCATTTACTTTTTGAATATTTTCAGAAAACGTGAAGTAGAGAGTTTTAATGATGTAAAATGGAGATAGGACGTTTGTACCCAACAGCAACAAAAGCAGTTAACTGGCGTTTGTCTGTTTTTGCAAATGAACTCTTCATAATAACTATAAATAAAAATAATGCAGCAGGTTTCTCTGTGGATCGTAAGAAGAGGCCAGTTTAAGGACATGGATAAGGACACGCTGTTGAAGATGATCTGATATTACGCACAGACTGCGCGCTCTTTGGCACAATGCCAGGCGCTGGACCTGCGTAATTGCCCCCCACCCCATGCAAAACTCAGTAAAAAAAAATAGTATCATTAGTTTGTGCGACGTTACTGGTTATTTTCACTGAGTTTTTTGTGGGGTGGGGGCCAACTTCACGCAGGACAGCAACCTCAGAACACAGCAGCAGTCGCTGCGTGTGGAGGAGCAGGAGATGATTTTAATTTAAAAATATGCCATTGGCAAAAAGTAAAAGAAAATAAAAAGACATAATTAATGTCAGCTTTTACCATGTTGCTGCAGCTGCAGATGTTCTGGTTCATGTCTAGAATAACCCGTGTTTAACAGTGATGTTGATTGTTATTTAATTAAATAATGAAAACTTGACGTGTCGCCTGAACACATTATGAAAAATGATTCTGACCCGATGTCTGCAGTCCTGTGTGCAGCATCTTTCAGCCATCAGTGCGTAAAGCTGCCAGTTATACCTGCTTTTCAGACGTGCTAAATTACACGCAATCTTTTGCCCCCGCATTCCTTTGAACAGTTGATAGATCACATTGCGCGTGTTAAACTGAGGTTTTGCATAGTCTCCTCCCAATAGTTTGCGCCTTCTGGCAGAAACGCCCAGTTTGAATATTCATCTGCAGCAGATGCGCAAAATGGACAGCGGCGCTATTTTGCCCCTTGACAGGCGCAAACCTCCTTTTGCCCTGCTTTGTAAATCAGCTCTGGCGGATTATTGCGTGTGTAATGAAGATAGCGCCTGTTTTAACAAGCGCAAACCTTTCGTAAATCGGGCCCAAAGAGGGAATGCTAGCAGAAAGTGCAAGATTACAAAGGTAAAAAGCAAGAGATAGGGTGGTTATTGGCAGACAGGAGTACAGAGGAGGAAGAGAGATGAGAGGGAGGGGAGAGAGAAGAGGAATGGAGAGGAGTTTAGAGGCTCTCAAACACTTTGCACTCCCAGCACAGCAGATGCCACATTCTGTCTGGCACAGTGATCTGTGGGCCTGCTCTATTTATACCCTCGCTGTGTCACTTCAGGGCCAGCACAACACTCTCAACACGCTCACATCAAGCATCAGACTTTTGCAACTCCCCTGCCTGAATAAAGCATGTTGTAGAAGCTCTCTGCATGGGGTAGAGAGCAAAAACTGTATGAAGGCAAAGACACTAAATACACTCAAAATACACACAAATTCAAACTCCAAATCAAAAAGAAACAGGATAGTTAAGAAAACATCAAATAAGATACCTCTTGTAATATTAGCCTATATTGAGAATACAAATAAATAATGTTTGAGTTATTTTACCACATTATTCCCAGAAAGACTTTTTAAAGGCACACTACAGAACTTTTAGCAGTTTTCTCACAGACTCGCCCCTATCGACGGCTAAACTAGCATCCATCTTGCATCGTACCTGTACTGTGATTCACTCCAGCGAGTAAAAGACGGTCTTATCTTGACTCTTGTTCTGTCCTTTCCTCTCCTTCTTTTCCTCTCTTCCTCCGGTAATGTTTCCTTGCGTTTGCCAAATTCGACATGATGTGTGTTCAAAACACATATTCGTTTGCTTGTAAGTTACGTGGTGCGTAACCAGTAGTCGGCTGTAACATCATGGCCCTGTCCTTGATACAAAACTTACATAATGAAGTTTCTGAGCCTCGAGACGCCGCTGGGCAGTGACCGCTCAAAAATGCGCATAATGAATGTTGGTGTTTCATCAAAACTAGTCAGAAAATGCAGATTTTTAAGGTCTTAAAGTTACGTTGTGTCTCTTTAAGGCGTGCATCCAAATAATTGCTAGTTATGGTCCATTTAAGATACCTCACAGCCCAGATTGGTCGATGCTACCTGGACAGGGTTTCCAAATGACTTCCTGAAATGTTGAGTTACATTAAGAAATTTAGTTCTGTTGAAGTGCTTGACAAAAGTTCCCCCACAGTAACCCCTCGCCCTTGGAGTTTTATCAGCTATTGATGAAAGATGGTCCACATGGGTCAGAGATCAGGTATGTTGAATTTAAGCCCTTCACACACTAAAATTGGTCAAGATTACCTTCATTGTTTAATGATTTCAAGCACTGTTGAGGGGAAAAAAAAGGCAGATCCTTCCAATCTTTCTGACATAAGTTAACAAACTGGACTTCCTTTCATTGCTCCTCAAAGAATCAGTCCCTCCCATTATTGTGTTCGCTACTTTTATTTATTTGTTCTATTTAATGTGTTCCAGAGGTTATTTATTTATTTTTTTTAAATAAATCCAACACGAAAGAGCTCTAGAAAATCTGAAAGAGCTTAATAAATTTCTGTTAAACTATCAGAGTGGAAATTATAGACCAGAAAACCAAAACACGCTCACAATTTTCACAATAATTGTCTTGACATCACCTTTGAAATGATTACTTAATTCTTTTTTCCTTTGAACTAGCCTTAAAATCTCCACAATCTTTTGGGAAAATGTGGTAGGTCTTAAATGCAAACACCAATGAATATTAAATGAAGTTGGAAAAAGCAAAATATGAAAAAGCTTGGATTAAGGGTTGTAATTAAAAATAGTCACAGTAAGGGTAAAACTTACTCTCCTTTGCTTTAATTCTTCACAGCATGCCAATTTTTTTCTGAACTGAAGTTGTATACGGTATGTGTAGATTTATTTGTATAAGATGCAGATTCAACTGCTTTCACGCCTTTCCTGCATTTTCTTAGCAGGTCAGTCCATGAGAAACAAGAGAGAACAACCAGTGGGAGAACTGGGCCCTTTTGAATCACCCCGGTTACTGGGATTAACAGCCATGAATTACATCAGCTTTTCAGCTTGCAATGAGTAGTGTTGGGAAACTCAGGGAAATCTTTGTGAGGGTTTACACAGAAAAGGGAGGAAAACAAATAAAAGATCATTTGAACTCTGAAAGCTGCAAAAATCCTGTTCCCTCCTATCAAACAGAGGATTTGAAGAACTGGAGTATGAATATGATGACGTTGTGCATGAATTGTCACATGAGTTTATTCTCATCTTGGCTGGCTCTCATGCGGAGGGAACGAAAGCTTGATAACGGCACGTCTTTCATTTAAAAAGCAGCAAGCTGTGTACAAAAGGAGGGTGTCTTTACTCAGGCTAAATGTGTAATCTTATTGATGAAGCTATGTTACATTGTTAAGAGACAGCACCCCTGCATGTTAAATGGCCTTTGTTTGTAATCAATCAGCCCAAATGTTACAGGAGCAAAGCAGGGATCATTACACATCCGCTCAGAGAAGCAGCTCTACGCCTTACATCCATCAACTTCACACACCACGGGTTCATGCAATGTAATGCTAGCTGGGTGGGAACGGCAGGACCGCCTCACACACAAATACAAACACCTCACACATCAGTTTGTGACCTATTAAGTTATATGAAAGTCACACAGGCAAATTCTAATAGGGCGGAGCGTGGTGGCTTTTAAGCAGAGGAATATTTTATGCAAGTGTAATATAAAAGCAATCTTTGAAGGGTCACCTTTGATATTACAAAAGATAAAAGGCTAGATTATGTTTATGTGACTGCCAGAGACATTTTTTAAAGGTGCAAACCACAACCTATATTTGGAATTTTGCAAATGTAATGAAAAGGTAGGATAATGGCAGGTATAATAGTGACTGAGTACTCCAGCTGGTCGTGTTACAAAGGGGAAACAGAGCCACGGTTATGTGTGCAGCACATATGCGTAGGAGAGAACAACAAACGATTCCTTCTCTTTGAAGTGGACTCTATCACCCTCCCACCCCCACTCGGCAACCCCTCCACTGTCCATCAGCAAGCCATAAATCTCGGCTCTCATCTGCCGTTGTGCCTCTGAAGTTGAGGAATTCGAAACCGAGTGAATTATGGGAACACCTGGGAGGGGTGAAGGGGATGAGAGACAGCGGGAGGGGGAGTTCAGTCATGCTTATACCTATGAAGGGCAACATGTTGACAGCCAACGAGGCTGATGGATTAGTTCTGGTGGACAACTATCTTAGGTGTGGATAATATGCCTTTGAATCATGGAATAAGCATGGAATACAAGCCTGCTGACGGCATGCACGCACCCACATACAGCCACTGTTTTGACTAGACTGAGTTTGCAAGACGGGCTTGAATGTTAGCTGGCAACTTCAGATGGAAATAAGCCTCGGAAAAATAAGGGATGACAGAGAGAGGAAGGTTTTTTAAAAGGCAGAAGGTTATAAAAGCAAAGCATGGCAGGGGTCACTGGACCTGGCTTTATAGTCGATCTGGTGCAGCAAGTTCACATTCCTCGCACTTGCGTAGTCACTCATCAGTGTGTCCTTTATTTGTGCCACTATTTGCCAGTTGTGTTGTCTTCAGCTCTATTTCTGTCTCCTGCTACACTGTGCACATATACAATGAGTAAGCACAAAACATTTGTTTATGTTTTTTCAGAGTAAAAAAACAACACTGTAAACCCAAACAGTACTACAAACTAATAACTATTGCATGCAAGTAAATCACAGTAGGCCAATTAGTTCACCCGACACAAAAACATTATGTATAATCTCATTTTGATTTCACAGAGCTTAATATGTCTAAATGAACACTGTCACTTAACTTGAAACGTGTAAGTTTACAGATGTATGTGAGGGGAGTCGTCTGACATCACTAAACCCAACTGTTCAGGGCATGTATCAAAAAAATTCAAGATGGCTGGATGTTAGCTAGGGCTGCTGCATCCCTCTTGTTGCATCGCTAATCTGAACAAACTTTTTACTTTCTCTCAAGGTAAATTTATTATGTTGCTGAAGCTTTACCATGCATGAACAACAAAGGGGGCGGGGCCATTTTCAAAACTTAACATACAGTATCTGGATCACAAAGGCTCACGGGAAAAGCAATGGGCTGTATGTACGTACCACTACTTCCTGAACTTCAGACAGCACCTTTGCTCCCTGTCTTTCATTACTGGAAAAACTGATTAATCCAGGTGTGTTTGGCCAGTTATTGAGATCAGACACACCTGGATTAATCAGTTTGTCCAATAATGAAAGACGGGAAGCAAAGGTGCTGTCTGAAGTTCAGGAAGTACTGGAACCGTGCATATAGCTCATTCAACAGGAAATTGCCCTTTTATGATTGTTATCCTATGCACTTGATTTATTTGCTTTACTGCCTTGTTATGTTCACATTCATAGAAAGTTGTAAAGAATTTCTGTTCAGTTTGGATGCTAAAGTTGCACAATGAGTGAAGGACAGAAGATAAACTCACCATCATATATAATGGTTCATAATGCCTGAGTTCGAACCAACATGTTATAGATTACGTTGCTCTTCTATCACAGATTCTGAATCTGCTCCATTACACTCTTAACGGAGTAAATATGTAATGAGAGCAAAAGGAGAATGCATTAAAATCCTTGAAATTGACAGATTAAGTTTAAGTCTATGTATTTGTTTTTTAGTGATGATCAAATCATTTAGAAGGCATAAATTTGAAGGTTATTTCAATAGAATATAGAAAGTCAACTGAACACATATTTTTTAAGTATAGTGTAACTCAAAACATTTATCAGATAACTTTAACGTTCAATATGTGATCAGTTGCCACAAAAATTTTGATTTTTCTGAACTTGTTTGGGTTTATAGTGAATCTGCATCAGAACTCTGACCAGATGAAGCCCTACATAATAATAATAATAGCACATTTTATTTCATAGCGCCTTTCATGGCACCCAAGGATGCTTTACAGAAACAATAAAACACAAAGGTAAAGTAAAAGCCAAGGATTAAAAAGAACACATGAATGATGTGTGGATCGATACTGAAATATCAATATTTCCAATACCAGTCTTTCATTTTGTAGAATCGATTTTCATGTCAGAATATCAATATTTTAGTAATTTTTGGTAAATATGGAGTTCTCCCCAAACTAAAATACAGTTGAAAGTAATTACAATATCAGAATCTTGTCTAAATTATACCCAGTTGGCAGGAACTACTTTTTCTTCCGCCTGCCATTGTCACTTGTAATGAGGCCCAGCACTGCTGATCTTTCCCCTGGTGAAGTCTGCTTTCAAAGCAATTTTCAAAACGGATTAAGTTTTTGTTTAAAGTATCGGTATCGGATCGGTATCACCGATACTGGCGTCAACTTTACTTGGTGGTAATTCAGCTGTCGCACGTCACTACCCTACATTTGAATTTTTTTTTCTTTTTTAGATCTGCCAGATTTCTATTCTCCCTTTGAAAACATGCGACCAAGCATCGTGGTGGTGACAGATCGCCTCTTATAATTCATTTTTAAACAAAGGCTACTTGACTTCAGTCAGACAAAAACATCTTTAAGCTTTTCCCACTGCAATCTTTAATGTTCAACAATTTCTCTTTGGAGGATCTAAGTGAGCTAACAGAGTATTCATTCATTGAAAATACTCATTTTAAAACAAGAACTCCATAAAGCCTTGACAAGGAGTATTGATTATTAATTTTCCAGCCTGCAAAGGTATTGGGGTGAAAGCCATATGCAACTCTCCAGCTGATGATCCCATAGAGAACAAGTAAATAAAAAAACATGCTTATTTTTCTTTACAGCGCAGATCACATTAGAAAATGCTACTAGGAAAAAGGACCGACTGATGTTTTGATTTGATGCCTGCAAAGCCATCTTGAGATTATATGCAAACTCCCTTCAATCCAATTATATACTTGATAAAGGACTGATTATTGATTGCCGAATTAATCAAAGACCAAAACTGTTGCCAATTCATATTCTGTTGATAAACAAGTCAGATCATCTATTAACATTTCACTGCATGCCCAGTTCTGAGTGCAGAGTCTGGAATGACAATGTGTTGATGAAATAGCCATATTGTTTGCTGTTACCTCTGCACCAGCAGTAAAAACAAGATGAACATAAAAGTCCAAACACAAATGAATAAATCACTCTGTTGCACTTCCCGTGCCCTTCCTGCACAAGCAGGTTTTTCTGTCTTAGCACATCTAATAGCTCGTCTATGTACTTTTCAGTTTCCTGATGGGAGGTGATCATTTCTGCCATTAAAACGGACTCGTATGCAGCAGCCGATCTCAATGATATATTTCAACCCCGTGGTACCCAATAACCCCCCCCCCCCCCCCCCTTTTCTTTTTTATCTAAGAAAAGATCAATAGTATAGAATTAATGAGGTGGTTCAAAAATCGAAGGACTCTTGGAAAAATGAACAGAGTCAAAATGAGGGAAAATAGATATCCCCATGTGGTAGACGGTGCTATACGACTTAGGGATGTGGAACCCAACAAAGATTTAGTTTCCATCGCAGCTGCATTGATTGCTCAGGAGATGTCTTTGTAAGTAGCCCAGATGATCAGCCCCCCACCATGCAGTCAATCAATGCCCTCAGGATCTCAAAATTACAATATTTGCACAGGCCAAATAGATGTGAAGGAATAGATTGAAGAGGAGGAGAGGGGAATTAACAGAAAAGGGTGAGAAAGAAAAGGAAAGATTGAACGAACTGGGTCAAGGACAGCAGCCACATCTCAATGTCGAAGCCTTGATCAACAAAATGTTAAGGTGGTCTAAGATTTCACGCAACCTCCACCTCGTCTGTCAAGTGCTGTCTTTCACTGAGAGGACATTGAAACCTCTTACTGAACATTTCACTTGTGTTGCCAAATGATGGATATTATGAAGAGTGTAAGGTTAAAACGCACAGCTTTGCAGCTTGGATTGCTTCTCAGTGTGGATGGAAGTGAACCACTACACCTGGCATTGTCTCTCCTTTGGTTAGCGTAATTTGAGGATGTCATGAAGTGCCAGACACAAAGCCCCACCCTGTAGTTGTGTCAGAGTATAATTGGTGTTGCTGCCGGCGTGGGAGGCCAGATGCCTCTGTCTTATTATTTGAAATGAGTCAGATTACCAGTGTGACACGGAAGCGGTACCTTTGTGAGAGTGTGCATATTTTCCTGTGCAATGCATTACAGTAGAGACAGCTTTAATATCCAGTGTATGTCCTCAGAAAAGGATTGGAAATAAAGCATAAAAAATTTTCTAGATAGGGCGAAATGATATGAAACACTGAGAACTGTTGATTTGTACAATCATCCATTTCAATGACCTGGGGTTAATGAAATGTGACGATTTACATCACAGAACATCACGGATCAGCTGAGAAATTTTGTTTTCCAACCTGGCTACCCATTTACTTCTAGTTACAATTGCTTAAAAAGCTCATATTCATTGATTTATCGAGACCTCACAAATGTGGTGGTCCGTTCACCTCACGGACAGTTTCAGTTGTCTTGTTGCTTTGCTTTTATTTATTTATTCATTTATTTATTGGTCACCACCATCGTCTGTATCACATGCACGTGCACTTCCCTTAACCGACATTAATCAGAGACATTATCCCTATTTTATATACAATTTACTAAATAGCCGATGAATTTAAAGGTAGAGTCCGACGTTTGGATGGATTTTGACTTGTGCAAGTGGAAATCCATCTCAAACTGCGCCTTTGGGCCTCTACTCGCATGCCGTGACGCGTTTGAATGTAACTCTCTCTCCCCCTGCCTGTAATTCGCTCTTTAGCTTTGTTTTGTTGTGTTCGGGACGTTTCTGGGTGGAGATTTCTGTTTATATCACCAGCCAATGACAGAACTAGGACATGACGCCGTGTGGGAATAAGCTCATGATTGGAGCAGACGCCAGTCACTCAAACTCTCGAAGGAAAAAGAAACGGTGGGGGGACTTCGGACTCTACCTTTAAAAAAATACTATATGGACACTTCTTCTCCGTTTGACATGCAGCACATACAACCATATTTAGGCACATATGCACAATACATATATGTACACCTACACACATGAACACCATCTATATGTACATACCTGCATACATATATACATGCAATATGGTTGACTAATTAATAATACCAGTTCTGATAATTAATATACCCATACTTCATTCAGTTATTGTGGAACAAGTCTGTATGTATCTGTTATCATGTCTTTATAACATTTTTTTTAAATTAAACACATTCTGGCTGTGCTTTAATTCTTGCTCTTGTGTGGATGCGGCTGCCTGTGATCACTCAGAGGGAAAATGTGAACCTGGCTGTATGATCTCATGACTATAATTGTAATTTAAACTTTGATTTTTAATTTTCTCTCTGACTATCATCATTTTACCACCAACAGCAAAACTTCCTTAAACTAGTTTCTGCATGCTCTTTAAAAAAAAAAAAAAAAGTGTTAAAATCTAGCTGTGGACATCGTGATGCTGAGGAGTCTGCAGGTAATCGATGTCTTTGTCAATATGTGCTCATCAAAATGCAGGTGGTGTAATGTTAAAGGTTAAGTGAATTGTGCTAAACAACTCGTTCCACTAAGCAACAGCACAAGAAAGGTGTGCAAGCAAATAAAGTATAATTAGTGCGATATGACATTTGCACGAGTTCAAGTTTTGATTCAGCAACTATGAAGATTATACAAATGGTCAGATGAAATATGTTCAGGCAAAGATGTAGCTGTAGCTGGTCACGTCTATGCTTACACCACTAGTTCTTTGTAAAAATATTTTATTTATACAATATAGCACTTTTCTAGTCTTGCTGGGTGGTCCACAAGCCATGTTAATCCATTCACACACACACACACACATGCACAAACATCTTAGTCAAGCTATACAATATTTTTTCCTATCATATCCTCATCCATGAACCAGTGAACACATCAGAGGCAAACGTGGCATTTAATATCTGGCCCAGGGTACTTTGGCATGTTTTTCTTGGCATGTTGATTGGGGAAGTAAGGGATTAAACCCAACAACCTTCCGACTGGCAGCTCTTCTGCTGGAACAACAGCCACAGGCTACAGACACCCAACCTACTTGCAGCATGACTATCAAGTCCTGTTCAGACATGAGTTTGCAACATCAGCTGGGATTCCACTGCCAGTTTTGACGGCTGGTTAGAAGATGTAAGAAAGAAAAAGATGATTAGACTCCGTTCAAACAATAAAAATAACATTTACACTGATGTAAAGGTTTCTCTGTTTGCATGGTTTTTGTCTGATTTGAAGAAGATTTGATGTACAACAGGGCTAATAGACTCAACCTTACAAATGTCACCCTGGTAAAGATTTAATTGACTCTGAGTTGGAGCTTTTTTTAGGAGAGCCCTTCAGATTTTTCCTGCTAGAAATTGGAAACCCAGCAAGAAAATGATTATTGACTATTGGCTTCATTAATCTGTAGGAACTATAAAGCTTCAGATACTGGTCATGCAATCTAAGAAAAATGTCAATAGGAAAGCAGATAATGTTCTGGCAGAAAATCACCAGACATTTTTCCCTTCTGTTAATCCAAAATCAGAAATTTCTCTACTTCCAGCAGTGACACTAGGGATGGGCTTATCAATACCCTGGAGTCGATACTTTGATACCAGCCAGCCAAAATATCGGAATCAATACTTTTTTGAGTATCCCGATACCACTATACAGATACAAAACATGCCATTCGTTTCTACTTCAAAGAGTTTTAGGCAATGAAATGATGTGTGAAAGCAGCCAGATTCTAGCTTCTTTGTCACATGATGGTGGTAGCCTATCAGATGTCATGATGACTATTAAGCCCCGTTTCCACCCACAGGTCTGGGTCAGGTCGGGTCAGGCCAGGCTGGATCGGATGGGTTTTGGTACGGATATGTTGATTTCATGTTGTGTCCCCACAGCAAACTATCCCCTTACCCTGGAGGTGGAGTATTAACCCGATAGTGCTGCTACATGATCGCAGTGCAACATCTTTTAACTAAAGCACCACACCACACGTGACAGAAACAAAGGAGTCACCCCTTCTTTGTTTTTACGCCGGGTCACGCAGGAAGTGACAGATTTTTCAATGAATCAACAGATTGCTTTGTGTTAGCTCCTCCTCTTTGGTCCGGATCGGTTGGATCAGTACCCTTACCGAAGGATACCGAAAAAAGTAGGCCAGGTCAGGTCGGGTACAAGGGCATCCCTCTCAGTTTTTATCTGTGGAGACGCAAAAAAAGGTGGACCGATCTGGCCCGACCCAGACCCTCTGGTGGAAACGGGGCTAAAGTGATGATGATGATGTTTCGGTATTTTTCAGTGTTTTAATGCAGGCTATTGGACATTATGTTTTGGTAAATTTATGTTACTATTACATTTTATATTTGAACATTTTCCACAGAGTAAATGTCATCTTAACCTTTACTTAAGAAGTTTTTAATCTTAGTTTTGTTTAATTTACTCTTCAATATAATTCATTGTTTTAAAAGCTTTTCCTTCCAGTACCTCTGTTCTCAAGTTTACTTGTCTTTAATATTGCCCTTGCAATAATAGATATTAATGCAAACTGTACAGTCATGTGATCTTCTTTTAAGGGACAAAAAGTATCGGTATCGATATCAATGAAAAAGTACCATAAACTACTGGTATCGTATTAACAGGAAAAATTTGGGGTATCACCCATCCATAAATGACACCACGCTAACATATAAAAAGAAGATGGACCAAATAAAATGTTTGCTTTCATTGGTAGCACTTCATGAATGTAAATTTAACCAAAATCAGCTATTAATTTCTCATTGGGCATCAGTGGAGCATGTTGGTGTTAGTGGGTCCCTGTACTGCCCACTGCACTCATGGTGCCAACTTTAACATTTAAATACAACATCCCTATGACATTGTTTCAGTGTAAACACAACACATAAATTTATAGAATAACTTACACAAGGTCAAAGTCCTGCTGAATATGCATTTCCCATGAGCCTTTGCAGCTTTTGCACACTTGGTGTTGTGGATCTGTGAATCTGGAGAAAACTTTACATCATTAGGATGGTATAAAGTAATGTTTAACTTAATTGTTCAGCATTTAGAGGAGAATGCTAATTTCAGATGACTCCAGGACACAGGACTCCAGATTTTGAGTTGATGATGTCATGCACAAAAAAAAAGAAAATACATTTTTGGTCCTGTTTCTACAGATTTTTCTATATAGTAGTATATTAACATGACCAGTTATTAGTCCTAATGGTTTAATTTCGCCCTTGAGTTCAAGGAGAGACACAATATTTTAACAACTGCCTCCAAACTGAACAGTGAATAATGCGTTGTATATTACAGTCACAGATTTCTTCCAACTGTTTGCTTTATAACCATAATCCATAATAACTTGCCAAGCTCATTGTGTTAGTCTGACACGACTAACATCACATCTGTACATGCTTAACGTTATAGAACAGTTGGTCTTACAAGAATCTCTTGTGTCCTCTTTTTGAGAGTTTAATTGCACAACTGTTACAGCATACTTGCTATCAACTCAAGAAATCTGATCCTTATTTCACTGAAGTACACAGTCTCCGTCTCCACTGTGTATGAGATAAGAAGCTGCACCTCGCCTCAAAACGATATGAGCTCATGTAGAATTTGGCCACATTTTCTTTCATCACATCCTTTCACTTTGATATTAATATTATGACTGGCTTCACAAAGTTTATTGAAGTGAAACCACAGTGGATGTGAGCAGCTTAAATGTCAGTAATCAGACAAAGAGCAGAAGCTGCAGCTCACACTGTTAAACAGTTTTCCCTCATTCTCATTTACGTATGTTCTGCAGCTATTAATGATTAGCTGTGGAAAAGTTTGGACAACACCGTTAAACCATTATTGTGTGTGTGTGTATGTGTGTGTCCATTATTGTGACTTCCACAGTTCAGACTTGTGTAGAATTGAAATCTATGTGTAAATCTTATCCCTGACAAAACCAAATTGTCTTTAGAAAATCTTACTGAAAAGCACCCTAGTGTTCACTGAAACATGAACTCTGCTCTGGTCAGGAGTCCTTAATTGAAATTTGCCTTAAGGGCTCAACCAGCAGCAAATCTGTTCCACGCAGATGTGCTTATCCTTCTTGTCAGACACTCAACCCCTTCACCAGATAACACATTTATGTTTTGTAACAGGAAACTAACAGGTTTAGAGGCGCCTTTACTCTTTGCGCACTTCAGCATTAAAACAAGAGCTATATGAAAGAAACCGATTTTTCAGAATATTGGTGGATAGTAATGTCATCAAGCAACATTCCCGTCAAGGACACAGAGGGGATAATAATGTCTTATGAGAGCTGAGATTGCCTGCCTTGCAGTGCTGCCAACAAAGCAAGCCTGAGTTTATAAACCTCGAAGTAGAAGAACCATGAAATCACATAAGCTTCATTAGGTTATATATATGGATATGCAGCTCTGTCTGTTTTTGTATCCAACTGTGCCTCTGTATCCTATAGTAAGTAGTTCCATATCACCTTCACTAAGGCATGTCCAATCTTGTGCAAATGGCAATCGCACTGCAGAGTCAGCTATAACCCTCCCATTTGTTTGTAGTGAGCTCTTCCCTCATTTGAAGAGAGAAGGCTGCACCTGGACGACCGCCTGCCTCGATGCCTGTCTTTATCACCACATGCTCGAGTAACCGCCTTTCAGTCTATACTCCTGTCTGTCCACATATCTGCTTAACTGATCGACTGTCACGACATTTTCTCACAGTTAGCTTTAATCAATTCAGTGTATCGGTGCGCCATTACGGGGTGATGAAAGCCGGTGTATTGGTGCTGTACTAACAGCGGCACAAAGCGCAATTAACATAGAAATGACCAAATTACTGAGCTCTGGCCAAGCCATTGGGTGCAATAATTCAGAGTGACTATTGTGAGTAACCACATACAGGTCTCTGACAGGCTACAGCCTCCAGCCAACACTAACATTCAGAGAGCAAGCGGTCAGCTTGCAGGAAGGAATCTGCTGTTTCAGCAGGTTGTAGGTATTTTGTCATCAAGTATCACACGTCCTCTTGCCCTTCTGTGTATTGATTCTCACTGCACTCCTGGCAAGGAGAGGATAAAACCCTTGACACTCACAGCACAGAAAAAGAAATTATATATAAAAATGAGATTGCTGGCAAGTATGAACATAATCTTAATGAATAAGAGAAAGTTTTCACGCAGGCAAGTTTAGAATCTCAGAGGGTATCTCTGGGGTTGCCGAGTGGTGCTGCATTAGCATACACCTACATCCCCTTCAGTCAGAGCTATATGTCTACAGTAGCTAACTAATTTGGGCCAATCAACTCTCTGCCTGGTCCCGGGGTTGTTTCACAGCCACCCACCCCTTCATCCCATCCATATTTGCATAGAAATATCTTAATTACGACCGCACTCTGAGGAAGGTGCAGATGGCCATGAGAAACACGCATTCAGGAGTAAAATGATAGATTATCTCCTCATGAATGTGATCAGTTGTTCTTTCTAGCAAAAGACTTTAAAAAAAAGTAATTTCCATAAGCACACTGATTCGCATTTACATAGAAATGAATCCAAATGCAAAACAGCATGTACTTAAAGCAGGTTTCCTGGCTATACTGAGGCACCAACAGGCATCATAAAGGGAAAAAAAAGAAATCGACATCCATCAAGCATGTCAATCGAGTACTTGCAACATTTCATTGAATGTGAGGAGAGGAAACTATTTCAACTGGAGGTTGTTACAGGATCTAATGTTAGAGCTGAGTTCTAGATGAACAGAAACTTGAGATGTGCATCTGTTAAACAAGCCATATCCTAAATTTACTGGCAAAATAAGTCATCTAAATATGCTGTTGGTATATGGTGGCCATTATTTCACATATTCTTACTCACTGCCTCACATAATGAAAGTAAATTTCAAAGAATGAAAGTTTTCATATATTACAAAAAGCAATGAACCTGTTCTTTGTTCTGTATAAGATGCAAATCCTAAACTTTAAAAAGAAAATCACGTAAAGGTTATGAGTTTCTGCAGGCTATGGTTGTGACATTTTGCACACAGAGCTTGGGGGGACGAAGCATGACAAACAGGATGGCATTAAATAGCGAGATTAATCAGGATTTATTTCCTGCATCCTATGACTTGCATGACGCAAATCATATTAAGGGGAATAGAGAGAACTGAAACAGTTCTTGTTTCTAGAAGAATTAAACGGATTATATGCAGGACACTTTTCTGTGTGCATACACTCCACATTATATTATTACTTTGAACCCATGTCATTGAATCATGAAATAAGGCGCGATCTTACGTTGCTGGCCGCATCAAAGCATTGACTCATGGTAGAATTAATAAAGTTATGTGATGGAAATAAAAATAAGGTTGTAATCTTTTTCTTTTACAAGCATGACCCAAAAGCTAGAGAGGTATGCTTTATTGTTACCCTGTGTGATATTTCCATAAACCAATTCCATACTCAAGGATCCTGGCTTATTGGCTGAAGACGCTGGAAATAAATGGGAATATCTGTTCAAGAACAGAAAATCCTGTCAGAGGCTTTTACATGACTGTCAGCAGATATATTTTCATTGACTCATCACCCGAACATGCAACCTTTAACATAATCTCTGCTTCACGTTTAGAAGATATGTATAAGACAAGCTGAATAAAAATAAGAAAGATTGAGACAACGTCCCATTATGTGTAAAAAAAAAATCTCATTTAAGATGGTTTTTATCTGTTTCAAAGCAACTCATCCTTATGGAATCCTGTCCAGAATCAGCTGTTTTCAGTCTGAGCTGCCAAACAATGAACATACATGACTGACTGGTTTCCTCCCAGCTATTATAGCTAAAATATTCCAAAAGATTAAAGCAGCTGAATGGAAAATCAGCCTCTAACTTGAAATTTACAGTCAGATTATTGAAGATTAATGATTCCTGTGATGTCTTCAGATGTTAGCAACATACACACATCCCAAATCCAAAATACAATACGAAGGGCTACCTGCTAGATTAAACATTTAGAATAAAGCAGGATTTCTCCTTTTTATGACAATATTGATATTCACTTATTAAAAGCGCTGCCTTAATATTTTCTGCCTTAACATTGGGTAAATGTGAAAGTCTACGAGTTTGTTTTGGTCCGGACGCATGGATCTGTACTGAGACCACCTCCAGAGGTCGGTCTGCTAATGGTGAGAAAGCTGCGCGGCCTCGATTCGGCCCACTTACAACAGTTCCCTTCATCCTACATGATAAATTAAACAGAAGCTACAGGAGAAATTGCTGATGATGTCTCCAAAACACAAGATGGTTCAGGTTAGGAGCGTAGCCCGTTGGTCCACATCTTCTCCAACTTGCAGTGCTCTCATGCCGTATGCGAGTTTCAGGCTGTAACAACAGCAGTATTTGTGCTTGCTGTATAAAGTAATGATAATAATATATCACCACATTAATGGGCAGAAGAGCACAACAAACACAGCCAGATTTTTTCTTCCAGGATTTTCTTTCTTCGCCTGCTTCGCCAGTCAGTTTCAACATAAAACACAGTATTTTCTGAACAGCGCCGCCACCTGCTGGGGGCAGATATATAACATCCATAGCGGTTGTTTTGTTCAAGTGCACCCGCCTGTGGCTTGGAGGAGTCGGATATTAGGCAGCATTGGACATCCGATGGGCGTGGACAGTTAGTGAGGTTAGGGTTAGGGCTTAGGGATAGGGGGGAGGGTTATAATAAATGGCTTAAAACGGTAATGTGTCCGACTCCGCCTCGTCCTCCAAGCCGCAGGCAGGACCTTCTCGTTTCGTTTGCAGAAACATTGATGTGAGCGTGAACCGTACCAGTTGAGAATTGTAACATTGTAACAACTTTTGGTCCGCTCTCCATCGTAGCTGCACGTGCTAGCATGTAGCAATGAGTGAGTAAGGCAAAGCTTAGTCCTGCGCACAGCTTTGGTATTTGACCTGTAGGGGTTTATAAATTCATATATATACCTACATTGAATTAAATTTTTCCAATCTTATTTTCTTTCTTTATTCAGAACTGGCGTTTTTAAATCTCCATAAATGTAAATGGATTTTAAAAAGCAAAACAATCCATTTTACACGTTGGTGACGGCTGTCTTTAAAGCAGAGCTGCAGGCACCCCATGTGGTCCCTGCGGGCACCTCGTTGGCTACCCCTGTACTGGACAGTTTTTTGTATAAACTGTGGGGAATGTACATGTTTCACTCTCATTCTCTAAGTTTGCCCCCTAAATTCACTAACTTCTACTTTAAAGGAATAGTACACCCACAGAATGATGTTCCTTCATTTTCTACTCACCCTCACGCTGAGCAAGACTCTGGAGCACTTTTTTATTCTCAAATGCAGCCGAAGATCGGACAGGTTTTTGTTTTCCCTCAACTTTCATATAATGGCTTTCACCGGCAACTGATCCAAAAAGGTCCATAAAAGTCCACAAAAACTGGTCAATATTCCTCCATACTGCTCGTTCAATGTCATCCAAGTGTCCTGAGTGGGTAGCATCCATAATTTACTCGAAACGACATCATTTAGTATATTTTTATAGCGTAAACAGTACTACATAGCTGCCGCAAACGCACCCCTGCGAGTTCACGACACTACGGAAGCCGTGGTAGACAACGTTGTTCGTTCTCTTTTTCTTTCTTTCTTTCTTTGTTTTAGATCAATAGCCAACCCCTCTTGAGTTTGTCCCGGTTTGTCCGCTGCTTGTTTACTCTTAGCACAATGTAAACAGCGAATTTCTTCTTCTACACTTGCATTATTGGCAGAGTAGGCGCTGAACGCCGCAGCTTCCGTCGTGTCATGAATTCACAGTGGTGTGCTTTGCAGCAGCTAGATGTAGTACTGTTTAGGCTATAAAAATATACTAAATGATGTCGTTTTGAGTAAATTCTGGACGCTACCCACTCAGGACACTTGGATTACATAGGACGAGCAGTATGGAGGAATATTGCCAAGTTTTTGTGGACTTTCATGGACCTTTTTGGATCGGGCACCGGTGAACTCCATTATATGAAAGTTGAGAGAAAAAAGAAACCTGTCCGATCTCCGGCTGCATTTGAGATATTAAAAAAGCGCTCCAGAGTCTTGCTCAGCATGAGGGTGAGTAGAAACTGAAGGCACATCATTCTGTGGGTGCACTATTCCTTTAACTTGAGAAGGAAATACAGAGGTATTAACTTTAAACTTACATCCGGTTTGTACAATGGCGGGCTTTGTATCACCTCGGCAGGAACACCAAAGCCTGGATGTCCAGCCTTTAGACCGTCAAAGCCCCTCCAGTCGTCAACTCAGCCCCCCACTTTACCCACCACAGCCCGTATCCATTCAGCTGTGACTAAGTGACTCTCCCCACATTTCATAATGAAATCATTCAGTCATGCGTAGGAAGTTCCTCAGCCTGTGTAGCCATGAAAGAATGCTAGTTATGTCCGTTTGCTTGCACATGGCCCTTTGGGACAGAGATAGTATTAGTTACTTTGTCACCTGATGTCTGGCAAAAAGCACCCAAAACATTGAAAACAAGGCAGTAAAGTTGTGTTTTTACACACAGGCTTCCAGTTCAAATGTTTATTGGCTCCACTGACATGAGTTAAATTATCTCTTTAATGAATACAAGGCAATAGCCAGGAGGCTTTTAGCTCAGCTTACCAATGAGACAGGAAACAGCTTAACCAATAATTAGAAAAGTATTTCTAATAGCACCGAGAAAATTTAGCAATGAACAGATTGCAATCGAAGTGGAACATGGATCAGCAGGACAAAAGTGGGCTGACTTATGAGGTTATGAACTCCCACGAGAGCATGCTGTTGTGTATGTAGAACATAATATGAGAAATTGAGTTGTGATAGTTGTGTTAGTAATATAAGAAAAGGCTTAGTTTTAAAACTTACAGCAACATTTTGCTGTTTTTTCTCCCTTCAAGGCTTCATCAAACATGATAAAGCAGAATGTGCTGGAATCAGGGTTTTATGGCGCCGTGTCTCCAGTAGTTAATCTGATTCAAACTGATCTAATCAGGCTACTTGTGTTGCCTGGAAAAGGATTATTATCATTGAGATTTTCTTTTTATAACGTCTACTTTTTGAGCCACATTGTTTTAATATAACCGACTGAGGATTCTGACTTTCTCTATTTGACTTTTTTTTTTAGAAAATGATGGGGGTTTACAATAGTTTATGTACACAGCTGGGACTCTTTCACTTGCCTGCCTGGTAGTGTCTGTGTGTGCTGGCGTGTCCATGGAGATGATCCTCCCTCAGCTCCTCTGGAATGTTTGCAATGTGCACAAAGAAGAGGAAGATCAGCTTGAATACCTGGGGTCTGTGCTCAGACCTGCCTTGGGCCTCTAGTCGTATGACTGAGTCTCAGTTTCCTGAAAATAAGCATATCTGGGAGGAACAGCAGAGCAGTGACATTTAAAGCAACGGCATAACTAACTTGTTGTATTCTGCATGCAGCCGGCTGCCACATGAAGTTGCTTTACAAAGTTATGTGCATGAGGGTTTTGTTGCTGTTGGGCAGGAATGAGGGGGGCTGAAAAACGCAGGAAGAGTGAAGGAATAACATATGTGAACAGTTAGAGAGTGATTGAACCACCTCTTTGATTTCCCCCCCATTAGTGTGATTACTGCTGGCATGGTCCCCAGTTAAAAGACTTTCTGGTGCAGAGGAATTCACAAAAAAAAAGCTAATTAGGAAAATGAAACTTTCATTCTCCATTTAAGTAATAAAAAAAAGCTGACAGTGATGTTAACCACAAAGACAGATGCACAGCAGGAAGGATAAAGTGCGGATGAAATACGCGCTGTGGAAATTGCACAGGACTGGAAAGAAGAAAGGTTGCGAGTCTGATTTAAGCATGCAGACCTCATTTTGACATTGTTTTTAATCCCTGGTGTCTGCAGCCTGTTGTAAATCTCTCTGCGGTGCATAAACAGACATGCATAGAACCATGCCCAGCTGCAAGTGCAGCCATTCAACCCTCTGAGACCTACTGTTCCCATATAACCCAACCCTACACCCAAATCATTAGCATGACCTGCTTTCTCCTATACAGCAGTCAGTGAACATATTGATCCCAACGTCCCTCTCACCGCTGAGGCTGGAAAAAAAACCTCCAGTTACCTACTTACACCTCTGTTGTGGGAGAAGCACAAATCACTGACACATGTGCTGTTAGCTAGGGAATATATGGCAAGGACAAAAATCGAGATGTAATTTGGAGAAGATGCACTCATTCAATGGAACCGAATAGCTCGTAGTTTGTTTTCTGGCCTCATGGATAAAATAGTAAAAGAAACCATATGAGGTGCAGGAGAGCAAAAGGCTGGAAAGAATTTCGCCTTCAAAAGTTTGATAATTCCCCCTGATGTGATTGCAATTTTAGGAATTGGACATAAAACTGAGCCTGCTGTGGAACGAATAAAAAAAAGATGCGCACGCAAAGGTCAGGCTAAAGTTTGGAGTGGTGATGAAACGTACATGAATTATGGAAATCTGCAGTACACCTGCATCTTTTTAAGCTTCTCATGGTAACAAATTCAGTGAAAAACTGTGACGGCTCTCCTTTAACTGCAAAGCTCATACTAACTGAGGCCTGTAATCATTACCTGCATCCACCGGGAGAGTTCGTACATCTTATCTCAACAGATTGAGACGAAAAGCCACCAAGCATTGACCTTATAACTATTTAAAATGTGTGACAAATACACAGCGTGTGGAAAGGGGCGTTATGATATAAGTAGTTAGGGAACAGTAAAACCCTTCAAATCATGTCAAATAATCTCAGTTGTCTCCTTCAGTTCATCATTTTGCATGGGAATTTAAAAGGGATTAGAGAGATTCATGCTGTAGCATGCCTGTGGCTAACAGTGAGGCTTTTAGGGAACAGTGTGCCTGTGCATGATATTCCTACAGCACAATACGAGCACTGTATGGGCAAATACAGTTGGCTACGGGGCTTCAACCACCCCGCTGCCCCAAGAATTCACATAAAAAAGGCAAACACTGAGTTTCATGATTTCATGCCCTATGATGAGGCTTTAGACTACTTATAAAACAGTCTAAACAACAACAGAGTTAAATTATAGTGTATTTATCAAAAAGGACAAGATTCTGGAATGTTACAGTGTACATTAAATTAGTTTAGCGTCAAAACTGTTCGTGAGACAATATGTACAACTTACAAATGCACAATGGATATGACACACCTGCGACTTTAAGGCTGATTATACAATCTCAACACATTTACAAGAGTGCATGGTGCTATTTATTACAATGTGTGCAAATTACTGTCTAGAAAAAGCACTCGGGATGTCAACAGAAATGTGGTACTCAAGAAAAGTCAACTTAAGGCTTAAGAGTACAGGGATCATTGAACACAAGGCAAAAAATCCAAACACACCAAGGGTTACATTATGTACCCTAGTCACAAATCTGCCTACACTCTTGACATTTCGTTTTATTTGGGTGAGCATCAGTGGAGTTGAGTTTAAATAAAAGAACAAACTGGTCACAATTCTCCTCAGTGAGGCAGAGTGAAAATCTCAGTGGAAAGCTTAAAAACACGTCAAATTTACTTATAGGCAACACATTCTATTCACAAGAGGTAGTTCACCTGGATATTAAAGAGAGTTTTTTTTCTGATGCGCAGCAGTTTCGCACAGGTGCACAAATCTCGTTTGCAAAGCTTGTGCGATGCAGACAACAAAAATCCATCACCGGCGCGCGCAGAATGTTCACAGCGGGCTGTACTTTCCTTTGCAATGCAAAATGTGTCTGTATAATCTGTCTATCCTGTCCTGGAGAACTCCCGCGTGCTCATCTGAGAGAAATCCTAATTCCTGGGACAAAGGCTCGCTGTCTCTGTAGAGCTCCAGCAGCCTTTGCCTCGAGTCTCTGCGCCTGTGCAGCTCCGCCACGCGCTGCGTGGTCCTTTTTCTGAATACGCACACAGAGCCCAGGACTGAATTGTGATATTTCTCCCACATATTTAGCACGCGAAAGCCGTGCACGAGCCCGGCTTCATTGTCAATGAATACAAGGTCACCGCGAGGTGTTCTGAGGAGGTTGTTGGTGTCCCTTTCCATTACACGCGAGTCCCACTGCAGGCTGAACAAATTGCTGACGAGTCTGTCGAAGTTTGCCGTCAGGTAGTCGAATATGATCAGGTCGGTCCACTGCATTAGCTCCAGCAGCTCGGCCGTCGTCTTGTTTCCGAGCCCCTCAAGCAAAGGATGCAGCCCGCTGCTCTCCTGCCTGAGCGGCGCAGGTGTGACAACCCCGGTCAGGTTTGAGATCCACTCTGTGAGAGAAACCACGGCACGATCGCTCCACTGTAAACTCTCTATCCGCGTCCTCACAGCCGCCCATTGCTCACTGTCACCGTTAAGCTGGGACAGGATCAGGGGAGGCACATTTGAGATGCCAAGCAAATTGGCAAGGTAATACGTCAAAGTTTCTCCTTGCACCTGGTCCGCGTTTATTCCATAACGCACGCAAGCTTTAGTCCCGTCTGCAAATGTGGCGAGCTGATTGGATATCCTGCCGCATCCAGGCTCCAGTTTCACCACACGGGATGTCCTCGTCTTCTTCCTCCAAGCACGAGCGTATTCGTCCGTGAATCCTACAGGGACGAGATCCTCCAGCCATTCACTCCAAAATATCCCGTTGTCCAAAGGGGAGCCTGACTTGACCGGATCCACCCGCTGCGTTGACCTCTTGTTATCCCCATTCAGATGGTAATGTCGACTTCCTACAGAGACAGGTTGATTGGTGAGGTTGCGAGCCTCAAGTCTGCCCCCCGAGTGCGGTCTTTGTGGTGCTGGAACAGCAAGCAGTGCTCGGAAAGTTTTAGCCGAGAGGTCCTCTGGGAGACCTTGGTGAAAAGACCCTCCACCCGGTACCGAGAACCTCCGTTTGTGTCGCTCCAAACGGTCCTCCAGTGCGCTCCAGACGTAGAAAACACTTGCGAGGGCGCACATAAGGAGTACGGCGAACAAGTTTGCTGAAAGAACCCTCATTGTGTAAATCACCTTTCCATTCAGCCAACAGACCTCCAGCAGAATTTACTAATGGCACAGAGACAAGCAGCTATCCTCAGTCCACAGTGGAGCTGTGCGCCCCGTGTCCCGCACACCCCTGACGCACCGCGGCACACACGGACCGTTGGAGATCGCAGTACGGAGAGATTCTTCGATTCTGCGTGAATCTCATCTCCTGTCTCTCTCAAATGCCCCTGGAAACAGAAAAAACATTTCGGATGATCAGAGTGGATGCCATCTGTTAGACGCTCTCCGTTAACCACTGGCGTGGTGGGGGCTTTCTGCTCGTATGCCCCTCTCGGACTCTCATCTTCCTCTCTCTCTCTCTCTCTCTCTCTCTCTCTCTCTGCCGGGCGCTGACTGAGTGTGATTTGTGGTGGTGTAGACTCGCCGAGAGACACTAGGCGGTGGAACACGTGACTTCAGTCCCGAGGTGGTGGGCGGATCGTGGGAAGGAGGGTTCAGAGAGGAGCGGAGCAAGTGCACCGCACCGCGTTTTATGTGCGTGTGTGTGTGTGTGTGTGTGAGAGAGAGAGAGAGATGTGAGTGTGTGGTACTGGACCAACCATTATGATAATTAATACCCAGAGCAGAGTCAGCCTACTTTGGAATTAATCTCACCATTTTAAGTAAATTATATTTGGCGCTTGTGTACAAGCTGTCCGTGTGAAAGCAAAGCGAGGGGAGGAGGATCCTGTCTAAACTCACTTTGTCCAAAGTAATTTAAGCATTTTGCAGTTTTTAAAGCACATTCTGCTCACCATTAGGTCACTGTGATTCACAGAAAGCAATAATCCTTCCAATAATCCTTCTTTTTCTGTTTATCTGTCAGCCTTTTCCAGCACAAGTTTTTATGTGTCTGAAATCATACAATAGGCTACAGGTTTTTAGTCCAGCACAAGGGAAGAATATCACCAAGAGAAAAGAGATTAAATCAGTTAATGAGCAAAAGACAAAAACTATATCTGTGAATGTTTTGCTGCCTTCATGTGGTATGGGAAAGATGATCCTTTCCACTTATTAAAGGAGAAGTTTTTTTTTTTTTTTTTCATTCTGGACCTATTTTCTAGCATGAAATACGTGTATTTACTCACCCAGACAGTTTTGGTGTAACTTGCATTGCTTCAGGAGATATTTAGATCCGCTCCAGATCAGCTATGTAGCTAAGTGATGCAGGCAGCCTCACGAATCCTCTAAATAAGGCATTATCTGCCCAAAACACCTTCACTTTGTTTTGTTACAAAACATTAGTTGGACCCCCCTGTGAGCTCGACGCGGCTTTGAGTTGCTTATTTCGTCCTTATTTACAGACATTTTTTCTCCCATGTTCCGAATTAAACATTTCCATTTTAATTCGGAAGTCGGAAATTCCCAGTTACGAGTAAGAAGTTTCAACTGGAATGACCCCTTGAAGTTGGATTTCCTACTCGGAAAGTCAGAGAATCCTTGCAGCTCTGAGTACAGATTTAAAGATGGCCGCGCCCAGTGTTGGCAGTTGGAGAAGTTCTGTAATGTTACATTTATTTACACTCCTGGCTAATTTTTGTAGCATTAAATCAGTCATACATGTAGTATTGGTTTAGATTTAGGGGGAGTGTAATTTACATTTTTCATGTGGCATATGTGAACTACATCACCAGCTGTCCTATCAACGGCTAATTACAATAGCCTTAGCAAAAACGTTGTTTGGCTCGGCTGCCATCTTGTTTTCCGACCAGTGAACTGGAATGCAAGTTGGTCGGGTGTGACGTCACCCCCCAGTTCTCGCGTCCCACTTCGGAGGTTAATGGAACGCAGCATTACTTGCTATGGTGTTGCATAACAGTGATGTAATACCACAGTAAAAATGTCTGTAAATAAGGACGGATCACCACAAATAAGCTCAAACTCAAAGCCGCTTCGAGTTCACAGGGGGGTCCGACTAATGTTTTGTAACAAAACATTGGTGAGAAGGAGTTTGTGGCAGATAATGCCTTATTTACAGGCTGTGCAAGGTTGCCCTCATCACTTACATTATATTGGACATACGCTGATCTCGAGTGGATCTAAATATCTCTTGAAGGAATTCAAGTTCCACCAAAACTGTTTGGGTGAGTAAATGAAGGAATTTCATGCTAGAAATAGGTCCAGGTTGAAAAAACGAACTTCCCCATTAAGTGAAAATTACCTATGCGTTGTGCCCAAGTTATTTGTTGTCATAATGAAGTTAAACACTGGAGGCTATCTTTGACTGATTAGCTAGCTAGCTGCTAGCTAGCATCTGCTCTGAGGATGTAAACCAAGTAATAATTTTTACAAACAAAACTAAATGATTTAGATAGTGATGTTATTAAAGTTCTGTATGTCACTGAATTATGAAGACTACAAATAACAGCAGAAAACTTTGAACATAATGCAATGCTTCCTGTTCAGGATATTTTTGTTGCTCTCCGCCATGTTGAGGTCAAAGTTGACCTCATCTCAGCAACTCGGGCGTCATAAAATTTTTCCACTGGGAATTATGACATGAGTGGGTGTTGAAGTGTAATTTTGACTTCAGACTTGGTATTTACCATAAATACGATGCCACATGAAGGCAGCATTAGACTCATTGCTTTAAATGGAACTGATAGAAATGAAATCGTTAATTTGCTTGTGGGGGCCTGTTTCTTTGCACAATGCAATCAGAGGAAACGTCTTCTATTTCATCATTTTCTTCTAAACCACACTGAAGTGCAAAGTCATTTTTTATCCATTTTTACATTAAGTGCTCTCAATTTTATTCCAAAGTAGCCGATAAGATTAGGCCCTCTTAATGGCTCTCAGCTAGCTTTTCAATGATTCCTCATTAACACCCCCCACATGCTTTACAATTCGAATCATGTTTTGACACTCTCTATCTCGAATCTTAGTTTCCTAATCAAATTAACTGGGTCATTTTATAGCAACATGTTGGCATGCTAAATTGCCTGAGTCAAACAGACAGCAGCAGACGAGAATACACGATAAGACAGAATAAACTTCAGGTCCACTAATGCATGCTCTAAGTGCCTTGGGCTTGGAAAGTCTTATCACCATGCTGATACTTGTGTTATTTCATAGCCCAAAGACAGACACTTTCAACTACACACAAAGCAGCCGTGCAAGTTTATTGTTTGTAATCCAGTTGAGAGCACACATTCACATAAACAGGCATAAATCCACTGTGGTCACATTACTAACAAAGCCTTCTTCTAAGCTTTGCCAGGTTAGATGTTTTGGGTTTTTATCTGAAGAATGATTTGCTCTGTTGAAGCTTGTGTTTCGGTCTGCATTGCAGATTGACAGCAGAGGCTTTGCAGAGGGAATGAAAAATCCCTGGGTTGTGTGTGAGAAGAGAAGCATGTAAAAGTGCTACAATCTTAAGAGGTGCTTTGTGAAGTGGTGCATGTTTTTCCAAACATGAAGACAAAAAGGAGAGTTTTTTTCCAATCTACTGTTTAAAACAAATTAGCCTTTTTAAACTTCACTTTGCATCTGTTTATCAGAGATCCAAACCAAAGTATATACGTCTCCTCGTGCCGGATAAGTTGTTTCCCATCACTATTCAGCTGAAAACTAAGTAAAAAACAGGACTTATGGCCTTTGGAGTCTAGACGTGGATATTGAAGACGGCTTAAGTGCATTGCTGGAATTCTGTCTGATGTGTGTTGCTTTTTAGGTGGGTGGGGTAGCTGGCTGGTTTCGTCTGCGGCACCATGGTCCTTGGTGTTCCTTTCCTGAAGCACAAGTGTGGGCATGTTCACATATCAAACCTATCTGTTTCACGACCTGTGTTATCGGCAGGTCATCTAACCTCTGCGCGCCCCCTCAGCTCTGCCGCAGCCCCTCCTGTCGCATTCCTCCTCCTACAGCAGCCCCAAGAGGGCCATAACATGGGGAAAGTTTCTCTATACCAATCATGGCCGACAGTGGTCAAGCGCCATAGTGGCACGAGAAAGCTCAGACCGTCTGTCATTCTGTCTGCAGCGACACAGTACACCCCGTCACTGGCTGTCTGACAACGCCACAGCTGTGATACAATCTCGCCTTCTCTGTGTGGTTCCTGTCTGCCAGCACAGATGGACACAGGGAGGGGCCGCAGACATAAAGGGATGGAGACAGAGGAGGAGAAAGTGCAGTGGGCTTATGTCACCTCATAGTCTAAGGTTAGTTCATGCTGAGTAATAACTCAAAGGTCCCCTGACACTTTGCGGCACTCTGTTTTCTGGACTGAATAATGAATGTGCAGGGCTTCCATTAGCGTTGAAAGCTACGATCATTTCACAGGGCCTGATGATTACTCATGCTCTGGGATTCAGGGAGGGGTGGGGGCGATCCATGGGGATGAATTTCTGTCTCCTGGTTTATGTTAGCCATGAAAGTATCTATATGTGAATGGGTATTTCTTATAGATGTGTTTGTGCTTGTTAGTCCTCAAAATTATTAATATCCAATTAAAGAAAACGTTAAATTCACAACAGCAATTCAAATTACCAAAAAATAAAGAAACTAATAATAAATTTTTTTCACAAAATTATCTTTTAGCAAAATAAAATATTGTTTTTCATTTCAGGAAACATTGGATTACAGTGATTGCCTCAAAGTGTTGCTCAATAAAATTTTAGCTTTGGAGCCCCATCACGGTTGTTTACTTGTTATATTTTTTGTGTGTTTGTTTTTAACATTTCTTTTGAACCACAATTCAAAATCTATGTCACCATTTTCATAGAATTTTTATCTTTTATTACTTCAGTCAATTTCAGCTTATTTCATTGACAGCTGATTTTTCCCTTCTTTAATTGGAGGGTATGAATAATTTTAGGATGACTGTATATGTTTATTTAAAAAAGATGATTCAGTATATGTTAGTTTGATTAAGTACTCTTGGCATCTATTGTGTATAGACTGTAAATACATTCAATAAGCTGTTAGTACCTAATAAATCCAGGAACTGAGAATTTTTCATTTCTTCAAGACATCCAGCATGACTTTCCATCGTCTTACAGTGATAAAATCTGGATAAGAAAATGGGAGATGAGTTGTGTAATTACAATATAAATTTTAGATACAGACAATGTCAGTAACTACTGGTAAAAAGTCAGTTTTTTAGCACTAAATTGACCTTATAGTCAGGACGCTGCTTTCTTAGCGTCAATTAGATGGTGCTGATGTTAAATTTAAGAGGTCATGCACTCGGTCATTGTGTTCCCACAATGATGCAGTTTGTCTCCTGGCCTTATCGTGGCAGAAATGTAGGCAGTGAGCAGACATAAGCAGCCTGGGCAAATCACACCAAATCTGTTGCTACTACAAGAGCTACACTGCACTGCTGAGACCTGAGCATGGCACACAGCCACCAAACTGCTGCCTTTTCTCCCCACTATTCACTGCAGTTTCACCAGAGCGCCTTTGCCAATTTCACAGGCTCAAGGTTTTAAGAAGAACGTCCAGTTGTTGTTTACTAATGAATGAGTTATTGTTGATAAATGCTTAATTTCCCTCCCAGTCATGGGAGAAAATCAGGAGGCTTGGTTTATTGATATACTGTGCTTCCCCATCTCCATCTGGTTCCAATGCAGCAGAAGAGTGGAGGGGGGCTGAATCCGAAGAGTGGCGGGCCATTGAAATTCAGTGCTACACAAGGGGGACTCTCTTGCAAGAGTGAAATCAGGAGGGGAAGAAGGAGATGTACTGTGGAGCCACTCGATTAAGGAATCAGTGTCCAATCTCCTGGATTACACCCGCTGACCTGTCATGCCAAATCCCCTATTAAATAAGTCAGGAATTGAATTCTTTGCCTTTCCTTTCTGCTAACCGGCTTATTGACAGAAGGGTGCCCAGTACTCTGCGATGGCATCCCCCTTAAAAAAAAAAGAGTTTAAAAACATCAGATCAGTTTGTGGAAAGTCCTGAAATTCATCCATGTGATACAGTTTTGGCTCAGCTGCAGGGATCATACGGTCAGTTAAGATTAGAGATGGGGGTTAAATGTCTCTCTAATATTTCAGTGAAAAATTTAGCGGTTTCAAGTTTAATAGGGGAACAGCATGTAGCGCTCACTCTCATATCACGTTGGAATGAGCATATGTAGGCTATGTGCAAGCGAAGAGCTGCGGTTTACATGCATCTTCTTGCTCAACTCCTCCCCACCCTCTCCACATTTCTAACCAGTTTAAGTAACCACTAATGAAAAGCATGGAGCCTTTTTCAGCATTTGGGCCAAGCTTATGTAGAGAAAATAGGGAATTCAGTCACATTTTTTGAACAGATGTATAGGGATGAGCTTATCAGCATGATTCATTACAACTAGGGGAAATTACTTTGTGGGTTTGATGGGAGGAATATATATAGAGGAGAAACCCACAGTCCTCTTTTCAAAATGACTAATTTAGCAGCCTAAAGGCAGATTAACAGGCCTTTGGAGTGCTATATTAATATTTATTTGCCATATGGGGCAAACTGTAAGCACATGCTCACAAAAAATAAGAGTTGCGCCAGTGGTCTTGTTATGCATTCATTTGATCTTGACACTTCAGATTTGTCTTTACATGTATAAGCAAGACATTAGCTGAAGAGAGAAATGCAATATGCTGACAGAGGACAGCTCAGTTTGGCAGCTCTGTCGGTGGTAATTATCATTTGTCATTGATCTGTTTATAGTGAAACACAGTAGTAATTAGGATCATTATTTACACTAGCTACATTTGAACCTTGCCTTCTGTACCATTTTTAAATGTTTTTGCTATTTCAGCGCAGATTTATGCTAACCAGTGGCAGGACTTTTTTGTGGTTCTTCAGCTGGAGAAATAGTTGCGATGTGGCATGAAGGGAGGGGAAAAGCCTAAGTACCAAACACAAGAGTGACCCTTTGGCATCCTGACCTTTTTTCTACCCACGAGACTGGTAGTGTTGACAGGATGTCTTGAGGGGGAAGGGTGAGCAAACAACAAGTCATATGGAAAAATACTTCCCAGCAAATGCCGCAAGACCAACAAAAATATGGGCCTCACTCCAATCATTCACTTTTTTTTTTTGCTTAAAATTGACATGAAATACAAACCAGTTGAATTAATCAGGAGCAACACATTTGCTGCCATTGCTGTTTTGCTTAAAACAGTTTTTGCTGCTTTTTCAACCAGTTTGTGAAATGGTGCTGTCTCATCTTAAGCTCATCTTAAATACCAGCAAGACTAAAGAGATGATTGTTGACTTCAGGAGGAGCAAGAATAAGCAGCATAGTCCTGTCTACATCCTGGAAGAGGAGACGGAGGTGGTGGAGAACTACAAATACCTTGGAGTTCAGCTGGACAACAGACTCAACTGGAAATGCAACACTGACTACATCTACAAGAAAGGTCAGAGCAGACTCTACTTCTTAAGGAAGCTGAGATCATTCAACGTCTGCACCAAGATGTTGCAGATCTTCTACAAGTCTGTTGTGGAAAGTGCAATTAGCTTTGCAGCATCTGCTGGGGCAGCAGCATCAGAACCAGAGACTTAAAGAAATGAAACAAGCTGATCAAGAAAGCTGGTTCTGTGCTGGGTAGAACTCTGGATATATATATATATATATATATATATATATATATATATATATATTAACAGATTTTAAGAGTGGACAAGATTTTTTTCCTCGTAATAGGCAAAAAAATCAGCCAATGGCATAAGCAAAAGTTTCTTGATAAGATTTCTTGAAATAAGATGCATTGCCTTAAAACAAGATCTTATATCTTTCTGAAAGTTTCTCTTAAAGTAATTTTGTCTTATTTTGAGTGTGATGAGATATTTTGACTAGAAATTAGAAAAATGTAGGCTACTTGGTAAGATTTGAGTTTTTGCAGTATATAAATCAGATATGAACACAGCGGGGGTTTTGAACGCACATCATATCGGATTCTGCAAAGAAACACAAAGAAACATTTCTGGAGGAAGGAAGGAAAAGAAAGAGAGGAGGGGACAGAACAAAAGTCAAGATAAAACTGTCTTTTACTGGCTGGAGTGAATCACAGTACAGGTACAATGCAAGATGGATGCTATAACTGTTGATAGGGGGTGCATCACTGAGAAAACTGTTAAAAGTTCCATTGTGGACCTTTAAACTTCACATGTAGTACATACTGGAAAAAAGGCCACTCTTAAAATAAGTTTAAAAAAAAGACTTAAAACAAGATGTTTTGCTTGTAATAAGCAAAAAATCTGCCAATGGAACAAATTAGAATTTTCTTGATAAGATATCTTGAAATAAGATTTCAAGATACTCATTCTTAACTATATTTTACTAGTATTGTGAAGTTTTGTGTCTCATAATAAGTTTGTTTTATGAGATATGACTCAAAACAAAATTTTTTTCAAGGCTGTTTCACTTAAGATATTTAAGATGCATTGTCATACATTCACTGAAATGTTTCTCTTTGAGTAAGATGAGATATTTTGACTAGAAACTAGCTATATTCTTGGTAAGTTTTTTGGTTTTTGTTGTGTACAGTATCTGACCTATTAGAAGCTTTAAGTTCTTGGAAGTTGGAATAGATTCTAAGCTGAAATTTACAGCTTGAGACCTTCGGGATTGTTCGTGGCAGCATGCACGCTCTGCGTTGGTGCTTCACACTGCTCACACTATCCCCTTATCTCATTTCCCAATTTGCACACACTCCATTCCCCCACTTGACTCCCCTATTTGTGTCTTGGTCCCTCCCACCAGACGGGCGAGCAGAGGAGGTGAGGACAGACAAGAGGAGAGATGATTGAAGTGACAAACATTAAATAAAATGAGATGTCCTTGTTTCAAAGCCAAACCAATGTCAATTGAATATTCTCCAGCTGCATTTAAGGAAATGAGACATATTTCAAAATATTTGGCTGTGAGGATGGAGAATGGAGGAGACAAGGAGGCTAAATGGGATGATGCTATTTCACAGATGCAAACACACATCTGCTACTTTGCAGAAGTCTTAAGTTGAGTTTATTGGGATTAAACCAAAGAATATAAGAAAAGAAATGGACGTAGTATCTGGTCACGTCTGAAGAGAGGAAAGGGAAGCCAGTTGGCCGTTTCCCACTGTCGCCATCTTGCCGTGTTGTGTGTGCCGTCATTCGCTGAAAATACTCAAATGGGCAAAGACAGGGCCATTCCGAGCTGCAGGAAAAGATTAACAGCCAAGCTAACACTAACCAAGCTAATCCGAAGTGAACAGGAACGGACAAAGATAGGTGGTTTAAAGGTAAGGCACGCTCAAATTTGCTCTTGACCAGCTAAAACTCGCTGTTGTGCAACTCTGCTACAGGCTGAGGCCTTACTGGGAGCTAACTATTAGCCTCCGCGGCTAAAAACAGCATCTGATCTGCCTCCTGTCGATCAAAAGGACACGCCCCTAATTATGTGTGATTTCAGGATTAAATAACA
The DNA here is from genome assembly GCA_023101725.1 of Atherinomorus stipes. Taxonomy (NCBI): domain Eukaryota; kingdom Metazoa; phylum Chordata; class Actinopteri; order Atheriniformes; family Atherinidae; genus Atherinomorus; species Atherinomorus stipes. The sequence continues at coordinate 996,147 of JALJCO010002818.1, forward strand.
TCTAAACAGATGAGTTATAAACACACACCCCTCCCATAACTGACATGAAGGTAAATTTGACCTATTAAACCTCAAATGACTTTTTAAACTAGGCTGTAAACATGCTAATTTCTGCTGTGAAGTTGGCCTTTTTTTTTTTATCACAGAAGTCTATGGAAATTTGCTCTGTTTTGGAGCCAGCCCCTAGCAGATGAATAAAGAACTACAATTATTTAACTTCAAGACACACAACGTAGCTTGAAGACCTTAAATGTCTGTGTTTCTGACTTGTTTTGATGGCACACCAACATTCATTATGCACATTTCCGAGCCGTCACTGCCCAGCGGCTTACTAGCAAACGGATATGAACCAGATATGAACGGATATGAATACAGCGGGTGTTTTCAATGCACATGTCGGATTCAGTAAAGAAATGCAAGGAAACATTACCGTAGGAAGAGGGAAAAGAAAGAGAGGAAGCGATAGAACAAGATCAAGATAAGACTGTCTTTTACTGGGTGGAGTAAATTACAGTAGGCTACAGGTACGATACAAGATGGATGCTAGTTTAGCCGCTGATAGGGGGCGTGTCACTGAGAAAACCGCTAAAAGTTCCATTGAGTGTCTTTAACTTTCATGCTTCACTCTTTTCCAGCTGAGTTTGCCCCATGGATCAAACTGGTTTTGTACTGTCTTCTTTCAACTAACTGTAAACTAATCACCATTGAACAAAGGGAAGCGCCATTTCTGAGCGCTACATGCTGTGAGGTTTTTGTACTCTGAGCTTGGTATATGAGCTAATGGTACGTTAGCTCCAGAATTGGCAGAATGTGTGGAGTGTGGGTAATGCAGACAGATAGCTTTTTGCAACCATGAATGATCCCATGTGAAGGGATCCTATTCCGTCAGCCTTGAAGCTAAGTGTATTTTACTTGCCTATGCCTCACTGGTGCCTAGAATTACTAATGTAGCAGATAGGAGCTCGCCCCTGATAGATTTGTGTCCCACCGGACAGGTTTGTATCACTGTTGGCTGTCAGCACATACATTACACCATTTAAACAAGAATGATCACTGCTATTAGCAACAAAGCAGACCCAACTGAATAATTTAATGTGCTGGGTAGTAGTGGCAGTGGCTGATAAAAGAATCAGAGAAATGATCAAAACATGCAGGCTTCACCCAGCTGTGATGACATAAATAATAAAAATGGATCAAAATGATTAGTTGTGGTGTCTAACTCTGATAGGACGCCTCCTACTTACCTCCCTCCTCCACTGCGACTCTAGTTGTGGTCATTTTGATTCCACTTTGCTGTTTACAATGCATTTCACAACAGATGGAGGTGGAAAGGAAGGGGAGTGTTTTATGAGGATTTCACAAGGTGATATGTTGCAGCAGTGGCTTTATTTCCTCTTCCTACTTTGATTTGTACAACATTTTGTGACTTGGTTGTAGAACAAGAAAAAAAAAGGTAGTATTTCTTCCACATAAGCCTGTATATCCGTCTTCCTGGGCCTGCTCATGCTCTTGAAGCAATTTAATGGATTTTTAGGTTACAACTCCCTCTAGAGGGAAACAGGATTAACAACAGAGGATAAACAACAAAATGCCTCTAGTTATCAAGTCATTCGTTTATTTTTACAAACATATTTTTAAAATCCTGTCTTATTGGAAATTTCAATGATGAAATGAAAGGGCAGGAAATATTTAGAGCCCCCTTCTGACTTCAACATACCCCATACTGGTGAGGAATACTAAGAGTTGTTTTATTAATATGAGTTGGCAGCTCGCCTGCTGATAGCAACATCAAACTTGGTGATCCAAATGAGGTTATTGGCTCACTTTTTAATTATGCAACCGTCCCTGTGTGAGCATCCATTTTTAAAGATGAATTTCCAAGAATTGTTTGCTGATATGTAAATGATTTATCCCACCTTAAGTTCTGTCATATTACTGATTCTGTTTGCTGGATTTAGATAGTGTGCATGCTCTTCGTGGCAAATTCATCCATTTTTAACTCCAGTCACAATTGTCTTACATTTGAAACTGTCTTAAAAAAGGCACACCGTACTTACTCTTCAGCTGGTTGTTTTATTTGGTTAGACAACGCGTGATGCAACAGCTTTGTGAGACAACACACACTTCCACAGCTATCAGGAGGATTTATTGCTTTCTTAAGATCATGGCCCCTTTTCTGGCGAAAGTCTTAAATATCTCGCAATAACATGTTTTCATCTTAGATCAGATAAGTCGTCTTCTCTTTGAAATTTCACTAATTTAGTGCAGGCCTTTCAACATCGTAAGTGCCTTTTACTCTGGAAGGTTTGGAATGAAAGGCATAGAACCACGAGGATCAAAGACATCTTGAAGTTCACTTATGAAATAAATAAATGTTTTAAAAAAATCTCAAGTGCACAGTGGACAAGTGTGTTTTGAGTTTTTATTAATTATCTCTGTAGATAGGTGTTCTTATTTATTCCAATATTTAGAATGTTTAAAGATAATTTATTACTCATGTCACCACTGTCTTTCATTTTATCAGTTCTGTTTTAAAAGCAGTACGGAAAACGTATTGGCTCTATTGTTTGAGGGATATATTTAGATCAAGGTTTTACTGAATATGCATCAATGATGACAGTACAATGACACTATACCTGTATATACACAACACGCCTACAGTATTTATGTTGTATTGTTACACATAGATAAGACATAAAATACATAATAACTTAATAAGTCATCAGATATACTGTACAAAGCAATCAGTTACAAGTGTTTAGTGGAATTTATTGGACTAACAAAAGTGGTTTTCTGGCATTTTTTCAATGCTTTTAATGTTATGCCACATCTTTTCATTGTGGGCTGAAGTCTTGTTTAGGTCATTGCATCCCCTTGTTTCCGTCCCTTTCTTTAAAGGAATTGTTCACCCACAGAATTATTTAACTTTATTTTCCACTTACCCTCATGGTGAGCAAGACTCTGGAACACTTTTTTAATATTTCAAATGCAGCCAGAGATCAAGACGACTTCTCGTTTCCACCCAGCTTTTATATAATGGAGTTCAATTGTGCCCAAGCCAAAAAGGTCCATAGAAGTCCACAAAAACTTGTCAATATTCCTCCATACTGCTCGTCCAATGCAATCAAAGTGTCCTGAGTGGGTAGCGTCCAGAATTTACTCGAAACTATGCCATTTAGTATATTTTTAGAGCCTAAATAGAAGTACATTGCATCCCCTGCAAGCACGGCAATGCACGTTCATGAAACTACGGAAGGCGCGACTGATGAGATTGCGCGTTCTCTTTTTCTTTCTTTCTTTGTTTTAAATCAATATCCAGCCCCTCGTGTGTTTGCCCCAGTTTGTCGGCAGCTCTGTCACTCTCAGCATAATGTAAACAGCGAATTTCTTCCTCTACGCTTGCATTATCGGCAGAATAGGCTCTGAACTCTGAGGCTTCCGTAGTGTCGTGAACGCACATATGTGCGCTTTGTGGAAGTAAGAAGTACTGCAGTACTTTTTAGTCTCTAAAAATATACAAAATTACATTGTTTTGAGTAAATTCTGGACGATACCCACTCAGGACACTTGGATTACATTGGACGAGCAGTATGGAGGAATATTGCCAAGTTTTTGTGGACTTTTACAGTATGGACCTTTTTGGATCGGACACAATTGAACTCCATTAAATGAAAGTTGGGTGGAAACGAGAAGTCGTCCTGATCTCCGGCTGCATTTGAAATATTAAAAAAGTGCTCCAGAGTCTTGCTCACCATCAGGGTAAGTGGAAAATACAGTAAAGTTAAATCATTCTGTGGGTGAACTATTCCTTTAAACCATTCTGTTGAAGTTTGTGGATGCATTTGGGATCATTGTCCTGTTCAATGAGCAAATTTCAGCCAAGCTTCAGCTGTCAGACAGCTGGCCTCACATGTGAATATGTTGATATGCAAAGCAGTTCATGAATGACTGTAATTATTAGAAGCACAAGAAGTGGTGCTGAAAACTAAAGGAAAGAAAGTCTACCTCACCAACCAGGACCGATATTTATACTAACAACCAGGATCCTGATGTACAAAGCTGACCCTGAGATAGCCCCGCAAGGTTTACGGTGCAGAAAGATGCTCACACGTTGCACACAATAACCAAGTGGCTTCAAGAATATACAAGAACATCTTTGCTGAGAAAAGGTTGGAAACCCATAAAGGGAAAGTGGAAGGTGGAAAGTGACAGAAATAAGAACTTTTTTATTTGTCTGTTATAATCAAACTTTTGTGGGACATTTAAAATTCTTCATGCACATGCTGCACATTGCTGTGCCCAAATATGTGTGCATTTCCATATTTTTCCACAAGAGGCTGCTGTACACAAACATCTCTTATAGAGCCTGACTTTAACACCACTGAGCTGCTCATTGTTGACATTGCTCAAATAACTGTTATCTTCTATCTACAAAATAATGATGTAATCTTTCCCATAATTATCATTCTATTTTCTTTTATCTTTTAATTATTTTATCTTTCATGTTCCATTTAAATATGTTTTTGAATACAACGCTGCATTAAAAATATTCAGCCGTACAGAAAAGAACACCTCCCTGCTTCACTCTAACTGTGGTGGCTGCGGAGCAACAAAACCACCAATAAAGCTAAATACAAAATTGATATGATGGTAAATATGCCCAACAGATGAAGTGTTGTGAGGGTGGAGCTCAGCATCCACATCCCACATCCTGCACAATCACCACGATTCCTCTGTTTGTTTTCCATGTCACTCCTCATCAGGAGCCTCTGTTCAGTAAAACCTGCCTAAAATGCCACTTATGTCACCGAGTAGACGTTGAGATCACTGGTCTCCTGCTGGGTACTCCTAAAGAGCTAAAACTAATAGAAACCAATAACAAAACACATGATCAGAGGGGAAGAACTACTTTTTCTTGGGTAAAGTTGAAGCAGGAAAATCGGGGCCATATGTTGTAAAATGTCAAGTTTCCGTTAATATTTATTTATTTATTTATTTCACTCATTTATTCATAAAGGACCATGTACAATTTACAACCTAAATGTTGTCATTTGCATTAGACCAGAATGAGCTTTACTGTAAGCTAATTTACAACTTAGTGTTTCCAGTTGTGGTCTCCAATACTGACCTTACTCAGACTTGATTTTTCAGTTTTATTTTTCTTTCCGTTGACTCTTTTATATCTCTCTGACCAAGTTATTTCCACCACAAAGGCACAGCCTCGGTGCTCCGCTGAGTGCAATGACAGGAAGGGGATACAGAAGAAAACTGTCCTAAACAGAAACCCCGTTTCCATGATACACCCAAACAAACTCTCAGCACAAGACAGCTGTCTGGTTCATCGCCCTTGTGGCTATTTTTTAGTGGCAATGACAGGACAGGAGCCGTTTTATGCAAACACAGATGAGGGGAAGAAAAGGTAATTGTCTTATTAAAGAAGGAGAGAGGTCCTTCAGGATGTTGTTTTTTTATGTCAAAGAGATTTCATGACTCCCTTTTGGAACCAGAACCGTCCTCCTGCATACCATACTTCTCCTTTTGTCTTCTTCAATGTCTCTCTGAGCTTTCCATTTAGTGAGTGACATGTTTTTTTCCAGTTAGGTACAGTAGCTGCTGCTACCGGCCCCACTTCTTCTTTCCCATTCAGCAATTTAAATGTCACAGTTCGTTGCTTTGCTCATGAGGCCGTGTCTTAGATTTCATAGCTTAAGTCAAAAAATCTTTCTATAAATTTAGATGGAATGGATAAGATTTATGATCTTGACAAGCACTGAGACTATTCTGAGGAGTCAAATCATATTTTAGAGAAAGAGAAGGCGACCGTACTGACCATATGAACATTCAGTATGATTTATTTTCAAATGAGGGTTTTTAAAATAAAGGATAAAAATGAAAATAATTACCTGAAACAGAAAAAATAGTTTGCCACAATGGGTTGTGTCAAAGAAAAAGGCGAAATGTGTCTTTAGGGATGTCTGATATTATCAGTTGATATGGGCAATAAAATGTGACAATGGTAAATATTGATATCAGGTTTTTCTGACCGATATTTATAGTAACCAAATTTCGAGATCTCGTTGTTCCTTTACAAAATCCTGCGAGATCTTGTTCCATTAGCAGCAGTTCAGCATGTAGAAAAGTCCCTGATATTGTGGAAGAACTTCATATCCCAGCATTCCTTTCAGAGCCACATGACTACGGTGCAGCTGCTGCTGCTACAGACTGACTTGCTTTGAAGCTGCTTATAATATGTCTGGTTTTAAGTTGTTGGTTAAGTTACCAAGTTGTCAGAAATGTTATTATCAGCCACATGTTGGCTAATACCTGCTAGTATCTGATATCTGGCAGCCAGATGCCCAAAATGAACTCCTCTGGCTGAGATAAGGATATTCTGGGATCTTCATTTTTGGAGTAGAATATAGTTGTATCCCTTAGAATATGAGAGATTGAACCTCACAGATGTCTGCAGAGATCAGTATCGGTTTATATTGGATATAGGAAATAAAGAGTTGGATATTTGATATTGGATGTTGGATATTGGTAAAAAAAAAAAAAAGGCAATACCAAACATCCCTAGTATCTTCGTAGCTTTTCCTGTTTGACTTTATCCACTATCTTGCTCTAAGCATTTAGATCATCAATGGAAATTTAAAGAATGATGAAAATCCATAACAATGAGTGATGAAGTTCTGACAAATATTCTCTTTGGTTTTGCCTGAGTTACCATGGAAACCTGAGGTTTTCACATCAGTGTTTTAAGTTGTAATTTGGATGATGTCGTTCCCTACAGCACATTGTTTCCTGGTAAAGTTATCTCAGTCTGTGTTGCGTTTTAGAGGCAATGGGTCACATTTCACTTCAAAGTTCCACATTATAGTTGCTCAGATCTTTTGCATTAAACGTGAAGTGTGGTTTCACTAAGTGGACTTTGCACTGTTTTTGTTTTTTCTTTTTTTGAAGGATCCCAACTACATGATGAATATTATATGGGTGTGGAGCTCAACTGTTTGTCTAAACCTTTCATACTCAAATAAATGCACCATATCTCTAAGGTAATCTTGTGGGTGCTATGACCTCACCATCATTGTGGTTCACAGTTTTTGTGACTGTTTTCTGTGGGATTAAAGCACAGTGGGATGGAAAATACAAGTATTTTTTATTCTGAGCCAGAGCAACCATAGCTGCATAGTTTCAGTGGGTGGAGACACAGGAAGACAGATTTAGAGCTGCAAATGTATTTGACCTGACTTATGAATTATTATAAATCAGAGACAGACAGGGACAATTTGGAGCGCGACTTAAAAGCAGCAGCAAACAAAACAATGCAAGATGTCTGTGGTGAGATTACTTCAACATAATATGCATTTCAATCACTGACAAAGGCTTTGAAGTATCCAGGTTTCTATGGATGGGCAACAGCAGTAATGTGCAGTTATAGTCATGATTTCTCATTTAATTTAGCATGACGTCTTTTGGCATATTTGAAATGTTAAAATGAGGATTTTATCACACAGAGACTTGATGTTAACAGGATGTGTGACAGTCCTTTAGCTTTCACACATAAACAACAATCTTCTTTCTTGCTGCTAAATAATTTATTCATATCTTCTATTTCATATTGTGCCATTTAATATCATGCTATCATCACCAGTCTTGCTGAAGTTCTTTGTTCTTTCTTCCCATCTTAATGTGGATGATGGAAATTTCTACATAAAAATGTGGACATGGCTCTGCTCCTCTTTATAGATAATAATACATAAACACAGTGATGGGAATGTGGAGTAAACATGTCAACCTCTAATAGTAAATAAAAGGTTTTCCTCATAGTGTTTTTTTGTAGACTGCAGCACATAAATAAGACAAAAGTTGGCATCCTGTTGGAGGCTGTTTTCCCTTATTAAAGTACTAAAACTGCACCTTGTCATGGGGCTGTGCTCCTGGCAACAGATGTTCCAGGCTTAGCTGGAAAAGCTGCTGTAGGTATCTTTCTTGTCATTAAAGCAGCTGGTATAGCTTCCGGTGGCTGTATCTAATGGAAACTGTCCTGCTATAACAGAACAACATGTTAGAGAAGGAAAGAAAAAGATATTTAGATTTTTTTCTTCTGTTCACTGTGACCACAGATGTGATGCCAAGATTAGATTCCCTCGTATTAAAACCACATGGCTCCATAGTAACACCTTTTTCTTTTCTTTTTTTCTCCTTTCCCCCTGATCCCTGGGGAAACTTGGGATCTGAAACACAATACAAACATATTAAAGCTATTTTTAATAAGCGTATTGGCTTTAGGTTTTACACTGTACTTGCTTTTAAAAATACCCTCTGAAAGTGTTTTGCAGCACATGTAGATTCAACAGTGGATTTTTTTCCCCTGCTTTCGTTAAGGAAAATGCCCCTTGGTAATATTTTTGCCCCCACTACACCAGCTTCTTTATGTGCCTGGTAATGAGATTCCACCATGCACTGTGGGCAGGAGGCCCATTTACTTTAACCAATCCTCAGTTCATGCAGTTCAGAATCAACAAGATCTCTGGGTCATGAGAAAATGTTTTCCCTATCAGTAAAAATGTCTTGACTACTGTAACATGATGGATGAAGGAATCAGGCTTGTGTTCTCCTGGAGAACAACACAACAGTTGTCCTTAGCCTGGTAGATAAAACAGACAGTGATGGCAATAACTACCATACATCATTTTGTAAATGCTCTAGTACTGGGATTTACTGCTTAACTGAAGGTTGCTATGAAACAACTCAAAATGGAAACTAAAGACAAACCAATGTGAAACTTCATGACAACACAGGATTAGCAGGAGTGAGGACCTACACTATATTGCCAAAAGTATTTGCTCATCCATCCAAATGATTGATCGGAATCAGATGTTCCAATCACTTCCATGGCCACAGGGGTATAAAATGAAGCAGTTAGGTATTCAGACTGTTTTTACAAACAAATGGGTTGCTCTCAGGAGCTCAGTGAATTCCAGCGTGGAACTGTGATAGGATGCCACCTGTGCAACAAATCCAGTGGCTCCTAACAAATCCAGTCGCTCCTAAATATTCCACAGTCAACTGTCATTTGTGTTACAAGAAAATGGGAGTGTTTGGGAACAACAGCAACTCAGCCATGAAGTGGTAGACCATGTAAACTGATGGAGTGGGGTCAGTGAATGCTAAAGCGCATAGTGCAAAAAAGTCGCAGAGTCAATCACTACAGACCTCCAAACTTCATGTAGCCTTCAGATCAGCTCAAGAACAGTACGCAGAGAGCTTCATGGAATGGGTTTCCATGGTGGAGCAGCTGCATCCATCCATCATCACTTGGTGATGCATCCACCAAGCGTGGATGCAGTGGTGTAAAGCAGCCGCCACTGGACTCTAGAGCAGTGGAGGAGTTCTCTGGAGTGACGAGTCACGCTTTTCCATATGGCAATCTGATGGACGAGTCTGGGTTTGGCAGTTGCCAGGATAACAGTACTTGTCTGACCACATTGTGCCAAATGTAAAGTTTGGTGGAGTGGGGATTATGGTTTGGGGTTGTTTTTTCAGGAGCTGGACTTGGCCCTTTAGTTCCAATGAAAGGAACTCTGAATGCTTCAGCATTCCAAGACATTTTGGACAATTCCATGCTCCCAACTTTGTGGAAACTGTTTGGAGCTGGCCTCCTCCTCTTCCAACATGACTGTGCACCAGTGCACAAAGCAGGTCCATAAAGACCTGGATGGCAGAGTCTGGTGTGGAAGAACTGGACTGGCCTGCACAGAGTCCTGACCTCAACATGATAGAACACCTTTGGGAGGAATTAGCGCGGAGACTGAGAGCCAGGCCTTCTCGTCCAACATCAGTGTGTGACCTCACAAATGTGCCTCTGGAGGAATGGTTAAAAATTCCCATAAACACACTCCTAAACCTTGTAGCCAGCCTTCCCAGAAGAGTTGAAGCTGTTCTAGCTGCAAAGGTGGACCAACATCATATTGAACCTATGAATTAGGAATGGGATGTCACTTAAGGTCATATGTGAGTCAAGGAAGGTGAGCAAATACTTTTGGCAGTACAGTATAGTGTACCTGCAAGCCACAGCAGGCATGCATTATACACACCTTTATAGGTCTTACAGGGGTCTCCAACGTTTTACCTTCTGTAAGGGCGCATTCAGAAAGCATAGTCCGCGAGTCTCGGTTCGTTTGGGGGCTCGGTCCGGTTGGGGGCGGGGGTGGTCTTCCGGACCGAGACTGTTTTCACGTTGCACTATTGCCAAACGGGCCAAGAATGAGGATCTCAGATGGTGCTGCTTTCAGATTCACTGATGGCGAGGACAAGACGCACGTACAAGAAGGTTCTCACAACTTCTGTTCCCTCCACTAAGCGACATTATTTTTGTACGAGGAGCTGGATATGCTTTCATCAGATCAAATATCGATTAAAGCTTTAACTTTCTCGTAACTCCACGTCTGACCACGAGCCAGCTTATAAGTACTGCAGTCCCTCACGTGTGTTTGTTGTCGTGGTGTTTACCCACGTTGTCCAACGTTTGACCCACAATACCAATGCAATCTGTAGTCCACTTCCTGTCTTTGGTTCACTTGAATCGGACCTGCGTTTGCAGATGGACCGAGTCCGGTTGTTTGTTCCGGATCAGAGTCCGTTTGCGCATTCACAACTCCCCTAACGAAGCGGACTTTCTGAGCAAATGGACTCTGATTCGAATCAAAAAAGCTTTGTGAATGCGCCCTAAGTTACTTTTACCAAATCAAAGCACCACAGAGTGACTCATGTTAAGTAACGTTTGCCTAACCTTGTTCGCCTGTGTACTCTCCCCGTCCCTATTCAAATGACAGAGGCTACAGCCAAACAGTGCACATACAGTGTTTGATTGGCAGCTGACTGACATATAATTCATTTAATCTCAACAGGGGCCATCTGTAATTTTGATTGGTTAAACTATTTTGAAACAGTTTTTGATAAACTGAATTTGTGTTGTACTATAATCATCATTGGAGAGCCACTGGAGAGTGCCTTGTGAGCCACCAGTAGCTCGCAAGTGACTTGTTGGAGACCCTTAACCAATAAAGACAAACAATTTAATCCCAAAGGTTGCTGGTTCAAGCCTCGGGGGATGTTACCCTTGTGCATGGATGGGTTCTCTCAGGGTTCCCACCGACCAAAGACATGCATGTTTGGTTAATTGGTCATTCTGAAGTGAAAGTGCACGTGAGTGGTTGTTTGTCTCTCTGCATTGGCCCTGTGACAGACTGGCGACCTGTCCCGGGTGTTCCCTGCTTCTCGCTTGATAATTGCTGGGATAGACTCCAGTGACCCCGCGACCCTGATTTGGATTAAGTGGTACAGAAAATGAATGAATAATGAACACTCAAAGACTCTTGCACTGCAAGGCCAGTGAGGGTGCAGAGGGGCATAACAAACACAATCACGTTAGAACTGATAGGAAAAGCTGCACATATTACAGGTTAGTAAGAAGGATGCTGGACAACTAAAACATTCAGAGTAGTAATATTGTAACCTGTTTCTGTAATGTATGGGACGTTTGTTCACCGAAGCCACAGATGGTTGCAGATTACAGAAATCCACAAAGGAACACACAGTGCTGTCTTCTCGACTGCAGAACTATTATTTCATATCACCACCAGCTCACATCAATAAGAGAATTTGCAACTCAGCCTTGGAAAAAGCAGAACAGCTGTGTTGGTTCATATGAAAAAATGTATCACACTGATGGAGATTAAATTACAACCTGGTCATGTATTTTTTCTCGTATCTGTTTTCTGATGGCACGTGTTCGTTTGAAATGACTGTAAGAGTGAATTAGTTTACATGGCCAATATTTTTATGCAAATCAAAAGAAGATACTAACGAGATACAAACAGCTTTCTGATATCACTTTGACATTGACAAAATCATATACAAGTTATCAATAATTAAAGTCTCATGGATGATTCTAAAGTGAATTGCATGTTGGAGACAGTTAGTGTGCACACCATAATTTTACTATTGTGACCTATAAATAACACAAATATTGTGTGTTAAAATCAGGCACAACAGCTGTCAAATGCTTGAAGACACGTGCTCCAAGATCCACAGCATACAAAACAGAAAACCTTCATAAATGAATGAAAAAACTCTTTTGCAGTGAAGGCAAAAGCTAAATAATTGTCTATTTTGAGAGATTTGGATACAATAAAGGAATTATCTACATCCAACACACTAAAACACAAATCAAAATAATAAAAAGCCACAAATTCTTTTTTGGATGCATGACGGTGGCATACAAGTCACAGGGCTTTCATCCACGAGGAAGCAATTTGGTTCCTGGCACCATTTGTTTGTAGAGATTGTTTTTCAAATATGGTTCCGCTTAATTTTCCATTCTTTCATTTATTCTCATTTTCAGTCACTTTTCTCAGGCCAAACAAGTAAAGAAGTTAAAACTGCCCTGTTCTGTTAAAAAAGAACTCACATCGACCACATACCAGAAAATGCCGCCTCCCTTAAACTGGAAAATGAGACTTCTCCCAGTTTTACACAATCTTTTGTGTAATGTTCTTCTCTGTGGCCAACTATCCCATTACAGTATATATTTTGACTTGAAAGTGGGGTGGAATTCCCCTGGACACATGCTGTGGAGGTCAGCCACTTGGTATCACAGTTCATTTTGGTTCAGCTTTGCTCCTCTGTTAAAGAAAACAGGCTAAAAGTTTTGATTTGTGGTTTTATGTGTGATTTTGATTCATATTTGGAACAAAAAAGGGAATATAGAATCTGTGGATAGGTTCACAATATGAAACATACAAAAAAGTACCATTTTTCCATGAATAGAAATACAAAAATAAGTACAAGAATCTCCTCTGTGTACTTGTAGACAGTGCAGACTGCAGCTGTGGTCATCGTCTACATTAAATGACTCATAATAAGCCATATGGCATCTGGACAAACATTACACAGGTGGTGAGAAGACGCTAGACATTCAGTTAGGCAGACAGCATTTCCTTTCCTCCAGTTGTCCTTTGATTTGACTTGTCCTCCAGCTTTGCATCCCCTCCATGCACGTGTCCTTTATTTCATCTTATGCACATATATTCAGTTTTCCCACCAAAGTGGAGTACAAACTGCAGCGCTGCTTTGATTTTAAAATCCTGCTGTTTTAGGAAACTGCTAGGGATATTTGGTTCTCCTGCACCGAGTCGTTTGATCTTGCATGCAGCATGAAGTCCCACTGGGCTAAGAACAACAAATGAAATGAGTCTCATACTGCATCCAGCTGAAATAAAACACACCCAGGAGATCGTACAAAATAACAACCAATATAAACAAACAATAGCAAGCGACAGTGTTTTCACCGGCTAGGGTCAGAGTAAGATCACTTTCTCTCTCGTCCCATGTGACCAAAATGTTAGGATGCATCATAAAATATAAATCTAGTGTAATAATTAGTCAAAGCAAACATTTATTTATGTGAAAGTGCCATTAAAGAGATATAAAAAAAATTCTTGTTAGATAAATGATCATTTTGAACTTTATGGCTAAAGTTAGGACACGACCCTAAAGACCCCAGATCGGGGAACTGATCAGTCATGATGTGCTTGTGTTTGGACAAATAGTATCAGTCAAACTTTTGGACACATCTAACCATTCAGAATTAATCGGTAGGTGTGTCTAAACTTTTGACTGGTGCTGTATTTGTTGGCAGCAGGTCAGTAACATGATCAGGTCCTTTCCAGTTTCAGCACGATGTCCAGTCCATTCCACACAATTTAATTACTGTTGCTTGTTTTTATTAGTTGACCAAAGTATGGATACATTTAGCCACAGTTTCTGTCATTGTGCATTAAATTTTATTTGGTTATTTTCTCATTTTGTTAGCAAAAATGAAGTAATTTGATGCACAACACTGACTTGCGCTGTTCAGTGGTTAGTATTAGTGAAGGTATCAGGCCAGGGTCTGCAAGCCGTGGCTCTTTAGCTTCATGTCCTTTCGGCTGTTCTACAGTGGCTCTAAGGGAAAATAGAGCGCGATTCTGCAAGGACAGATTAAGTGCCAACAATGCTGGCTTACTCATATGCTTGATTTGTGGAAACAAATTAGCAAACAACAAAAACATGTGTCATTGAAAGACATTTCCAGAACAAACACACAGCTGGAGTGTGTTTCTTCTGGAGATGAGGAAGAAAAAGGCCATTTCAGAGAGAAAAGCTGAGCAGTGCAAGCATACTTTAAAGACCTTGTCCACGAAGTCCCTGAACTTGACTGCTGCAGGTTTTCTTGGCAACTCAAAGCAACAAACACAAAAGAATAATTCATTGAAAAATGGTAACATCTATTTGTGGATTAAAAAACAAGCATGAAGTAGTTTAGAGAATTAGAGATGTGTTTCCTCTGCAAAGATCCGGACAGGAGGACCATTAAAATGACAACAAACATCATGACTCAGCAAACTAATTCAGCTCCAGCAGACTCAATCATTGATGACTGTATGATGTTGCGCAGACAGCGCTGTTGTGTAAATGTAAAATCAGATGGTGCACATGTTTGGTGTTTTCTTTTATCATAACACATAAAAAGCAGTAGCATGCTCAGATTTTTGTTTTTTGCAATTTACTTTTCAGAGCCAAATGGGTTTTTTTTTTCTGGCTCCAAAACTATGTTTGTTTGTTTAGGCAGGGGAAAAAATGTCTCTTTTACCCATGAATGTTCCAGACTCCTGGTGTAGGGGTGCATTAGTGCACATGGCATGGGCAACTTGCACATCTGTCAAGGTATCTTAACGGTCTATGGTTTAAGCTGATTCTAACAGTCCATAAACGATTTCTTTATTTTTCAATACACTAACTTGTGTTATTTGTGCAAACACAAAATAGATATTAACTATCAAAAATGCTTCATACAAATCATGAATCGTGCTCTTAACCTACCAGTTGCCCTTTAAAAGTACCATGAGCCAGGGTCAAGGGGATCTTATTAGGAAAAAGGACTCACAAGGAGTTAAACAAAATTAAACTGTAAGTTAAAGCTATCTAGAATTCAGAAGGAGAAAACAAAGGACACAAACAAGAAGAAAAACAGAAACCTAACAAGAACTAAACCAAAAACAGAACCAAACAGAACCTTACTGTGTTCTGTTGACAGTGGTGTGCAGAATTGTCCATTATGTTCAGCAGCTTGTGCGGCATTCTTCTCTGCACATTCAGCTCCAGGGCTGTTTTCCCAGCACAGAGCAAGCCTTCTTAATCAGTTTTTTTTTTTTTTCAGTTTCTTTAAGTTACTGGCTCTGGTGCCGCTACCCAACAGATGGCTGCAAAGCAGATTGCACATTCCTCAATATTCCTACAGACGTTACACAACACCTTGATGCAGACATTGATGGATCTAAGCCTCTTTAAGCAGTAATCTGCTTTGTCTCTTCTTGTAGAAAGCCAAACTACCAGGTATCTGCAGTCCTGAACCACATCCACCTCTTCTCCCGCCACTTAAGTTTGTGTCCAATGTGTCCAGCGGTTGTTTCCACTCCATACCACAAGAGACTGGCCACTGATAGCCTCCTCTGCTCCAGTGTATCATCATCTGATTACTTTTGCAGATGACAGGACTCAGAGTTTTACTGGAAATTTAACGTAAACAACTTGGAAAGAAATGGTGAGTGTAGAGCCCCCAGTAGAGCTCCTGTGCTGCTGACTACCTTCTCAGATCCACGACCTCTCATTCCTCTCACAAGCTGTTGTCTATTTAAGTAGTTAGAAATCCAGGTTGTTAAAGAGACAATAATTTAGTCAGAGTTAATTAGATCTTTTAATCCTCATTAGTCCAATTCATTATAATTAGGTTCATTCTCAGAAACGAATATAAAAAAACTGGCTAGCTAAGGAAATCAGCAGATTATATAAGATAAAAATATAAAAAAAAATACCCTTTTAGACTAATGATTTGCATTTATGCCAGAATTACCGCATTAGCATACAACCTACAGTTGTACTCAATATTATTCATACCCATAAATAAAAATGTACAAAATTGTAATTTAATGAAATACAATATTGATTTTGAATTGAGGTTGAAACCAATGATTAAAAAACAAACAAACAAAGACACATAAGAGCACCATTCCCATGAACAGTGGACCAAAATACCTGTCTGAACATTTCAGGAAACATTGGATTACAGTGATTGCCTCAAAGTGTTGCTCAATAAAATTTTAGCTTTGGAGCCCCATCATGGTTGTTCACTTGTTATATTTTTTGTGTGTTTGTCTTTAATATTTCTGTTGAACCACAATTCAAAATCAATGTCATGATTTTCATAGAATTTTTATTTATTACTTTTGTCAATTTCAACTTATTTCACTGACAGTTGATGTTTTTCCTTCTTTAAATCATTGACTGCCAGACCTTTTCCGAACACAGTGTTCCATATTGCCAGGATTTTTAAGCGATTTTTGGAGAGTCACAGAATGTTATGTAGAATGCCAACACTGAATGTACCAAAGGAAAGCTTAGACTCTCTTCTTTTATCAGAAAAAAAACATTTGTTTCTAGCTTTTTCCATTCTTCAGTAATCTGCAGTAGAACATGGGTTTGTTGCAGTGAAAATGCCTGTTTCTGACCAAAAAGATAAGAAAACAAGCTTTTTATGCTGCAATGCCCTTCAAGTGGAAAAATGCCTTTGTTGCCAGTATGTTTTTTTACTTTAGTGACACCCCCATCATCAAATACAAATACAACGCTGAGAAAAGAGTTTTGGTGGCCAAATCATAATTCACTAGCTAAATAAGCCACAACAAGTCCGTTTCACAGCGTAACATTTGACAGAAACGTCTCTTTGGAGTGATGGCGCCCCCCCCCCCCCCTTGCGGGAAACATCCGCCTCGCTGCTTGACCTACTTTCACTTTCAGCTGGCTCACTTCGCTGCTGGATTTCAATCTATGGATCGTGTCACTGTCTGTCACCGATCACTTTTTCCACAAACTTTCCTCTCACGTCTCCGCCTAATCTGCTTCGATTACGAGCGGTCGCCATGTCCCTCCCCCGCGACAGAATCAAGCACATTTCCTGTGTTGATTCACATCACCATGGCAGCACAACACCTCTCTCTGGTAGGTTTTTTAAGCTTGACTGACACCACCATCTGCTGGATGGGGTGAAAACCACAGAAATAAAGACGATCAACACTTGGTTCTCTCTGACAAGCTCTGCCAGAGATTAAAACAGCTCCCTCGATTAAAACCTGCAATTAACGTGTAAACACGTGATTGGCAGTTAACGTGAATTAATGTGTTTACATGTGAATGGCAGCCAGTGAGTTAATTGGAGGGTATGAATAATTTTCAGGACGACTGTACATTTCCTGCACGTCTTTAACGTGCATGGCATATAACCCGCTTATTTGAGGTGAAAATTTGGAGCTAACCCAAATCCGGAACTGTACTTCGGTAACAAGCCCCAAAAACGCAATCTGTGACTAACAACAATTCTGAATAAGAAAGGCCAAATGCTTATCATATTTGATTTTTAGCTTTCTGGTGCAATGATAAACAGATTTTGGAGAAACATATGCTTCTGTTTAAAACAATTCTCTTCAAGGAGACCTCTTTGTTTTTTCTTTTTTTTCATTCATTAAGACAATACCAAACCACAACAGCATGGGTCCACAGTTAAAGAGTACAGATGCTAAACCAGCCTTATATGATCCAGACATGTCACCTATTTAAAAACATTTAGTACATGAATATATTCTGAAACTGTAAAGCATGAGGCAGCACAGTGCCGGGCATGCAGCCATCATTGTCTGCACATTTATATGTTTTGGGTGAATATATAAGGTTTTTAAAGATTCACATTTTACACTCTGCCTTGAATAGCATCGTAAATATAAGGCTGAGCTCAGTAGTCATAGTTTGCAGCATTTACTGCAGCTCCCCCCCCCCCCCCCCTAACTGACATTTTTACAATTTCCAGCCTCTAAGTCCCTTAAAGCTCCATATGATGAAGACGTCAAATGCATGTGAAGAAAGCCAATTGCACTGCTGTATTTAGCAAAAATCAAACAAACTCTCCTGTTAATCTCACATCCATCACTTTTTATTCTATTGTTAAACATGCACTGCTGTCTGAGACTAAACACAGCTGCTGTTTGTGCACTTGTGTGAACTTGAACAACACTGACCTCAGAATGTTTTAGACGTGAACGCATAAGTTGACATAAATTATATTACCACATAATAGATCATGGCTGTGGCAGGTACAGAGCATAGAAACAAACTGGCTGCTACGCACTTCCCACTTAAAATTACTGACGCTTGCTTCTCATCCACCAGGAGTGACGTCTTCACTCGAGTGGAGCGAGGGGAGTTTTTGGGAGACCACTCCAAGTGGAACTCCTTGCAAGGCTGGGTTGTAACCTGAAGCCAAGAAGCAATGAGAGAGAGAGAGAGAGAGAGAGAGAGAACTGAAGGAGAAAAGAAAAATGGTGGGAGGGGGAGGGAAGGAATGAAGGGCAGAGAGAGGGTGATGTCAGCTGAGTTCACAAAGTAAACAGAGGTCCAGACTGCAGCATGCTGTCTGCGGGACGCGGACTACAGCTGGGGCAAACCCATGGGGACACCAGCGCGATTCCATGGACCAGCACTTTTATCTCGGGGGATGAGGGCAGGCTCCTCTTAGTCTCCCTCTTTCTTTTCATCTCCTTGCCCTTAGGGACCGCCTGGCCCTATGGTAAGAGCATTGGACTGACTTTACTTTGGCTGCACTTGTTTGTCTCCTTCCTCCTATCACCGTACTTGACATACTTTCTTGGCTCTTTGTTCTCCAGAAGCCGGCATCAGCAGTCTCACCATCCTCCCTCCGTTCTATCCTTTTAGAGCGCAACAGCTCTCAGACACTTTCACAGAGGAGTCAGAGACATTAAGATGTAAAGTGTATTTATGGCAGAGGCAGTAAAGAAAACATCAGCTTGGGTTGTCTTTGTTTTCTCTCTTCTTGTTATGAAATAGAAAATGATGGTTTCTGCTGGGAGAGTTTGTTAAAGATGAATGAAGTATCAAGCATTTTAAACTGATAGAAAAGAGAGTTCTTTTGTTTTTGTTCTTAAAGAGTCAAAAACGAAAGAAAACTTTGACATTGCTGTGCATTCCATGAGATGAACCGAGGCACTTGGAATCCTAATGAGGCTGTTGATTCTTGGCACATGCTCCCCATTGTCTACGAACCTCTCTTTAAACATCTAAGTGTGTTGCGCATTAGCTCTGTCAGATTAACTTTGCCTGTTTACCGTGACCACTTGAACTGCTGGAAGACATGAGTCATGTTTGAGTCAAGCATGCTGGCTGCAGTGATGTGTATACCTTTCACCGTATCCAAGACATCCAACCAAACCTCTTCCTTGTGTCTGATTCCTCTTCGGATGCTTCCCATGCTGTAAAATGATACCATCAATTTGTAATGTTGGTGAGTGTGGTGAAGCGCACGGCTGTGTTCAGCCACAGTTATTAGAGAGTTTCCTTTTGGAAATGTACCTACTGGTGTTGTTGTCAGCTGAGTCACTACGACTTGTTTCAAAATCAGCTGACGATGGAATTCCTCTTGAGTTTTCTAAATTATCTTTATTGTTTTGGCAAAAGGTGTTTGCATGGATTGTTTACTCTTATACTTGCATGTGTATTTCCATTTCTGCATGTTTTTTTTTGGCCTTATTAAGGCTTTTTGATCTGCGTAAAGCTTCCTGTTTAGGATATTCTGTTCTGTGACTCCTGTTGTTTTAACCACTTTCCTCATGGTGTGTTTATCTAAAGCCCACACAAGAGTTTTTCTCATCTCCTGGATAGTTAAGTTGGAAGACTCAAGTTGTGTGATATAATAATTATGTTTGAGTAGTGAGAGCAGATTTTAGTTTAAAATGTTTAGCTAAACGATGTAAATTATGGTTCAAAAGTGTAAGCTAAATCCCGACAACAAATATAAGACTGTTTAAATACCGTATTACCATACCCCTACATCATTTAACCACAGTAGATAATAGCCTGATAAAGCTTTTCATTTGGTTTGCAAATTCCAGTTTGAAGTAAGTTATTTAAAGCAATCTGCTTAATGACCTTGGGGATCTGGATGCATTCAGACACACAATGACCACAGAGTTCCCCCTGGGAGTTTCCTTTTTCCATGATAGCTAAATCACTTACCTCATAATACCAGACAGCTGTTATGGGCAGTACGCAAAAGGAGTTGTACTCTCACATACAGTACATGCCCAGTGTCTGCACATACGGCTGCTGTAAAAACACATTTTTCCAGGATACATTAGTCTGAAATAAATTCCATTTTCTCAGGAGGAAAGTATTTATTTAGTAGCATGTAAATAGTGTAACTTCTCATTTACAACAGGGAGCTTTTTCTGACAGGAGCAGACAAAGCTGCCACCGAAAAGAAAAGTTTTGCTATTTAAACAGTAGATGTCAAAGGTAGCTGTGCTTTTGCTCGATGGTTGGATGGATAAAGTAGTTGTTTGACATTTTAGGAAATCTGATAATTGGCTGCCTTGAATAAATTTAGATGCGCTTTGAAATCTGAAACAGCAGGCAGCAACTGCTCAGCTCAAAGCCAGGGAGGACAAAAGGGAAATGGATATAACAGATTTATCTAATGGAAACAAAATCCAACCACCAATGCTTCTAAAACTTATAAACACCTTGCATCTGACTTGTGTGTTTAATGCTGAATGTGGGGTTTTTATATTTGCAGTGAACTATGAGTATGGTAAAAAATAATATCCTGTATTTTAATTGTTTTGCTTGACATATTTTGGAAAAAGCCATTTAAGTCAGATGTGGAGGAAATTCAGGGAGGACTTTGGAAAGGATAACTGGAATGTTATTAATGTGGGTCAGCCCTGGATAAACGACAATTTTCCAAAGATAGACTATGAAAAACAAACAAAAACACTTTTAATGCTGTGATATTTTCCTCCTACAAAATTGTTTAATGAATTTTCTATAAGAACATTGGAAAAATTATATTTTAAAGGAGCTGTATCATGCTTTTCAAACGTTCCAAAAGCCAGCTATATACAGTATATAAGCCTAATATGTTCCCATTGCCACTATAGAAACAAATTTAGTGTTTAATATTAGTTTTTATGTGTCTAATTTCCAACACCGAAGCAAAACATCTGCCTGCACTGAACCAGCAAAGCTCTCGACCAATCAACATGTTTGTACGCCCATTTTTTGACATCGCCCTTGAACAGTCCCAGATTCTGAAGGGTAACAAATTCTTGTCTAACACCGGGCTTGTAATGCACATAGATATTTGTAAACACTCATGGACTATTGCCGAACTCTGACCGACGGAATAAAATGGATCACCCTGCTATGGAGCTGTATGCACTCAACCCAGAGTCTGATATGTTCTCTGCGGTACCACAGAGACCATGACAAGTAAGTAAATTAGCTAACAAGCCATTGGCTTGTTAGTATTGAGCTGGGAGCCCAGCAAACACAAGACGTCATTTCAACATTGTTTTTTGGGCTAAATCTGGTCGGTCCGTCATAGCCAAATTTAAGCTTGAAAATAGACGTTGAAAGTGGCGCTGAGTTTGGACCGTCTGATTTTGTCCAAATTTAGCCCAAAATTAGACGTTGAAAAGTCGTCAAAAAACGTCTAATTGAAAGACGACTTTTCACCTTTCACTTTTCAACCAAAACAAAACGTTGTTTCAACATTTTCAACAGATGGACATGATGTCTTTTCAACGTCTTTTCAGCCAAATTTTGCTGGGTGGGAGACGTTTTCACTCACCGGTGTTTGTCTGTCCATGAGGCGTTTTAATGTGGGAACTGCGTCAGGTTTCAGAAGTAATCCCTGAGAAAAAACATTTTACTGTGGAAGATTCATGAAGCTGTCACGCAAAGTTCACACACAAAAGTTTCTGCTCCTGAGGACAAAATCGAACCACTTCTGGCGAGTCGATCCATTGTCTGGTGCAGAAAATAAACTCCTACGCCGAATGCAACCACATTTTTTTTCCAACTTGCCATTGTCTAGAGCTAAAAAGAAAGAAGCTTGTCTTCTTAACTCTGGAGCAAACTTCTGCTAGCTGATGGCTGCCTGTGTCAGAGAAAGTCTTCCAGCAGGCTCCTCGCTTTCTCCTCAGAAAGAGTGGATAGGTTGGGATTCTTGGAGTGTCTCTTGAACAAAGTGGGCGTCTTGCTATGATGGGTAATTAGCAGAGTTGTGGAGAGCTTGGTATAAAGCTCTGCACACATCACAAGGTGTGTTGCTGCAGGGAAACTCTAAATACCTGCAGGATGCCGGCCCTCGAGGCCTACCAATGCCTTATAGAATCACATAGATTACTCAAATATGCATGAATGAAGAAAAATAACACCTTAAATAAAGTCTCTATAGGGAAATAACACCCTAACATGGTTAAAAGCTCATAAAAGTTCATTTTTCCTTTGATGTTTAGGCTTACAATAAAAAAAAAAAAGATTAAATGTAGGTAACAAACTACAATTTCTTACCTTCCCTAACAAGACTTAGACTAAAGGAACCATAACATAAGAGACCACCATACAGCAACAACTTTGAAAAAAGTTTAATTCAACTAAAAACACAGGAGAAGAGAGCCCAGGCCAAAAGAAATAAAAGATGGAAGCAGACTGCAAACCAGCCACAAAACGGCCCATAGGATCTGGGTTGCTCCACTAACCCAAATCCAAACTAACTTATTAGAACCAAAACTGAAAACAGAACCAGTGACTCCTTATTTGAAAGCAAAAGAAACCAGACAAAGTCGTGCAGTGCTGGTGTTGGAGGTGGCCACCAACACTGCGCCTTCAGGGCTGATACTGTATATCATGTTGACAAGTTGACCAATAAGATGTTAAAGTCAGGAAACAACTCTTTACACACAAAGGTTACACCACAAACAGCAGCACAACACTGTTTGAAAAACTTTAGTAAAAAAGTTTGCCAAACGGAGGTTTGCTTACACTAACTCACCTATCCACTCCTTTATCTGCATAAATACTAATATTACTTATGAAATGATTTAGTGTATGTAAGATTGACGTGATAAAGAGAACCAGGTAGAATGTTGCTTTAAATCAGGTGTGCACAAGTCCAGTCCTGGAGACCTACAGTAGTATCCTGCAACTTTTAGATGCATCCCTCTCCAACACGCCTGAATCCACTGGCTCTTTACCAGGCCTCTGCAGAACTGACTGACATGCACATGAGGGAATGAAGATATTAGACTCAGGTTTGCTGAAGAAGGTATGCTCTAAAAGTTGCAACTCTCGAGGACTTGAGCAACCCTGCTTCAAATGTTGCAGCTGTGAGAAACTGTGGGAATGTGTTATCTCCTCTCCTTTTGTAAAGGATGGTCCAGTGTATTCACCACTAAAGGAGATAAGAAGGAAGCGCTGAATATCTCCTTTTTTGCATTTAAAGAATGCAGTGAGCTCTTATCATGGCTATCATGTCCAACTGCAACCTGTGTCCTAAATGGCAAACGTCTCTGTAAGCTAGCAGCTGCTGATGGCTGCTGACAGCACGAAGCTCCCCAGCTTTGTTTGAGTTGAAGATAGTTAAAATAGCATAGCAAAGCAATACTGGACTGAAGCGGACAAGGCAGAGTATTTTAATAGTGATCAAGAAAAAAAAAAAAAAAACACAAAGTGGACAATAACAGACTTAAATGTCACAGGCAGAAATGTCCTTGGCTGCATTTTTTGGGAACATTTGGATATCAGATTAGAGCTGTATTGCATAAGTTATGTGAAATTCAAACACATGACCTGAATGATAATGTGAACTACAGCAAAAATCGTACAAAAGTGCTGATGGTAAGATTTGAACAAATAAAAAAGGCAGATGCTGACAGTGAGTTTTATTCTTAGCTCCGTTTTAGAGGAGGTCACTTCCAGAAGGTCATGATCACTTTCAGAGCAGATGTGGTCCCGTGAGACACTAGCAAGGTCAAATTCAGCACCTGCAACACATTTTAAATGCGTTGCATCCACAAAACTTCATATTTGCACAGAACATAAACCCCCCCTCAGAGCAACAGCATCAAAGTGTTTGCTGGGTTTAGTGGGTTAGTGGACCAGCGGGGCAGTGAGGCCAAATTCAGGGTCATGGGAGTCATGGGAATTTCTACCTGTGGTTATAGTAACCCTTGAAAAGGTGTGCAATGGAGAAAGTCAGCCTGAAAAACTTCAGGAAAAACAACATCTTCTATGATTGCTATTACAGTGGCCTCTTGGCTTTAAAAAGCTCAGCATCTGGAATAGAAAATGCAGAGTCAACTTACGTAAAATGACACAAACCAAACAACGCACAAGAAAATCTGCGCACTAAAGTACAAGAAAAACAGAAATTCTGACTTGTTGCTTGTTTCTGTGGCTTGGTGGCAATGTGATCTCTTGCACATTGACACCATCATTTATACCAAAGGACACACATATCAGACAGCCAAGAGGCAAAATCAAGAAGATACTTTGCTATATGAATCTCCTCATGACACCTCTTCGGCAACTGTCGACGCCTCCGGTTTGTGATTAAATACACATGAGCCAGGGGCACCTAGTAAACCACAGTCTTGGGTTAAATTATAGGCCTCTTCGCATGCTGTAATATGTTCATTCATTTTTTTTTCAGCATCTGTGTTTTTATAAAACACTTAGATACAGCTGTGTGTTTAAAACATCTGACAGGAGTGAGAGAAACTCCATAGATACAAAGCTAAAACACGGAAACTACCTGTTTGTAGGCCAACAGTTGTACACATACAGCTTCACACCTGTTCCGACCTTCCCAAACTGCTGTAAAATCCCACATGAAATCGTTACAGTTCAGTCTGTAGTTACCTGCAGGTGTTGAACTCAGGACCTTGCAGATGTATTTTTACAAGGTGGCAATCTTACTGCTGAAATGAGTTGTTTCAAATAGGAAACGAGTTGAAAAACAATTATTTAAAAATGACAATTGGTAAATGCTTAAGAAAGGAGATAGCAGTCCAATAAAATAGAGATACATTCCAGTACGTCTCCAACTCTGGGGGAGGAAACCGGGGAAACATTGCAGCCTTATCAACACAACAGGAGGTCAATAAACTGAAACCAGTCAGAGTATAAACAGAAAACTGCCTGGATTCATTTAACTCAAATAAAAGCATACTTATATTCTATCTATTTCTAAGCTAAGATAGAAAAAGAATTTACAAGTCTTTTCAATGAAGATAAATAAAATGTCTTCCACTTTGAATTAGTGTCTTTTTTCAGCAGTGTACAATAACCACAAGATTTCATTCTATATCACAGTGAAAACACACAGCAGTAATAGTAATAACCTTACCAGGTTAGCACATAAAGTCCTGCATGTTTATGTCCTGAAAATCAGGTTTCATGGTCTCTCTGGGCTGTATCCTCAGCCGGGAAGCAGAAAACCTGCACCAGAGAAAGGCTGATGATGTCAGCATTCACTAATCATCATGTGGTGGGCACTGCACCTTCCAAAATAATTTTAATCTTGCATTTAAAATCATATCAGTGATGACAGCAGGATAAGGTAGTTTCCAAAGTCATTCTTCTATTAAGAAACTCTACTTATCCAGCTTGAGTTATACTGCAATAACAAAAATTGGTTTAGAACTGTATTGATCAAATAGTCCAAAACTTCATTACATAATTTCCTCCTAAACTCCTAGTTTTGTGTTTTTATGTTAGGTATTATAATTTGATTATCTGTATGTGCCAGAAAAAGGGAAACCCTGATGATTTGTTAGGGGAAGCCCCATAAATCTATACCAGTGAGTGATTCACATTTAAAAACAAAGGAAAAGAAGTGTGGGTTCCAGACATCTGTGGCTGATTCCTCAGTTCTGCTCAAGACAGCAACTCCAGACTACATGAGCTACTACTAGCTAAGCATACCAGAGTCTGTGACGAGACCGTCAGTATGTTTACTCACAGACATGTTTAAGTTTAGGCACCATAAGTAGTTTAAATGTAATCAGAAATAATACAATGGGTTAACACACTAACAACTAATCTGAATGTTAATCAAATGCCTTATCATTCTTTCCATACTCTCTCTTTCTATTTCAAACTAACTCTTTCTTCCATTGTTGCCCAATGAAGCTTTTCTTCTTCTTCTTGTGTTCTTATGTTGGGGACAGGAAGCTAAAAGAAAGCTTAGCTAACATGGTAATTGCATGACCTTGAATGGAGGCAACTGAACTTTTAATTCTTTGTCATTGAAGACATTTCAAATCTCATCAGTAAGATTTGTTCAGTTCTACTCGAAGATGAGAGGTGAGACGGCAACAAAAAACAAAAAGTATAAATCCAATGACTGAGAATCTACACCAGAATTAGCTAACATGCTAAAGTTTCAAGGTACTGTATATTAAGTTAAACTTTGCACTAAACTGAACTGGACTGAAAGGACGGTGTCTTTGTATGACGTCCCAGAAAACATGAAATTATAGTAACGTAAACTTAACCGTCCGTTACATGTCCAGAAACATGACTTCTGTATTTTATGCAGTGAAATAATGTACAAAAATAACACTATAGAGGAACACAATGTCGTAGAACCTTTAACCCTCCTGTTGTCCTCATTTTCTGTATACACCCTATGTCCTCCGGGTCAAAATGACCCGTTGTCATTAAACCCCCAATATAAGCAGTTTAATTTAATTTGAAACACAAAATTTTATATTGCTTGAAGAAACAACTTAACATTCACCACAAATTGTGTGAATACTTGTGTTTTTCCTCGTCATCTGGCAGAAAACTGTATTTTATTGAAGACACCACTACCATTGTCAGTTGTATTATTGTTTCCTGTATAGGTGGTAAGTAATATTTGTATAGTATTTCTATAACAGAAATGTGCAAAAAGGAGTTTTTAATGCATTTTTCATTCATCCCAATGAGTCAGTTTTTTGTTTGTTTTTTTTGCCAGTGAACAATGTAAGAATATGTATAGTACAGTACAAAAATGTGAACATGTGAACCAAACAACAAACATTTCATTCAACAGCACATGTAGGGCAATATACAAGTGCACAGCCTTTGCAGATAAATTTCTTACACCTGCAGCACACAGTATGTGTTTTACAGTCCTTCTTTGTTGGGCAAAACTGACACCTCTTCCTCTTGCTTGCCCCAGCTTGGGCAGCGGCTGTGACAGCTGGCTCCTCAGGTCGGTCAGGAGATGTGGTACTCTGAATAGCTTTCACAACTGCTGCAGAGGCTTCTGTGCGGGGGACATGCTTCCTTCTTTCAATGAGCGGGGTTACAAGCGCCTTTCCGAGCTGCTCCAGGAACACTCTCCTCTTGTTCGCTTACTAGACATGATCTCTCTCCAAATTTCAAATGCATTGTAGGAGGAAACATCAATGATGTTGTGGAAGATGACCAGGGGCCAGCGGGCCGTCATCCTTCTGCAGCTGTAGGTTCCAATCACCTTATCCAGGTTGTCCACACCTCCTTTGTTGCAGTTATAGTAAAGGATGATGGTTGGCTTCTTGTCCTCACGATCACTAATGTCAGCATCTGTGTGCAGGGTGCTACTGATTGATCTGAGACTAAACTAAAACATTCTCGCATTCTGTGGCGTGAAACTAACTCTGTGACTTTGATTTCAACTGAATTTGACTGACGGGTCATTTTGACCCGAAGGACATCTTTGTACCTTTTTTTGTACAGCTTACATGAAAGTGTGACTAAAGGCAACAGTTCACTTTTTCTAATGTTTGGGTCAATTTAGAAAAAGTCATGAAATTTCAAGTTGAAAAAATATTGTTTAGGGGATTTTTTATAAGTTTTCAACACAGTGACGGGTCATTTTGACCCGAGGACAACAGGAGGGTTAAGCAACCCTTACCGATGTTGTATTGTTACACTATTTCTTTAATAGGGCAAAATACTATGAATGAGGTAATGGACAGACCCTCCATTAATCAAAACAAAATATTATTACAATCTCTAAATATTCAATGAAAACTCCAACCAATCCTTGCAATAGGGCCCATGCCTAAGATTGGCCAAGGAACCTGCCTGTCAGACCTTTTTTTCTGCATTGGGAGGCAGAGGGAATGGGGGGTGGGTCTTAGGAATGAGGCAGGACTGTTTATATTCAAATAATCTTGCTGTGCTTTCTGAAATGCGAGATCGGTGAGGGTTGCTTTAACAAAATCTGGGCTAAAGAAGAAGCCTCAAAATACCATGTAAATAAAGCAAATCCAACTCCTATCCTGACCACAGTGTTTTCATGTTGGTTTGCCCCCCTCTAAGAGTGACTAAGACACAACATGAAAATGACTCATCTCTTTCAGTTCTCAAGCAGCCACAGAAACAGATCAGCTTTCAGCAATTACAACATTTTATTTAACAACTGTAACAACTGGAGCTGTAAAAAGAGCATTACAGTAGTTATGTAAGGGTGGGCTGAGGACAAAACAACAAACAAAACAGAACTACCAGTAAACTGAAAGATAAAGGAATAAAAAAACACAATCAGTTACCTCCCTAACTAACAACACAGGAGAAAACTAGTACAAGATACAACGGCAGCCCAACCCTACAAACTCCAAGACACTGGGCAAGTGTTGACTGTCACCAAGCTGTGGCTGGTTGGGAGGAGTGAGAGATGAGTGCCTCCTTTTTCCATGAACCAGGTCTTCATACAGAACCACTCTGTTAAAGTCCAATCCTGGAAGAGCCACAGGAGCACCCACTGATCCTGGCCTGCCACCTGCACACTCAAATCTACAATATCAACTACAGCAGACAAAACACATGCAGTTTTTCAAAAATGCTGTTTGATTAAAAGGGCTTGTTAAGGTAAAACATCATGGCCCCATTATCACATACACCAAAATGTCCTTTTCCTTGATTGCTGAGTCCCAGCCACCTATATGTCCAATTCAAAAACAGTCTTTTGAAAGTCATATTGAACAGCATGAGAAAACAGAGGTACCATTTTTATCTCCAAGATGAACTAATAAATTGTGTTACATGTCGCATTTTAATGCAAGACTGGGCTGAATATACAGTGTTATACAAACTAGCTCAGTATATGTCAGGCCATGATCTTCGCTTATTTTTTGCTTTGCGTTTTCTATTTTCATCACTATTTTGACATCTACAGTATAGGGAGCCAAGTCACGGCCATTTACTTCCGTTAGAGACAAAAAAAATATGAATGGAAGTCATTGGGGAGAAAATTATTATATTCTGGTCCCATTTGTTCTCTGTCCTGGATTCCAGATATGCTGGTTGTGGATTTAAAGACACACAACGGAACTTTTAGCAGTTTTCTCAGTGACGCGCCCCCTATCGGCGACTAAACTAGCAACCATCTTTTATCATACCTGCACCGTGATTCACTCCAGCCAGTAAAAGACAGTCTTATCTTGACTCTTGTTCTGTCCCTTCCTCTCTTCCTTTTCCTCTCTTCCGCCTGTAATGTTTCCTTACCGAATCCGACATGATGTGCGTTCAAAACACTCGCGGGGTTAATCCCTGGTTTACATCCGGTTGCTAGTGAGTGACGCGGTGCTGCAGCCAATAGTCGGCTGCAACGTCACAGTCGCGTCCTGGATGGGAATCTTACATAGTGCTGTTTCTGAGCCCCGGGACGCCTCTGGGCAGTGACGGCTCGAAAATGCGCAAAATGAATGTTGGTGTGCCATCAAAACGAGTCAGAAACGCAGATTTTTAAGGTCTAAAAGTTACGTTGTGTGTCTTTAAATAAAAAAAATTGTGCAAAGAAAAAAATAAAATACTGCGAAGAACTTTATTTCAGGATTTACTTGAAGCCACTTTGTGGACTACAGCTCTCGCCAGGAGTGATGACGTTGCTTCCTGCGACTGGCGTGATCGAGATCAGCCATCTTTCCATTGGCATAATGGAAAGACTCATGGTGACACATGTTGCTCGCGACGACAGGTGTAGACATACAGCAAAACCTGGAATAATCTAAAATCTTCGCGGTAATTTGGGGGGTTTTTTTTGCATGAAAAATTTTCATTCAAATCCACAACCAACATTTCTGGAATCCAGGGCAGAGAGCGACTGGGACCAGAAGATAATCATTTTCTCCCCATTGATTTCCATTCTATTTTTTGCCTCTTAGGGGCTCACCAGATGGGGCATGACTTCGGCTCCCTATTATCAACTAGATGTCCTAAAACTGATGAACTAAGCCTCCATTGCTGTGGCCAAGTTTTCGTCTACAAATAAAGAGATGCTTTTCTTTATGTTGAACACCAGAGGTGTATAGTCTGTAAATTACAGACTAAATAGAGCTGTGTGAAAACAAGGGGGTTAAGGGTACACACTGCATTCCAAAGTGGCGCCAAAAGGTCCTAAATAAGTATGTGATGAGTTGGGTATAAGGCACGGCTTATATAATCCCTCTCTTTGTCTTTACGTCTCAGCATGCATCTCTTTAAACACACAGGACGTGCCCATTCCATAGATATTTGTGGTTCTCACATTTGGTCCCAAGAAATCCACAAAAAATAGACAAAAAAAGTCCACAGAGAGACTTGAATAGAAACTGTAAACCCTTCTTTTGTAAGAAGAGATGGATTGAATTGAACAAAACGGAGAAGACAAGAACTTCAGCTTCATTTTACAACAAAGTTTTGCAGCTGTAAGTTGAGACTAACTTTCACCGCAACAGATGCTTATTATGAACTTTGGACTGGTGAATATGGTCCAAAAGTCTGACTGACACCCAGCTATGCCACAGAAAAGTCCTCATGTTGTCACCAGCTTGCTGAATATGCTTTCAGGTTTGATCCAAGTACCCTGCTGAGCCCATGCAGAAAACATGAAATGACCCTAGAAATAAAGCAGAATCATAACACTGTTGAATGCTGTAACTGCTGAGTGAAGCACAACGGCTGTCCTCAGAAAACCTCTGTTAACATCAACCCAGCGCCATTACACAATCTTTCTGTTTGATTAATGTCAGTATATGTTTTTAAAGGAAAAAGCTGAGAAGAAGTCCAGACTATCTGGACTGAGATGCAATTTATGATATCATTAATGTGGAAGGGCAGCAGGGAAGACACACAACATTCCAAAACATCTGCGCTTCTCTCTGGTCGACCCTCATCCTTAGAGATTTATCACCTGGAGTTGCAGCCTTGGTGTGTCAGTTCCTTCGCTTGTGTTTCTGGCCTCGCAAAAGTCGCAGAGAGAACAAATAAAACTAGCGTGCAACTGCGGCTTTACAAACAAAAGAGTGCATGGCTGAGAGAAAAGGAGTTATTACGATTGCAGGCTGGGAGGACTTGCAAAACACTGCACTGACACGATGCCAAGTTTGAAGTGCAGCCTGTGTTAGTTCTCCATCCACATCTGCCACAAGAGAATTTCACTTGTCTGTTTTAGCTTTTAAATCCACAGTTACATAATGTAGCCACTCATGCACAGAAGGTATGAATCTCTGACTTCCTTTCTGATCAAACAATACATTTATTAGGTAAAAACTTTACAGAGGGTCAGTGTTTACACTTGGGTTCTTGATGCATTTTCTGATTAATGACTTCAGTCTGTTTCAAATAACAATGACTTTACTGTTTTAGCATGTTTTCTGATGTAATGACACACAGAGGAGGTAAACTACTGAGAGCTTTGCAGTGTTGTGAAGAGAAGTTTGCAACCTTATGGGAATGGAAATATTCAATGCAGAGCAGCAGCTTAGAATAAACACCAAACTCAGCTAAATCCTTCAATCCTTCTGTCTGTTACACCTTCTGTCCACACACCCAACCCTTCAACTCTGCTTGCATATGAAATACGTGAAAAAAACTTCTTTACTGTTTTTTCTAGAGATTTATTCTGAAGGCGTGTTTTCTCCTGTAGATTACAGGTACTTGTACAACCACTGTCCAGGTCCAGAGTGGAGCGTGATGTGCAGGGGCTGCTGCGAGTATGACGTGATCCGCTGTAAGTGCCCCCTGCAGGGGACTCGGGTGGGCTACGCAGTGCCCTGCTGCCGCAACGCCATCAATGAGTGCGACCCTTGCATTATCCATCCAGGTAACAGCACTGTTGTTGATTTATTCACATCATCTGGTAAAAACTTGTAACACCTATGATATCAAGCTATTTGATGTAATACTGCCTTTATAAAATTCAGATTTATTAATTCAGAGTTTTTATCAGCTAAAAATCAGCTTGTCAAACAGTATGACAGGAGGACTGAGACTAAATTTTGTACATGTCCAATCCATACACTGTATAATATTACTGGACAGAGCCTCCATGACGTCACCCCATTGCCATCTTGGCTGCATAGTGCAGCCCGTCACTCCCGGGAAAATACAAAAATGTTCATAGAAGTGGAGTTGAGAGGGCTGTGTTGGGATATTTTCATTTATTTAGTTAGTTTTTACTTGAATTTAACTTGTTTTTACTTGTATTGTTATGTGTTATCATGTGAAGCACTTTGTGACCTCTGTCTGTGCAAAGTGCTATACAAATAAAGTTTACTGACTTACTGTGAACATGGAAGTGAATGTTGGACACCCAGTGAACTCAGCGCTACTGTACCTGCAGCTCAGAGCTGACCAAGCTAACCCAGAGCTTACGGGAGCTAATGGAGGTAGGCAGGCTAAAGCTAGGGTGTGCTGCTAGCCAGCTACAGAGTGTGGCTGTATCCAGCTAAAACCAGCTAAAAACCACCATTGTGTAACTCTGCTATTGGCTGAGGCCTTCCTGGGCGCAAGCAGCAAGAAAGCTGATCTGTCGCCTACCAATCAAAAGAACACACTCCTAATTAGTGTATGCATAGTTTCTAATAAATGGATGAGTTGTAAATAAAATTTACTGTGGCTCTTTGGGACCAGGGTTCCCCACCACTCGTGGATGAGGGTGAACTGTGAATTTCGGCACTTCCTCCTCTTGCTGAAATCTCTTAAATTTATCTTTGCAGGATGTAGGAATAAATGATAACTCTTGGATTTTTGATATTGGACAAAAAAGCATGTTTCTGCTTGGAGAGACGAGCACATTGTTGCCATGCCAACATTCAGCCCATGAAAATACAACCACCCTGAGACTTTTGAGCATATGTGCAGAAGCTTAGACATTTAAAACTTACTTTTTACATGCCATTTTCCTGTTTAAGTCATGTTTTCTTCCCTGTATGAACCCGCTCATGTTCCACTTTATGGGTAAAGAAAAACAGCTGTTCAGAATTAAATGGATACCTGCACATCACTTTTTTATTGTTAAACCCTAAAAAATGCATTCCCATAACTATATGCAATCATAAATCTCTGTGTGTACATTGTCAGCAGTTTTGTTGTTAAATTCAAACCTGTACTCAGGTCACAAGTTGCTCCTCACCTCCTGATGGACGAGACAGCCTGCTAAGTGAAAATCCATCTTCCAAGGAAAATATTTCACCCCCCTTTCTCCACATTTTCTATTTCAGGAAGCAGCGGTATGTTTTTGTGTTCTGATGTAGTGAAAGAAGAGCTTAATGAGTTTAACAGAGTTGATGCAAAGGAAACGTTTCAGGGCCCTTTATTTATTTATTTATTTTCAACATACAGCGCCGACCTTTGAGATATTAGTGGAACATTTCACACTGTATTACTGCACACCTTCTTAACTGCACCTTTGTTTCTGCGTCTCCTTGCAGGTTGCAGTATTTTTGAGAACTGTAAGCGTTGCAACAACGGGACATGGGGCCCCAGAGATGACTTCTTTATTAATGGGAACTACTGCGCTGAGTGTCGTCCAGGCTGGTCTGGTGGAGACTGCATGAGTAAGTCTTTTCATCATCCCAGTTAGCAGACGCTTTTGCTGCAAATGATGTGTGTGTGTTATTTTTCTTTAAGCAAAATGAGTACAGTATGTTATATGCTTTTTCACTCCCTGCTGATTTATTTCTATCTGGGATGACTGTGCCTGCTTGGAAGTTTGCCATAAGCCCTGAAGGGTTTCCACAAGGAGCTGACAGACAAGTCAAAGTCAACAATCAGGGATCCTATAAAACAAGTTAATATGTACCATTTGAATACTGACTGAAGTGTTTGTATGCA
Organism: Atherinomorus stipes; assembly: GCA_023101725.1. NCBI lineage: Eukaryota > Metazoa > Chordata > Actinopteri > Atheriniformes > Atherinidae > Atherinomorus > Atherinomorus stipes. The sequence continues at coordinate 1,030,227 of JALJCO010002818.1, forward strand.
AATATCTTACAGGAGGCTGCAACATACACTTTATACACTAATTAAAAGCAGAAGTCTTTAAAAGCTGCCAAATGTCTGTTGTGTTCTGTGTTGATTCGTCTTTATTTTGTTGCCTCAACATTAACTTCAAAAGCCTGTAAATGCAATGGCGTATAAGAAAACCAGTGAAGCCAAATCTTAATCCTCTGAGTCATAATTAATCTTTTAATGTTTGCACAAACAAAAAAGCAACAGAAAAATGTTCCTTTGCAGTTTTTTTTTCCTTTGGACAAAGAAAGAATGACTGTGTTTAACAAATGGTTGAGATGACAATAATAAGATAATAATATAGTTAATAACAACAGTAAGATTTTTAGCAAACACTTACTTTTGGCATTAAATACCCAAATCAAGTTGTAGAGATGACTCAGGCAGGTTTATTTCCACAACTATTTAATGATAGTTACTGAAATATTTGCTCCACCAAATAGATGAGCAGGCTGCTTAGGGTTAAAGGAGCATTTTAGATTTTTAAAAAAATCTTTAGTATTTCTAAACAGTCAGTTAGTCACATGTTCACAGGCCACTAGGAAAGACACATGAACATATTAGTCTAAATGTGTAGCAAAAATGTAGCAAACACCAACCCCCAAAAACCTAAAGTTACAATATATACTGAAGGAAACTCAATGGCCAAACAAGCTCCAAACTGAAATAGATAAATATAGATAAATAAATTGACATTTTTTTTTGTAAAAATGTTTTTTAAAGTAAAGAAATGAATATGTTTAAGATATTTACACACTCTTTATCTTTACATGTTTAGAACAACACACTAAACACATAATAAAGATCTATTGAATCTGACTTGTATTTCCAGGACATTTAGCTAAGTGCTGGTAGGCTAGCTGAGATCAAGACGTGTGTGATTATATTGTTTATTTAAAGTATGAAGTGTTGTCTCCTTCCTTCTGCTTATTGAAAAGCATCTCATCAAATCTCAGTCAGGTTGTAGTTGCTTTCAGCGTTTAAAGACTGCTGCTTTGTATTAATGATATCCTAGTTTTATTACTGACTAAATTATCATTTAAGTGACTGAAACATCTGTTTGGAGTGATTTTGGCTGTACGATGACAGATCTGGCAGGATGTTTTGACACAGTCAACAGTTGTGGCATTGAGCATACTTCACTGACTACGGTGATTATCCTCTTCATGCGGGAAATGACGTTGCTACTACTGAAACGACTTAAACCTCAAAAATGTCATTGCGGTTCACATGAATACCTGTAAATTTTGTATATTTACACCACATTATCTTTATATCAGACAGTTATTTACTCACTTCATTTTCTTAATCAAAATAACTATCAGAATCATTGGTTGCTATAATTCGTCTGATCTTATCCCAACACAATACAGGACAAACAACTGAGACAAAAAGCCCAGAAAAAGCATAAAACCACCATTGAAATCTTTTCTAAAGTAAAACCCAGCTGTGAATCATCCTATTATTATGGGTCTGACACCAACACCTGGCACACTCAATGGATCCAATGCTGGATAAATTTTGCAGCCACTGTAAAATTACATGCAGCAATGTGGCTGTTTTCAGTTGAGAAAGTGCAGTGACAAAGTAAGATAAGAAAAGAAAAAGTTTGAGTGGTGTAAAAATACATAACATGGTGCTTGCTCAAACCACTAGGAAATTTTTGAGGTTAGAGTTGTTTAAAATGGCGAATATGTGTTCTGATGTTATAAATAGCTGTTAGGTTTGGCTCATTTAACAGGCCTCCTCCCTTTATGAAAAAATGCGGTTAAAAAAAGAAGAAGCAAATATTCGTTTATGGTGTAATTGAAATTGCAACCTCATTACAACTTTATGAGATTTGTTGTCTTTCAGAGTGTGGGGGAGTAATCCGTAAACGGCAGGGCCACTTGGTGCTGGAGAGCTACCCCAACAATGCTCGGTGTGAGTGGACCATACAGGTGGACAGGCCCTTCACCATCGACCTCAGGTAAGTTTCCCAGTCTTGCTCCTCAGTAGTTTTTACTGACCCACATTTATTTCCTCTGTGATCACAGCAAATTTGAAAGAAGTACTTGAAATAAAATCTTATCTGCGGCATGGTTGGTGACATAAATTATTCAATGATTTTGTATCCACCAGTTGAAATACATTTGATTGCACGGTTAAATACAGCTGATTGATATTGCACAGGTTAGTGGAGTGGCATTCCCTTCAGTCTTTATTTAATATTGCAACAGCCCTGGCCCCTGGGGATGTGCTGTTTTTCAGTCTTTTTGTTTTAGCCTTAATTAACCTCCAGCCTCCCTGAGGATAGCAGCTGGAACAGGTGATATGCTGGCTGGGATGTGTCCTTCAGGGTGCTGCAGGCTTTTCTGTGACAGCAGGACCTGTCCAGCTCCTCCAAGGAGAGCAGATAACAGTCAATGATCTGTGCTGTGCTGATGACCTTCTGCAGCGCTGGTTTTTCCTGAGCGTTGTCGCTTCCAAACCACACTGGGATGCAGTACATCACGTTTTCAGCAAAGCATCTGCAGAAGACACCTGCAGCTCCTTGGCGCTGTTTTTTTAGGATCCTGAGGGAGTGGAGTCGATATTAATGACATTGTTAACGACATGTGAGGCTTTCTAAGCGAAGCAGTGATTTATATCAGCTTCATTCTTATTTTCATGTCCTAACAACACACCCAGAGGGTGTTGATACACAATAATGTTTAGATAATATGATTTTCCCATAGTCATGATAGATTTCTTGTTAGGTTTTCTTGCTTATTTGTAGATACAGTTCAGCTGAGGCTGACAGTCATGTAGTGGGGACATGCAAGAAACATAATTAATCTTCACTATCCTACCATGACTAAATCTTACATTTAATATTTTTTTTGTGTGTGTGTCTGTGTGTGTGTAACTTTGAGCTAGGCCCACTCCATCCTTGGGGACTGGAGCCACCCCCTGGCTGGTGAATTTCTGCTTCTCCGGTCAGGGTGTAGGTACATGCTGCCAAAGTGCAGGACCAACAGGTTGAAACACTCATTTGTCCACACAGCTATTACTCTCCTAAACAAGTGACTAACCTGTCTTTGTTGTTGTTTTCTATCTCTCTGTTGTTGACTGAGTGACTGTTGTTTAATTGTTTTTTTTTTTTATCACTGCTGGTTGCACAAGAAATTGACCTACGGGGACGATAAAGACTCCTTGAACCTAGGCCCTGATTTACCAAAGTTTTGCATGTACTAAAATGAGTGCTATCTTCATTGCACATGCAATAATTGGCAGGAACTGATTTACTAACAGGGCACGAGGAGGTTTGCACCTGTTAACGGGCAAAATAGCCTAGCCATTCATTCTGCATGTCTGCTGTAGATGAATATGCATGGCCGTTTCCTGCCAGAATGTGCAAAATATTGGGAGGAGACTATGCAAACAAATCAGCTTTGCAAAACAACTGTGATTTATCAACCGTGCAACGGAAAGTCGGCGAAAATTGTGTGTATTTTAGCATGTCTGAAAAGCAGGTGTTAACTGGCAGCTTCATGCACAAATGGCTGGAAAGTGCTGCCTACAGGACTGCAGACATGCAGCATTGGGTCAAAATCATTTCTCATGAGGTGTGAAGGCAACTCAACAAGTTTTCATTATCAAAATTAAACATCAACATCACTATTTAACACAGTTTATTCTAGACGGATGAATCAGAACATCCGCAGCTGTTGCATAATGGTAGTGTGGCAAGGTATGCAACGGAGGGCCCAGGTGGGATTTGAACCCACAGACTCCCTTTGGATATCCAGCCAAAGGGATATCCCTGCGGCCGAGTAGCCAGGGCGCATGATCAATCGGAAGCACAGTGACAAGACCCCACACTGTCACAGTAGTTAAAGCTGACATTTATTGTCTTTTTCTTTTCTTTTATTTTTTTGCCAGTGCCATATTTTTTAAAACTTAGATTAGTTCCTGCATGCTCCTCTCCAGACCACGGCTGCTGCTGCTCTGAGGTTGCTGACCTTTGTGAAGTTGGCCCCCCACCCCACACAAAACTCAGTGAAATTAACCAGCACTAATGTGGCAAAAACTAATGATACTATTTTTTATTGAGTTTTTCTCGGGGTGGGGGAGCAATTACTCAGGTCCAGCACCTGGCATTGTCCCAAAGAGTGCGCACTCCATGTGTAATGTCAGAGCATCTTCAACAATGTCTCCTTATCCATGTCCTTATAAACTGGCCTCTTCTTACAATCCACAGGGAAACCTGCTGCGTTGTTTTTACTTTATAGTTATTATACTTACTGTATATTCTATTTTTTATTTGCCTCATATTCCGTATATCTCTGGAACTAATATCGCTCTATCAGGTCAAATTTCATTTTGCGTTTACTACATGCTCTTCTGAACTTTCTATGGCAAAGCGCACGCTAAATCCTCATTTCAATACTGCTGTTTGTGCCTATTACTGAATCTTGCGTGCGTAATCTTTGTAGAAGAGACAACGCACGGTATTTATCAGTGCTGCAAACAAATTAGCGCTCTTTATTTCAATTCTTAGTAAATCAGGGCCAAAGTTCTTTGACTTTATTGGCAGCTGTTTTCAGTTCAACTACTTTCCAAATGAGTAATCTTTGTTGTTGCATACCAGCCAACAAATGAACAAATAAAAGTTGATATGAACGTGACGACCGCTGCTTTACAGTGAAATTTGTAATTCAATCAATATGAAAAACCTTGGAATCAAATAAAGTCCCATTTCAATGTGTTTTCATGGAACTGAAGCCTCAGTTTCCGTGTCCGCATTGGCCGTCTGTAACAGCCATAAATGACTGACCTGCTTTTTGTCACATATCCTCTCAGCTCTGATATTTCTGCAAAGCGTGTTATTTTGTGGACTGATGGCAAGTTTACAACAGAGTTTGGAAACCATAACAGAAAGTTATTACTTTTCTGTGCTGTGATGACTTTCTATTTCTGTCATTTTCCCCATTACACATGCAGGATTTTATAAGCAAGTATTTTTGCAGAGATTTTCAACTGAACAAAAGCTCCATACAGCCAGACCGAGACCCTGCGCGCATTCAGGCTCATAGTTCTATTTTTTTGTGTGCTTAAAGATATTTAATGACCTCAAGCATTTTTTCCAACCATATATAAAGCTCTTCATTAAACTTTACAACCATGAGCATGACATGCATAAATTCCAGGGCCAAATCATTCTTTCAGGCCAAATTTCAATACATGTACAATAAATCCTCATTTTTGAACATATCCAGTAAAACCCACAAATATAAAAGTGCATAATAACATTTATGCCAAAGTTGTTGGAGAATTACTCACAGGATTTCCCTGTATCTCTCAGTCTTGGCTGGTGTCATGTACTGTATTCGCATCACATGTAACACATTTTCTGAATTACAAGCGGAATTGATTCTTGGAAGCTGCTGCAGTTTAATGTTTAGCATTACCTATCTCTCATTAGCTGAAGCCTCCCTGGCCCAAGGGTCTGAAAAGAGGAATCAATCCTTCATGTTTGTACTAATCCATCTGGCAGTCCTTCTAAAAATCACACTTAGCGACTGAACCAAGAAAACGTATTCATTTAAAGCCAGTTTAATCATCTCATCATCATTATAGACACATTTGAACAGGCCCTAAAACTACTTCCTCTCAAGTGCACTGCTTTGGAAATTTGGTAATAAATTACCTTGAACATTGTTTCCAGTAATTACCAGTTGAGATATTTATTTTGGAAAAGTGCAATTAACTTGTCTATTCAGCATTAGAGACATTTTCTTTTGACAGCCTTTAAAGAGTTAGTGATTTAAAATAATTAGATATGTTTTATACAAATGTTGATGCTGTTCTCATTGACATTTATATATGGTGACCATAAATTATTCTTAATATAAGCATCTGCTTTTGATCTCTGTTTAATTGTTCCTGTTGATAGTGATTGGGCTCTTTCTTATTTATTATGACATAGCTGTTGTTGTGCATAGTCTGACTTTATATCTGTTGACCTCATGGTGGTATAAGGATGGACCCCTTTAGCTTTGGCTGCCACTGATTCAGATTGAAAAATCCACTTTGCATGGATAAAAACAGCCAGTTATTAGAGGAGATTTTCTTTGTAGCTGCTGTGCCTTTAGCCTGCATGTTCATGACATCCTCTGCAGGAAAAAGCTTTTTTAAACACTGAAGAAGCAGGTGGGGAGAGATTTTGCTTGATTTCAGACCTAAATATCAGCTTGAAAGTTAGCTTTAGCATCTAAAGCTGCTTGTTTTTCTCTGTTCATACAGTAAACAATTGGAGACCAACGAGTCCGCCAAAATTTAACATCATTATAAATTAAAAAAAGATGTGAAGCTAAGCCAACTTACCTGTTTTGCTCAGATTTAATAGTGGAACAGTTGAGCATGTTCCTCCATCTGGTGTTCAATAGGCAGCCTTCAGAGAGCCAAAAAAGGGAGCACTGCCCAATTAAAAAAAAGTCTTGCTGTTCTCAGCTTGTTAGCAGTTGACAACAGCTTTAAAACTGTGTTGGTTTCCCCAATATGTTGGCTGGCTAAACATAAGCGGAATGGACAAAATTAAAGTTGGTTTATTAATTAAAAGGGCGACAGTGGCTCAGGTGGTAGAGCAGGTCGGCCAATGATCGGAGGATCGGCGGTTTGAATCCCGATCCCCCAGCCATATGTTGTTGTGTCCTTGGGCAAGACAACCCCCCCTTGCCTTGTATGAATGTGTGAATGTTACGGTGGTGGTCGAAGGGGCCGTAGGCGCAAAATGGCAGCCATGCTTCCGTCAGTCTGCCCCAGGGCAACTGTGGTTATTTACATCACAACGTATGTATGAGGAGTGAATGAGTAATGGACCTACTGTGAGCGCTTTGAGTTCTTTGAAAGGAAAAAAAGCGCAATATAAATCGAATCCATTATTATTATTATTATTATTATTATTATTATTATTATTATTATTATTATTATCACTCAGTCACTGAGGAACCTGCAAGTTGGATTTGTTGAGATGTTCAAGCTAAGTTTTCATTTTGAAGGTTGCGGTTCTGCTTTAAGAGCAGTAAGCTCTGCAAAGGTTCAACAAATTACCCTCAGAAATTACAGTTCTCATAAATCAGACGTCTGCTTTGACAATCGTTAAAAACAAGAATCTAAAAAACCCAACAAACACACAAAAATCCCACACCACAAACCCTCTGAGTTGATTACACATCATCATCATCATCATTATCATACTGTGTCAATAAAATTAGTTGAGATGAAAGAATTTTTTTGTTTGTTTTTGTTTGATAGTTTATTTATTTATTTTGCGCAAATCTCTGTATTTACAGGTTTATGATGCTGAGTCTGGAGTTTCACCCTTCTTGTCGTTATGACTACGTGGAGGTCCGAGACGGAGACAGCATCAACTCTCGTGTCATTGCCAGATTCTGCGGGAACAACAGGCCTGCCCCAGTCCACAGCTCTGGCAACAATTTGCACATTCTTTTTGTGTCTGATGGCTACAAGAACTTTGACGGATTCTTTGCTACTTTCCAGGAAAACTCAGGTAGATCAACTAACAAGAAAAACAGATTCTATTAAGAATAATATATCTACATATGTAGCTATAGGGACCCCCACATTTCAAACCTTTAGCTCAACCAATGCACAAGGGGATAATTTTTTTTTTTTTAACGAGAAACATGTTTTGATTTCTATAAAAAAGGACTGACATGTGCCATTTTTAATATGCAATAAATAAATGTCCATTTTTACAGCTTATGTTTAATGAACAAAGAGGTCTTAGGAGTTTTGGGCAAGCAAAAAGGAAATTTCCATGGTGCTTAGTGTCCAGTGCATAATAAAAAAACTTTAAGAGTGCACTGGCACCTACATGTAACGACAAGAGCGTTTGTCAGGGTGTTGAGGCTGCTATTAGTCCACAGAGAAACCAAACATGTCCTCACTTTCCAGAAATGTCCTCATCCTGAAGCTCTATAATTCAAAAGCCGACACACACACACACACACATGCATAAGTTACCTGCAGCCAAGCCAGAACTTGTAAAAGTAAACAGGGTCTTTTTTGTGTAAAAATGCCCACACGCATTTAGAGAAGACAGAATGAGCTTTGACTTCCCTGACGCAGCTGTTTGTGTGTAATTCAGCTGCTGATAAAGCCGGTGTTACTGTTTGTACTGCTGTCATATTTGCGTGTTTACAGCTTGCAGCTCCTCCCCTTGCCTGCATGATGGGACTTGCATCCTGGACACCTCGTATACTTACCACTGTGCCTGTCTGGCTGGCTACACCGGCAAGCACTGTGAAAATGGTAAGTGTGCATTGAAACATAAGTGTTTATGCTATAATCTAGCAAAGAAATAACTGATATTGTTTTGGGGGGTAAAGTATGAAAGTGGGGAATGAAATATCTCTAAGTTCTGGGAAGAGTAAGATAGCCATGAGGTTTTTCCATCTTTTCAGATAACTACAGTAACACTTAACAACAGAACTGCGAGACACACCTAGTTACAACTATTTTTTTTTTTTTTTTTAATCATGCATTCTTGTCTTTTAAGGCCTTTTTTTTTCTTTTTTCCCTTTTTGCTGGTGTTGCTGCTGCAAGGCAGGCAGTGATTCATTGTCACAAGGGAGATGTTTGTGGTCTGGACTGAGTACAGGCCAGCTGCCTTCCCCATCTGTGGTTTTCAAGAAATATAGAATAGGTTTCAGTGGAAGAGCTGCAAATCCAAATGTCCACCTAGCAGATATGTTTGCATGAAAACAGGCATTCTTGATTGGTATGGTATGACATAACTACTGTAGGTGCGTCTCTCAACTATACAGCACTGGGCAGACAAGGTAAAGATACTGACTAAGAAGAGAAAGTAAAGGATGAAAGTGGACAAGCAGAACAAAACACTGTTTTATATTCTGCAATTTCATAATGTCAGCAAACCAGTTTGGGCTCTGTGGCTACCCACTCTATACCGCCTTGAATCTGTGTGGCCTCTTGGTCTCTGTGTGTGGTTAGAGTCACTTTTCTCTGTAAGGTCTACAATTCATATCAAGACACTTCCTCTAAGATCCTGCAAAAACAATGTCCTAATGTCCACTTTTTTTTTTCTTTTGTGGGTTTTTTTTCAATGTTAAATTGAAGTCTATAAAACTAATGGTGAACAATTACACTTCTATAACCTTTTTCATTTTAGGAGATACCCATTAAAGAGTCAGTATAGCTTCATTACACACAGTGTGCATTCATCTATATTCCCATCAGGAATCTGTGGCAGTAAATTCTAGCAGAAAAGCGCCAGATTAACGTTAATTCCTCACATTTTGTGGAGGAAACTCAGTCTACATTTCTGCCCCAGAGTCGGATGGAGAATTTTAAGTATGAATCTGACATCAGCCACATTTCATGCAACTAATGATCGACCTGTCATCTGCTGCAAGCTAAAATGTGACATAACTGCAGAAACTTAGGAAAGGAAATATAGTCTCTTCTTCTGTTTTTCCATCTATCCCTGAAGGTCATACTTGTCTGAATTCAACATATTTTCTGGAATATTAACAAAAGGAACAATGAGCCAAAAACACACATATTATGCAGTATTGTGAATAGTACACATTCCATCCTAATAACTCCAGATTCCTTTCATTATGTTTGTGGATACAAGCTGACATGCAAAATGTCCCCAGAGCCTCAGATGGCTTTAACTTTTTTTTTTCTTTTTTTTTTTTCACATATGCTAAAACGGGTCATCTCAGGGCTACTTTGCAAGTTTTGGTTGACCAACTGCATTCTCCATTCCCAAAGAGATGGCTGGAAACAGGGCAAGCCAAAAATCGCCCTGATTACGAGGAGGGTTTGTTGGTTTGGAGCTCTAAAACCACAGACAGTGCATTTCATGGATCTGATCCCACCCAAACCAGCAACACTGAAAATTTCCTGAGGGATCGTCTCACACAAAGTACTGTGATTGTATAGCTGCAGATACAGATACTGTAGTGCTGATATGTGTGTTTTGCAAAGCTTGATGTGGGTGGTGCAGGTCTTTATCATAGCATTTGATACTACATTTTTACTTCAGGAAAAAAAAGAGCAAAAATAGTGTTTTTCATCACATGGGTGGTTTATTTTGCTGCGTGCTGTTTTTATAACATTAACACGCTGTATTCCACAGACGCACTACCAATCTGTGCTACTCCACTTCATAAAATCCTCTTTTACAACAGTGGAAAATTGAACAGTTTAACTAAAGCTGTTTTATTGCTTCTATTTCTTCCTCATTTACAAGCCATGTGTAAAAGTCTTGCTGTGAACTGTTCACACTACCATGATGGGTGAAATTATTTGTGAATGAGCCTCTGAGGTAGCTGATTATCCTTTTAAATTTCCCAATCTTCTAGAAGAGTAAAGAACCTTGATTCAGTCTAGGTGTTAATGTCTACTACTTGTCTGCAAAGAGGGGAGAAGTCTGTTCGGGGTCATAGGGGGTGGGACAATATCGATACACTGAAACTTCGTGATTTTTCATATTATATCGATATTTAAAAACGCTGTATCGATCTATTTTACAAATGAAATCTTTTTTGTTCTATTAGCAGCGGTTCAGCATGTACAGCTGTCCACAAAATTATTCATACCCTCCAATTAAAGAATATGTAAATTCACAATAGTAATTCAAATAACAAGAAAGTTAAGAAACTAATAGTAAATAAAAATTTACAAAATTATAATTTGGTGAAGTAAAATATCACTTTTGAATTGTGGTTGGAAATAATCTTTAAAAAAAAAACTTTCTCAGACATACTAGAGCAACTTTTCCATGAACAGTGGACCAAAATATCTGTCAACAGGTGTAGAAGTCTTTTTGAATATTAGAGAAATCACCTGATTGCAGTGATCGCCCCAAAGTGTTGCTCAATAAAATTTTAGCTTCGGAGCCCCATCACGCTTTTTTACTTGTTCTATTTTTTGTGTGTTTGTTTTCAATATTTCTTTCAAACCACAATTCAAAATCAATGTCATGATTTTTACAGAATTTTTATTCATTATGACCTCTGTCAATTTTAGCTTATTTCATTGACAGCTGATTTTTTTCCATCTTAAATTGGAGGCTATGAATAATTTTAAGAACGACTGTAGAAAAGTGTTCTCTTTCCACTGATACAGTATCTATGTGTATCTGCAGGTTCAGGTTAAACTTTACACACAGTGGAAAGTACAAGTTAAAATGTGTCCAGGTTTTCATAAAACACCCAGGTGTTCGAGATTATAATGACTGACTGAAATGTTTATTTTTCAGATGCACTAATATGCGTTTTCATATACTTTACTACTTGGTTTTACTGTTTTACTACATGAATTTGTGTATATTTATACTATTTTAGCTCAGCTGTGGCAATATTGGTTTTAAAAGTATTTTATTTTATTTGCACATCTATTTAGTTGGGTTTTCCCACAGTGAGAAATATTTATATTCAGGGGGACGATTGTAAATGGTTTTATTATGAGCTCCAAGTGGCAAAGAAAGCTGTCCAAGTTTAATAAATAGGACATGGACAAACTTAATTTAAATTATTTTGACTCTTGTAGTTGGTTTCATCATCTTTTTATTTCAAACTGTATTTAAAATTTTTCTGAAGTGCCTAGAATATAACATATCGCACTATATTGCGGTGTCAAAATATTGCAGTATTGTATCGTATCGTGACCCATGTATCATGATACGTATAGTATCGTAAAGTCTTAGCCAATACCCACCCTTATCATATAGAGCATGGAGGTATAATAAAACAACCTTTGAGGTGTGCTAGAGATGCCTGCTCAGTCATAATTATAAACACCTGGAATTCAGTGAAAAAAAAGGAAAAGAAGACAGCATGTGTCCAAAAATAAAGCATGCATGCCTGTGTTTTGCTCAGTGGTGGGATGCCGCAGGCCTCCAGTGCCCACACACGGATCTACTGAGGGTCTGTTTCACCACTCGGGTGCACGCATCACTTACCGTTGTGACCCTGGGTTTGAGCTGCGGGGGTTTCGTACTGCCATCTGTCTGAGTGATGGCACCTGGAGTGCCCCTGCCCCCGAATGTGGTAAGATAAAAAAAAAAAGGGCATGACATTTCTTCTCCCGGTATAATTACAATTTGGGATCTGGGAAAGTCATATGTGTCTCACTTCCTTGTGTGGATCTGTTGCATGCTGCCCGAAGGATAAAGCAGCTTGTGGAAAAAGCCTGATTTTCTTTTCCTGCCTCCAGTGCCAGTGGAAAGAGTCTGTACTCTACCACCCAAGCCAACACATGGTAACCACTTTTTGGTTTATGGGCCCAATGATGTCCTCATTGCTCTGCAATACTTCTGCTATCAACCTTATGAACTGAGTGGGGTTTCCCAGAGAACATGCTTACCTAACAACACCTGGAGTGGGACTCCTCCTGTTTGCACTACAGGTCAGACAACTCATCCTAAATGTTGGGGATCAAATCAGATATCAATTTAAGAAAATTCAGTATGATCTGCCTTCATTTATCTTTTTTTTTTTATTCCACAGTGAATAACACGCTTACTAAAGCAGACAAAGACAATGCAAGAAAGACAGAAATAGACAAAGAAATAGATATAAACAGTGACAAAGATGTCGACAAAACAAAAGAGAAAAATCAAGAAAACACAACTGAAGAGAATAAAAGCTTTGGAGGGAAAGATATAAACACTGGGCTGGAGAATACAACAGCAGTCGACAGAGAAGATAAATATACTCCGACCGTTCCAGAGAAAACTGTGTCTGAGGATAGGAATGAAGGAGAGCCGGAGGAAAGGAATACTGGGTCAGAGAAGCCCACTGAGGACAGAAATAATAAAGTGGATAGTAAGGGCCCCGATAACAGATTGAACACAGTTGAAGAAAAAGAACCGGACGCACCGAAGCCACCTGAGAAAAAAGAAGACAATTCAGACGTAAACCCAGGAAAAGAAAAGACTAACACCACTGGAACAGATGTAAGGAAAGACAAAGGACAAGAAGAGAAGGAAAGAAAAGAGGAGCAAGTGAACGGAAAAAGAAATCCTGACAAAGTCGGGCCTAATGACACCAAGCTGAGAACGGTCGTATCCGAGGGTGAAAACACGGTGGAAATCTTTGAGCTGGAAATGAGAAAGAACAGCACGGCTTCAGAGGAGACAAAGAAGGAGAATAACACCACAGGATCATCAACACCGGGGAGGAAAATCATCCCCGCTCGTGTCAACGTGACACAGTACACCTTATACAGAGCGGGTGAGGAAAACGGGAAACTAAAGGACAAAACGACCACTAAGAAGGACGGGACAGAGAGGGATCCATCAGAGAAGACGAAGGAGCTGGAAAGAGAGAGGGAAGAGAGAGAAAAGGAGAAGGAGAGAGAAATCAATCAAAGCATTACTGGTAAGAGACTCAGACAAAAAACAAATAAAATTACATCCCCTTCTTCTCTCTAACCTTCATCCTACTGACATCCTCTAGAAAAAAGCTGCCCTCCTCTTCCTCGCCTGTACAACGGCTACCACCAGGTGGTGCCCGGCTCGGAACCTGAAACGGTGGAGTTCATGTGTAACCATTCATATGCTCTGAGTGGTGATAGGAGACGCTCCTGCCAGCCAGACGGTACCTGGAGTGGAAAGCAACCCCTCTGCGTCAGAGGTACCGCCATTTTTACTCTTATTTCTTTAATCGGTGATGAATATATGAAGTTTTTACTCCCTGATGAAGGCCAGAGGGCTGAAACGTGTTGGTTTTCTTGAAGGTTACTATGACTACCTTAGAAATAAAGTCCTTTTTATTGCATTTTAATTACTTTAAGAGTTTGCTAGAGTTTTGTGATATGCGATGGAGATATAATTTTTGATGATGTTATACTTTGAGATAGGGCTGGGCGATATGGACCAAAAGTCATATCTCGATATATTTAGGCTGAATATCGATACACGATATTTATCTCGATATTTCTATCACAAAGTGAGAGCAAATATTTTGTTCCAGTCGGAGCCAAATATGACATTACAAGTAGTTTAATTTAAACAGTCCGGATGAAATAATGCTCAGCTGTTCAAAGAAATATAAAATGTATACAGAAATACTGTAAAATACTGTATGTAATTATACTCGCACATGCAAGTAAGGAACATTACACAGAATTAAATGTAACAAACCCTAGTAAGGTCAGCATTTATATACAAAGACAAAACAAACACACATTAAACTCCATATCTCGATATGGGCGATATGGTCCAATTCCATATCTCATTTGAAAATATATCGATATATTTTTCATATCGATATATCGCCCAGCCCTACTTTGAGACAGACTTTTGCATACAAAACTAAATCCATCTTACATTTCCCTGGTTGATTTACATCATCAGATCATCTTCAGGTGTATGATAGAAATTGGATTTATCATTCTACTGCAGAAGTGCAACAGCTTCCTTTTGACTTTAGCTGCCTATAACAGGTTTTATTAGAAAAAGGTCTGTTGATTTTTCTCCTCATCAACCATTTACATTATAAAGAATTGAAAGTGAGGGGGTCTGATTTTATGGAGACTATTTCTTAGTCAGTAAATGATTTAAGAAAAATCCATCTAGTCTGAAGCTGTAAATATTTATTTGCTCCTAATGGATTTCACTCTGGATATTTTGCAGTTTGACTTTTTTATGCTCATTTTATTTCATGTTCAAGTTGAAAAGGTCTGATGAATGATTAAAAAAAAAAAAAAAAAAAATCAGTATTCAATATCTTTTGGGGAAATTTTTCCATCAATAATTCTTGCTGAAAGTTAAAAGAGAGTTTCAATGTCTCTCATGTCTCTGTGTTGATATAAAACTCCAGCCAGCAGCCAGTTGGCTTACATTTAAAGTCATATAACTAAATTAGAACAGATCAGTTTGATATTCCCCTTCCAGTTACTTCTTTCAAATCAACGTAGACGTCACTGGAAACTTGCTGTGTGCGTGTCAAGTGTTCTGAATATGTCACTATGTCTGCTTTTGTGTTTATTTGCAGCATGCCGAGAGCCAAAAGTATCAGAACTGGTCAAACAAAGAGTTTTGCCACCTCAGGCACCATCCAGGTATTTTTGTTAGTGCTTTATAACTCACATCAAAATGCATCTCAACTCTGAGGGGTGCCTCTTCTTCTCCATCCAGGAAGACACCTGTGCACAAGCTCCTCTCCTCAGGACTCAGCCTGCAGCTCCAGGCTGCCAGCCCCACTAGAGGCCCCACAGTGCTTTCCCAGCTGCCCCAGGGCTTCCACCATCTTTACACACATATAGAATATGAGTGTGCATCTCAATACTACCACCACTCTGGCAGTCCTCGCCGCACTTGCTTGAAGACAGGAAAATGGAGCGGGCGCCATGTCTCCTGTTCGCCAGGTGAGGGCAGCAGAGGACCGCTAGTTTCTTAACAACCACAAACTGGCTTGTTTTAATACATTTTTCAATTATTCACTTTCTAAGTTATTATTTAGAAACTGAATATTATTATCGTTATTATTATTAAAACAGACTTATTTATGAGCAACCATTTATAAGCAATCTGCTTGTGAGCACCTGAACAGGTGTGGGTTTTTTACTAACAGTTTTGCACACTATAGCAACAAACAGTGGAGGTAGATTTGTTTGATAGCCTCCAGGCTCTGGTGCTGTGGAACGAAGAAGCAAAACAAGCTTGAAAAATGTGGAAAACCTTGGCTAGAATCTGTCTATTAAAGCAGTTTTTTTTTCCATCTTAACTTGATGACGATTATTTGAACAAGTACGTGCTTATGTTAACAGACTGTGTTTCAAAGATCCACTTTCTTCCATTCATCCAGTTGGGGACTCACATTTCACATGCCCGTGTGGCTTTTGAGTGTTTTGTATGCTGCGCCATCTATGCCCCTCGTTTGCATTTTTGTCTTTGAAATAGCTTGAAGTTGGCGACTGCCCCTCAGTTTCCACAGTTTCAGTGTAGGTTTAATTTTTCCTGTGATGTGTCCGCTACCCTCCCTGCTTTGATGATAGTCTCACCTCTCATCCTGTCACTTCCTCTTTGGCAGTGTGTGGGAAGCATCCGACCTTTGACCCAGAGAGGCCGGGAGAGGCTCACTGGCCCTGGCTGGCAGCCATCTACCGACGCACCAACAAGGGTCCAGACACTAAGGTGTCCAAGGCAGACAGTCACATGAAGTCCCTGAAGAAGAACAGTGGAGCTGGCAGCTCAAATCAGGCTTCTGACTGGCAGCTGGTCTGCAGCGGAGCTCTGATCAACCAAAGGACTCTAGTGGTTGCAGCTCACTGCGTGACAGAGCTGGGGAAGATGTATCCTGTGGATGCTGCCAAGATTAAGGTGGTGGTGGGGAAGCACTATCGCGATGACTTCAGAGTAAATAAAGGTCCTCAACATTTGAGGGTAAGCTAATGTACACCTTGACCGTGTCTCAAACCATGCACCTGAGCACTTCACTATTTTTGAGTGTGAAGTGTGTTCATACTTTCATTTAATGAATTGAGCCCTAAGTCTGTCTTTCTCTTTCAGGTGGCTTCCATTGTCGTCCATCCAAACTACGATCCAAACATTCTGGACTCTGACATTGCTGTGATCAAGTTACTAGACAAAGCAAGGATTGGAGAAAAAGTCCTGCCGATCTGCCTGTCAGAGAGCCAGGAAAAAGAGGTGACCTCTGGTCAAGGGCTTGTGACAGGATGGTCCCCGTTGCCTGACCCCAGTTTAGGTCCTGATGAGAAGGCAAGGGTTGGGGTGGTTCACCTCACTGATATCGTCCCATGTGAGCAGCAGTATGCTCGCAACGGTGTGCCAGTCAGTGTTACAGACAACATGCTTTGTGCTAGCCAAAAGCCTGACTACAGACCATCTAACATATGTCCGTCTGACACTGGGGGGATCCTCGTCCTCCCTGCCCACTCTGAAAACCAGGCCAGCAATGACCCGAATCTCTCTCAGGTGCAAGGGGACAGCAACAAGCTGTGGAGACTCCTGGGACTGGTGAGCTTTGGCTATGACCAAGGGGAGTGTGATCCTGACCTCTACACAGTTTACACACGTGTAGCCAACTTCAAAGACTGGATTGAGAACTATATGAAATAATAATATGACTTTTCCTAATCCTCTTTTCCAGACTATTCATTCTGTCCAATGTCTTATGCACAGGGGCATTTTCTAACTAAATGCAGAAGCAACACTGGACAACGCAGTGCTTTAACTGAAGGGGGTGCTAACACATTAAATGTGCTGAGTGATCAACCTTACATCTGAAGAATTCAGTGTTTAGGTCCCTCAACCTGAGGTTAAAGACTTGAATATGACCAGAAAACCACTCATCTGAGCTCTGGTTGATGATGGTTTGGATTGTACTCATAGTTTTGTATATATGTTTCAATGTTCTGATTATTCCATCAATTCTTATGGTGTAAAAGATGTACATAGTATACTGAAAAGTAAAATTTGACATTTTTAATAAATAAGAAAAAGTGTTTATACATTATGTCGGTGTGTTAAACCTTACAGTTCTTCTTCATAATAATATAACTATGCAATTATATGATTAAAATATTCTACTAAGTATACATAATTACTGTATATATAAATCATTACATTAGGATAATCTGAAGAGAAACACTTATCACCATTAACAGATATGTTGTTCACAGATCAGTTCCACTCTGAGCCCAAATTAATCAATTTCTTCCATCTTAACTTTCCTCTATTACCACAAGTGTTATCACATACAGTCGTCCTCAAAATTATTCATATCCTCTAATTAAAGAAAATGCTAAATTCACAACAGTAATTCAAATAACAAGAAACTAAAGAAACTAATAATACATAAAAAATTACAAAATTATAATTTAGCAATGTAAAATTGTGTTTTTGAATTGTGGTTGAAAATAATTATAAAAAACAAAAAAACAAAAAACAAAACTGTCCCAGACATATTAGAGCACCTTTCCCAGAAACAGTGGACCAAAATACTTGTCAACAGGTGCAGAAGTCTAATTAGAAGTTACAGAAAACACCTGAGTGCAGTGATTGCCTAAAAGTGTTGTTCAGCAAAATTTAAAAAATGAACAAATAAACATTAGTTTCAGAGCCCCATCATGCTTGTTTAATTGTTTTATTTTTTGTGTATTTGTTTTTAATATTTCTGTTGAACCACAATTCAAAATCAATGTCATGATTTTCATAGAATGTTTATCTATTATTTCTTTTGTCAATTTCAACTTATTTCACTGACAGCTGATGTTTTTTTCCTTCTTACTTGGAGGGTATGAAGAATCTTGTGGATGACTGTACATTTATATCTGCACCCAGTACTGATCTCCAAAAGAAGAAATGCCAAATGCATTGCTTCTTTATGTTGTGCAACATTGCCAGCACATCGCAGTTTAATGACAAATATACAGTAAATGGTACAGAACATAACATTGGAGAGTTTTCCCATTCCAGTATAGTTTTTCTGCTATTCCTACTATCTAGCAGGATTTTTGTCTTTCCTCTACTTACAGTCTTTTCCAAAATGTGGAACAACAGCTTGCCACAGTCCTGTGTTTCCCAGAGGACAGTCCTATCCACTTGGGCTGGGAGACTGTCTGTTCACAGGCCCTATTAAGCTCATGGGGCATCCTCAATGGAGGAACTGGTGACACTTAACCATAGGTTTACTGGCCTGGGAACAAAGGTGTAACCCTGAGTGCATCACCAGGATAATGGTGAGAAAATGCTACCATGAGAAGGAAGTACAGCGGAGAGTGCAAAATGCTTCACACCGGACTTAAACAAAATGTTTAAGTTGTTGTCCATTTTCCCAGTGAAGCTGCTGGGTGAGGAGGAGAGCCATTTCAGCTCAAATGCTTTGGCTCCAAGGATCCAATTAGTATTCTGGTCTGACATGGCAAAATAGGAATGTTGCTTTTATGCCAAGAAAACTCATTTAGAAACCTGTGTCCAAAAACGTTGGGACATAGTGGGGAAAAAACTGTCATAATTTTATAACCTAAACTCAGTTGAAAGTCAGAGTTGGTAATCCTGTTCAGAAACTCTTTTTGTTGTACTGGGGGAAATGGTCCTTCCATCCTGACAGTATCAATACATCATGTATTTGGTGTACATCCATATAATGGCGGAGATGGGGCAGTCACTATAGAAGGTATTATCTCCAGCAAAACTCCTTGATTTTCACCAATACTTTAAGTAGAACGAACAAATGAACGAGTATTACTGTCCTGTGAGTCCAGATTTAGCTTTCCGTTAGTTATCAGGGTGTTCTGCACTCATTCACTATGCACACTTTTGTAGTACAGCTGAGAAGAGCAGCTTGCTACACAGACAACAGCAAAAACACAATATACGAAACTCTGAACTCACGGACAATAGTACTCGTTCGTTCGTTCATTCTACCTAAAGCAGTGATGAAATCAAGGAGTTTTACTGCAGATAATGTCTTATATCGTGGCTGCTCCGTCTCCAGCATTTTACTGGATGTACACTGAAGGGCGACTCAACGCAATATTTTCCCAAGGAGTCAAAGTGATGCAGAAACTTTACCGGCGAGTAAATGCACGTTCGTATATATTTCTAGAAATAAGGTCCAGGCTGAAAAAAAGGAAACTTGCCCTTTAAAGACGGCATAGAAGATGTTTGTGGCAATTCAGAAAACAGAGACTGTTCGTGAGCTTTTGAACAAAGCACACGGGCAAGACCAGCCTGCTAGATTCACAGCTCCCTCCCCGCCCACGCCTTTAAGACAACATTCAGGAGCCAAGTCCGACACCGATGTCCAGCAGACAGCAAGTACAGATTCTCCCATCATGTCACAAACGCAAGTCATACAGATGTCATTGTCTGAACTTTGTTGCAGTAACTGCTCGCAGAAGGACTGTTAGCTACCTACTGCAACATCAGACAAGAGTACGCACTCTCGCCTATAACTCGCTGAGTATTGCCCATCAATCACGCCTACTACAGTTGTAAAAGTCATTGACAGGCAATAGACAAACAAAACATGCGATGACAGCAGAAATGATTGGTGGATGTTTTTTTAAGTCCCATTACTTTCACAGCTGATGTATTATAATAATAATAATAATAATAATAATAATAATAATAATAATAATAATAATAAATAAATATATATATATATATATATATATATATATATATATATGATTAATGAAAAATGTGCTATTGCTAATTAACCGTTAGCCAATTCTGTAATGTTGCTAATGCTAATCGAGTAAGCAAGTGTTAGTGGGCCACCTACTGGTGAGGAGGAATTAAACTTTTAGCCATCACCTTTAACAAAGGTCTTTATTCTTTCTATAGCAAACATAAATCATGAATTCAGTTATCATAATGAACAAATGAGCTCACTGACTGCTCGTTTAAGAAACTAATGGGCTTTTTCAACTGCACATTTTCGTGACCCTTCCGCATGGCACGGCATGCTTTACTTGTGTTTCCTCTGGGAAAACCCGTTACAAGCCGTTGCGATTTTCCGCACCCGTTTCAGAGGTAGCTCTAACCGTGCTGAACCTATACACAAAACATGACGTACCTGACGGCTCTCCACTGATTGGTCGAGAGAAATTGTCATCATACCATACGTGTCTTGCCTCACCTTTTCTAAAAATATCTAAACTTACCCTTTCAGGAATACTCTTTTTCATGTCTTATAAAGTATGTATTATGCAACTGGCTTAAATCAAAAAGAAAAAGAGAAACATAAAACATTTTGGATGTTATATATTCCCAGATATATTCATATAAAACTCTAAAACAGGCTATCATTCACATGCCTTTAATGAAAGCACACAAGGCACTCATAATTCAACACACAGAGCAATCTCACTGCCCTGATGTAATTCTGCAGCTGTGTTTTCATCCATGTGCGGCTCTTGTCACTGAACTGCACAGCGGAGTAACATTATGAATCTGTGTGATTGCTTCTTATAGCCGAGGCAAAAAGCCTGCAAAATATCAGAGTTGCTTCAGAGCCGAGAACATAAAGAAGGAAAGCCAGAGAAGATCTACATAGGAACATCTAAATGTAGAGGGGAAAATTAAAGCTGTAGGAGTGTTTTTCTGGTTTCCATGGGGGCCAGTGCCATTCTCTGGTTGCAAAATACCTAAATTACGTTCCTCTTTCGAATGCACTTCCTTGTCTGCAAGGATCAATTTCTCAACACTTTCCAGGTTTAACTATTCTTAAACGTCCTTCCAAGAAGTTTATTCTCTGATTAGGCCTCAGCACTGCTCAAGAAAGGGCGATGAGCCTTTTATACTGGGAAATATGCAAAATATAGACACGCGCGGGGATCCTTGGTGTAGGAATTTACAAAATGTGTAACTGTGAAAGTATTTTCATACATTGTTAATAATTCAAAATTATAAATAAAAAGTTAAAATCTAATGTTTAATTTTCAGTTAGTGGGTAGTGGTGCTTGAACAAAACAGAAACATAATGCACTGCATTTATTTGTATATTCTCAGTAAAAACTATAAAATGAAATAAGTGAGTGTTGATGTAAATACCCACCTGGGTTTCTCTGCTGCTTTGCTCCATGACAACAATGTAGATGTTGTCTCATTGTCGATAATCAGTCAGACCAAACCCTGGGGTGTTTAGGCAGAACTGGTTTTGACAACACATCCTCATAAAACACTGGGTTGGTTGTTGTGGCTGGCAGGCAAGTTGCAGGAAAAAGTTCAGCCCTGAAATTCCAAAGATAATTTGATGGCCACAGCTCGCAGAAGGGCAAGCTGCGACATAAACGATAAATGCTTGTTATGTTCGGAAATGATAGAGTTGGTACAGAATGGCGGCAACGGGATCATGCCAACCGATACAGTTTAACCAACTTGTCCTAAATGACAAAAATCACTAAATAAATCAGTAAATGATAATAATAATAAATAGTTTGATGTTCATGATGGGAAAAGTTGACATTCAGAAAGTAACACAAAGCTGACAGAACAGATTTTCACAAACATAATTCTTCATCGCTGAAGCACAGGCGAAAACTCCCATACAGCACCAACCAGATAACTTGCCAAAGAAAAAATAATGATGCATTAACATCTTTTAAATATGTAATAAAATATTTTCCTTTGCTGTTACT
This sequence comes from Atherinomorus stipes, assembly GCA_023101725.1. Classification (NCBI taxonomy): domain Eukaryota; kingdom Metazoa; phylum Chordata; class Actinopteri; order Atheriniformes; family Atherinidae; genus Atherinomorus; species Atherinomorus stipes. The sequence goes on from JALJCO010002818.1 coordinate 1,052,388, forward strand.
TCTTCTGAAAAAACAAAGGTTAACATTTATTGGAGTATCTCCAGACTTACAGGATGATTGGAAAGCTCTTTTTGACATAACAAAGGGCAACAATTGGGTAGACGGTACTTTCCAACGGTGTAATTATCACTGTCATCACTGCTATCTTTTTAATTATGTGGCTGCTCTTGTGTATTTACCGGCACGCCAAAACTGGTTCTGAAATGAATGACTATGGCTCCTTCCTGTCAAGATTTGCCAGCACCTCCGTGCTCTTTCGTGCCCCCATTGTATGCACTCTACCACTAATTCCGGTAATTTTCATGAACGTTGACAACAGCCAATATTTTCTATGCTGTTTTGGAATAGCCAAACAGCATAGACAGTTTTTCCCAGAGATAAATATGGTTAACAATGTCACCATATTAAAGAAAAAAAAGATGTTTTGATAGATGTGGTGCACTGGGCATACAGGGGTCCAAGGTATGAATAGAGACCAATTTTAAGCCAGTATTTGCTCTGTAATTACCTATCAGTCTTTTTATCGATTTATTTATTTTTTAGATATTTCATTTAACAGGATCCCTTGATGATATTAGCTTTTAAGTTTACAAAACATGAATCTGTGGGTTACAGCCAATAATATATACTGTAGGCTACAGTATATAAATATACTCTTTATACTGTCCCCCTCATCTCATCATTTATCCTATAAATGTGAGTTGATAAAGCATCTTAAAGGTTGAAAATGGAACATTTTTATTAAAAGCTATATATTTTTTAAAAAAAATAATACCTCCACGAGTCGTTTGGAGGTGTGCAGAATGAAAATACATCTTCTAAAAATATATTATATTTAATATATTTAGCCTGAACATAAATGTAAAATAATTTTTAACGAGTTTGACAATAGTTATGTCTACAAGCAAATACATTGCGGGTTGCCAAATACGATCTCTGTGTGGCAATAGTATGTTGGGCACAGTTTGGCTGGTACAGGGGGAAACAGTGGAGTGGGCAAGTCCAGCAGAGACCTAGATGTTGTTTTCCATCTCAGAAGAGGAGTGACATGAGAAGGGCAAAAACTAGGGTAAATTTAGGTGAAGACTACATTATGGACCCACATAAATGTTTTCCACGGCATCCTTTCCTCCTGGATCGGTAAGCTAACTTGTTTGCTAACATGGCTAACGCTAGCTGTTAGTTATAAACTCCTCTGCATTATTGTTGGACGTGGTGCAGGCTGTTGGTCACAGACGTATTGGCAGCGAGCCTGGCAACCAAATGGCTGCAGTTGTTTTTCTGCCATTGCTACTAAAACCTAGACACACGTGATGTCACTGTTCTGTCCGTATTCCATATTCAACCTTAAGACAGTCTCAGACAATAAATAGACTATTCATTGATTCATCATCAATATAAATACTGCCGTGTAAAACAGTATCAACAGACAAAATTATACACAGTATACCTAACCTCTATCTAATAGGGTTTAAAGCGCTGCACAAGAGCCCACAATAGAACATCGATTCAAAAAAACTTCAATGAACCATTTCCTTGGCTTTGAAAGATCAAACAAATGCACATTGGAGAGAGAAAACAGTGTGAGTCTGTTTAATGAGAAACTAATCAGCAGCATACAGTAGCAACTGCAATTCGCAGCTGCAGTCCTCATGTGCACATGATGTGCTTCGCTATGTTACTGAATCAAACAGCTACTGTAATTGTGTGAGAATGAAATGGAAACATAATAGACCGAAGTATTTGTGGAGTTTCTATTAAAGCGAAAGCAAAACCTCTTCATTTAAACTTGTAATTTATGGTGCCATAAGTTAAATCCTTCAGTCTTGTTGCCAAAGACCAGTATCCCCTGGGGTAAAGTCGAAGCCGTGATCACACTCGCATAACAGTTGAATTACGTTCTCAGATAACAGACTTCTGTCAAAATGACTCATTAATAAGGTGTGGGAAAGATTGTAGGACATGTGTAAGTATGTAGGTGCATTGAAACTGAAATAATATGTAAAGATCTGGGACAGGGACATGAATTCAGTCTGTCAGTAGCATATGATGCACACAAGCCACCTGTGAGCTCCATACCACCCGAGGCATACTGTATGTCGGGGGGTGGGGTGGGGTGGGGTGGGGTTACACAACAAATCTAAAGGCAAGTTTAGGCATTATTAGAAGGGGAAAGTGCAGAGGTGTGATTTTGGGGGTCCCTAAAGTGGACATCTCTGTGCACGATTATTAGGCAAGTTACATTTTTGAGGATTAGATCATGAATATTATTATGTCATTATGTTATTAACTTTATGTGAAAGTAAAACATAAAGTCGCCTTTACGAATTAGTTTGGGAATGCAATCCTGACAGTAAATGTTTATTAACCAATTACTTTCAAATTTTTACCAAACTATTCATTGTAATCTCAACTTGATGTTGAAAAAACATCAGTTATTATCATCATTGCCCAAGAAATTTAAAAACAAAAACAAAACGGCAAATAAATATTTTTCCACTGCTTTTTAAAAAATGAGAACACAGAAGGGTTCAAGGTTAAAAGTAAGATAAATGAAAAAAAGAGGTTAAGACAAAAGATTCCTTACATCCAGTCTGGCCAAGAGACCAGAGGCTGTTTAGGATGCTGCTGCTTTCAAATTGAAGCTCAGTTTGAAAACAAACCATAAATACTGGAGGCACCAAATGTATTTAATAATCAGACTGGACGAACTGATGCAGGTGAAGAAGGCAGGTAATGATAAATGATGCTACTGACAGGGGAGCAGGCAGATAATCAGGATGAACGAAAGACACCAAAACATTACTGACGAAAGATCCTGAGTCAAAAACAGACTTTTATCTATTTCAGGGGGATGACACGGAGCTCATCAAGATATTTCTTTGATACTTCTTGAGGGGCTTTTTAATCATCCTGCCCAAATGTTCATTTTGTTCCTGCCAACACTTCTACTCCGGCAATGACCCCTGAAGTGCTCTTTGCTCGCCTGCACTCTTTATTGATGTCTTGTAACATCTAGAGCAGAGCAATCCCATTTTGTTTATAGCTGCCACTTTAATAACTTTTTCCATGTGTTTTGATTGCAAAATCATCTTGTTCAGAAACTGTTGAAACTCTGCTTGTCACTGCAAATTTAAAGCAGTTGTTTCTCTCATAACACTAATCAAAGCATTCACTTTTTTTTCTTTTTTCATGGTGGCAAAGCTGCAAATAGAATCAGTGAACGCTCTAATTAATGCTGCCCACACAAATGTGTTCCTCCGTTGGAAGTGCTTGGTTCTTATGATTCATACAGGAAAGCTCACCCGCGTAGACGGTTGAGTCTGAATCACAAAATGTAAACTTTACATTCATGTGCAAAAAGTGAAATATCAACTTAGCTGAACAGATGTTTCAACACTCATTCACAGGGAGTTGCCCCCATCTGCTGGGAGCAGATTTTCCTCTTCCAGCTCCTCATCTGAAACAGATAGAGAATACTGTTCTACGTTTTGAACTTTTAATAAGAAGTTTGGTTTTAATTTTGTATATTACCAATCAAGAGCCTCCAAGAAAGTTCAAATCCACATAAATATACAGTAGTGAATTAAAAAACCCATTTTAATGGATTCCTTCTTTTGTTTAAAGTCTGATTATCTGAAGAGAACTTTGAGTAAAACATGTGAAACTTCTATTTCCACAAAATGAAAGTTGATTTTTGTTACTTAACAAAAACAAGTCGCTGCCAAGTAAACTTGTGCAAACAGAAACATTTAGAGAAAAGACAGATGCATTTATAAATTTAGCATAGTAAGGAAATTTGTGTTCCGGTAATCATTCTTCCCCTTTAATGTTGTTTAATACATCATTGGAAAGCCCAATTAGTCATCTTTACAACAACATATATTACTTTGAAAGATCACGCTTCTGTGGAATGAATAACACAGCTAAACTATGCCCAAATCTTCTGTATTTTTATGGTGGTGATCAGACTTGCTTTAAGATTTAAGTCCTGACAGGAGTGTGATCATCACAGTTGTATGACTGACACCTGATTGACAGAAAAATCAGAATGAAATTCTGGAGCCAGTGATGGTTCCATATTTCCAGCATATGGGACCTAACTGCATCCGCCAGAATGGCAACGCTCTCCTCCACAGAACCAGGATCATGAAATACCTCCAGAAGCTGAAAAGGAGTGGATGGAATGGCCCACCGTCCAGATCTTAACCCAACTGAACACCTGTAGGATCAGCTTGACAAAAGTGTTAGAATGACCATTATAACCACCCCAAATGGCCTATAACGACCTCTTGTTAAAGCTAGGGTTGGAAATGTAATGAAAACATAAAAAAAAAACACACAACCCAAAACCATTCCTTCAGAGTGCAGGAACATATGCGCCGATGTTTTACAAGCGGGATGCTGAAGTTAACCGATAACAGCTGAGTGAATAGCTTGTTAGCTGGCTAGTAAATAGCTGACAAACGATGTTTATTAGGGCGCATTCACAAAGCAAGTCCACCAGACTCGGTCCGATTGGGGACTTGGCTCGGCTGGGGTGGTCTTCTGGACCGAGATCGCCTTCACGTGGCACCGTAGCCAAATGAGCCAAACCTTCTGAATAATGTTCCCAATCTCTCCAGAGGTGGCGCTGCATTCGGATTCACCGTAGCTGAGGACAAGACATAGAACAAATAAGATGGTTCTCACAACTTCTGTTTCCTCCACATGCACGCACGACGCACACCATTATTTTTGTGACTACTTACGAGGAGCTGGGATATGCTTTCATCAGACCAAATATCAATTTAAGCTTTTACTTCCTCGTAACTCCACGTTTGACCACGAGCCATTTTTAAAAGTACTGCAGTCCCACACGTGTGTTTGTTGTAGTCGCGTTTACCCATAATGCCATGCTAAACTAAATGCAGGAAGCAGCAGTTTGTAGTCCACTTCCTGTATTTGGTCCACTTGAAGCGGACCGAGTCCACTTGTTTGTTCCGGATCAGAGTCCGTTTGCACATTCACAACTCCCCCAAGCGAAGCGGATTTTCCAAGCAAACGGACTCTGATTCGAATCAAAAAAGCTTTGTGAATGCGCCCTAAAAGCCTCAATTCACTCACCTCCAACTCCTTCTGTGGTGTAAAAAGTCCACACTGCAGACATCAACGCCTCCAAGACTTGATCCTTATCTGATGTTTTGTTTTTTGGCGCAGCAACAGTTAGCAGTCCGTTACTGTAGCTATACTGGATTTGTTTACAGTGAGCGGCGCACAGAGCGGTGCACATGTGGAGGGACAGTCATGAGACATAAAGGCATCGATCGGTTCTTTCTTTATTGTGCGAAAGACCAATTCCTGCCTTTTAGTGCAAATGGCAGGGGTTGGTCAGAGTTTTTACAGACCTGCAGATCTCACAGAGGTCTGACTTTTTTCCTTCCTTTATATGAATACATGACGTATTGACTACTGTCAGGTTGGAAGGACCATTTCACCCAGTATAACAAAAATTGTTACTGAACAGGATTACCAACTCTGGCCTTAAGGAATAGGACATCATCCCACAGCAAAATGTGTCCAGCACTTTCCAAAGTGCAGTAATCAATCACAGTTTTAACGATAATTCAAATTTGAAACGCAATTACTAATCGTTGGGAATTTTATCACAGTTAACCATTTTATTGGTAATCGTTACATACTGACAGTATAAAACAAATAGGGTGTAAGAATGGCCAATATATATTGTTCATGCTTATTATTGTGGAGGAGTGCAACCATTTAATCCACCAAGCAACTTAAAACAAGACTGAATAACAGGAGAATATTGCAGGGATTTTGGCGCAATTTTGGGTGCACTGCCTACAAGTTGCGTTGCTCACTCCACAGACGCACAATCTCTACAAGTACCTTGTTGTAAAGTCGAGTAATCAGGCATTCCAATGCTGCATAATACAGCACCAACTGCAATCATTAAGGGGAGAAATAATTGACCAAACACAAAATTAGTTTCTTTTTGTAGAAAGTTTTTTGGGGATTTAAAGGTGCATTGCGCACGTTTAAATGTTAAATACTCTTTTCTTTCCTTCATTTCCTTCACATGCTCTTACAATTGCCTGATGTGTAGAATGAGCTGATCTTTCTTCACCACGGTGGTCTCTAAATACTGTTTCTGAATGCTCAATGTGAGAGTTTCGGGTACAAAGCCTCAAAGGGGCGCTTGTGGGGGAGACGAGCTGCGCGCTCTTGTTCTTCTGATTGCACCGGTGTCGTGTATTCCACCATGCCAGGTCCGCGCATGTTGAGACAGCACTAACTGCTGCTAAAAGATGGAGAGCAGGTGCCTCTCAAACCCCAACTCAGACTCCAGTAAGACAAAGATGAAAAGTTTTGTCTTGTGAAATGAAGAGAACCAAACTGGAGTCTGACCGGTCCCCACGGCAGGGGGGCGTTTTTTGGCACAACACCGGCGGCACCGGAGTAAGACGGAAGTAAACAACCGAGCAGCTTTTTTTCTGTCTTTTTTTAATGGAGGGAGCGCCAATCTAGTCTGGGAATAAAACGGGACCCACAGTTGGCTTTCTTCTCACTAACAAGCTAAATATGATGTATGACAGAAATAAGGATAAGTTTTATTACTTCTTCCTACTCCTCCTGTTCGAACATGATATTTAGGATGCATAATATTGCAATGCTAAGTTTTTAGCTTGGAAACGTGGCAATATGACAGCTATATGACTGTTCCGGGGGAAGAGATACAGTCTTGTGAACTTGTTAAATTTAGTTGATGTGGTAATTTTATAAGGTAATCGTGGTCTCAGCCTGTGAATTTAGATATTTGAACTACAAGCCAGCGTTAGCCTGTTGTTACCGTTAGCATACAGTTTGTCTGTTTACTCAACGATCAAACTGTAAACAACTTACAGATTTATAACTTTATTACTTCAGTAGACATCGTGACTCTTGGTCAGACTGAATTTAGTCAGTCAGTCATTTTCTGTACCGCTTATCCAGTTCAGGGTCGCGGGGGTTGCTGGAGCCTATCCCAGCTATTATCAGGCGAGAGGCGGGGTACACCCTGGACAGGTCGCCAGTCTGTCGCAGGGCCAACACTTAACTCTTTCGCTGCCATTCACGTGTTTCCACGTTAATTCAAATCCGAACGTTAACTGCCAATCACGTGTTTACACGTTAATTAAGGGTTTTAATTGGGGAAGCTGTTTTAATATCTGGTGCAGCTTGTGAAAGAGTTCAAAGATGATCTGACATTTTCTGATGTAGTTTTCACCAAATCCAGCAGATGGCGGCGTCAGACAAGCTTGAAAAAACCCTCCAGGAAGGGGAGGAGGTGCCATGTGGCTTTGTGTTGGGTTGTTTGTTAGCTAGCGGCTGTTAGCCCCGGTTAGCCCAAGAAGTGTGCTCGATTCTTCTGCAAGGGGGGGGGAGAACATGGCGATCGGTCGTAATCGAAACGGCTTAGGAGGTGGATAAAGAAAGAAAGTTTGTGGACAAAGTGATCAGTGACAGAAAGTGACACGATCGATCGGAGACACGTCCATAGAGGGAAATACAGCAGCGAAGTCTGCAGCATGCGGTTGTTGGGGGGGGGGGGGGGCGTGCACGCAGAGCAGCTGCAGTAGAGGGGAGGGAGGGGCGGAGGGAGACGTCTCTGCTCGCTGTTTCTGCCAAATATTCTGTTGTGAAACAAGCTTGTTGTGGCTTATTTAGCTGGTAAATAATTATTTAGCCTCCAAAACTCTTTTCTCAGTGTTGTATTTGTTGTTTCATAGAAGTAAACAGCTGTTCAGAAGATGAAGGTGTTACTAAAGTAAAAAATATTGTCATCAAAGACACTTTTCCACTTGAATCGGACGGCGAGTTTCAAACTAATTTTTCTCCGCTTTTTGCTCAAAAATAGGCATTTTCGCTGAAACAAGCCCATCTTCTACTGCAGATTACTAAAGAATGGAAAAAGCTAGAAACAAATGGTTTTTTTCTGATAAAAGAAGAGAGTCTAAACTTTTCTTTGGTACATTCAGTGTTTGTATTGGCATAGTACACAATATTCTGTGGATCTCCCAAAATCAGTCAAAATGCTCAAAAAGTCTGGCAGTATGGAGTACTCTGCTCTGAAAACGGCTGGCAGTGAATGAGTTAATGTGGGTTAAATTAGAGACCAACGCAGCTCATGCATGTGCACGACATTAGCGTCACTTCCACTTATCACCAGAGGGGGCGAACTTCTGGAACAAAGCTGTAATTTGTATTTGCCTCACAAAAGAGAAATACTAAGCTGGCACAACAAAAGATGCACATTTTATAACCTGCCAACCTACAGCTCCTATTTCTTATCTATGCATGATACTGTTTGTCTGACAGTTGTTTCTTAAAATCTACCATCTCATTATTTGCAACAATCACATATTATTGTGTGTGTGTAATAAAATATTAGATATTTTATCAAAGTTTCAGGTATAAAGTTGAAAGAGTGTATAAAGAGTTAAATAACTGTCATTTTCAGAAGTTCAGATGTTTAGGAATATTACAAGGCTGATGTGGAGCATATGTCTTGTAGATAAGTGGAAAACAATTTTCATGGTTAAGAAAAAACAACTTGAACACAAAAGTGAAATTTCTGAAAAGCCTTTGAAAGCAGCAAACTAGGTTATGGGGTACAACACCTTGTCGTTTATCAAGCTAATTAAAAGAAAAGTGCGGCAAGAAAACAGGAATCATTGTGGCCAAAAGATCTGCCTCACCTCACATGTTGGTTCTGTTTTAAAGGCCTCCTTCCACTGAAAACCCGTTTAACTTGCTCCTTCTGAAATACGGAGGGTTTCCCCTTGTTTACTTACACATGCTGACTTGCTAGCGTTGCGTTCCCCCCAGTCGGCTGTGCTTCCTCATCAGAGAAACAATACGAAGAGAAGAGCGAATCGGGAACAGCCTTGCACTTCTACGTCATGTTGCAAATAGCGTATCCCACATGGGGTTTCTATCTGTCCATTGGACGGCAGGTAACCCTCCACTACACACTAGAAGTGAAGACAGCACAACTGTAGCTTCGGAGTTGAGAAGCTAATTAGCTAACTCTTTGTTAGCATGGCGGAACAAACTTGTTTGTCAGCTCTATTTCCTGTCTGTAACGAAATAAGAGCGGAGGGCGGAGCTTCCTTCATACACTGACGGGAGCCAGCCAATCAGACGGAAATTCATGAGAAGGACCCGGAAAAGCCTGCCGTTGGACCACAAGCCTCTCTTCTAGTATACAAATACAGCTGGATACAAAGATACCAGAAGGTTTTTTTTAAACAGAAATGATGCAGAATGCATTCAATAATAATGGAGAACACAGAAATATTAATGAAATGACCATGGAAGTACAACTTTGAATCAGGGTATATTATGGGTGGAGATGGCACACTGACTTTTCACTGATGAATTCAAAGCATGCAGCAGCATTGTGTGTGAGCTCTGATTCCCATCAGAAACCACTGGCTGACATTTCATTGATGAATAGAACAAAAATCCTGGCCTAAAAATACAGAGAGCTTTTGAATGTAAAGAGATGGAGCATCATTTACTGCCTGGGCCAGTCACAGTCTCATCTCAGCTGTACTGGATTCAGCTGGTTGTAGAGGCACAGAAATCCCAGTATAGACTGGGGCTCCAAGTGAAGACTTACTGGGTTCAGACGAGGTGTTAATATCTCTGGAAAGAGTAAATACCAGTGTTTCGTTAATGTTTAGTGGATCTGATTTCATTTTTTAAAAATCTGAATGACCTTATCTGACACTAGAATAACTACATGTATCATGTATGTATAATACTGTAAGCACCAGCATGTCTCTGTTTATTATTTACACAGGGTCATAAAATGAACTACTTTCACATTTGACACATGTAAATCTCCATAAATGAGGGGAAAAAAATAGAAAACTGGAACCAGTTCTGGCAATAACATTTAAAAAATGTAACATATTTGTGATATATTTGCATTGAAACAATAGAGTTTTTTACAGTAGTTTCAGATAAAACTCCATAATGTATGCACTATCATTACCCATACGTAATATTTTCATAGCATTGCATCAGGTCAGTGGAAAAAGCATTTCCCCTAAACATTACTTTTTTATTATTTAATTTTGTTCAAGTGATGAATGTTGAAGCATGAGTTGGACTTACAATTAGATAAAGTATGGAACTTGAAGGAAATTTAGCAATATATGTTTAGGCTTTTGTTTAGAGAATTCCCTAAAGAGGAAAATATCAAAAATAATTTTGCAGTGGTCCAGGGAACACTGACACACTGACATTACTTACATTAAAAAAAAGCTGTAGCTTGTTGCTATTTCAGTTAAGGATAGACCAATACAACGGCCGACTGATATTTTCATTTTTGCAGGTATTGGCATCGGCTGATATGTCGAGTGTGTTGGCAGATATCCCCACTCAGCATAATTTACAGACTTTCTTAAACAGTATGTATATTTATTACTTATATAATGTTTCTATTGAATATTTGTTTGCAAGTTTACTGCTTCTTTTTTTTTATCTATTTGAAGTGCATTGTTCTTTTTTTTATGTTAAAGCAAACCTTACCGATGTTGCATTATTGCACAGTTTTTTTATTGGGTAAAATGCTATGAATGAGGTAATGGAACTCTGAAGACAGACCCACTATTAACCAACATAAAATATTACTCCAATCTCTAATTTTTCAATGAAAACTCCAACCAATCCTTGCAGTGGTGCCCACGCCTAGGATTGGCCGAGGGACCTGCCTGTCAGACCTCTGCTTCCGCATTGGGAGGCAGAGGGAATGGTGGGTGGGTCTTTGGAGTGAGCATTGATATTCAAATAATTTTGCTGTGCTTTCTGAAATGCAAGATCAGTAAAGGTTGCTTTAAAAGAGTTGTAAAATTACTTTTCATTATATCAATTTGGGATTCAAATGCAGTATTGACCTCAAATATCGGCAGGTTGTTTCAACCATTGGCTGACGCTGATGAGAAAATTTTGATATGAGTATCGGCCCTAAAAAAATCTGTATCAGTCGATCCCTACTTTTCATAACCTGCTGTTTTACATACACAATCCTTCTTAAATGATCTTCAAATGAATTTTTAATTATAGTTGGGTGGGAGGAAAATTTAATGAGCTCATTTTGACCTCTTTTTAACCCCAACTTTTGTTTGTCGCGAGAATACGGACAAGAATTAGACCTGTCTGTAAGCGCGTTCACGAGGCAAGTGTCAAAGCCAAAACAAAGTTTTATCAGGACAGACCAAGTGAAGGAAATGATGTCCCAACAGCAAAAAACGTGACAAAAGCGTGACAAAAACGTAACGGTACGGTTGATAGAGAGAATCCGTGGAGTTAAAAGGGCTGGACTGATGAATACAGTATAAGGAGCTGACGTCTGACGTGAAGTTACTCAAACAGCAACAACTGTGTTAGCTTGCCACTGTTCGTCTACCAACGTTTACTGGTCTCTTACACAAAAGATAAGAAGTTACACAAGCAGCAACACTTACCGACTGCACATGCTCATTGAATAAATATAATCCACGGGTCCCTGGTTAGTTAGTCCACTACCGCACTGAAAACTGCTGAATTTCTGCCGAGGCAGCTCAGCACGGCAGATTTTTTTTTCCTTGTCATCGTCATCTTCCTCTTTGACAAAGTTGATCATTAATCGCCACTCCGCAGCAGGTAATCAGCTGATTTCAGGTGGTGCTAAAGAGGCTAGCTTAGCAGCTAGCAGCTTCTGTGGATCACGTCATCTGTGGGGGGAAAAACAAAATTGTGTAGGCTACTGTGGAGAGCGCACTCTTGTGGCCATTCTGGTGTGAAAAGAGAGCCCGCACTCAAAGATGAAGCCACTTTCACTCTCTGGACTTTCAGGCACTGAGGTCATATTCCAGTACATGTTTTAACATGAAAAAGTGGGATTTCAGGGTGATGACTCCTTTAATAATCTTATTCCCGATTCAGTTTTTTTTTTTTTTTTTTCCTTCTTTTCTCTTCTACTTGTCCTGTCCAGCATCGAAGCAAGAAGAATGGAAATCTGATTGCTTTATTTTGTCTTTATTTTGTTGAACAGTTTTGCTGTACCAAGCGGAGCTTTATGAACATAAGGCTCCACTTGATATCCTGTTTATTCATTTTATTTCTTTATTTAAACATTTGTCTGTTACACCATTCCATATCATACTGCTGGGCCTGACAAGGGAGAAATGAAAGTTAACAGAGGTAATGATAGAAAGTGGAACAGAGAGAAAGGAGTAAGGAAGAGGAAGAGAGAGAGGAGAGAAAACATGAATCCACTTACACAGTTCACTGGTACATCTGTACAGCGATCCCTAAACAACATTCCAAGGTCTGTCGGAAAACAAAACAAGCAATCCCCTACAGGAGGACCTGCAGGTGGCTTAAATATCCTCAGATCATACAAACACACGCAGAACTACGCAGAGAAGAGGTACAACCTAGTCAGCGCAATAGAAAACAGTGTCACAGTGTCAACATGCATAATAAAGGGTGCTCCGTGGTGATACCGTCATGCAGATGCAGCCTCGTCTCTGCAAGGAGGAGGAAGCCCGCAAGGCTCACGACCCAGGCCCCCAGCAGCCACCCAGAGGCCCAGATCCCAGCCGCCCCCCCCAAAGAACGGACATGCATCCCCCGAGGGGCGGCAAAAGGCCCCAGCGGACCAAGACCAGCAGCTGCCGACCCCACCAGGCGCCGGGCGCCCCCCGGGGCAGAGTCAGCGCTGGGCCCAGGGCCCAAGCGCCCAGGAGCAGCCCCCCCCCGACCCGGGCGGCCCAACTGAAAACCAGGAGGACCGGACCCCCCAGACGACACCCCCCCAGGGCAGGCCAGCCCCCACCCCAATGTCCCTGCCCCACACACCTGACACCAGGGCGCCACCACCTCTACCAATTCAGTTTGTTGAGTCACAAAGTGCATAAGTGATTAGTAATTACATTCCATGGATGTCAAAGAAGATCTGCTAATTGAAACACACTACACAAGAAAACATTCACAGTTGGTTTTTTTTGTCAGGATTGTAACCCCTAACTTGCTTTGGTCAAACATGATGTTTATACAGTTTTGGATTAATGGTTGAGCAATATGCAAAGGCGGCATCACCATCCCTTCCTGAAGATTTAATGCAGATTTCTTTCCTCTGCTAATTTAGTTAGTTCCTGCCATTTAATAAGTAGCCTACAAATAATTTAGAATTTATAGAAATGTTACCCTCCTTAAAGGCAACAGAGGATGCAGCACAATGTGTCTTTATAGACTCATTATTCTCTTATACAGTAGAATCAATCACAAAAGCATCAAAGATTTCCCAGAAAGCTCAAAGTGGTAGAAAAGCTGCTGCACATCCTCTGCATTATAATGCATGGCTTCATTAGGATTCCTTGTATCATGCTGGGGTTTGAGAATTTTCATTAAACAACGAAGATCTACAGGTTTCGCATGAACTTTGACAGTGAATCGTGTTTGTGTGTGAGAGAGAAATAGGGAGGCTCACAGAGAGAAAAAGAGAAAGAGTGAATGTTACGGTATAGGCTGCATCTTCAACCAACGGGAGCTGGCATTCCCATGCAGAGGAGACAAAGAGGGGGGCGATACGGGCGGAGGTGGGTGGGGGAGCAAAGCGCTGAAGAGTGAGGTGAGGCAGAGCTCATTCAGTGGGATCGCTGAGCTGCGGAGCTCCTCGGATTTTACAGATAGAAAAAGCCTCTGTTTGGTGTGAGAAGCGCTCCTGTCCTGGACCGCTTGTGCGCTCTGCAGCTCGCTGTGGCCCCCCCAGTCTGAAGCGGATGCGAGAAGACCCTGCAAGGAGGCAGCACCAAAAACTTTTGTCACCGTGGTTTGCTACAAAGGTAAGATGCTGTTGATGGTTGATTTTAGTCGGCAAAGGCGCTGGACACATGCTCATATCTGGAGGTAAAGGGGGAGAAAATGCATGGATTGTCTGACCACAGCTTCATTATAGCATCACCTGTTAAATGTAAAATGCAATCAGTGCTGTAACCGAGGAATTACGCAGGTGCACACGAGTAGCAGGACTGAAGGTACACCATGTGAAGACACAAAATATAACCCCAATTTACGCTTTTACTTTCAATTTTTTACCGTTTTCCAATATTTATCGTAGTCTAACAGCTTAACATACACTTGCTATATAAGAACCTGCAGAAAAAAAGTCCTGGAGCGCTCGAATATCCTTCAACCCTGATCAGATCAAGATCAGGGTTTCTGAAATTGCAAAGCTACTTTAAATAAAGTCAAAGTAATGTGTCGTGGATGGGTTTTGTGTTTTACCTGTCCGCCTTCTCATTCATGCACACAAGAACAGACGAAAACGCGTCGTTGTGCTCTTCCAGATTGAGCCTTTAACCAACACGGCTTGCGATGTTTACAGTACAGTGATGGGGAAACATTTGATTTTAATCTTTTTGCTGATGCTTCTTTAAATGTGTCAAAAGCAGCTTTTTCAGAACTATAAGCCCAAAGGTTCCTTCTGCTTTGCTCCAGCCAAGCGCGGATCAGACGCTTCTCTTCTGTGGTAGATTAGGCTACTTTCTTTCTTTCTCTCTCTTTTTTTTTTTTAAATAAGTTGATTTAAGCTCTGTTTGGCAGAAGTTGGGATTAGTTTTCGGCTGCAGTCTGCGTGTTTCATGGAAAAATTGAAACTAGTTGCCATCCTATGGCCTAATTAGTTTACGCTTTCCATTATTGGTTCTTGATTAATGATGAGCGGTAAAAGTTTAGATTTGACTTGCTCTGTCTAATTACTCATATCAAAACGTGGATTTTGCACAGATTTTGTAAGACTGGAATATTGTCTTACATCTATTGACTGCCTTGGAAGATGTTTTCCGGATTTTACGCTGTGAAATAAGGATGCAGGCTGTGGAGCAATCCATGGATTTCCCTCCTCTTGCACCAACAAGGCGCCTCAGGAAACATCTAATTCTACAAAAACACGAAAAACGATTTTTTTTTTCTTTTTTTTAAGTAACACCACCCACTTCTCGAGCCAATCCCTGCAGCCCTTTCCCTTTTTTATATTAAATCGCATGCACGTGAAGCGCACGCAAAACATGCACGCTTACAGAAACACGCAGGTTTCCAATAGCACTATCAATGTCACCATGGAAACCAAGTCTGGTACCCTCAGTTGATCGCCTTCTGCATTACTCTTGGCTTGTCTTGAAATCGTGTACGTGTAAGCGCGAGCACATGCTTGTGTGAACCTGGAGGGGGGGGGGGCTTCTTCTGAGTCCTGATGAATACATGTGATGGGATTTTAATGGTCATCTTCTACTGGTTGCCCAGTGAGAGGAACTGACAGTACCAAGTGCATTGTCTCGCGGACGCTTTGGCCTGCAAGTGTCCATGCAGTTAATGTGTTTTATCCTTTTCTCCCGTGGGCTTCTGTCTAAACCGCTGCACTGTGGCATTTTCTGTTTACATGAATGAACAAAACAGACGTCCAAGGCATGCTCAGACACGCTTAAAGCAGAATGAGTCATTTGATTTATAAATGCATGTCCTGAATCTGTGGGGGGTGGATTTTTTTTTCCCTATTTGGGGGCACATGTGTTGATTTGTGGCTTTCACTGAATAATTTCACAATAACCATAATTCACATCCACAGGAATCTGTTTGCGCACATTATGCACATTCATTTTCACAGAAAAAGAAAGCATATTCCTTAAAATAGCACTCTCTCTCTCTCTCACACACACACACACACACACATATATATATATATATATATATATATATATATATATATATATATATATATATATATAAGAGACCACATTGAGACACACTGACACTAACATGCACACACCTTTAACCAAAACACGGCCCTGCAGCATCATCCATTTCCTTTGGGAAACAAATCACATTTATTGGAATCAACTGTGTCAACCAAAAGTGAGGATTTTACTGTAAATGCAAAGGAAGAGGATAGTTGCACGATAGTGAGATGGAAAGGAGAAAGAGGAAACGGTTCACTGTCAAAAAATACTTACGCTGACTAACTGAAGGATTTTTTTTTTCTGCCTAAACTGGTCTCAGCAGTTGGAGTGATCAGTTTTAGCCTGTTAACCTAGAAGATGATTAAAAGAAGAACCAACTGGATGGGTATATTTGGAAAAATACTCAGAACTGTGGACCAGATGGCAAATGAGCTGTTGCCATCAAGCAGGCAGTTTCTTTTTTCATACTCAGTGTACGAGTACGAGTACACTGAGTGCAGTTTATTTCCTTAACAACCAATAAAATACAAGAAAAATGAGGAAAAACTTTAGATTGTACCACACAGTCTAAGATTTTGCATGCATAGCTGTAAATGTGAGACTGTGAGTGAAATTAATACAAGGAAGTGTCCGAAAGCCAAACAGGACAAGCAGTTAAATACAACCTCCTTTTGTCATGTGCTGATAAAGGGCGAAAAGATGGGGTGATTAACAAAAGCAGAAGGTTGAGTTTTCCCTCTTTTAGACATCCTTCTGTGAAACAGCCCTGCCCATGCATGAAGAGCTAAAAAAAAAAAAGGGCTGCGAAAGTAGCTGGAAGATGCAGTGTAGCTACCTGTCTGTGGCTGGCCAAGCTGAACTTCTCTGGCTGCGCTGGGGGGGGGGGGGAGATGCTGAGAGGGGAAATGAAGGAGGCGGCGAGTGAACTGGGAATGAAGGAATGAAAGAAGTAGGAAGAGAAAGGGCTGAAGAGCAAGCAAAAGGGAGGTGAGGACAGGTGAATCAGAAGCTAAACTACAGCAGGGGGACGTGTGTGATAGTGTGCGTGTGTGCGGCTGTGTGTGTCCATTCACGCAGCTTCTGTGGTCTTACTGGCAGTCTGTGGCATCCCCTGTATGAGTAATCCTCCTGGGAACACACTGAAGCTGCCAAAGTACCATCCAGCTCCTCTTTTCACTATTTACCACCCTCATGCTTGTCTATCCTTGTCTCCTTTTTGCCGTTTCTCATTAAGCTTTTTTCTCGTTTAACGTCATTCCTTCTTAATTAGCTTAATATCATCCATTTTCATTTGTTTCTGCACTTGATTTCCCCTTTATTCATCTGGGCTCTGAATTGCCTTTGGTCTTCTCATCACTGTATTCCGGTTGTGAATCTTCCCAGTGTGGGGAAGAGAGGATTCGTGCTCTTGTGGTCCTGCCTATAGAATCAGTGTTTCGTTTCTAAGTGAGCTGAACAGAGCGAGGCCTTTCCCATGGACTGAGCAAACAAAGAGCCTGGCTCCCTTCACTTCTGTATGACTGCACAGGAACAGAAACATAGGCATTCACTAGCAAGGCTGCTGCTGGGCGGCAAAATGATAGATCTCTGCCGGCCGAGGTCGAAGCTCTTCTTCAGTTTCGCTATGAGACAGCAGCAAGAATGGTCAGAGTCAGATGTGTGCGCATCAAAGCTCATTTTGTTGGTCTCATATTCATCTTTCTTTATAAATTTTGGTGAGAGAGTCATCGTGCAGTGTGAAGAAGAAAAAATGAAGACAGCATGTCAAAATATGTACAGTTATTAGAACAGATTTAAGTTTAATGTAAACATATAAAAGCTCAGCATAAGCATGTAAACAGACCGAAATACTACAGAGGGCAATACGTCATCATGTACCATATATCGTCAAAGAAATTCCCCATGCTGATAATTTGTCATCTCACAATAAAAACCATACATTCAATTTATAAGTTGTATTTACAGTTATTTTTGCTGTTTGGACCACTTGAATCAAAGTCAAATTTGTTCTCACATTTCAGACTTGTTTGGTTGGTGTCACTACCATTTTGCAGTACAGATGTAATAGTTGAACTTAATTGATGTAGTTAAGTGGCTTCTTGTATTATTTTAGGGCTTTCAGGACAGAATGTAGTGATAAATCTATAATACAAACAAATAGGCTGATATTTTTATTGTCACATAAAAAACAGAAATTATTGTGATACATTTTTAGTCCAAATCATCCATCTCCACCAAATACAATAAATGGTTAGAAAAAAAAGTACTTAAGAAGCTTTTTTGGTGTTCTGATTTTAAAATTTGCACGTCATTTGATGTGACGTTAGGCTGCCTCTGGTTTTTGTATACATGTGTAAAATTTGAATACACTGCAAAAACTCAAATCTTAGCAAGTATATTTTTCTAATTTCAAGTCAAAATATCTCATCACACTCAAAATAAGACAAAACTACTTAAAGGCAGGGTGGATGATGTTTTCCAGGAACATATTTTACCTTATTGCTTAAAGTCTTCTTCACACCCTGATTGCAGCCAATTAATTAAATGACACAAAAATTTAAAAAAATAACCACCTGTGGAACAGACAGGACTGGAAAAACCCCTTCCAATGAAATTGTAATGGCCCGTGCTTATTGATTGAATGATAATATGTCCATCAAACTTGACTGCCATTTGTCCCCCTCCCACCCTCCCCGCGCACGTGTGTGCGTGCTCGCAACACACCATAAGCGTCTCCCAGTGCACAAGAACATGGCTGATCGCTGCGCTTGTCAGTGCTGCTGTTTGCTCTTAAAATCCAACAAAAAGATAAAAATGGATGTGGATCAAGTCATGGAGGTGTCAGTGTTTGCAGTGAGGATGTTTTACACCACAGAAGTTGGAGGTGAGATAATTATCACTATTAGGAAATGTGGTTCCTCTACAAGCAAGCTAATAAGCTAGCCACTCGGCTGTTCTTGGTTATCTTCACCAACAACCATAAGCGCACGCGTTCCTGCGTTCTGGAGGTGTGGTTTCCGGTGAGTGTATTTTTTTGAAATGCAGCTTGCTCAAACCATTTTTTCAGGATCCCCTACCCTGCCTTTAAAGAGAAACATTTCAGTAAGATATAAGATCTTGTTTTAAGGCATCTTATTTCAAGAAATCTTATCAAGTAAATTTTGCTTTTGCCATTGGCAGAATTCTTTTGCTAACAAGCAAAAAAATCTTTTGTTTGCTCATTTTAAGAGTGGCCAAGATTTTTTGCTTGTTATAAGCAAAAAAATTCTGCCAATGGCACAAGCAAAATTTTCGTGAAAAGACTTTTTGAAATAAGATGCATTGCCTAAAAAAAAAGATCTTATATCTCATTGAAATGTTTTTTTTTTTTAGGCAATTTTGTCTTATTTTGAGTGTGATGAGATATTTCTGAGTAGAAATTAGAAAAATATACTTGCTAAGATTTGAGTTTTTGCAGTGTAAACCATTCACAAGCATGGCATGAGATGTACAGGGGCGCACGTGGGAATTTTTGTTTGTTCTCACGTGAAAGACACAGTTCAGAAGTCATGGTCAAAGCAGACCACACAGCATCTTCCCCAAAGTAGGCCAACGTTCAGTACCCTGAAAAGTTTCACTCATATTTAACTAGCGTGGACTTGACAGTTTCTGCTCCAGTTTAAATGAGTACATCTGTTTTTTCTTTTTTTTACATTCAATAGATTCTCATAATTGATTTCAAACATTAGCATACTGGAAAAGGGGGGGTTTGTGGCTCAGAGGGGGATTGAGTCAGTGTTTGCGGGTACAGTGAGGGCCTCTTCCCACCCACCCCTTCACCACTGTCCTCCTGAAAATCTCCAAACCACCCACATCCTATTGGCACCTGCTACATCGGAATTCAGGTCAGCAGGGGGAGTCACGGAATTGCTCTCGGAGTGATTGGTAAAACGGAGAGGAGGCAGGACAGGGGGGGTCCCGGGTTTTGTTTTTTCCCCCCTAGCACCAAAGCCCATGCCACTGTGAATAATCAGCCCGTTGTGTGGAAACAAAGGAATCATAATTAAAGCACATTAAGAGACTTGTTCGAAACAAACTGAGGACTTCATCTGAGCAATTGTCACAAGATGCAGTTTGACAGATTCCTGCTGATTATCAGATGGAGCCACCTTTTGTTTATGCTGCTGCTCTGTGAACTTTATGTTTGATGTCCGAATGTCTCACAGAGAGTCATCGTCGGAGCGATGGGGAACTGAATCATCTTCACTGCGGATAAAAGATATTCAATTAAACTGTAAATGCTTGGCATGTGGAATTATGGAAAACAGTACTAAAAGAGCATAAAAAAGTTGAAGAAATGAACTGCATTCTGCAAATGCTGCTGCCTGCTTCGCTCTTTGCATTTATCTTTTCTAGAGTGATGCTTTTATGACACTTCTGAAGATAATAGCAGAGTAAAATATGGCAATGTGTAGGCAGAAGATGACTCAAAATATGACAGATAATGGATGGAGATTGTTTATGGTGGCAGAAATGAATGAATTCAGTAAAAAACCAAAGAAAATACATAAATTGAATATAACTAGTGTCATTGCCCATTTCCTTCCCTTCCAATCTCACCCAGCTTCCTCTTTCTTTCCCCGTTTTTTACTATTCCACAAATCCTCAATTAAGTGCGTAATGGGCCTCAGAGGCAGGTTTGTGTGTTTCTTTGTTCGGCCTTGGGGGATCGGCCGGCATTAATGTTCCTCTTGAGTATGTAAATAGCCCGAGCTGTGGGAGCGCGAAGCAGAGCTGTCAATTGCCCGCTTAATCACGGAGAGCTCCATCACTTTCAGACTTTTTAGGAAGCCAAAACAGGACATGCATGAGAACTTCAGCACCAGAGACAATGCCCACACTTGGAGGAGTAACCTCAGCACCCATGTCCACCTCCCACTTCTTCCAGAATGAACCTCTCTTTTTCCTCCCTCTCTCTCTTTCTCTCCCCCAATTCCCTAGGACCCTTTACCCTCACCCCTTCTACCCTCTTTCCACCCCACCAAAACCGGCAGTGGCTCTCACCCCTTCTACTCACACATCCCTGACCAATCCTCCGTCTGCGTGAGTGCTGCTCCCCACCGCTCAGCCTATCCCATCCTGACCAGCTCCAGTTGATAGACCCTACAGTGTGGGTTTGTTTACCTCACCCTCTTGTCCAGCGGAACACACAACAATCCCGTTCATTGCCTGTTTGTCAGTCCCCCTTTCAGAGCTAAAAGAGTAGAAAAAGAGTGGGGTGGGGGGTGGCGAGGGGAGGGCAAAAACAAAAACAGAGGAAACAATTAAGTTTCCCCTCCTCCAAATGAACCCCATGCTAGCAGTTTCCCAGCTCTAGATTCTGTGAACTAACTTGGAGGCCTGTAAAGTGGTCCATTATTCCAGCAGGGGTGGCGTGTTCCAAGAGCGGCTTCCCTCAATGGCTGCCCAACACAGAGAGGGGTTTGTTAGAGGGTCTTGGCTCACCACATAATGCACTGGTTAATTAGGAGCTGCATCTATCTATCTATCTATATAAAAAAAAATCTATCTATCTATCTATCTATCTATCTATCTATCTATCTATCTATCTATCTATCTATCTATCTATCTATCTATCTATCTATCTATCTATCTATCTATCTATCTATCTATCTATCTATCTATCTATCTATCTATCTATCTAGTCATCCTCAGAATTATTCATATCCTCCAATTAAAGAAGGGAAAAAAAAAAAGCAGCTGTCCATGAAATAAGTTGAAATGGACAAAAGTAATAATAAATAAAAATTCTATGAAAATCATGACATTGATTTTGAATTGTTGTTCAACAAAAATGTTAAAAACAAATGCACAACAAATAAAAAAAATAAACGAGCATGATGGGGCTCTGAAGCTAAAATTTTGTTTATTTGTTATTTTTTTTAAAATTATTATGTTCAGCCACAATTAAAGACAATATTCTATTTCACTAAATTATATTTTTTTTAATTTTTATTTGTTTTTAGTTTCTTTCGTTTTTGGTTATTTGAATTACTATTGTCAATTTAGCCTTTTCTTTAATTGGAGTGTATGAATAATTTTGAGGATGACTGAATCTCATACACTGCAAAACTCAAATATTGCCAAGTATATTTTTCTAATTTCTATTTAAAGTATCTCACAGCACTCAAAATAAGACAAAATTACTCAAAGAGGAACATTTCAGTAAGATTTAGGAACTTTTTTTAAGGCAGTGCATCTTTTTTCAATAAATCTTATAAAGAAAATTTAAGTTGTTCTATTGGCAGAATTTTCTTTGCTCACTACAAGCAAAACAATGTTGGCGACTTAAAATAAGTAAAAGAAGATTTTTTTTTGCTTGTAATAAGCAAAAAAATAAAATAAAAATTGAAATTAGAAAAAAAAAACTTGGCAGGTTTTTGCAGTGTAATATGTCATCTCTCATTGTTTTCTCACACTGACACACATGAAAAAAAGGCTTATAAAGTGATGCGGTTTGCACAAATACACTCAGAGGGAATCCAAAGCTCTTTCTTGTAGCGGGATTTTGTATTACTTAATTCTCAACTAAAGGCGGTTTACCATAGTCTGAACAGGCTATGATGCTATGATGTGTATCCTCTGGGGATTTGGCTGGGATGAAACGGTAGCAACACATTGGAAAGGCTTTTGCCCAGGAGCTTCTGAATGTGACTACATGCAGATTGTCATAATTAGGTGGTGGAAAAAGCCCACACGAAAATGTTTGCTCTCCATGGCATTCCTGTGCTGCCTGTGACTGAGGAAATATTTGCATAGTACATACAAAGTGTGCAGCCAATAATGACGTGGAAAGAAAAACAAAGAAGTGAGGTGCAACAGAGGTCCCCCTTTGGTGAATCAGTTTGTAGTAGCAAAAAAAGTTATTTATTCTCCTAATGTCATAGATACACTGCAAAAACTCAAATCTTAGCAAGTAATTTTTTCTCATTTCTAGTCAAAATATCTCATCAGGCTCAAAATAAGACAAAGTTTTCTTTCTTTCTTCTTCTTCTTCTTCTTCTTTTTTACTTAAATTAAGAGAGGCTAGGATGTTTTTTTGCTTGTAATATTTGCGAATGGAAAAAGTGAAATTTTCAATCACAGTCAACATCTGACTGTTTTATACTTTTACGCTTTGTTAACTTTGTTTATTATGATTCTGTTTTCATTCATGGTTCTGAGCCAGTTCAGATAATGATTCCCCTCCACGCCCTTTCCTGGCATCCCAAATGCTCCAGGGCATGGAAGCAAACCCCAACACACCTACAGTAGACACCTGCCTGTGTTCAAAATTAGTTATCTGTCTGTTACAGATGTACGAAAAACAAAGAAAGGTTTTCAGGTGATACAGTAGCCTACTTTGCTGTGATGACAATAAGTCTGCCAAGACGTGTGTGAGAAAGAAAGGCAGAAAGATGAACAGACATGAATATGAGATGCTGTGAGACATTGTAAAAAACAGAGTCAAAGCAGAAGACTGACTGTTTTTTTTCACACTTATAAGCCGTTCACTTATAATCTTAGTGTGGAAAAATGCATGCAGATCAAAGAAATATACAATTTCCTCATTTTAACAGTAATAAGCACATTATATCATCCAGTCAGGTGCCACATGGCACATATTCAGTAAACAAAATACTTATTTAAAACAAGACGTTATGTGAATCAGTTGTCAAGTCAAGTCAAGGCAATTTTATTTATAAGCGCATTTTAAAATGAGGCACTACAGCTAAGAGAACTTTAGCACAGATAAAAAGGGGGACTGAAACAGACACAGTGAAATGAAATAGAAAAATATTCCATGAAACTAACAAAACTCAGTCAAGTTTAAAAGCGAGTGAATAAAAATGGGTCTTTAAATGAGATTTAAAAATGAGAGGTCTTAATGTGGAGAGGGAGGCGCCCTCGTGCTGCCCCCCAGTACTGTAGTTTCAGCCTGGATAATAATAATGTCTGATAATTGTTTTAACTGCAACATGTATCGCAGCTTGTTACATAATGATTCTCAGTTTGGAGGCTTGAAAATCACTTTCAGAACAGCAAGTACCCCTGTAGCATCATTTTTTATTTCTGTTTAATTTCTACTGTATGTGGCAACTAGGTGGATCCTAGAGGACTCTCTCAGGAGTCCATGTCATATACTGGATATATATGTATATCTACAGTCGTCCTCATAATTATTCATACCCTCAAATTGAAGAAGGAAAAATCAGCTATCAGTGAAATAAGTTGAAACTGACTAAAATAATAGATAAAAATTCTATTAAAATCCTGACATTGATTTTGAATTGGTTTGACAGAAATATTAAAAACAACCATACAACAAATAAAACAGGTAAACAAGCATGATGGGGCTCCGAAGCTAAAACTTTGTTGAGGCAATCACTGTAATCAGATGTTTTCTGTATGTTCAAAAAGACCTCTGCACCTGTTGACAGGTATTTTGGTCCACTGTTCATGGGCGGTGCTCTAATGTGTCTGGGACTAATGTGTTTGTTTGATTTTTTTTATTATTATTATTTCCAATTACAATTCAAAAGAAAAAAAAATTTCACTAAATTATAATATTTAAAATTTTTATTTATTATTAGTTTCTTTAGTTTCTTGTATTTGGATGACTATTGTCACTTTAGCCTTATCTTTAATTGGAGGGAATGAATAATTTTGTGGACGACTTTATATCTACATCATTAATGTTTATGAGTTTAATGTGTTTGATGATGTGTGTGGAGCAAGAGAAGGTTGGCTAAAGTGCAGCTTCCCCTGCATGTTATTAAGGCTTTTCTCTGTTATATGTCTCAGTTATTTGCCTCGTTCTATTTCAGATTCAACACATTTTGTAGTCACTGAAAAACATAATCTTTTTAGGTTTGGGTGATTTATGGGCTTGTGAGGTGTGTGTGTGTGTGTGTGTGTGGTCACTGGGCTTAACTGCCTGATGTAATGAGCATGCATGTAATGATGTGTGTGTGCAGGAATGCCCTTTTCTGTCAACACTGCTGGTCGGTGTGAGGAGAGTAGGGCACTGCTGCTGCCTCTGGGTGTCCTTGGTCCCTACAGACTCCAGTGTTTAATTAGTGAGAGAACACCCACCCTCTTTTACCCGCTTAAACACAAATCCTGGATGAGACTGCAACCCCACCGCCCAGCCTCGGGTTCTGTAAGACTGAGATTTATGATCACAGATGACAGTGTTTGATTTAATGTGCATGTTTCGGTGTTTTTGCATGTGCATCTGCGTGTATACAAATGTGAGGAGGGGTTGTGGGGCAAGTTAAGGGCATACACTGGCAATTAAAGTGTCTCATCTACGTACATATATATATATTCGAGTGTATCAGGTGAGTCCAGTGATGTATAAAACGTAATTTGTGCAGTAATCTCATTTCACATGGCCAGCTGCCCAACACAGATGTCAGCTTTTCACAGAAAACCTGACAACACCGTGGTCTTTCACCTGACCTTTGTCTAATCCTCTCAGTCCACCTTCGATTATTTCCTCATCAGTTTACAATTCCAATCTCTTCATCGTCAGTCACGCCTCCCCCTTTCCCAGCGTTTCCCCCTCCCCCTTCCATTGTATATTACATTCTTGCCATTTCACTCTTCCCACCGCTGCCTGACACCCCCCTCTCAGCGACGTAGTGGGTATACAGTACCATCGTGGCTGTAGTAGGGGGTTGGGTGGGCCTTCCTCACTGGCTGATTTAATGAGCTCCGGTGGGGATCGGACCAAAGCCATCAAAAGCTGTGTGCTGCTATACAGCAAGTTCTGCTAAACAGATGCGCCTCTGCAAATGATAGTGGTGTAGCTTGCTTCAAATGCAGCAAGCGTGAACACATGAGCAGCTATAAGAGGGGAGCGATGAATGTCTCTGCAATAGGTGTGGAAGCCGTCATCTGATGGAAGACGTTTGTGGAGCTACAGAGGGAAAATCTCATGCCTGCGTGTGATCATCCTTTCTCCT
Source organism: Atherinomorus stipes (assembly GCA_023101725.1). Taxonomy (NCBI): domain Eukaryota; kingdom Metazoa; phylum Chordata; class Actinopteri; order Atheriniformes; family Atherinidae; genus Atherinomorus; species Atherinomorus stipes. The sequence continues at coordinate 1,078,150 of JALJCO010002818.1, forward strand.
CCAACCTTTCATCTTGGCAGCTGTAGGAATGTGATGGGGGGCAGGGAATAGGGGAAAGTGGACGAGCAGCAATAAAATCAGCTTAGAAGGACCCAGCTGAAAACAACACGAATCGGTTGAGTATCTGAAACCATGATGGAGTTCAGGGCATTAAAGCTGTCAGGTGTTTGGGAATCGAAAAATAAGGAAATAAAATCTGAGATATCATGCAGATTAATTGGAATTATCTTATTTTTAAGTCTTGCGACAACACCCCAGCATAATAGAGTGTTGTGCCATGATTACAGTGAGACTGGGCGCATCTGAGAGACCTATGCAGACCACCACACTAGCCTCAGGATTCACAGAGACTCTAATGACTGCCTCATTATGGACACAAAGACTTGTGCTAAACAAAGGGAAACCTAAGAGGATGCTGAAGGATGGGCATGTATGGTTCATTTATTCACTGCCAGCCTGGTGATGCACCCTGGTTGTATAATATAATAGTAAAAATGGAAAATGTGCTGAAAGGAGGCAAGCTGAATGACTGTAATTGCTCTTTTTCATACAAGGCATGAAGCAAATTACTGCTCCTGGAGGAGAGTAACTGAGAAGGTTGTAGTTATTCACAGGATTCCTAAAAAAAAACCACACTGATATTTGATGATTAATATTTACAGTTGTAGAGCAGCTTTGCAAGATCATCTAGAAAAGTTATATGTTTGACTGATAACGGAAGGTAGCTGCAAATCAGTTGTAGAAATTATCAACATTGTCAGCGATGGTGAAGGAGTCAGGCTGGTCTTTGCTAATGTTGCTTTAAGGCGAGACACTACAGGCAAACAGTATAAAAAAATCAACTAACTGGTATCACCATGAAACTTTCCTGGTTTATTCCTCACATTAGGATTATTATTTTTTGTATTGCAAGTTTTCTTAAATTTTATGTTTAAATATGGAAATTAGGTGTTAAAAAGCCAAAAATGCACTAATTTGCATATTTCTGGGGAAAAAAATCTAAACAGTTCAAAGTTCCTGTTGAATTTTGTTCACATATTAAAGTCAAAATTTCACTAAGGGGATTTTGGATATCTCTATAGATCATTCCACAATTTAGAATACACTGTCAACAACCAGAAAAAAATCATTTTTGGCATCTTTTTGGGATGAAATGTTCTATAAATCAGGCTGTGAATGAGAGATCAAAAAATCCTTCTGTAAAAACTTTAAGAATACAGTCAGGGGCAAAACTTGAAAGTTTGGTTTCTGTAATTGCTCCTGAAGTGGAGATTTTTTACCCAGAATAAGAGAAAAAACTCCTTTTGAGAAAACGGCAACTTTAGCTGCATTTTGAGGGGATTTGGGTGCGTCAGACAAATTATCATGAAATAAACCCCTGAAATGTTTATTTTTGATTTTTTTTTTTTTTTACAGTAGTCTGAAAGAAAACATGTTGAAGGAGGGGAAAAAAAAACGAAAATCTCAAAATTGACCATGTGATGAAAAACGGGGGGTTTGCCTGTAGTTTCTCCCCTTATGTTAGCTAATGTTTGATTAAATCATGATTTTATCATTTAAGCAGTCAAATGATGAATGCAGCATAAACCCTGAGACTCACTCAGCAAGTTGACATAACAATAATTAAAAAAAAAGAAAAAGAAAAAAAGAAAAAAATCAAAGTGTCAAAGCCAGACTGACACACCCAGATAATTATTCCTGCATGTACACACTCGGCTAAACTGAAACTGTCTTAGTTGCACACGCTTCACAGTTCAAATCCTGAATTAACAGAGGATGCTTTTGCTTAAAAAGAAAGAAAAGGAACGGTCGGTGATAAACAGGATGTAACATGTATGTTTTTAGTAAACAAAACAAGACTGAGTGTACAGCACTTACAAAATATACAAAGCTGACTGGGTGCCAGGTGCTAAATGGTGTGTCATTTGTTTTGGTCTGTGATGTAACAGGTCAACTGGAGGAAATCCAAAACTGACAAGCTGAAAGCGGCCATATTGCAACCTGGCATAGCAACACTACTGTAGGTAAACTTGAGTCAATAACTTAATTACCCTCTCTTCCTGGGACAAATGCAATCAGAGCTGTCTGACCTTGGGGCAAATGTCTGTCAAGCACACCTACATATCTGATTTAAAGCTTCAATTCCAATTCTTTCCTTTAGCCCTTTACACGAAAATATACACACTGCAAATACTCAAATCTTACCAAGTACAATTTTCTAGTCAAAATATCTAATCACACTCAAAATAAGACAAAATTACCTAAAAAGAAACATTTCAGTGAGATATAAGATCTTGTTTCAAGGCAATGCATCTTATTTCAAGCAAGCAAAATTTTCTTGATTAGATTTCTTGAAATAAGATGCATCGCCTTAAAACAAGTTCTTATATCTCACTGAAATGTTTCTTTTTAGGTAATTTTATCTTATTTTGAGTGTGATGAAATATTTTGACAAGAAATTAGAAAAATAACTTGGTAAGATTTGAGTTTTTGCAGTGTGGTCTTCTCATCTGTGTTCAGGCATCTTAAGCCCCATTTCCACCAGCGGGTCTGGGCCGGGTCGGCCCGGGTTGGGCCACTTTTTTTAGTGCCTCCACAGATAAAAACTGGGACTGGTACCCTTAAATCTGACCCGGCCCGACGTACTTTTTTGGTACCCTTCCGTAGGGGTACTGATCTAACCGATCCGGACCAAAGAGGTGGAGCTTAACACGCTGCAATCCGTTGATTGGTTGAGTCACTTCCCGTGTGACCCGGCATAAAAACAAAGCAGGGTAGACGCCATTGTTTCTGTCACGTGTGGGGCGGTGCTTTGGTTAAAAGGTGTTGCACTGTGATGATGTCACGTGATCACGTAGCAGCGCTATCTGGTTAACACTCCGCCTCCAGGGTAAGGGTACAGTTTGCTGTGGAGACGCAGCATGAAGTCAACATATTTGTGCCAAAACCCACCCGACCCGACCCAGACCCTGTGGAAACAGGGCTTCAGACTAATGGTCATCTTAGCCGTTCAAATAGCCCCCAATGTTAAAATTGAGGGGCTGGATAAATACTGCCCCTGATCCCCGAAGAAAACGGACACTTACCGCGAAGAAATGAAGGTTTAGGCCCTGATGTTTGGGCAACGTGGAGGAATTGCTCTGGTCAGAATGCAATGTTCAAAATAGTTGCAGAAATAGAAATTAAAAAAAGGATTATGCAATGACTCATGATAACAGTCAGTTACAATATTTTGCAAGACATTTTAAGATGTGATTAAACAGCAACACTGTATTATCAACAGTATATTTTTCATATTTCTTTCATTTTGCTCCATTAGGATGCAAATCTGCATCACCGAATGTAGAACACAACAAAGTAGTACCAGACCTGTTTGTTCATGTCCATCAAAACGCGTCACTTACTTGCTCTCTATTCATTTTAAGGTATTTAATTCAGCCTAAAAAAGTGTCACGATGAAACTCATTTAGGTGGATGTCAGTAAAACAAGAAAAAAAAATCTGCTTCATTCAGGGTGAAGCTTTGATGGCTCTGTGCCAGTCTTTGATCAGATTTTACTCTCACTCCACAGTCCACTTGGAAGCAGTTCAAGAGAGCATTAAAGTGGACCCCTGAGTGGCTCTGTGCAACCACTCTTCTGAAGGGGCCAAAGCCAGGGAATAAAGGTTTAGGTGCAGGAGTGCTGTGGGCAGTAGTTAGTATGGGAGCCACCTGATATACAGATGTAGACATCTACTGAGAATTATTCATATTTAGTATAGTGAATAGCAGAAAGGAATGTTATTTGGTATTTGAGTGAAATATCAAAGTTTTGTTGTCACTTCCTGTCACTGGGAGGACGGTCTGTTAGAGAACGCTCTCATCCCAACGACCAGCAGGGAAACATGAAGGTTGTCGAGTGACAAAGTGTCCCATTCTTCAGATGCTGGAATTTATCTCCCACTTCCGATGCACAATACAACCTGAAGTGTTTGCTGAGAGTGTCCTTTTTTGGGGGGGGGGGGGGGGGGTAGCCAGAATGTGTGAGCCCATTTCTTCCCACTGTATTGCAAGTGGCTGTGAGGCCCAGAGGGGCCAGATATATCCGGGGCCTGGCCCGGCTCCAGTTGTCTTTACCTCACAGTATATTGTGATGCACCAATCATGAGAACGGGCATCGGGCCCCTCGAGAGACCAGTGGGAAACTTGCATTCTCATTTACATGTCCCTCTGTGCTGTCACATGAGCTGAAAAAACCTGAATTAGACAAGTATAACCACACAAGCTGCCTATAATTCCAACTCGTTAATTATCATGTAAGCATACAGTATATAGTGAACGGTTGGTAAAGTTGTGACAGTAACTTATCAATCATGCAGCTGCTCTGTTTGAAGTTCTACTGAGAAGTTTGCAAAAACATTTGTCTTTAATTTGTCAGTGATATTAATAATGATGAGTTAAAGACAAATGTGCCTTTTCCACTCTGTCAAGCCATATATCATGTCTGTGTGGTGTTTGTGCAGGCTGTGTTTGTGTGCTGGGCATGTGAGCTTCCTTTTCCCCCTTCATCCCCTTCTCTCGAAGCCACAGAGTGTTGCTAGGACAACCCCTTGTGGTCCTTGCTGCATCGCAGCGGCTCTCAATGCCAGCACTCAGGGAACCTCCTCGCACTGGGAAGGCTGCATAAAATCGGGATAATCGCCGTCGATTATGGGACACAATGGGCTGCCGCTTCTGAAAGATTCATTCATCCTGTAAAAAAAGAGACTGTGGAGGGGGGGAAAGAGAAAGGGGCGCCTTGGTCCCTCCACTGCTCTCCCACGGTGGGCACAGGCATGACATCAGTGGCCTGAAAGAGCTGGCATTCTGGACATGCCCACTGCCCACCCCTCCACCACTCTACCCTTACCCCCCTCCCCTTGCCATCCGATCCCCTTCCCCCCACCCCCATCTTTTCTGGCCGCTGCCAGTTTGGATGCAGTGCTTGGCTGAGCGAGTTGGGGCCACTGCCACTGTTTGCGTGTGAAACAAAGCCTCTCAGAAGGAAGAGAGAGGAAGCAGAGAGCTTCACATGGTACCAGCCAAGAGCAAGGATGGCTGCCTCAGCTTTCCCCTCATAGGCCCCTCTTTTGGCTGAGAGGTGCTGGTGTGACCCCAATACCCCCTTCTCCTCCAGTGTCCCTCGTACTCCCTCCTGTAACCCCTTCATCTCTATCCCAGTCCCCTGCTCTCATCTCCAACGTGCACCCCTTTTCCTCATAGAGCCCTGTTGAATGAGTATGACATGTCAAGGGATTTAGGATGAGTGATTTCTCATGACACAACCGTTGCAAACAGAGAAGGCATTCCTCTGGCTTTTGTTGTGCGATTGGTCATTTGTCTGAAGAGGAAATAGCTTTCCAACACATTTCCCTAATTAGAATAATGTGATACTGCTCAGAAGTCCCATGCTGTTGGGAGACTAGAATGAAACCAGTGTGGCATCATCCTCACATGAATCAGGTCATTTGTCCAGTGCAGTTAAGTTCTTTCTTTCTAAGTTCTGCTTTTTATCAAATTGTGAGATTATATAAATCTGTATGTTGGAGTGTGTGTGTCTTGAATATGAGTTTGTGTTGTGTACGTGTTTGTATACTTAATGAAATCTGTTCTCTTAAGTAGACAGAGCAGCAAAGGTTAACCTCCAAAAGTACACTGCTGTGGATGGTAAATCTCCTGCGCTTCATTCCTTTGTCATTTATTCCCTTCTCAGCAAAATCATCACTTACAAAGCACTGCTGTCCACATTGTGCCATTAGCGGGCATCATCTCCAGCAGCCTGGCCTCTCTGAGGCTGGAAGGGTATGGAAGTCTTTGCTCTCTGGGGGGATTACGGAGTCCAGGGAATGGAGGGTCTCTGAGGGATTTGACAATTAAGCTCATATATTGACCCCTCCCTCCACTTGCCCTTTTATTTATTTATTTACTCCCAGGTTTGTTGGATGTGCATGTATGTGTGAGCTGGTGGAGTCAGGGGGTGGGGGCTAGGGAGGGAAGGGGGGACTTGCAGGCATCGGGATGAGGCAATTCAGGTTGCTGCGACTGTGACTGGATCTGGACTCTGGACTTCGTTGACTCTCTCCTCTCTGGATGCTTTGGACGAGTCGGTGGGCGGCTGGGAGCGGCTAGCTGTCAGCAGAGCTCTGTTTTCAGTGCCTGGGACCTTATCCGCTGACACCGGGCAACATTTTTGGATGGAGCAATTGTGATTCTGCTGACACTTTCTCGTGCTAATTCGCTCTTAGATACCAAAGTGGAGATTTGATCCCGGTCAATGTACATACAGTAGCACTTACCTCAAGCCCCTCAGAGATGAAGTAAGTACTTATATGTAGTTTTACACAATATTTCAACTCTATATTAAAAGTGTTATACATCATTTAAAGTGTTTGTTAGTAGGGAGTTCAAACTTTGGAGAATTTAAACATCTTTTTCTTTCGTCATACCTGGCTTACAGTAGGTGTAGTTTTGTTGAGATCTGCTGTAACTCTCTGTGGCATTAAATTCCTCTAATACAATTAATCTGACTAAGACCCCTGCCAGGGTTAATCGGTTTAAAGAGATGATCCCATTAGAGTCTGAACAGAAACACAGTGTGTGAGGATTTTTAAGTAGCTCCAATTTTGTTTTCTATTAAACATTTTTGTCAAATCCAATTATAGTTAAAAACAAAACTTTATGTGCAGCTATTACAATCCACACAGACAATTATTCACATTTGCATTTTTTAAAAGGAAGCAGCCCAGACCTGCTTTATGCAATAGATGTTGAAAACTTTCAGGCTTTATAGAGTTATTTGTCAGGGAACGGAGGATAAATTCGAAGCTCATGAAATGTTAATCAAAGCTAAAATTATGTACAACGTGTAAAATTACTCGGTAACATAAAAAGCTCACATTGCTATTTGCCTCATTTATGAAGTGATGCTAAATAATGCAGCTACTGCTGGAGCTGATGACTCTTCTGCTCTTTTTCATATTAATCTATTCAGACCTGCTATCTCATCTGTCTCTGACTTGGTGGGAGAAGTGCTAATGAGAGGACTGTGACAGAATATCTCCTGTTTCCTCTCCTGGAGCTAAAAATAATGGAGGACAGAGCAAAAAGGGGACCACTCAATTAGCAGCGCTCATCACTCTTACTGCATGGAGTTGGATTACTTTGTTAAGCTGATTTTTTCTGGGCTTCCACCAAATTCTCCAGCTTTAGTGGAAAGTGTGAAACAACACAGAGGTTGAATGTTGATATTTCGCCTGCTTTTTGCTTGCATTTTCTGTATTTCACACCTCACTTTGAAATTAATAAGAAGAGATAGGGCTGGTCCATCTGTGTGCCTGGAGGCTGACCAGGTGGTCTTCTTATAGCCAAGCTTTCAGTGCTGTGATACACAAAGCTGTGTGTACGTGTACAAGCATGTGTGTTCGTGGGGAATTATCAGTGACCACTTACACAACAATAATATCACCACAGAGCCTTTCGTTATGAAGTACTTCTCAAAGAGCAGTCTTGTGATTAAAGCTCCATCTATCACTTTTGATCGAGCTTCACAAAAACAATTTAACAACTGATGTGATTAATATCTTTAAAGCATTTTTCATTGTGGGCTACGGGGGGAACTTTCCAGGACAAAAACATTAACGCTGAAGCTTTCATTCATGTGCTTTAGACCGTGAACTCCTGGGGTGAGGTGGGAGGTCAAGTACGTTCCATTATTTGTTCCTTGCTGCCTTTGAAATTCTTCACAAAAAGAAACATTGTCATGGCTTGAACTGGATGAAAAGAAACAGACATTTTCATTTTTCATTATTTTTAGAGACAAAAACAGTAACAAAGTGAGTCAAGTTCTGTTCCAGCAACTTGTCACGGAGACAGTGAGCATAAATGCTGCCTCCCTTTCTCTCTCTTTCTCCATCCTTTTTTCTGTGACTGATTCGTACACCTGCCAAACTGGCAGCGCACAGACACAGCTGTACTCTCACTAACTCATTCACACCTCAATGGGTCCACAGGAAGCTGTTGTGTTGGCTGTAATTGGCAATCAGATTTTATCCGATTAAATACACTGAGGTCCCTCTTTCTACAATTGAATACAAGGTCTGGAGTGATTGTATAGGCATTCCCATAACTTAATTAAGCTTTCCTTTTCATATCTGAGAGTCGCCTGAGGTGTCACTTAATCAGTTATCCACATAACAAAAGCACAGTATTCGACTGTAAGACCAGATTAAAGTCAATAAGTTTGAAATCTATAGCTACTCAGAGTTGACTGTGGTTTTACTATTGGTTGAATGTACTGTAGAGTGATAGTTCATTTTAAGGTAGAAATTGTGAAGAAAACTGAACAGTTATTGTGTGGATAAACATAGACCAACTGTATGTGTTAAAATATTCTCAACACTTACATTAAGCTTTTGAGAAACAGCCTTGGATGGTAAATATCAGGAGTATTTCCCTGTAGGGCTGCAATTTTCCAAACAGCAGCGGCTTGTCGTCAGCCTCCATCTGTTGGATGCTATAGTAACCAGAACGTGTTGGATTGACAGCTTGGCAGCACTTGAATGCCTCATATTTCTCATTATGTGCTGCTTTCTTTTACATCCATACAGCTTTCAAAGATGCTTTACGCCAGTGATCTGTTCTCCATAGCATGTTCCTGTCTTGCCTTACAGCTCACAGAGCTGTTCTTTCTCACGGTGGCTGCACGTTACCGAAAAGAAGCATGTGATGTTTACTGATGAATAATACTTTACGGCTAGGATCATGTTTCTGATGGGCTTTGGTTTGATGGTTCTGCATTTACTAAGCAGCTTCTCTGTTTGTTCCCTGTCTGTGCTGCAGTGCCAACAGTATGCCTAAACAAGTGGAGGTGAGGATGCACGAGAGTCACCTGGAGCCCATTGAGGCCAGGCCCCAGTCAAAATGTGCCAAAATCTGCTCCAAATTGTTCAAGAACCTTCTGCTCACACTCACCGTTCTCGGTAAGTAGTGACACCATCATTTCTGTTCCCCGTGAACACCTAGAAAAAGGGGAAAAAAAGCACGTTAAGATGGATGCTGCCGACCACTGAGCTCCATCCTTAGTTTTGCAGCTTGCTTAGGAGGAGATGCCATCTGTGCTCAGTGTACCAGACAGTAAGATGACTGTGTGCTCTGACCTTCCCCAGCTATATGCCACCTGTTGCCATCAAAAACTCTGTTCAGTGTGTTAGACACTCAAACAGCCTCTGGTGATGCATGGAAAGTTTTGATTATAGCAGTGGCTCATTGTGCTGCAGGGGCAAGTTTAATGAAAAAAAATAAAGTAAAATAAAGAGATGCGTTGTATGGTCAGGTTTTAGCAAGCACCAAATGTATTTTCAGATTTTGTTGATTGGAGCATACAGCATCTGCAACTATGTGTATGTTTAGTTTTTGCAATTCCTGTGTATCCTGCTTCTACGGATGTGTGAGCACGTGCAACATTTCACATAACTTCGATGATCATGGATCATCGGTCAGTTGACAGATAAATGGAGGCACCGGAAATCAAGTGCCATCCAGTGAATATTCAGAATTCATGGTGGTCCTAATTAAAGTACACTTTCAAACGATTAAAAGAGAATTAAAAGAGCGAGAAAAAAAAAGAGGGTGAGTGTGGCTTTTGGCTCCAGTGTGTTGTTAAAAAACATATTGAGCTGTATTATCTTTGGCAGAGGAAGTATAGCCCTGGGAGGGATGTTGGAATTTTGTCTGGCCTCAGACAGACACAGAGGCCAACCGCTGGGTCTGGTCAGGGGGGGTCAGAGCACGCAGAGGTCAACTTTGTCTTCTGGCAAAAGCAGGGTGTTCCAGGAAAACAGCTGCTTTAGAGAAGGCATATGCCACCAGATTAACAAGGATTCTGTGTGAGTTTTTTAAAATGATGCAAAGTTATGACTTCTAGTGATTAGAAGCCAGATGATGGGCATGATGAGAGAAATCACCCAGGGAGGCAGTAACTGTAGATAAAATCCTGTTTTGCTTCTTCTCCCCCCTCATTTATCGGCTCCTAGCGAGGAAAAGAAACATTTTAGGTTTGCAGAGATTACAGATGCTTCACCAGGAAATCTGACAGCCTACCTCCTCCCCCTCTTTGCTTCAAAGAAATCTTATCTTAATCTTCCATGAGCTTTGCTCTTTCAGGTTTTGGTTTTATCTTCACAACCCAGTGTCCTCCCTAATCTTGTAGCAGACAGCCTCTTGTAAACCTCCTAACAGCTGACATGATAAGGTGGGGATACGTAGGTATTAAGATGCTTTAAAGACAAAGCACCAGAGAATCATTTGTTATTTGATAGTTTCCAAGCTCTTGACAGTAGCACCCGGTTGAAACCTTAGAAAAAGTATTGGAATTGTTTACATTGGTTTACTTGCATTTAGAATAATCAAACTTCTTGCATTTCAGGTGTGATCCTAGGAGCTGTAGCAGGGATGTTGCTTCGTGTTGCTTCCCCGATCCACCCAGACATTGTCATGGTGATCGCTTTTCCTGGAGATATCTTGATGAGGATGCTCAAGATGTTGATCCTGCCTCTCATTATCTCCAGTTTAATCACAGGTGACCACTACAAAACCCACAAAGAATATTGAAGATATCAAATATCACACATGAAGATGAAATGAACTCCTCTCATTCTAAAACAGACATGATGAACAACCTTTTACAATCTCCAAAGGTCTTAAAATTCAGCCACAATACTGAGTCAGTATTTCCATTCAATAAATAATTAGGTAAACATGATCTTGCTTGCTTTGAGTGCAGGTCTGGCTGGTCTGGACGCCAAATCTAGTGGTCGCCTGGGCACCAGAGCTATGGTCTACTACATGAGCACCACTGTTATTGCTGCTATCCTGGGAGTCATCCTGGTATTAGTCATCCACCCTGGCAACCCCAAGCTAAAGGAGAATCTGGGTGAAGGCGAGAAAAATGATGACGTGTCCAGCTTGGATGCCTTCTTTGATCTGATCAGGAACCTGTTCCCAGAAAACCTGGTGCAGGCCTGTTTCCAACAGGTAATGCTAAGGGATTTTTACAAGTCTACACTCTAGTAGTGGATATAGGTGTCATTTTGAAGTTTTGCAGCACAATTTAATGAAGAATATATCATCAAATTAGAATAAATAACAAACCTGTGAATCTGGAAATAAGTTGGTTTGGACATTCATGTGGGGAATGACTTCTATAAATCCCATGCAATAACTTATGAATCATAAGCAGTTTGACGACTGGCTTAGTACCAGATTATCACCTATGTCTTTTTTTTCCCCTTTTTAGATCCAAACAGTCACGAAAAAAGGTGGAGGTCATTGTTGAGGAGGAGCTCAATGCCACCACCGTGGAGGGCCTAGTGGCTAACATCACCAAGGAGCCTCAGTTCATCGTCAAAAAATCACTGCAATTCAAAAGTGGCATGAATGTTTTGGGTATGAATCCACAGCTCAAAATGCCAAGATCAGCACGACATACTCACGTTAAGCTCACATTCAACAGCAAGCTAGCATGCTCATCGTCTTTTTGCCTATTAGCACAGAACACTCAGTCACAGCTGTTGTTGATGGAAATGTCTTAAGTTTTAAGCTGTCAAGACATTTTCATGAAGTAGAACAAGTCAGGTAATCATGCAGGTCATTCAGCTCCATTCGCTTGGCATGAAAAATCTCTACAGTAAATTTCACAGAAGTTTACATTTATGATTTTTTTGCCGCAGGTCTGATTGGTTTCTTTATTGCATTTGGCATCTGCATGGGCAAGATGGGAGAGAAGGCCAGGCTCATGATTGAGTTCTTCAATATCCTCAATGAGATTGTGATGAAACTTGTCATCATGATCATGTGGTTAGTATCACTCATGGTTCATGTCGCCTCATTTTAAAAACCCATTTATTTGAACCAGAAATAACTTCTTTGCTTGATTTATAAGTTATTTCTAAAACCACAATAATACTTGAACATGCCATTTTAAATGGTAGATCAATTTAAAGGAATAATGCATCGTTTTTCACCCCTTTAGGTACTCTCCCTTCGGTATTGCATGTCTGATTTGTGGCAAAATCATCTCCATCAAGGACTTGGAGGTGGTAGCCAGGCAGCTTGGCATGTACATGGTGACTGTGATTGTTGGCCTCATCATCCACGGAGCAATCTTCCTGCCCAGCATTTACTTTGCTATCACCAGGAAAAACCCCTTCACCTTCTTCCTGGGCATCTTCCAGGCCTGGATCACTGCTCTGGGGACAGCCTCCAGGTCTGCACCCGGATGGATTAATCCTCAATAAGTCTGTCTTCTTACTGATGCAAATGATTCTACATTGTAAAGCTTGAGGTTGTTCTTGTTTCTGTTTTATCTTCCAGTGCTGGTACACTGCCTGTCACCTTCCGTTGTCTAGAGGAGAATTTGGGCATCGACAAAAGAGTCACTCGTTTCGTGCTCCCAGTTGGTGCCACCATCAACATGGATGGAACTGCTCTGTATGAGGCCGTGGCTGCCATTTTCATCGCTCAAATGAATGGTGTCCACCTTGATCCTGGTCAGATAGTCACAGTCAGGTCAGCAAAGCACAGAATATATTTTACTTCACTGGTAGCACAGTTAAAATATGCCATCTGGGAATTAAAAACAGTAAAAAAAAAAAAAAAAAAAAAAGCTTTATTACAGTTTAGTTGAAGCAGAAAAACTATGCTTTCATAAAGTCTTGGGTTTAAATGAGGTCCTGCAACTGTTCAGCTAACACACTTAGCTCTTGATAAATGATGACAAACTCAGCTGGAGTTGTTAAGACATTTAAAAGTGAACAGAGGAGTCTGTGTGGTTCAAACGAGCCAGTTTAGAGAAGAAATTTACAGTGGAGCAAATAAAGCAGCATGAGGAAGCAGCAACAGTGCCATGCCTCATGCTAAGCAGGAAGACAAACAGCAACCGCATGCTCTTTTTCATCAATCTCTGCCAAATGTTCTTCTCATAATAGAGCAAGTTGAGAATGGATGACCTTCACAGTGACATTTTTATGGCACATAAATCCATGAACCCTCAAATTAAACATCCCATCTCTCACATTTAAGGGCCCACTCTGGTGCTCTGCAGCGCCTGCTCTTTAAACAAGTACCGCAGAGAGTGAATATCTTCATCTGTGGCTGTGAGATGCATTTATGTCACGTTCGCTGGTGTCTGAGGAGTTTTGAAATTTTGAAGGATGCGGTTAGGCACAGTGCTTGTGCAGAAGGTGATGGAGTGTTTCTTTCCAATATTGTCTTCCAGTCTGACAGCAACCTTGGCCAGTGTTGGGGCAGCCAGTATTCCCAGTGCCGGTCTGGTGACTATGCTGTTGATCCTCACCGCTGTTGGCCTGCCAACCCAAGATATCAGTCTCTTGGTTGCTGTCGACTGGCTGCTGTGAGTGAATAAATTGTGGTCACACAATGAGTCTTCCCTCTGGGGCTGCAGCGGGGTTTTGTTTCATGCATCTGCAAATCCCATCTTGTGCTTTTCTGTGTGGAGAAGGTAGGAAAAGCAGTCTTTTCTAACATGGTTTCCTCCTTCTCAGGGATCGATTCCGGACCTCGGTGAATGTGGTGGGTGACTCCTACGGTGCAGGAATCGTGTACCACCTGTCGAGGGCGGAGTTGGAAGAGCTGGATTCACACGCGGCTAAATCCGACGACATTGAAATGATGACAAAGACCCAGTCTTATTACGATGACATGAAGAACCACCACGAAAACAATTCCAACCAGTGCGTCTTAACCGAAACCGCTTCCACCACTGCTACCACCACTGCTAACAATTCCGTCTTAGTAGATGAATGCAAGGTACAATTAATGCTCTCGGACATAGAGACTTCTATATAACCCTCTCTGTTGTTGCATGCTCACCTTGCACATTTGCTTGATTCTGTTTGCTTTGCATTGCACCTTTTTTTAGATACAATGATGTAAATACACCCCCTGTTTTTCACAAGTGAGGCAAGAAAACAACAGATGCATGTGTCTGCACAGTGTGTATTCGTTTCCGTGGAATAGCAGCTTTTGTGTTCATCAGCTCTGCTTGTGGTTAAAATAACCTCATGACTAATACGATTCAGTCTGATTTACGTGAAGGTGTGGCCGATTATAAATGTTTAAAAGACTCATTTTCATTTACTTGAGGATTAAAAAGCAGAAAGGGAAGAGTTGCAGCTAATTATCAGCTCATCCTTTCACACACCTCTCCACCACACTGTCAGTGAGTCCTTACAGGATTTTTTTTGCAGTCTCACACCATCTATTTCTGTGGATTGTGAGAAGATTGAGAGAAATGTGTAGTAAAACCAAGAACAACAAAGTAGCTTCTGTAATGTAAAAACATAAAATGTGTTGATCCAATATTTAATTCCAGACATATAGAATATTCTAAGAGTGTTCAGACTTTTCTCTTGACACACACATGAGCAGAGGAGATCTACTGATGAGCCTATTCATTTATTAAACGATGAGGGGTGTTGCCTAGCAACACCATCAACCTGTCACACAAGCAATCTGTCCAAAGTAAAAAGTTATATCCTCTTTCCTGGGTCTCTTAAAGACATATTAAAGGTGATACAAAGGCTCGCTATTTCAAGGAAGTTTCTTGGCTTTTTTTTTTTTTCTTTTCTGTGTTGCTTGTAATTACTCTAACTTACATTTTTAATGCTTTTCCAAGTTGCAAACTGCAGTAGTGCTTGCAAAAATCCTAAAACATAACAATGCAGTCAATCTGTAGTGTTTGTACCTTGTTTTCAGTGATGTGTGCATTCTTTTTTCATGATTTATTGTTTTGTATTTTTGAAACTGCCTCTTACATCTGTGCACATCATAAATTTGTGGTCTGTTCCCAGGTCAGTAACAGAAACTCCCATAAGCATGATCATCAGTGGTCATCCAGGAGTTCCAGTATTCTTCGAAAAGTGTTGAATGCTGCAAAGTACCAAAGCTACTTAGAAAGGTTTTGTTTTATAGCCAAAACACCATCACACCGATAGCAATAGCATTCGGATTTTACAGAGATGGTGTATTCTCGTGTTGTTCAAACCTGCTGTTTTCAAAGAAAAGGGACGGCCTACCCGACAGTTTCAGGGAAGGTTCAGTGAATTAAAATAGGGAAATATTACAGTTGACACATCAGTAATCTAAACAAGCTCACAGACTCATCTGACTTTGTGGGATGTGGTTAAAAAGAAAATATAAAACAAAAATTCACATAGTAATCCAAATAACAACAAACTAAAGAAACTAATAATAGATAAAGATGTACAAAATTATTATTGAATGAAATAAAATATTGCATTTGAATTGTGGTTGGAAATAATCATTTAAAAAAAAAAAAAAAAAAAAACTGCCCGAGACACATTAGAGCGCCTTCCCTATGAACAGTGGACCAAGTCTTTTTGAACATTAGAAAACACTCTTGTTTGCAGTGATTGCCTCAAAGTGTCACTCAACAAAATTTTAGCTTCAGAGCCCCATTATGCTCGTTTACTTGTTTTATTTTTTGTGTGTTTGTTTTTAATATTTCTTTCAAACCACAATTCAAAACCAACATCATGATTTTCATAGAATTTTTATTATTTTTTTGTCAATTTCAACTTATTTCACTGGTAGCTGATTTTTTTCCTTCTTTAATCTGAACGTATGAATGAATTTTGATTATTGAAGTAAAATAACAGTATTTAGAGATATTAGTTTAAAAGCTAAGTGTATCTGAGATCTAATAATATCATTGTGATGTCACAGGGTACTGAGTAATTGAAAAAAAGTGAGCTAGTAAACGAAAAGACAGACAGTTTTACAAGAGATGGGAGGGACACCCATATGTGAGGGAGGCCCATTGTCCCAGACTTTGAAAACACCAGATCAGAAAAAAAAATAATAACAGGAAAGCCTCTTAAATATGCTTTTCTTATGATATAAAATAAATCATGGTGAGTCATGCTTTATAAGTTCTATAAACCTGATGGACCAATCAAATTGACTGGCAGAAACATGATCACTTTACCTCAGAGGTGGGAGGATGGGATGTCACTATAAGCTATTTATCCTAAGATTTATTATAAATTTTATGTGTTTTTTTCCAACCTGTGCCTTGGATCCACTGTTTAGATTTTGCTGCTAACTGCTTGCAGGTAACCTCAGCCACTAACGGCTCTGCTGCGGAGTGCACGCTTGTTGAGGAGGAACCATGGAAACATGAATAATGGCAGCACAGAGATCCCCCTGCTCCTGGGCTCCACAAGCTTTCCTATCTGGTGATAAAAAAAGAGCGAATGAAAAGTCACACGAACAGAACTACTAATTGTTTTTTATGTAGTTTTCTTATTTTATTTTATTTTTTTATTAGTCCCTTTAAGAGTTTTTTGTAACTGTCTATCTGATTGATTTGTAACACTAATTCACTTAACCGTGAACTGATAACAGAGGTATACCTCACCTGTTAGCACGCATTTCTATCCTGTATAGCAGATACTTGCACAACATACTTCAAGGCTTGGAGAGGGAAGGAAGAGAGAAAAAAAATGGTCGATGAGCCATCCTTAGCAATGCATCCTGGTTGTATGTTCATTATGCAGAGAGACAAAGTGGCTGTATTACACATAGACACAGAGACCACCATTATTCACGACAGCCAGTGTAACTCACCATCCTTGCATTACATCTCTGTCAGTTTTGTTACAATACGTGCACAAAGCCACTGCCTTTGCTTTCCAGCAAAGTCTCTCATCTCAAGTCACGATTGTCAGTCTGAGAAGTGCATCTGATTACAAACAATCAAGTATTCACCATCCCTGAGGTCCAGAAAGCTGATCCAGGGGTAGCAGTCGGGGGCGGGAAATCCACACTGAGCCTCAGAAGTGGAATATCTAAAGCACAAAACATTCCATGGAGCCCATTTGTTTATTCCC
Source organism: Atherinomorus stipes (assembly GCA_023101725.1). Taxonomy (NCBI): domain Eukaryota; kingdom Metazoa; phylum Chordata; class Actinopteri; order Atheriniformes; family Atherinidae; genus Atherinomorus; species Atherinomorus stipes. Next base: position 1,095,096 of record JALJCO010002818.1, read on the forward strand.
CTTTTTATATTTTTATTTGTCTTTTGTGAAGAAAAGGGACTTTTTTGTTTGTATTTTACCCATTAAGAGAGATTTTAAATTAATTTATTGACACAGAGAACGAGAGAGCTAAGGTTTTAAATATGACCAAGTTAAAGAACAGGGACCAAACAGGCAGAAAATCAATCAGCTCACAGAGGCCTTTGAACTGCTTCTGTGACATCGCTTGAAAAACAATTACCCATTTTCATAAGTTGCCCATTTATAACTGGGTGGCACAGCAGTGGATACTTAAAATGTTATGCAAAGAAAATAACTGCCCTGAATATTAAACTTTACAGAGCACTTTTCTTTTATCCCCCCAAAGTCACATATTGATGCCAATGAAAGTAAAAAAAAGGAAATTTATTTCTAAATGAAATTTATAAGAACGTGAAAATTTAGGATCCTGAATAAAAGTAGAGATTATATAGAGCACATATATGCTAAAAGAGCACGAATAAAGCCAAAACGCCCGTGAGTTAAAGTTCCAGCCAGTGGTGTTATCATTCACATTATCATTTCACGTGACAACTCATCACAGTTCAAGGAGTTTTAGAAACACAGCGAGGGACAGTAGATACTCAGGCTTGTATGTTTACTCTTTTACAGGGATTTATTGTAATCCTTAATGTTTACTCGCTCACTGGAGCATCTCACCTTAAGAAAATGGCCTCTTAACAGCACAAGTTCTAAAAGCTTTGTTTATATATATATAAAAAAGCAGTTTACAGATTTTTCTCTCGAGAAAAAGGAAATTTTATGATTATCTGAGTCCCCCGCACATGAAGTAAGCACACACACATTGTCCAGATCAGGATGTGTACTACCTGAAAGCACAAGTATGATTAAACACAGATAGAGCACACAAGGTAAAGCATAAGAAACATAAAAAATAAAATAAAATAAGGTCAGCATTCAGCTGTTAGATGGATTCTTGGCTTGTTCAAACTGAGACAGATTATTGATATAACACATCAGTGAGGCTTCTTATGTAGCCAAACCTAACATGGTAGACAATATCGGTTTAGCCACCAGAGCTCAAGACTGTTTCTACAGACCCTAGATGCTGCAGCTGTGTGTCCATATGTGCGACTCAAACCAGATCAGAGGATGCACACAGTAACTTATATCCCGCCAGGATGAGGCCAACTTCAGGTAAAAAGAGCACCTGCCTCTGACTGAAACACTTCATGAAGATGGCAAACACACAAACAAAGCAGGACTAATGGCTGTTAACCATTCATTCCTTTTAAACCTGTGTGAGTGAGAGGCGAGACTTCTGATGTGGATGTCAATTTGATCGCTTTTATCAGCGTTGTATCCTTCTCTGCCCTCTTGTTTCTTTTCATTTGTGCTGTATGACAACCTTGCCTTGAAGGTGTTCACTTTAATCAGATGCTATTAAAAGTAACAGTAGGAAACTTAACACAGCAGTTAGTGCCGCACTCTGTCCTTTAGTTCCTGAAACACACACACTCAAAAAACATCGATTTTAAAAGCTCGGCTAACAGAAAGTGTGCTATGCAACGCAGTGCGCACTTGTTATTCTGCTCAACACGCTGTAGGACTGTTGTTTACTCACAAGCAGAATGCACACACACATTATCAGCTGAGGGATTTTTCCCCCAGATGCAAACACACATGATTAAAATGCAAACACATGTTGAAAAAAAGCAAACAAACAAACAAACAAAAAAAGAATCTTAAAAACGCTTAAATCTTAAGGGTCATTACAGTTGTAAATGCAATCAGTAAGCTGCAGAGCACTGACACCCTATCAGGCTCTTTGAGCCTCATCTCTTGACCTTGTGATCTTCAGGAAAAAATAAAAGAAAGAAAAAAAAAAGAGTGAAAATATCTCCAGTGAGGAGACGAAGCAGACCACAGCGTCACCGATGGGGATTGAGTGTTGGACCACTATTATGTTCAAACTCACGGTTTTTAGAAGCATGAATTAAATAAAATTATAATTATTTTTTTGCACCACTATCTTAAAAGCATGATATGTTGAAGTGCCTCTTTGCACTTTGTGTATATATTGTAGGTAACAGATATTTTTCTTTTGTTTTGTTTTGTTTCTTTTGGGGGTGGGGGTGGGGGGGCATTGAAATGGTATGTAGAGATATAGTTTCATGCTGTGAGATTTTAAATGTAATTCTCTAGAGGAAAAAGAAATCATATATGTCCAGAATAAAAATAGCTTAGACAAAATGTATAGAGGAAATTGTGTAATAAATTGCTCTTTTTTTAATTCTCTAATTGCTGTTAACTAGTTGTTTTACTTACCTGTCACACACAGATATATAAATATCTTTTTTTGTATCTAATGTAAGCGTTTTGAATGTTTGTTCCATAAAGATATAAGCAGTGTGAATTCATTTTCATTGTACATACATAAATATATAATTGTTCTGTTCAGTGACAATGCAGACTTTTCCTGACATTAAAGTGATCCTGAAACAAACACTGTTTGCATGAAAAAGAGAAAGAAAGAGGGTGAAAATGAATGAGATGAAAAATAAAAAGAGTAAGGGGAAGTTTTTGGTTGTAAAAGGGGGCTAACCTTTTAGGTTGAAATTAGTATTATAGAGGTTTTTGAGAAGAGACAAAGGAAAAGGTCAAATCTGCCCCGGTAGAGCGAGGAATCAAAACCCAGCCAAGTAGCTGATATGAGAGAGCGAACAAACATCTGTGGTATTCTGATGCCTATTACACTGTAGAAAACAATCCTCAGGTGACTCATCTGAGACATTTCAAAGGAGAAAACCGGCTTTAGCCTCGGGCATCTTTGTTTACCGGGTACATGTGCATTTAAAGCTGCAAGACACGGATCTAAAGATCTGTTTGAATCTGTGTGAGCCTTCAACACGCCACATCCCACCTCTGTTGTGCCATCAACATCAGAGAGGTTTACAGAAATCCCACTTGGTAAGCTGCCATTACGCCACTTGCCTTTCTTTTTTTTTTTTTGCTTTTACTCAGAAACTATATGCACACACGAACACCTGATGCTCACTCAGCTAAAAGCTACTGATTTCGTGGAAAACTGATTGACACAACAAAGAGCCAGCACATCTTTGAGCTTGTCCTTTTCTACTTAAACATCTTACTGAGTAAACTCCTAAAAAGAGCTGATAGCCCGTCCCCCCCCCCCCCGCTGACTATGTGCTTTACTTATCATACTTTTTTAGGCCTGCCCTTATTGTAAAGCTGTTGTAATCTTGATGTAAAAGGGAGAGAGTATGTATGGGGGAAATACACAATTAGGGGGGGAAAAAGAAGAAAAAAATATTACTTCCTTGGTCTATGGTATACATGAAAATCTGTTTCTACATATCAATAAGTGTTGTACCTTTGGTGTACATATACAAATATAACTAATAAATGTTGATTCATAACTAAATTCTGCCTGATCTTTGTTTGGTTTGTTTCATAAGATATTTTTTTTCATTCTTTCCATTTTATTTATTTCCTTGTCAACACAAAAAAATAAAATGAATGTGATTAAAGATAAAAGTCTGGAAGCACATAGGCTACGGTAGAAGTCCTGTTAGCTTCTCTTTCGCGTGATCAGGACAAGAATTTGCAAAGATATATTAGAATTTGTCATTTCTAGGGGTGAAAATTAAGTCTGCCGTTGTGCACACTTAGTAATTTTGCATCTAATGATATGTTTCGAAAGGTTTTAGGTTCATTCCCCATGACAAAAAAGAAAAAGAAAGAAAAACTAAATGTTAAGGGTACATGGTGGCTGATTAGGCCTTTAGTTGACCAATTAGCTTTATAGCATTTTCCTATAGGCTGAACATTTCAGTCAACATACCCCAATAAAATGTTTAATGTTTGGAGGAAAAGTCAAGTTTCATACCTTCCCACTAAAGAAAAGGCTAGATTTACAATAGTTATTCAAATAACAAGAAAGTGAAAAAAGAAATAATAGATAAAAATTGCTAAATTATATTTTCATAAAATAAAACATTGATTTTGAATTGTAGTTGAAAACTAAATTAAAACAATTAAAACAAACAAACCGTCCCAGACAATTAAGAGTACCGGGGTCATGAACAGTGGGCCAAACTGTCAGCAGGTGCAGAAATCTGATTGAATATTAGAGAAATAACTGGATTGCAGTGATGGCCCCAAAGTGGTGCTCAACAACATTTAAGTTCAGGAGCCCCATCATGCTTGTTTTATCTTTTTTGTTTGTTTGTTTTTAATATTTCTGTTAAACCACAATTGCAAATCAATGTCATGTTTTTTTTTAAATAAAAAAATTTGCATTTATTATTACTTTTATCAATTTCAACTGATTTCACTGACAGCTGATTGTTTTCCTTCTTTAATGGAAGAGTATGTAAACATTTTAGTATATATATGTATGTACAGCTGCATTATGTGTGTTTGTATAAGTATACTCACTGGCCACTTTATTAGGTGCAACTCACTAGTACAGCATTGGACCTGTTTTGCCTTCAGAACTGCCTTAATCCTTCGTGGCATAGATTCTACAAGGTACTGGAAACATTCCTCAGAGATTTTGCTCTATATTGACATGATAGCATCACGCAGTTGCTGCAGATTTTGTCGGCTGCACATCCATGATGAGAACTTCCTGTTCCACCACATCCCAAAGCTGCTCTGTTGGATTGAGATCTGGTGACTGTGGAGGCCATTTGAGTTCAATGAACTCACTGTCATGTTCAGAAAACCAGTCTGAGATGATTCCCGCTTTATGATATGGTGCGTTATCCTGCTGGAAGTAGCCATCGGTGGATGCTACACTGGTCATAAAGGGATGGACATGGTCAGCAACAATACTCATGTAGGCTGATGCTCAGTTTGAACTGCAGCTGATCGTCTTGACCATGTCTACATGCCTAAATGCATTGAGTTGTTGCCATGTGATTGGCTGATTAGAGATTTGCGTTAACGAGCAGTTGGACAGGACCCAATAAAGTGACCGGTGTGTGTATATGTGTTTATATATATATATATATATATATATATATATATATATATAGCAATAGAAAGAAAGAAAGAAAGAAAGAAAGAAAGAAAGAAAGAAAGAAAGAAAGAAAGACAGTAGCACATGATGATTTTAGTTATGTCCACCAGCAACTGCTGTAACACTAACTTGATGCTTACTCTATGTACAAAAAATAGCGTTTTGTCAAAGGTATTTTAAGTCTTTGCTGCCATCTTAGACTTTTTGGACCACTGTTTCACCATCGTTGGACAAAAAGGTGGAGACGGAAATTGATTGAACAAATATATGTTCCTTCACAGCGTAATATCTACTTTTTTATGCTGTCAAAAAGAAGAAAAACAAAACAAGATAAAACAAACACACAAAAAACAAACACAAAAACAAGATAGCCAGCACTCCAACTGAAATAGATTAATATTTTGTGAGCATAGTTGATGCTTTTTGAAACAGTCTGGTGGAGCCAGAGATCTTTCAGAACCCACTGCTGTTGGCCGTTTAGCGCCAGACTCATTAATCTCATACATGCCGGCGTACCAGTGCTTCATATTAATTATGTAATGACAGCATGCTGTATTCATTTATTTCTAGTTTTAGTAAAAAGCCAATTCACAACCAAACTGAGCTCTATGCACGACTCCACTACTTCCTAAACTTAAGGTAGCTCCTTTGTTTCCTGTCTTTCGTTACTGGATGAACTTATAAATTCAGGTGTGTCTGGCCAGTTACTGAGGTAATTTCTGGATTAATCAGTTTTTCCAGTAACGAACGACCGGAATCAAAGGAGCTGCCTTAAGTTCAAGAAGTCGTGGAGGTGCAAAGAGCCAATTGGGGAGAAACACTCATCTCCCTTTGAGCAAACATCCGGGACCAGAATCAGAGAGAGCAGGAATCTGATTCAGTCAGATGAGAGTTGAGATCTTTTATTAAAGAATATTTTATCATTGCTTTGCTTAAACTATGAACCTAAAAGAATGTGAATACTACCTCTGCCATACTTATTGACAACCAGACACCGACAACAATGTCAAGCATGAAAATACTAGTGAATACATAAGTACATATTACTTTTCACTGTTTGACTTTTACGAGGTCACATATCAATCGTATTTGCAACAAAGGGTGTGCTACTGGAAACAATGGGCACTCCAGTAAATACATCCATCCAATAAAAACTCTGCCTTGGTCAGTTTTAAAAGCCCACAACAGAACTTTTAGCAGTTTTCCCAGTGACGCGCCCCCTATCGACGGCTAAACTAGCATCCATCTTGCATCGTACCTGCACTGTGATTCACTCCAGCCAGTAAAAGACAGTCTGATCTTGACTCTTGTTCTGTCCCTTCCTCTCTGTCTTTTCCTCTCTTTATCTGGTAATGTTTCCTTGCGTTTCTTTGCTGAATTCTCCATGATGCACGTTAACAACACCAGCTGTGTTCATATCTGGTTCATATCTGTTTTGCGCAACCAAAAGTCAGCTGTAATGTCACGGCTGCAACCCAGATGCAAAACTTACATAGTGCAGTTTCCGAGCTCTGGGCAGTTATGGCTCAAAAATGTGCTTAATGAAAGTTGGTGTGCCATCAAAACTAGTCAGAAACACAGATTTTTAAGGTCTAAAAGTTACATTGGTCTTTAAGGGAAGGTGGGGCACGTTCTAGTTGGGTTGTCAGGGCATCAAAAACATGATATGAAAAGACAATCATGAATAAGTTAAAGTTAAAAACGCCAGTTTTCCTACAGCGCATGCTTTTGGACTGTGGAAGCTCTTGGGAAGAAGTCTGTACTGGAAAGCTGCAGCTGAACAGCACCACTCTGCTGTTACTGGGAAATCTTTTCTTTGGATTGCATCAGCAGCATTATGTGTGTTTAGCGTCATGAAAGTGTTAAATGAGTTCTCTAATGAATACATGCATACAAAAACAGCTGTTTCTTTAGTCAAATTGGTGAGATTTGTGCACATCGTATTACTGGAAAGATGCCATCCATATCTCCTGAAGTGGTTGCCTTTGACTCATCCTTTGTGTGTTAATGTATTCTCGGATCCCAACTCGGATACCATGGAAACCTTACTTCCGCCTATATGTGGGAGCAACATAACCTCTCGCATTTCTTCATCATGTCATTCATTCGCTGACTTTTTTTCCCTCTTCACACAGACTAATCAGTGAGAGAACACCATGTCCCAGCAGATCTTTATCTATACAGATTTATTTCATCTTGCTGTTTCCTAAAAGCAGAGCAAAAGAGAAACAATGGAACAAGGAAAATGTTTTTGCAATAACTGTATATAGATGAGCTTCGTAATGATGAAAAGGAGAAAAATTAGCTTTCACACAGGAAGTAGCTTTGACATGACACAATGTATGATATATTCAGCCTACGGGAAGATCAGTAGAAAAAACTGCAGTATTTTGTTTACAAGTTTGAATGTTAAGAGCGATGCCACACATGATTCGAGCAAGCACACAAGCTTCATTCATCACATCCGCATCTCTCAGGGAGCATACAGGGTTGTCACAGTCTTTTTTCTCATGAAGAAGCCTCTGACATTGCTGTGTTTACAGCACATGGGCCCCCCATTATTAGATGTGCTGTTTAGTCCAGTTTCTACAACAAAGCCTCCATTAGTCACATCAAAACTCAGCTTAAATTTGCTTTCAAAAATGATTAATGTGCTAGAGACATCATCCAAATCTTCTTTTTTGATCCTTCTTTTTTCATTTTCAGCATATACATACAGTATTATATGTATACAGTACATCATCATAATAGTTCTTTCCTTAAGATAACATCATATTCCCAACCTAGCATAATATTTATCCACTCCAGTGGTGTATAAATTTCCACAATTTTGGCATTCATACATTAAGCTAATTCATTAAATATACACTTCACTTTGACTATTACAAAATCCATTTAGAAACATTTACCTCTGAGGTAAAGTTTCTTATTAAATAAGACTCAAATAAAAACACATTCCTTCACTTGAAAGGGACGAAACCCTCTCCTACCAAATAACAAAAAGCACTGGCAGCTTTCAAAGATATACACTATATACAGATATGGAGAAAAAAGGGGGAATCAAAGCGACGTTGTTTAAGACAGTGACCTTGCTAGCTTTTGTTGAAAACGGAAAAAAGAGAAAAATTTCAGTCCACAGGCAAAATCTGAAATATGCACAGGTAACGACATAAAGAACAACAAAAAATACTGGAAACCAGTTATTGTTCTCTTTAAATTCTCCCATAAAACAACTGTTGATCTATTATTTTCCATCTTAGCCAAAAAAAAAAAAAAAAAAAAAAAAAAATGATGTTTTAGGTTTATTTTTATCTATAAAAGAAGGGGAATTTGTGAATTTGTGACCAACACGTTTTTTTTTTACAAATCCTCCCATACCTTTGAAACCTAAACCTTGCCATTCCCATATGTCAACAGAGCATACAAATTCATAAGCTGACAAAAAAACATTCCCACACCCGGATGACCTCCTTTCAGACCTAACTAAGCATACGAACAAGATGCTGCACATGCTGATGAGAAGGACCTGGTCCCACCCAGAGGAAACAGTATCAGACTCTGTACCTCAGACAAAATCTCGAAATAACACACTCAGTGTCATTCAGTGCTGGCCTATAAAAGCAGTTTATAAACCCATTTCTTTTGAAGCCCAAACCTCCAGCTACTTTCCTTACTGCCCCCTCCCCTCACCAGCTCCTCCCCTCCTCCGTCTACTCCTGACCCTCTCATGCTTGCTGGTCTTTATCTGGCGACTCCTCTAGCCTGATGACAGTGAACTCCTCTGTGTTGCCGTTCTCCTGGATGTTCTCCTTGTTCATGAGGGTCACCATTTCCTGCTCCGTGTCCTGGTTGTGGGAGCTGGATGCTGCCGCCGCGGTCCCGTTCCCCTCCCCGCCATCTTTAGCTGTGATTATCAGGGTTTGTTTCCTGCCGCACCAGCTGAAAAAGAACATTCAGACACATCTATTCACCACTGATTTCATCTAGTTTGTAGAAAAATATCGCTGTCAACGAAAAGAAACACGTACAGTCGTCCTCAAAATTATTCATACCCTCCAATTAAAGAAGGAAAAGAAATCAGCTGTCAGTCAAATAAGATGAAATTGAAACAAAAGTAATAATGAATAAAAATTCTATGAAAATCATGACACTGATTTTGAATTGTGGTTTGAAAGAAATATCAAAAACAAACACACAAAAAATAAAACTTTGTAAAATAAAATTTTGTTGAGCGACACTTTGAGGCAATCACTGCAATCAGGTGTTTTCTGTAATGTTAAAAAAGACTTCTGCACCTGCCGGTGGGAATTCTGGTCCTCTGATCATGGGAAAGGTGCTCTTATGTGTCCGGGACAGTTTTGTTTGTTTGTTTTTAAAAATATATAATTTCAACCACAATTCAAAAGCAATGTTTTATTTCACTAAATTATCATTTTGTACATTTTTATTCATTATTAGTTTCTTTAGATTCTTGTTATTTGAATTACTATTGCGAATTTAGTCTTTTCTTTAATTGGAGGGTATGAATAATTTTGAGGACGACTGTAAAATGAAAATATCAGGGGTCACAGCACGCAAAGACGTACCTTTTTCTTTTTGCAACAGCTGCACATACAAGAAGAATAGCAGCAACTGCCACAATCACTCCAATAATTACCAACCAGTCTGAAAGGAGACACAAAACAGGATTAAATTGTATTAATCCTGTGTCACTTGAAAGCATGCTTTGTTCAACAGGGGATCACTCGACTAAAGTTATTTGTGAAGTACTCACTTGTTGAACTGCCGGCCTCCTGCTGGTCATTCTCGGGGCCCAGAACCCGTCCCTGGTCATTATGTTCTTCTTGTGGAACTGCATAACGATAAAATGAAAAAAATGTCTACTTAAATCATCTCAAACACATGCAGTTCACTAACATATTAAACCAAGAGGCTGTCTTTGACAAAAATAAACATATGAACTCTGATTTGATATCATATTGTTTAAATAGTATGTGTATTTTCCACTGTAAGGGAAACCGGACAACATAAAAATATACTTTTGCTTTGTTTTGTTTGTTTTATCTTCTTTTTGTGTCTAATTTCAGCATAAGAATGATTATGAATTGACCTGAACTCTAAATATGGTTCAGCTGACACAAGGGGGCGTCCTCTGTTCTCAAAGTTACTTCAGTCCTGATGAAACTTGTTGCAACTGTTGCATGTTTGTTAGAGCGTGCTTTCATGCAATATAAGATTAAATCACTTCAGATTGCGTGTTATTATTATCAGATCTTCATATGCTTGGTAAAAATTACATGTTACTTTGCATTTAATGCATTTTTTACCTTAATGAAAAAAGCTGAATGTCGTAGCTGTGCTTTTTATTTTATGCCATGGAAGTGTTTATGTATTACATGGCTTTTATGCTTGGGTGTATAATTCCATCAGGTTGTTTTCATTCTAATTTATTCAGTTTTTATGAATAGCAGTTTGTGAGTTTTACTTACACTCTGCTTTGATTTCTTCTTTAGGCTCCTCAGTCTGTTTCTCATTTTCAGTGGGATGCAGTGATACTTCTGGTACTCTAACTGTGGTCAGTGGAGCGGCTCTCTCCTGTTCAGAGAAAGGCTGGATCCCAGATCCAGCATCCTGGTCGAGCTCCTTAGTGAACTGGGATTCCCCGGTACTGTTGTCATTGCCTCTGTAGGAGCTTCCTTCATCGGGAGCCTCAGTGCTGACTTCTGGAACAAAAGCTGCTGGTGTAGTGACGTGTTTTTCCTCCACATCCTCCTCTCCCCCATCTTCCTGATGGATTGCGGTGGAGTTGCCAGTGTCGCCGTCAGGAGCATCCTCAGGATGAGATTTGGGAGTTGTCTCTGACTCAGCCTTGCTTTCTGCTGTGGTTGAATGGGGCTGTGTTGAAGTTTCAGCTGATTGAAGAACAAATGTTGGAATTATAGCCACGCATAACTTTGAGTAACTTTGAGTAAGAGTTGTCTTCTTTGAATTTGGCAGCACAAATCATATCATTTTATAATTAAATCTAATTACTGTATATTCTTATCTCAGGTAAACATTGCTATTGAACATCTTTACTGTAAATATACAACAAACCTGGATGATTTATGTTCAGACATAAAATAATACGCAGTGAACATTTACAGCTTGATTTAGTAAAACACTTAAAACCACTAAAACCACATTTAATGTTATTATTGTGTGGCTGACTTGTGTTAACTATGAAAACAGTCATTCCCTGCATCTGGTATTTGGTATTTCTACTTTATTGGTGTGACACACTCATGCATCATCCCATGATACACTATATTGCCAAAAGTATTTGCTCACCCATCCATATTACGGGAATCAGGTGTTCCAATCACTTCTATTGCCACAGGTGTATAAAATGAAGCACCTAAACATGCATATTGTTTTTACAAACATTTGTGAAAGAATGTGTCGCTCTCAGGAGCTCAGTGAATTCCAGCGTGGAACTGTGATAGGATGCCACCTGTGTAACAAATCCAGTTGTGAAATTTCCTCCCTCCTAAATATTCCACAGACAACTGTCAGCTGTATTATAAGAAAATAGAAGTGTTTAGGAACGACAGCAACTCAGCCACTAAGTGGTCGGCCACGTAAACTGATGGAGCGGGGTCAGTGGATGCTGGAGCGCATAGTGCGAAGAGGTGGCCAACTTTCTGCAGTCAATCACTACAGACCTCCAAACTTCTTGTGGCCTTCAGCTCAGCTCAAGAGCAGTGTGCAGAGCTTCATGGAATGGGTTTCCATGGTGGAGCAGCTGCATCCATCCATACATCACCAAGTGCAACACAAAGCGTGGGATGCAGTGGTGTACAGCAGCCGCCACTGGACTCTAGAGCAGTGGAGGCGTTCTCTGGAGTGATGAATAAGAATCATGCTTCTCCATCTGGCAATCTGATGGAGGAGTCTGGGTTTGGCAGTTGCCAGACAATGGTGTAAATTTGGAGGAGGGGGGATTATGGTGTGGGGTTGTTTTTCAGGAGCTGGGCTTGGCCCCTTAGTTCCAGTGAAAGGAACTGTGAATGCTTCAGCATACTAAGACATTTTGGACAAATCCATGTCCCCAACTTTGTGGGAACAGTTTGGAGCCGGCCCCTTCCTCTTCCAACATGACTGTGCACCAGTGCACAAAGCAGGTCCATAAAGACATGGATGCAGAGTCTGGTGTGGATGAACTTGATTTGCCTGCACAGAGTCCTGACCTCAACCCGACAGAACACCTTTGGGATGAATTAGAGCGAAGACTGAGAGCCAGGCCTTCTCGTCCAGCATCAGTGTGACCTCACAAATGTGCTTCTGGAAGAATGGTCAAAAATTCCCATAAACACACTCCTAAACTTTGTGGACAGCCTTCCCAGAAGAGTTGAAGCTGTTCTAGCTGCAAAGGTGGACCAACGTCATATTGAACCCTATGGATTAGGAATGGGATGTCACTTAAAATCATTTGTTAGTCAAGGCAGGTGAGCCAATACTTTTAGCAATAATGTGTAGCTATTGTTATAAAGCTGTGTATGTGCGTTCACAAATCCTTCTTTAGTACTTCCTCGGTTTATTTGAAATAATACACAATCAAATAATAGTAATAAATTATATTTATATGGCACTTTTTAAGACAACAAAAGCATTTACAGACAGTCGGAAACATGGCATCAATCCGCAGCAACGGCCGCCCCTACCACCAAACAGGCAAACGTATTTATAACATTCATACATCCAGAGGTGGACATCCCTGGCCAGAGAGTAAAAATCCTGTCTAGTAGTTGTTCCAACAATCACTTAACCAGCTTAATTTGATTATAGATGAGTGAAAACACCTGTTCTAAATGTACAGGCAAATTCAAAAACAGGATTTCTACTTTATGGCACCTGGACTGTCCACCTCTGCATAAATCATTAACCTTTCAGTTATTGGACACCCTGCTCTACCATCTAAACCACTGCTGCCCCAGCAACTGGACATCAGATCTGCTGCCACTTTGTGGCAAAAGTTGTATCCTCGATCACCGAGACACAGTCTGAGTTATCCTGGGAATGTTGTTGATAATGGAAGCGATGTCATCTGGTGGTTATTCTGATTTGATTATTCCGTTTCCTCTTGTTTTTAAACTAATTGAGCAACTAATAGTTTCACTTTAATTTTAATTGTGTTACTGGAAGGAGATGGTTTATGAGCTCCATGTACTGACCTGGTGCATCTGCCTGAGGCTGTTCACTAACGACAAATTTCTTAGTACAGTTCCTTCCAAGTCCATCTAGCGAGAGAGGAAACAGGAGGACATGAACAAAGTTTCAAAACAGGTCAGGTCAATGCACTGCCAACGCAAAATCTATAAAACAAATTGGGAAGCAGCAATTCATTTGTCAGAAAAAAATGGGACTGATTATTTCTTAATGATAAAGTCACCTTCTTCATCATAGCAGTAGGCATCATATTGTTCTGTTTGAGCTCCAGTAAAGGAAATAATGAACCCAGTCGAGTTCCTTGCACAGTTTTCATGAGCCGTCTGTCTGAGGATGGCGATGCTTCCATTGCTGATCCAACCTTTCCTGAATGGACACAACAGTATTATTTCCAGGATCCACATACGTTTATTGACATGATTCACAGCTGGTCTTCTTGTTGCAATGTGCAACCATACAGACTGCAGTCATGTGCTGCTTAGACAAGTAGAGTGAAGTGGAATTGAGGAAGAAAAGGGAGTTTCCCTTAATGAAACTGCAATGATGTGACTAAATCCACTGTTGGATTTCATCATAAACAGCCCTGAAACATTTTAGAACTAAAAGAGGATCCAAATGTAGAGAAGGAAGTCTGGATATTCAACTTCATACTGAAAGTAAAAAAAAAAAAAAAAACCCTTCTGTTTTGCAGATTTGAAAGTACAACAGAATATACAGTACCACTCAGAAGTTTGGGGTCACTTTCCCATTAGAGCCTATGTAAAAGTGATCCCAAACTTTTTAGTGGTAGAGTATTTGTGGCGTTGCATAAAAGAACATTTTCAATAATAATAATAAAAACAAGTTTCAAACATTTTGGACGGTTAATTAAAGAAGAGCAGTCTTACCTGCAGGTTTCCATGTTTATATTATAGGCCTGCTGGACTTGCTCTTCACTCGCCATGACACTTCCCAGCTGCTCACACACCTTTGCTGCCATGTTGAAGTCCAGTGAGTGACGTCCTGCTCCCTCAACAATGAATACGCCAGCATAGCTGCAGCTGCGCGAATTCACTACAAGCAAGAACAAAGAGAAAAGTACGATATGAGGTGCGGACATTTATTATTTTCATACAGATTTGTTTAATCTCTCTAGCCAGTGCATTGAAAGAAACCAAAGACAAAATATGGACCTAGTATCTGGTCATGTCTGAAGAGGGGAAAGTGAAGCCAGTTGGGTGTTTCCCACTGTTGCCATTTTGCCGTGTCACAGGGCAAATGATTGACAGCCAAGCTAATGCTAACCGAGCTAATCTGAAGTGAACAGGAACGAATGAAAATACTGTAGCGGTTTAAAAGTAAAACATGCTCAGACTTGCTTTAGTTAACCAGCAAAAAGCTGCCGCTGTGCAACTCTGCTACAGGCTGTTCCCTTCCTGGGAACAAGCAGGGAGCTAACTATTAGCCTCCACGGCTAAAATCAGCGCCCAGCGCACGTCAATCAAAAGGACACACCCCTAATTATGCTTCATTTCAAGAATAAATAACATCTAATCAGATAAATTATAAAAAATAATCATCCCCTCACAGTTGACATGGAGGTAAACTTAGCCTATTAAACCTAAAAGGATTTTTTGAACCAGGATGTAAACATGTTTATTTCTGCTGTGAAGTTGGCCTTTTTAACGTGGGAGTCTGGGGATTTGCTCTGTTTTGGAGCCCCTAGCAGATGAAGAAAGAACTACAATCACTTAACTTCCAGGCTCACCCTTTTCCAGCAGAGTTTGCCCCTTGAAAGAAACATATTACAAGTCTGGAATTTAGATTTTAAAAGCACACAGACGGTAATTTTCGATCAAATGGGACAATGGTGGGGTCAACAGAAACTCAGCTTTCCGTCAAAAGTCAGAATACACAAATATGTGTATAAGAGTCCTGACTGAAATGTTCTACAAAATCAAATCTTTTTTTTCATCTCCGTTAAATTTGTTTGTCATTACTTTGGTGAATCAATGATTACTCTTTAAAGTCTAAATGAGGAAATGTTTGTGAATGTAGTACACCATAACCTTTACCACAGCTAAAACCAAAATCCAAAAGCTAAAGATACATGCATACACACAAACACATGTGCACACGAACACACACGTGCGCATATATAGAACCAGTCAGATCACAAAAAGTTTTACTTCACCCTTTAACACAGACACACCCAACACTGGCTTGTCACAAACTTAGCAGAAAATAATAATGTAAGAAACAAACCTGCAACAAGCCTGCGGTCTTTATTTCACAGCAAAATGAAGCTTATTTATCAGATTGGTAGCCTGTAGCATGTTATAGGATAAGTTCCTTTTTTTCAAACTGGACCTTATTTCTAGGAGTATATACGTGCATTTACTCACCGGTTAAGTTTCTGCACCACTTTGAGTCCTTCAGAAGATATTACGTTGAGTCGCCCTTTGGTGAATGTCCAGTATCACGGCGGAGACGGGGCAGCCACTATATAAAACATTATCTGCAGCAAAACTCCTTGATTTCATCAATGCTTCAAGTAGAATGAACAAACAAATGAGTAATATTGTCCTGTGAGTTCAGAGTTTCGAAAATTGTGTTTTTTTTTTTTTGTTGTCTGGGTAGTGAGCGGCTTTCTCAGCGCGCATCATGAACATCGCGACCGCGAAAAGTGTGTACAACACCCTGATAACTAATGGAAAGCTAAATCTGAACCCACGGGACAATAGTAATCATTCGTTTGTTCATTCTACTTAAAGTTTTGCTGCAGATAATGTCTTCTATAGTGGCTGCCCCGTCTCTCCCATTTTACTTGAGGAACAGCGAATGGCGATTCAGCGTAAAATCTTTAGAAGGACTCAAAGTGATGCAGAAACTTTACTGGTGAGTAAATGCACGTTTATACTCCTAGAAATAAGGTCCAGGTTGAGAAAAAAGATACTAATCCTGTAACATGCACCGCTAATCAGAAGCTGGTGATCAGTCTCATTATCATATTTTAATTGTTGTTGATAAAGACCTGAAGATCGTCTTCTGCAGACTCTGGGATGTTGTACATGTATAGTTGGTAAAAACATTGACCAGCTTTGTAGCTCAAGGAGGAAAGCCTAAAAAATATACAGGATTAATCAATTTATAGAATGCCTCTAATTAGAAAGACATTAAAACCTTTTTGGAAAGCATTTAGCAAAATTCAAATAACTTATCTTCATTAAACCTATACTGTAGATTACTCAGGTCTGAATCATCTTAACTGGTGGACTGATACACCAACATGACTGTGTCTGTAATAAATGCATGTTTGAGGAAACACCTTCTGACTTGGTTAGAACTTGTGATAAAAACTGTTTTCTTAAGTTTCATTTCCAAACATTGTAAAGTGCACAACTCTGGGGTTAATGTCATTACCACAAACCAGGCTGAGTGAGCAGGTGCATCCTCTCTCAGACATGTGGATACCAGCCAAAAAGTTGGTTCAAAAGTGGATATTCATTTGTTAATTTACAGGAAAAATAAGTGCAGTAGTATGTTTTCATTCAAGCTTTGGAAGTCTCTGACCTTTCTCTGTTAAAACCATCTAATGAGAATAAATGACGTGCAGAGCCACACAACATGGAGTTGTATTTTTGTTGATCGAAGAGCATTTCCAGAAAACAAATTCAGCAGGATAATGTTGTTTCAGACATACTTGACAATTGGAACGTACCTCTAAGGTACTTTGGCTGAAAACAAATGGTTTACAGAGGTTTATGATTGTCTCAGCATGTGTATTCAACTGCAGTCCCTGATTAGATAAAGCAGGGTTGGATGGATGAATGTGAAAGCTGCTCTGCAGAAGCAAGGTAAGGGTTTTGTTAGAGTATAAAAAAACTGATAAAAGCAATTTTTTTATAAGGAAAAAAATCTATTGTATATTGCTTCATAATGAGTCATATTTTCAAGCAGAATGGGAATAAATTGATAACAGCAGCAACTGTTGTCATTCAGTTGGTTATTTTAACAAATTCTTTGCGGCGTTTAGATCAGTGAAAGACTAAATTTAGTTACTTGTGTGCAGTGTGCCTTCAGACTGTTGAGCCCATTTGCTTAAGTTTGCCTGGGATCCACCAGGATATGGAAATAAAAACAGAAATGCAAAATTGTCTCAGTAAGGGAGCAGATGAGCTGGTGAGAGTTTGGATGCACTTCTTAACCTTTGAAAGCTTTGAAAACGCCACTTGTGCTTCACACATCTGGCCTCTGCAGATTGCAAAGACTGACTTGGAGAACGAAAAAAAAAAAACCTGGTGAAGAATTTAAACACTCAGGTCCTTTTCTGGTTATATAACAGGTTAAATTTGCACTAAAAATGAAAAAAAAAAGCAGCAGCACGCTGCATCTTCCACCCCACCATCATGTTGACTATCAATCTAGATCTTTGTGCAGTTTTGTGCATATAAAAAGCTTTTGTATATAAAAGAAAATCTGTGATGATCTAATTGAAACAATTTATTTTTTATGTATATTTCATAGGAAATCATAAAAATGGCCCAAATATTTTTTTTTTATCAACTCTTAAAAAAAGTGTAATCAGAAAAACCAACAGGCATAAATTCTGTTACTTCTTTCATTTTTTCTTTTTCTTTATAGATTCTCTTAAGATTCTCATCTCTGGACCAGCGATGTCAGATGAAGCTTCCTTGAAATCCTCCTTATGAATGCAAAAAGAAAGAAAATGAAGTACATTTGCCTTTTTGTTGTTTGTTTCTTTGCTACCATGGTGACAAATTCATCAGAACATGAAACCGGAAACAAGAACACACTTCCTGAAATCTGAGCTCCTGCCAATGAAGCTTCAAAGATAAGCATGAGAACTTAGCATGCAGTCACACCCGGATGTTTATTGCACATTCTATGCAAACCAAGTAAAAAAAAAAAAAAAAAACTTGTTGAAAATAAGCCTGCAGAAAGCAAAGCCACCATCTGTAAAGTGTATAGTGTGTAAGAAACTTACAAAATTTCCTGCACAAAGTTCAGAAGTCAAATGGTATAATGTTATTTTTGGATGTATATGATAACCACGAAATGTTGCGGTTAGTTTCAGGAAAAGATGAAGTGGCCCTCCCACCTTTCCACTTGCTGAAATGAGCAAACAGCACACCAACAAAGCAGTAAGCTGAACTTTCTTCAGCTTGTGGTCGTTGGGCATTAAGAGCCAGTTCCAGTAATGGTATTGTAAAGCACATGGGACTGTGTCCCTCACAGGGCAGGGAAATAAAACAGACAACAGCCTTGCAAACCAGCCCCAGGGAGATCAAAGGAAGCACAGCTCACCATCAGAGGGCTGAAAAGAGGGCTGACATGAAACTGAAGAGTATTCATTAGTATGCAGAGAGAATGTCGGCGAGTGTCTTTATACAGTCCAGAAGCCTGTTATGCCAAGGCGCTGACTCTCCCAAAAGCTCCATTGTCACCTAATGGAGTTGAAACCAAGGAGACTGCAAAGTCTGGATGCAGATCCTGAGAGAAAGGAGGCTTTAATGCAGGGCCTTGCCAAAACCTCCAGCTGCACTAGAAGTAATTGACAAGCCTGAGTCTACACTCTTACATCACTTTCTCCAAGCCCCACTCTCCCTTTCTGTCTTGTTTTCTTTCATTATTCTCTGATTGTCTTTTCTATGCCAGCAATAAAGTACATTTTACCCCCTGCATACAAGTGGGTAAGCAGGCAGATCACAAAAACACATGCACTAAAAAAACACCCCCAAAAACAAAACTTGGTTGTCTGATAACTTATTTAAGACTTTATAGAGCCGTGACTTGAGATATAGCACAGCAAGAGAGCAAGCGCTATATTTATTTGGAGATTAATAACACATACAACTCTGGCTTATATTTCATCCTCCTATCTGCATTCTCTCTCGTCTTTCCCAGACATGCTTTGCTGAAAATGTCCTCACTTAAGCCTTCTGAAAATATCATGAGGTCAGGAATGTTATGCTTGAACAGAGAATCTACTGTGCATGTCCCACTGCTACTGTGACATACTGTTAGCTATAGTTCACCAGCTGGTTTTGGAGGAAGACCTTGTTGCCATAACTCCCACAATGCTTCAGTGTCCTGCATTATCACACTTGAGAGAAGCTGCTTTGTCAGCAGAAGCATCTTTCCCTCTACTAGTCACAACAATCGTCTACCGGGCCCGTAGGACATGTGAAACATGCGATCTGATAAATGTGGAAATGTGTTTGCTCGCACATTTAAGCACAAAAACACAGCCTAGCCTGAAGGTCACAAGGACTTGCACTGATGTTCTCTTTGCAGTGTGATCTTTTGTCTAAACCATCTTCTACACCTCCCACTTTTGATGGCTGGAAAGATTTTATCTGGTTTCTGTTATTAGACCGAACATGCTGGCATTCTTTTTCTTTCCTCTTGCAGCCTCAATGCTGTCCTCAAAATTAAAAAGAGGGTTTCAGTTTATTCAAACCAATGATCTGTGGGTAGATAGTTGACCTCCAGCACTGCTTTCGAGCATGATTTGGAAATACCAGTGTAATGCAGCTGGCACTCTGAAACATTTCCTCTACTGCAAAGGTCCTTAGGCTGATGCTTTTGACATCACAACCAGCATATTGCACAAAAATTTCAGGTTACTTTGTATCCTACAGCAAGTTTTTTCTAACATTTTCCATGACTGATTTAAGAGGAATCATAGTCAAAATTTGAAGCTGAAATTTTGGTTATTGGGAGGCAGTAAGCAGCTTGGAAGCAATATCCTTTTTTGTTAGATCAAGCAAAATCAGTTCAAATGTAGATTTGAAACAGAAGATCTGAAGCTACTTATAATACATATTTGTTTGAGCAATATAAAACCCAAAACCCTTTTAATAACCAAGGAGCAAATCTGTTGGAAAAATGTGAAGCCTGCAAGTTAAATTTAGTAATTGTAATTCTTTCTTCATCCACTGGGGGATGGCTCCAAAACAGAGCAAATCCCCATAGACTCCCATGTTAAAAACACCAACTTCACAGCAGAAATAAACATGTTTACAGCAGAAATAAACATGTTTACAGACAGGTTCAAAAATCATTTTAGGTTTAATAGGTCAAGTTTACTTACATGTCAACTGTAAGGGGGTGAATTTTTTTTTGCAACTCGTCTGTTTAGATGTTATTTCATCTTGAAATTACACATAATTAGGATCGTATCTTTTTGATTGACATGCGGCAGACCGGATACCGGCCTGCCGGCTGGTTGCTCACAGTTAGCTCCTTGTTTGCTCTCAGAGTTGCAGCAGAGTAGCAAAATGGTGTTTTTTTAGCAGCTAACAGCAGGTCCAAACATGCCTCCCACTGCTTAGGAGGCTAATCTTCGTTAGCTCCTGTTAGTTTTGAGTTAGCTCGGTTTGCATTGGTTGTCAATCATTTGCACTGAGGCCGCGCTTTGCCCATTTTAGTATTTTCTGGGAGTGACACGTGACACGGCAAGATGGCGACGGTGGGAAACGTCCAACTAGCTTCACTTTCCCCTATTCAGATGTGACCAGATACTACGTACATTTTTTTGCAGTCTTTGTTAACATCACATTTCCACTGATGGCATTTAATTTCCAGTCTGCATGCAAAAACTAATCGCCATTACAGTATGTCTATGAAAATAAGCACCAGAAACTGTCTGGCTTCGGGGTGACTTCAGTTTGTTGTCAAAGTGGCAGTGACCAACCGTGTTTAGGCAGTTAGTTATTAATTGACCTATGGCTAAACCACGCCCCCAAACGCGATGAGCCAATCACAGTGCGCACAGCTTTCCCATACACTCGGACATTCTCTGCTTGAACGTCCATTGAAATGCATTGAAGTTAGTCCGTTTTTGTTCGTTTTTATGTGTTCTTTTTAGTTTAAAATGGTCAAACGTGTGCATGGGGTACATGCAACTCCGATACTAGGTATCCTGAGAGGCTGGGTGACAGGGCGTATTTTTTTTTTGCCTTTTACCAAGTCACATCAAGCCAAAGTTATGCGGCAGACCACAACATCAACTGAACGTGGATAAAATGAACAAGGATGCCTACATCTGTTCTAAGGTAAGGGAACATCGTATTCGAGGCAACATGTTGTCACTTTGCTTGAAAGAAATATGAAGTTACCTTCCCTAACGTTAGTTTAAGTTGGCTAACGCTAGCTAAACATGCTAGTTTTGGTACGTGGTAACGGTACATAAGACGCTGTCGTGTAGTACAGGTGTGGTGTAGTAACGTCGATAACGACACGCCTCTGGCTTCCAAGCTGCAGCCAGACTGCTCCGCTTCCGTGGCTGTTTGATCAGTTTTTGTCAGATGATCACTTTTTGGCACAACAACAGCAGCCGTGCAGCAGTTGGTGCAAGAAACTGAGGGAGCGACACTAGTCACATTCAGAGATTCACAGGCTGATTTCTACTCCCAGTTTAAGACTTCTGAACAATTTCTTTTTGTTTGTTTGTATTGTTTTTATGTTTTTTAATTTATCTTGTCATGGTCTCTCTGTCTGATCACGCGTCTGTTGTCCGTGTTGACAGCTGTCATCTCCCGAAATGTCACATAGCGCCTGTCACCGAATGTTTGTTTGTCCGAGTGAGTGGAGGGGGCGGGGCTTAGCCATAGGTCAATTGCATGTCAACCCGATCTCATACCACGAAATAAAGTAAATCATTGCAGCTTTGATAACTTAACCTCCATAATTGTACAACTACTCTATATCCCTACAGAGATGCAGTTATATTTTATGTCATCATGTCAGTACAAGCTCACTATGTATACCCTCATGTCTTTACGCATCTTGCTATATACTTTTAATACTATTGCTTAGGCCCCAAAATTTATCAAAGGGGAGGAAGCAATGTGTATTAAGTCATGGAACTCCATGTCACTTATAAATGATTAAAGTTTGAGGCTAAAATAGTTTGGGTTAGAAGTATTGCCACTGCAAGGGCATGAATATTTCACTATTTATGGGCTGCCAATTCCATCATGTCACAAGAACGTTGCCCTTCAGCAAACAACTGAATTACAGACATGCTTCCATTCAACATTTTACAAGTATTTTGTCCACTTCGTCAAAACACGGTTGTGGTTGTAAGAATTTTGACCACTTCTTCAATTCACTCCTGTGTTTTGAAGAAGTGGAAAAATACAACATGTTACACTGATTCTGTTACAGCAAGGAAGTGTCATGGAGGGGAAAAAGAAATGAAGAACACAAGCTGCTATATAATCTTGAAAAACATACGGCTTTTAATGAAAACAAAACAAAATTATATTGCTCTACACTGCTGACATGCTGATTTTATCCCATAAAGTTTGACAAAACTTTATGGGAAAGCCTTTGGAAGACAAAGTGCATTTTGATACATGCAACTACATATTTTTAGAATGTAGTATTAGTACTTTTATTAAAGAGATTAACTTTTTCTCAACCAAATCCATTAAGATTTACATAAACTGTATTTTTTTTCCTTTTTTTTCCTTTCATTGATGTTAGATAGTGATGTTAGACTGCTGCTAGCCATCCATCACATCATTCTGCAAAGTCTCAAACACTAAATCTGCATTGTGTGCACAGCAATCCTGCAGGTATTGTTCACTTTCAGTAGAGCAACTTTTGCAAACCCTGCATAGTGGTAAAATGCTTGTTGCAGCATAGCACAACGAATGGTCAGTGCGCATGACTTTCACCCCGGAGTCTGGGAATCAAATCCCGCCTGGGCCTTCTGTTGCGGACCTTGCCACATTCTGGCGTTGTCGGCAGGATCCATGTGCAATGCCGGTAAGCAGTTCATGGATTCAAAATTGGTGGCAGCCTGCGTGGAGCATGAGGACGTGCTTTTGGAAAGAGGGGGAGAGATGTGACAATGTGGGGTCCTGTCATTATGCCTCCGATAGATCATGCGCCCTGGCTACTTTGCCACAAGGATGTCCCTTTGGCTGAAAAGTCAGCGTGCATGACCTTCACCCGGGAGTCTGGGGATCATATCCCGCCCGGGCCCTCTGTTGCGTACCTTGCCACAATAGTGTAAGATGGAACTGAATGCGTCTCTCCTGCAGCCTGATTTGAGGGGCCTGTGTTCACAAAAGCAGCACCATGGGTAGTTTGTATATATGGGCAAAAGTTAACAAATTACCATCAAGAAAAATAAACAGCCTCTAGTGGTTGTAAAAGTAACTGTATGTGGAGATTGAAAACAAAGAGCCATCCTTCATTATAGCGTTGTAAAAAGAATGTATGTGACCCCTGATTATATTTTTTCCTTTTATGCTAATCAGAATGTCGTTGCAATATGTTATGTTTATGCAAATTATACTGCATTTTGCAAATGGCAAAATGCTATCAACAGTGATAAAATCCAAGCAAAATCCAAGTGAAGTCATGAGCTGCTGTTCAATCATTAAGGAGAGTTTAAAGGCGTCACATTAGAAAGTACATAAAGATGGACAAAGTTTCCGCTTATGTGACCCACTGATATCTGAAGAGCTAAAGTGAAGCCAGTTGGGCTGTTCCCACTGTTGCCATTTTAACGGCCTTGTGTGTGTTGACGCTGCCCGGAAATTACAAAAATGGGCAAAAAGAGGGTGACTGTGAACATCCGGGAAAATGATTGTTAGCCAACGTACTCTGAGCTAAGAGCTACCTAAGCTAACCCGGAGCTAACAGATACTAACAAAGATAGGTGGGCTAAAGATAAGGCACGCTGAAACCTGTTACCTGGCTAAGGACACGGTCTCGTGGGTTCCCTCAAACGGACTAGACTTGAACAATCTGGATTCTTGCAGCAGGGGTCGGACAACTCTGCACGGTCTCATGGTTGTTTTCGGAAACATTTTGAGCACGAAACCGTCATCATCACGCCGCGACGCAATTAGAAAGAGATGACAAACCTCCAGTCCAGCTCGTGGCGTTGCCACCCCTTTTTCCCCTCTCTCCCTCCCTGCCCCCTTGCGTCAAGCGCTCTGGACTTTGGAGTCATACAGCTGGCCTCTTCTAAAAGTTCAGTTTTGACAACTGTTCCGGACCTTTGGTGTGGTCGCATGTTGCAAAAAATACAGATCTAATCCCTTTTCTGGACATGAGAACATTTTAATTGTGACAAAAGTGTCCATGTGACCCTACCCTAAAAGACCACCATTGTGCTCCTCTGCTACAAGCTGAGATAGCAGGGAGCTAGCCACCATGGCTAACGCCGGTCTGCTGCCTGTCAATCAAAATGACATGCCCCTAAGTATGTGTAATTTCAAGATTAAATAACAATAAACAAAAGATGGAGTTATATAAAAATTCGCCCTCCTCACAGCTGACATGAAGGAAGAGTTTGCTGCTCGTGACTCAAATCAAGCTTGAGTTTTAGTCACATGACCTGTATCAGTGAGGTAGCCGTGTTTTATGTAATTTATGCAAAAGGAGGAGAAAATTTGTTCATTTTGTCAAGCTTTGCCTGTAAAGTAACACAATGGATATGAGTCTTTTCGAGCTGTTTAGCAGCAAAGATGAGGTGGAGACGGTGGTTACACCATCTCCACCTCCACCATCTGGGGATGCTGATACTATCAAAACAAGTTTGTTTTTTTTAAATTAGTGGAGAACATATCAAGAAAAATGCACCATTTAAGGTCAATTCAGCCAACGTCTGACAGAAATTAAGAAAAGGGGGGAATTTATACAAGATACTTCGGCTTCAGGGTGGGTGGCTGGTTGCAGAGGGCACATTGGTAGTGGAGGCAAACACGTGTCTGGGAGTACTCAGAGCCATACAAGCACAAGCCGTCTTTGTAAGGACCCAGTCTGTGGGGCCTCTTACCACCCCTCACCTTGAAACACGACACGGGAGCATGCAGGAGGGGTCGCTAACCCAAGGACGCAGCTTTGACCATGTTCACAAAAAGTGCAATGGGCAGCTCGGGCAGAATGTGTGAGCTTAAGAGTCCAAGACGAAGTGATACAAAAAAAATGTATACCTCCACCATGCATAACAGGAAATGGAAAAAACCATCAGAGATCAAGTTTAAAAATCAGTTACTTATCGGCGTGAAAGCTCCTCATATCTCTTCTGATCAGTTCAGCTTCCTACTCAGAGATAAACACGAGACATTTAAAAATGGTCAAATCTGAAAGTTTTGCTGCCTTTTTATGGACCAGCAACATCTGAATAATTAATTTTCCTGACAGAATTATTCATTTTCTTGCAGACTAAATTAAATTAATCTCTTTCGAAAGTCTGGCTTGACCACAAGTTGTGCTATTAGTGAAGTGCTTCAGGCAAAAGGTTTAGTTCAAAGACTACATCTGGACCTGGATTAGCAGAAACCACTACGGAGCACTTTAACTGCCAGACACCAACTATTGTAAACACTCGTGCACAGCCATAAGACACATGCACGCGCGCAAAGCTCACACCCCACAAAGAAAAGAAGGCTTGAGGGGCAAACACAGGTTTCGAAAAATGATGGAGGGGGTCCAGCACCCCCCATCTTTCTCCCCTCATGCACTGCACCTGAGCTGCCTAAATACTTCCTTATTTGCCTTTGGATCCTGGTCAAATGTATAGTTTGATGCTGATTGTTCTTTGGCGCAGTGCCAGAGGGGAGTCTTTGTGAAACAACCCGACCACCGGCTCTTCAGGGAATAAGCCAGACAATCCCCAGACTTTCCTGATTCAGAACCAACTACACCTCTGGAGACGTATCGCTTCAAGCAACAAATCCAATCAAAACCTTCAGACAGAAATCACATGTGAGACTGAGACAAAGGGTAAGAGGGAGACAGTAAAGGGGGGAAAGATAGAATAACTGATCATCTTTTGTAACACAAGCATTTAATGTGGCAGAAATTTTTAAAAAAGGTTAAGATATTGTTTTAGCTTCAAGAAAATCTCCCTGAAAACAACGCTCATTATCCAAAACCCTGATAAAAATTGATTTGCCAGCTTGTGCATGAGCCAGAGCGAGCGAGAGCGCCTGTCCTCTTTGTGTCTATCAGGCGTCTCAGACTGCCAGACATACAGTAAGCCTGTCTGCGCTGGTGTAGCACATGCTCTCTTGCCGGCATCCACTCATCCATTCTACAAGCAGCAGGCTCAGCAGAGCACAGCCTTCTTTCTTTCACCGCCTTCTCTTTACATCAACACTCACTCGCGCTCAACAAGGCTCAAGAGGAAAAAAACAAAAAAATCACTGTCTGGTCCTCAGACTCTGATAACAAAGAAGTGTTGCCAGTTAACAGCACCATTTCTGCACAAGAGAAAAAAAAAATCCCAACACAAAGAGCTATCCGCCAGTCAAAAGCACAATCTTCTCACCTTGAAGTTGATCCGACCTGCAGGAGGCCAGTAATCCAAAGAAGACTCCCAACAGAAAAGTCCACATCCTGGGCAAAGCGTCTGGTGATGGCTGAGTAGGCAGCAAGGAGTAAAGGTGTGGAACAGTTCTCCTTTAGTCCTGTCCTCCTTCTAGAGTACCACGAGTGATGGCTGGTGTGTGTATGTGTGTAAAACAAAAAAAAAAAGAGTAAATGAGTGAAGCAGAAGTAAAGGAAAAAAAGAGAAAGCTGAGTCTGCTCTGGGTGTTTGGAAGTTGATGGTGCTGAATGAGATTTTGCCTCAACTTTTCTATTCTCTGCTGGAGAGACAGAAGCTAGTGGCACCCACGTAGAAGGGGAAGAGTGGTTCATGCGCGCACACACCCTTCTGCCTCTCCCACACTTGCCCCACCTCCCCTCCCGCCCCACCTCATACAGACTCTTTTTTTCCCTCCTCTCATGCACTTTCTCTCTCCTCTTCCTGCCTCTAGTTTGCAACAGATAAAAAGGTGATCTCTCCTTCCGTCTGCCTTGTTTTGCTCATCTTCCCTCTTCCTCACCTCATTTCCACCATCACTCTTGCCACCCCCATTTCCTTTATTCGTGCTCCTGACAGCAACGGTTTCAGAGGGTCCACCTGCTCTTTTGTTCTGTTTTCTCTCTGTATTGTCAGTTCTTGTCTTCACTCCTCTCAAGGTCTATGTGAGTCTGTCAGTGATCCCACACCACCAACTCAGAACAAAAACACAGATTTCTCTGTCTTCTGCTTCTTTTTACCCACTTTGATGATTTTCTGACCTTTTTTTTTTTACAGCAAACAGGTTTATGAAGCAAAATCAGAAGCAATGACAAAAAACCCCATTTCCATTAAATCCATTAGTACCTTCTTAAACGACGTAATCAAGCTTCATGTTGTCTCAAATGTCTCAACAGCCAGAGCTTACACTTCCATCATGAGAAAGTTGCCTCTGTTCTTACTCCCGGTTTAACATTTCACTTCATCAGGTGATGGATAAAGTCGCCTCAGGTTTCTGGAATCTCCCTGGTGACAACGGATCTTGTGCTGTTTGCATGTGATTGTACAATATCTCAAATAAGCAGCTGTGATGTGGAAGCATAACTGGTAGCCTGTAACTCTGTGGCTTCGCTCCCAGCTGACCCTAAAGACCGTCTAGTGGCTCAGCATGGACTGTAACTTTGTAGTCATGGGAACAGACTCAAATAAAGAATGACTCTTCACTTGAAAAAGGTTTTTTTTATGATTCATTCTACAGTGACATTTGAGTTCAGGTTTCGGCCACTGCAGGAAGGCAGATTGTCTTAAACTTAACATATTACACATAGCTAATAGTTCTATAATTCAAATGTGCACCGTTATCAAACTATGACAGACTGACCTCACTCACGCACGCTTTGATGTTGGCAGAGTTTACTCAGAAATGTGGCAGCAGCTTATCTATGTAAATGATAGAAATGTGCCAGCAGGTGCTATTTTCATCTTTATTTACAGTTGAAATGGTTGATGGGAAAGTCTAAGAGTCGGTCAATGTGAGCGCACTACAAGTTCTTACATTCTTAACCCTTTAAAACCTGAGGTCCCGCAATTGAGGGACCTTGAGAACGGATCATACAAAAATGGTACTTTTAGAAACCTTGGGAACTATCTGCAATAATCTTTAGTCCTGCGTTTGATCCTAAAATTTAATCCTACTCCACTTGAGCAGGGTTTGACTTTGCAGACAGCATATTGTTCACATATTGTGCGATGATTTGATAGATGTTTGCATGCAGCTGCATCAAAAGGATTTTCATATTTAACCTGAAAGTTTTGGTTTTTGTCATTTCTTCCATGTGCCCTCTACATTTATAATTCACCACTAATACATTTAATGCTACTGTATTTACACATCTAACAAAAATCTCTCTTTACTAAGACTCCTTAAGTATTGAAACAGCCCTTGAGGTTGTAGATATATACTCATTTCATTATTGGGTGAAGAATTTTTAAGCAGATGTTTAAAAAAAGATACAGGTTTGAAAGGGTTAAGCAGAAAAGAAACACTTAAAGGACACTTGCCCCACACCTCTGGAATACACTCCCCAGTCAACTCAAGTCAGCACAGTCTATGACGTCTTTTAAAGCCATGCTCAGATCCCATCGTTTGGGGCAGGCCTTTCCTTCTAAACTCTTTCTCTTATTTTTTTCTCCTTATTGTTTTTATTTCTTCTGTTCTTTTTAATTATATCTTATGTTTTTAGCCTTGTGTTGATGTTGATGTCCTGCTATGTACAGCACTTTGGGCATCCAGCTGGATGTAGAAATTTGTGCTGTATAATAAATGAAATGGAAATGTGAGGGTACATTTTATGCCATCTTATATTTCTTATAGTGTAAAAGACAGAAGCCCCCCCCCCCCCCCCCCAAGAACTCATACTTTGATTGGTCAGCTGATCAACAATAATAAAGAACAGGGCACAAGGCTTCTGTTCTTCTTTGTTTGAGGCATGGGAAACTAGCCATTGGGCAAGTTTTATGTTGTTGTCGTTGGGAGGAAGAAAACAAATTTGGCCTACAAACACACTGTTTCCAAGAAGAGAAGGAGTGTTTCCCCCAGAGAGAACAACTGGATAAGGGTGGACTTGGAACACAAATAAAATCAGTAATAATTTCATTTGTACATTTGTAATGACAACAGCAATAATAATAATAATAATGATTAAAACAGCTATCAACAACCTATTTTCTACTTATCAAAAAAAAAAAAAAACCTTGAAAAACAGAAGGGGACTTTGGAGTGTAGTTTTGATGGAGTTTCGCTGAACATGGAAATAATGAGATTTGTAATCTTGGAGTAACTGCAGAAATTAATATTTAAATGAATCTGGTTAAATTTAGCTCTTACAGTTCATCAGCTGAGGGTTTAAATTACACGTCTTTCCTCACAGACTGAATTCAAACCCATTTCACCCACATTGTGACAGAGGTTGTATGACAAGAGGTCATTACTAACTGATTCACACCTCTGAGCTAGAAGTAATTTCCTGTGTTAGCTGTTTCCATAGCAACAAAATAGAAACAAAACACAGCAAACAAACATGCTTAGATAAGAAATGCCATGATGTGTTTACTTAGTTTTATTATGGATTTGTTAGTAAACAACAATAAATTGTTCCACCATATTGCATTTACCACATAAAGGATGCTCGACCTGCTGCCCCAGATAGTTAGCACATTTCTCCCATAATATTAAAAGTTATGTAGATATTTTCAAATAAAAAACAAATGCAGTTGTGCTTGAAAGTTCACATACCTTTCCATTAAAGACAGAAAAAAATCAGCTGTTGACAGGTATGTGACCTACTGTTAATAATACTGTTTTGCTTGTTTGTTTGTTTTTTTAAATAATTTTTTTTAACAAAAATTCAAAATCAATATTTTATTTTACTAAACTATAATTTAGTGAATTTCTATTTATAATTACCTTTTTCAGTTTTGCTTTATTTGAATTACTACTGTGAATTTAGCCTTTTCTTTAATGGGAGGGTGTAACTTTCAAGCACAACTATATATGGTGGACTCATAAAAGGGAGTGAAAATAAAATGAGAGAAGTGTGACAAGTTCAGACGGACAAGAAATGAGCAACAGAGATGATAATATCTGAGAGAGAGAAAGAAAAGACAGAAAATGACCGTGAGCCTTTCAAGGCAAATTATCTCACTTGACACAAACTCCAAAAGTGATCGACTCCATTTGATGAATAGTCGGGTCAATGTGTAACATTTGCAGTGTTTGACTGATGAATCCCTGTCTAAACATCCGAGTATGCACACACAGTCCGACCCAGGTTAGACTGCATCAGAGAAGCTCGGTCAACACTCCAACATGATGGAATGCAAAAAACCCTCCATCTCTGTCAGTTTATTCAAGTAAAATAAACACGGTCACCCGGGCTGAACCCATGGTGTTCAAGATCTTGGGTGATTAGAAATGTGTCCTAATGACACACTGAATCATATTTCTGATTCAAGTATGAAGCAACTTTGACACATTCAGAAGAATACAGACAGATGAAGCCTGTTTGCAGACGCATGAGCTCAACTCATGGTTTTAAATCCAACCAGGAAGCTTTGGTTCATTTCTGCCTCAGCAGATGAGACAGCAGCACAGAAACGGGGGGAAAAAAGTAGGTGAACAGCTGCATTTTACACGTGGATTAATCCTGAAGTAAACATTAGACTGCTGAGTCAGCAAAAGACCAAAAAACTTTTCCATGATGTCTGAGAATGTGAGAACAGACACACACGCAGTCAGACGTCCTTGTGGTGGCGAATACTGTGGTCAGGCCGACTAATGGCACCTCCTCAGCATTCCTTTTGGGCAACGTGCTTTTTCCTCTTTAACCAGTGAAGTCATAGGAATGTGATTAGAGGAGATGGTAAGATGTCCTTATTCGTACAGAGTGGTACGATAAAATGTACCATTTACCAAATATGCAGAAATGGCTGTTTGCATTTATGTTATGCTGAAAAAACCGTTGCTGAGTGGATGCGCAGCCCCAGGGCCTCCCTCAGGGTTGGTAGTGTTGTTGCTGGGTTTGGTTGTGTCTCTTTGGGGCTGCAGGTTCCCTGTTCCCCTGTTCCCTGAGACTTCCTCCTACATGCAACACTTTGTCACACACTGAAACTGATATTTCCTGTATAGTTTCCGCAAGATAATGCAAGTTTGTTTTAAGCAGATACATTTAAAGTCAGCATGTTTGATCTTGGCTTTTTTACTGATATCTGAGATCTGATGTCCAATATTGTCCAATTCTTAATTTCCAGTATCAACTGATACCGTTCTATGCAGACAACTGTGAGGTTGTATCTCTCATATTTTTAGAAATACAACTACGTTCTGCTATGAGAACAAAGATCCCAAATATCCTTAACTCAGCCAGAGGAGTTCATTTTGGACATCTGGCTTCCAGATATCAGATACTAGCAGGTATTAGCCAACATGTGGCTGATTATAATGTTTCTGACAACTTGGTAAGTTAACCAGCAACTTTAAACCAGACATATTATAAGCAGCTTCAGAGCAAGTTAGTCTGCAGCTACACCGACTCAATTTACCGTAGTTAAACTGATTCAATTTAAGTAAATTAAGTTTTCCAGCATCTTGCCCTCCAAAGTCCTTACAACTTTTTTAACATTATATTGCTAACAATTAAGTTAAAATAAAGTTATGTCTAATCAATATATTCTATTAAAACCAATGTTACATTTACATTTTGCATGGTCATGACCAAAACTTAGGAAACAAAACTTTTGCGGTTTTGCTGCAATTCAGTGTCGTGAGGACGGCCCCTAAAAGGAATGCTGGGACATGAAGTTCTTCCAGAATAACAGGGACTTTTCTACATGCTGGAATGGTGCAAAATCTCATGAAAAATTGTTGTATCCATTAATATCGGCCTGAAAAAAATGAAACCGATATTTTCTGATATCACATTTTAATGCCAATATCGGCTGATAATATCGGTAAGCTGAAAATATCGGACACCCCTAATTCAAAGGGATACAGTGTAATGTTTGACCCAAACATTAGCAAGTTAATAGATGATTTATGGGGTCAGTATTCAGCACTTGATGCATGTCGGTGCTCTGAGGGGGCTTCCCTCCTCAAAAACCAGACATTGTATCTTTGCAGGAGCGGATCCGTCTCTCATTGGATCATGTGACCTGGAGCGCTTTGCTTTATGGCTTAATGACTTCTATCAGCTGATCAAAGTGGTCTGCAAACACGATTCCACCTAGAGTTTAATTTTGCGACAGTTGTGTGGCCTGTGGGAAGTTGCAGGTTTAATGCCCCTAGTGGCCAAAAGTTCAATGTCCTTTAAAGAGGAAAATGGATTCATTCAACAAATGCTTCTTCCTGTTGGTATTCCTGTTAATTAAAGAACATGTAGACCAAAAGTCTAATCATGTGTATTTGTGGTATAGGGTTGGAAGTCTCTGAGGAGGTGAGGGAGGTTGTCAGGGCTGTGCCGTCGTTGTGTACCTTTGGCCTTACTCTGCTGAGTCTCAGGCTGGATGAGCTATCCCGGCATCACGGGAGCATGACTGGACTGCTTCAAAAGGCCGGGCTTTGCAACATCAACAAAGCAAGGGCCTCACTTGTGTTTGGGTGCTGGGACAGCAGAGAGAGCATGTTTGCACAGAGTGTCACAGCGTACAGTATAGCCAAATGGAATGTCCTGCATCATCCATGCTCTTCGTTTGCATGGCGATAAGCCTCAGTGTTCTCACAGGTGAAACGCTGCTGTTTTTTAAATGATCTTGCTCTCTGGGCCGTGTGTCCGTTCTAAGACTTAAACAGGATGTTTTTAAAAAAACTATTCAAAGAAATGGTGCCTTTGTTTAAATATAGATTAGTAGTATGAAGAAGGAAGTGGAAGTATAAGAGGCTAATTTAATAGAGGTGGGTAGAGAATGCATTCCATTTAAAAGACTGAATGGAAATGTGCTGGTAGTAAGGAAAAAAGGGGAGACCAGAGGAAATCCTGTTAACAATGGTTGAACAAACTTGAACATGAGATAATGTAGACGAGAGAGAGCCTCTCTCAAACCCTGGTTGTCATTCACAAATACTTGTTCACACAGAAAAATACGCAGGCTGAGCAGGCTCCGTGTCCTTGTGGGTGAGACCAGGGTGAAAAAGCAACTTTTGAAAAAGCCAACGAAATGGACATTTAAGACCCTGCTCCAATGAAAATCCTGTTTTTCATGTTGTTTATATATTCTTGTGACATATTTCTTGTGGTGAAGGACGTATGTTGAGAAAGCTAAACTTAAAATCGCATTTCTGAGTATTTTTGCTTTCAAATCATTGTGCATGAATGGCAGGCCCTAAAAGGCAGGCTCAGACAAACTGGGTTTCTGATGTCACTAACCCAGTGGCCAATCACAAAGCTTCGACCCTGCTTTGCCCCCTCCACCCATTCAGAATAATACTTATGGTTTCCTAGCAACAGCAATATAACAAACCACACATGTAGATGTTTGGGGAGTGGGTAACATAGTGGTAATATCGCAGGCTATGACTCGGCAGATCCGGGTTTGAGTCCCTGACACGGCACTCAGGTGAACCACCATGGACCCCTGAGCAAGGTCCTTAACCCCCACCAACTGCACCCTGGGTGATTTAAAGATACACAACGTAACTTTTAGACCTTAAAAATATGCATTTCTGACTCGTTTTGATGGCACACCAACATTCATTATGCACATTTTTAAGCCATCACTGCCAAGAGGCGTCCTGAGGCTCAGAAACTGCACTGTAAGTTTTTCATCCGGGACGCGGCTGTGACGTTGCAGCTGACTATTAGTTG
Organism: Atherinomorus stipes; assembly: GCA_023101725.1. Lineage (NCBI taxonomy): Eukaryota > Metazoa > Chordata > Actinopteri > Atheriniformes > Atherinidae > Atherinomorus > Atherinomorus stipes. Next base: position 1,129,006 of record JALJCO010002818.1, read on the forward strand.
TGCACCGCGTCACTTACAAGCAAACATATATGAACCAGACATGAACACAGCGGGTGTTTTGAACGCGCATCGTGGAGGATTCAGCAAAGACAGGCAAGAAAACATCACCGGAGAAAGAGAGGAAATAAAAGAGAGGAAAGGACAGAACAAGAGTCAAGATAAGACTGTCTTTTACTGGCTGGAGTGAATCACAGTACAGGTACGGCGCAAGATGGATGCTAGTTTAGCCGTCGATAGGGGGCGTGTCACTGGGAAAACTGCTAAAAGTTCTGTTGTGGGCCTTTAATCAGCAGCCCACTGCTGTCACGTTCAACCTGAGAAGAGAATGAATTTCCTAATTGGCATTCTAATTGGGATTAATAAAGTAACCTATATGTTATTATTATTGTCAGTGTCACAAACCCGATCAAAACCCACTTTATCCTCCTTATTTATGAAGTTTCTGTCATGATCAAAGGCAGAGAAGGATTACCCCAAAACAGACGCAAACTTACAACAAAAAATGTATCATTGGGTCCAACAATTAATGGGCTGCAAGCTAGCAGGAAGAGCTAGCAAGCATGTAAAGACAGCTCTGAGCTGCAGGGGAGAGACTGTCCTTACAACTCAGAGGAAATAGGGAGCCAAAGTCATGCCCTCTACTTCTGCCCCATGGGACCTAAGAGGCAAAAAAATATGAATGGAAGTCAGTGGGGAGAAAATAATCATCTTCTGGTCCCAGTCGTTCTCTGTCCTGGATTCCAGATATGTTGGTTGAAGATTTAAATGAAATCTTTTTGTGCAAAAAAAAAAAAAAAAAATACCACAAAGAACTTTGATTATTTCAGGATTTACTTGAAGTCGCTTTGTGGACACATTCTCTGCAACTGGCATGAACGAGACTGGCCATCATTCCATCGGCATAATGGAAAGACTCAAGATTTCTGCGGTGACATGTCAGAGTAAAATCGCAATCGCAAGCCTCCACAGAGAGGCTTCAAGCAAAACCGGGAATAATCTAAAATCTTTGCCACATTTTGTTTTTTCTTTGCACAAAAAATTTTCAATTAAATCCACAATGAACATATCTGGAATTCAGGGCAGAGAGCAGCTGGGACCAGAAAATAAATATTTTCTCCCCATTGACTTGCATTCATATGTTTTCATCTCTTAGGTCCCATGGTGCTCACTGGAAGGGGGCTTGACTTGGGCTCACTATTTGCTAATGGTGCTCTGCAGAAGCAGAGTCCTGGAAAATGGCAAATGTTGTGTTATTTTGGCTTAAAACTTCCAAATCAAAATTTAAAGACCACTGAGAATGTTTCAAAGTAACTAAGATAAGGACTGGAGTGGGTCTTTTAAGAGGAGGCAGAAAAGTCAAATTGGCCCAAAATTCCATAAGAATGTTTCATTTATCACTAATCCGTCACATGCTGGTAAACTGGTGTGAGACTTGGAAAGCGGTGAAGGATTGTAGACTGGAGCAAAGGTGTGACACACGTAGAACTACAACACACACTCCCATCCTATGGTTTATTTTGGTAACAAAAACTTGTGCTTATACACTCTCTGGACTTGCAGCCAGCAATCCATGAAAATGGAATTCAGTCATTTGCCCCACTTCTCTTATTTGACCAAAACATTCATCATACTATGAACCTGAAGGACAAACACATGTGAGGCACACAATCATTCCATTTGGTCTCCATAGCAACAGCCTCCACCTCTCCACCGCACCATGCTGCGTGTCCATGAGCCTGACCTACACGGCTGCTCGAGCCCCAGCATTATCTCCAACACCCTGCGCATTGTTCATCAAAAACCTTGGCGGGAACAAATCAGATTCTTTCCGTCGGGCAGCTCTCTTATCCAGCTGTTACATATAACGAGATTGCTTGGCAGAGACTGGCGGGTGGCCATCAGACGAGTAAATGTCACACTGTGACAGGAAAGCTAAGGAAATGTCAGAATCTATTTTGCTGCATTTGCAGAGCAGATAGTTGAAAGGGCATTGTTCTGCTGCTCTCCTCAACAGCTCCAGCCGATGTCAAGCTGATAGCAGAATGCAATGAAAAAAAAAGGGGCCCAATAATAAACACGATTTCACTACCATAACATTTAATGTTGCACAAAGAAAGTGAGGAATAATATTGCTTCATTTCATAATTATTTAGCCAACAGGAAATTCCAAACCAGTAACACAAAGAACTTCTTTTCTACAAACAAACATCTCATTAGGCAAGAGGGACACTAGTAAACATGGCTAAGAATGTTTCCACGTGGTTATCACTAGTTCTGAGCATCACATCACTATTCAGCTGCTGGGGTTTACTGCTGTGTAGCAGCAGATCTGCATCTTAAAGGATAAATAAATAACACCACACATGCTTTGTGTACACTTCCTGCTCTTTTATGTGCTTTGATGGCAGCTCCCACATTTTCATCGTCTCGTGCATCTGCCTCTGATTTGATCTTAGGCTGGCCTGTGAAGGCACCCTATATCTTCGTGGCAGATGGTGCTCCAAGATGAATACTCATACAACGCAGCGGTTGGATTATGAGCCGGCTCACAGAGTAATAACACATTTATATTCACTGAGGAGGAGATAACTGGAGATGAGGAATGAGATTAGTTTGAGGGCGAGATGAGATGACGTCAGAGGTGAAGAGCAGCCCGCTGCTGTGTTAATAACTAAATAGTTTGCAAAACTGCATAAATTTCAGATCCAAATTGAGTTTAAAGCTGTATGATCATAAATAGACTGTCTGCAACATCTTATGCTCGTCAAATATCAAAGAAACAGAAATACAGTCGTCATCAAAATCATTCATACCCTGCAATTACAGAAAAGGCTAAACTGACCATAGTAATTCAAATACAAGAAACTAAAAATAAATATAAATTTACAAAATTATGATTTAGTGAAATACAATTTTTCTTTTGAATCGTGATTGGAAATAATAATAATAAAAAAATAACAAACAAAACTGTCCCAGACACATTAGCGCACCTTTCCCATGAACAGAGGACCAAAATACCTGTCATGAATAATTTTGAGGATGACTGTATCTGTCAAAACTAGGGATGCACGATAGCCCTTTTCAAAAACCGACACCGACTACCAAGAAATTTCACCTCCTAAAGACCGAAACTGATAACTGATAACACACATATATACCTAATCATAACATCAAACCAAAAAGACTTGTCACTCTTTAAATGAAAAAATAATTAGTTTTTCAGTGAAAAACTATCATCAAGCCTCTCAAACATTTTCTAAAAGATATCAAACAAAAAACGCTATACGGTGCATTGCTTACTGATACAAAATTAAAGGTTCCTTGAACTGATGCAGATACATGCATCAGGATTACAAACTGAAAAAGTGAAATCAAGAAGAAAAAAAAAACACAAAATGATGCACTGACAAGTTAGATTCAAACATTCTTTGTATATTAACACAATCCGAAAAAGTTAATTTCTAAACAGTAATTCCGGACTCATAATGTGAGTGGAGCACTTCCATACTGACAAAAATACTTTACTGTTGTGCTCAAAATTATTCATACCCTCAAATTAAAGAAGGAAAAAAAATAATCTGTCAGTGAAATAAGTTGAAATTGAAAAAAGTGATAATAAATAAAAATTCTATCAAAATCATGAGATAGATTTTGAATTGTGGTTTGAAAGAAATATTAAAAACAAACACACAAAAAATAAAATGAGTAAACAAGCATGATGGGCTCCAAAGCTAAATTCTGTTGAGGCAATCACTGGCAATCAGGTGTTTGCTGTGATGTTAAAAAAGACTTCTACACCTGTTGACAGGTATTTTGGTCCACTATTCATGGGAAAGGTGCTCTATTGTGTCCGGGACATTTTTTTTTTTTTTTAATTCTTTCCAATCACAATTCAAAAGCAACATATTACTGTAATTCACTAAATTATAACTGTAAATCGTTATTTATTATCAGTTTCTTATAAGTTTCTCGGCATTTGAATTACTATTGGGAATTTAGCCTTTTCTTTTACTGGAGGGTATGAAGACAACTGTATGTTATCGGGGCAAGATGTCATATCGGACTTGTTGGAATGATGCAATTATTTCCTGGAATCGGCCCAACAGTTATCGTGCACCCCTGCTTGTGTTGTAACCTGAGTAAGAGAATTAAATGACACTGCTTTTCTCCTCCTCCTCACTTTTTATTTGAGAGAACCTGCTTTTACCCGTAGCAACTCTCCCTATAGAAAACAGAACAATACACATACTGTAGAAAGCAGCTGGTCTCTGCCAGTCGCTTGCACCACCTCCCCCTTATGTACCCTTTCCTGTGTCTGTGTGCGCCTCAATGTTGAATCTCAATCTGGTTCCACAGCAACCACAGAACAAAATGTCCCCACTCCATGGCCACTGAAAAGGGGTTAGGTGTGCTCACAGTTGCAGTAAAAACTGGATAGTAGTGGAGGGATATTTGGAGTTACTATCAGCCAAGATTTCTCCACCACTGACACATTAAAAATTAATGCAGTTCTTGTACCACCTGCATTATCCACCACTCTTCACAGGTGATTTATATTCTGAACTGAAATGTAGGAAAGCCATCATGGAAATTAGTTCATGTGTACAAGGAAGGAGAGCTGCAGATTCAGCAAAAGAGAGTTTAAATAGCAGGGTCTCTAAACTGCTTTCACTGTGCTCACATTTTAGGAGTTGCAGTTTTGGTAACATTTAGTGGGCAAAATAGTAATAAAAATAAGGCAGGAAATGTCTAAAAGTCTAACCATGACCGGTTCTGTGGTCCATTATGTAATCTTTACAGAGAGATATACGTTTTCCCTTTGCACATCTGGGGCATGCTCTGCTAGACTGGTGCTAATGCATGTGTAAACAGCTGTACTGCCTGTGCAAATAGCAGATAAACATCTGCCAGCAGAGTCTGACCTGTCCACTCAGCCCCACAAATTACCCTAATTGGCTTATATGAGATGATTATGTGAAATGATTAAATAGAAAGTGGCACAAACACCTCTGTGATTTCGATGCTAGCTGCGCTACATCATGAGAACTGAAGGAAAACCTGCTTTAATGAAACACAAAGACCTTGAGGTTGAACAGTGCATTTTATTGGCATCTAAAGACAAGAAAACCTAAATTTAATATGTTTACATGAAGACTTGATGGCTTGTTTTCAGTGGTGTCAGTTTCAAATAAATTAAAATGATGAATAAGTTCTAAATTTAGAATACAGCAGGTTCGTGTGGATTTAACTGTTATGGATAATGTTTTGCCACTGATGTTCAGTAATAAATATCTGACAAATGTACATAAGTTTTTACTGTTTACATGCTTATCAGTGACATGGAGTTGCTATGGTGGAACACTTTATATACACTGCAGAGAAGCCACAGTTTTCTGCAGTATTTGGGAGAAACGTCTCTCAGGGACATTTGGGATCACTCCAACACTCTACTCAAAGTCCACTTCAGCTCCATCACAAAGCCCGGTGATTATCAGTCAGAAACTTAAGTTTATATTATATACAGCTCATCTTAATACCTTACACAGACCACATGTAGTAATCAGCTATTTAGCAGCTCTCTGCTTGGGCCAGGCTTTGTCGTGTAGCCGTTTCTTCAACTGTGATTGAACTTTTGAAAAACCACTTCCTCAAAGCCCCCTCTCCCCCTCAGGCGAGGGCCATGCGTTGGGGCTGTTCCAGGTTGGCACGGAATTTATCAAGAAACCGAGAAGCCAATTCATCATCCACGAGCCGTCCGTCACTGGACAATGTAACCGTCATCAACTGCTGCGTGCGCAGGGTCTGGTCGCTGTTGCTCAGTCGCAGCTCGCTTCTGGAGGTGCCGACAGCAAGGATGCAAGCCTGAGGAGGGTTGATCACAGCGCTGAAGCCACTGATCCCGAACATCCCCAGGTTAGATATACTGCCACCGGGAGAAATGGAGGGAGGAAGAAATGTGATGTCAAGAGAGAAGAGACGGTAAAAAATATCACATTAGTCAAGCTCAGCAAGGAAGAACGTACATAAAAGTAAACTAAGCATACATAATGGTAGTTCTAACTCCAAAACTGCTTATATTAACTGAATAGTGAGATATAATTTTCTATCAATATCTCACAATTACAAGATAAAAAACTCTAAGATGAACACAGCAGCTCTGGTCTTCAGAGTCTCTCCATATGCTGTGCACATTAAAGCAAGTAGGACCACAAGGCAGTTTGCCTTAATGAGACTTTTAGCTTAGAGGGATGAATAAAACGAAAAAAGAGGGAGGGTGAGCACATATATCCTCAGGAGGACAAAGAAGGCTGCATCTCCATAGGAATTCTTTGTTCCAGCCTGACACAGAAACCCCATTTATGTGTAAATGACACCATTAATTCTAATGAGTTAAAAAAGCCTCTCTTCTACTTTTCTATTGATGGCACAGTAACTGATGGTTCCTGTCACCCAAGAACACATTCAGCTCAGCCTCAGATGAAATGCAGAATATGCATAAAACATGACTGTGTAATGGGGTTTACATCATAACAACTGAAATTTATTATGTTTATTTATAGATTTTAAGCAAGGTGTTTTTACAACATAGACAAAAAATGTTGCTTGACAGGACCAAAATAATGAATTCTTAAAAAAAAATCTATTTAATGATGTAGATGTTTGGGTTTACCTAAATGAGCCACCCTGGTATTCCTCAGGCAGAAGTTTCCCATCTCGAGCTTTTTGAGCCAGTGCCTGTGGGGAAAAAACAAAACAAACACACAAAATAATCAAGTAATTTAATCTCTTTCAGAGAATAAAATATTAAATACATAAAGATAAACAAATGCAGAAAAGGCTCAAATCCCCATAACCTTCCATGAAAGTAGGGATGCACAATATTGGAATTTTGGCCGATATCCGATGTGCCGATATTTTCAAACTCATGTGGCCGATAACCGATATCAATACAGATACCGATACAGACATTAAAGCTGAAAAAATAAGCAGTCATCTATTTTACTAAAAAAAATCTCGCAATTTTTCATAGTCCTGTGAAAAAAATCTCACAATATTTCGTGAATTCTTGCGAGATTTTGTAACAGAATGATGAAATATTGTGAGATTTCATTAGTAGGATAGATCGATACCGCGTTTTTGAATGTCAATATATCAGCATATAAAGATATTGCGATATTTCAGTGTATCAATATTTTTTCCCACCCCTAGTCTTTAGAAGTTTAAAAGTCTGTAAAAAGAAGTTTTTGAAGAAGTTTTTTTTTTTTTTTTTAGACTTGAGAAACAGTGGGCTGATCGGTTAAATATTGGTGGGGTGGCCGATGTCCAATACTCAGTTTTAAGGCGGATATTGGCCGTTACCGATAGGGGGCAGATTATATCGTGCATCCCTACATGAAAGCTTTAACTTATCAAATCAAAGTGAACTGGACCACCAGAACAAGAACAATCTTTTCTAAAACCTACTAACACCATGAGCGGTGGAGCTGTGTGCTGGAAAAAATGTGGCTTTTAGCTAACTGATAATACAAACATCCACCAGTGGGATACTTGACATAACGCTTGTACACACACTCAGACTTACAGAAAGCTATTAATTCAGTTCTAAATTCATGAAATTAGGTGAAAGGTTACAGGGATCAGTTTCCCAATATCATGTTCGAGAAAATGCTTAAATGTCCCAAAGCAAATGCTGATGTTAATGGAAACCATCAGACTGTGGATTACTAAAATGAAGAAAGGGAACTGACAACACCCAAAGGGCAAGATGAGACATCTGCTGAGAAAAACCAACACATTGCTTCAGCCAGCTTCTGCGAAGCCTCGTTTTATTACTTTACAGCATGAAGGAAGGAGGGAAAAAATGGCACCCCCACACAGACATCTTTAATTGTAAGAAACAAAATGATTGTAGTCTCGTTTCTAGTGAGCATAATAATTCAAACTTCACTCTAAGCAAGACTGTGAAACCACTGAAGAGTGGCTCCACATTTTTATACAAGATGAACTTCTTTCCTACTGAAAATGCATTTAAATGTTAATACAGGTGTTCAGCCAACACAAGGTTAAGAATGACTCAGAGAACATCCCACACAGTAGGATAAGAGCTTTAAAGAAGTCAACAGAATTGCTGCACTCCATCACATAAAGGGCAAGCAGAGGACGCCCTGTGCTCTGACTAGACCATTTGATGGACTTTAATTTGAGACTAATGAAGACTGGAAAACTTAAATGATGAGCTGTGGGTGGCAATTAACATCCTAAGTACTTGATGTGAAAGAGAAATGGTACGGTAACCTCTGACAAACATGCTTAGCAAACAGTTACATACATATATATATATATATATATATATATATATATATGTAACTGTATAAAAAAAAAAGTATAAAAGGAAAGTTTGACTGCAACATGGAGAAGTCCTTCTACGACTGTGCCTGTTCGGCTAACCTGCGAACCTACTGGTGCCCATTCTGAGTCATTTAAAGCAGTTATATTCATGGAAGCAACAGGAGAAACACCACCTCAAGCTATCTCTCACACATTCAGCTCTGACATGTCAAAAGTCTGAACAATTTATCTTGACTGGTCCTTTCAGAGTTCACAGTGAATAAGCTCTACGCTGCACACAGGAAATAGACAAATAAATACCAATCACATGATTTTATCATTTTAATTTGGTTTCAAGTGATTTGATTACATTTAATGATCATCATGATGTCTGATGTGAAAACATCTACTGTATACCATTAAAAAAAAAACATATATATATATATATATATATATATATACATACTATATACGTGTGTGTGTGTGTGTTTGTGTGTGTGTAATATATGTATATATAATATAGCTACAACCATTTTTCTTTTTAAATAAAGATATAATTGCTTTGTCTCAACATGGTTGCAGGTTGCTCATGGTTCCAGTATGATGGTCACTAAGAGAAGTTAATGTAAGTGACAAACTGGCGCATGTTAGCATTATCCTCACCTATCCATGTTATTGAAATCCCAGAAACTGAACCTAGAAAAAAAAGAAGTCTGGCTATCTTTATTAAAAACTACAATCTATCTAGAAAGATAGAAGAAATTGAATATAAACAGCCCCCCCTTCAGACACACCCCTATCCCCCAAGGGAAGAAAGGGGGGAGGGGAAAGGGGACCCCTTAGGAAGGGTGGGGTTTTAATTAGGGGAAAATTTTTTTTTGGGGGGGGTTTTCCTTCCCAATCGAGAAAAGAAAAAATTTAAGCTCTTAGGACAAAGTAGCCTTTATTTCTGAATTCACTGATGACTGGAAGCAACGACGTACAAGCAAAAGTACACCTGAGCACTGCATGGGCTCAGATTCTGCTAAACAAACTGAAAGAAAGAAAAAAAATCCCCGTTTTGTGGCACAGTGAAAAGCAACAAGGAGCTCTTAAGGATGTCAAGTGTCCTTGGGTGGTCGAGTCAGTCACTTGATTTAAATGTACTGAAGCTGCGTTCCACTTCCTACAGGGCTTACAAAGCAGAGATTTCACCACAAATAAGAGCTGAAAGTGGCTGCAGTGGAGGACTGGGAGAGCATCACCTGGGAGATTAAACCCTCTGCTGATGTCTGCCTGTACCAAAGCATTTAACTTTAATTGCTGACAAACTGTTTATTACTGGTTGTTCAAAGCTTTTAGCTGCCATGATATACAGTAAGCCTTTAGGCAGTGTTGTGTAGAATGAAATATCGCCTGATAATAAATATATTCAGGGCTGCAGATGGGATTTTAAACTGGGGGGGCCAAAAGATTTAAACTCAAAAAATAATTTTGTGTAATTTGGGCTTTTACCCCGAAAGAAAGCTGCTGCTTCACAGTAGAGACCACAAGCTGCTTCCAAATCGGGCTGGACGATATGACCAAAATCTCATATCACGCTTCAATTCAATTCATATATACCAGTAACATTCAAACTTGTGTGGTGTCGCTTTAGATGCATTATAACATGTTGGAAGTGTTTCTGTGCACATACCCAACTGAGTCAGCACTAGGGCTGGGAAAAAATATCGATGCACTGAAATATCACGATATTTTCATATGCCGATATATATATATTTCAACATGTCGTATCGATCTATTTCACTAACAAAATCTTGCAAGATTTTTCGTTCTGTTGCAAAATCTCACGTTTTTTCATGAAATCTCACGAGATTTTGAAAGAAAACGATGAAATCTTGCAAGATTTTGTTGGTAAAATAGATCAGTATAATGTTTTTAAATTTCAATATCAAATCGATTGGGATATTTCAGTGTATCGATATATTTCCCCAGCCCTAGTCAGCACACTGCTTTTGTTTTGTCAACTTTTTTTTTTCCTTCCTCCTCTTAGTCAAAACTGAGGTGCTCCCAGACGGGGACTTGAGGCTTAACAGGGGCTCTTTCTCTAACTCAACTAGCTTAGATGCATGTTGTTACCAGTTGTTAGAAACAGGATGGTCAGCACGCTGCACCAAGTGGAGGCGAAGATTCAATGGTCCATCACTCAATTACTTCCGATGGCACACAAAAACTTAAAGAAACAATAAAGAATGAAATAAAAAAATCCTGCGCCCAACAGTTCAGTACAGGGTCGTGCTGAACTGAGAGGAGTGTACCGATCAGTTCGACAAAATATACACATACCATTACAGCCCTAGTTATCGGTTATCGGTATCAGCCCTATGGAGATAAAAATCTATCAGTTATCGGTATCGTTTTTTTTTTTTTTTTTTTTAGGATTTTTTGGGCACTAGTGGCCTTTATATGACAGTGGGTAGCAACAGGAAGGGGGCAGAAAGAGTGGGGAGTGACATGCAGCAAAGGGACCTGGACCGGGAATTGAACCGGGGCCGACTGCGCTGAGGAACTGTAGCCTCTGTTCATGGGGCGGCTGCTCAACCAACTGAGCTAATCATCGCCCCGGTATCATTTTTCAAAAAAAGGTTATCGAGCATCCCTTGTCAGAATGTGTCAGGAAGGTGAAATCCACTCTACCAATTTAACATTAATGTTTAACTTTCTGTGGAAATATGAATCTACTGTTGGTTCTGTAGCAGATGGTGGTCGAATCAAACATTGCATCACTGCTGAGAGACATGGCAGCCGTTAACACAGACGTTGAACATAAAAGAATTTTACGAGGCGTCACAGCAGGTGTGAGGCACATTCATTATCCTAATCTTCAAAAATCAATCTATTTGATCTGAGTGAGAAGCATTGCAACTCTTATGTGTGTGTCTGTATGAGATTCTGAGCTCATTTCCATGCATTTGTAAGCAAATTGTACCCAGCTGTTGAACGTGAGCAGGAAAAAGAGCTGACCATTGTTGCATTATTCTCCATCTGCGGCCATTGACAGCTTAAACCTGCAAGCCAACAAGCTCAAAACTGAAACTATATAAAAATAGATACAATGTCTACAGATATATGTTATACAGTATTATGTTCGACAGGGGGAAAAATAACCCAGACAAACAAGCACATCTTTACAGATGCCCAGTTTGCCTCTTATTAGGTTCTGCCCCCATCCACAGATTAACAGTAAACTGTCTTTTCATCTCAAGTATCATCATTATAGAACTTAAAAGTTAAAGTTATTTCTAGAGGGTTTTAAGAGCCGGTCACAAATGGGTTGCTTATATTTTTTTGCATTTCTCTCCTTTTATCTCTGTGATCTTTACCTTAGCATTAGCTGAGATCTCCTGCACTCCTTTGGTTGCAGCATCCTTGATGATTGGAGTGATGAGGCCTTTGTCGGTGGCCACGGCGATTGAGATGTGAATTGAATCGAGAGCATGGGGTCCATCACCAGACCAAGTCACATTCACTTCAGGCATTTCCTGGGACAAACAGAAAGAGAGGTCAGCCTGAGTCGTGTCTGCCGTAAAACGCTTTTTTGGTTACATGCTGCTTAAATGCAGTTTATATATGTGGAGAAACAAATTTGAGTGTGACAAAATACCAGAGTTGTCACCTGTCAGTTACAAGTAAAAGATCATTACAGCAAATGTGAAAAACACAGAAAACCTAAAATCATTTTGGTGAATGTTTAACGTCACTACGTTATGTAGGAATCTGTCAGCTGGCTCCCAAATGTGCAGATTTTTGCTTGTATTTGGGTCACCTCGGGTCAAAGTACATGACTTATGCCACTTCTCTAAGATGCACTGTTACACAAGCAAATTACATGCAAGTCTTGTGCAGAACCCCGTCCAAAGAGGTATTTGGTCATGTGGGATGTTCTACTACCAGTAAAGAAACATGGTGTCCAGACAAGAGAGAGCCTTGTTGTGCTTTTAGTACTTGATGTTCACATTAAGTGGGAAATGTGCATGTATGTTCCACATTCTTTACATTCATTAAAGCAGATGCAGCACATACTGCAGATAGGTTTCTCAGCTGCTGCCTGTAGATGCATGCTGTTGGAGGAAATATTAATTAAAATAGGTACAATAGTTCATGGGAAATAATAACTGTAAGCGATGGAATCTGAACTGCTGCTGAGACATTTCTGACTGGAATAACTAAATTACATGGAGTCTGCAACAATTTTAAATCTGAATTACATCAACACATTCTCCAACTCCAATAGCAGCAGCATCTTAATTTGTCTTGGGGAAAACTAATATGAAGTGTAAACAGACACTGCTACAGTTATTAAAATCTGTAGTTTAAAACTGCACAAGCTGCTCAGAGCTGCCTGATATCATTAAGAGTATGAACTAAAACACCCGTTTATCCACATATCATTGAAAGAAATACTGTATAAGCCCAAACGATGTGATATTTGTAGGCAGATAGCAAATAAATATTCATATATTCAATATTCAAATACATGCACAGTCATCCTCAAAATTATTTATACCCTCCCATTAAAGACCGTAAAAAAAATCAACTGTCAGTGAAATACATTAAAATTGGCAAAAGTAATAAATAAAAATTCTATGAAATTCATGACATTGACTCTGAATTGTAGTTTAAAAGAAACATAAAAAACAAACATACAAAAAATAAAATAAAAAACAAGCATGATGGGGCTCTGAAGCTAAAATTCTGTTTAGCAACACTTTGGGGTAATCACTGCAAGCAGGTGTTTTCTGTAATATTCAATAAGATTCCTGCACCTGTTGACAGGTATTTTGGTCAGCTGCTCATGAGCAAGGTGCTCTAACTGGTCTGGGGCAGTTTTGTTTATTTTTAGAAATTATTTTTCTATTTTATTATTATTATTGTTATTATCATCATCATCATTATCACTATTATTATTATTATTGTTGTTAATTATTATTATAATATATTGTTATTCATAATAATAATTATTGATAATAATAATAATAAGAAAAATAATAATAATAATAAATATCTATATCAACTACGATCAAAAGGAATATTTTATTTCACAAATGAAATTTTTGTACATTTTTATTTATTATTAGTTTATTCAGTTGTTTTTTTTTTTTTTAAATAATATTGTCAATTTAGCCTTTTCTTCAGTAGAAGGGTATGAATAATTTTGAGGATGACTGTATATGAAAAAAGAAAACTGTTTAAAAACTACACCGAATCGAGGAAAAAGAAAATGAGAGGATTTTGTACAATACTTACTTTAAGTGCAACAGCAGCAGCCTTGATAATGAAATCATTAACAGACACCTTGATCTGTTCTGAAAAGACAAAGAAGAGAGAAAATGTTGTACTTTATTTGAGCTCTCATAAAATTCAACATTTGTTTTCCAGTTACTTTAACCTTTGAACTCTAACAATGACAAAATGAGGCAGTGATTGGAGTCTTCCATATGTCAAAGATGAGCAACAGAATGATTTAGATTGCATCAGTATTTTTATGTAGTGTCAAACACTTGCTTTTAGCACCTTTGTGAAAAATGCACATACACAAAAACTGCTATAAAATCCTTTGATCATTTCAGGGCTGAGTGAAGGGCACCTTTTGAGGGAAGTGTCTTGTGAGTCTGAGGAGACGCTTGAGCAAAAAGCATGACCGCCTACTTTTGCTGCACTCGACATCAAAACCACCTGTTGGTATGTTTATGCACCTGGCTGCTTTCACAGCCAAAGATAAACATGCAGACTGCCACTGCTGCTGCCAGCTCTACCAGAAGCAGAGGTGTGAGCTGGTCGTGCACAGTCCTAAAAAAAGAGGTCATCTGCCACCTACATCAGATGTAACAGGTGCATTTGCAGAGAGCATCAGGTCAAATGAGAGAATCTCACACTACATGAAAGATACTATTGCAGTAAAACCAGTTAAGTTGCTAATCTTTGAAATATCCAAGACTGAAACCATTATCAAATCCATATCACTCTGCTGTTTATTATTTGGCAAACTATTTTTGTTGTGTGTGTGTGTTTTGATAAATAATGAAATCATTTAAATATGTAAAGGTTTTGAGGGTTCGAATAATAAAACAAATAGTAAAAATGACTGAATGTTTGGTATTTCTGAGCGGATTTGAAGTTTATTTAAGTGACTTTTGCAAAAAAAAAAAAAAAAAGCAGAAAGAATAATGATGATTTATCTGTGCATGTACATTTTAGCCATAAAGGTTGGTAAACGCAAGGAGTGAGCAACAAAGAGCAGTGGTCCTATATGTTAAGGAAGGAAAAAAAAACAATAATACAAAATAAAATAAATACAAAAACAAACAAAAAAACTGAATATACAGTATGACAACTATTCTGTGCAAGCAGCATGACATGTAATGGACCAAATAAGAAATACAAATTACATTACCCTCGATTTAAAACTTTTTGTGTGGAATGACAGAAAACACACCATTAGATTTGGAAAAAAAAAAGCTGTTCTGTGCATGATTAAGATGCACAGCAGATTATCAGAATCAACCGAACTGTAAGAGCGTAGTAGGGCTGGACAATTAATCAAATTTTGATCGTGATTTCAATTTTGCCTTCTCACGATCATGAAAACACTGTAATCTAGGGATGTAACGATATGAAAATTTAATATCACGGTTATTGTGACCAAAATGATCACGGTTATCATTTTTATCGCGGTATTATAGAAATACCCCCAAACATCTTTAAAAACATCCAAAATGGGTCTAAATGTCTACTTTGTGCTTTATAAAGGGGGAAAAATCTCAAGAGAACTGTCCATGTGGATGCCTTTGTTGCTTTCCACCATCTTTTCATATATTAAAACTTTGCAAACTGCAACTGCTTTTCCAGCCAATGAGCAGCATCACCGGGAATTTTTCAAAGTGCAGTAATCAGTCACGGTTTTAACGATAATTAAAATTTGAAACGGTATTACTAATCGTTGGCAATTTTATCACGGTTAACCATTTTACCGGTTATCGTTACAGCCCTACTGTAATCATAGAGAAACGATTAATCTCACGTCAAATGGCGCATCGATGTAAATGCAACATGCTATTTTTCGTTCATCACTGAAGTCACAATAATCCTGCAGTGAACAGACTGGTGGAATTATAGGAAGCAAACTGCAGGACTGCATGTAGACTGGTTATTCATTTTCTATTGCTATTATTGTTTTGATATATCATTATTATTTTATTCCTTTACTTGTTTTTGATTTATTTCCGGTTGTTTTTTTGCTTCTTTTTTAAGTTATATTTGAGGTTGAGTTTTGGTGGTTCAGTAAATACTTTTTTTTTAAAATCAATGAATAATCTTGCATATTAATCGTAATTTCTATATCAATCAAAATAATTGTGATTATTATTTTTCCCATAATCGTCCAGCCCTAGAGAGTAGGTAATAAAACTTTCTCTGCTTCCTTCTCCATCTGTGATAGCAGAGGGCCAGGCAGGTTTGGACAGGCCTGCCAGCTCTGGTGTCCAATAGTGCAGCACCAGACAGACAGTTATGAATGCTGTGAGCAGGATGATTAATGAGCTAACCGTGAAATCGCACTGCTCCTGAACAATGAAGGACCGCAAAAACAACCGGAGAGAGAATCCCTCAGTACACACACAGCCTCGCTAATAGGTCTGGAATTGCCGTCCCATTTCCTCCATCACAGAGACAGCACCCACAGAGATTTACTATTTGTTTGACACTGAGGCAAAGTTAAGCTAAATAAAGCCACTATGGTGTGCTGAATAAAAGCAGGAAACGGACAAAATACTTCTGCTGTATCGTCATATCAAGCACGTTAAACAGCTGATATGGTAAAGGACTGTTTGATCCTTGTCTTTGCTCAGAGAGAAAGTTGAACCGTAGACATTGCGACACATGAATGTTCCCTTTTCTTTGGTGAATGTGTTCCCTCCTTAACTTTCAACACTGATGTGTGTTGCACAAGGAAATATAGTTTACGAAATAACTGTCAACAGGTTTGACCCTAAGGCTGAGAAAGTAAAAATGTAAAGAAACTGCTGTTTCCAGTAAATATTTAATTCACTAATCAAGACATGGGAGGCCATCTAGTTAGCCTGTAATGGCTTTGATTGAGTCCTTTAACCAAACAGCGCACAATGAAGGTGCTATGAAACAAACTAAGAAAACAAAACAACACTAAAACCCACTTTTAGACAGGGATGCACGATGGTGGAACTTTGGCCGATATTAGATATCACGATATTTTCAAACTCATGTGGCTGATAACCGATATTGATATTAAAGCTGAAAAAAAAAAAAAAAGCAGTCATTGGAAATAGCAGTTTTGTTATCCGACTCTGACACTGAAAGATAGGGGTGGGAAAAAATATTCATACACTGAAATATCGCAATATTTTCATATGCAGATATCAAATCAGTTTTTAAAAAACGCAGGATCTATCTATTTTACTTACAAAATCTCACAAGATTTCATTGTTCTGTTACGAAATCTCACAGTATTTCGTGAATTCCCGTGAGATTTTGTAACAGAACGATGAAACATCACAAAATTTCATTAGTGAAATAGATTGATACCCCGTTTTCAAATGTCAATATGATATCAGCATGTGAAAATATCACAATATTTAAGTGTATCAATATTTTTTCCACCCCTAGTCTTTACAAGTTTAAAAGCCTGGAAAAAAATAAGTTTTTGAAGAAGAAGTAGTTTTGGTTTTTTTTTTAGACTTTAGAAACAACGGGCTACTCGGTTAAATATTGGTAAAATATCGGTTAAATATCGATGGGGTAGCCGATGTCCGATGCTCAGTTTTAAGACCAATATAGACCTGATAGGGGGCCGCCCTATCAGGTCCTATCACAATATAAACGGCCCCCTATCGGGGGGCCGTTTATATTGTGCATCACTACTTTTAGCTATATTTAATTGCTCATTTGTACACATTTGCCCCCTGTAAACTACATTCCTGAAGACCAATATCTGATCAGGTATGTGGCTCTGCTTCTCTTTCTTTAAAGCTTTATTTCAGGTGCAGTACCTGATAATGCGAACATCCAATTTGCCTTTTCGTTCTTGCAGCACAATGTGAAACAAGATCTATGTTAGATGTGGATTCTTTTCCCAAATTCCTTCTCTGTGGGGTGGATATGTGTTATTTTGAACCAGAAGAACACAACTACTCTGACAGAGAACATATACGAGACGTTTTCTAAACACATGAATGAGCAGTCATGTGAAAACCTTGAAATCCACATCTTCACGGAAAAGGCTGCTTCTAAACCTGACTGAGAGACATTCATTTGAGGTCAGGGTGGTAATGTGCATGCAAAAAAACCACACTGCTCCAGCATTCATGCTCACTTTGAGGCTCTGCGTTTTACCTTTGGCCAGATCTTTGCGGAGCTGCATGACGGCAGCCATGTCGCAGTCGATGGAAGCATAAGAATGAGGGATGGTGGTCTTCGACTGGGTCAGTCTTTGGGCAATCACGCGGCGGACATTTGAGGCTGGGATCTCTGTAAAAGTTCCCTGTAAAAATACAGGAATTGAAGGTAAAATAATTGAATAAAGAAAAGGGGGATTTTCAAAAGTAAGGGAACTAGATGATCATTTTAAAACAAATTACACATGTTAAACTAATAAATAAATGAAACCATTCAGGCAAATGAAGAATCAAATAGTTTTAAGTGCTCACTGGTGCTCCTGGTTTCCCTGGTACAGACAGAGGTGGTATGTTGGGTCTGCTGCCTGGAGGTGGAGGGGGAGCTGCAGGGGTAGGGGCAGGACTCGGGACAGGACTTGGGGCAGTTGGCGTGACCATAGCTGGTGCTGCTTCGGGGGCCGGGGACATCTTTAAGAGATTTAATGCATCTCTGGAAAAGCAAAAATACAAGAATTGAAATGAAACAGACATTTTTAAAAGAGATCTTGTACATTTTGACAAAGTTATTACGTCTGTCAAGGAGGCAATATTGACAGGTATTTGTATGTCTGTCCATCTGTTAGCAAAATTGGATTACAATTTTAGGGAATATTGATAATGGTATAAAGAAGAACTGATTAAATTTTTTGTGTTGATCCAAATCACAGTTTGGATCCAGGAATATTTTTTAAGGATTCTTTCTCATTATGAGATATGGCCACATGCAGAAAAAGCCTGCTGGAGATCTCCGCTCACCGTTCAAATCTAAAATGGTGGTGGTGAACAAGCTCCTAGATGGCAGAGATATCGGCTCAGATATTGACTAATTAGCTGGTTCAGATATCAGATGAATGAGGCTTGATCCAGCCATTTCATTTTTTTTTTAAATAATATATCATACACAGCGATACGGTTGCAGCGATCTAGTCACTTCAACTTTATGTTTGTAGCGCCGGTTACGTCAAAGCAGAGAAGTGTTATTTCTTTTTGCTGCGAAGGTACACTTTAATTTGTTAATAAATAATATTAATTACATTTATACGAGTTAGTTTGTTACCTTTTTTTTTTAAACAAAACTAAATGTTTATGTCAAGCCTGATACCTTCACTCGCATGGCAAGGTATTGGCTGGTACCCCTAGCCCAGTTATCTGTATCGGATTGGAAAAACTGGATCTGGCAGAGGTATTATTCTAGTTAGTGAATTAGGGTGGCTGTGGTTCAGGTGGTAGAGCAGGTCGGCCAATGATCGAAGGATCGGCGGTTCGATTCCCGATCCCCCAGCCATCTGTCGTTGTGTCCTTGGGCAAGACACTTAACCCTCCTTGCCTCCAGTGGGGGCATCACTGGTGTATGAATGTGTGTGAATGTTCCGGTGGTGGTTTGAGGGGCCGTAGGCGCGAAATGGCTGCCACGCCTCCGTCAGGCTGCCCCAGGGCAGCTGTGGCTATATATGGATCACCGCGAGCCTACGTCACAACCCGGAATTCATGTGACCGCGAAGCTGGTCCCGGTGAAAACATGCTTCGTATTTGAACGGCGTCTGATGGACTATGAGCCTCAAAAACTGCTTTTGCACTCTTTTTAATTTTTTTTCTCCGCCGGTCTGTCTTTGAAATATTATAGAAATGACGCCCAGTTATACTGAAAGTCTCACTGCCGACGCTAGAAGAAGATACGAAGCTAAACTAGTATCTGTTGGACTAAGTGATGCCATCTTCTGCTGCTACAGCCTGGTTAGACGAACCTACCTGTACATAACAGCCTGATGATCAGTTTCCCGATCTCATGATGTATTTGGTTTCATCAGGTAAGCCCCGTGTTCAAGCCATTTATTTTTTATAGAATATTAATTTTCCCCGGATTTTTAAGAAATGGTGGTATTTCTTTGATGTACTTCTCAGGAGTTTCCTCTCATTGATAAAGCTATAAATTACCGGCAGTCTCATCTGTATGTAACTGGTTATGACTGCATGTTTATAATGCTGCAAATGCCTTTCTGCCGCTTTTTATGCTTTTATTCTTATGTGGGAACATTGATGGCAGTAATCTGGATGAACGTAATCGTTAACAGTCCTGAGGAGACGGGAACAGCGGGCGGCGCTGTGATTCTGTACATCCACTGATTTAATGGTGTTTTCTATCATCTGTACAAAAACAACTACAGGGTTTAAAAAGTGAGACCACATTATATGCTTTTTTATCAGTCACAAAGTGATCGGAACATATTGTTAGATGTTTCCATGGTTTCCAGCGTGAACTGTCAGCATTTATGGGCTTGATAGCAGCTAGCCACTTAGCATGTTGTTCGGGACTTTTTCTGTTGTTTTGGGAACTGGAACAAACATATTCTCTTGTCCGTGTGATAGATATGTTTATGGCAGCCATACACAGCGGGACTTCTCCGTATTTCCAAAGTAGAATAAACGAAGATTGACGATTAATGAAGCAGGTAATTCAGTGGCTCCCCTATGCAACGAAGCGATGTTTTCACCTGTTACCTAACCGGATGTGACGAATTTGGCGAAAATTCCCGGATGTTCGCGGTGATCCATATGTAGCTTACCATCACTAAGTATGAATGAGCGACTGAATAATGGATCTACTGTGAGCACTTTGAGTGCCTTGAAAAGTGCGATATAAATCGAATGCATTATTATTATTATGAATTAAACCATTTTTATAAAGGCAAGTGTGTAAAAGTGTCAGAAACCAAAACACAAAAAACTGCTGAACAGCCCATACAGCGGTGTGGTTTAACAATAAACACAATGAAGCACTTCTCTAGACTTGGCTGATTATGCCTACATATTTTATGTCTTTTTTTTTTTTTAAATCAATTTGAAATGTTTTTCCTCTAAAAAGAAAAAGGTGCCGTTATCTCAAAACAGCAAAACACAGCGACTTCACACATATACTCACGCACTGCACTCAAAAAGCCTGCTTGTTAAAACTGGTTTTGCTTACATCAGGTTTGTAGAAAGGTAACTTCAGGTTACGCGCAGGTGGAAAGGTGTCATGAGAATCATACACTGCTCACAAACACAGTCAGGTGTGGCAGGATCAGGTGTCAGCTGCAGCAAGGCACAGGCTTATCCCAAACCTTATATTGGTACCATAAACCTTTCTTCTGGCACTGCTATGGACTCAGAAAATGCTACCAGATACAGAATATTCTTGTTTATTTGGAAAAACTAAGACTGTAGGTTCAAAATCACTTCCTGCTTTAAGAGTCCTTCACTTTAACTTAAATAAAAGTTCTTAAATTATTACTTTATGAAGTAAAATATTTATGACATCCTTATTGGAGATCATGGGGAAAACTCTTGTAAACAGCAACATTTTCATAAAAAATGGTCTAGTGACTCAATGAGCTGCTTAAGGATGAAACAGCTAGCTACATGGAGCACTAACATACATGTGAAATAGAAACAGGAGGATGGAAATAAGCAGGCACCGACAAATGCAGTGTTACCTACTAATTTTGGTCTTAGCAGCAAAAGCGCTGGGCAGGGCAGGTATCAGGTGCTTTAATCTCTCTGGTTCTGGTTGAGTGCACCCTTGTCCACCCATCCATATGCATCCAGTCTTGTCTGGATCAGCTGCCTCTGAACAGCTACGAACAGTTCATGTTTCAGAGCCAGGCTCTTTTGTGGGCTGCTTTATTGTGTATTTCAATTTTGTCAATATTGTTTAAGCAATAACTAGTAAAATTCAGAGACTGTAACAGGATCCTAATGGGATGGACTGGTAGGAGGGGAACCCAACTCACAGAGGGGCAGAAAAAATACTTTTAACCTGCTGCTGAGTCCAGATATTTGGGACCTCAGAAATCTTTTTACCAACAAAACACTGGAAAATTTGTCTTGTTCATATCAATTCATTCACAAATATCTAAATAACAGCACCAATTTTTCTTGATTATCAAAGACATTTTCAGACAATTGTTTTAATAACACTGAGCTCGTTTACATGACCATCAAAATCAGATATTTGGAAGTAGTCAGATTACTGTAAAAATCTCATTTATACGCACTACTGAAATACGGTATTCGAAAGATCGCTGTCTACATTTACCAACCTATTATCAGATTTATTTACACAGGCAAGTGGGCGGTGACATCTCTTCCTGTTATTTTTAGTGATGCACGATACTGGAATTTTGGTGGATCTCTGATATGCCGATATTTTAAAACTCATGTGGCCGATAACCGATACTGATACCAATCTTAAAGCTGAAAAATAAATTATGTAATATTCACTCCTTGTGCAAAATTAGAAAAAAACCTCAACTTGTCTTATGTATAACAAATCAAACTTAAAGACAGTTGTTCAAACGAAAACTGACAGGATATGTGCATTATGTACTAGAATGATTGGGATTTTCTTCTCTCTGAAAAACAAAAAACAAAAAACAATACCAAAACAGGGGATATTTGGTCATTTACACAAATGACCGTGTTTTTTGAAGAAGTTGTTTATGTTTTTTTTAGACTTTAGAAATAGCAGGCTGATCGTTTAACCATCGTTTAAATATCTGGGAGGTGGCCGATGTCCGATACTCGGTTTTAAGGCCGATACAGACCGATACATATAGGGGATAGATCATGTTCAAGTTTTCAGCTGGACAATTCAGGTGGGAGTATTCAGCACTTCACAGATGTCTTATTATTTTATATAATGTTTTCTCATTAAAAGAAAAACAAACTCTAGTTCCATTTTGCACACTAGCTCCTCCTTTTCTCTTACTGATAGGAGTATTTGTCTGCAGAGGGACTGAGGCGACTTGGAAATCCCCCAGCTAACCTGAGAAGACTGTTTTCTTTCAGACCACTTTCATCATCAACTATTATGAACATCCTACAGACAAACAGGGGAAAATGTTCTGTTATGGAATGAATACGAGTTCATAGACTTGATGATGACACCACTGATGTCGTTTGTGTAACTGGTCGACTACTGGTTCTAACATCTTACACCCCAACTGATAGTCAAAGCAGAGGGGCCTCTGAAGGAGTCAGAGAAGGTGACTGGAATATTAAAAAGGGCCAAAGCAGCACTCACTTGCCGAAATTCTGACCACAAATCAGCACATAGACACATACTTTGTCTTCTACTGCCACCTAGTACAATCCAAGACAAGATAAAAGGTGCTGTAAGGATCAAAAGCACTGCTGGATTCAAAGAAAAGCTGTCAGAAATAACACTTAATTACTGAACAGAAATCCTGTCTAATGGGGAATAATTGGTAACTGAATGGGAATATGGGAAAACAACGCAGATTTTTAACAGCTAAAGCTTCAGCTTTGACCCTTTTACACATACTAGCCAGTTAGAGAACAAGCAAGCTTCTCAACATTCAAGAATTTAAAACATAGTAAATATTGTACTGGCCAGTCCATTTTAAGGTTTACAAAAGGTGAAGAAAAAGAAGCTGAGAAATTGTAAGAAATTAGCTGCATCTGCAAGTGAAAAAAGGTAAAGATGGAAACAAATCTTCGCAGCGTACCTGTTTTAAAAACCCTGTTGTCAAATTATGTAACACACAATGATCTCATCTCTACATTGCGTGACCCTATTGTTTATGCCCGATATAGAGGGGGCCCAGCTAGAGCAGAGGGTGGGATGGGAGAGGATGCCTTACCCTGGTTTCAAGCTTATCTAATATGCCAACCAACAAAACTGGGAGAGGATCTCTTTTGCCTTTTCATGAAGCCACATTTAATAGAAACTATATTCAAATTAGTTTTTTGTTTCTGTCAGGAAGAGATGGGTTAAATCTCACTGAAGAGACAATTGCTCACATCAAACTTTGCATCTAAAAGGTCAAGATTAAAGCATTCACATTAACTTATGGACTCAATTAGCTGATATACACTACTCACCAAAAGTTAGGGATTTGGTTTAGCCACCATTGTTGTTAGCTTTTCTTTTAATAAGTTGTTTGAGATGGAAGAATTACCACATCATAATTCCAGTTAAATGTCCAACAGTCATGATATAATATCAATAAGGTGAGAACATTTGACATTTTCCTTAAATTTTAACCGAAAATTGAATATCCCTAACTTTTTGTGAGTAGTGTATGTGCCCTAATTATGACAATTTTTCCCTGATGTGGTGTGAGAGCGTTAAAAGGGACCTCATACCGGTCTTTCCTTACATCTTCAATAGTTTTGGCCATTCAGATCATTTTTGATGAACAGAAGCGTTTTCAGAGAATTTGGTAAGACTGACTGCAGTCGGCAGCTCACACATGCAGCAAAAAATTCTCAGATATTTGATATAAGGAAAAAAAAAAAAACAACTCCAAAATGCACCAGATTCCCTCCCGATCTGAAATTACTGTTTGATATCCACAAACCAATGGAAAATAAAGACGATCATAAATGCAATTATGAAGTGACTAATCAGGGAGATTGAAAAAAATTAACAATTAAAAAAAAAAAAAAAAGAAAAACCCTAGCATGAACACTCAGTGATTGTAAATTTTTGGGAGAATTACCTGCTCTAGCCGCACATGCTCTCATTCAAAGACTTTCTGGACTCAATACTTTAGTATCTGGGAGAGTAAAAAGTGCATTTACTTTGGCACAAAGATTTGTGTTGTCACACAGCCCCCCTCTAAAAACTGCTTAGAAAACTTCAGGTCTACAAAGCATGTTTGAAAAAGGATTTAGTTTTAATGCAGGATGAAGAATGTTTACTTGTTTTTTCAACAAAATCTTTAACATACAGGCCAGTAAACTAAATGAGTAAAGAATCATTTTTTAAACACTCCCTCTACTTTAAGTCTTCCCTATGTTTTCTCTCTAAGTTTAAGCTTTTGTTGTTTTTTGCTTTTCCTTTTTTTTTTGTCTGTAAAGAGCAGACTTTCTGAGGTTACCCACCAGCTGAAGTGTCCGTTAATTAATTGGCTGCAAAGCTACCCATGCAAATCTGGAGCCTGACAGTGTTTAAAGAGAAGAATCTAAGCAACCCTGTCAAATCAGGGGGATACACGGCAATTAAAACTGCATTACTAATTAAAAAATTTAAACTTCAAAGTGTGAAAATTGCATTGACCTCCATTAAACACAGTGCACTCATATTTATGAACATGCAAAACTAATCACCGCTTTATCCCGCAGCCACAGAAAATTGGAAAAAGAATAATCTTGAGTAATATTACATGTTTACGATTTGAACAAAATAAATAATAATTAAAAAAAAAAAACTTGTTCTGAGTGACATCCTATGTCAGGTTTAATCAGCAGTCACATTTTGGTGATGCTGGGAATCTGCCAAGTCCCCAGTAATTATTCTTCTATGTTTGATTTAGGAAACGTCATGTACATTTTTCCTTTACTAACACAAACACACACACCCAAGAGCATATGGTCTAGGTTTCTATGGTCACCAGTGGATCCTAGAAACTGGGTTACTATGGCAACAGAAGTTCCTTAATGAGATTCCCCAATAGGCTGTTACAACAAGAGCATTCAATCAGGTCCCTTTAGTGATGCAGGAAGCATTTATAGTCGTGTATATGAGTGCAAGAGTGTTTTCACAGCTTCTGCTGTGTTAACTCGCCTCTTAACTTGACTAAACTCTACGTGCAACACTGAATACTTATTTGGCACCTTTTTTTCCTTCACACAAACTACAGTATTGGCAAGACATCCTGTTCTTGCTTGACAGATACTCCAGCTCTAACTCACTGTAATGTTGACCTGTTACAACAATGAGAAGCGCCTGCTGCTGGCACATCAACGTCTACAAACAAATAATCCTGCCAAAGTGAGACATATTTGTCCTTCTAAGTGTTTGATATGTATGGTTTTCATCTCATTTACAAAGTTTTAGTGATAAAAGAAGATCAGACCATGAAATAATTTCCTCTCTCTTATCATTTGTTAAAGATAACCCACAACGAACCTGGGATTAATAACCAGAAACTGTTTAAAATGCTGTTACTTGGTGGAAATGTGACTAGCTGGATCCTTTATTTAAACCACCCATGAGGCAGTAGCTGTGGCAGAGGTCTGCAATTCCTAAGAGGCCTGAGAAGTAAAAGTTGTACATTTGGTAAAATTTAGTATTAGTCATATATTACACTTATGTACATTACTAAGAGGCCAAAGTTTAATATTTTTGTTGGTTTTAAAATATCATAGTGGGTTGAACCAAGTGGTAGGAATTCAGAATCATAAGTGAACCTGGAGGACCAAGTACAGACCACCTTGGTGGGATTAAACAGATTTAACAGTATATGTCTTTTGTATAGTAAGCCTTAGAGTTGTATTTTTAAACCACTCACTCCTTGGTAATGAGCCCTCTTGGTCCAGTCGGTGTGGCCAGTTTTGGGTCAATACCATGGGTATCCAGAATGTGTCTTGCTGCTGGACTCAGACGTAACCTGGACAAGAGTGCAGCACAGTTACATACAGTACATAATGTTTAAAGACATAAATTTCACACCGATTTAAAAGAAAGAAAAAGTGCCAAAACATTTCAGTAAGTGTTTAGAAATATATATATATAGAAAGATATAACAAGAATAATCCATTAATATACCGAGAAAAATAGGAATAAATACAGTTAAGGATTTCTATTATAACCTTTATGGGGGAATTTAGCTGTTTTTTAAACCTGGGATTGTAAGGAATTTTCAAGATAGCTCCAGTATTTAGGCAGCCTAGCAGCAGCCTATCAGCCCAGCTATTGATAAGTATGGGGCAACTGGCCCCCACGTTTAAGTTCGCCCTAAAAACGTGCGTTTTTCCCCCCACACTGAAGGGCTCGGATAGTCTCAACAAGTGTCCGACAACATACTAGAGAGAAGAAATGAACAAAAGTATCTAAATTACTTAGCGATCGCCATTTGTTTTGGTGTTTGTGTCCAAATCTCGGAATGCTGGAAATCAAATGTCGTTCCGAAATCGTGCGATACCTCGCGTCACAACACCGGTGGGGGACGCAAGTTATTGCGCAATTTCCCAAATCATGCAACAGCGCGTGTCAAAACACCAGTGGGGGACGCAAGTTATCGCGCGATTTCGGAATGAGATTTGATTTTCAGTGTCCTGAGATTTCGACACAAGCACCAAACACCCCCCCCCCCCCAAAAAAACCAACGATCGCCAGGTAATGTAGATACTTTCGTTCATTTCTCCTCACTGGTATGTTGTCAGACACTCGTTGAAACTATCCGAGCCCTTCAGTGTGGAAAAAAAAGCACGTTATGAGGGTGAACTTTGACGCGGGGGCCAGTTGCCACATACTTATCATTAGCTGGGCTGCTAGGCTGCCTGCCCGGCTAAATACTGGAGCTATCTTGAAAATTCCTTTCTCCGTCACTCACATATATGAAAGGACATACTGTATGAAAACAGACCCCAGGTTCAAAAACAGCTAAATTCCCCTTTAAGGACAACATATCACTGTCTGCACTCAGTATAAGTAGGAAAAAGACCTTGTGACTGTCTCAGATACCATCCCATGTCTGCCTAGCTGTACAAAGTTTTATTAATAGTGGTACAACCCATCCATCCTTATCTTTCACTCCTGCTAAGATGATGTTGCCAAAGTAAAAACCTGTGTATATGATCAGCATAAAAGGGTTTGCAGGACAAATAAATCCTGTTTGTTGGATGGTGGCTCCTTTCCTTACAAGAAGCTTATTTATTGTGTAAACAGAGATAAGTAGAATCTCACAGATTCTGAAACAGGAACAGAAAACCTTTGCTTACTACATACAGCAAGATCTGAAATCTGTGTGGCTAAACTTTGAAAGTTAAAAAAGGTAAAAATGAAGGTTTACAGTATAGCCACTGATTTCAATGGTTCACATATTTCTAGCAGGTTTTACTTGGACGATGAGAGGCACAGAAAAGAAACTCACGGCCCTGATGTGACTGGTTTTGGTGGGGGAGATGGAGGCTGTGGAGCAGGGGGAACTGCAGAAACGGTGGCTTCATGTGTAGCAGGTGGGGCTGCAGATGGAGGTGCAGCATCTGGAGATGGGATCTCAACCTGTTTCCAATCCTGCCCCTCCTCCACCATGAGGGCGATGAGAGTGCCAAGGCGTACATTTCGACTTCCCTCTTCCATCTGTAAAGTAAAGGCCCTTCTACAGTTAGTAGGAAAGATCCATTTCAATCCATTCCCAGCAGGGTTTATGATGGCTTGACTAAAGTGGTTGGATCGTAGTATGGACATGAAAAATGATGAGAAGTGCTGATACTGAAATAAATCAATTCATCTGTTTTCAATGGCCAAACCATTTGACAGCTATTATTTAGGGAACATCTTAAAAAATGAGCCTGCCATCTCAATGACATCACTTCATTTTTCCTATCTTGTGAAAAACCACTTCAGTGGGCTCTTGAAGTGCCCTACATGCACTTTGATGGCTTTATATGCTGTCAACTATTGATTTTCTATCTTGTTGCAAAATAATCCAAATCCAATACAAGCTTTTCTCTGTAAGCTGTGCGAGGTGTTGTTCTTCACATATAGATCAGATTAATTGAAAGGCCAGAGACAACACAGTGGGTTGAGCAGCTGTAGGTATCCCCTGAGTCGTCCCCTTGAAGTTGTAGCTCAATATGACAAGGAAAGGAGGAGGAGAAGAAACTACAAGCAGTGCTGCTGCTGCAAAGCTTCCAATAACATCACTGGTCAAGTAAAGAGATCATTAGTTACAATTGAGAACAAAAAGACAAATTCAAAGCAGAAAAAAAAAAGAATTAAGGATGCAATTTCTAAGAAACAATTAGAAAACCAAGCTTGTGAAAATAATTCAACATAAATGTGAACATAAGCTTGTGAAATCAAAAACAGAACTACAATAATCATATCCACCAAACTGGAAAGAATAGCATCATGTGAACACCTGTGTTCTCTTGCAAAAAAGGTTTATTTTATGCCGATTATGTGTGACTTTGGATAGTAAACTTAACTTGCTGTGAGGTATTACAAAAATAAGTTTAAAAAAAGGCCAATACGGAATTTTAAATCATCAATAAAAATGTTTCGTAACAAAAAATTTAGCTCAAATATCAACATTAAAAAATGGTGCTGATGTGTGATTGCATTTTCTAGCCTTCCATGAACATTTTGACCTCAAGTTAGCATCACATGCTTTTTAGTGGACGTTAGTATGCACACGTGCAGATTGTCGTTCTTCTTGTTTTTCATGTTTAGCATCATTATAGCATCTCTCTGAGGCAGCAGAAGGTTGGATAGATGTGGGTGGGAGTGGGGGCCTCTCAGGGAAATCCAGTGTTGTGTAAATTTCCACACAGAAATCTTTCCATGGTGAATAAAGAGAGGTAATGTGTTTCCCACAATAACTGAATGACACAACCAACTTTGCAATATGAGATATGTTGTATGACAGTCTTCAAGATGATTGTGTGCAACTTAAAAGAAAAAAAAAAAAAAAAAAGGTCCTTATGAGACCAAAAAACAAAAGTTGGTCATTAAACAGACACATTTAATAAAACAGCCTGGATAGTGATTGCCTTGTCAATTAATTTGCCTGAGATATTAAAATAAAATATATCTATAGCGGAGAATCACATTTAGTTAAATGGCTTGTCAGAGGCATATCTGAACCCACCCAAGGTTGTTGATTACATGTTTTGTTTGGAAATTTTGTTGAGGAGAAACATTTGCAAGTGATGAGTGACTGGCAGCCTGATAGAATGGTGCTGTCAACAGCTGCTAATTAAGGCCATTAATTTAATGCAGTTTCCAGCAGTCTCTCAGAAATGAGCTGTACCATTTGTGCCCCTCCACTTCTCCTCCTCCCAGGGTCAATCACCACAAATCACTTGAATGGAATTCTGTTAAATATTTATCCTGCCCACATCTTGAGATTGAAATATAAAATTGCTCTGCATGATGCATTTATACAGACTGACGCAGTAACAGTTTCTAATAGCTTATGAGTTTATTTTAAAAGACAACTGAACTTACTGAAGTGCAACACTGACCTTTACAAAGAAAGTACATTTTACACAAAACTGGAAGTTTAACACACCCTTACAAAATATAGACTACTTACTTTTGCAAATCCAAACACACAAACAAACCTCTGTCACAACACTTGGGTGGATTCTCATGGTGAAGTCACATGCACTTTGTAGGCGATAGTATGCAGCATAAACAGATGGCTAATGCTGTGGTGTGGGGCTCAACACTGCCATCAAATGGTTACAGACAACATCCAAACCTATGGAAAGTGTCAATATAGTGGTGGTTGCATTTATGCCCACAGAGGTACTGCTGTCAAGGAGACAAAACAGCATGTACGCACTCTTGTCTGAACTACTGCACCAAGTAAACATGAACCATGTCTGTAATCACAGGTTTACAGTTTATTTAACAAATTCTGTTTCAAAGAAAAATCACCTGGATTCTTAAACAACTCTCAACTTCTTCATTCTTATTATGGACTAAAAATAATTGTGTAATCTTGGATAATTAAACTGAAACATCATGATTAAAAAAAAGGATCTGATCTATGATCAGCCTGATGGGTATAATTTTCTACAGGGATGCATCCCCACTTGGGATGTCTGATATTATCGGCCGATATTGGCATTAAAATAGGATATCGGAAAATATCGGTATCAGTTTTTTTTTGGCTGATATTTTGAAAAATGAAATCTCGCGAGATTTTGTTAGTAAAGATTTGTTACAAAGCAACCAAATTTTGCGAGATCTTGTTCCATTAGCAGCGGTACAGCATGTAGAAAAGTCCTAATTCTGGAAGAACTTCATGTCCCAGCATTCCTTTCAGAGTCATGTGACTACGTTGCTGCTGCTGCTACAGATTGACATGCTTTGAAGCTGCTTCTAACATGTCTGGTTTTAAGTTGTTGGTTAAGTAACCAAGTAGTAAGAAACATTACAATTAGCCACATGTTGGTTTATACCCGCTAGTATCTGATGTCTGACCAGATATCAGATACTTTTCTGGCCAGGTGTCCAAAATGAACTCCTCTGGCTGAGTTGAGGATATTTTGGGATCTTTGCTTTCGGAGCAGAATATAGTTGAGGTTGTATTTCTGATATTCTGAGAGATACAACCTCACAGTTCTCTGCATTAGGGATGTTGGAATTTTGGCTGATATTTTAAAACTCATGTGACCGATAACCGACATCAATACCGATATTAAAGCTGAAAAAAATATGCAGTCATTGCAAATAGCAGTTTTGTTATCCGTTTCCGACAATGAAATGTTGCTAGATTTCATTGGTAAAATAGATCAATACCACGTTTTTAAATGTCAATATGATATCAGCATATGAAAATATTGCAAAATTTTTGTGAATTCTTGCGGGATTTTGTAACAGAACAACAAAATATTGCAAGATTTCGTTAATAAAATAGATCAATACCGCATTTTTAAAATGTCAATATGATAGCAGCAAATGAAAGTACTGCGATATTACAGTCTATCAAGATTTTTTCCCACCCCTAGTCTTTAGAAGTTTTAAAGTCTGTAAAAAAGAAGTTTTTGAAGAAGAGAAGGAAAAAGAAGTTAAATATTGGTTAAATATCGGTGAGGTGGCCGATGTCCGATACTCAATTTTGAGGCCGATATAGGCCGATACCGATAGGGGGCCAATTATATTGTGCAGCCCTACTCTGCATATATCGGTAGATATCAGATATCGGAATTTAAGAATTGGACTATATCGGTATATCAGATATCAGTAAAAAAAAAGCCTGTATCAAATATCCCTAATCCTCACCATAAAAAATGGTCAAACATATAACTTAAGTAGGGTTTCAATGTTCTTTTAGAGTGCTCAGCAGAGCTGATATATAACAGAAAAAAATCCAAGTAGACTAATAAAGAGGTTTTGCCAACCTCTAAGCAAACAGCCATCAAACCAATTTCCGAGCCTGATGGGAGACTCAACAGCTCACTTAAACCAAGCTTCACCTTGACAGTTGTTAGCATTCCTTTGAACTTTTATCAGTTTAATACAGCTGGAAAGATTTACATTCCTTAAAACATGATTACCTCATGGCTGTCAGTCAACGAATACAAGCAGTGTCAGATTATATTCAGCACAGTCAGTGTATTGCAGCAAGTGTACAAAGAGCTCAATAGATCAGCCTCTGACTGTATTGTGTCTGAACATTTTTTTTTTCCTAAGGGGGAGATGGATTTAGACTATACATGCACATAAATTCTGGAGAGACACTTGAGAGACTGTGTGAGACAAGGTTTGGTTCTGATTAGTAGAGCATGACAGATATTGCAGGAACACGACTGCACTTCCATCCCTCATCTTCGCAGCAACAGTCTGCGACTCTGATGGAATCTCTCACTCATAAAATCTCAGAGACCCATAACACAAACAGTGGCTCACAAATCAACTCATCCATTTCAGGCACCTGCCGCTCAATATTTCCCTTTTCCTTTCCCTTTATTTTCTTGTTCTCATCTTTGGCTAACAGCCTGAAGGTTATGTACTCTGGCTTTTTTTGCCATCCAGTATAAGAATTGTACAAGGTTAGAAAGTGATTTATATTGAAAATTGACTTAAGGGACACATAAACAGGGGTTTTAAATTGATTCCTTGGAGGACAACGCTGAAACAAAATGGGGAGTAGCAGGTAATACATGGGAAGCTGACAAGGAGGTGCTGCAGAATGTCTTATTTATCTAGTTTGGTGTCTTTTCAACTCATTTCTATACAATTTTCAATCCATGCTCAGTGCAATGTGAACACAGAAGAACAAAGTGCACTAAGAAATCTTAAAACATGTAATTTCCTTTAGGTCTATGATTGATTGCCCTCATCAGACTGAAGTTTGTGGGTTAGGGTAGAATAACGCACTAAAGGTAAGCCAGGAATCTGAGGTGCCAGTATTCAAACTACTAGCATCCAAATGACAACGTGAGCAGAATCTATCCCTGTTTTCTTCCTGCCAAAGACCATAGCTGCAAAATGTAAGAAAGCCATAGTCATGCTTCCCTTCATAAATAACCCCCTGGAGCCCAAGTTCAATGTCGACTCCAGCCTGTCAAGGCTTCTGACCACAAGCGGGTAATTATGCTCGCCTCCAAATTAGAAACCAACGGGGTGCTTTGAGAGCCACAACGATATTACCAAGGGCTAATGCACTCTGACCCACACAAATTAGATGCCACAGTTGCCAAGCTAAAATCCGGGAAATTTAGCCAATATGCAGTTTTACTTATTACCAATACACACACAGAATGTGTAATGGTAAGAAGGAGGGGAAACCATTTTTTCCTCTGCCAGTTGAAGCCCACTACCCCCAATTCTTGGACGGTTGCTATGGAAACTACCTCATCCACACAGTCACTTAGACAAGGACGGAGTGAAAGAATGAAAAAAAATGGAAGCCAGTGAAGTAAAAAGAATGAAAGAGAAAGAGACCTGTGGCTTATAATTGAACAGTGCATGCACAGAACACTCTTAATTGACATTTGGTTAAGCGTCATCCATTAGTGGTAGAGTACATTGGAATAAATGGATTTTTTTTCAGTTATAAAGAAATTGTGACCTCTGTTTTCTCTTTTTTTTTTTTTTACATATTGTAATTAGACGTCAGATGGCCAAAAGCAGAAGATATGAAATATAAACACATTGTGGAATCCTGATGACAACTGACAATTGCCAAGGCTTTGGCAGGCTATTAAATATTCAAACAACAAACAATGTGGGAATGGAAAAAGAGAAATATTTGCCAGTGAAGATGCCATGTCAAAGCTTTGCCATCATTGTGTAGGAAAACACCTTTAACAAGCACAACTAATTAACATCGACAATGAAAAACCCTGTAAGCTATTAACCAGACAATAACCCATGAATATGAACAGATTCTAGGCCATAACCGAAACAACCTTTTTATAGACTTCATAGCACCAAAACAAGGAAAACTTTCTGTTTTAAAGGGTAAAGGAAGAAAAATTTTCTCTGGGTCTAAGAGGAGCCAGCAAGAAAAAAAAAATTTTTTTTTTTTTAAAGGGCATGTGTGAGTGTTCTTATGCTCACTCACCAGGATCTTTGCCAAGACACCATCATCATTAGACTCCATGGTCACCACAGCTTTGTCGGTCTCAATCTCACAGAGGGCGTCACCTGCTGCCACTGCCTCACCTGTAGAGAAGAAATGCATCGGAAATACTTGTGAATAACACTAACTTAGATTTAGCACTCCCTCAGCCAATCCTATTTTTATTTTTAGGGGGTTTTGGATCTCATTTGCAGTGCTAATGATTCATTTTTACTATAACTGGAAGAGCCAAAATTTTAATCATTGCTGGCATTTTCAACTAAACTTTTACGTGGGCTTTGCACACAGAAAAGAAACTAAAAGGCATGAAAATGGAAGCATTCTAATGATGCTTAAGTAGGAAAATATCTTCTCTGGTTCTGACTTTGGCAAAATGAAGAGCCAAATTAATGTTTCATGGAGAATGCAGGACTGAGCGAGGGAGTTAGTCATATAAAAGAATGATCTCTGAGTGTCCATTGAAAAGACTCCCAGCAGTCCAATCTATTTCAAAGTTGGAATATTTTCTAATTTAATTAGCAATTAACAAGGATAGCAGTTATGAAGCACCAACTCAATTTTCATTCTTGTTTGTGCAACACTTTAAATGGGCTGCCAGTGAGGAAATAAACAGAAGCTCATCAGCTCCTTGGAGAAAGAGGCGATGAAAACACCTGATGTTGTAATAGGGTGGATTGGAAAAAGGAATGGATTTTTTTAAAAAAAAAATAAAAAAAATTTTCAAAAAATAAAAAAAAAAAAAAAAAAAAAAAAAAAAAAAAAAAAAAATAGGGGGGGGGGGGAGGGGGGAAAAGGGAAAAAAAAAAAAAAGTTAGCACCTTGCTTATACACAGTGTGTCCCTCTCAGAAATCAATAGTTTAATGATTAGGCTAACATTTGTCAGTATTTCCAAGCCCCTTACCCATGGAGTCAATATTCTTCGTGATGCAGCCAAGATCATTTATGACATCACTTAATATCTCTCATGACTCGGGTCTGCATGTCAAGATGCAAAGAAAAGGCAATGTTTGAAGCTCAAAGGCTGCTATTCATTTTTGTTAAAATCAAGGTCAATGCTATAATACAGGCAAAACAAGTCTGCTTACAGCGCCGTGATGTGTAGGCGGTAAAAGGGAAAAACAAATGTCACAGGAAGTCTGGGAGGGAAAAGGTGGAGGAGGGCCGAAAGATTAGAGGGAGTATTGACTTTGGAAGTCCCCCCAAGACCAAACAGTGATTGGACTTGAGAACTGTGTAACTACCAAGGTTACATATAATATGAAAGGGTTTTATAGGGATTCAACAAGCATCTATGTGCAGTGTTTCCCACAGACCAGGCAGCAATGTGTGGTGCTCCCCTGGATAGGCCGGGGGAAGCAGGGGTTGTGGTGTCGTGGTGGTCAGTGGAGTTGATCATCAGGGTTTTTCTAAAGTGTGTGAAGCGGGTGGCATTCAAACACTTCCTGAGCGGCCATATTAAATATCCCCCTGTATACTGATCTATTGTTCTTCAAAGTTGTCTGCTGAGTCACTTTTAGACCTACAGGAAGCTCTAGACATTATTGTTCAACTCAATCTTAGTTTAGACAAAGCTCTTAAATATAAGACAATTATTTTATTTTTTTTGCCAGAACTCTACCTGGTTTCACCATAAAATAGATATATTTCTTAGCAAGTTCTAATCTCTCCTTTACTAGTGAAAACCCTACATCATCCTATTCCCTGATGCTGCTCTGGATGCATCTTATGACCATAAGAGGGTTCCTGGCTTTATGCAATATTGTAAATAAGAACCAAGAATACTTTTCTCAAGATCTGATCTTGCTTAAAGATTTCAGAGGAACTGGTCCAGAAAGGAAACTGTTTCATACTTTAGTATAAATCAAATGTTCATATCACAGCAACACTACCATATTAAATGTGGAAGAAACATTAAAATAATGCCATAAATAAATAAATAAAGTTTCTCCCAGCATCCTTAAAAAAAATCCAGAATACATCCAGACTTTAGACTTTGTCCTTTTAAAAAGGGAAAAAAATCTCCAGAGCTTCCATGCGGTGCCTTCCTCCATGTTTTTAGAGGCCAAACATGCAAACTGTGTCTGAGGGACTGATGCTGCTCTTTAGATACTCTTTCAGTTACTTTGCAAAAGTTGATCTCTTCTGAATGTTTATTTAGACTTTTCTCTACTTATTTAATTAAATCAACAATTGATATTATTTCCCTTACGAGACGAATAAAGTATACAGTAATTCAATTCAGTTCAATTATGTTTATCCTACATTGAAGTCAAAGCGCCCAGCATGTGGTAAAAATACAAAAAAACAGCTAAATGTGCATGTTTTTGGGGGGGGGGGTTTACACTGAAATGATTCTCTCCTTGCTCCCATTTCTCCCTTACACACCGGTGCATGTCTTACTCCAAGCCACAGAAGCACATGGCAACACAGGGCAGCCAATCAGAATTCAGCATGCTGCGCCCTGATGAATGAGTGTGGCCGAGCACCTGGGTGAGCAGAGCTGCTCAGCAGTGATGAACAGTGACTGCTGTGGCCAATTAGCCACCAGAGCTATCAGGCATTCCACTGCTCAGGCCTCCAGTAGAAAACTGGAGCGCGGTGATCTTATTTTATCATGTGTTTCCATTACCTTCCTTCTTCAGCCATTTGACTATGTTTCCTTCCTCCATGGTCGGGGAGAGGGCTGGCATTTGTACTTTGAGTGGGCTGACCCCTAAAGGATGGAGAGGAAACAACACACAACTTACTTGGAGACAGACACAATGAGGAGGCAATGTTTAAAATAAACATCACATTTAACAGTCTTCAGCTGTGCTTTATGAATGTGTTAAAAAGAAGAGATGGAAAAGCTCAAGGGGGCAACATAAGCAGCAGAGCACAAGATGAAACAGCGACACCATAAAAGAAGAATTCTAGCTTCAGGTAAAGTATGTAGATGTGATCCTGGCTGAACCAGAGGCTGCACACACTTTCATACTCTGACAGAAAGTTTGAGCCACCATCAAAGCAACCCAATGTCACCATTTACATTCAGTCAGAAAGAAAGAGTTCAACTGGCTGTCAGTGCAGGATGGACACATGGGGCTCCGCTCATTTCTGTAATTTGCATCTACCTGTCACTAGGGATGGGCGATATGGACTAAATTGTGCATCACAATAATTTCTGGTTTTATCATGATAACGATAAGTGACGCTGAAAAATGTTAGTCTAATCTTTTGTGTCACAAATCTATACATTCTGTCTTGAGCCCTAAAATAATACTAGAAGCCACTAAACTACATGTATTGATTTCATGTAGTACATCTGTATTAAAAAAACTGTAAGTCTGAAATATGAGAACAAATCTGATATTTGGTCAAACAGCAAAAATAACAATGGATAAATATCTGTAAATACAACCTGATAAATTGAATTTACAATTTTTATCGTGAGATGACAAATTATTACCGTGGGGAATTTCTTTGACGATATATTGCACACGATAACATATCGGCCATCCCTACTTGTCACCTCTTTTCTCTGCTTTGTCCTTCAGTATCTGACCTGGTAATGGATCTCAGAAAAACATATTCAAAGTTATCTAAATACTGAGCATGAAACTTAAAGGGACATTCGTAACAATTGTATATTGCAAGCAACTCGCTCGTACTTTTCATGCTGCATTCACGTGAAACCGGGCAGACAGCAGACGGACAACAGCTGCTGCATGAAAAAGGCATAAACAAGCCTCTATGTGAAGACGTGGTCTGTCAGTTACAGCGACTTCAGTCCCCATTAGGGGTGTGTCAAAATATCGATACACTGAAATATCGCGATATTTTGTGTTGCGATATCATATCGATATTTTAAAAAGCTGTATCAATATTTTTACAAAATCTTGCGAGATTTTGTAAGAGACCAGTGAGATCTCGCGAGATTTCGTTGTTCTTTCTGCAGCGGTTCAGCATGTAGAAAAGTCCCTGCATTAGCACTGATATCTATGTGCAGGCTGCAGGTTCAGGATAAACTTTAAACATGGATTAAAGTACAAATTAAAATGTGTGTCCAGGTTGTCATAGACCACCTAGTTGTTTGAGATTATGAAGAAATAATGACTGAAATGTTTATTTTTTATATGCTTTCTTAAGAAGAACCACTGTGCACTTTGTTTTACTGTTTTGCTCATTTCATATGAACTGATGTCACTTATGTGCTACTGATTGATAATATTTTGTAATTCATTTCACATGGATTCACTTTGGTTGATAAATTTGGAATGTCTTTAGGGACAAATACTGGGGTCTATCGTGGATAAATGTATTGCAATATTTTGATTTTTGCAGAATTACTGTATCGTGATATTATCGTTATCGTAGGCAAAATATTGTAATAGTATCGTATCGCAAGGTACCTAGTGATTCCCAGCCCTAGTCCCCATCTCTGATCTGTTGTCATTGCGCCATCGTATTGTTTCCCTGACCCATGTTTTATCGTCTTTCTCTCGGCTTCT
Organism: Atherinomorus stipes; assembly: GCA_023101725.1. Taxonomy (NCBI): domain Eukaryota; kingdom Metazoa; phylum Chordata; class Actinopteri; order Atheriniformes; family Atherinidae; genus Atherinomorus; species Atherinomorus stipes. The sequence goes on from JALJCO010002818.1 coordinate 1,167,323, forward strand.
GTGATTAAAATTACATCTGGTCTGTCACTGACGGCCGTCTGCCCGACTGCACGTGAACGCAGCATCAGAATAACGCTTGGTTCCTCCTCACAGCACCACGGTGACTTTTCAAAAGCATCATCTCAACCTGAGCGGACAAATCCGGTGTGTCCGGTGAGTTTCCATGGTTTCCTGCTGTCACGCTTCTACTGAATGTAAAAACGTGGCGACACAACATGGCAGCCACCACCAAATCTACCCGTTCAATGTATATATGAATGATATGAATGGCAAGTTCAGAGCTTACAGAAGCACTTCAGTTTGTTGATGGGAGTGATAACTGATTAATGGAAAAACACTTTTGAACAAAATAATAAATTTTTGTGAATAGATAACAGGAGAACTTATACAATATTCCTTTAAATGGGTGAGGAGAGAGGAGGCGTGCTACAGGATGTACAGGTCTGTCTTTTCCAGTGGCGTTTCCAAAATTCCTGACATATGTTACGCCTTTTCCCCAAAAATATATTAATTTAACAAACAAGACTGAGACACTGCTTTTGCTTTCCACAAGCACAATGCGATGCAAATGTATCCCACTAAACATACTGTATCTTAAAACAGCACTAACATCAGCTGACTATCATCGTCTCCTACGCCACTCTAATAACTGCTTTTCAAGTCAGTTTCTCAATAGTTAAGAAACACTACATAAAATCTGTTAAAAAGCAAGACAAGACATTAAGGATACAAAAAGTACACGCATAATAAACATTTCATTATGATGAACTAGTTGAATAAATGTTTAGTACACAGTGTTTACTGTCTCAATTACTGAATGAATAACTAACTCTTTTTGGGATTTGTTTCTGGAAATTTACCCAGCCTGTGTTTCTGAATTGTACTGTTTTGCTAGCAGGGCCTGCAGCCTTTGCTTTATTAATCAGAAATGAATTAGAAACCAAAGCCTCAATTAAAAATCTGTCCCCATGGTTCAGGTTGGGTACCGCTGCCATCTGTTGGATTGATGGAGCATTTGCTACTTCTGTCTATCTGAAAAGGAGCTTCAATTTTTACAATTTATCCAAAATGATTTGTCTTCAAAAATGGTGACCATCTTAACATGCCACAGTAGAAAATCTCAGATTAAAGTAGAAAATGTATACATTAAAAATAAACAAAAATGATGTTGTCATGTTTAATGAGCCAATAATGAGTCTAAAGATGCATCTCTGCACATTGTTTGCTTACTTCCATTGTTTGAAATGGAGCAATGCGGTGCTGGTGGTTTTCCTGCTATGATGCATGACATCATTGTACACACTTTGACAAACACGTACTTTAAAAAATAAAAAGTACACACATTGTATATGCTGCTGAGCAGCCAGTGCAAATACAGAAGGGTGATAAATTCATAAACATGAGGCATTTAAGTAGGATGTTGGACCACATTGTGCTGCTAGAGCATATTCATTGCTCCTCAACACTGATTCTACAAGGCTTTCAAAATCTCTTAAAAGGAAGTAAGACCATTCCCTATTCCGTGTTTAAATGATCATGGCAGAAAACACTGGAAAACATGTCGCATTAAAACCTGCACGGCGGTTCTTATTAAACTGGTGACTGGTTTATCATCTGTTTTCCTTTACATTTAGTTCTACTACATCCATGTCAAGGACTTCCAAACCAATTAACTGACCTCTTTTCAGTACATTAAAATGCATTTGTCACTTATGCCACTATTCTTATAAACAGTAACCAGATAATTAGTCTTTAAAAAGGAAGCTTTTTACCATAAATGCAAAAATGCTGTGCAGACAAATGTACACAAGGCAAATACTACAAATATGTGCAGAAATATTTTGAAATTTAGATTTTTTCGAAAAGGAAGAAGTATAAAAACAAAACTGAACAATTTGTCAGAAGCAATATCACACAGGTCTAAGCATGTTATATGGATAACAGTGACCTAATAAGAGACTTTAATGCAGTGTCTCATCTTTTACAGGCCAATTTCTTATAGACTGTAGGGATGTAACGATATGAAAATTTCATATCACGGTTATTGTGATCAAAATTATCACGGTTATCATTTTTATCGCAGTATCATAGAAATACCCCCCAGCATCTTTAAAAATATCCAAAATGAGTCTAGATGTCTACTTTCTCCTTTTTAAAAGGGGGAAAAATCTCAAGAGTGCTGTCCATGTGGGCGCCTTTGTTGCCTTCCGCCATGTTTTCATAAATCAAACATTGCAAACTGACTGCTACCACTTTTCCAGCCAATGAGCAGCATCACCAAGAGTTTTTGAAAGTGCAGTAATCAGTCACGGTTTTAACCATAATGGGCTATATGCACGGTTCCACTACTTCCTGAACTTCAGACAGCACCTTTGCTTCCTGTCTTTCATTATTGGACAAACTGATTAATCCAGGTGTTTCTGATCTCAATAACTGGCCAAACACACCTGGATTAATCCCTTTGTCCAATAATGAAAGACAGGAACCAAAGGTGCTGTCTGGAGTTCAGGAAGTAGTGGAACCGTGCATATTATATTTTGAAACGGTATTACCAATTGTTGGTAATTTTAACACGGTTAACCATTTTATCGGTAATCGTTATATCCCAAATAGACTGTATTGCCACGAGGTATGCTGACTGAGCATTCCAGTATCAGCATAAAACTACAAATTCTATTTACGATTTATTACAGCACTGAGTTTTGAATGTATTTGTACACTTATTCATAATCAAATCTTTACGTGAACACTACATTTGTATTTCTGCACACCATCATTTTCTTTCGCTTTGTTTTAGTGATGTATTTGTCCTGTGAATATTTATTATTGACATCTGCTAACATCAATGAACCCTGTTCCAGACACTTTAATTATTTCTAGAGATCGTGAGGGAAAAGGATCTGAATTGATTGGACCTGCATAGTAAGTTGGTATTTACTGCTTATTTGGGTAAGCGAGTAAATGGCAGTTATCCTCAACAACGTCTGGTTTATTGGCCTCTACTCTTCAACTAAAAAACAAACAAAACAAAAACAAAAAAAACCATCAGAAATAGAGATATACATTCTGTCAGAGACAAATCAAAATGATACAGTGAGCAGCATCAGAGGAGCTTTATTTAGCTTGTAGCATTCGTTATCAAGCGCATTTTCATACTTTTCCCTAAAACGGTGCGGTTTCTGCTCAAACCATTTCTTCCAGTTAATGACATTGTTATTCTCTCGTGTTGCGACAATTAATGTCAAAGTGTCCTGAATACACCGATAACGGAAAAGACAAATGACAGCGGCTGTTAGCTCAGAGAGGACAGCGGCTTTTTTTGTGTTAATGGCTCAACACTCACCGAGTATCCATGGTGACTGAAAGAACTGCCTGATACGATCCTGGCAAGGCTGTGTCGGCCACAAAAATTTGTTTAAATTAGATAACCTGAGTCCAAATAAAATTCCCTGACGACCCAGGCGCAAGGAGACCGCCATGTTGTCGTCCTCCGTTGGTAAGAGGTGTCCATACACATGCCTGACAATAAAACAACCAGGAGGTGGGAGTAGAGCTCATTTTCTTAAAGAAGATTTGTCTGTTGAATATTATGAGGTACACAAAAATCTCAGTGATATACAGTGAGCTGGGGTAAATTCTATTTTTACGAATATTAAATTATGGTATTATTCTTATTTAAGCGAACGGCCAACAAAGATCGTCTCTAAGTTGGTCCTTCAAGGGCCTTTTTTTTTTTCTTTTTGGATAACCTTTATAAGCAATATGATTTTTTGTGTAAGTGTGTGTTCCTGTGCTTGCTACATTGCGAGAACAATTTTGCGATTTTAACCAGCAAGTTGAGGACATTTTTGGAAAGTGAGGACATTTTGGTCTGTTCTCGTTTTCAATAAAAGCCTAAGAAAACCCAATTTTCAGGGTCAATATTTGGTTTAAGAGTTTATGTTACAATGAAATTTTGGTTAGGGCTAGGACAAAGCTTTAGGTTTAGGCAATCCGTTGTGATTGTTAGGGTTATGTTAACAGAGAATGCATCATGTCAATGAATGTCCTCACCAAGATAGCTGTACAAGAATGTATGCATGTTGTTGTGTTTATCTTAGCTGATGTAAGAATGTTGCAACTGCATTTCATTATGATAAAGTTAAGTTTGGTGTTACTTGGCAGAACAAAGATGTTGAATTTTTATGTAATAATGTTTTGACTATTAGAAAATTCTGTTTACACAAATTTAGATTTTTTTTTTATTTCTCCAAATTTTCTGTCATTTCAGAATGATTTAACCTCCTGAGACCCTGCATGTACATACAAGAACATGACATTTTCACTTTTCTCTACCATTCTGCAAAATTTAGATCTTTTTTTTTTTTTTTTTTTTTTTTTTTTTTTTTTTTTTTACTTGTCCTGTCCAGCATTGAAGCAAGCAGAATGGAAATCTGATTGCTTTATTCTGTTGAACAGTTTTGCTTTATCAAGCGGAGCTTTATGAACATAAGGCTCCACTTGATATCATGTTTATTCATTTTATTTCTTTATTTAAACATTTGTCTATTACACCATTCCATTTCATACTGCTGGGCCTGACAAGGGAGAAATGAAAGTGAATAGAGGTAATGATAGAAAGTGAAACAGAGAGAGAGGAGTAAGGAAGAGGAAGAGAGAGAGAAGAGAAAACATGAATCCACTTACACAGTTCACTGGTACATCTGTACCGCGATCCCTAAACAACCAAGGTCTCTGTTGGAAAACAAAACAAGCAATCCCCTACAGGAGTACCTGCAGGTGGCTTAAATATCCTCAGATCATACAAACACACGCAGAACTACGCAGAGAAGAGGTACAACCTAGTCAGCGCAATGGGAAGTAGAGAAGAGGTACAACCTAGTCATCGCAATGGGAAGTAAAGAAGAGGTACGACCTAGTCATCGCAATGGGAAGCAGTGTCACAGTGTCAACATGCATAATAAAGGGTGCTCCGTGGTGATACAGTCATGCAGATGCAGCCTCGTCTCTGCAAGGAGGAGGAAGCCCGCAAGGCTCGCGACCCAGGCCCCCAGCAGCCACCCAGAGGCCCAGATCCCAGCTACCCCCCCCAAAGAGCGGACATGCATCCCCCCGAAGGGCGGCAAAAAGCGGCCCCAGCCGGAGCCCCCCGCAGTCTGGAGGCCCAGGCCCCAGTGGACCAAGACCAGCAGCTGCCGACCCCACCGGGCGCCGGGGGTCCCCCGGAGCGGAGATCTGATTTAGATAGATTTAAATTTAGATCTGATATCCATAAAAGTGGACATTTTTAGTTGCTGCTACCTCGTGATTGCATATATCACAACGCCCTACTCTGTCAAGCCACAAGAGGGTGCTAAAAAAAAGAGTAAAATATCTAAGAATTAACCATGAGGTTTGATCTTAAATGTATTTATTTACATATTTCTTCTGTAAATTTCTAATTTCATGTGGGATGCATATTTCAAAATTGGGCCTATGTTTAGCAAATACTTCCCAAGACAAAATTAAATGTCATGTACTCACTTTTTTTTTAACATTGGAAATACAAAACAGTTGGTTTAAAAAGAAATATTTGTTTAAAGTTCAAAAGTAAAAGATAAAAATCTGAATTTAGAAATTATGGAAGTAATTATTTCTAGAGTATTGGGTGTTTTATTGCCCTCTTGTGGACAAAGTGTGTAACTACAATTGACATGAGCATCATTTTCCAGAATGAAACACTGTGCTCAAGCTCAGCTCTCAAACAAATCGGTTATCTGCATTAGCTTTTTTAAATTTATTTATTTATTTATTTTTTTTTTTTAAAGAGATTTCGAAACGGATCATTATGGTTTGAGTGGGGTAGGGGGTAGTATTTATCAAAACTCAAACATATATTTTTTTCCTGATTATAAACAATACTTAATAACAGTTAGATAATAACAGTATATATATATATATATATATATATATATATATATATATATATATATATATGTATGTATATATATATATATATATATGTATAGCTGGTGATCAACAGTGAATTTCAAAGACGATTGGGCAGAAAGACCCACGGACAAGCAACAACTAAAGACAGCTGCAGTAAAGGTCGAGCAAAGGATCATCTATCATTAATCTATTTTCATCTATTTATTCTTACTGTTGCACTTTGTCCCTGGTAGGGAAACTGCTGCTCTTTATAGCTGGATCCTTCAGCTGCTGATATTCTGTTCTATGGACTAACATCTGTAAACTAAACTTCCACTTGGGGATTAATAAAGTGTTCTGAATCTGAAACTGTGATCAAAAAGGAGGAAAACAGCACTGAGTGTTGTTCATAGGCTCCAAGCAGTCATTGGCTGCAAAGGATTATCAACAAAGTATTAAAATGAAACTTTTTACTGCAGCAATTCTGATTGTCCTACTAAGTTTGGAGCCCCTGAAAGGATAAGACTTAGCTTATGGTTGCGATTGCTTTGGAGGATATTTTTGTTCAATCCCTTGAATCAAACTTAACAGTTTGCACTTCAATCACATCTCAGTTCTTTCAATTCAAACACAGTGTGATGGCAAGCACTACCCAATTCATGAAAAATTGTGTTAGTGTCCAAATATATCTAAGCCTACAAGTCGTCATACAGTCACAGAAAAAAAAAATCAAGAGACCACCCTTGTTTTCTAATATTTCTTGGTCATTTTAATGCCTGGTTCTACTAAAAGTACTTTAAATATAATGATAAGAGCTCATAAGAGTTTAATTTAAGAACTGATATCTAGCCATTGTCCATACTTTTCTTGAGAGGTGATTTTAGTAATTAAGTTTTTACATCAATAGCTGTGGCATTGTACTGCCAAAAACAGTGCTTTGAGGCATTCTAGATTTCCTTTTTTCTCTTTTAGTCACATGATTCTTTCTCAATTGCATAACCATTATTTTTTATATTTTTGATGGTCTCTAAATTTTTTCCATGGCTGTATATTTCTAAAACATTCTTCCAGACGTTTCAAAATTTGATATTCTGTTTATTTTATGATATAAAGCTCTCAAATATAAAGCTCCATCCTTTTTTCTTTTTCTAAAAGTAGAATGGGAGTTTTCCGCTATCAGTTCTTCAGGTTAAACTGAGAGTTTAAAGTCAGTGCTCTAGAGTGCCTACTGAATTGAATTGAATTGAATTGCTGTGTTTCTGTGTTATGTTAAGTGCCCTGAGATTATATGTTGTGAATTGGTACCTGCCATGGTATGAATTACACCAAGTTTCTCCCCCTCTGTTAAGGGCACACACCTCGAATCCTTACCATCATGTTCAAGAAAATGTTAAGTTCTAATGCGTTGCAACTGAGACTGTGTACTGGTCACTGGTTATTTATTTATTTATTGCTTATTCACTCATATCTAGTACAATTACTAGGGATGCACAATATAATAGGTCCCCCATCGGCCTTTAAACTGAGTATCGGACATCAGCCACCCCCCCATATTTAACCGATCAGGCCATTGTTTCTGAAGTCTAAAAAAACCCTAAAACTTTTTCTTCCTCTTCTTCTTCAAAACTCCTTTTTTTTTACAGACTTTAGCACTTCTAAAGACTATGGGTTGGAAAAAAATCGATACATTGAAATATTGCGATATTTTCATATACTCATATCATATTGACATTTAAAAACGCAGTATCGATCTATTTTACAAAGCGAGAATTGAATAAATATGGCAAGAATTTGTTACAGAACGATGAAATCTCGCGATATTTTGTCAGTAAAGTATACATGATTTGATATCGGCATTTGAAAATATTTCAGTGTAACAATATTTTTTCCCACCCCTATTTTTCAAAGTGTCGGAAACGGATAACAAAACTGCTATTTGCAACGACTGCTTATTTTTTTCAGCTTTAATATTGGTATCGATATCGGTTATTGGCCACATGAGTTTGAAAATATCGGCATATCAGATATTGGCCAAAATTCCAATATCATGCATCCCTAAAAATTAGGTTAAAAACTAAATGTTCCTTGTACTAACAAGATGGCAAAAAAGTGCATCTACTGACATTGACCCTTTTTCTTTACCCTTTAAGAACTGATTAAAAAGGTAATTAGCTATGATAATAAAGCCTCCTCTTCATCTTTATTATCTAGACATTTACAGTTGAGTGAACTTTTGAATTTACCAACCAGTTGAACCATCGACTGGAAGTGGTAACCTCAAACAAGGTCTTCCAGTAACTCCTGAGTAATTGCTTAATCATTCTTCCTGGTGAGCCGCATTCAGTCTTCAGCTCAGCTTTATTTAAAAGTTATCTGGAGTGAGATCAACACTGTTTACTTTACTCACCATAAATGATTGGAAGCAGCGTTGAGCTGCATCAGCCTCCGTCTGCTGAGCCTCAGCTGGCAGAGAGCCACGCTCACATTATCCTGCAAACGGGAAATCATTTTCTCCTCGATGACAGAGGAGACACAGAGGTGACAAAATGTTTTCCCTCTGTTATACCTTTTTAATAATGTTTTATACATTATTTTTACATAGTTTTTTTTTCCAGTGCTACACTACTTTTTAACATTTCTGCATTATGCCCGTTTAATTTAATGATAATAACTCAACTCTCAACTGAACTTTATTTGTAGACACAACAGAGGTTGAAACAAAGTGCTGAACAATCATAAAATACTTTTAAAACAGCTAAAACACAAAATACAATAAAGATGATCAAATCAATGAGAAGAACAATAAGAACAGTAAAACAATAAAAGAATGAAAAACAGGAGTGTTATGCTGAGTCGAAGGCCAAACAAGCTGGACAGTGGTGATGCTTCTTTTTTAAATACAGTAATAAATTCTATATTAAACTACTGGTTCGGTCCTAAGGAAGTCACGTCTCTGCTGGTGTGTTCGTTTTTTTAAAATTATCATTTCCAATCACAATTCAAAAGCGATATTTAATTCACTAAATCCTAATTTTGTACATTTTTATTCATTATTAGTGTCTTTTTATTTTCGTGTTATTTGAATTACTATTGTGAATTTAGCCTTTGCTTTAATTGCTGTATGAATAATTTTGAGGACAACTACATCCTTTACTCAGTGACATACTGCCCTCTGCTGGGGAGAACACCAAAAAGATCTGGTCCACATCACGAACACTGTACCTTCTTTATTACAGACCAAATCTATTTGTCTTTTAGATTTTAATTTGTTGTAGAAGGAGAGTCACAAATGTAAACATTGAGTCATATTATTTTGTTTTTCTTGAATGGTGAAATGGTCCATTTAATTTTGAATGGATTTCACTGAGGCTCATGGATAATTCCATTTTAATCAAACAGCAAAAAACAACAAACAAACAGAAAAGCCATTTGAGAAGAACAAGGAGGGATTGTCTGCAGTCAGGAACACTAAACATGGAGGGTATGCATGTGCAAGGTTACATTTATTATTATTACATCCAAAAGCATTCAAACAAGCTCTAAGAATTCTAGATAAAAAAAAAAAAAAACTTATCATCATTGCAGGATCTTAAAGAAAACACAACCTGCTGAGCTGGGAAAATATGATTATATATGCAGAGTTTTGCAGACTGTATTTTGGTGTTTAAAATTCGCCATGGTTTGGCCCCTGCTTCATTAAAACATATATATATATATATATATATATATATATATATATATATATATATATATATATATATATATATATATATATGCTTGAATGTGTTTATTTTCTTTTTTGAGAAACATCAACAGTATCTTTATTTTGTTTTTATTTTTATTAGTTTTTATGATTTTTATGCTTGTGTACGTTGATCTCCTTTCATTATTTTTAATGTTTAAATGTTATTATTGTTCTTATTACTTTTAATTTCATTGTGTTGATTTGATTTGACAAATGATGGAACTTAGCTTTGCTATAATTCTGCGTATTCACATTTTATGTTCATTAAAATGTACTGTACTCTTTGAAATACATAAACTCAAAGTCAAACCAGTCAAAGAGCAAAAGGGAAAAATATATATGTTATTTAGAAAATGTACAGTGTGCATTTTTGCTCTACATTTTAGTCATCCTCAAAATTATTCATACCCTCCAATTAAAGAAGGAATAAAAATCAACTGTCAGTGAAATAAGCTGAAATTGACAAAAGTAACAATAAATACAAATTCTACAAAATTCATGACATTTATTTCGAATTGTGGTTCAAAAGAAATACTTGTTTGATTTTTTTTAAATTATTATTTTTAACCACAACTCAAAAACAACTTTCACTTAATTGTAATTTTGTAAATTTTTTATTTATTATTAGTTTCTTTAGTTTCCTGTTATTGTGCAAAATAAGTTGGCATCTACCACATGCTTTACTTCTTAATTTTGACACGGGAAAAGAACATCTTTGTGTGATTCTCTTTTCCGAATGTGCGTCAGTGCATGCAAGGAAATGAGAAGGTGAAATAATGGTTAGAAGAAGATGGGGAAATTAGCATAAGGGGAAAGTCCAAGCAGGAAATCAGTGTAACAGCATACTGTAAGAGGGTTGCAAAATATTTTTGCATTGTCATAAATACTTCCTCATTTCATTTGAAGAAATATGCAGAGAACTTGCCTGTAAACTATCACCGACTGTTTATTTGAGCGGGTCGCCTGAGGTTTGTCTCAGAATGACTCATTTGATTCATGACGGATTCATCGTGCACGTTTCTTTCACAAGATCATAAAATGGGGCTTTGTTGTGTTGTGGTTGGTGGACTGAGACATTGTCCTCTTAACATAATTAACGTGCATCAGTTGCATCAGCTCTAATCTGTCCAACTCACAGTTTGGGTTGAATGCCTCTCAGGTCCATTTGAGTGTGGCGAGAGGATGATAAAAGGGCCTGATAAGATGGGACGGTGTATCTGCTGGGAGAACACAATGGCTCCACTGAACAGGCTCACAGATGCAAAATCCCATCTGGTTGCCTTCATGCCCATGCTCGGGCTATCTTTTATCACTTCCTTGTTCTTCTTCCAACATGTATCAGATTGAATTAATGTTCTCCTCTTTCAATGATAAAATAGCCTTTGCTGGCTCATTCAAATCTGAAAATAATTTTCTCACAATCAGAGATAAAGGTGCTTGTGGGCAGCTACTGCACATTGTGTTTGGCCAAACAAAGCCGGGCATTGTTTCATCTACGCAGTGCGGTGTAACAACCAGGTAATTTACCTTGTTATATGCATTTTGTTGTCATCTTCCCAGACAGGTGTCTGCAGGGTTCTTGCAGGGTCTTAAAAGGATGCAACACCCACAGAATGATGTGCCTTCATTTTCTACTCACCCTCATGCTGAGCAAGACTGTGGAGAACTTTTTTAATATGTCAAATGCAGCCGGAGATCCGTTCGTTATCCGCTGACATTCATATAATGGGGTTCACCAGTGCCTGAAATAAAAAGGTCCATAAAAGACCACAAAAGCTTGGCAACATTCCTCCATACTGCTCGCCCAATGTAATCCAAGTGTCCTGAGTGGGTAGCGTTCATAACTGACACAAAACGACATCATTTAGTATATTTTTATAGCCTAAACAGTAGAACATTGTACTTAAGTGCGTCCATACGAGTTCACAACACTACGGAAGCCGGAGCAGTATGGAGGAATATCGCCAAGTTTTTGTGGACTTTTATGGACCTTTTTGTTCCAGGCACTGGTGAACCCCATTATATGGATGTCGGCGGATAACAAACCCCCTGCCCAGATCTCCGGCTGCATTTGAAATATCAAAAAAGTGCTCCACAGTCTTGCTCAGCATGAGAGTGAGTAGAAAATGAAGGCACATCATTCTGTGGGTGTTGTATCCCTTTAAAAAGTTTAAAATGTCTAAAATGCTAAACTTTAAATTAACAGCCATAAAATGTCTAAAACAGCCAGTTTTTCATCCAAGGTCTTAAATTTGACTTAAACTAGTCTTAATTTCTTACCTTTATTCGTCCAAAGAAGCGTTGGACACATAATATACTGAATAAAACTCGAGAATCAGAAGTTAATTCTGTCTGTCTTTCCACTAAAGAAAACAACTACTTATAAAAAAAACAGTTACTTGTTTTTACGGTTTAAATTTTCCTCTCAGTTTTTCTTATAAAAATCTCAACATGTCTGTCAGCCTCAGTGTGGCAGCACTGATATCAGTTTGAGTGCTGACTTGTTTTAGTCTCTTTTTTAATGCAAGGGAATTTTTACTTACTAAATTAATAAAAAAAAAAAAAACTTGAATTTTTGGGATAATTTAAATGCATCATGTTGGTCAATTTAATTAAAAAAAAAAAAGGTCTTAAATTTAACCTGCTGAAACTTGCAAGAACCCCGTGTCTGCCTTTTCTCATTAAAAAGCTGCTGTCCAGTGAAAACACTCACTGCTAAAGAAAACACGTGGATTAAATATCTCTTCTCAAGAGCTGTTGTTGGGGTTTTTTTAATAACCGGTTTGGGTGCATGTTTGCGTGGATGCCCTCACTGCCTGCTGCAGATGCCCTGAAACCAAGCCTTCTACAGTAAAAACGTGTTATGCTGGTTTAACGGTGCTTTCGGAAATGTCTCAGGCACAACTGGTTCTTAAGAGCCGTATAAATCATAGGCCTCAGAGAATCACACAAACAGAGCATTATGCCCGTGAGAGAATCATGATTTGAATTGGATATCATCAGCCTTTATGTATCCTCGCACACTGGGAGTATGTAAAGCAAGGGTTTGTGTTCAGGAGGCAGCGGTCTGTTAGGAAAATGAAACCCTTGTCTGCAGAGGTTAGATCAGTCTGGATCATTTGCCTATAACTGCTCATTTATCTCCAGTTAGTCACATCAAACACTCCCCAGTAAGGCAGCTCACAGCACTAACCAGATTATTTCAAAGGGCCTGATTCCTTTTCATAGCCCTATGATATGGTGAATCAACTAAGTATAACTGATTTGCAAGGGTTAAACAATATATTATTGTGTACATTTTCTTTTTGCAGTTTTTTGACAATTCCAATGAACAATCTCCATTTTAATTTGCTTAAGCAACCATTTTTCTAATTTCTACATTATGCACAGAGTAATCACTGCAAGATTATGTTTGTGTTCACGTCAAGCTAGAAATGGATGCAGATCGTAACAAGTGCAGTGTAACAGAAAGTTCAAAGTGTGATTGCTCCATGAAACAACACCAAATCTAAACAAAGGAATATAATATACAAACACTTCAATTTGAATCGGTCGCTCGTTTCACGTACAAAACAATACGACAATCAGCGGCGTGGATTTCAACCCAATCAGAAGCAGTCACTGGCTCTATTGTCTCTCTAGATGCAATTTTCACTCATTCAGAGTCCTTAATGGAATACAAAATTCAAGTAAACTCATGTAATCAAAGAAGCTTCCTCTTCCTCTACAGAAGAAACGCTCTGCTAATCTTTTAGAGATTCCATTAAGTCATTGCATGAAAAGATTTCTGCTTGATTTTCGGTAACACGGAAGTTTCCAGTCCACATAATGACACCATGAATGTGGGAAACGTGTTAGAAAGAAGAATGAAAATGTTAAAGGGATGCTACAGTGCACTGAGTAAATTTCGAAGCCATCAGCAAAGATAATGATAGAATGTGGTGTCAATGAATGTCACGCTATGTAAAGAAGGGTCACCAAAGCCAGATAAATCAGAGTGAAGATTAGACATGAATTTGCTTGTGAACACAGGGCAGAGAAAGGAGCCTTTTAATGACACGGCATTTATCTCGCCGGCCATCAGGGTCCAGCCGTTTGTCTGCTGCCTGCAGGAACCAGCTTGGCAGCTAAGGCACGCAGTGGCAAACAATTAACTGTGTGGCATTTCATGCTGTCACGATAAAACAGAAACTACCCGCGCTATCTGTAAGTACGTGGCTTCTCAAAGTCAAGCTTCAGTGGAAACAAGGTTTATATCTGTGGCTCTAAAACACAAGCTGTTGACAGTCAACATTGTTCACGCTGGAGAAAAAAAACTGAGAAACAGCCTGCACACAAAATTATGGGAAATGTATTTTCTATTCAAGGTTGAATTTGATTTAAAAAAAAAAGGCTTACATGAAGTAAAAACAATCATAAGTTTTATTTCAACATACATGTACACACTTTAACAGTTCAGTGAATAAAGTATAAAATAAGACAAACCAGTTTAATTTCCTTTGAACATGAATTGTTTATCACTTGTATATACTTCATTGTGGCTTGTGCATAAGGGATCTTATTTATTATTGATTTATTTTTGTATTTATTCAGATTAAGCATCCTTCCCAAAGGACATTTCACAGTATCAGTGTCAAAACACTTAACATGCATCTGTTTGCCACAATGGTTTTGACTGCTACAGCATCTCAACATGTGCTCCTTTGTAGGACCTGGGGAAAATATCTCCAGCTCTCATAAGAAAACAAGATCCACCGTGTTCTATGTTAGCTGTTTGAGAATTCTGCTAACCTTTTCTTTTTTTTTCCCCCTGGTGGATTTTATGTAAACACATATTTCAGGTTTGACTGCTAATAAGCAACAGTAAATAAAAATCTCAGTGCAGTGTCAACACAAGGTCCGAAAGAAAAAGTAAACAGAAAGAGAAGAGACTTGTAAACAGTTCAAACACATCTATGTACTGTAAAAGAAATGGTCAATGAAAACTTTATGAAGACATCACAACGCACAACGGCATAGAAAAATAAATTAATGGAAGTGTCACTTCTCTGTCTCCCTCCATCCTCTTGCGTTTCGTCCAAACTTGTAAACCAGTCTGCGTCCGTCTACTCGTTCTAGGATTTCTCTTTTGTAATAATATCTGGAACAAAGACAAAAAACAACAGTTCATTCATTTAAGATCACATAAAGCAAGTTTGAGATGGAAAATTGTGTGTAAAAACAATTTAATTGACTCAATTGCTTTTTTGGAATATCCGAGCTGCTTTCACATGATCAGCGGTAAAAACGCTCTGTGCCGGTCGTCCCATTGTTTTCCTGTGGAGAGAGTGGTGGCGCCTGACGAACGGGCACCGCGACCTTCTGCGTTGCGCACCACCCGGTTCTGCCACTTTACTGCTGCATTCAAAGTTCATTAAAACCACCTTAAAGGCATCTCGTCATCTTGATAGGAAGTGAAATGCGTGGCGAAATGTCAGTCGTCAGATCGGGGTACCAGCTTTGTGAAAAGTTTATGAACAACTGTTAACCTAAATACAATGCTAACACTAGCTTTGCTGTTTGTGTACATTCCAAACAGAAGCTCGGAGCTCTGCCACGCCCACTCAGCACCTCTGCGATGCACTTCTGCTGATTTAAGCTGTTTTTAGTATTTCCAATCAAAAGTAGTGGTGTGGTTTTGCTTCGCTAATCTGAGATGACAAACGTGAAGGAGTCTTTTTCATTTAATCTGCAGTTACAAAAGGCCAAACAGGATTTTACCCCGTCCTGTATCACCTGAAATAGACAAGTGAGTATAACATAAACCTAAGAAGTTAGGGAGAGCAAGCAAGGGTGAATGCTTATTAGTGCTGCAGGATCTTAGGAAAACCTGTGTTATGCGATAACCCTGTTGAGACTTGCAATGACGATATGATTTGTGATGAATAAAATATTTGAATATGCAGGTTTTTTTAAACACTGTATTGCAATAACAGTTAAATGAACAAATACACTATTTCCATTTCACTGTTTTTATCAGAGAACCAAGTGGCAACCTCCAGTGGCCAACTGTGAGGCCAATGCGGAGATCCGTAAAAGTGCTAAACAATTGTAGTTCTCTCTTCATCCACTAGGGGCTGCAAGGAGCAAATCCCCACAGACTTTCATGTTAAAAAGGCCATCTTCACAGCGGAAATAAATATTAAAAATCAAAACATCATTTTAGGTTTAATAGGTCTAGTGTACCTTTAATCTTGAATTGCACATAATTAGGGGCGCGTCTTTTTGTTTGCCAGATGGCAGACCGGATGCCAGCCTGCTGGCTGGTGGCTAATGGTTAGCTCCTTGTTTGCTTTTTGTAAGGTGTCATTCTGCAGCAGAGTAGCACAATGGTGGTTTTTAGCCAGCTAACAGCGAGTCCAAACCTGCCTTACCTTTAGCCCGTTGCTTAGGGGGCTAATCTTTGTTAGCTCCTGTTAGTTTTGAGTTAACTTGGTTAGCATTTAGCCCAGAGTACGCTGGCTGTCAATCATTTGCTCCGAAGCTGCGCTTTGCCCATTTTAGTTTTTCCGGGGGAAGACGACACATGCGATGCACCGAAGATGGCAGTAATCGGAACGCCCACTGGCTTCACTTTTAGCTCTTTAAAAACCAACGGGTGGCGTAGCAGAAAGTTCGTCCCCCTTTTTTTAATGGTCGGAGAACCCAGTTTGATTGGCAATTGACTCATTCAGCGCAAGAATGTATAACTCCAACTGAAAAAGCATTGCGTCACTTTTTTATAACACATGCAAACATAGACATCATTAGATATTGCAGTTTAATTATTTACTTAAGTAATTTCTGCAAACACTCATGTTGTTATAGGATTCATTCTGTCATTTAGGTTTAAGGACACAACAATCTGCTATCTGCTGACTTCCTATGAGCCTGACTGCTGCTTGAGATGCTCTGGCAGGATGCCAATTATGGTTCCTAATTCTTCACTTGATGGAAAAGGTGACCTGGGCTTTCCTGTCTGTGCCTCTCGGCTGTGGAAATGTCTGTCTGAACAGCTCGGGTTGGCACACTCAGTGTCGTCAACTGATTCCCTAAAACCCTTCTTTTATCACTTGCTTTTTTTAAAAACAAATTTAAATGAATAATACTTTATTATTCATAAATGAGAAAATTATCTCTGAAACAGTATCCAAAAAGTGTATTTTTTAGGACTTTTCACAACTAAATATCATAATTTCTTTAAAATAATCCCAAGCACCTGATCAGAAGGAGGGAGCTGGATAATTCTAACATAATGGCTTGTGGGGGAAATGGCATTCACTCAGTATTTGATGAGAAACATTATACTTCTGTTTGATCGGCTGTCGGAATCAGTGTTATGTTAAAGCCAGTCCTTGCTGACCACCAGCAATATTGTTTTTGGGTTTACTTTATAACTGCAAGTCACTAAGAGACTTTTCTATTTACAGTCTGTGCTTTAAATTTAGCACTGCACCCCCTAAGCCCCCCAGCAACATACTGTATCTTCAGAGCGTGAAAAAGGCTGATTGAAGAGTTGTTAAGAAAAGTAAAGGCCAAGCAGACATTTAGACTCCAGCCTCAGTTATTTGTGAGATTATAAATCCTTAGCAGTCTTTTATTGTAGTACATAAGCTGGAGATCTTAGGGAGATATATCGTAATACCCACAGAAATACATTCTACCCTTATTACACCTGAAAGTTGTAAACTGACACTCTAGTTAAATTCAAATATTACAATACAAGTTCAACATGAGCTAATGCATCAAATAATGTTTTTTTTTATGTTTTCAAGCCATTTAAAGTATTGTTTCACCGTCTTTTGTTTTGCTATCCATAACTGAGAGCAGAAATGTGTTAAGAGATGCCATCAAGCTGCAAATCCTTTTGGCTGCTCTGCAGCAAATAGAAAATCAGCTTTGTGGTCACAGCGACACTACCTGCAGGCATATTCCATAGTTCCCCGTGGTTTTCTGTCCGATGAAATTAAGCTCATTAGAGTGGCTCATTTGAATGTAAAGCTGTTACCACTGCCGTAGCCAACAAGACTTTCTGAGTAAAAAGCCATTTTTGATCATTTCAGAGAAAAGTGGAAATGATACGGCTCATGAATGAGTGGGTTAACCAGCAAAAAGAAGTGGTAACTATGCATTTTAAAATGTTGAGGTTTATGGGTTTGAACTCTAAATGATGTTGTGTACAAAAGTCAGGACAATTTTTTTTTTTTAAAAACTTAAATAAAATGTCTACTTGCATTGGGGGTGGGGATAACACACTGTTAATTTCTTTCCCTCATTATTGGTTTATGGCTGAATTTAGGAAAAATATCTTGACTGCATTTGTAAAAAGAAAGACAGAAAGTTAGCATGTTAGTCTACACTGAAAAAAATTATTTGGCTCAGATATAAATTTCAATTAGATAAAAAAATTTCCATCCAACTGAATTATGTGTCTCTAACTTTAACCAGAAAATGAAATTTATATAATTCAATCAAATAAAATTGAGAAGAATTGATGAGATAGAAGTAAAGTAACAACAGCAAATGGAATTTACCCAGTATATATAATATACGTAGTTAACGTGATGCCAATAAGGTTCATTTAACACTATTAATAAGTTTATAAAATTTAACAGTTTATAAATAAAGTTTATAAATTAATTTATAAACTAAATCAACTTCATCAACAGTTTTAACATCAACCTTATTAACAGCATCATGTTAATAAATTGTGTAAATTCTACATCCCAAAAAGTCAAAGTATTAAATTGAAATTTAGTCATTTAACATGTACAAATTGTGTTTTATGTTTTCAAATTATTATCTATTGTTGGTTGAACATAAAGAAAAGTTGGATGAACAAGATTTGCATTCTTTAGTCCAATGAAGGTTACTATTTCAAATCAATAACTCAAAGTAATTTGTCTGCAAAGGGTTTGTTTGAATGTTTCCCATCATGCTTTGTGGCTCCCCCTGGTCCATTCTGCATCATAAGTTAAGTATGTATCTGATCCCTTAAGGTTTTTTCCTAGAGTTGTTTTACTTAAGATAGCCTGCTAAAAAGATTAAGTTCTTTCAACAGCAGTGATACAGATGGACTAATGGTAAATATTATGTAATGGTAAATAAAGCCAGTAAACACTCATCTCATTTGACTGATATGCTATTTGTATCCCTGAACCCATATTGGTTCATCATAATGATGGGCGATACCAAAATGTTTTTTTCTGTCGATACAATACCATTAGTTTATGGTACTTTTTCATCGATACCAATATCGATACCGATACCGTTATTTTTTGTCCCTTAAAAGAAAATCACACGAATGTACATTTTGCATTAATATCTTGAATGCAATGGCAATATTAGATATAAATAAAACTTTACATCACAAGTACTGGAAAGAAATGCTTTTAAAATAATGTTAAATTATACTGATGGCAAAATTAAACAAAAATAGATAAAAAAAAAAACTTATTTTAATGATCAAATAACTAATATACACTAAATAGAATCAAATTTATTCCATAGAAAATATTAAAATAGAAAATATAATACTAATATTATATATTTACCAGCAACAACTTACATGTTTTTTATCTGTACAGTGGTATCGCGATATTCAAAAAAGTATTGATTCCGTTATTTTGTTTGGCTGGAAGTATCGACTCCAGGGAATTGATATGCCCATCCCTACTTCATCAAAGTAAGAGAAGCCTTGATTAACAAAAAATTGTTCATACAACATGATTTGATTTAGTTTCATGAAAGATGAATTCAAACCAAATTGGTTCAATTTACTTGAATAAAAAATTTGAATTCAACAAAAAAGGAACTAATTTATCTGATATTCTCTGATTAAATTCAGCAAACAAATACTAAATGTGTTAATTTGACACAATCAAATTACATGGAAATTTGTTCCATGATTGAATTATGTTCAGCCAACAAATTATTTTTTGAGTGTATAAGCTGTAGTTACCTTAATTCTCTGTCGTCCATTCTTCTCAGTTTTGTGTGATTGAATTACATAAATTTCATTTTTTGTTAAGGTTACAGACACATAATTCAGTTGGATGGTAATATGTTATGTAACTGAAATACATAGTTGGACCAATTAAAAAAAAAAAAGTGTACATGACCTCTGTCTAGTGAATTTATTACCTGAGTATTCACCAAAATGTATAAAAATCAACACACTAACCACAAAAATAAACAGGTTTCTGTTAAAATCCTCCCAAAAACTCCCTGATTGTGTAAGATGACATGTGAGAGAGTTTACAGCGTAGTTTTGTATTCATGCAGCTACTTATGTGTATACTTGTGTGGGTGTACCTCATTGCACGACTTAGTTTCTCGTAGGTCATGCTGCTGTTATTTTTCTTCTTCCCCCAGAGTTGTGCCACCGCCTCTGACTTCAGGAAGCGGAAAACCCCCTCTGTCCGATCCTCCCACTTGATCAGCCCGGGGTTTCGCTCTGGGTTCAGCAGAATATCCCTGATGAACTCCCACAAGTGAGTCCCTCTTGGGTCTTTAGGAGGAAAACAGCAGATAGCAGCAGAGCTATGAATATAGAGATTAGAAGTAAAGCTGTTTATAAAGACAAGTTTTTACTTACTGTGTTTTTTTTTACTTGACTTCTGATCGGCCGTTTGCTGCCTAAGAGGAAAAAAAAAAAGGAAACTTGTCTTATTCATGTTGAAAATGTCCAAACATTTGATGCAATATGTGTAGAATTAATTACTTACCAGGGCTAGACGGAGTGGGAGAGGCATCAGGTGCAAGTGGGGGGAATGGGGAATCATAGATCTCTACTGTAAGTTTTAAATAATAAGAGAATTAGAAAAAGATGAAAATGACTTTATTAGATTAGTATACTTCTGATATAGATATTTACAGTACCAGGTGGGTAGGGGACATCTGGAAATGGGCAGAAGTCAACTGTAAAAGAAGAAAATATAAGTGGAAGCAGTTAATTAGAGATCAACCCATCACTGCACCACACTCTCACCTTCAGGTTTTAGATCCAGTTGCCCAATCTCCACATGGTAGGACCCTAAAAAGAAGAAATAAAAATGGATTATAAGAGTTAATTACATTTGCTGTGTGATATTTAAAAGTTACCTTTTCACATTGACTTAAGAAAAGCCATGGACCACATCAAAGTCATTGTGAATAGTACTTTACTGTTTGCAGGCAGACTGAGGCTGGAAGCAGCACAACAGGACTTCTTTTGTCTAGTTTTGTGTCATAATCAGACAATGATTAAGAAGCCAAAGCAGGAGGGCTGTCCTGTATTTACAGAGCTGACAGAAACCAGAACTTTCCACACTTAGATCTTTTTTTTACATTCAGAATAAAAAAAGACAAAGGAAAAAAAAATTTTTTCAACTTTAAAATTGGCCTTTTCTACCCGACTTTAAGATCCAGTGTTTAAAAAATCAGCTCAAGAATGATTTTTGATGAACAATGTAGCGCCACATGTAAAACACAGCTGGTGATTCCCAGACAGCAGCAACAATAGTCAGACTGTGCTCTTGGTTTGGCCCCTGTGGTTTTGGTTTACCTTGAATTTTTTTTTAAAACCTGGAGGTTAAACCTGTTGTGCTGGGTCTCCTGGTTGTGCTCTTGCTTTGAATGTTATCTCAAGATACTTGGTAAAATGAGATTTGCTGATGTCATTTACCATTAACTAAATACAGTATGAATGAACCATTTTGTGTGTTTAGTGCACCACATTCTGCGGATAATAAGAATTAAATGTCAGGATGTGAAGCCTGAAGCTTACATCACTCTTGTTTCTTGCATGCTCTGTTTTCTCAGCTTCACACTCCTGTGCTTTGTTAGGACACCCACTCTAGCGAGAGCAAACAATAAATCCATAATTTCTCTCGTTTAAAGTACTCCTGTTCCCTGTTACAGCACTGTGCAGTGCAACCCCTCGCCAGCTCTGTGATCCCCCTCAGCAACACTTCATCAAAACTCTGTTTAACATGCAGCTCAGTTTGCCCACACTGCAAAAACTCAAATCTTAGCAAGTATATTTTTCTAATTTCTAGTCAAAATATCTCATTACACTCAAAATAAGACAAAATTGCTGAAAGAGAAACATTTCAGGAAGATATAAGATCTTGTTTTAAGGCATTGTATCTTGTTTCAAGAAATCTTGGCAATATGGGCAGATTTTTTTTTTGCTTATTACAAGCAAAAACATTTTTTTAACATTTATTTTAAGAGTGTTCAAGAATTTTTTTTGCTTGTAATAAGCAAAAAGTTCTGCCAATGGCATAAGCAAAATTTTCTTGTTAAAGATTTCGTGAAATAAGTTAAAACAAGATCTTATATCTTCCTGAAATGTTTCTCTTTAAGCAATTTTGTCTTATTTTGATGAGATATTTTGACTAGAAAGTAGAAAAATATACTTGCTAAGATTTGAGTTTTTGCAGCGCAGCTTCTGTTTTCATGGGACTAATCATCATCTTTTGGTGCCCCTCCCACCCCTCAGTCTGAGACGCACCGCTCCACTTGAGCTCCGTGATGCTGTGGAAGAGAATGTGTCCCACGCTGCCAGCAGCATGGATGAAGTCCTGGTAGCTCAGGCTGCAGAGCTGATGGCCGTCCATGTCAAAGTTTTGGAAAGGAATGCTGGAGGCATCGATCTGGTGTATGTCCATGACCTGCTGCAGCCACTCCCACACCTGGTGCTTACTCCAGAACTGAGGCTGGGAGTCATGAGGCCACAGGCGACTTGTGTAACCAGACATCACCAACGGAACTGGGGACAGACAGGAAGACTTAGAAGCTGGGAAATATGGATTAAATCTTCAAAGTAGTGAATCATCTTTTTATTATTATTATTATTTGTGTGAAATGCACCTGATGAGGGAAATCTCTTCAAAAGGTTTTAGTCAATAATTAATCTGGGGAGCAGTTTACTGAAAAAGCTATTGAGGTATTTTCAGTCAGGGATCACTGCTGTAATTCATGTCTCATGTTGCAGAGCTCTGGGCTCACAGGGTGAGCAATACATCATTGCTGAATGATTTCCACTTTGTATTCCAGCTTCATACGGTGGGATTGTTCAATAGAGAGCAATCAAAATCCTACAGCAGAACATTTTAACATATTTTCTTCAGGCTTTTGAGGATATTATCCAGACAATTTAATCAAGTGATTAATGTCAGTGATGAGTGCATACATAATGCCAGAAAAAAATGCAGTGGGCTTCATTATAACTGGAGTAGGTTGGGTCATAATCCCTTACCATCGGAATAGGGGTTAGTTGGACCCCAGGTATTGGCCAGCTGGCTGTCCAGGGTGGTGGATGGAGTTACGCTCATATTGCAGCTTCTGCACTCTGATGTACCATGGCCCAGGGGCTGAGGCAGGAGAATGATCGGTTACTATGGATTCATTATAATGCAACTTTCAGGTTCAAGCTGCCACATGTGATGTATTATTCACATATCCTTACGTTATAAAACATACAGTCATCCTAAAAATTATTCATACCCTCCAATTAAAGAAGGAAAATAAATCAGCAGCCAGTGGAATAAATTTAAATTGACAAAAGTAATAATAAATAAAAATTCTATTAAAATCATTACATTAATTTTGAATTGTCATTTGAAAGGACACTATAATCAAGTGTTTTCTGCAATGTTCAAAAAGTTCTACACCTGTTGACAGGTATTTTTATCCGCTGTTCATAGGAAAGGTGCTCGAATTTGTCCAGTTTTGTTTGTTAATTTTTTTTTTTAAATATTATTTTCGCCCAATTCAAAAGCCATAATTAATTTCAGTAATTAAAATTTTGCAAATTTTAATTAATTATTAGTTTCTTTAGTTACTTGTTACTAGAATTACTATTGTAAATTTAG
This sequence comes from Atherinomorus stipes, assembly GCA_023101725.1. Taxonomy (NCBI): domain Eukaryota; kingdom Metazoa; phylum Chordata; class Actinopteri; order Atheriniformes; family Atherinidae; genus Atherinomorus; species Atherinomorus stipes. The sequence continues at coordinate 1,190,855 of JALJCO010002818.1, forward strand.
CATTTTCTTTTGAGGACTGTACATATATACTACTCCCATGTTAGGTTTAACATGTTCCCTTATTCATAACATCTTTACAGAAACAAATGTTTAATAATAGAATACTTTGTGATCATGCATAATAAAAAAAAAACCCGCCATTGCCGAAAAAAGTAATCACCCCCCACCCCTTGCAAGTGGGGGCCTGTAACAGGCAAAAATGAAAGCAAAAAAATAAAGTGGAAGGTGCCAAGCATTGCTGCAGTAGGAGATAAATGGTCTGACTTTTAAAGGTTAAACCTGTAAACTTATTCCAGAACAGCTACAACATAAAATCCAGCACAATGAGTGTTCCTTTAAACTCCTCATCCTATTAAAGCGGTAATCAGAGGCAGTGTCAAATTAACACAGGCTGAAATCTTTCATAAACTCATAATAAGTTCATAAATATCATAAAGTAGTGAAACAAAGTAAGTCTTTGTCAACACGGTTTATGAGATCTCTTAAGTGACAAATGTGTCTGTCGAGTTTTATGCTTTAATAGAGACTCATTTGTTTAAACATAGTGTAAAACTTAGTGTCGGTTTTGCAATGATATTAATTATGGACTGGTTAACGTGACTAGTGGACTAGTTAACGTTTTCATATCTACTGCTTCTTTCCATGATGTCTGATGTTATCGCTCAGTAAACAGTCATTCTTCTCAATTCTGGCAACACGAGGGAACTTTTTTTCCCCCAGCCTGTGCACATGTAAAAGAGTAAATAAAGGCATGTTTCAGACTTAACCAGGGGAATATTTGCATCCCATGTAAATAAAGCTGGTCAGAATTTCAGCAGCTCTACTGTTTTGGTGGCAGAAGCACAATAGTTGACTTATAACTTCCATGATTGGCGAGCAATAAGAGTGTTAATGTTACACAGAGTTGCATTTTTGGGACATGAGGCAGACTGTTACTCATTAGTGAAGTTAATAGCAATGCTGTTTAAATGAGCGGTTGCTCCATAATATTTGGATTAGGTTTGTTATTCAGTGCTCACTCTCCCAATATCTTAAAAATGCATTAAAATGAATGGATGAATGTGTTCAATCTTTTTTTTTTTTTTTTTTTTACTGGTATTGTCATAAACTGTCAAAGGCCAGCAGCATGAGTGACCTGTTTTAATGGCTGTACTATAAAACTGATTCTTGACACGGTGACCCATACTCCATGTGTTTCATTCCCGGTCAGACTTTTATGGCAGGTTAAAAGCAAAATTACAGCAAGCCTTGTCATATGTCATTATCTTTGCAATAAATGCTGTAAGACCAAGTTAATCCATCCGAGACACTCAAACAGGAAAAATCAGCTCCAGAGCGAGTCAGTTTTAGAACAACATGCAGTGCAGACGTCTGGATGATATTTTTCTCTGGAAAAAAGGTGCCACATGCAGTCATGCCAAAAGAAATGAGCTCCTCGGTTGACAACCTGCCAAGTGTCCTTAAACGCCTTATGCTGTGTTAACCCTTGGTATCTGCTACTGCCAAGTGCATATCTTATCAAGAAGGCTGGGAGTAGTTTATGTCAATACAGCAGTCATGCAGCACCACGGATGAAAAAAGTCACACTTATGGATCGATATTCCTTCAGCTGAGTCATAGAAGAAGATCACTTATGTGCCATTATGTTAGAAGATAAGTGCGATTGCTCAATCAGAAGAAGTGCCGTCACACTAAGTTATTTGGTTTCATTTTCACTGTATGGCTTCACTCTAACACTGACAGCAAGTGTAGAATTTGCTCTGCTGTAACTCTTCTCAGATTAGGTGTTACATGTGTAACCCTTTTCATCATAAATACATTTATTTATTAATAAAACCTTAGTTAAACCTGTGATGAAAGCTTGCTCACAAGTAGAGTTTTTTGTTTGATTAAGCGGTACAAAAAATGAATGAAAGGTTTCCTGAATAATTCTGATTTAGCACCACTGTAACAAGAGCAAGTTGCCCCACGCGCCTGCATCCTCATAACAGAAAAAAGTCTGAATCATCTTGCGATGAACACACCGAACAAAAAGAGAGCTGTTCTCAGATCAGTCAAACTAATCACAACCATTTTCCTGCTTGCCCAGCACCAGTATGGCAGCCTACCAGAGCTGTAGAATTGGGTCCTGTTGGACCTAACAGAAGTCTCCCGTAGCTCCTCTCTGTACACAGCTGGACGGATCAACAGTTTGTGGAGATTCCAACACTGAAGTGTGCTGCCTCAGAGAGCCAGATAAGGTGAGTTGTTTCAACTTCCAGTTCTAAGAGTCAACAGATGTGAGCAGATACTAACAGGTGCTGCCCCACCACAATGGCTTTTTTAACCAGTTGACTTCCTTATCTAGCTCCAATAGGCTCTCTGTACAGGCTCATACCAGGTTGGTATTTGCATAATTCACCCACACACACACACACACACATACACCTGACATAACTTTTATATTCCGTGTTGGCACGTTTGTTCTCAAACACACCAGTGCATGCTCACTCAAGCAAACAAGCTAACACTAATAAGGGAAAACACATGCAGGTACTGTATGTATGTGAAGCTCTGATGCCAAGCAGGGAAGCATATGCTTAAATCCACATCTTACAGTAGATTGTTGATTAATATTCAAGGTTTAGAAAAGAAATCAACCTTAGTGGAGGGAAAAATCCTCATGCTATGCAGCACATTTGTTTGCTTTATCATATCATTATCAGTGAGGTGTTGACACTTTTTGTCGGAGAACCTCAGAGATTTTCTTCCTTTTGGTCCTTTGAAAGCCGCTAGAAGTGCGTGGCAGGCTGCAAGTGACTGTGTGAGTTACACATTTACAAATATCTCTGAATTTCTACACTGTAAATTGTAATTTTGGTTTTATTAGAATATATCTGGTAGATATAACTTAAAGACCTACACTGTAACTTTTAGACCTTAAAAATATGTGTTTCTGACTCGTTTTGATGGCACACCAACATTCATTAGGCGCATTTTTGAGTCTTCACTGCCCAGCGGCGTCCCAAGGCTTAGAAACTGTATTCTGTAACTTTTGAGTCCAGGACGGGGCCGTTATGTTGCAGCCAACTATTGGTCGCATAGTGCATCATGAGCTAGCAAACTGATATAAACCAGATATGAGCAGGTGTTTTGAATGAGAATCATGTTGGATTCAGCAAAAAAAACCCACAAGAAATCATTACAGGAGGAAAAGAGGGAAAAAAAGGGAGGAAGGGACAGAACAAGAGTCAAGATAAGACTGTCCTTTACTGGCTGGGCTGGAGTGAGCTCACAGTACAGATATGATGCAAGATGGATGCTAGTTTAGCTGTCGATAGGGGGTGCATCACTGTGAAAACTGCTAAAAGTTCCATTGTGGGTGTTTAATTTTCACTTAGTTGTTAGTAATACGAATCTTAAATGAGTTGTAAGAACTTTGGAGGGCAAAATACAAGATGATTTACTTAAGTTGAATCAGTGTAATTAAAATTAGTACAGGGAAATTAGTGATGGTGAAGGAGCAGGTTTCCCACAATGCAGTTCACTTCTTTTAACAACAAATTAGAGATAATTCACAAATGAAGGATTTATAAATAATGTTGGTAGCGTCATGTAACTGCTCTTAATTTGTTTGTTTATTATTCTATTTGATGTATTTGATACCTACTGTACTGACCAGCAGTTGCTGCACCGCGACAGAAACGTCTGTGGTCTGACATTAGTTTTAGTTAAAACACCTAAACTGAGCTTCAGGAAGGTCTCGCCCCCGTTGCAAGGACAATATTAGATATAAGTAAAACTTGAGAACAGAAGTACTGGAAAAAAATGCTTTAAAACAATAATAAACTATATTGATGAGTAAATTAAATAAAAATTAAATTAAAAACTTCTTTCACTTATCAAATAACTTAAGTACAGGTTAAGATTATTTCAATTTTTTTCAGTGGAAAATGTTCAAATATAAAATGTAACAGTTCAACCACAAATCGCCAAGGCACCGCCGTTTTTTGGTAATAGCATAATGTTGCTGATGCTGTTGTTGTTGTTATTGTCATCTTCTTCTAATTCTTCTTCTTCTTCTTCTTCTTCTTCTCCTCCTCCGTTTTCTTCTTCTACTGCTAGCTGTATTTACTGCGTTGCATGTCGGGATTGTTCAAGACCCCAACGTGTCTTTGAGGACGCACAGTGTGAGTAGTTAGATCGCATCGGTGCGTCGGTTCGTACAGTGTGAGGACAGACATCGCAAGCTGTGAACTTTTGAACTCTGCGACTGATTCACACAATTTGAGTTGGAGCTGCGAGCAACGATTGAGAAAATCGCAGTGTATCCCAGGCTTAAAACTCTCAGAAGTGGAAAGAATTAGTATGTTTTGTATCTGTCCAGTGGTATCGCAATACTTAAAAAAGTATCGATTCCAATATTTTGTATGGCTGGTATCGAAGTATTGACTCCAGGGTATCAATATGCCTATCCCTACTTGAAATCATCATGTTGGTACAAAATAAAAAGTTTGTGGGAAGCATCTCACCTTATTTATGTGAAATTAGTCAGTCAGTCAGTCATTTTCTGTCCACTTATCCAGTTCAGGGTCGGGGGTGCTGGAGCCTATCCAGTATTATCAGGCGAGAGGCAGGGTACACCCTGGACAGGTCGCCAGTCTGTCACTATGTGACATTAATAACATCAAATTTCCTCCACAACCTCATTCACTTACAGCTTAATCAGATATATCAAGTTCAAAAAAAAGTTCTACAAACTTAAACTATTTCAGTTGATTCTGCTTAATCACTCCTATTACTGAATACTTAATTACCCTTAGGCAGCAAGTTTGCGTAATTCTTTTAAGTAAAGCCAACTAGTAAGATTTTACAGTGTAATGTGGTATTTTCCATTTGTCAACGTTCGTACTCAAATCCATGTTGGGAGCTTTTTAGGGTTATGATCCTAACTTAGGAGGATTAGCCTATTTTAATTCTACGCAGAACTATGTAGGAGCTCACCACAATGCAATCACATCAAACTTTGATCAGCTCTTAAAATAGCTTCTGCTGGCATGCGGTGATCCACAGGTGTCTGAGTAAAGACAGACAGATTATTAACGCTGTGTCCCACAAATGCCAGTAAGCATCACACAGCAGGGACATGGGTGGAGGATCAAATGCAGCTTTAATATTTGCATATTCTTTGCTAGTTGAACAATATTCCAGCCCGCTCTTATATGACTTTATTGGTAAAATTAAAATATTTGCTGTCTTTGAAGGGAGTCAAATACAGCAAATAACAGGTTCTTAAGAGAAGACAAGTCATTTTCTCATGTTTGTCCTTTTTTTTTCTTCACATCTATGACGTTTAGAGGCTTTATCCAGATTAAAAATTGTCCTTTGCCAGACAAATGTGTTTAAAAAAGAGAAGTTTTCTTGAATTTTGTCACTCCTCACATCTACTTTTGCCCTGCGATGGCAACAATCAGAGGGAGTTCACTCGTTCTATTTCTGCTTGACGCCAATTAGAGTTTGGGAAAGTTGTAACATCTCTGATCTGAGATGTAAATCTGATCTGTGGCATTGTAACACTACAACGCCTCTTGGGACCGGAGGCACTAACAGTATAGTTGATAATTGAGGCAACTTTGAGCAGGGTTTAACTACAAACGGCTGAAGAAGGGAAAAGGCGATGAAAAAAGTATGTCAGGTTATTCTCCAAGCTTCTTCAGCAGAGTTGGAAAACAAGATTTCATGCAGAGCAAATAAATGCATTTTGTTTATTTATTCAATATTGATGTGTTGAGCTGTGTACTTATGTAACGTCACTCAACTAACTCAAACATTGCACTATTAAACTGCATATTTCATTGTTCCAGTTGGTGTACATTAACAGCCTTCCCTCGTTCCATAGGCCGTATGATCAACGCACTGCCGTCTGTGAGCTCCACAGTTCATAGTGAGCTCACTTTGGAAGCTCTCACTCTCTGAACGTGTGTGCCTTGGACTCTTTCCCACAGCTCAGCCTCGGAGGTAATGAGGGAAGTCAGTGTTAGCATGATTATCTCTGAGAGTTCCCCTCATCTCCCCGTGCACACTAGATTGCTACAGTCTTAATGGTAAAATCCACCAGTACTGATCCCCCTGCAGTTCTCTGACACCATCCCACCTGCATGGGTTTCAGATAAGTCCCCCTTAGCCCTCCCCTCAGCCCGTCTGCTGCTTATTTACAACACAGGTGTTATTTTCTGGATTTTTTTCCCTCCCCGGGAGCTTCCTATCCTCTTACTAAAGGGCAAAATGCCTCCAAGGGGGGTTATGTGGAACCTAAGCTGGGTGGGTGTATTCCCACTATGGATGCCTGACCAGGCTTCATTGCAGAAAGATTAATACGGCCATCAGCAGCAACTGGAAGCCACATACGCCTCATTATAATCAATGTTTTGGCCTGCCTCTTCTGTTTTGTTCTTTCTCCATCAGACTTTTCATTTGCTGTGTCAAAAGGAGAGCCCGGTGTTTGGCATTTCATTTCATGGATCTTCGTTCTGCTTTTTCAGGGTGGATGTGGGTCGACATATGTAAAGGTCCACTGGGGGAATTGCAAAGAGAGAGACAGAGTGGGAGAGATCAAAGTCTGTCATATCAGCTCCACTCTGTGTGAGTCAGCCAACCAACACTGTGAGAGGCAGTGAAGACATCCTCCCAGACTCAAGAAAATGTCATCAAAATGCTGGCGTTATAGACTGTGCCATCTATTTCTGGAGGCTTAAGTCACCCTCCAATAATAGTGCATTACTGATCCATTTATAAAGAGGATTATAACTTGCTTAGCGGTACTGTTAAATTGTAATGCTTTATTTGAGGATGTGGTCAGAAGTTTCTCTGACAGGAAAGGCTGTCAAAGCCGTCAGTCAGTAGAAGCAGACAAGACAGGAGGAGGGTACAGTTGTATGCTCTAATGAACAGGAACTTATTAGCTGGAGTATGTCTATTACTGTCCCACTTGCCTCCCCTCTTTCATTAACCGCTTATCACGCCCGTTAGTGTCATCTTTAATACTTCACATTTTGATTAGCATATGATCCATGGGGAAAGAAGGAAAAATCATTTTATTAGTGTCAATTACTGCTACAAATGACAATTTCACTGCCTAAATTGTGATTTTACGTCTCTCCCCTGTCAAAGAACAATGGCTGTGTAATTACAGTAATGAGAATGCAACAGAAAAAAAAAGAATTATTCACAATCCTATTTCCTTCTTCTCCTTTGAACTCTACCATGTCTGTTTGCTTGGCATCTATCTGTCTGCATTAATGAGTCAGCATGGAAAACATGGGTTTGAAATGTTTCACAAGTGGTGTGTTCAAGGTGCAAGAGTGCTTGAATGACGGCGTAAAAATAGCTTCTCACCTGCTCGGTTTCTGTGAGCTTGCCTGCATATGAGGGACTGGGTGTAGTTCTCCTCCTTACCCATAGATGACACTGTTGTCACATGCTCTGCTGCCGGTCCTTGAAAATAAGGTTATGTGATGAGTGAGCAGCACAAGTGTGATATGAGAAAGTGTAGGCGATGAAACATTCTGCCTGACAGTTATTGACTATGCTGCCCATGGATGGTGCTACTCATATGGGTTACAGTTACAGTACCTACATACATTATTAGCTTTTATAGGAAGGTGTGATACATGAGGGAGAAAGAGATGGTAGAGATGAGAAAGGGAGCAAAGACTTCAAGGGGTGCATGGCCAATTTGTTTTGACAGAGCTATACTGTAATGTGGGTTTGCCACAGCCAGTGGAAGCCCCTTGTGTTTCAATTATCAGCTCTCTGAGGTGGACCCCACACTGAGCTCTTCACAGGCATCGATGACTGCTTTTCACTGTATCCTGACCACCACTGGTAAAACACATCAGTGCAGCAAGATGCTGAACCCCAGAAAGTCATGTGGTAAACTCAGACATGTAGTCTGCAAGGTTGCACAGTATAAAATCACAGTGTTAACTACTTTTATCTGCCTTGTCTCCTGTTATTAGGGAATGATATTGTACAGTTTAAGTATTGGGGATGAAGCCAACAGAGGGTCAGTTTAAATGAGGTGTATGATGCCAAACCAGCATTTTCTGCTTTTGCTCTTGGTCTTATTTAAAGCAACCCTTTCCGGTGTTGCATTGTTACACTATTTTTTTTAACAGGGTAAAATGGTATGAATGAGGTAATGGAACTCTGAAATACAAGACAGACCCACCATTAATCAAAATGAAATATTATTCCAATCTCTAAATTTTCAATGAAAATTCCAACCAATCCTTGCAGTGTGACCCCCGCCTAGGATTGGCCAAGGTACCTGCCTGTCAGAGTCAGACCTTTGCCTCCACATACAAGCAGGGAATGGGGGGTGGGTCTTTGGAATGAGGCAGGACTGTTGATATTCAAATAATTTTGCTGTGCTTTCTGAAATGCAAGATCGATAAGAGTTGCTTTAAGCAGCTATTTTGGTCTTTTTGCTGATTTTTTTTAAAGTGCTGATGACATGATTATGACATTTGTTGCCATGTTTTATAGACCAAAACATTCGTCATAATGATCTATGAAACAGAAACAGGTGAGCCTGCATAAATGAGTTATTAGGAAATCATCACATTTCAGCACATCTGATGCCGAAACTGTACGAGACGTAACGAGGGGGAGCTCTACTCCTCTGTCAATATGGATTTTACAGTAATGGGTTTATTGTAGTTTTTAAGTTACTTTTCCAGTTTAACAGACAAACAGTAATGGCTCAGCCTTCTGTTGTATTGTCAGTTAATGTTTAAAAGTTCATAAGGACGGTGTTAGTTTATTTATGATTCCTACAGATCTTAAATACATTAGAAAAGGAAAAAAATAGATGTCTCGTGTAGCAGTGATAGCCTTCCTGCACATCTCTGCTAAAGTTCCCCTGTCTGCAGACACTGTTTACTGGAGGTGATGAGACTTTTAACACATGGAGCTGCAGTCATGTCTGCTGGAATATTCTTCATTCACCAGTGTTTGCTTCACAAAGCTGGGATGTCCAGCTGTGAAGAGAGACAGTTTCTCCTCGGGTCTTCACGGTCCTCTCAGACATCACAGGACTTTGCTGGCTGCTTCCAAAGATGCATCCTTCCCTCCATCCTCATTTTTATGAACAGGAATTATTTAAACTCGACTGGAACCGTTTAAGTTGTTATCATCTCGTTTTTAAAGGCTAACTATTTACCAAGAGTTAGCTGCGTGCTAATTGACCTATGGCTAAACCACGCCCCCAAACGCGATGAGCCAATCACAGTGCGCACAGCTTTCCCATACACTCGGACATTCTCTGCTTGAACGTCCATTGAAATGCATTGAAGTTAGTCCGTTTTTGTTCGTTTTTATGTGTTCTTTTTAGTTTAAAATGGTCAAACGTGTGCATGGGGTACATGCAACTCCGATACTAGGTATCCTGAGAGGCTGGGTGACAGGGCGTATTTTTTTTGCCTTTTACCAAGTCACATCAAGCCAAAGTTATGCGGCAGACAACATCAACTGAACGTGGATAAAATGAACAAGGATGTCTACATCTGTTCTAAGGTAAGGGAACATCGTATTCGAGGCAACATGTTGTCACTTTGCTTGAAAGAAATATGAAGTTACCTTCCCTAACGTTAGTTTAAGTTGGCTAACGCTAGCTAAACATGCTAGTTTTGGTACGTGGTAACGGTACATAAGACGCTGCCGTGTAGTACAGGTGTGGTGTAGTAACGTCGATAACGACACGCCTCTGGCTTCCAAGCTGCAGCCAGACTGCTCCGCTTCCGTGGCTGTTTGATCAGTTTTTGTCAGATGATCACTTTTTGGCACAACAACAGCAGCCGTGCAGCAGTTTGTGCAAGAAACTGAGGAAGCGACACGAGTCACATTCAGAGATTCACAGGCTGATTTCTACTCCCAGTTTAAGACTTGTGAACAATTTCTTTTTGTTTGTTTGTATTGTTTTTATGTTTTTTAATTTATCTTGTCATGATCACTCTGTCTGATCACGCGTCTGTTGTCCGTGTTGACAGCTGTCATCTCCCGAAAAGTCACATAGCGCCTGTCACCGAATGTTTGTTTGTCCGAGTGAGTGGAGGGGGCGGGGCTTAGCCATAGGTCAATTGTTAGCTGTGGCTGCCTCCCTACTGTCACTCCTGATTCTCGGTTCAGGTCTAAGCAGCTCTTTAACAGTTGTGGGTCTGATTGGTGCTGGTCTGGGTCGCTCCTAACAGTTCTGAGTCTGCTTGGTGGGGATCTTGCATGCTGGAGCTGAACCGAGTGGACTGGGCTCTGATGTCCTCATATTCCTCAGCATCATCACACTCCTCTGAACTGGCTGATGATCCCACCACACAAACCAGTTCCAATCTATCTGTTCTGGAGCATCTTTCATGTTTTCCATTGCTTGGATTATTCATGTAAATCAATGAGCCAACCGTGTTCTGCTTCTTCACATCATGTCATGGAGAGGCTAATTGTTAATAGTTAGCAAGCTGGGTCTTTTAAACCGGATATTTACATGATTATAAGTCTGGTTGACTTCTAACTACACAGAACTACTTATTTTGTTTTGTTGTATTGTTGAATTGCAAAATTACTTGAAGCTAAGGTCGTGTCAGCATTTTAACCCTTATCTTTGGTATCATCTAAGAAAAGAAAAACTGTTTATTTGATGATTTGTCAAATGGCAAGGCAGGAAACTGCAGCTGTAACTACTAAAAATATTAGTGTTTTAATTTGTGTATCATTATCACTGTGAGGACAGTAGCTTATGCACAAGTCTTTAAAAAACAGATTAATCACCGCAGTGGTTTAAACTAGTGCTAATAAATTTAATCACTTGTTCAACTTTAGTTTACTTCCTAATATTGTGTTTATTTCAGCAGTAAAAAGGAGAAAAAGAAGGAAAAAGAGTAAAACTGACACATGCTTGTTTTATGGGGGTTTTTTATAGAAGGATCCAACGCTATAAAAACCACTAGAACAACAGAGGAGAATATAAAACATGGAAATGTTTTATCTTCTCTGCAAGGTTCTGTATTTGAAAAACACATTTTATTTCAGGGGCTACAAGGTGGTTTGGCGGTTACCACTGTTTACCTCAGTGTAAGGAAGTTTCTGGTTCAAATCTCAGTTGGAGCCTTTCTGTGAGGAGTTAGCATGTCTGGGTTGTGTCTGGATACTTGTTTCCTCCCACTGAAGATGAAAACATCAGTGTTTGAATAACTGATCACTCTAAACTGACCGTAGTGAATGTGTATGCATGGCTGTCTCTTTGTTGCCCTTGTAATGGACTAATGACCTGTTCAGGTTTTGTCTGATTGCAACAACATACAGGCCACTCTTGGCCCTGAATTATTTGAAATAGGCACAAAGGATGGATGGCCTTTTAAAAAAAGAACAAAAAACAAATAAAAAACCTCGGTGTCATCCGTCCATCAGAGTAAGAATTTCAAAATGCTTCCTTGTACAATAACAACTGTTTACCTGCAATGTGTCTTTTCTATATATTTCTACATTTTGATTTTAATAGTTTTGCAGCTGTTGATCAAAAGTTGCTTCATAAACTCCTAAACTTTATGACTTGCTTATAAGCATGTTTTTGCACCAGATGTTTTCTTTTAATTGCTTCAGCTGATACCACACAGTTTCAACCTTTAAGCTGCTTGGACTACTTGTAGAGAAGAGTAGGGTTTATGAAAGCTTACAGGGACAGCAGACATTATCCAGTCAAATCTACTTCATTATGGTTGTCAGTGGGAAAGAAAAGTGTTTCAAATGTAAACTTAAATACTCCATCAGTATTTCCAGAGGATCGCAAGGTAAGAATACTGTTGGTGCTACAGAGCTGCGCATCATTAGAGAAAATCAGTGTTGAAAAGAGATTGATTATCAGTACATGAGCTGTCTGATTGTGTCATTAGATGGGCAAGGCATAGTTGCCATGGAGACCAAGAGTGAATCTTATCTTTTTACAGAAAAACTAACATGCCTTACATTGTTAAAATTAGGAACACCCTGTCTCTGAGGGATGCTAAAAAAAAACTTCTAGGTCTGACTATTGTAATTCCTTATTATCACGATGCCCCAATAACTCCCTGGAAAGGCTCCACTTTTCACTTTAAAATCCCTCTCCTCACTTACAAAGCCCTTAATGACCAAGCTTCATTATATCTTAAAGACCTCATAGTGCCATGTGATCCCAACAGAGCACTTCACTCTGAGAGTGCAGGCTTACTTGTGATTCCTGCAGTCGGTTTAAAGGCAGAACCTTCATCTGTAAGGCTCTTCCCTGTGGATCCAGCTCCCAGTTTAGGTTCAGGAGGCAGACACGCTTTCTCCTTTTAAGATTAAGCTTTAAACTTTCCTTTTTGTAAAGCTTGGTTATGGATGAATCAGGTGACCCTGAACTATCCAAGTTATTCTGGTATACCCCTAGGCTGGCTCGGAAACCTTCTACTCACAGAAAGCTTCCCCTTCATGCTCATCGCATAGTTTGCATGAATCCTTATGACACCATTGCTACAAGTATTTCTGCTCCTGGAGTTGCATGTTTCTGATCTGCAGCTACTGGTGCAATCAACCTCTTCAGAGTTGGTCATGTTTCTTCCCACTTCCTTGCATGTTAAAACCTACTGTCTGAATGAAACCTTGTTTGTTAAGAGAATTGTACCTGTTACACTGGTGCTATATTCTCCCCAGTGTTGCAAGGTTCTTGTTTAAGTGAGATTTATTTGGTTTCTTTTTACAACATTAAAGGTCTCAGCCTGCAAATGTGTAGTGTCTTGTGACATACAGTTATTTACTGTAAGTAAAATGTCTCATGCCACTAACGCAATGTATTTTGGTTTTGATTTCATGTCTCTTTAAGGCTCGCGGTGTTTAACCGCTTCACCCAACCACCCCTCCTGCTTCCTTAGCCCTATGTTTGATGATGAATTTGAAAATGACATCTGTTCCAGAGAACAAATGCTTGCAAGAGGCTTATTTCCCACTTGCAGGGGCGGTAATTTACAGTTTGGGATAATAAGATGAATTCAAGGTCTGGACAAATTACAGATACAGTATGTACGGTTGGAACAGGTGCAAATGCGCTTCATACTGTATACTAAAACAAGTGCAAGAAGAGAACGCTGCATAAATGAAAACAAATGCAACAAGAAAATGCAGCACAAACGAAAATGACTGCAACATGAATATGGTGCAGGGGTAAATGCCCACCATTCATGACCTGGTTGTTCGTTTTTGCAGCTTTTTCTTGTTGCAGTTGTTTTTGTATATGAAGAGCATTTCACCTGTAGGCCACACCGTAGATGTGAATGTTTCAGGTGCTGAATTTTTTGTCCTCAACGCCGTTGCAAGGTTCCTGCACAAGTGCAAATTCTTGAGCTTCTTTTTTATGATGTTAAAGTAGCACAAAGCAACTTTCTGACCTTGAAAAATTTGTGTTTCTGTTTCATTTTGATGGCACAGTAACATTCATAATCCATATTCCTGGCATTGTCATTACCCAGCTGAGAAACTGCACTTCACAACTTTTTCTTCCGGGATGTTGCATCAATTTACAGCTGAGTTTCCCTTAATACACGCACCACATGCCAACTGGATATCAACACACTTGCCTTTTTGAACACAGACCATTAGTGATTCAGAAATGAAATACAAGAGGAAATTTTTGGAGGTAGAGAGAAATATAAAAAAAAGAAAGGGACAGAGCAAGAGATAGGATGAGAGTCTATGTCACACTGAATGGATAGAGCTGAGAGTTCAGGTAGGATGCAAGATGAATATCAAAGTAGCTATCATCAAGGGGCACCTCCCAGAGAAAATCTGCCCAAAATCACTAGTGTTTCTTTAAAGTGCCCTGAGATTACTTTAGTATATATCATCTGTCTACAGTATATACCATATATGACAAGACTGAAGCAAATCCAACAGGGCTCCTTGCAGTCTGGGAATGACATAAAATGTGATTAAAGTTGGGTGGTATGGAAACACTGTATGTCATGACAGCTGTGCTACACTAAACACCTGTGGAAGCAGGGGGCTGACACTCTCATCCCGGTGAGTAAGAAGTAGTGGTGTCATCTTTTCCTGAAATTGTGATGCACCTTACTGTGAGCATTTGATTCTAACTGCAGGATAATTCAGTGAAACTGCATGTTGCAGGGCAAATTAATCAATTTTGACCATCCTGCTGTGTTAAACCTGGTGTATAACAATATTTAGGTTTGATCACACACTTCTCTGGTGAATATGAACAAAGGAAAGAAACAGAAATCTGAAAACAGTAGGCTTCCATAATAATGAATGATGCGATTTTTGGTTCCCTCTAGAAACAGTGGGGGTGATGAAGTTTGGTTTCTGAGGGAGCAATTTTGGTATTCATCACATTGTGGGAGATTAGTTAACGCGATTAACTTGTGCACACTTAGCTTCAGTTTCTTCTTTGGAGGTGTTTTGTATTTATTCATGTGACTTAAACTGTGGACTTTATTCACTTTTTCACACATTAATGGTTGAAAAGATTCTGACTAATATACAGAAAGAAAAAACAAACAAACAAACAATAGAAAACACAAATAAATAAACTCAAAGCGCACTTTGTACTTCATATAGAAACACATAATTCATTTAGCTTGATGAACAAAGAAAATCAAACGGCGCATTATGCAAAAACCTCAATTTATTACACACACACACACACACACACACACACATTTCCCATGGTGCAATAACAGACACGTAGAGTTTTCTCCCTCATGATAGCTTTCATGTAGTGAGATTTCTGAAATCTGATGCCAGCTGTGCCGCAAATATTTGGTTCTCCTGCTATCTTCAACACAGTCCCCAACATTTCATGTTCCTTGATCGGCCTGTTGTTTTTGTGTGTGCCTCTTTCCAGTCCTTGCACCCCCCTGCCAGCAGAGGCAGATCTATATTGTGTCTGGTTCTGCTGGAGGTTTATTCTTGTTAATAAACAACTTATTTACACTTGCACCCTTTGGTTCATAAATGCTCAGGATGGGGGATTGAAACAAACAAACAAACAAATCTGATGCAAATCTGACTTAATTTAAGACTGTAGGATTTTTTTTTTTTAAATTTCCATTATATAGATACACCATTAATGCATTTGTAACTTTGGACTGGATTATTATTGGGTTTAATTAGACTTTTACTCAAAGTAAATTGAGTTCATATTGTAAATTCTCTAACAAAAAAGTATTAATATTTAGTTGGTTGCCGTTGATCTGCTTTATTGTGTGTTTGTTTTTTGGTTTGGGACTGTATTTGACGCACCACTGCACTGTTGCCAACTCTTCAGGGAGAAAAGTCGCGATTGGCTTGCCCAAAAGTCGCCAGGTGATGTCACCACACCAGACAATCATTATCGTGCATGCACAGTACCATATACTTGCATCCTGCATATTAATTGTTTGATATACAAATGCGGGCATGAAAAAGTGCACTATCACTGGCTAAACGATTTGTCCCGCGAATGCATCATCGCGTACGGTGTCCTAACTTTGCGGGTGGAAACGTCCTTGTTCTGAGCGTTCATTTATGCTCTGAAATCATTTCCACAGGGTGCACAGGCATTTCTCTGTGCGATTGAATTAGCAGAAAAGTTGCTGGTAAGTGGCTGAGAGTCAGCAGAAATGGGGAACTTTTTCATGCCCTCATTTATACTATCAACGCTAATTAACAAGGGTACTGAGGGGCGACATACACATTTGAGTCATGGTGCAAAGAAGACCCAGTTGTGCCACAAGGCATCATGGGAAATAATCTGGATGAGGAGGCATGGTCATCTCACAGCAGCTAACGGTGTGTTCAGACCAAGCACAATTTGGGCGTCAAGGGCGTCAGGTTTACATGCAAAGTCAATGGTCGACGCGCGTCGGGGAGGCTTCGAAAAACCTGCGGCGCCATTCGCGCGTCGGGCGCGACGCGTCGAGGCACGTTACGCGCGGCGCGTTTTGAGATTTTTTTGCGTTTGACGCGTGTCAAGGGCGTCAGACGCCGGGGTTGGAAAATCTGAACTTTGGCGTCTTGACGCGGGGCTGCGACCAATCACAGCGAGTCATGACACAGACACACTTTTTCTGACAGGAGAGGAAACACCCAGAAAAACCAGGGGAACCTCCTCTCTATCTGAAGACAGAGGAGGATAAACTGTGATCTGTGTCCGGTCCCAGTTTCTGAACGGTGGTTTGATGACCTGCTGTTCTGATGGGATGTACTGGGCTGATAATGCTGGCCCGCATCGGGACAGCAGGACGTTAAACTGGGCCGGATCAGACGGCTGAAAGTGCCGCTCGCCAGCAGCTCCTGGAGTAAATGATGAAACTCATCACAGTCAGAACACCTGGAATCATTTGGTGAACCGGACACAGAGCAGAGATGTCCGACGACGACGTTCCCTGCTTTATTTATCACATTAAGCCGAGCCACTCTCTCTCCTGCACCTGCCGTGGTGCAGACAGACCAGTAAAAGGAAAAAGAAAAAGCAGAGGCTCCTCGCTAGGTGCGGCAGGGGGGGGTGGATTGGGAGATTAAAGTTTTTTGGGGGGGGGGGGGATTTAAAAAAAAAAAAAAGAAGGGGGGGGGGAAGGGGGGGGGAGCGTGGCTTGGCTGGGCATCTCTCGCCGCCCATCAGGGGCGTCAAGACGCTGGAAATCAAGCGTCTGACTTTTTAGTGACCAAGCATCCAACTTTGGGCGTCAGGCGCTATTTTGACGCCCAAATCGCGCTGGGTCTGAACACACCGTAAGAAGGGCTGCTGCCTGCAAAGGGACAGCGGGAACAGTGAGTGAGTGCTGGGAAACGGGAAGGGAGGGGCCAACGGTAGGCAGCTCCCGATGAATGGTGGAGCGATATAAACTTTATCTGTCTCCATGAACACCAAAAAAAGTTGCTACATTTGTCGCTTTTTTTGAAAATAAGTCGCTAGAGGGGTCTGAAAAGTCGCTAAATATAGCCAAAAAGTCGCTAAGTTGGCAACAATGCACCGCTGTGACGTATGCAGCCAACAAATCCACACATCGAAGTGCGTTGACTTCAGAATCAGACAGCTATGGATTACAGCAATTTCCTTGTGGGACACATGGTGGTCATGTGGTAGCCACACTCACATGGAGTCAACACTGTACATCAAGGTTAAATATGGGCCAAAGAAAACTGCAGATGTGGGTCATATTTGGGCCAAACAATGATTTCGCTCACATCAGTCAAATGCCATGGCTGGTTCACCTTTTGACAACATTATTCACACATTCTGAGGGCTAATGTCAGAAGGCGAACTTGGTAGAACATTCTTTTTTGATCGCTGCTACTGTGACAGCACCACGGCAGAACATTTGATTATTTCAGACACAAAGGCACTGTCAGTATCAGAGGTACTATCAGACTCCTGTGTGGAATAAAAATGTAAGCTAAAAAGCTATCCTTTGCATTGATATGTGATGATGACGAGCCTGATCTAAAATCTATATGTGACAGGTTGAAACAAGTTGGTAGTAAGTGTGAATTTTCACACACAAATTCTTGATCTGTCATATCCCTGTGTGTCTGTGCTTTCAAAAGTTAAAAGAAAACACAGCGAACTGCCAGTAATGGCAGTCAGACTGCACGGCTATGCAGTGATCATCACTAAAGACATTTTGCTGACCTATTCGCTTAAACGAGCTGCCTAGTGAGAGAAAGAATGACATGAGAGGAAGAGATGAAAAGAACAGTGTTCTGCAGATGACACTGACATATTTGGATATGAATTGAAAAAGTGACTCTAGCCCTTCAGTTTGCTACCCTTACCTTTAACTTTCTTTGAGTTTCACTCTCTCACTCTCTATTATAAAGTTAATAAGGTCTCAGCGGGGATATTTAAACTGTAATTTGAAAGCTTGTCTGAGCAACTTTGACAGTCTAAAAGTAGCACTCTATGCCACCTGCAGAGCGAACAAATGAGAGAAAAAAGGGGTGGATGTTTCAAACTGTATAGAAATAAATGGGTGACAGAGGGGTGGAGAGCAACAATTAGCATTCCTGAGGCTGCATGTGTAACTAATTATGTGTGAGCATTGTGACAGGGTGGCTGTTGAGAGCAGTAATGGGATCCCTGCTGCTTAATGAACATGTCACAAGCTTCTGACTGAGCAGAAGGAAAGAGACAGTGCTTGATGGCCACTGAGTATCTGCTGGACATTGTGCATGTTGGATGTGTTTTGTGGATGTCTGCATTCCTTTGGGACAATTTGCCATGAGGGATGTGAACTGATTCCAAAGTTGTTCGCCTTTGTTAACATTGTTTACGTTCAAGATATTGTTCCAATGCCTTGCCATCTCTCATTAGAGCTTTCACAGTTTATATTTAGACTTGAAATTAATTATCCACAAAGGAAATAGTCTTCTGGATTCATGTGGAACAATATACATACATTATTCTTTCACAATGACTTGCATCTATGTTTATGAGAACAGTTTTACTACATATGAGATAGAAGCTAAATTGATTAGCCTGGGGGAAAAAAATCCAGGAAAGAGGAGACACTTATAAGGTTTTTCTGGATTTAAATCTTTATTTTGAAATTAAAAGAGGTTTTATTTCTGGAAATAAAGTTTGTCTATCAGTGTGTTGCTCCAAAAGGCTCCCATGCTAATCCCAGCTGATGTTAATCAATTGCTGGCAATATCCCTCATGGAATTAAGTGTTCAAATCAGAATAAAGAGAGAACAGAATCACCAACAGACCGTTATGATATTGTTTAAAACTTTATCAGTTTATAGTAGAAATTCAACCACTGTCACTGGCTTTTAATGTGTTCAGAAGGATTTGAACTCTGTTCTTGATTTGACCCGTAGCCAGTGCAGCTGCTGTAGGCCAAGAGTGATGTGGTGAAAGGAAGAGGTTCTCGTTATAATATGGGCAGCTGAATTCTGGACCATCTGAAGCTTATGAAAGGATTTCTGAGGAAGACCAAAGAGGAGAGTATTACAGTAGTCAATTCTGGAGGTGACGAGGATGTGGACGAGGATACGGATGAGGATACGTGCGGTACAGGGGGTGAAGGAGGGGCGGAGACGAGAGATGTTGCGTAGGTGGAAATATGCAGACTGAGTGACATCACTGATGTGAGCTTAAAATGTTAAAGGGACATTGTGTAATCGGGAGCAGCTCCCTCGTACTTTTCATGCTGCATTCGCGTGAAACCGGGCAGACTGACGACAGCCGATGCATGTAAAGTTATCACCGGCCTCTATGTGAAGATGTGGTCCATCAGTTACAGTGACATCAGTCCACATCTGATTTGTTGTCATGGCGATGTCGTATTGTTTTCCCTGACCCATGTTTTACCGTCTTTCGCTCGGCTTCATTGATTAAAATGACATCTGGTTTGTTACCAACGAACAAACCCGTGCCCGACTGCACGTGAACCCAGCATCATTGAGACGCTGGTTTCTCCCCCACAGCAGCGCGGTGACTTTTCAAAGGCATTACCTCGAACTGAGCTGAAAACTCCGGTGTGTCCGGTGAGTTTCTGTGTTTTCCTACTGTCACGCTTCTCCCGAACGCAAAAACATGGCGATACGACATGGCAGCCTTCACCGAGCCGCCCCGCTCGATGTGTAAATGAATGATACGAACGGCAAATTTAGAACTTAGAGGTGCACTTCAGTTTGTTGATGGGATTGATTACTGATTAATGAAAAAACACTTTCGAACCAAATAATCAGTTTTTGTGAATAAAACACAGGAGAACTTACACAATATCCCTTTAATGAGCTGTCAAGGATGACACCCAGACTCTGAGGGGGACCCTGAAAGGAGGGGGAAACTGGAGGGCCATCAATGGAGAGGGGAAAACTATCAACTTTAGAAAGTGCAGTTGGAGTTCCAACAAGACAAATTTCAGTTTTGTTGCCCTTAACTTAAAGACTTACTTCCATCGTCATTTCATTAATATTGCCGTGTTTGCCATTATTATTGAATGCATTATGCGTTGTTTCTGTTTAAAACAACCTTTTGGTTGCTTTGTTTCCGTCTGTATTTGTATGCTAGAAGAGTGGCTTGTGGTCCAACAACAGGCTTTTCCGGTCCTTCTCATGAAAATCCGTGACGCGAAAAATGAGGCATCTCTGATTGGCTCCCTCCCATCAATGTATAAAGGAACGTCCTCCCCCCACTCTGTGTGTGTAACCGAGCACGCGAACGAGTTTGTTCCGCCATGCTAGCAAACAGTTAGCTAACTTAGCTTCTCAACTCCTCAGCTACAGTCCCGCCGTCTTCCCTTCTAGTGCGGAGGAGGGGTTACCTGCCTTCCCATGGGCGGGTATAAACCTACGTGGGCGATGCTCTTTTTCGATGTGATGTGGAAGCGAAAGGCTTTTCCTGATTCACTCCCTTCTCTGTATTGTTTCGATGAATAGGAAACACAGCCAGTGCAGGTGATGCACCACTTGCAAGTGCAGCGGGGGTACGTCACGAGGGGTGACCCTCCGTATTTCAAAAGGAGCAAGTTAAACTGTTTTTCAGTGAAAGGAGATCTTTAAGAGAGTTGGAGATGAACCAGGATTTTATTTTAGATAGGTAGGTGGAGAGGGAGGAGGAAGTGTGGAGTTGGGCTTACTTGAAATTTAGAGCTGAGTGTCATCTGCAAAGCAGTGGAAATGGATGTTGTATTTAAATGTTGCCAAGGGGAGGGAGAAAGATAATGAAGAGAAGAGGCCCCAGGACTGAGCCCTGGGGCACACCTGATGTAACAGCGGATGGGTGGGATCTGAAGGACTTGATTTGAGTGAACTAAGAGCAGCCAGTCAAGAGGTGTGTGGGAAATGCCTATGGAGAACAGTCTATTAAGAAGAATGGTGTGCTGTTGTAACTGTTTCAGGCAAAAACTTGTAAGTGGTCCAAAAAACAGCAATAAAAAGTGAATTACAAAAAAAAAAAAGAAGAAGAATGCTTTTATTATTAGCTATTGTCTCTCTTACTAGATGACCTCCCTGACTTCACTCGACAAAAATCAACTGCGTGTCCAAGCAATCCTACTCAAGACACTTAATCATGCACAAGCATGCGGACTAGGAGGGGATGTGACAGCATCACAGCAAAACTGTTCACATTTTAAGTTCAATCGCTCAATTTCATTGTTCATATGTAGCTATGGGGCCGCAGTCAGTGGATTTTGTTACTGCAGAGAAAAAAGTTTCATGTATTAATCCGCTGGATGTGTGATGACTTGTGGCTTTTCAGTTCAGCTCGTTCTAACTGAATATTCGGTAAAATAAAAATAAAAAAAACAAATACTATTGAACATTGTTATTGTAAGGGGGTTTTGTGAACTATTGTCAATGTTGAAGATGAAATTATTTGGCCGTCTATTTAAGCTGTTAAATGAGAGCAACAAAAAGGGTGTGACCAAAAAAAAGGAGGAACACAGGCAGCTAAAAGTTTAACAATTTATTTTAAAAAGAAAAGTAAAAAAGTCCTAAGAGCAAAAATAAAAACTTTGAAAACCCGGGCTGTAAAGAATAAAAAGTTTCAAGAATAAAAAATAATAAAATAACTGCTGAGGGGAAGGGAAGCTGTCGGGTCAGGTGCGAGCTGGTCGGGATGGCGTCTTGAGGATGCTCCTCCTCGGGTTGACTCCCGCCGTCCTCTCCTAAGGCACACAACGAAACGAGCCAGCTACGCAGCACACCAAGTGACACACAGGATGTCGTCCGAGGGCTATTATCCCCACAGCACCGCAATGCTCACTTACAGGCGGGGCAGGGTTTTACCCCTGCCGCTTCTCGTGTTCCGCTCGCGGTGCCGCTTACGGCTTCTTCCAGCCTCCACGCCTGCTCCCGTCTCCACGCCCGGTCCGCTCCTCCCGGTCTCGGCCTGCCCGTCCTGCTGGAGAGACACACACACAGCCAGCCCGAGCAAAGCCACGACACGCCCTCGAGCCCAAGGCTCCTGTCTAACGAGCACCACTGCTTCCCAAGTACCGACTACTCACAGCCAAGCAGGGTTTCCCCTGCCGCTGAGTGTCTTCCGCGTCGTGGTGCTCTGTCCGGCGGTCGGCTGCCAGCTGGATCCTGTGGTGGTTTCTGCTCCCAGGCCTTCCCAAAACGCAGCGCGCCTGCCACTTGCTGTGCAACCCCTTATGTCTCATCCCTGTTGCCGCCGTAGCACAGGTGCGCTGATTGGCAAACAGGGGATTGGGCACCACAGTCACGTGAGGGTTGCTATGCCAACCGCTGAGGAGGCAGGACTCAAATGCAACAAAAACAAAAGAATACAAACCAAACCATGCAAAAAAAACCAATCATGTCCTCCCCTTAGGCTGCATCACATTATAATTAAAAAAAAAATATTGAAGTGACTTGTAAAAGACTATGACAGGGTTTTTAATCACCCTATCAGCCAAAACGGCAGGAAACAAAAAAGCTGAACAGAACTGCCTTAACTGCATAAAAAATACTGATACAACAAGGTTCTGTGAATACAAAGTCGTAACACAGTCATGGGACAAAAATTTAAAGTTGGATTCCAAGCTTTGCATTAAACTGCTTGTCATTTCATTTGGCTGTGTGTGTGTCATATCTGTCAACTGAATAATCAATACCACTACTAACTGACACAAGGGACTATATCCGTTAAAAAGAAACATAAACCACGTGGAATTAGATTTATAATCCAGCAACTTTTTTTTTTCCATCAATTGAAGTTTATCACTGAGATTTTGCTTGCTATAAGGGCTCAACAATTTTTGAATGATATCTCTTTTGTTTTTTGGTTTTTTTTTTTCCAGAGTTTACACAGCTGATAATATAGCAAGCCAAACAAAAAACTACCACTTGGGCCCTGGCAGTGACAAGAAACAGCTGAACTGACAAAACTGAGTGGAAGTGGCACTGCTCCCTGCCACTGCCTCTGGTAATAGTTGAAAGGTTAGAATAACAGCCTCCTCCAGATCAACAGCAGTATTCTGTTTTAATTTGTTGACATGAATTATATCAGTGCCTCCTCTTTTTGGGTTCCCTGAATAGGAACAACTAACTTGATACAAAATATTTGACCCAATCACATGTCAGAATTAATACTTGTTCTGGTATGTATACACTTCTATTTCCAGTTTATATAAAGAGAGATCCAGCGTATGTTACACAATGATGCTCAGCTGTCCAGTGTTGCTACATAATGGTCTGTGATGTTTTGCACCATCAACATACCCATGGCTGTCATGGTTGACATTCCTGCCACGTCATGCCACTCTCCTCCTCACTAAGCAGCCTTATTTTGCCCACCTGTCTGTTCCCTAATTGTTTCCTTGCCTCAGCTGTGATCCACACTCTATAAGCTCTCTCCAGTCTCTTCTTCGCTGCCAGATTATCGCAAGCCACTGCAAGTAGAAGTCCAGCAGTCTTTCATGTATTATTCTCCACGTTGCCAACCACATTTATGTCCATGGTTTTGCCCTCCTTGCCCCGCCCTTGCCAGACCCCTTCACACTTCTAGACCCTGACCCGTGCTGCATCCCCAGACCACCCTTTGCTGAACCCCTTCTGGATAAGTAGACAGCTTTCTGCACTGTTTTGATCTTTTGCCTGAATTTTGACCAAGTGTCTGGATTTATGGACTGTTGCCTTTGACTGGATTTCTGTTTCAGAGCCACATCTCTTCCCCCACAGATTCTAACATCCTCTCGGACTCCTTTGCCTAGCTGTTTCTTTTTTTCAAAGAAATTTCCAGGTCCTCAGTGACTCCCCCTTATACATGGCAGCATACTGTTGATTTGATTGCTCATAAGTAGAAAAAAAGATGGAGGATGGTGCTGGCTTGCTGAGTCCAACACAAAAGACCAGCAGACTGAGACCCATCTGGCATGTTTTCAGCATCTCACTTACGTCCCTCATCTTTCTACTGAATTCTGATGCGACCAACATGGAGATGTGGAAAAACATACTCACATGTGTGACAGCGTGGGGTCCTGTCACTATGCCTCTGCGCCCTGGCTACTTGGCCACAGGGATATCCCTTTGGCTGACTGGTAAGTGCATATGACTCTCACCCGGGAGTCTGTGGGATCAAATCTCACCTGGGCCCTTGTTGTGCACGTTGCCACACATGCTATCTTGTGAGACTGGGTTGATTAACACTTTCATGTGAGTATGAACATTTACATAATCCATGTCCTCCTTAAAAAAAGGTTAGACACATAAAGACGGTTATCAAGTTTTCTTTTACATTTTGCAGTAAATATTCTCCACTTATATTTATTAGAAAATATGTGTCATGTAGAGATTTGTATACCTGCGTATGTCACTGCCTTCCCCAACAGTGTCTGCAGATTGAAACAGCCAAGGACAAGTTGCAGCTAATCTATAGACTAAAGTCTTGTACACACAAAGTCAAATTCTGGCCTCAATTCACAAATTTTTCACCAAACCAGCCTCTTATCAAGACGAAGCTGGCATTTTGGTGGTCTGTAAACAATCTATTTTGATCAAGCCTTCAGAGTGGGAAGATTTTGAAACGCCGTTTTCGCGGTTCCATCTTTAAGCTCTGACCGCTTTTTTTTCTTTACACACATGCGTCTTAGCTTCGCCTCTAAACACGCATGTGCTACACTCAGTATCACAGCAACAATGGCGCTGTACAGGGTTGAATGGTTGCTGCTCGTACCTGGTCGCCCATTCGTACTTGCCGCCATCTCTTTGGTTGTTCAACCTTCTTCTTTTGGGGGGTTTCTGGTGGATCGCAACTGTAGATCGGAGCATTCGGTTTGGTTGTTTAACATATTTCTACGCATGCCCAGTATTTCATCGCCTGTTTTCGCCTATTTTTGCTTTAGCACCACAGCGCCACTTACAGGCCTGGCATATATTTGGCAGCGTTTCCATGCATTCATGTGGTCGATCACATTTATTTTACGTCTCCGTCCATAAGACAAACGGTCCGGAAACCATGAGCGTTTCGTGTTCGTTTTGACTTTGTGTGGACAGAGTCTAATCTGACAAGCATTTTGTGTGTTGCGCCATCTTGCGGCGACGCCATTGCTTACAGCTGCAGTCCTCATACCTCCTACTGTATCTGCCAACATGGAAAGCAGTGTGAACATCTCGATTTACAACGTTGGACAGTCATCTAAGGTAATAACAACCCATAGGTATGTTATCCCTAGATCTCTAAGTTTTTCTGACATATTAGAGCAGTAGCACTGTACACTTTTGTCACAGACAGCAGAGATCTTCATGAAATAAATATCTATCTTCTTATTCACTTATTACCACAATTAAAGTTTTCTACTGCTGTTCCAACAACCAATGAATGCGCAAGTCCTTCCAAATTTACTCCACATTGTTGAGAAAAAAGTCGGATTCTCATCTGTTCTAATTACACATGTACAGAAAGGCTCCACAAACAATGGTGGATGGTCTATTGCGGCATTTGCCTGGATTAGTCTATAATTCCATAGTTTGACAAGACTTCGTATAAGGTGAAATACAGTCTATACAATGAAGAGAAACTCCTCAAATACAACTAATTCAGCGTAATCACTTTCTCAAGACGACAGAGTGAAGAGAAAGATTAATGGTGTGGAAGAGCTGGGAGGGAGGGGCATGTATTCTTCACCTCTTCGGCCCTCTCGCTCACTTCCTTTCAGTCAGCATTCGCTTTGAACAGCTGAAAAGTCTGAGATACATTATTGGAGCTAATCAGAGTCGAATGAGGAAAGCGCTGAGGTGAGACAGCAGAAATTACCTCCCTCCTCACCCTGCCTCCGTGCCCTCTTTCACTGAGCCCCTGTCCACATGTTCTCTGATTGAGGTGGAGGGATGAAGGTGGAGGGAGCTGATGGTGGAGACGGAGCTGCTTAACCGTACAGTCGTGCATATTGCCCCAAAAGTCAAGATCAAGATAGTGATAAAATAAATCTCTAATAAAATGAAAGAAGAATGAGCAGGATTATTGTGATTAGTAGAATTTCCTTTATCTTCTTTGGTGTCCACAGGGTGGAGGTCCCTGTCACAAACCCCTTTAATCCACACTTGTCATTCTTGTAACTAGTACAGCAATGATAAAACTGAACACAGCTGACTTTACAGTGGCTTGAATGCTCAATTAGAGTGTAGGCGTTATGTCTGTCTTTGCAGAGCTTAAAATGAATCACAACCACTTCTGAGTTGGGGGTGGATGTCCACAGGTTGTACAGGGATGATAGGTGGGAAATAATTGAGCCTGTAACTAGGCAGACACCATGCTGAGGTTTCGGGCCTGGTTATGTCAGCAGCCTCCCACTTGTTTACAGTAAAAAGTGTCTAAAATTCCTCTAAATCTTCACCATCATCTCAATGGAAAAATCTCAGCTTCTGCATTCTTTCCTCACTTAGATGTTTTCTCATTCTCGTGGTTTGCGCTTTTCTGCACAGCAGAGGTTTTTATGTGCTGGGGGAATAAGTACAATGCGACTTGAGTTGTAGAACTGCATAAAGGATTTGACAATGGTATAAAAACTGATCAGAGCAAGGTTTAATATATATAAAGTTTATGGAAGCTTCTATACTGACTCAAAGGGTTTAAGAGGATTTGAATAGAGTGACCTTGAGCTGCTGCTTGCCATCTTTGTAGTTCACTAACTGCCAATCACGTTATGACTTTGGAAGTTTGTTTTTGCAGAGTGGATTGACACCCCCACACACTCATGCTCACACAAACGTACAGTCTTTACTGTGTTCCACTTGCATCAGTATGCCATCACCTCTTCAGTGTCTGTCACCACAGAGGATGATCACCAGGTTTTACCAAGCAGTGACAGCCCCTCTTCCCGTTCTCATTGTCCCTGCTGGCAGATCATTTCTCCCCGTGTCCGCTCACATTATCTCTTTACACACAGAGCTCTTCGCCTACGGATGGACAAGAGGGCTTAAAAGGTTCATTAGGATTTATTTTTGTTCATTTTACGGTGCGCCTATGGAGTGTTACGATGCCTGCACAGCTGGACTGACCCCCCGGTTCAAACACTCTAACAGCCCATAAACACAGACAAGGCCTGAAGATGACAACCTGCCACTGCCCGGGCCCTGTCATCTGCAGCTCACCAGGCCCTTTAAATAGGTGTCTGGGGTGTCATCGTCTCTGAGGCCTGCCTTATGGGGAGATGCATAGTAAAACTAAGATTATAAACCTGAGTGTAAGTGGCACAGCCTGGCCTGTGGCTCATGCTCAAACTTTTGAGCAGCAGCAGCAGAATGTGGGCTGTGTGAGTTGCATGCATGCAGGGAAAAGAGAGAAAAAGAAAAGCAAGGTTGAAAAAGAAGTAATGTGTGACTTTATGAAATTAAAAAATAAAAGTAGTTAGTCAGCATTGATGTCAGTGTGACGCATTTTCTTCACATCTTTTATTCATGCCAGTATTTTATCATTAAGGTCGTCCACCTGTGGCAGAGAATAATTTATATTGTAAATTATTCTTGCATTTATGTTCTTTTTTGTGTATTTAAAAGAGGTTTAAAGTTTTGATTTAATGAAATACAATTAATTTAACCAACATGAATGAACTTATCATATTGTCACGGGTGTGTGTGTGTGTGCTCACTAACCCTCCCTCCTGTGTTGCAATCAGGTGATTGCAACCACCTGTGGACAATTGGTAGCTGGGGTGGCTGGCCTTGGGAATTCTTCCTTTCAGCTTTAAGAGTGGAGCAGTGCAGTAAGAGGAGAGAAGGATTGGAGACAGTGGTGTGGTAGCAGAGACCCAGGAAGAACTGGTCGGTAGGGATGGTGAAAACGAAGCTTCGTGACACACTGAGACATTTTGACACAGCTGCCAAGAGATCGACACGAAGTCTCGAGACATTTGAGACCGTGAGCATGAGCTACATCTGCTGGCCGTGGATGTGTACTGCAGCTGAGGGAAGCGCTGTCTGGAGCTGTCTTGTCTCTGACACGGTGTATAATAAAAGACACGTTGCCAACCTTCAGTTAGTGTTTCCTTTGTGGTTAATAACTTGCAATTATCCTCTGTGATAAACTAACTATTTTTCAATAAATTCCCAAGCGATTGGAACCTGTATTAAGCACTGACAGATTAAGAAACCTCTTCAAGATTTCGGCTCGACACTCGCGGATGACGTAACGAGGCCTCGGTTTGTGTGGTCACGTGGCTTTCGGCATGCTGACACTTCCACCAAAACAGCGGTAGCGAGACTTCCGGTTCATAAGATCGAGGCGGAGTCGAGCAGACGGGCTCGAGCATAACATCCCTACTGGTCGGAGCAGAGCTGTGAGAGAAGGCCTGGCACAGCGAGGACGGGCTAAGCAGTGGACGACGACCCAGCCAAAGGACGGCAAGGGGAAAGAGAGGGACGCCTTGTACAACGTGTGGAGGGGTGAAGTAAGCTTCACCTCTCTCCTCAGCTAAGTACCCCTCTCATTATACCTACCTGTTACTCCAGCTGATTTGAGGCCCAGTTTTCAGTTGCCTTGGTGGACTTTGTTTGTAGTGTCCTTTTTAGCTTGTTTTATGGACTTTGGGTTTTACTGTTTGCAGTGGTTTCACACCGGGCACTGGACACGTTGGGTCCTCCATCTCTAAGGAAAGAGACCTTGGATAATTGGAAGAAGCTGCTGCCCACATGGACTCCTCCAGAGGGGATTTTACTCCGGCGCCCTGCCTTGCAGCATAGAGACGCTGGCAGCTTGGACTCTAACAGTTTATTTTGATAAAAAGGTATAATCTTTACCTGGACTAAACTGTATCTTTGACAGCTACTCCTGGGCAAACCACAAACCAGGTCCTTATATAGGCCTGCTGGTTACAATATCTTATCTTATGTATAAGATAAGATGAGATAAGATACAAATTCTTAAAATCATTCAACATTAATTCATAATTAAAAGACTAAAAAAAGGAAATGTATAGTGCTAATGACATGGCCTTCAAGAAATTTTGCAATACAACAAAACGAGTAGTTCTGTACAGTTAGAAGTCAATTAGACATGTAAATATCCAATCCTGAAAAGCCAAAGGTCGCTAGCCGTTAGCAATTAGCCTCTCCATGACATGATGTCACGAGTAGAGGCAGTCGCAGTCGGCCCATTGATTTACATGAATAAACCAAGCAGTGGAAAACATGGAAAATGCTCCAGAAAAGCTAGGTTGGAACTAGTTTGTGTGGTGGATCATCAGCCTGTTCAGAAGAGTGTGGTGATGCTGAGGAATACTGTATGGTGACATCAGACTTTACAGGTTAGAACTGGGCTAGAACTGTAAGTCAGCTACCTGCAGAAAATGAAAAGATAACGACTTACACAGTTCCAGTCAAGTTTTAAATGGTTACCGTTTATAAAGATGAGGATGGAGGGAAGGATGTGTGGCAAGGTATGCAATGGAGGGCCCGGGCAGGATTTGATCCCCAGACTCCCAGGTGAGAGTCATGCATGCTAACCAGTCAGCCAAAGGGCTATCCATGTGGCGAAGTAGCATAATCACACGGAGGCATAGTGACAGGACTGTCAACTGACACATCTCTTCCTCTCTTTCCACAAGCACGTCCTCATGTCAGTGCAGGCTGCCACCAATTTCAAATCCATGGACTGTGTATCAGCGTCACCTGGATCCTGCCGACAATGCCAGAATGTGGCAAGGTACGCAACGGAGGGCCGGGGCGGGATTCGATCCCACAGACTCCCAGATGAGAGTCATGAGCACTTACCAGTCAGCCAAAAGGACATCCCTGTGGCCAAGTAGCCAGGGCACGTGATCTATCGGAGGCACAGTGACCGGACCCCACACTTTCACAGATGCATCTTTGGAAGCAGCCAGAAAAGTCTGAGATGTGATGTCTGAGAAGTCCTGTGAAGACCTGAGGAGCAGCTGTCTTTGTTCATGGCTGGGCATCACAGCTTTGGCGTAGCAAACATTGAAAGGTACTGGAAGAATATTTCAGCAGCAGTAAACAGAAGCTGCAGACAGAACTTCTTCACCAGCAGACTGCAGGAGGCTATTAACCAGTAAGAGTGACCCATTTTTCCTCTTGCAATGTATTTATGATATGCAGGAAACAAATTAACTAACGGCGTCCCTATGAGCTTTTAAATATTAAAGGTGCCATGACATCAAATTTCACTTTTCTGGGGGTGTAATATGATCTTTTGTGCTCTTGGGGGGGGGGGGAGGGAGTTAAGGGGGGGAAAGCCCAGAAAGTGAGAACACCCCCATGAAGGGGGAGGAAAGGGTAGGAAAAAACCATGAGGCCATGTGAATGTCCAGAGCAAATATCAAAGTTCCTGTTTATGGTCTGTCAGCTTTGTCTCTCTGTTCAGAAACGGTTGAATCAGACAGCAGCTTATCATTCTACGTAATTCAATTGCTCCAATTAGAGCACACTATCAAGCAAACGGCCCCCCTCCCTCTCCCTTCCACCCTCTGCTCCGCTCTCGCCGCCTCCCTCGCTGATTCAACTGCGTGAGTGGAGCTGAGTAACTGCTATGCAGTCAGGTCTGGGTTTTCAAACAAATGGATTTAAAAGAAAACTTCTGCAGCAACACTGAGGGAGGCGGCCACAACCTTGTCATTACCTGTCAGTTTATTTATTTTCTAAATGCTGTCTTGTCTGAAACATAGCTCACTGTCTGAAATGCACATGTTTCTAACAGATAGCCTTTAGCAAAGTCCGACCACAGCTTGACCTTTCTCTAAAAAAGGTTATAGCCAAACAAGGTGTAGCCAATCAAAATGAAGTCAATTTGGTCTCCGGGTAAAGCTGCATGTCATTACTGCACCCAACTGTATTACTGAGGAACAGAGGTCTAACGTGCCAAAACAATCCCCCTGCTGTAGAAAGTGACAATTTTTTTTTTTCTTTGGTGTGTTTACATATGCAGTTATGTCAACTACATGAACCAGTTTTTACTGATACTGTATGTCATCACTCCTTTAACTGGCAATACAACAGAAGACTGAGGCGTTACCTGTCTGTAAAACTGGAAAAGGAACTTAAAAAACTAAAATAAACCCAGTAAAATCCATATTTAGCAGAGGTAGAAAGCCTACTCGTAATGTCACGTCTGGTTTCTGCGAGCAGCACAACAGTCTGGTCAGATGTGTTGAAATGCAGCAATGTTTCCTAATAACTCATTTATGCAGGCACGCCTGTATTTGTAACATAGTTCATCATGAAGAACGTTTTGGTCTATAAAACATGGCAAAAAATGTCAAAATCCTGTCATCAGCACTTTTAAGGCCATTATTGTTAATGGGAATTTGTTCTCAATTGACTCATCTGGTTAAATACATATCTACATACATATGCCAGCATATATTACATGCAACTGTATGACCACACATGCACACACTTTCCCGTATAAGCATGTTTTTAAGTGGCTTGTATAATCACTTACATAAATGTAATTAATGTAGATTTCTTTATTCATAATTGGCTTGAATTAATTATGTTTAAAGCGCCTTGAGATGACTTTGTTGTGAATTTACCCAATACAAATAAAGCTAAACTGAATTGAATAAAAGGTGAAACCATTCATTAAATCAACAATAAAAGGACACGCTTATTGGTGGGCTTGATAAGAAAGAAAATAATTATAGTGGGATTCAGACACAGACAGCCATGTGCACTCCTGTGGTCAATTCAAATCTACCAATTAACATGCAAATTTTGGACCACAGGAAGAAGATGGAGTACCCGGGGAGAATAAATGCACAGTAACAGGAAGAGCATGCAAACTTCATAAAGAAAACCCCCAGTCAAGATTTAAACCAGAAACTGTCCTGCTATTAGGCACTGTCACACCTAATTTGATACAATAAATTTAATTAAAACAAATGCAATTCAATTCCATGTTGAAGCTGAAACACCACAAATGAATTCTGTCTTCACAGGCTTGAGTTATTGCTTTAAAGTCTAAAACTACTGAGCTCTTCTTTGTCCTCTGAAGTTTAGTTGGTTTAAGGTTGTATTCCACCATGGTTCTCATAGTCTGGCCAGTAGTGCTTGTTTTGTTCACACTGTTGAACAGAGATGGTTCCTCTTAAGCCTTAGCTTGAGAAAGAAAAAAGGCTTCAGGTAGCTTTTAAGTGGGGAGCAGCAGGGGATCTTGGGAGGGGAACTGTGGAATTGCCATGAGCCTTGTGCCAAAACATCTGATGCAGCTCCTGCTCTTTAGCCATATGTTGACTCCTTTTATGGTGTTGACTTGACCTTCAGATTCCTGATCAAAACATTCGAGTAGGTGGGAAAAGGGCTAAATAAGGGATATTCATAGTCTCCCCACCGATTTATGGATGCGAGTGTTGTAAAAGGGATGGTGCAGGGAAACAAGCTATATCCTGTAAGTCTTAAAAGGCTGAATGGCTAAAGCAGTTAATTCTGCCTACAAATCATCACTTTTCATGATGTGTAACAGTAAAGTCAAGAGGTGAAAGGGTGAAGAAATAGAATACTGTCTTAGAGGACTGTTGCTCATGCTTTCTTTCAGCTGCATTATTCTTGAGTGTTGTAAACCATCACATGGATAGTTGTATTTGTGGCACTTCTATCATATCTGCGTAATGATCACCTCCTCCTATAAAGGGTCCCTGCGAGAGTCATTATCCTTGATTCAATCGCCTTCGACAGGGGAAGAGGATGGAGAGGACGGATACAAGATGACAGGCAGTGTGCTTTCTGATGTCCCTCTCATGTCTCCAGGGAGGAAGCTCGCAGCCCCCACTCTTAAAATGAATCCACAGAGCAACAAAAGTAATCAAGCTACTTCAAAATCAAACTCCGGGATTACGCTTTCTTCTCTGGGATGCCATATATTTACTGAATGACGTTCTTGAAGGGCAATCCACCAGTTGTGTGCAAGATAGCATCCAGGTCACTGAGGCTTAGAGGAAAGCCTTTTCACACACTACGTGCTCCCTGACATTTTGGTTTGATGTTTCCATTGTGAAGGTTCTAAAGCTATTTGACTAAGAGGCAGTGCACATGACATACATTCTGCTTTAGTTTAGGATTGAGCAGGTTTAGCCTTGGTACTGACAATATCTTTTTTAGGAGTTAAAGGAGCAAAGGGCAAATATAGGCCAGGTATTTTATTTTATTTACAAGTGCTTTTTGTCACTTAGGCCATCACTGTAAATAACAATTAGTTCTTAATGTCTTTTCCTGGTGAAATAAAGGTTAAATGAATGAATAAAAATAATTTTTAAAAAAAACTAATGTGACAAGGTACACTACAGAGGGCCCAGGCGGGATTCGATTCCCAGACTCCCGGGTGAGAGTCATGTGCACTGACCATTCAGCCAAAGACACATCCCTGTGGCCAAGAAGCCAGGGTGCATGATCTAACGGAGGCACAGTGACAGGACCCCAGTGCACAGTGACAGGATGAAGCACGTCCTTGTGCTTCATGCAGGCTGCCACCAATTTTTAATCCATGGACTGTTTACCAGCGTTGCCCATGGATCCTGCCGACAATGCCAGAAGGTACATTACACAACAGAGGGCCTGGGCAGAATTCGATTCCCATACTCCCGGGTGAGAGTCATGTGCGCCGACCTTTCAGCCAAAGGGACATCCCTGTGGCCAAGTAGCCAGGGCGCATAATCTATTGGAGACACAGTGACAGGACCCCGCACTGTCACGCTATGTTACCCAGTTGCTTAAATGTTTGATTGCTTAATCCACAGTACAAGATGTAGCAATATAATAAAGGAAGACTTAAAGAGTCCAGATGTGGGAGGAAAGTTATTGTTGCTGTGTTTTCAGTGGACCCACTTCTGGACTCCTGGTTTACCTGTGTGGCTTAGCTAATGTCCCAACTAAGAAGGACAGTTTTTATGTGCTGCTTCCATTCACTCCGAAAGTGGGTCCAGTTGATTATTCATCTTCTCTTACTGAGATCTGCCTGAATTCACATCATTAACATTCTTCAGCCGTCATCGCACTCATGTCCACAGCACAAAGCTCAAGACTTTGGCCCAATCCCAATGTTCCCCATACTTACAACCACTAGCCCTTACTCACTGCCACTAAACCGTACCAACTACCACTACAGTACATCCTCGAACTGAAGTCACAAGGGGTAGGGCTTTGTAGTCTTCCCTAGGAATCGGGACACCACTTGCTGCATTTTTGTTCAGGCATGTAAGCGACTGCGTAGTGACATTTACACATACGTTGTACTCCAACAGCGCACCCAGCAGTAACATGGAGTTAAAGGGATAGTACACCCACAGAATGATGTAACATAATTTTCCACCTACCCTCATGGTGAGCGAGACTCTGGAGCACTTTTTTAAAATCTCAAATGCAGCTAGTGATCAGGATGGCTTCTCGTTTCCACCCAACTTTCATATAATGGAGTTCACCGGGGCCCGAACCAAAAAGGTCCATAAAAGTCCACAAAAACTTGTCAATATTCCTCCATACTGCTCGTCCAATGTAATCCAAGGGTCCTGAGTGGGTAGCGTCCAGAATTTACTCAAAACATCATTTACTATATTTTTAGAACCTAACA
This sequence comes from Atherinomorus stipes, assembly GCA_023101725.1. NCBI lineage: Eukaryota > Metazoa > Chordata > Actinopteri > Atheriniformes > Atherinidae > Atherinomorus > Atherinomorus stipes. Next base: position 1,225,365 of record JALJCO010002818.1, read on the forward strand.
GTAGTACATCTTACTTCCGCGAAGCACGCATAAGCGCATTCACGAAACTACAGAAGCCTCTGCGTTCAGAGCCTACTCTGCCGATAATGCAAGCATAGAAGAAGAAATTGTGCTATTGTGCTAAGAGCGCCAGAGCTGCAGACAAACCGGGACAAACAAGAGGGTCCAAGAGGGGTTGGATATTGATTTAAAACAAAGAAAGAAAGAGAACGCGCGATCTCGTCTGGAGATGCACTACAGTTTAAGCTCTAAAAATATACTAAATGATTTGTTTCGAGTAAATCATGGACGCAACCCACGCAACCCACACAAGTTTTTGTGGACTTTTATGGACCTTTTTGGCTCTGTCCCCGGTGAACTCCATTATATGAAGGTTGGGTGGAAACAAGAAACCTTCCTAATCACCGGCAGCATTTGAGATATTAAAAAAAGTGCTCCAGAGTCTTGCTCACCATGAGGGTAAGTGGAAAATAAAGTTACATCATTCTGTGGGTGCACAGTTGCGATCGTTTCCCTTTTTTTTTCCCCATCATTCATCATGCTTTGGTTGATTAATAAACAAAACAACCACATGGAGAAGAAGTTGGCATTGACGACTGTTGTTTCTTGTAAACTGCCATGAAGCCTTCACGTTTTTTGTCAATATATTGGCCTAGCTAGCATGGCTAGTCTGGCTAATGTTATGAACTAATGTGTAATCTGTACATATGTACATTTGTGAGATTTCTTCTCCGAGTCTTGTCACTCTCCAGGGGTTACTATTGTTTGATTCAGTATGCAAATGATGACGTAAAGCTCTGGGGAATTTTCTCTGGCCCTTCCTCAGCAAGTCAGCATCTAAAAATCCCTTCCTCTGAAGGGCTACAGTAGATTCCCACCCTCTATCCCTCGTTATGTCCACTACCCCTACATAAAAAGAGCAATTGGGACACCATTGCCCTTACGGGAACCCACAAAATTTAGGGATAGGACTAAAAAGTAGGGCTAGGGGGTGTTTTGGGACAGGCCCTAATAGGATAAAAGAAGACTGTTTGGAACTCAGAGGAGCTTTTTTTTTTTTTTTAATACTGTTTATTTAGTGTTTTGTATCAATTTACATGTAAAGAGAAAATTAAAAAAGGCGTGAACAAAAGACAATAAACAAAAAATAAATCAAAATAGTTCTCGGGGGAGTCTTTTCATAAGACTGGGTGGGTGTTGTCCATGTCTTTAAAGAGTATCCATTTCTTCCAGTTCAGCACAAAGTCCTCTGCTCTGAGTCGCAGATGAAAGGTGATTTTCTCCATTACATAGATGTCCATAATTTCCATCCACTGACTTCTTGTTGGAACATCACTCTTTAACCATTTCCTGGTGATGGCCTTGATAGCGGCTATAGTCATTATTTTGAAGAGATACCTATCCTCTTTCTTAGTTAAACCCTCAGGAATAAGTCTCAAGTACAGAGTTTGGGGGTCCCTAGGGACCTTATAATTCAAAACACTCTCCAGACAACCATGAACGCTGTCCCAGAATGGTTCAAGTTTAATACAAAACCAGAAAATGTGACTATGGTTGGCATTAATTTCACCGCACTGTCTCCAACATTGTTGTTGTCTGTCAGTCTGTTTACTTTTAATTTGAGGGGTGATGAAGAAACGCATTAAAATTTTCCAGCCAAATTCTCTCCATTGTCTGGAGCTTGTGGAGCTGTGTTGTATTTTGCAGATCAGATGCCAATCACAGTCTGACAATCCGGTCTGTAATTCTTCTTCCCATTTAAGCTTTACGTATAATGAGGTATTGCTGTTACAGTTCTGTAGGCATGCATATAATTTAGAGACAGTCTTGGAGGGAAACTGCTTATAGGCTTCTAACAGCATCTTTATCAGTGCGCTGTGTTTGGCTGATATTCTCGTTTTTACCTGAGTGTCATAGAAATGTCTTAGTTGTAGATAGCGAAACAAGTCTTTATTCTCTAGTTGAAATTCAGTTTTAACTTTTTCAAATGACTTGAAGACATTCCCCTCTGTCAGCATGCTTATAGTTGTTATTCCTTTATCTATCCATTTTGTAAAAACTTTATCTGTTAAACCTGGTATGAACAGAGATGTCTGTGAAGGCCACAGCAGCAACATACAGTCCCCTTCCAAATTATATTTCTTGACTATGTCTGTCCATGTCTTTAGAGTTTCAATAACAGTAAAATTATCATCTTCCTGGTGCCTAAGATGCTTGTCTCCCAGCTTGGCTTGGGGTAGGTATCTACTCTGGGTGAGCTCTACCTGTTTCCATTTGGCAAAGTAGTCTGGGGAGCACCAACATACCATGTGTTTCAACTGAGCTGCGTAAAAATAATCTCTTAGATTGGGTAGGGCGAGGCCACCCCTATCCTTATCCAGAGTAAGTGTTTTGAATTTAACTCTAGGCTTTTTACCTGCCCAGATAAACCTAGATATCTGCTTGTTCCATGCAGTGAACTGGGAGTCTGGGATTTGAACTGGCAGAGAGAGGAACAGGTACAGCAATTTCGGTTGGATATTCATCTTTATTGTTTCGATTCTTGAGCTGAAATCAAGAATTATTGGTAGCCATTTTGACAGGTCCCTCTTTATATTACTGCTAATCTTACTATAGTTAATTTCATACAACTTTTTTAGGTCCTGCGTGATAAAGATTCCAAGGTATTTTATAATTCCCAAATCCCACTTTAGTTTATACCTCTGCCTGATAGAGTCGTTTGGTGAGTAATTTAAAGCAAGAGCCTGTGTTTTATGTATATTAAGTTTATATCCAGATTTCTGACCAAATTCTTCTATGACTGTCAGGAGTTTGGGTAGTGTAGAGTCAGGGTTTCTTATATATGTGATTATGTCATCGGCAAATAATCCTATTTTATGTTCTTCCTGTGCTATCATAATTCCCTCCAGTTCGTCATTTTGCCTAATATCCTGAGCTAAAGGCTCTATGTACAGGGCAAAAAGAGAGGGACTCAAACAACATCCCTGTCGGGTCCCCCTACAAAGTCTAAAACTGTCTGTTTAAGTACCGTTAATCTTTATTCTGGCAGTTGGTTCGTTGTAAAGTGACTGGATACACGTAATAAATTGACTGTTAAAACCCATTCTCTCCATGACCAAGAAAAGAAAAGACCAGCTTACTCGGTCAAAAGCCTTTTCAGCATCAAGACTAATCAATGCAGCGCTTTTTTTTTTGTTTGTTTACTTTGTCTATTATCTGTATGGTCCTTCTAATGTTGTCATGAGTTTGTCTGCCTTTTATGAAACCTGTCTGGTCCTCATCTATTAAATCTGGTAATAAGTGTTCTATTCTTTTGGAAATTATTGATGAAAATAGTTTATAGTCAACATTTAGGATTGAAATTGGGCGATATGATTCACAACACTCTTTGTTTTTGTCTTCTTTTGGGATTACAGCAATAACTGCTTCCCTCCAGGAGGGAGGAATTATGGCTTTTTCAAGAGTCCAGTTGAAAGATTCCAGTAGTAAAGGAGAGACTTCCTCCCTAAAGATCTTGTACCATTCATTTGGAAATCCATCACTTCCAGGGCTTTTGTTAGTCTTCAATCTGCTGATGGCTTTGTCCAGCTCTTCCTTTGTTATTGGTGAGGTTAGAGCCTTATTTTGATTTCTGCCTATGGAAGGGAGATCCAATTTTGACAGATATTCTTTGATCTCATTCTCATTTATATTCTCAGATGATGAGTACAATTTCTTATAGTAATCTTTAAAGATTTTTTTAATCATCTCTGGTTCAGATACTGTTTTATTGCTGGTTGGGTCTCTAATTTTATGTATTGAACATTTAATTTTTTGTGTTCTGAGGCGCCTTGCTAGGATCTTTGTTGCTTTGTGTCCCGATTCATAGAAAATTTGTTTTGTGAATCGTGATTTCTTTTCTAACTCTTCAGATGCCATATTGTGTATGTCTTTTTTTATTGTTCTTGTTTGTTCTGTTAATTCTTCACTTTGATCTTTTTGTTGTTGTTTTTCTAGTCTCCTTAGTTGTTGCTGTAGTTGGTCAGATTTTTGCCTTTTCATTTTATTAATATGGGATGTTCTAGAAATTAAATTACCTCTCATTACTGCTTTAACGGTGTCCCAGACTTTTGTTGGTGCAATCTCGCTGTCTTTATTATTAGCTATGCAGTCTCCTATTTCTTTCTTTATATCTTCCACAGTCGTAGTCTTATTTAGAATCCCTACATTCAATCTCCATAGAGTGGATTTATTTGTGTCACTCAGGTTTATTGTTAGATGTATTGCATTATGATCTGATATGTCTGCTGTCCCAATAGAACAATCCTTAACCCTGTGTCTGTCTATGATGCTCATCAGGAAAAAATCTATTCTGGAGTGGACCTTATGGGATGCCGAATAGTGTGTATAATCTTTCTCTAGTGGATGAAGGTCCCTCCACACATCGAATAGTCCGGACTCGCTGATTAGCATCTTAAAATTTTTGGATAAGCTACATTTGTGTTTTCTATTACTTGTTGTATCCATACTATAATTCTGGATAATGTTCCAGTCCCCTGCGCATATCACTATTCCCTCACTCAATGACTCAATTTTGTCAAAAACTGATTTTATGAATTTTCTATCGCTCTCAGGAGGAGCATACACATTAATCAAAGAAACAATAACACCATCTATCTTTCCTTTGATAAGCACGTATCTGCCCTCATGGTCAGTTTCCTCTTTGAGTAATTCAAAATTAACAAAATTAGATATTAATGTAATTACACCCCTTTTCCTGCTGTTCTTACATGAACTGTAAAAGGAATTCACATAGCCCAGCTTTTTAAACTTGTCATGTTCTTTTTTAGACAAATGGGTTTCCTGCAGGAATGCCACACTTGATTTTGCTCTTTTTAGTTTTGCAATGACCTTGCTTCGCTTTACAGGGTTACCTAGGCCGTTCACATTCAAGGATACTATACTTATATTATGTATGTTCATTAACAAAATAAAGAGTTTTACAACCCCCATAAACAGAAAAGAAGCATAAAAGAAAACAAATAAAACAACCAAACCACACCAACAGTGGAACATCTAACACGGAACAAGAAAAATAACTTAAATACAGAAAATACCTGGGACTCCAACGTGGGAGGGGATCTCTTCCCCTCCAAGACCCCGTTGGGGGGTCTAGGGTAATGCCTGTCATAAAGAGAGGGCCCTATGAAGGTGAATAGTGGTGAGACTAATACTACCTTATGTGTCCAACGGTTTCAGTCCAGTCCCTAGCGGCGCTCTCTGCTCCTCAGTATTGGTACAAGAGACAGTTTAGATTCTAGCGTGTTGTCATTACCAGAACCGATTTGCTGTTCACTTTGTGGGGCTTCTCTGGAATCCTCGGAGTTTCTCCTTAGCTCTGTCAGCCGCGGAGGAGCGAGCATCCTCCGGGTTCTGGCCGACACGCTGCCAGGTCAGCATCCCCTTTAGCCGCGTCACAGCAGCATCCTCCTCGTCCCTCGCTGCAGGCACCTCCAAGCTGAAACCCCGCTTCTTTAGCTCCAATCCTGCGTCGTGTGCGCTGCTGTACGTTCGGACTCCGCTGTCCCAGAAGATTCTCATGTTGGTCAAAGGAGTCTGGAAGCGGATTCCCTTTTCCTTGAGGCATTTCTTTATTTCCTTATACTCTTTGCGCTTTTGCACAGTCTCTGCAGCATAATCATGGTCAAAGAAAATGGGTCGGTTGCCGAGCTGAATCTTTCCCTTTTTCCAAGCTTCTTTTAACACCATTTCCTTGGTGGTGAATTCCTGAAAGTTAATAATAAGGGGTCTCGGGTGGGCTTCGGGTGTCGGTTTAGGTGCGAGCGAGCGATGAGCCCGTTGTATTTTCAGATCCAGGTCTGCAGGTAACGGCAACTCGCGTTTCAGAAGATTTGATACAAATCGTGTCACAGAGTTTCCCTCTTCGCCCTCCGCAACTCCGAAGATCCGGATATTGTTCCTTCTTGTCCTTGATTCCAGGTCCGTAAGTTTTTGTTGCAGGGCTTTTTGCTGTTTTAGAGCTGTTACTAGCACTTCGGACAACTCCGTTGTCACGTCTTCCACCTGTCCCACTCGTACCTCTGTTTCGCCCACCTGCTCCTTTAGCCCTAGCATTTCTTCGGTTAAGCTGTCAAGCTTACTGCTCATTTCTAGGTGAAGGGAGCTGATGTCCTTCCTCATTCTGTCGTTGTCCCCTTTCAGTTCTGACCTGAGTTCCTTTATCGCTTCCAGCAAGTCGTTTGGTGTTGTGGTCATTGCGGTTCCCTCCGCGGCTCCCGAACCGCTAGCTTGTGATGCTACTTTGTCGTCTTTCGCTGAGGAGTCGTTCTTTCCTTGGTTTCTTGGCATTTTAACTTACTTTTATTGCCTCCCTATATCAAAGTTCAGGTTGAAGGTTTTCTATCTGGGTTTTGGTGAATTTTGTCACCCCCTTTTCGAGTCTAAACTGAGGAGCGTGGTCGCGTGCGTCTTCCTACTCCATCTGCAATCCGGAAGTCCGTCGTTGGATTTTTTAGTGACTTGCACACACCTTGAAAGGCTAGCTGGGTGTTTTATCTCAATATGCCGTTTCAAGTTTGCTTTTGATGTTGTTGACGTCCGGAGTTGCTTCTTGAGACCCGGCGGGCAAAGTTTACACAAAAAGGTAAGATTTTTCCCATCTGGATCATCGCTAATCTTTTCAAAAAAATCATTTAATTGATTATATGAAGATGCCCAGTTAGTATTGCGGTCTTCTTTCAACTTTGCCTCCATGCCTCGCAATGTGATGACGCGTGCACGGTGCGACACCGGTCTGACTAGTGTTGCCAGATTTGGCGTTTTTACCTCTGGAAATTAAGCCCTGTTAACAGTGTTTACAGTATGTTTTAACTGGGATTTTGTGTGGAAAGCTTCATGGAAATCTGGTACTCTTAAAGAAAGATGAACGGTGAGCGAGTGCCGTTCACAGATGCCAGAATGAGCGCGCTCACAAAAACGCTCATCGGGCAGAAATACATTACGTTCAGTTCACGTTCACCCAAAATATGAACGAATTCACGAACGATCGTTCAATGAACTCGTTCAGGCACAACACTGTATATATATTAATTTCTTTCTTTTTTGTTATGTTTAGCCTTGTTTTGTCCCTATTTTTGTGGCCTTTTATTCCTGATTTCTATGTATTGCCCATAGTTTTTACAGTGATTTATTATGGTCATTTTGTTTTCCTTTTTTCTACTGTGACATTCTTTGAGTTCAACATTTACTTCACTGTTGTTACTGACTTGTCAAGTTAAAAAAAACAATAAACAAAGATTTTAAAAAAAGAAGAAGTGGTGTCTATGACCCAAGAGGCAGCGTGAGAAACATCTACAACCTTAGAGGAAGCATAAGAAGCATCTATGACCTTAGAGGCAGTGTGAAGCGCACGGGCCCTAGAGGTTGTGTGAGGAACATCTACAACCCTAGTGGTGGAATGAGGAACATCTACAACCCTAGAGGCAGCATGAGATGCATCTATGACCCTAGAAGCAGCGTGAGGCACATGTACGACCCTAGAGGCAGTGTGATGAGCATTTTTTACGACCCATAGAAGTGGCTTGAGGAGTATCTACAACCCTCGGTGGCATGAAGAACATCTATGATCTTAGAGGCAGTGTGAGGAACATCTCCAACCCTAGTGGTGGAATGAGGAACATCTACAACCCTAGAGGCAGTGTAAGAAGCATCTAGGATCCAAGAGGCAGCGTGAGGCTTATGTATGACCCTAGAGGCAGTGTGAAGCACATTTTCGACCCTAGAAGCGGTGTTAGGAATATCTATGACCCTAGAGTATGTGGGAGGCACATCTTAAACCCTAGAGGAAGCATGAGAAACATCAACAACTGTAGAGGCAGGGTGACAAGCGTCTATGATGCTAGAGGCAGCTTGAGGAACATCTATGACCCTAGAGGGAGCATGAGGTGTATCTCCAACCCTAGAGGCAGGATGATACGCATCCATGACCGTAGAGGCAGCATGAGGCGCAACTCCGACCCTAGAAGCAGCGTGGGGATCATCTATGACCCTGTTGGCAGCATGAGAATTGTCTACAACCCAAGAGGTGGCACGAGAAGCGTCTGCAACCCCAGAGGTGGTGTGAGGTTTATTTATGACCCAAGAGGCGGAAGTACATGCCTATATGCCGCAGAAGTACAGGCGAACCACAGGCAGAGCACCAGGCATGCATGCTGCCATTGCTTCGCCTGTACTTCCGCAGCATATAGTTCCCTTATTGAATGTCGCCTCGTCAGTCCGTTGATGTGAAATCAGCTTCTCGTTTGTAGTCTATCAGAATGTGTGGGTCACAAAGCATAATTGGAAAAAACCTTGAGTTAATTAGTTCACTTTCTCTAAGTAGTGCTAGTTGGAAATGCCAGATTACAGCAACTATGCTAAGCTAAGCTAAAGTCAGTGCTTCCAAATTCAAAGAATGACTGGGTTGGCTAGAGCAGTGGTTCCCAACCCTGGTCCTCAAGGCACACTATCCTGAAAACTTTCTATTTTGCCCTGTTAGGACAGAGCTGATTCAAATTAGATGGATCTCTGACGAGCTCAGCACCAGTCTGGTACTGACCCATTAATGTGAGTCAGCTGTATTTCAACAGGGCAACACGGAAAGTTTTCAGGATAGTGTGCCTTGAGGAGCAGGGTTGGGAACCACTGGGCTAGAGAATGCTTCTGTCCACTTGTCCAACTCAGAGGACTGCTGGAGGATGCTGTTTCACCCAGGGGTTGCATATGCCTTTAATGATGACCATGGATATATACTTTGCATTCTTTTGTTCGTAGCAAAAAAGATCATAACTGTCACCAGGGCCCAGTATTTCAAAAATCTGAATCCAGATCAAAATGATCTGGATTTCCAAATCCCTGGATTCAGGTCCTTGGATCTCAGATTGATATCTGGATATTTCCAAACTTTGGTGGATTGGATCAAAATGATCCTGATCCTGTTAGATGGAGACTTACAAATCCGTCCCTCCCACTGGATCATTGACAGGAAACAGGAAATGATGTCATAAAGGACTTGTCATGAGCGTGTGTCTGATCAATATGATCATGTATCAGTCAGCGCTGACGCTAAATCATCACTGCAAACAGAGAAACAACTCTGGCAGTCAGATTTCTTTTCTTCTTTAACTCAGACGTTTGTTCAGCTACAGAGAAGCTGTAGTTGAGAAACAGAGCGGTCTGTAAATAGGCTACTTTTAACATTTCCATACCAATAAAGATATTTAATAAATTATTTTAATAACCAAGACACAAATCAAGGAAGCTCAATAATAAGTGTTTTGTTATTTGGCAGCAAGAAGTGCAGAAATGAAAATCTTGAGTAAAAGAAACTATTGAGAGTATTGAGCAGACTCAGCAGCAGAATGTCCTCTGAAAGGGACGGACTCACTCAGCTCAGCAAGAAGAGATGAAGGTGAAGATTAAGATGCTTGACAAGCAGTTAAAGTGATAAATTTATGTGAAAATGAAACATGGTTATCAATTATTCATGCAAACATTTTTATTTATGGAGCCTCAACATGTTTACTTTGTGACAGAAATTTAACTTTGCAGGATTCGTCTGTAACTGTCACTAAATTCTGAGCTACGTGCAGATTTTGTTTACTTATTTTAAATGATGGACTGCAATCACAGCTACGTTCAGATTTAGGGAAATATTGTAGATGTGTCGTTTGTCACACAGGCCATCCTTTCATCCCTGTTGTAGTGATGTGAAATCATGTTTGCGGGTCGCCACTAAGGGGCGCTGTTCATTGTGACTGTGATCTCAGAAAGTGAAGAAGAAGAGAACATTTGGCTTTTGTAGATAGCAGAAAGCGGCAGCAACGAATAAATGAATGCACCAGGCAGAGTAATAAAAGTTCTGAAATATACAGCGGTGTTGGGACATTTTCTTGTGCGTTCAGCCTAAACAACGTGCTGCAACATTTCCTCTTTAATGACATGGAGGCGTTTGTCTGGATGATAACGGTATAAGAGACAAAAGACCACTTTCCAGAACAAGTTTGAAAGGGTTGGAACTGTATTATTGCGTAAAGCGCTTTGAGTGGTCCACATAGTGAGTAATTTATAGCATCGCTGGAACATAAAATGTTGTGCATGGACGCCGTTTCAAATGTGGTTACACTCTTCAAATCTTAAAAGTGAAAAACAGGTCTCACGCAAAAATAATTTACTTAGCAGAAACAAGAGCACTATGTTTGTTGTAAATTTGGCTCCATCACAATGCGTATGAAACATTTCATTTTTAAAAATATATCATATTATTTCTTCAGTATGAAAGGAGCAGATTAATGTAACAGATTCAGAGTGAAAGATGTGAAGTTCGTGACTGCAGCTGCAACCTCATTGTTTTCCACCTCAAGATCCTCCTCAAATCCACCTCTGAGGTGGGATTATTTTAATCCCCATTTTCAGGATCAAAATGATCCAGATTTGGGCCCAAACTTTTGAAATACCCAAAAGAGCAAAAAATCTGGATTAAAGGTAGGATTGGATTTACAGATCTGGGGTCTCATTTATAAAACTTTGCGTAGGATCTTTACTAAAAGTGTACGTACGCCCAAAACCAAAAGTTTGCGTACGCAAAAAAATATTCAGATTTATAAAACCGTGCGTACGCACAGATTCAAGTAGTTTCCCCTTTATAAATCACACTCTTCCTGGAAGTTTGCGCAGGTGAATTTGGCTCATATTCCGCCTCCTACACGCCCACATTCTACCATAGATGGTCAATGCAAAGTACCTCATGGATGTTTCTGCATATAAATGAGCCAGCTGATCCGAGGCATTTAAAACTGAATCGTGGCGATCGAAAAGAGATTTAAACGTAATTTCGCGGAGACGGAAGTGGAGGTGCTTGTTGGTGAAGTGGAGCCTCACAAAATCATTTTATTTGGGCGTCACAGGAAACACAGATTAACGTAAGTCTGCTGATGCAGCAGGTTGTTGTGGCAGTGATGATGTGACGGAGGTCTGTTCCAGAAGTCGCTGTGGAGGAAACGCTGTCAGAGCGACTGTATTCAGAACACAGAACACCTGTTTGGTGTGGTGCAGCGCGAATCCCCCTCACGTGCCCTCCCCTCGCCTGTAAACACTTCCGCCGGTCTTTGCTGAGGTTGATGGCTCCACAACGGAGCGCGCTGTGGTCAGCAGCTGCTGATGCGTCGGGGTGGGCACGGTTTCGGTGGTCGGGGTATCTGGGTCCAGTTCATAGACAAAAGCGCTGCAAAAGTAAATGTGATTATTAGCCGGTCATCATCATTGGCCAGAAAATCCTCATGGTCTCTAAAGACTCTCTCCATCCTGATCCTGCCATTGGCATCGTCTTCAAGCAATGCCAGCGCATCCATTGTAAAGCATAACGCAACAGTGTCACTGCAGTATTTATGTTTACTCAGTAATTACAGTAATTGCTATACAGCTTGTCACAATTAATGGAACAATAATCTTTTATTCTTTTACGTTTTGATGTTTTCTCTTCTGCACCCCTGCTGCAATGCTTTTTATGTTTTATGTAAAGCATTATCCTGTACATTAATTTGCTTTATAGATAAACTTGTCATTGCTACATAATTTGAAGATGAACATACACTTCGAACACACTGTGCTGTAAGTCCTGAATGGGTGCTTATGGCTTATTTGAGGACCATACGAGGGTTTACGAGGGTCTACAGTCTGATATTAATGGTTAAATGCATGAACGTGGCTTAAGTTCATCATCTCACCAGCGGTGCCGCCAGTTTCCCCGTCTCCAAAATGTTTGTGCGCAAAGTTCTGAATGTGCGCACCGGTGCGCACATTCTCCCGTCAGGTTTGTTTTTATAAATCAGAAACTTTGCCTGGAAAATCACTTACGCCACTTTCAAGGAGAGGGACCCAACTGCAGTTACGATGGCCAACACGGGCGCCGCCACATATCCAATCTACGCCGGAAGTCTCAAGCGGAAACTGCCGTAAAATAGAAAGAAGAAGAAGTCCCAAGCGGAAGTTTCTTCTTCGTGTAGTGTATTACTTTTTTTTTTTTCAAACAAAACTTTACTTTAAATGGCAATACACAAAGGAGAAACAGAAACAGATGAGAGAACGAGAGAATGGTAAGAAAACCTTTTTTATATAAATAAAAATATCACCCAACGAGTGTGGTATTATCTGTAGGATGTAAGTCGTGATATTTACAAATGCAATGCGTCGAAGAACTAGTGGCAAGTCTCGTGTAGATTGCTTTTTTCCGGGCTAGCTTTCTGCTAGGAAGAATGCTAATGACTGAATGAATACATGTTGCGAAGTCACGCACACACGTACACACAGGCATACGCATGCATGGCCATACACACATGCGTATTTTCCTTTTAAAAATTATTTTTGTGGATAAAACACACATTCATTCATTTTTTTCCTCAGATGCACCCTTCTGTACTAAGCGAAGAAGGCGACAGCTTGACGTACACAGTGTCACCAGCTGGTTTGGGGTGTCCTCTCTGTCCTCAATTCAAAACAAAGAGTGAGAGTGTCATCCACAGGCACTTCTCAAATCATGTAGAAAATGCAGTACATTTCAATGGTATGATAAATATCTTTGATATCATATACCTTTACATGTAATTCTTAATGATACTTGTGTTTTTGCATGTCTAAGGTCATATTTTAACCGGTGCTATACTGGGTTGCACTTCTTTTCACATACAGTATACACAGTTGTACAGTAAAATTAATCTGCATTTGTAGCACTCTGTGGAGTTTTCTCTTTTTTTTTTTTTTTTTTAAATAGATAACTGTTTGTAATGAGGAAACACATTTGCAATAGGATGTTATAAAGTTATAAGTTTCTCAGGTACTGTATGATTTTTAAGACTAATTACTTTCCCCCTTTTTTCTTTAAAGAAAAGATAATCTGCAGATGCAATCTGCAGTGCAGAAAGGGAGGCCATTTCCACTGTCCATTTTGTGCTACCACAATAATTCGGAAAGACACCATTACCACACATATCACTGAATGCCAAAATAAATATGATGTGGCCCAACTCACATCAGTTCCACTCTCTCAGCCACATATAAAGGGATTAGATTTATATTGCGCTTTTTTCCTATCCAGGAACTCAAAGCACTCACAGTAGGTCCATTATTCATTCACTCCTCACACATATATAAAGGGAGAGAGAGAGAGAGCGACAGATCAAGCCTATTACAACATTGAATCTCCCTTCTGGGATAAATAAAGTATTTTTCATCTGTGGCTTTTTAGCTTAGCAACACCTGTAATTGAGGAGGTTTTTGAACAATGTAGAATAAATATTGCACAGCCTGGACCTGGTGCTTTTTGTAAATGGGATGTGTGGTGTTGTAATTTCTGTGACTATTCCTAGAATCACTGCAGCTGAGTAGTCCAGTTTAGCAGTTGCCGGCAGTCCTCATTTTTTCATCTTTCCCTGCAGGATCATGGATGCTGTTGAAAAAGGAGGGATTCTGACAGTGTTTTCCAAGACACAGATTAAGGTAACTTTTGAATAGACTGTGCTTTCAGTAGTTACATTCTGCCTTACTTTATCTGATGATTACAGTACATGTTCACCTTTTACTCTTTGGTTTTAGCACTTGTATGACGATCTGATCAGTGAAAGGATCCGTTCCAACAGGATGTATCTTTGGCAAAACCCCTCCACCTCACTCAACCTCAAACAGCATTTAAAGCTGAGGACGCTGAATCTTGGTGACCAGCAGGTTAATGAAAATGCCAAAAGTCATGTGTGTACAGAAATAACATTAAAAAGGTTGAATGTGTTAACTCTGTATTTTTCTTTTCAATAGATCTTTGAGCTTCTGAGAGTGACTGAGGAGGTCACAGGAATAGGGGAAAAAAAATAAAGAAAGGGGAGATAAGACTTCTGGATTTTGTCTTTGATGTGATGCTCCCAGAGGTAAGCAGGTCAATCTTGCTTTCCTTTGGAAAGCATAAAAAAGAGTGCTCCCTTTACAGCATCACAAGGTACTGTGTGAGTGGGTCATGTTTTCTTTTTTTTCAGATTTTGATCAAAATCCTGAATGAAGAAGGCTTGATAAGACTGGGGGCAGAAATTGTGTTGGCCAGTGGAAGCCTCTAACCCACCAACATCTGCTACCCCCAAGAGAGCATGATGACCAGTGCAGTGGGATCCTGGCGACCCTCATTCATTTTTTTTATTTTATTGTTCTGTTTTAAACTTTGCCATTGTGTTTTGTTCCTAATAAAGACATTGTTTAGAAAAAAGAACTCCAGTTATTATTGCCCGTATGATAAATATTGTGTTTTATTGGATTCCAGACAGAAAATGGAATTAACAGAGGACTGACAAAAGGGAATTATAATTATTTTATTTATTTATTAGCTAAACCTAATAATAAACACATCTGTAGACCCAGGAAATGCCTCTTCTGTTGCAGTAACACATATAGGGCCGTTGTGTTGTCCATGATGCCCCCACTCATCCCTGAAGATGCCTGGTGGGAAACAACATGACCAGTAATTTGAAGTCATTTTGCTAAGCTGCTCCTCAGTCTGCGGAAGCTGTCTGTGCAGTGTTTGAATGATATTTGTTTAAGAGACAGATAAATACACCAGGAATCTACAACAATTGACCTTGTTCCCCAGCAGACTGCAACAACATGCATAAAACAACACACTTGCCAACACAGACTGATAAAACATCTGCAGCATCTTACTAGATGTCAATAAATCTGACAGACTACTTGAGACAGATGACCGACCTGACTGGCCTTCTTTTATCTCCTGGATCACAGATTACCTGACAGGAAGGATCATGATAAATGTCTATTGTCTGTCTCTAGTTCTGCTAATAATTCACAGTGCCTTCTTTAAAAAAATTAAATAAAATTCATATTAATGTCAAAGTATATTTGTTGTGACTTGATGTGCATGTTGCAACTTTTGCCTAATCTAAAATGTATTTAGTTGTGTAAACTCTAATCTAATAGATCCTAAGTTGATTTATAGGAATATAATATTGGATCTTAATTATTAGGCCTACTCAGTCATAATGAGTGTGTGTGCATGAGTTTGAGTGACCCCCTACCACAACCACAACACAAACATTATATTCACAATTGTGTTTATAATGTTGATATTAAAGTAAAATCGATTAAAGTTAACATTACAACATAGAGAGTGGCGTCGGCTTCTAACTTATGAATTTTACAGTAGCCTAGAAACTATAAAGAAAAATCCTTAGAATTAAGTGTAAACGTGCGTGCTTTTATTTTGTTTTAACTAGGAGCGGGGAGCGATGTTGAACTAACTTCCACTCCCTTTTATTTTGTTTAACGATGTATAACTAACTTCCGCTTGAGACTTCCGGTATGGATTGGATGTATGGCGGCGCCCTTGTCGGCCATTTTACTGCAGGAAGGTACTCTTGTGCTTTCAAGCCCTGTTTTGTGCGTAAGCAAGCTTTATAAATGAGACCCCTGGATTTAAATCTTCAGGATTAAATCTCGTTTGAAATACCCAATTTCTGATCAGATCTGGAAAAAAATCCAATCCACCTGGATTAATCCTGGTGGATTATTTTTGAAATACTGGTCCCTGGAGGAAACCTTCTCCATGGAAGACAGAATGGACATAGAGACTTTAATAAGTCTACATAATGGAACACCTGACTGCAAAACTTCAACTTAAAACTGGCCTGTTTGCTCAAAGATGGTCAGCCCTTGCCACTTACCCTGCAACTTGTTATCATCACTGGGGATGCGCACTAACACGTTTGGTCCAAGGCTGAAGAATCGCTGTCGTGCTCAATGGTCGTACCAGGCCTTTAGCTGCTGCTGAACCTCTGCCATGTGTGACTGTGCAAGATCAGTAATTCACTGGAGTCAATCCCTCATCAGTACAACATAAGACACAATGTTAGATTTTACTTCCAACTTTCCCCCTCCCAAGTGTCTTTCATTAAAGATAGAGGGCCACTGAACCATATAACCATACAGGAGTGCAATCGGGGAAAACCTGTTGAGGCTTGTGGTACCTTTCTGTAGGCAAAGAGGAGAAGAGGCAACCACTGATCCCCATCTTTACCTGTGTCATTTACCACCTTTTGGAGCATTTGCTTCAGAGTCTGATTAAACTGCTCTGTGAGCCTGTCAGTCTGGGGGTGATAGGGTCTTGTTCTCAAACTCCTGATTCCCAGCAACTGATACACTTATTTCAGTAAAGTTGACATGAAGTTGGTGCCCTGATCAGTCAAAATGTCTTTTGGAAAACCCACTTGTGAGAAGAGCTGCACCACACAGAGAGCAGCTGATTTTGCTTTTATGGGAACACTTCTGGATACTTGGTAGCATCGTCAGTGATAACCAGCATATAACGATTTCGCCCTCTGCTTCTCTCAACAGAACCAACTATATGCATTCAAATGGTGTGGTGGGAGGAAGCCGGAGAACCCGGAGAGAACCCACGTATACACGGGGAGAACATGCAAACTCCACACAGGAAGGCCACTGCTGGAATTGTTCAAACCCCTCCCCAGCCGAGACTCGACAGTTAATGCATGTTAAATATAAAATAATATGACAATACAAAAAGCCATCGTTCTGTGTAAGATAGATTGTGTGCACATGATGAATGTTTCTGTTAGAGATGCACCGATTGATCGGCAACCGATCGCAATCGGCCGATAGTGCCCCTATCAGTTTTGATCGGAGTCTTCAAAATAGATCCAAGCAAGCCGATCCGATCACGTTTACAGTAACTACAGCGTTTTGGCGTTAGACGCGGGAAATACAGAGGAGACTCCGGTGAATCTCTTCACTCCACGGAGACGGTGGAGGATAAACTAAGCCAAGCAGCTGCTCAGGTTCATCCGCCATTATATAGAGACAGACAAGGAAAACAACCGGGTTCATACACCCCCACACTTAGACGCATTTATGCTCTGCCATCCATGCTGCTTAATCAGAAGTAAGCTCATCAATAAAATCATATTTTATTATATTATTTAGGCTACAGCATGTTAATACTACACTTAAGAGTTTTTTCTTACAGAAAAGCTGCGTATCAGCTCCAGAGATAATGTTGCAGCTGCACATAAGTCGCTGTTCTTATTCTCATTTAACATATTTTACATGATTTTTCCTCTAAAAGCTTGTAGGTAAACTCTAAACAGTGTGTCTGAGAAAGAGCCTCTACAGAGTGAAATGTTTATTATGGTGCACATGTTGTGTGTTATGTACATAATCTATTTTTTATTTTAAGATTTAATTCCTTTTTCCACAGGAAAAAACGAGTTTATAGTTGACAACTTGCACCAACTCTAAGGGCCCGATTTACGAAAGGTTTGCGCTTGTTAAAACAGGCGCTATCTTCATTACGCACGCAATAATCCGCCAGAGTGATTTACAAAGCAGGGCAAAAGGAGGTTTGCGCCTGTCAAGGGGCAAAATAGCACCGCTGTCCATTTTGCGCATCTGCTGCAGATGAATATTCAAACTGGGCGTTTCTGCCAGAAGGCGCAAAATATTGGGAGGAGACTATGCAAAACCTCAGTTTAACACGCGCAATGTGATCTATCAACCGTTCAAAGGAATGCGGGGGCAAAAGATTGCGTGTAATTTAGCACGTCTGAAAAGCAGGTATAACTGGCAGCTTTACGCACTGATGGCTGAAAGAATGCTGCACACAGGACTGCAGACATCGGGTCAGAACCGGTTCTGCTGCAGGACTGCAGACATCGGGTCAGAATCATTTTTCATGATGTGTTCAGGCGACACGTCAAGTTTTCATTATTTAATTAAATAACAATCAACATCACTGTTAAACACGGTTATTCTAGACATGAACCAGAACATCTGCAGCTGCAGCAACATGGTAAAAGCTGACATTAATTATGTCTTTTTATTTTCTTTTACTTTTTGCCGATGGCATATTTTTAAATTAAAATCATCTCCTGCTCCTCCACACGCAGCAACTGCTGCTGTTCTGAGGTTGCTTTCCTGCGTGAAATTGGCCCCCACCCTACAAAAAACTCAGTGAAAATAACCAGTAACGTCGCACAAACTAATGATACTATTTTTTTTTACTGAGTTTTGCATGGGGTGGGGGGCAATTACGCAGGTCCAGCGCCTGGAATTGTGCCAAAGAGCGCGCAGTCTGTGCGTAATATCAGATCATCTTCAACAGCGTGTCCTCATCCATGTCCTTATCCATGTCCTCATCCATGTCCTTAAACTGGCCTCTTCTTACGATCCACAGGGAAACCTGCTGCATTATTTTTATTTATAGTTATTATGAAGAGTTCATTTGCAAAAACAGACAAACACCACTGTGGAAAAACGGAGTTAACTGCTTTTGTTGCTGTTGGGTACAAACGTCCTATCTCCATTTTACATCATTAAAACTCTCTACTTCACGTTTTCTGAAAATATTCAAAAAGTAAATGAAGAGTTTATTTGCAAAAGCAGTTAACCCCGTTTTTTCTAAATGGCGTTTGTCTTTTTTATTTGCCTCATTATATCTCTGAAACTAACATCTCTCTATCAGGATGAATTTCATTTTGCGTTTACCACATGCTCTTCTGAACTTTCCGTGGCGCAGGGAGAGCGCACGCTAAATCCTCATTTAAATCCTGCTGTTTGCGCCTGTTACAGATTGCGCGTGTAATCTTTGTAGATCACCCGCAAACGCTAAAATGACAGCGCACGCTATTTTTTTTGCGAGGCAAAGACATTAGACCCGCAATTTGGAGTCTTTGTAAATCAGGCCCTAAGAGAGTGAAATGTTTACTGGTGTCTGTGTTGCTGTGCTGCACATGTTGTGTGTTGTACACATAATTATTGCCACAAGAAAGCTGAAGTTAGTCAGCTACACTTCCTCTATGTAAACTGAGTCCAATTGTCTCCAAGAGAGTGAAATATTGCAGATTTCCTGCAATAAAACAGGTCAATTCATGATCATTTCCCATCTCCTAATTGTTATACTTAATAACATAATGTTGATGTTATTTGCATGAGACAACAATATTGGAGAATTTATGGATTTGGTGCTGTGATCGGTGATCGGCAATATCAGGATTGGCAGATACTGCTTTTGGTGATTGGTGATCGTGATCGGCCCCCAAAATCCTGATTGGTGCATCACTAGTTTCTGTAGAACAATGGTTAGTGTACCTGACTTCTACTTGGGAGTCTGTGGATCAAATCCCACCAGCAATTTCCATTTTATTCCTTTCAACCTTTTAAATTTAAACCGTAATCTAATATTAAGTCAAATACTTAAAAGGCCTAATTACTGCACACAGTATTTGTTGGATGCTGATAATTTATTAGATAAATCCTTATTTCCTTGTCTCAGGCACTACTTGTCATGATCTCTGGCTGTTGTATTTGAGTTTTAGGTGGAGTGGGCAGGCTCCCGGGAAGTTTTGGCCAGAGACTGGAGTGATTCCATTCCACACCTGCAATCAATCGGCTCTCGTTGCTGCTGCTGACTATTTAAGGACCTGCAGGAGCCCCAGTCTTCAGCAGATTGTCTTTCTGCCTCGTGGTAATCTGGTCTCTTTTGTGCGCTCCCTCAGGATGTTCTTACAATCCTTCCACTTGGTCTTGTGCTGTTTGTGGACAGCTTTTCATTGCAATCCTGGATTTCTTTCCTCCCTGGACTCCTCAGTTCCTCCTGCCTGCTTGCCCCTTCACTTGTCTGGACCATCTACATCACAGCCGTCTTTCTACTTTCCCTCCCCTCTGCCATTGGAACCTTCCAGGAGATCAGTAAGCTCACACCATAAAATCGGTTCTTCTGTTCCGGCTACCCTTGGATCCAACTAATCTTCATTCTCTGCCCACAGAACCAACCTGGACTACAGAATACAGTTTTCTAAATAAACTGTCATTGCTATCTGCTTTTGGGTTTTCATCCATGCAATCAGCTGACTGCCGTGACACTACTAAGGTTGTTTAAAGTGCAAAGTTGTTCTGCCTGCTGTGGGCTCATTTGGACACCTGATGTCACTATAGAAAAACATGAATGAAACTCAGAGGAGTGAACCTTTTCCCCAACCAAAGGACTGGAAAGCCTTGGTCCTTCATGAAGCTTCATTTGCCCATCACTACAAAAGTATAACTTAAAGGCGCTATAGATGTTTCGACATTTCAGAAACCAGAGACTGTTAGCGAGGTTTTTGAATGAAGTTCATGCGCAAGACCAACCTGCTGAATTCACAGGAAAACTGCACGAGCCACTCCGGTGTTAATCAGACAGCAGGTACAGATTGTCCATTACGAAAGGAATGAAAAATTAAATGAAAAATGCTTTATCTATCCCAGAAGGGAAATTCAATATGGTAATAAGCTCGTACTCTTCTTTTAACAACATAACATATGAAATTAGGACAGTCAGTCTTGATCTTCAGGGTGATGCTGCTGCAGGAATGAATTTCTGTATCTCTCCGTCCTACAGCGAACTTGACGCAGCCTCCCACTGAACACACTCTGTTGATTCTTCACCGTGTTGTGGAGAGGAGGAAGAATCCTCCATCATCTTCATCAGCTTGAGCAGCATTCTTTTTTGAACGATCATCTCCAGCAGCTCCAGAGTTATCCCCAGCACAGAACCAGCTTTCTTGATCAGCTTGTTTAGTTTCTTCAAGTCTCTGGTTCTGATGCTGCTTCCCCAGCAGATGCTGCAAAGCTGATTGCACTTTCCACAACAGACTTGTAGAAGATCTGCAACATCTTGGTGCAGACGTTGAATGATCTTAGCTTCCTTAAGAAGTAGAGTCTGCTCTGACCTTTCTTGTAGATGTAGTCAGTGTTGCATTTCCAGTCGAGTCTGTTGTCCAGCTGAACTCCAGGTATTTGTAGTTCTCCACCAGCTCCACCTCCTCTTCCAGGATGTAGACAGGACTATGCTGCTTATTCTTGCTCCTCCTGAAGTCAACAATCATCTCTTTAGTCTTGCTGGTATTTAAGATGAGCTGATTGTTACCATTTCACAAACTGACTGACCAGTTCCCTGTACTCGGCTTCTTGTCCATCACTGATACACCCCACAACTGCAGAGTCATCAGAATATTTCTGCAGATGACAGGATCAGAGTTGTACTGGAAGTCTGAGGTGTACAGTGTAAAGAGGAATGGTGAGAGTACAGTCCCTTGTGGTGCTCCAGTGCTGCTGATCATGATCTCAGACACACAACCTTTCAGTCTCACAAACTGTGGTCTGTTTGTTAGGTAGTCATAAATCCAGGTGGTTGTGGAGGATCCACCTGGAAGTTATGGAGCTTCTGACATAGCAAAGCAGGCTGAATAGTATTAAAGACACTTGAAAAATCAAAGAACATGACCCTCAAAGTGCTGCCTGACTGGTCCAGATGAGAGTGGGCTCTCTGAAGCAGGAAGATGATGGCGTCTTCAACCCCAAGCCCATTACGATATGCGAACTGTAATGGGTCCTGAAAGGTATTGACTTGCTTGTTGAGGTGAGCCAGTAAGAGTCTCTCCAGGACTTTCATGATGTGAGATGTCAGAGCAACTGGTCTGTAGTCATCTGGTTCAGCTGGTTGAGGTTTTTAAGGGACAGGAACAAGAC
Organism: Atherinomorus stipes; assembly: GCA_023101725.1. NCBI lineage: Eukaryota > Metazoa > Chordata > Actinopteri > Atheriniformes > Atherinidae > Atherinomorus > Atherinomorus stipes. The sequence continues at coordinate 1,246,971 of JALJCO010002818.1, forward strand.
AGGATGTTTTCCACAGCACAGGAACTCTGTTCTGTTTCAGGCTGGTGTTAGAAAGGTGCTGGAGAACCGGACATAGTTGTTCTGAGCAGGTCTGGAGAACTCTGGGACTGACACCATCTGGACCTGCAGCCATGAGATTGCCATGAATGAGTTTGGATGGTGAGTTTGTAGTTTAGCCACGACAGAGCTGATGACATCACAGGCTGTCTCTGGTGCGGTACCTGGTATTATATAAACCGCTACCAGAATAACACAGGCAAACTCTCTGGGTAAATAATATGGACGGAAACTCACAGCTAACAGTTCAATGTCTCTTGTGCAGATCTTCTCCTTGACAGTGACGTGTCCTAGATGGCACCAAAGCTGATTGACCAGCACTGCAATTCCGCCTCCCTTTAGCTTCCCGCTGAGCTGTTTATTTTGGTCTGCATGGACCGTCTTGAAGCCGTGCACAGACGCATTACAGTCTGGGATGTGTTCATGCAGCCATGTCTCGGTGAAACACATGATACTGCATTCTCTGTACTCTTTCTGAGACCTTGTTAGCACTTCAAGCTGGTCCATCTTGTTAGCTAGCGATCTCACGTTACCCATCACAACAGTTGGAAGAAACCGTTTAAATCTCCACCGTTTTTCTCTCTGCCTTACCCCTGCCCTGCATCCTCTTGTCTTTCTCTTAAACTCTGCTGGAGTTTGACTTACACTACTCACAAAAAATTAGGGATATTCAACTTTTTGTTTTTGGAGAACAGAATAATGCAGAATAAATATTTAACCATTGAACAATGTACATGCACATTGAAAAGTTTAGAGAAAGCTTAATTCAGTTCACCTGGAAAGATTGAGGTGGATTTTAGATTCATTCTGACATCATACAAAAAGCCAAATCTCCTTAACTTTTTGTGAGTAGTGTATTTCACTAATAATCTTGATTTGGGAGAGTTTTAACAGTTGTTCCAGGTTTTAAACAATTTTTCCGTTGCCATGGATACACATAAGTTGTGAAAAAATGCAACTATATGAATAAAAATCTTTTGAGTTGCACAGCCTTCACCAGCATAAAAAATCATCCAAGAAAAACCTAATCTGACAGGTAATGTTGATAAAAAGACGTTTCCAAAAAACTCAAAAGCTGAGACAGAACCATTACAAACGGCTGCCACCTACCATCGATTCCAGATCTGTCACAAACGCAAGTAAACGGAATGTTGTTATCTGAATGTTGCTAACTGCTAGCAGGATTATGCTAACTAGGTGCTGGAAACATCAGACGAGTGTGGCAGCAAGAGTAATGTTCGCAGTGTTACACTTACAAATCAATCGCTCACTGATCAGTCTGGCCTATGACCCGCTGAACTGACTGTCAAGCACGCTTACTCCAGTAGTCAAAGTGACTGACGAGCCAGAAGACAAATGAAAAAGTTAAGGAATGCAGAGATGATTGGAGGATGTTTTTCAGCCCCATTACTTTCACAGCTCATGTATAATTATATTGTTATAAACTGTATTTAAAGCTTTTAATTAATCATTGCGTATGGGGTAGTGAACCCACTTTTATGGAATATTGCAAAAATTGTTGACAGAAAACATCTTTCATAACGCCTTTAACAAACAAAGTAAACTTAAGTGAGAACTGACCTACACAATGACACATGAGGGTCACTTATAATGTGGTTTGGCCAAACCAAATAACACACACAGGGGGAAAACAAAATGGCTAACAATAACTAAAGCAAAGATTTAAACTAACTAAACCTGCACACCCCCATAGTTCAGTGGGACTAGGTAGGGCGTGACGAGCCGGCGCCCAGATTTAAGCCTCCTCCGCCCGTTGCCACGCCTCTGCTCACTCAGGAGAGAGGCTCGTCCCCAACATGGCAACTCAAACAAAACACACCAGTGTTAATAGATGTTAATACCTTCCATTGTAGGGCGTGTGCACGCCATAACAGCAATGCAAGGTAAAAAGTTACAAGTATACATGTGTGAATATGAATATTATGTGAATATGCAAGAAACAGATGAAATATTACCACTGTGGGGCTTGAGCCCCCACATACTGCATATTATTTTTGTCCAGATCATCTCGTCATCTTCCTCTGCTGCACGAGGCAGAGGGATTGCACCGTTATCCTGTCTGAGCTCTGACAGCTGATGTTCCCACATGTTTTTCTGAAAAGCTCCTGGAAAGTGGAGTAGCACCAACGTCCGGCATGGAAATAAACGCTGTTTCTGGTCAAACCGGAAGTCGGCACATGTTTCAAGCCAGGGCTCCTGGGGGCGAGGAAGAAGGTGAATCTGATCAGCAGAAATAATGTGAAATATATGTAGGAAAACTCAGAAATGAAGACAGTGGGTTTATTTCCACGTTGGGCATTAAGGCAGATTTTTCTAAGAAGGAATTCAGGGATTTCTCTCATTTCTTTGTTGTATTTCCTCTTCTTAGTAAAAACAATTCATTCAGTTAACTAATGCTAGAAACTAGTGGAACGTGCTGTAGAAGCGACGTCTGCTCCACTTTGTCACATCGTCCACATCAGCTGGCCAAAGCCGAGCTGTGAGTGAATGATTCTGTGATGTGGACTTTAGGAAGTAATCCAGGACTGATCTGGGGAAGCATCTTCCTCTGAGGCAGCGCACGGCGGTGTTTGCAGAAGCTCCGTGCATGCTTGCTCATTTCCTACCAACATGTCAGCTCCACTTCAGCTTCCACTGATATCTTCCTCTCCTCCCTCGCTCCTCTTCCTCTTCATTGTTCATGCCCCGGGGTCATGTTTCTTCTTCTCCCCATCGCTACGGTCCGATCCACATGAGTGTGCTTATCTGTCCGTGTGTTGCGTCACCTAAAAGGATTATGAATAACTCATCTCCACACACACCATTACAGAAATGTGTCTTTTTCCAGAAAGAATAATGACAGCAGGGATATTGTTTCCCAGTGCGTTCTGGGAGTGGGCAGTATGACATTTACAGGGGAAAACATGAAAAAATGAAAAAAGCAAAAGGAAGCGTTGCAATGAAGGCTTGTTGAATGATGAGTGAAACAGAAACACAACGGATATGGAAATTAGTTAGATACTGAATACAGTCGTAATAATGGTTTTTGTTTGAATGATTTCAGTATCAGTGCTTCATTAACCCATAAAACTCTTACAGATCTCTGTCACACACATACACAATCGTCCTCAAACTTATCCATACCCTCCTAATGAAGAAGACCAAATCAGCTGTCAGGGAAGTAAGTAATAATAAACAAAAATCTTATGAGCATGAGGTGCAGACTCCGTACCACACGGTGATGCTGCAGCAGGATGAGGTGCAGACTCCGTACCACACGGTGATGCTGCAGCAGGATGAGGTACAGACTCCGTACCACACGGTGATGCTGCAGCAGGATAGACTCCGTACCACACGGTGATGCTGCAGCAGGATGAGGTGCAGACTCCGTACCACACGGTGATGCTGCAGCAGGATGAGGTACAGACTCCGTACCACACGGTGATGCTGCAGCAGGATAGACTCCGTACCACACGGTGATGCTGCAGCAGGATGAGGTGCAGACTCCGTACCACACGGTGATGCTGCAGCAGGATGAGGTGCAGGCTCCGTACCACACGGTGATGCTGCAGCAGGATGAGGTGCAGACTCCGTACCACACGGTGACGCTGCAGCAGGATGAGGTGCAGACTCTGTACCGCACGGTGACGCTGCAGCAGGATGAGGTGCAGACATTCTGTACCGCACGGTGATGCTGCAGCAGGATGAGGCACAGACATTCTGTACCGCACGGTGATGCTGCAGCAGGATGAGGTGCAGACTCCGTACCACACGGTGATGCTGCAGCAGGATGAGGTGCAGACTCCGTACCGCACGGTGATGCTGCAGCAGGATGAGGTGCAGACTCCGTACCGCACGGTGATGCTGCAGCAGGATGAGGTGCAGACTCCGTACCGCACGGTGATGCTGCAGCAGGATGAGGTGCAGACTCCGTACCACACGGTGATGCTGCAGCAGGATGCGGTGCAGACTCCGTACCACACGGTGATGCTGCAGCAGGATGAGGTGCAGACTCCGTACCACACGGTGATGCTGCAGCAGGATGAGGTACAGACTCCGTACCACACGGTGATGCTGCAGCAGGATGAGGTGCAGACTCCGTACCACACGGTGATGCTGCAGCAGGATGAGGTGCAGACTCCGTACCACACGGTGATGTTGCAGTAGGATGAGGTGCAGACTCTGTACCACACGGTGATGCTGCAGCAGGATGCTCTCCATGGTGTCCCTGTAGAAGCAGTGCATGATGGGGGACGGGGCTCTTGCTCTCCTCACTTTCTGCAGGAAGTGTTGCTGTTGGGCTTTCTTGGCCAGGGACGTGGTGTTGGTGTCCCACGACAGCAGTACTCGAGTTGAGGGGGGATGAGGGGGATGGCATCCCCCCTGAAATAAAAACGATCAAAATCATCCCCCCTGTAGAACTGCCATCCCCCCATTCCATCCCCTCCGTTTTTACAGTAAATCCTGGAAATATAACCAATACTCATATAACCGTTTCATTATTAGAAAATAGTACGGATGTTGAGTTAAGAAATAAAATCTGAGGGCGCAGGAGCACGCACACATGCAATGACGCAACATGATTGGTTGATGTCTGATGCCAGAGGGAGCTGCACAAGCTGCAGAAGAGAAGTACTGTGCTGCAATGTCAGCACGGCCAAACGAGCGGCTGGACAGCATGATGATGGTCAGCAACGACCCAAGACTCAGAATCTTAAACGTTACTTTTGATCAATCTATACAAAAGTCGCTAAACTCGTCACAAGTTGCACAATAACAGCACAGCCAGGGTCCGTAATTAACACTTGCAGGCACCAAATGCGAGTTAAATTTTGGCGAGTAAATCTCAGAGGTTTATCTGCCACATGGCGAGTAAATGTTTATATCACATTATTCATGTTTTAAATCTTCATTTTGTTGGATTTCTTCTTTATGTTGCCCTGTTACCGTCTACACGTTTCATCGATGCGCATATTCACAAACACACAAACGCACCTTCCTGACATGGGCATGAGACCCAACCCCCGCCCCCACTACGTTACCTCCGTTTACTAACATGTAGCGTTTAGCTCAGGCTGATATATGCGGAGACTTTTATCAGAAGCTGGTCAGCCTTCCATCAGAAATCACGGTGAACTGGAGAGTAAACCAGCAGATTTACACGCCAACCAGAAAGTTCAGTGAGAAGCGGCGCTTTGGAGACGTTGCAAAACACCGGCTGCACTAGTCAGGGTCCGCTCCATTTACTGCCCTGGCGACTGAAAGGCGAGTCAGGTGGGCGGAGTTTCACTCATCCGCTCAGATCCGACGTCGTGTTGTTCCATCTTGATAAATAATGTTGATATGTGCCTTTATTGAAGCTCAGTAGATACATATGAGCATTAAAATGGTTCCTGGAACAACGTGGGTCAGGTTCTGATTCTGTTCAGCTGCAGCAGCAGCATCATGTCACCGTCCACCTGCTTTACACCGTTACTGTCCTCGTTTGTTCAGAGACCTCCATGATCTCTGCTGCACTGAGACCTCAGCCTGAAACAGACGTGTGCAAACGCATCAGTTAGTATGAAGGTTTTTTTTTTTTTTTAATTATCATTTTTGTTTTGTTAAAGCATCTTTCCATCTGTAAATGATTTCCCTCCATTAAGCAGCAAAAAGTTGTGAAGGGGGTTTCAAAACACTGAAACAAGTAAAATAAAAAAAAGGGGGGAAAAGACAGCGGGACACTGTCAGATGTCCTTATTGTCCATCTGTGATCTCCAGAGATCAGGAAGTAGCTGCTCCACCAGGCTGTGATGCTGCAGGACTGTCAGGACCAGGAGGCCAGATTTCATGGACTTGGTGTGAAAGCACCAAGTAGAGAACGAGGAGCCTGACCAGGAAGTTTCAGATTAATGAATTCAGAAATGACCAGTTTACTAAATACAAATATGTTTTTCTTCTTCTAGTTTTTTTCAGTTTGCATCCAGTATAGTCAGTCAGTCAGTCATGTTCTGTACTGCTTATCCAGTTCAGAGTCACGGGGGCATCCAGTATAATACTGTATTAACAGCCTAAAGATATACGTGTGTAAAATGGTTTAATATTTTGGCCGGTAAAAAATATGCCTGGCTGGTAGATTTTAAAGAGAATCTCCAATGAGTTTTTCCATCCCCCTGAAACTTTTACAACTCGACTACTGCACGACAGGTCTTGGGAGATGTGAACACAAGGGACACAAATTAGTTTACATAATTTATTAACCAGAATTAAAACAGGAAAGGAGGGTTTGGATGGGCGAGGAACTGGAGGTCAACCAAAAACAACCTGCAACTTAAAAAAGTTAACACATCCAAAACAAACTATCAACCAAAGGCAAAACTGAAAACTGTTTGGTTTTTATTTAGATCCACCATGAGCTACTGACATAGCAGTCGCTATTCTTACTGGGGTCTACATCATTAAGCTATAAATGCAACACTTTTTTTTTTTTTTTACAAACAATGTACATACAACATTCTCTCTCACAATAGAATATAACCTAAACCTGAATGCAATTAATAACAATCACTGCATAAATAACAAAAAATCATCCATACAAAAAAATGAAAACAAAATAAAAATAATTATTTAAATGAAATAGACAAAAAAAAAAACTCACTTATAAACTAATTTAAAGTAGCTCCATTCATTTAGTTCAAAATCAATATCATACAAGATATCATCAATTAGCGCCACATCAACAGAATCATTGTATGGAATGAATTTCTGTATCTCTCCGTCCTACAGCGAACTTGACGCAGCCTCCCACTGAACACACTCTGTTGATTCTTCACCGTGTTGTGGAGAGGAGGAAGAGTCCTCCATCATCTTCATCAGCTTGTGCAGCATTCTTTTTTGAACGATCAGCTCCAGCGGCTCCAGAGTTCTTCCCCAGCACAGAACCAGCTTTCTTGATCAGCTTGTTTAGTTTCTTCAAGTCTCTGATTCTGATGCTGCTGCCCCAGCAGATGCTGCAAAGCTGATTGCACTTTCCACAACAGACTTGTAGAAGATCTGCAACATCTTGGTGCAGACGTTGAATGATCTCAGCTTCCTTAAGAAGAAGAGTCTGCTCTGACCTTTCTTGTAGATGTAGTCAGTGTTGCATTTCCAGTCGAGTCTGTTGTCCAGCTGAACTCCAGGTATTTGTAGTTCTCCACCACCTCCACCTCCTCTTCCAGGATGTAGACAGGACTATGCTGCTTATTCTTGCTCCTCCTGAAGTCAACAATCATCTCTTTAGTCTTGCTGGTATTTAAGATGAGGTGATTGTTACCATTTCACAAACTGACTGACCAGTTCCCTGTATTCGGCTTCTTGTCCATCACTGATACACCCCACAACAGCAGAGTCATCAGAGTATTTCTGCAGATGACAGGATCAGAGTTGTACTGGAAGTCTGAGGTGTACAGTGTAAAGAGGAATGGTGAGAGTACAGTTCCTTGTGGTGCTCCAATGCTGCGGACCACCATCTCAGACACACAACCTTTCAGTCTCACAAACTGTGGTCTGTTTGTTAGGTAGTCGTAAATCCAGGTGGTTGTGGAGGATCCACCTGGAAGTTATGGAGCTTCTGACATAGCAAAGCAGCTGAATAGTATTAAATGCACTTGAAAAATCAAATAACATGACCCTCAAAGTGCTGCCTGACTGGTCCAGATGAGAGTGGGCTCTCTGAAGCAGGAAGATGCCCCCAACCCCAAACCCATTACGATATGTGAACTGTAATGGGTCCTGAAAGGTATTCACTTGCTTGTTGAGGTGAGCCGGTAAGAGTCTCTCCAGGACCATGATGTCAGATGTCAGAGCAACTGGTCTGTAGTCATCTGGTTCAGCTGGTTGTGGTTTTTTAGGGACTGGAACAAGACAGGATGTTTTCCACAGCACAGAACCTCTGTTGTGTCTCAGGCTGGTGTTAAAAAGGTGCTGGAGAACCGGACATAGTTGTTCTGAACAGGTCTTGAGAACTCTGGGACTGACACCATCTGGACCTGCAGCCTTGTTCCGGTTCAGTTTCTCCAGTTGTTTCTTGACCTGGTCACAGGAGACAGTCAGGCTGGAGGTGGAGACAGAGGAGGTCTCAGGATGTCCTGATGTGGAGACAGAGGAGGTCTCAGGATGTCCTGATGTGGGGGGAGAGGAGGCTGTGTTCAGGTCCATGACTGAGGTGCAGGGTGACAGAGTGGAGGTGGGACAGGAAAGCTGTGGGCTCATGGAGGGTGTGTGGTGTGTTGGGTTGTCGGCAGGGGGGGGAACTGAACCTATTGAAGAACATGTTCAGTTCGTTAGCTCTGTCCAGACCTCCATCAGTCTGGTCCCCCTTTAACTTGAAGCCAGTGATCTTCTTCATTCCCGACCACACATCCCTCACGTTGTTCTGCTGGAGCTGCTCTCCAACTTCTTCCTGTCGTCCTCCTTCACTTCTTAGTCTGTGTTTTCAGTTGTTTTTGTGTGGTCTTCAGTAACTCCCTGTCTCCATCCCTGAAAGCTTTCTTTTGATGTTCAGCAGCTTTTTCAGGTCACTGGTGATCCAGGGTTTGTTATTGGGGAAGCACCTCACTGTTCTTGTTGGAACGATGCTGTCCACACAGAAGTTTATGTAATCTGTCACACACTCAGTCATGGTGTTGATGTCATCTCCATGAGGTTCACAGAGGACATTCCAGTCTGTGGCCTCAAAGCACCCTCTCAGAGCATCTTCAGCCTCAGTAGACCAGGTTTTAATCGTTCTCCTAATGACTGGTTGCTGCTGAACGATGGGCTTGTAGGTGGAGGTGAGAAGAACCAGATTATGATCTGATCTTCCTAAAGGAGGCAGGACAGAGGAGCTGTATGCATTCTTAGTATTTGCATAAAATAAGTCCAACATCTTATTTTCTCTGGTGGAGCAGCTGACAAACTGCTGGAAAGTTGGTAATGTAGCAGAGAGGGAGACGTTGTTGAAGTCTCCAGAGATCGCTATGGAAGAGTTTGGATGCTGTGTTTGTAATTTAGCCACTACGGAGCTGATGACATCACAGGCTGTCTCTGGTGCGGTACCTGGTATTATATAAACCGCTACCAGAATAACACAGGCAAACTCTCTGGGTAAATAATATGAACGAAAACTCACAGCTAACAGTTCAATGTCTCTTGTGCAGATCTTCTCCTTGACAGTGACGTGTCCTGGATGGCACCAACGCTGATTGACCAGCACTGCAATTCCGCCTCCCTTTAGCTTCCCGCTGAGCTGTTTATTTCGGTCTGCACGGACCGTCTTGAAGCCGTGCACAGACGCATTACAGTCCGGGATGTGTTCATGCAGCCATGTATCGGTGAAACACATGATACTGCATTCTCTGTACTCTTTCTGAGACCTTGTTAGCACTTCAAGCTGGTCCATCTTGTTAGCTAGCGATCTTACATTACCCATCACAACAGTTGGAAGAAACGGTTTAAATCTCCACCGTTTTTCTCTCTGCCTTACCCCTGCCCTGCATCCTCTTGTCTTTCTCCTTAACTCCACTGGGATTTGACGTGTTATTTCGCTGAAAATCTTGATTTCAGAGAGTTTTAACAGTTGATCTCTGTGGTAAACAATTTTTCCGTTGCTATGGATACACATCATAACAAGCAGTGAAAAAAGCCAAATATATGAGGAAAAATCTCCTGAATTGCACAGCCTTCAAACCAGCATAAAAAATCCTCCAGAAAACCCTAATCTGACAAGTAATGTAAATAAGAAAGACAACTATATTTGAAAAAACACAAAAGCTCAGAGAGAGCTGTTGCAAACTGCAGCTACCTAGCAGCACATTCCAGAACTAATGTATTAAAATATATTAATGTATTAAAACCAATAAAAATCAGTAAATTGGTAAAAATCTGGGAAAACGTCTTACCCAAGCATAACCGACTGTTATTGGTTGACCAGAGGTTAGATTAATGGAAAACTTAACAACCGGCCCTGACTGGTTCATCCTGGTGTTAGTTAAGAGCAGAACAAGTGGGCTGCTGGTCAGTGTGTGTGTTGGGTCGGGGGTCAGGAAAGGAAGTCCTGGACTGGGCTGGTCCAGGGCTCAGGAACACTTTATTTGAAGCCCACATTTATAATGCATTATGACCTCAATGATTTATGATGCACTATCAACAATTATAAAACATAGCTATGAAATGCTTTCTGGACTTTCCACATTGATGTAAACGGTGAAAAAATAAGAACAAGATGTTATTTTTAATATAGCCTAGTAGGCTGAGATTTAAGGAAGTCTTCATTGCAGAAAGCAGCAATACTTTAAACTGGGATGAAGGCAACGCAAAAAGGTAGTGGGGAAAAAAGCATGATTTTTTTTTGAGTTGCTAAGCTAGCCTCTTTAGCACCACCTGAAATCATCTGATTACTTTCCGCAGAGTAGCATTTAATGACCAGCTTTGTCAGAGAGGACGATGACGAGGGGGGGGGGGGGGATCCATCGTGCTGAGCTGCCTCGGCAGAAATTCATCAGTTTTCAGTGTAACAGGAGGGGCAGCTTTACCAGGGAGCAGTGGATTATATTTATCAGTGAGGATGTGCAGTCGGTAAGTGTTGCTGCTGTGTAACTTATTATCTTTTGTGTCAGAGACCAGTAAACGGTGGTTGACGAGCGGACAAGCTGCTAATGTAGCTACAGAAGCTAACACTGTTCGGTTAACTTCACGTCAGACGTCCGCTCCTTATATTCATCAGAGTCCAGCCCTTTTACTCCGGATCCTCTCCATCAACCGCACCGTTACGTTTTTATCACGTTTTTCTCTGTTGGGACATCATTTCCTTCACCTGCTCTGTCCTGATAAAACTTTGTTTTGGCTTTGACGTTTGCCTCGTGAACGCGCTTACAGACAGGTCTGACTCTCGTACGTATTCTCGCGACAAACAAAATTTGGGGATAAAAAGAGGTTAAAATGAGCTCATTAAATTTTCCTCCCACCCAGCTAGAATTAAAAATATATCAGTGAAAGGCAGAATGACTACTGAAAAATGTAAGTGTGCTTTTTTGATGTTTAAAAAAACTGTCTTACATAGTTACACTGCTGCTGCATTTTGTTAGCAGTGGAACTTTTGTATTACTGTATTTTGATATTGAAGCTTTTTTTTATTTGTTCTAAGGGTTAGTTGGCAGTTTTAAGTTTTTATATCATGTAGTGTTATTTCAAGGTTTTGTTTTAGTTTGTTGTTGGTTTTGAGAGTTTCTGCTGGGTTTGAACTTGTGAGTTACTGACTGCTAAGATGTGCTGTTTGCATTGCTCGCGTTAGACTTACGCCACCAAGTCACATTGGTGGTATGAGGCAAAACAGTAGAAATGTGGTCATGTTCCTACAATCCTTGGTATTGTGTTCCTGTTTCTCTTTATTCCGCCAAACTTTGGCACGCTCATCCTCCTGCACCTTATGTGCCACTTTAACCATTCAGATATTCAACCATTTAAAAAAAAAAATTAAGTGCAAGTAGAATGCAGTGCATTTAGCCCTGTTTGCAGATTCAATGTTGACAACTATGGGATCAAAATCATGCCAGAGACAATTTGTGTGTAAAAAAGATTTTTCATGTAAAATAATGTTTTGAAGTTGTATAAAACAAGTCGTGCTTGTAAAAAAAAGTTATGAACCCACAGAATCATTTTGTGGTTGTGTGAGAAACCTTTGTGTGCAGAAATATTATTTGCAAACATGTAGATCAGTTTCGTAGTTGTGTTTTATTTTTCTGTGTGTGTGAAAATTGAATTTGTACCTGTAAAAGTTTCGCCACACAAAAATATCTGTACGAGTGCGACACCTAGGGCTCGTGTGCGACACTGCACCTACGAGCTCACAAAACAGAAACCTACAACCACAAAACTTTTTTACGGATTGAAGACAAGTCAAAGTCGTGCCACTAACAGCCAATCAGGACACTGCATTCTGGCAAGCCAAACAGCCAATGATGTGGTGGATTGGTGATTACGTTTATTTTTGGGGACGAAGACGATACCGTTAGCAAAGGCTCTTGGCTGCTAGCAGTCAGAGCGCAGCGGGAGCTACATACTTGTAGCAAGAGGCTGTTCAATCCGAAGACGGCCACTGATCTGATCACTAACAGGCCTGCTGGAGAAGGCGGCTACTGGCAGAAGAACTTGGCCGGTTATTTTGGTGTTGATCGCCGCAGCTTATTGGATCATCTGTCTTGCTGAACGTGCGTTAGCTTTGGAGAGGCTAACGACTAGCACGTCTTGGATAGTCCCACTGGATTGTGTTCTTCCTCCGCATGTACATGAATGTTGGGGGATGAGTTGTGTTGTGATGAAAGACCGAGGCTAAGCCGTGTAAGTGCTTAAACGGGCATGATACCTCTTACCAGGCGTTCAACAAGGGGCTTTTATTTGCCCATTTATTATTATTTTAACTGGTAAAGGAGGACGTGTAAATGCCAAGTTGACAGGTAAACTGCCTTGTATGGATAACTTCACTGTTTGAGAAAAGCAGTTTGTCAGGTATGTTCAGTTTTAGCCACAGATATTTTCTTTATCCATTTCTTTGTCATTGAAATGCAACTAAGGTTGTTTTTATTTTTTTCCAGACATTGATAAAGCTGGAGTTCACATGATTGTCTGTGTCTCATTCATTCACAACTGATCAGTAAACATAAACAACTGATCAATTATCCAGCGTCTAACATGTCAGCTGGAATCTCAGATCCACTAAAAACTAAAAATTATCTAATTTTTAATTTACTTTGTTCATTTAACGGATTTTTTTTTATTCAATGATAAATGTTACTATAATACAATGTTGTTTTAATGTCTTTTTTTTCAACTTTGAAAAGCAAGAGGTCGATTCATGATAGATTTAACATAAACCAAAAATCAACATTATTTCAAGAAAGGGAAGCCATCGCCAGCAGGTAGTACTGAATAAAAACAATAAGAACTTTATTAAAGAAATAAACATGGTACTAAAGTAATATAAGTGGAAAAATAGGTTCAATAAATGCTCAAATAAAAGTAATAAAATAAAAGAACTAAAATGCAAAAAGGCGCTTGTGATGACTGGCGCCTTCACTGGCTGTGGATCCATCCCGGTCCGTGGCGGCCGCACTGAGCCTCCTCTTGGGGTCCACAACCGTCCTCTGACTCCCGAGCCATGTTTCTCCACCGCCACCATCCCCTGAGCCCCCAGCCAGGGGGATCAGACGTCCTCCGCCAACCTGTCCTGCTCCCCTGTCTCTCTCTCGGGACTCTGTAAATTTCCCGTATTTTAATAACAGCCTATTTGAAGAAAAAAAAATCCTCTGCTTCTCCAAACTGACGTCACCAGCTTCAGGAGAACCGTCACCTGCAGGAGCCTGGAACAGTGTGGTGAAACGCATCCACTAAAAAACACGTTGTCCTCATTATTTATGAAGTTTATGATATCTGTAAAGCCTTCAAGCCCGATTGACACCACGTGCGTGTGCGTGCGTCGTGGTCCGTCAACTTATGCCGGTATGGTTTTTCTGTGTGATGCGTCAACAGCAGACCACTGCGCGCTTCTGGGTTTCAACATTGTTCCAACATTGTTCATGTAAAACAATCCTCTGCATTCTGAAGGTGATGCTTGATTATTTTAATTTTGGTTGTCATGGTGACGTCTGGCATGGGTGACGTGGTGGTAATCAGTGACATTGAGCTGTCACTGTCACACGGGAGAGAGAGGAGGGCTGGGTAGCAAGCATTTTTTTATCCCTACACAAAGCTTGTGGGCGTTAAGTTAAGTGTGCTGTTATGAAACAGTTTGTCCCGCATCAGGTGCGCTATAAAGCGCCTTAATAACAGAGAAACGCAGCCGAGCCTTGTGCGTAATTTTTATGGAATCACCAGGGCTTCATGCAAATAGCTAGATGAAGCCATCCCCTGCCTCCAGTGTGTGTGGAAGTCACAATGCTTAAAGCAGTGACTGTGTCGATGTCGGGGAATCCCTGCGTCATTAGTGAATCCCAGAGACACACGAGTGAATATCAGAAATTAGAAGTTTGGTAGGCTAATGTAAATAAAACGTTTAACTTACATACCAGTAATGTGAAATAAAGAGCAAACATGTTAATTGAAAATATATGCAAAATAAATAAACGTGCGTCATATACAATTTAGTCCTTTTATTTAGGCTGTAAAATAATGTAGGAATGTTCACAAATGATGTGTCAACAATGATGATCAGAATCTGATCGGCCTGGTAGTTAGAAAGTGGTTCTTTAAGATTTTCTATAGCCTATTGTGTCTGATTTTATGTGGCCCAGCGTCCCACTTTGGGCATCAAACGTGTTTTTAACACCGACATCGCGTCTGATCTGGACGGGCTGGCACAGATCGGCTATGTGGACTCCCTGGAAGTCGAGCCCATTGAAACTGAAAATGTTCTAGGTAGCTCTGGCTATTCACATGAGTGACAGGAACACAAAGAATTTTACATTACTTTCCTTATTAACCAGATAACCGCACATGCCTTTTATAAAAGACTAACGCCGTCGCTTTTTCTTTCTTTTCTTTACGACTGCAGCAATCAAGTAAACAGTAGGCTATGTGGTGGCAGCTTACTGCACAACCTGCCAGTAAAACACGATTTTGCTTTTCTTTCTTTCTTTTTTATTTTTAAGGGGGCTTTGACACGGTAACCACAGCATTATACGACTCAGCTTTAAATGGTTGCCAGCTTCCAGTGGGACCAGCCAAGATGTGCTAGTCGTTAGCCTTTTCAAAGCTAACGCACGTCCAGTACAATATACGATTCAATAAGCTGCGGCGATCAACACCAAAATAACCGGCCAAGTTCTTCTGCCAGTAGCCGCCTTCTCCAGCAGGCCTGTTAGTGATCAGATCAGTGGCCTGTTAGTAATCAGATCAGTGGCCTGTTAGTAATCAGATCAGTGGCCTGTTAGTAATCAGATCAGTGGCCGACTTCGGATTGAACAGCCTCCCTCTTGCAACAAGTATGTAGCTCCCGCTGCGCTCTGACTGCTAGCAGCCAAGAGCCTTTGCTAACGGTATCGTCTTCGTCCCCAAAAATAAACGTAATCACCAATCCACCACATCATTGGCTGTTTGGCTTGCCAGAATGCAGTGTCCTGATTGGCTGTTAGTGGCACGACTTTGACTTGTCTTCAATCCGTAAAAAAGTTTTGTGGTTGTAGGTTTCTGTTTTGTGAGCTCGTAGGTGCAGTGTCGCACACGAGCCCTAGGTGTCGCACTCGTACAGATATTTTTGTGTGGCGAAACTTTTACAGGTACAAATTCAATTTTCACACACACAGAAAAATAAAACACAAATACGAAACTGATCTACATGTTTGCAAATAATATTTCTGCACACAAAGGTTTCTCACACAACCACAAAATGATTCTGTGGGTTCATAACTTTTTTTTACAAGCACGACTTGTTTTATACAACTTCAAAACATTATTTTACATGAAAAATCTTTTTCACACAC